>OZ007564.1:14360167-16760167 GCA_963931875.1 Pollenia griseotomentosa
TGCTGAATGTGTGTGTGTGTGTGTTTATAAGCATGATTATGGAATCATATATTCAATATAAATATCTTATTAGGATGTAAAACATATTCCAAAGTAAACATTATCACAAGATAAATTACAAGGTATAATATTAACATAATTAAGGAAAAGTGTCAACGTTAGAAAAGGTTAAATACAGGAATCTTTTATTTATGGCAATCAAGAAGGATATGAAATTATAATAAGAAGAATAAATACTCGTAGACAAAAGTCACTGCAAACGAACATTTAATAAGAAATTATATCGCACTTGATCATAAAGAGGGTATTAACTTAAAATATAAAAAATTTCGGTGAAAACAAGACTATTTGTAATTTAATATTAAAGACAATTACAAGAAGTTTTTAACCAACCGTTTTATTACCAAAAAAAATAGACAAACTAGTTTTATATATTTATAATATAACGCTAGCCTACCGAGGCGAGCCAGCTAGCCTTCCGAGGCACTCATTAAATTTGTATGGCGCTGCATTTTCTTTAAGGTGTTTATATTGTTATTTACAAGTTTGAATAAAAAATCGATTACAACTTATAAATTGATTTCAAGAAGCATTTAAGAAAAACATTTATTGGGGGCCCATTTTATTTTACCTCTCTTCTCTTTTTTTAATGTGGGGGAAAAAGCTGTAACATTCAACAAAAGTTGGGGAAAAGCACCAGGTTCGGTTGCATCGAATCTTAAATACTATTTACCTATTGCGAATTTAGGACAAGTTGTTTAAATCTTTGCAAAGTTCTGTAGAAACAAGTAAGAGTGCTATATTTTGCTGTATTAAATCTTTATTACCCTCCACCTTAAGTTAGAATATTTCCGAAGTGAGCTTTTTATGGGGCCTATGGTAAATTAAAGAACGATCTTTACGAAAGTTGACAGTGTGATTTCTAGTCTTAAAAAACTACAACTGACTAAATTTTATTACACAGAAAAAAACACTCGGAATAAATTACGTTTTTTATACTGACTTTAAGTAAGAGTCGTACTCAAAAATTCAAGTACGAATCACACTAAAACGTACTTAAAGCAATCCTAAATGGGATAAGTTTCGAAAATCAGTCCCGGAATTTCATTGAATAAGTAAAAAATTCCATTAAGTAAATGCAATTGCCACTCTGAGAGTAAAATTACAAAGTGAGCGTTTTAATCTCATTTAAATTTCTAAAGTGTTTTGCAGACACTACAACAACACCACACACGTAGTTAAAAAACGATTTGCTTGTTGTGTGTAGAAACAACAAAATCAACAGAACAAGACGAAAACATATTATTTTCATGTTTAAAAAGTAAAGTTAAGAACTCTCATTTAGTTTATATTTTCAGTAAAATATGTACCTTAAGTTTTTAAAGTAAAAACCATATCGGAATGATGCTGTTGTTTTATAATTGAAATTCTGTAAGGAGTAAAACGGCTAAAAAAATCAAACATAATAAAATTCTCATTCTATTTTTTACTTTTGGTTTATTTCCAAGTACAAAGTCAGGATTGAATCAACTTTGTAGTACTTGAATTAAGCGAATTTTTAGATTGATTCAATCTTAGTTTTACTTAAATCCAACTATTTTTCGGATTATTTCAAGTACGAATTCGGGATGGAATATGGATAAGTTAAGTATTTCGCACTTTAATAATCCGTACTTGAATCAATCATTCTGTACTTGAATCAAGAAAGTCCGTACTCACCGTATTGTTAATGCCGCTTCGGATTGATTTTTCTTTTGAATGTAAAATAGCATTGTTCGGTTTAACGCGTACTATACGGTTTTCCGAGAGTGGGCTTTACATGGGGTCTATGGTAAATTATGAACCGCTCTTCATGAAATTTGGCAGTAAGATTTCAAGTTATATAAAACTGTTATGTATCAAATTTTATAACAGTAGCTTAATTTGTAATAGTTTCAGGCGTACTGAACTGTTTTCGAGAGCAGGCTTTAAAGACCGATCTTTCCGAAGTTTAACAGCACGATTTCTAGACATATAGAACCAATTGGTGCAAAATCTTTTATTAATCAGTGCATTAAACCAGAATTTATATTAGTCTTTGTAAAAAAATTCACAATTTTTTAGGGAGGTGGTTCCTTATTGGTATTCATAGCTCTTATCCTACTAAGCCGATCCTACTGCTTTTCACTCCAAAACTATTAAGGAGAACTATAAACAATTTGACACCAATATTTGATATTCCCTTTAGTCGTTCGAAAGCAAGAGCAATTCCAACCGAAGAGCAATTCCAACAGACGGCCAGGGCCTAATCGACTTAGAATTACTAAAGGACCCAGAATATATATACATTATGGCGTCGAACAAACACAGGGGACAAACTTATTTTACCCTCTTGACAACTAGTTGTGGTGGAGGGTGTAAAAAAAACTTTTTTTTTTGGTAAAAATGTGATTTTTTGACAAACAAGTGAATTTTTTTTTGTTGTAAAAAAAACGTCATATTTAAAAGTGCATCTTTATGAATAAGGTATTTTTTTTTTTATTAAGAACTTACTTTTTGTGGAAAAAAAATTTTTTGTTAAAGGACTTCTCGAAAATAATTCGATTTTTTGTTTTCATGAAAAGAAAGGCTTTTTGCATAAAAAGTGACTTTTTGTTGGAAAAGCGGCTTCTTGATAAAAATAGGTGAGCCATTTGTAAATTGAAGTTACTTTTTTTGTAGAAAATAAAAAAGGAATTCACGTCATCAATTTTAAATTTTTGTGATTTTTTTTTGTAGAAAATAAATAAATGAGCAATCCACGTCATCAGTTTTATATTCTGTCGAAATTGCGAAAATGCTAAGTTTATTTTGAAACAAAACAAGAACTTTGCATAAAATAATTTCGCAGAAACTTTTACAGCCTCTGCAGCCGTATTCTGTAATTCGCTTAGCTCAAGCTTTATCTCGATAGCTAAAATACCTTAAGGCCCAACTATAATATGGTTAAGAAAACTTTTTGGTTAATTTTATGAAACTGGCATTTGCTTAAGCAAGGTGCGAAACACACTTTCCGTACGGAATAAAATATTTTTGGTTTTTTAATCCTTCTTTTAATTTTTTTGTTAATTTTTGACAGTAGCTTAAGCCAGCTTATGCATGTTATAGTTGGGCCTTTAAAAAATTTAAAAATGTTAGCGATGACAAATTGCGGCTAATTGAATTTTTATGGCATTGCCAAATTTAACAATGCACGTTACAGAGTTGCGTTCGTAGCTTAAAATCGCTAAATCAACTTTATAGATTTTTAGCAATAGATATTTAGATGTAGTTTTACGAAAGAAAGAAAGAATTCGCACATCGGAAATAGGCTATTACTCAATATTTTCCCATCTTTTATTATTTACGCTTATTTTTCTATGTTTCGTATATAAAATACGAAAATAAGTAGCAAAACGTTTATCTTACTCTTATCAACAACTTATTCGGTTTAGTAGGTCCTGATAAAGATTACCATTTTTGTTAACTGTGTAAAACGTACTTTATAAACTTATGTTTTTTTTATTGAGTTAGTGCTTAAAAAAAAACAGAATTTTAAATATAGAATCTAAAACCGTTGTTGTCAACATACAATTTTTTTTAAAGACAATTTTCAAACAATTATGTTATGTATGTCTTCCACAAAAATAAGTAAAAATGAAAGGCATTATAAAAAAGTTTACGAAAAAGAATGATGGGCTATTGGTTAGTAGATATGATGCATCGAACTATTAAATAAATGACGTATATATGTATTTTATTGCTGTTTATAAGGATGACTAAAACCGATTGAACAAGCTCCAAATTCTTATAAATTGGCTCAGTCGCCTTCGATAACAGAATATTGTTCTGCTTGCAATTCCTCACTGGAATCGCATAAAAAGGATTTTAAAAAACATTCCGAACCCAGTTCCTACAAACAAAATAAAATAATTTTTTTTACTAAAAATTTTTATTTGCCGATTTTTGGGGATTTCTTATTACAATTTTTCTTACTATTTTTTAAAAAAAATTTAAAATTTGGTCAGAAAAAAAACAAAAACAAAAATCTTAACTTTTTAAGGTTTTGTTTCTTAATTTGGGGATATTTTTTTAAATTCTTGGGGACAAGGAACAAAGTATCTGGCAGCCCAGGTATGACATTCGGAAACTTTTACCAACCGGTTTTTGCTGATATTTTACTAATAATTTTGCTCGAGTTCTGTTGTCATATTCATAAATAAGAAATAATATAACTGCAAAATGCTATAAAACTTTACACACAAAAAAAGGAAAAAAAAATAAAACATCCGAAACATCCAAGCATTTATGGCATTCTGTGATTCTATTGTGTCTGAAATCTTCCAGGGAAGAGGCATTATTTCTATAATCAGATGTTTTTCTAAACTGGAATTTAAATAAAAGAAAAAGAAAATAAATACAAAAACTATCCTGTCAAGACACGCTCATGCACGTGCAAACAAACATAAATCCACAGTACCATGTATTTTATTTTAAACTTTATCGCCATGTTGTGGCAGACAATAGGGAAATGGGTTATCTGTCTAAAGGTGGTATTAATGAGATTAAAGACTTAAAGATTTAATTTAAGGCGAGCACACAAAAGAAAGAGAAAAAGAAAAACGCATTGTTGATTTAAAGATTTAAAGAAAAGATGATTTTTATACCCTTCGCCGAAGTCTAAAGGGTGTATATGGCCCA
Source organism: Pollenia griseotomentosa (assembly GCA_963931875.1). Classification (NCBI taxonomy): domain Eukaryota; kingdom Metazoa; phylum Arthropoda; class Insecta; order Diptera; family Polleniidae; genus Pollenia; species Pollenia griseotomentosa. The sequence continues at coordinate 14,364,866 of OZ007564.1, forward strand.
ATTAATCATTTAAGGCTAGTTTACACTTTTATGCTTTGTATTAAGACATTTCAAAAACTCAAGTTACAAATATGTAAAAGTTTGATAGTGTGAATGCAATGTGCTATGAAAATTACAGGTGCTATGAAAAAAATTTTACATTCCATTCGACTTCATCGGTTTTTGAATTTTTTTCTTAAAATAATTCCTCTCATTTGATCGGGGTTGCAATTTAACAAAAGCATGATTATGTGTGATTATTTTAATACAAACTGTAATGCTTAATTAGATTTTTTGACAGTCACAACAAAACTCATTAGATTTCTATCTTACAAAGTATTTTGAAATAGGTAAGACTTGTTGGAAAGTTTAAGGTACGCTTAACAGGCACAACTAAGAATTTATCAAAATCGTTTTTTATCCCTTCGCCGAAGTTAAAAGGGTAATTATAACTTTGTCATCCGTTTGTAAGTTCTACAATATTGATCTAAGACTTCATAAAGTATATATATTCTGGATCCTTATGAGAAGGGAAGTTCAAATTTGGCTGTCTTTCTGTCCGTCCGTCCTTCTGTCTGTTGAAATGGGTTTTCCGCAGCCCCCAGATATGATGGGGCTTGGTTGGTATATATTTCTGTCAGGTATTTTTATTATAGTTTTGCTATTGAAATTCAGCCAGATCGGTCCAAAAATGGCTGCGATATGAGCAAAAACAACGACTATCTCTTATTTTTTCCAAAAATCCCTTGTGGTTGTTGTATTTTTATAACTTTTTCCTGTATATCTGGAGAACGGCAGGATCCAAAGTTTCCAAATTAGGAACGCACATTTAGGTTATCAATACACAGCATCCCACAAAATGTGGGCGGAATTGGAGAAGTGGGCGTGGTACCTCCCCTACAAAAAATATCAAAAATTGTATAAAAGCCTGAATTTTTTGAGTGTCATATGACCTATGGTTATGCCTTATATATTAAAGGATCGGAAATCTTTAGTAGAAAATATTTTCTGAAAATTTCGGAAAAATCGGTTCAGATACGAAAAAGTTATAACCAAAATATTAATTAGCGGGAACCACAGATCTTCCCGAGTCTAAGTTTTATAACCCAAGTAAATGATAAATTTCTTCTTAAACACATCGGTATATAAATCTGTCAAATCGGTTAGAAAATGGCTAAGTTATAACCAAAATACGGAAATCTCAAAAATTACTTTTTTTTATAATTAATTGTATCTTTTAATATATTTAATACCACGCAAACATGTGCAAATAAAGCAATTAATGCCCAATTTTCTGGATAGTATTTAAATCTATATTAAGTTAATTTTTATTTTAAAGATTGATTTTTTGAATTTTACATATTTGAAAAGTCAAAAAACTGCGACTGCCTCTAATTTTTTTTTTTAAATTGTTGTTTTTTTATACCCATCACAGAAAGTAAGAAGGTTTATACCTCGTATAAATTGGACTTTTTTTTTATTTATTTAATACTTTTTAAAGTTTTTTTTTACACATCACAAATACAGTGCAGTTGATTTCACAATGTCCGTCCGTCTGTTTTTTTTTTTCTGTATATCTGGAGAAGGAAAAGAGCAAAAGTTTCAAAGTTTGGTACAAACATCTTGGTTATCAATTGACAACATCTGACAAAATATGGGCTGGAGTAAAAAGGTAGGCGTGGCACAAAATAGATTTATTTATACCTAGAAAACGGTAAGAGAAAATTGTTCTAAGTTTGGTACACATGGACGGGTTTTCAATACACAACCTAAAAAACAGGGCGCATTTGAAGAAGTGGGCGTGGCACCTCCCATATATAAAAATCATAGATTTTTGTATATCTGAAGAACGGTAAGAGCCAAAGTTTCCAAATTAAGTACAAGGATCTTGGTTATCCATACCCAACACCCGACAAAATACGGGTGGGATTGGAAAAGTGGGCGTAGCACAAAATAGATTTAAGGGCATATAAAACTCGGCATAATCAAATATAGCGAATTATCTGAAAATAAATACAATTCTTTAATTTTTTTTTTTAATAATTTTTATTGTGGAAAAGGCAACATTTTTTGCATTTTAGAAAAAAAGGTTGCCCAAAAAGCGAATTTTTGCGAAAAAAAAATATGCTGATAAAAGGGATATTTTTCAAAAAAAAAAAAAAAACATTTTTAAAAGAAAATTTCCTTTTCTAGAAAAAAGTGATTTTTTATAAAGAAAAAAATTTTTATAAAAAAAAATAATTTTTTTATAAAAAAAAAATAAAAAAGGTAATTTTTTATAAAAAAAAAAAATTATAAAAAAATAACTTTTTAAAAAATATGTTTTTTTTGGAAATTGTGAAGAAATTCTTTTTCAATGCGTAATATTTAGTGAAAGGGCAGATTTTCCTAATAAATAAAATGTGAAAATAAATTCTCACCGAAAGTGGGGTTATTAAAATTGTTATTCCCTAACAAAGATATAACCACTTGTTGTCAAAATATTTTCTTATACAATATTAATTTTATTAAAAAAATTAAATCAATTTAATAAAATTATAATTTTATCTCTTTTATTTTTTTCTATTTACAGACTAAATTAAAAAACGCCGAAAACTTCTGGCATAAGAAACTACCTTCCCACAACCTTCTTCAGGTGCTTTTTTCAATCCAAAAAAAGAAAACAATAATTTTTCTATATTAGAATTTTTAAGTAAATTGGAATTAAAAGAAAACATAGAACTAAGTAAAATTATTTATTATTCATTTAAGTTTAAATTCCAAAACTTTAGGATTCGTTTATAATAAAGCAAAAAAAAAAAAAGAAAAAAGAAAATATTTTGTGGTATTCAAGACAATTGTTACACAACTCTATTTATTAAATAAATATTAAATGTTAAAGAATATTTTAAAATAAAACCAACCGAAAAATGTATAAAAACCGAATCCCAACTAAATTTAAAATAAAAATCTTTTAATAAAAAACATGTCAATGAACAATGAATGAATGTTTTCGCTCTACTTTGTTTTATTTCCGTTTAGCCGACATCTTTTCCTCTCCTTTGTGCTGTTTCCTCTTTGTGTCTTATTAATAAAGTTGCCCATCTGTTACTTTGTTTTGTTGTTTTTCTGCCTTTACTTATGCTGGAGCAATTATTATTAATCATTTCCTTGCAGCAATTTACTTAAATAATGTCAGTGCTATTGGCAGGACCATTAATAACGAGTTTATCGAAGCCTTAAAATTTACCCATAAATTTCCATCAATGGTCAGTCTAATGTGGTCTAAAGAAAAAAAGCAAAAAGGGTTAAAAATATTCCACAAGGGCAGCAAAAACGAAACCGAGCAATTAGTACAAGTACAACTGAATTTATATAGACGTTTAACTAGAATTTTAAATACCCTTTAAAAAAAATCAATTTTTTCTTGGTGAAAAAAGGAAAACAAAAGGTACCCAAAAAAGGGATTTTTTAATTAGATTTTTTTTTTTGGAAAATATTAAAATTGATTATTTTTCATTCTTGGCTGACCCAGGGATCGAACTCACGGACAGGTCGATTTGACATGTCTCCTCAGAAATCTAATCAGATTCTCCAGCCCACATTCGGAGACATCTCCTATTTCGCCCATTAACTTACTACTTAGCTATTTTAGCCTGCCGCTCTGTATCCTGTAACCTAGAACAGTGACACAGAATGTGCTCCTACAACCTTCCTAAATCCGACGCATCCGATCACCGCCCTCATGCAGTGGCCCATGATAATACCCATCATGGCTTTAACGCAGTCCTTACTCCTGCCCAGTAGTGAACTAGAATCGGTCTTTCTGAGCACTGGTCATAACGTCCGTAATTCCCTGCAGTCCGCTCCATTCCTCCAGCACCGTTCAGAACCCATTCCTTTATCTTGCCAAGACCAAGAGCCCAGTGGATGCCTGACTGCCTTTATACTGTCAGGTTCATCCATTTCCAAGAATAGTTTCGCCAACTTATCAGCTATTTCGCTGCCGGTTAAGTTGCAGTGACCCTGTACACAGCATAGCCTTCCAACATGCTCCCCTAATAGCCATATAGCCCTTCTTTTATCCTCTACTACACTGATAGAAAAGGCGTCATAACGCTGATGTATTTCGACATCAATACTATGACAAGTGTCTTAGTTTTTGACCCCAATTGTGATGTCAGCCTAAACATAACTTGGCCAAATTGTCATCAGGTGAAATTATGTCATCAATAGGATGACACATCGGCATCACAAAAACGACAAAACTGAAGTCAGTTTAATAAAAAAAATTCATCAGTGAAAAGACTCAGTGACGTCGGCGAATTTAATGATAGACTGTCATTAAATTGAGTCATTGGGATTGACTTTTGTTTTTTTTTTTCAATATTTGTTTATTGAATCTTCATGTATTAAATATGAACTAACAATAATTAATCGAATCTTATGCTAATACATTATATCTGTGGCTTGGTGCTAAAAGGGCCAATGTCAAAATATTAACTTTTGAGAAAATTTAAGTTTGTTTTTAATAGAAGAGTTCTTAGCTGTTCTGGGTTAAATTAGAACTTGACTGTTTAAGCAAAATAAAAGCGAGTAATAAAAAGATTAACTCAAAACAACAAAATATTGACATTGGCCCTTTTAGCACCAAGCCACAGATATATGTCCAGCCAGTGCCAGACAAAATTTCGTCATCACGGTTTATTTTCACATGTGTAGTTGTTTATCGCTCTTCTGATTGGTTGAGTCTCTCTTTTCTTTAGCGAGTGTGGCTGCCATGATGTAAAATATTTCGAGCTAGTGGATTTGGGTGTTGTTCAAGCCTTTTTAAATATTTTTTACTGCATATTTTGTAATCATAGTTTTTACTAATAGCACATTGAGATCCTTTTGAATATAAGAGTTTTTAACATACCAGACAGCGGCTGTGATTAATCGAAGAAGTTTATTTTGGCGCCTTTGAATTTTTTGATATTAGAGGCCGAGGCAGGGCCCTATAGTTGAATACCGTAGCACCAGATAGTCTTCAAGACAGAGTTGTAAAGTAGAATCTTGCAATCGAGACAAAGGACATAATTTTTTCCAATTAGCCAATGAATTTGAATAGCTTTTAATTTCATTTAAGTTAATTTTGCCTCTATATGCGAATGTTTAGGAATTATTTGATTATTGATTGTTATAGGGGGGCAAGATTCCCGGCGCAAGGTGAAAGTTAATGCACGCATTTTTGCTCATTGACCTTTATCCTCCATCACCTTAACAATATTTCTAGTTGAAATATATGATCCTGTAAGAAACGAATTGCTTCATAACGGTTTTCGTCCACGCTTAGAAAAGCTGTATCGTCTGCAAATGTGGAAGTTTGGGTGTAGTTGTTTGTTGGCATGTCCAAAGTATAAATTAGGTATAATAGAGAGCCCAGGACGCTGCCTTGTGGGACTCCAGCTCCAATTGGCTGCGGTAAACAATAGAAATTTCCTTCTTTAATAATAAATTGACGACCGACTAAGTAACTTTCTAACAGCTTGTGTGTGTTTGCTGGTAAATTTTACTTTTCTTGTGTTTCGCACTTTTTTTGCAGAAGAACTCTCAATTATAAGACACCAGCAGCATGTCCAATATGGTTTTCGTTATCATTCTACTTTGAAAATGTGCTAATTTGCTTAAAAAATTTGAACAAATAGAAGAGGGGAATTTTTGATTCTTATTTTAATTCTTAAACAAGAAAATAATTTTAATAATACACAAAATGTGGCATCGAATTGATGTCACTGTAGTCATGGCATAGATGATGCAACAAAATTTCATGATGACATTCATCACTGGGTTGATGTCACTTATTGCCTCATTGATGCCATTTGTAATAACATTGATATCACAATTCTGATGTTAGGGCAGATTTATTATGCAGAAAGATTTATGTATCTACCCTAAGGGAAAAAGAAGGAGTACGGATGCCTTCCAGAAGGCCTCTGTACTCCTTCTTTTGGATATACATATCGTTATTACACACGTTGTGATAACGTAGTAGGCATTCCGCTCTCGCTTCTTTAGTAGTTACATACGAATCGTAACGGGATCAAAAAAATAATTATTTTACTTTTGCTTGTGCAAAAAAACAATACAAAACATGTTACTCCTTGTCTACTCCCTTCTCATAGAAGCGAATCTGGAATGGATACCTCTTTTTATACGAAAGAGTAGAGGCCTTCTATGAGGTCTTCTTTAACAGTTAAACAAGAATACTAATTGAATTAAAAAATATTTTAAGCAGACCTTTAAAAAGGCCTGAAGTAAGAAGGTCTTTTTAGTTTTCCCGCTGGGTATGAGAGTAGCATGGAATTGACAAGGCCCTAAGAAGAATACACCTGGCTATCCAAATATATAATATAATTCCCCGGGAGTTTTCTCCCTTCTCCCATTTTTCCTATGTAAATTCAATTGTAAAAATAGGGAAAGGGAAAAAACGCCCGGGGAATTTGTATTCATAACTGCGCTGATAGTAAAAAGCATAACTTCTTGTAAAATATTGACTTTTTGTAAAACAGTCACTCTTTGTAGAAAAAAGACTATTTGTAAAAAGAAGTGACCGTTTGTAACAAAAAATTTTTTTAGAAAAAAATCAGTTTTTTTAAAACATTTTAGTTTTTTCTAGAGAAACCTTTTTGTACTTTTTTATACGAACAACTTTTGTTGACTTTTTTACCGTTTAAAAAAAAAACTTGACTACTTGTCTTCCTAGAGCCAAAAGGGCCGAAATCTGTGATCACTACTGAAATTCCAAATTTTACTTCGAAAATTGATTTTTAATATGATGAAAACATAAAATTGCATTTTATCGTAAACTAGAGGTCCTAGAGCCAAAAGTGCCGAAATCTGTGATCACTACTAAATTCCAAATTTTACTTAGAAAATTGATTTTTAATATTGAAAACATAAAATTGCATTTTATTCGTAAACTAAGGTCCTAGAGCCAAAAGGGCCGAAATCTGTGATCACTACTAAAAATTCCAAATTTTACTTAGAAAATTGATTTTTAATATGAAAACATAAAATTGCATTTTATTCGTAAACTAGAGGTCCTAGAGCCAAAAGGGCCGAAATCTGTGATCACTACTAAAATTCCAAATTTTACTTAGAAAATTGATTTTTAATATGAAAACATAAAATTGCATTTTATTCGTAAACTAGAGGTCCTAGAGCCAAAAGGGCCGAAATCTGTGATCACTACTAAAATTCCAAATTTTACTTAGAAAATTGATTTTTAATATGAAAACATAAAATTGCATTTTATTCGTAAACTAGAGGTCCTAGAGCCAAAAGGGCCGAAATCTGTGATCACTACTAAAATTCCAAATTTTACTTAGAAAATTGATTTTAATATGAAAACATAAAATTGCATTTTATTCGTAAACTAGAGGTCCTAGAGCCAAAAGGGCCGAAATCTGTGATCACTACTAAAATTCCAAATTTTACTTAGAAAATTGATTTTTAATATGAAAACATAAAATTGCATTTTATTCGTAAACTAGAGGTCCTAGAGCCAAAAGGGCCGAAATCTGTGATCACTACTAAAATTCCAAATTTTACTTAGAAAATTGATTTTTAATATGAAAACATAAAATTGCATTTTATTCGTAAACTAGAGGTCCTAGAGCCAAAAGGGCCGAAATCTGTGATCACTACTAAAATTCCAAATTTTACTTAGAAAATGATTTTTAATATGAAAACATAAAATTGCATTTTATTCGTAAACTAGAGGTCCTAGAGCCAAAAGGGCCGAAATCTGTGATCACTACTAAAATTCCAAATTTTACTTAGAAAATTGATTTTTAATATGAAAACATAAAATTGCATTTTATTCGTAAACTAGAGGTCCTAGAGCCAAAAGGGCCGAAATCTGTGATCACTACTAAAATTCCAAATTTTACTTAGAAAATTGATTTTTAATATGAAAACATAAAATTGCATTTTATTCCTAAACTAGAGGTCCTAGAGCCAAAAGGGCCGAAATCTGTGATCACTACTAAAATTCCAAATTTTACTTAGAAAATTGATTTTTAATATGAAAACATAAAATTGCATTTTATTCGTAAACTAGAGGTCCTAGAGCCAAAATGGCCGAAATCTGTGATCACTACTAAAATTCCAAATTTTACTTAGAAAATTGATTTTTAATATGAAAACATAAAATTGCATTTTATTCGTAAACTAGAGGTCCTAGAGCCAAAAGGGCCGAAATCTGTGATCACTACTAAAATTCCAAATTTTACTTAGAAAATTGATTTTTAATATGAAAACATAAAATTGCATTTTATTCGTAAACTAGAGGTCCTAGAGCCAAAAGGGCCGAAATCTGTGATCACTACTAAAATTCCAAATTTTACTTAGAAAATTGATTTTAATATGAAAACATAAAATTGCATTTTATTCGTAAACTAGAGGTCCTAGAGCCAAAAGGGCCGAAATCTGTGATCACTACTAAAATTCCAAATTTTACTTAGAAAATTGATTTTTAATATGAAAACATAAAATTGCATTTTATTCGTAAACTAGAGGTCCTAGAGCCAAAAGGGCCGAAATCTGTGATCACTACTAAAATTCCAAATTTTACTTAGAAAATTGATTTTTAATATGAAAACATAAAATTGCATTTTATTCCTAAACTAGAGGTCCTAGAGCCAAAAGGGCCGAAATCTGTGATCACTACTAAAATTCCAAATTTTACTTAGAAAATTGATTTTTAATATGAAAACATAAAATTGCATTTTATTCGTAAACTAGAGGTCCTAGAGCCAAAATGGCCGAAATCTGTGATCACTACTAAAATTCCAAATTTTACTTAGAAAATTGATTTTTAATATGAAAACATAAAATTGCATTTTATTCGTAAACTAGAGGTCCTAGAGCCAAAAGGGCCGAAATCTGTGATCACTACTAAAATTCCAAATTTTACTTAGAAAATTGATTTTTAATATGAAAACATAAAATTGCATTTTATTCGTAAACTAGAGGTCCTAGAGCCAAAAGGGCCGAAATCTGTGATCACTACTAAAATTCCAAATTTTACTTAGAAAATTGATTTTTAATATGAAAACATAAAATTGCATTTTATTCGTAAACTAGAGGTCCTAGAGCCAAAAGGGCCGAAATCTGTGATCACTACTAAAATTCCAAATTTTACTTAGAAAATTGATTTTTAATATGAAAACATAAAATTGCATTTTATTCGTAAACTAGAGGTCCTAGAGCCAAAAGGGCCGAAATCTGTGATCACTACTAAAATTCCAAATTTTACTTAGAAAATTGATTTTTAATATGAAAACATAAAATTGCATTTTATTCGTAAACTAGCACCAAAAGGGCCGAAATCTGTGATCACTACTAAAATTCCAAATTTTACTTAGAAAATTGATTTTTAATATGAAAACATAAAATTGCATTTTATTCGTAAACTAGAGTCCTAGAGCCAAAAGGCCGAAATCTGTGATCACTACTAAAATTCCAAATTTTACTTAGAAAATTGATTTTTAATATGAAAACATAAAATTGCATTTATTCGTAAACTAGAGGTCCTAGAGCCAAAAGGGCCGAAATCTGTGATCACTACTAAAATTCCAAATTTTACTTAGAAAATTGATTTTTAATATGAAAACATAAAATTGCATTTTATTCCTAAACTAGAGGTCCTAGAGCCAAAAGGGCCGAAATCTGTGATCACTACTAAAATTCCAAATTTTACTTAGAAAATTGATTTTTAATATGAAAACATAAAATTGCATTTTATTCGTAAACAAGAGGTCCTAGAGCCAAAAGGGCCGAAATCTGTGATCACTACTAAAATTCCAAATTTTACTTAGAAAATTGATTTTTAATATGAAAACATAAAATTGCATTTATTCGTAAACTAGAGGTCCTAGAGCCAAAAGGGCCGAAATCTGTGATCACTACTAAAATTCCAAATTTTACTTAGAAAATTGATTTTTAATATGAAAACATAAAATTGCATTTTATTCGTAAACTAGAGGTCCTAGAGCCAAAAGGGCCGAAATCTGTGATCACTACTAAAAATCCAAATTTTACTTAGAAAATTGATTTTTAATATGAAAACATAAAATTGCATTTTATTCGAAAACTAGAGGTCCTAGAGCCAAAAGGGCCGAAATCTGTGATCACTACTAAAATTCCAAATTTTACTTAGAAAATTGATTTTTAATATGAAAACATAAAATTGCATTTTATTCGTAAACTAGAGGTCCTAGAGCCAAAAGGGCCGAAATCTGTGATCACTACTAAAATTCCAAATTTTACATAGAAAATTGATTTTTAATATGAAAACATAAAATTGCATTTTATTCGTAAACTAGACGTCCCAGAGCCAAAAGGGCCGAAATCTGTGATCACTACTAAAATTCCAAATTTTACTTGGAAAATTGATTTTTTATATGAAAACATAAATATGCATTTTATTCGTAAACTAGACGTCCTAGAGCCAAAAGGGACGAAATCTGTGATCACTACTAAAATTCCAAATTTTACTTGGAAAATTGATTTTTTATATGAAAACATAAATATGCATTTTATTCGTAAACTAGACGTCCTAGAGCCAAAAGGGCTGTGAGGGTGACAGTTTTTTTATTAAGAGGAATATTCTTACACTTAGGATTTTACTAAAATTTTTCTTTGGCTGTAGAATATAAAGTTTTGTTTTTGAATGATATTAAGTTAGCTTTGATTTTTATTATTCAAACTAAAAGAAAATTTTCATTTCAAATTGGAAATTTTATTTGAGGTGAACGTTCACAGCAGATTATAATTAAAATTAATTATTTAAAAAATAATTTTCTTGTGCCAAAGGAAAGAAAAGGGGGAAAAGGGAATACCTATTTAAAGAACACTAAAAAGATTTTAGAATATATCGAATTGGTAAGTTTTTTTTTGTGCATATGCGTATATTTTTTGTTTTTAAATTCTAATTTGGTTTACATTCTTTAGTAATTTCTGATTCACTTGTGATCCTGCACGAAGGATAATAAAAAGTTTAAAAAAAAAAAAAGAAATATTTTCATCATTCGTTTTCATTGAAATAAAATAACTCCAAGAAAACTGGGCAAAATCTATAAATTGGCAACAGCGAAGATTAACCACCAAATAGATAACTATCTTTTAGCGGCTATTCCCGATAGTAATAGTGGTACTTTCTATCTCTGCTTCTTGATTATGGTATTTGATAAGGCAGATTTATAAACAAACAACTTTTTTTTTTATTATTTTGATATACGATTAACTAAATCTAGTATTCTTGAAGGGGTGACCACATTCCAACAAAATCTTTCGTTTATTTAAGTTAAAGTTATCTTTATTTTTTTTTTTTTTTAATTCAATTGTTTTAATTAATTTGTGTTTGAAATCCTTCTATATTCTAATTATTTTTTTTTTTTTTTTAATTTTTTTGAGTTAATTTGTATTTAAATTCATTTATATTACAGTTTCTGTTTTCCTTTGAAACTATATTTCAATATTTTGATAAATTGTATGAAAATCGATAATTAATATCGATAATTTTTTAATCTCGGTTGTTTAAAAATCAGTTTAATTTGGTCACCTTAACTTTTTAACATGTAGAAACTCAATATAAAAACACTTCTTAGAAAATACACTCAAGACACTTTCATTCTGTATCAATCACACATAAAAAAAAAAACCACCACCATAAAAACATTCATACCAAAATATTAATACAAATTTAAATTTTTACAATAATACTTATTTAAATATATTCGGTTAGTGTGGATTATGTTATAAGTAATTATTTAACATTCATATGTAAAGTACTCCACACAACATCCACAATAGCATATTAAAGAATTGCATAAAATAATTAATCAACGAATTTAACCTATCGTCAATGGGCGCCTACTGACATCGGTGGATTTAAATCAAGTAAGTGGATTACTTTAATTTCTAACTTAAAATCAGCCATATTTAAAATAAACTCTCACAAATTTAATAAAAACTATAAATTAAAATAAACAACACATTCAGTCTTAAGCATTCACTTTCTTAAGCAACACATTTACTTAATTATTTAATTTTTTTTTTATATATATATAAATTTTTTATTAATATTTCTACTAAATATTCAGGAATAATAGTTATTTTTATTTTATATACTTATATACATGTGTATGAAAGGTGACCAAACTCAATTTTGTTTATCTTACTTTTGTTTATAAATTTTATTTTTATGTTTTGTTCGCGTATTTTAAAACTTTAATATTTTAAATAAATTTTGATTATTGTAATGTTTACAAACATGAAATTTTGAATTTGTTTAGATTTACTACGAAAAGTGAAGTAGAGGTATGAGTCAAGTAGGATAAACTATTTTATGTAATTTTGGTTTATTTTTGGGCTGACACCAAACGTAATACTCTTGTCAGCATGGTGGGTGGGCCTGGCTTTAATGTAGCAAATTTCAGCTTAAGCTACAAGCCAACCATCAATTACGTTCTTTTACTATCCTTGTTTTTAGTTTGCTTATTTTCTGTGTTAGTTATTGATATTTTTGGCTACCTAAGTTAAAATCTTATGTAGCAGGTTCTTTTGATATTTGACATTAAGAAGATTTGGGAACATTATACACCCCCCCAAACGACGAGCACGGCCGGATTATAGGTAGCCGTTCCCAAGGAGGATTATTTAAACCTGAAGAATCGTTACAGGGCCGAAATCCGTGATCACTACTAAAATTCCAAATTTTACTTGGAAAATTGATTTTTTATATGAAAACATAAATATGCATTTTATTCGTACTCTAGACGTCCTAGAGCCAAAAGGGCCGAAATCTGTGATCACTACTAAAATTCCAAATTTACTTGGAAATTGATTTTTTATATGAAAACATAAATATGCATTTTATTCGTAAACTAGACGTCCTAGAGCCAAAAGGGCCGAAATCCGTGATCACTACTAAAATTCCAAATTTTACTTGGAAAATTGATTTTTTATATGAAAACATAAATATGCATTTTATTCGTAAACTAGACGTCCTAGAGCCAAAGGGCCGAAATCTGTGATCACTACTAAAATTCCAAATTTTACTTGGAAAATTGATTTTTTATATGAAAACATAAATATGCATTTTATTCGTAAACTAGACGTCCTAGAGCCAAAAGGGCCGAAATCCGTGATCACTACTAAAATTCCAAATTTTACTTGGAAAATTGATTTTTTATATGAAAACATAAATATGCATTTTATTCGTAAACTAGACGTCCTAGAGCCAAAAGGGCCGAAATCCGTGATCACTACTAAAATTCCAAATTTTACTTGGAAAATTGATTTTTTATATGAAAACATAAATATGCATTTTATTCGTAAACTAGACGTCCTAGAGCCAAAAGGGCCGAAATCCGTGATCACTACTAAAATTCCAAATTTTACTTGGAAAATTGATTTTTTATATGAAAACATAAATATGCATTTTATTCGTAAACTAGACGTCCTAGAGCCAAAAGGGCCGAAATCTGTGATCACTACTAAAATTCCAAATTTTACTTGGAAAATTGATTTTTTATATGAAAACATAAATATGCATTTTATTCGTAAACTAGACGTCCTAGAGCCAAAAGGGCCGAAATCCGTGATCACTACTAAAATTCCAAATTTTACTTGGAAAATTGATTTTTTATATGAAAACATAAATATGCATTTTATTCGTAAACTAGACGTCCTAGAGCCAAAAGGGCCGAAATCCGTGATCACTACTAAAATTCCAAATTTTACTTGGAAAATTGATTTTTTATATGAAAACATAAATATGCGATTTATTCGTAAACTAGACGTCCCAGAGCCAAAAGGGCCGAAATCTGTGATCACTACTAAAATTCCAAATTTTACTTGGAAAATTGATTTTTTATATGAAAACATAAATATGCATTTTATTCGTAAACTAGACGTCCTAGAGCCAAAAGGGACGAAATCTGTGATCACTACTAAAATTCCAAATTTTACTTGGAAAATTGATTTTTTATATGAAAACATAAATATGCATTTTATTCGTAAACTAGACGTCCTAGAGCCAAAAGGGCCGAAATCCGTGATCACTACTAAAATTCCAAATTTTACTTGGAAAATTGATTTTTTATATGAAAACATAAATATGGATTTTATTCGTAAACTAGACGTCCTAGAGCCAAAAGGGCCGAAATCTGTGATCACTACTAAAATTCCAAATTTTACTTGGAAAATTGATTTTTTATATGAAAACATAAATATGCATTTTATTCGTAAACTAGACGTCCTAGAGCCAAAAGGGACGAAATCTGTGATCACTACTAAAATTCCAAATTTTACTTGGAAAATTGATTTTTTATATGAAAACATAAATATGCATTTTATTCGTAAACTAGACGTCCTAGAGCCAAAAGGGCCGAAATCTGTGATCACTACTAAAATTCCAAATTTTACTTGGAAAATTGATTTTTTATATGAAAACATAAATATGCATTTTATTCGTAAACTAGACGTCCTAGAGCCAAAAGGGCCGAAATCCGTGATCACTACTAAAATTCCAAATTTTACTTGGAAAATTGATTTTTTATATGAAAACATAAATATGCATTTTATTCGTAAACTAGACGTCCTAGAGCCAAAAGGGCCGAAATCTGTGATCACTACTAAAATTCCAAATTTTACTTGGAAAATTGATTTTTTATATGAAAACATAAATATGCGATTTATTCGTAAACTAGACGTCCCAGAGCCAAAAGGGCCGAAATCTGTGATCACTACTAAAATTCCAAATTTTTCTTGGAAAATTGATTTTTTATATGAAAACATAAATATGCATTTTATTCGTAAACTAGACGTCCTAGAGCCAAAAGGGACGAAATCTGTGATTTCTACTAAAATTCCAAATTTTACTTGGAAAATTGATTTTTTATATGAAAACATAAATATGCATTTTATTCGTAAACTAGACGTCCTAGAGCCAAAAGGGCCGAAATCTGTGATCACTACTAAAATTCCAAATTTTACTTGGAAAATTGATTTTTTATATGAAAACATAAATATGCATTTTCTTCGTAAACTAGACGTCCTAGAGCCAAAAGGGCCGAAATCCGTGATCACTACTAAAATTCCAAATTTTACTTGGAAAATTGATTTTTTATATGAAAACATAAATATGCATTTTATTCGTAAACTAGACGTCCTAGAGCCAAAAGGGCCGAAATCCGTGATCACTACTAAAATTCCAAATTTTACTTGGAAAATTGATTTTTTATATGAAAACATAAATATGCATTTTATTCGTAAACTAGACGTCCTAGAGCCAAAAGGGCCGAAATCCGTGATGACTACTAAAATTCCAAATTTTACTTGGAAAATTGATTTTTTATATGAAAACATAAATATGCATTTTATTCGTAAACTAGACGTCCTAGAGCCAAAAGGGCCGAAATCTGTGATCACTACTAAAATTCCAAATTTTACTTGGAAAATTGATTTTTTATATGAAAACATAAATATGCATTTTATTCGTAAACTAGACGTCCTAGAGCCAAAAGGGCCGAAATCCGTGATCACTACTAAAATTCCAAATTTTACTTGGAAAATTGATTTTTTATATGAAAACATAAATATGCATTTTATTCGTAAACTAGAAGTCCTAGAGCCAAAAGGGCCGAAATCCGTGATCACTACTAAAATTCCAAATTTTACTTGGAAAATTGATTTTTTATATGAAAACATAAATATGCATTTTATTCGTAAACTAGACGTCCTAGAGCCAAAAGGGCCGAAATCCGTGATCACTACTAAAATTCCAAATTTTACTTGGAAAATGGATTTTTTATATGAAAACATAAATATGCATTTTATTCGTAAACTAGACGTCCTAGAGCCAAAAGGGCCGAAATCCGTGATCACTACTAAAATTCCAAATTTTACTTGGATAATTGATTTTTTATATGCAAACATAAATATGCATTTTATTCGTAAACTAGACGTCCTAGAGCCAAAAGGGCCGAAATCTGTGATCACTACTAAAATTCCAAATTTTACTTGGAAAATTGATTTTTTATATGAAAACATAAATATGCATTTTATTCGTAAACTAGACGTCCTAGAGCCAAAAGGGCCGAAATCCGTGATCACTACTGAAATTCCAAATTTTACTTGGAAAATTGATTTTTTATATGAAAACATAAATATGCATTTTATTCGTAAACTAGACGTCCTAGAGCCAAAAGGGCCGAAATCCGTGATGACTACTAAAATTCCAAATTTTACTTGGAAAATTGATTTTTTATATGAAAACATAAATATGCATTTTATTCGTAAACTAGACGTCCTAGAGCCAAAAGGGCCGAAATCTGTGATCACTACTAAAATTCCAAATTTTACTTGGAAAATTGATTTTTTATATGAAAACATAAATATGCATTTTATTCGTAAACTAGACGTCCTAGAGCCAAAAGGGCCGAAATCCGTGATCACTACTAAAATTCCAAATTTTACTTGGAAAATTGATTTTTTATATGAAAACATAAATATGCATTTCATTCGTAAACTAGACGTCCTAGAGCCAAAAGGGCCGAAATCTGTGATCACTACTAAAATTCCAAATTTTACTTGGAAAATTGATTTTTTATATGAAAACATAAATATGCATTTTATTCGTAAACTAGACGTCCTAGAGCCAAAAGGGCCGAAATCTGTGATCACTACTAAAATTCCAAATTTTACTTGGAAAATTGATTTTTTATATGAAAACATAAATATGCATTTTATTCGTAAACTAGACGTCCTAGAGCCAAAAGGGCCGAAATCCGTGATCACTACTAAAATTCCAAATTTTACTTGGAAAATTGATTTTTTATATGAAAACATAAATATGCATTTTATTCGTAAACTAGACGTCCTAGAGCCAACAGGGCCGAAATCTGTGATCACTACTAAAATTCCAAATTTTACTTGGAAAATTGATTTTTTATATGAAAACATAAATATGCATTTTATTCGTAAACTAGACGTCCTAGAGCCAAAAGGGACGAAATCTGTGATCACTACTAAAATTCCAAATTTTACTTGGAAAATTGATTTTTTATATGAAAACATAAATATGCATTTTATTCGTAAACTAGACGTCCTAGAGCCAAAAGGGCCGAAATCTGTGATCACTACTAAAATTCCAAATTTTACTTGGAAAATTGATTTTTTATATGAAAACATAAATATGCATTTTATTCGTAAACTAGACGTCCTAGAGCCAAAAGGGCCGAAATCCGTGATCACTACTAAAATTCCAAATTTTACTTGGAAAATTGATTTTTTATATGAAAACATACATATGCATTTTATTCGTAAACTAGACGTCCTAGATCCAAAAGGGCCGAAATCCGTGATCACTACTAAAATTCCAAATTTTACTTGGAAAATTGATTTTTTATATGAAAACATAAATATGCATTTTATTCGTAAACTAGACGTCCTAGAGCCAAAAGGGCCGAAATCCGTGATCACTACTTCCAAATTTTACTTGGAAAATTGATTTTTTATATGAAAACATAAATATGCATTTTATTCGTAAACTAGACGTCCTAGAGCCAAAAGGGCCGAAATCCGTGATCACTACTAAAATTCCAAATTTTACTTGGAAAATTGATTTTTTATATGAAAACATAAATATGCATTTTATTCGTAAACAAGACGTCCTAGAGCCAAAAGGGCCGAAATCCGTGATCACTACTAAAATTCCAAATTTTACTTGGAAAATTGATTTTTTATATGAAAACATAAATATGCATTTTATTCGTAAACTAGACGTCCTAGCGCCAAAAGGGCCGAAATCTGTGATCACTACTAAAATTCCAAATTTTACTTGGAAAATTGATTTTTTATATGAAAACATAAATATGCATTTTATTCGTAAACTAGACGTCCTAGAGCCAAAAGGGCCGAAATCCGTGATCACTACTAAAATTCCAAATTTTACTTGGAAAATTGATTTTTTATATGAAAACATAAATATGCATTTTATTCGTAAACTAGACGTCCTAGAGCCAAAAGGGCCGAAATCTGTGATCACTACTAAAATTCCAAATTTTACTTGGAAAATTGATTTTTTATATGAAAACATAAATATGCATTTTATTCGTAAACTAGACGTCCTAGAGCCAAAAGGGCCGAAATCTGTGATCACTACTAAAATTCCAAATTTTACTTGGAAAATTGATTTTTTATATG
This sequence comes from Pollenia griseotomentosa, assembly GCA_963931875.1. Classification (NCBI taxonomy): domain Eukaryota; kingdom Metazoa; phylum Arthropoda; class Insecta; order Diptera; family Polleniidae; genus Pollenia; species Pollenia griseotomentosa. The sequence goes on from OZ007564.1 coordinate 14,383,079, forward strand.
AAAACATAAATATGCATTTTATTCGTAAACTAGACGTCCTAGAGCCAAAAGGGACGAAATCTGTGATCACTACTAAAATTCCAAATTTTACTTGGAAAATTGATTTTTTATATGAAAACATAAATTAGCGATTTATTCGTAAACTAGACGTCCCAGAGCCAAAAGGGCCGAAATCTGTGATCACTACTAAAATTCCAAATTTTACTTGGAAAATTGATTTTTTATATGAAAACATAAATATGCGATTTATTCGTAAACTAGACGTCCCAGAGCCAAAAGGGCCGAAATCTGTGATCACTACTAAAATTCCAAATTTTTCTTGGAAAATTGATTTTTGATATGAAAACATAAATATGCATTTTATTCGTAAACTAGATGTCCTAGAGCCAAAAGGGCCGAAATTTGTGATCACTACTAAAATTCAAAATTTTACTTGGAAAATTGATTTTTTATATGAAAACGTAAAATTGCATTTTATTCGTAAACTAGATGTCCTAGAGCCAAAAGGGCCGAAATCTGTGATCACTACTAAAATTCCAAATTTTACTTGGAAAATTGATTTTTTATATGAAAACATAAATATGCATTTTATTCGTAAACTAGACGTCCTAGAGCCAAAAGGGACGAAATCTGTGATTTCTACTAAAATTCCAAATTTTACTTGGAAAATTGATTTTTTATATGAAAGCATAAATATGCATTTTATTCGTAAACTAGATGTCCTAGAGCCAAAAGGGCCGAAATTTGTGATCACTACTAAAATTCAAAATTTTACTTGGAAAATTGATTTTTTATATGAAAACGTAAAATTGCATTTTATTCGTAAACTAGACGTCCTAGAGCCAAAAGGGACGAAATCTGTGATCACTACTAAAATTCCAAATTTTACTTGGAAAATTGATTTTTTACATGAAAACATAAATATGCATTTTATTCGTAAACTAGACGTCCCAGAGCCAAAAGGGCCGAAATCCGTGATCACTACTAAAATTCCAGATTTTACTTGGAAAATTGATTTTTTATATGAAAACGTAAAATTGCATTTTATTCGTAAACTAGACGTCCTAGAGCCAAAAGGGACGAAATCTGTGATCACTACTAAAATTCCAAATTTTACTTGGAAAATTGATTTTTTACATGAAAACATAAATATGCATTTTATTCGTAAACTAGATGTCCCAGAGCCAAAAGGGCCGAAATCTGTGATCACTACTAAAATTCCAGATTTTACTTGGAAAATTGATTTTTTACATGAAAACATAAATATGCATTTTATTCGTAAACTAGACGTCCCAGAGCCAAAAGGGCCGAAATCCGTGATCACTACTAAAATTCCAGATTTTACTTGGAAAATTTATTTTTTATATGAAAACGTAAAATTGCATTTTATTCGTAAACTAGATGTCCCAGGGCCGAAAGGGCCGAAATCTGTGATCACTACTAAAATTCAAAATTTTACTTGGAAAATTGATTTTTTATATGAAAACGTAAAATGCATTTTATTCGTAAACTAGATGTCCCAGAGCCAAAACGGCCGAAATCTGTGATCGCTACTAAAATTCCAAATTTTACTTGGAAAATTGATTTTTTACATGAAAACATAAATATGCATTTTATTCGTAAACTAGACGTCCCAGAGCCAAAAGGGCCGAAATCTGTGATCACTTGAAAAATTGATTTTTTATATGAAAACATAAATATGCATTTTATTCGTAAATTAGACGTCCTAGAGCCAAAAGGGCCGAAATCTGTGATCACTACTAAAATTCCAAATTTTACTTGGAAAATTGATTTTTTATATGAAAACATAAATATGCATTTTATTCGTAAACTAGATGTCCTAGAGCCAAAAGGGCCGAAATTTGTGATCACTACTAAAATTTAAAATTTTACTTGGAAAATTGATTTTTTATATGAAAACATAAATATGCATTTTATTCGTAAACTAGATGTCCTAGAGCCAAAAGGGCCGAAATTTGTGATCACTACTAAAATTTAAAATTTTACTTGGAAAATTGATTTTTTATATGAAAACGTAAAATTGCATTTTATTCGTAAACTAGACGTCCTAGAGCCAAAAGGGACGAAATCTGTGATCACTACTAAAATTCCAAATTTTACTTGGAAAATTGATTTTTTATATGAAAACATAAATATGCATTTTATTCGTAAACTAGATGTCCTAGAGCCAAAAGGGCCGAAATTTGTGATCACTACTAAAATTTAAAATTTTACTTGGAAAATTGATTTTTTATATGAAAACATAAATATGCATTTTATTCGTAAACTAGATGTCCTAGAGCCAAAAGGGCCGAAATTTGTGATCACTACTAAAATTCAAAATTTTACTTGGAAAATTGATTTTTTATATGAAAACGTAAAATTGCATTTTATTCGTAAACTAGACGTCCTAGAGCCAAAAGGGACGAAATCTGTGATCACTACTAAAATTCCAAATTTTACTTGGAAAATTGATTTTTTATATGAAAACATAAATATGCATTTTATTCGTAAACCAGACGTCCCAGAGCCAAAAGGGTCGAAATCCGTGATCACTACTAAAATTCCAAATTTTACTTGGAAAATTGATTTTTTATATGAAAACATAAATATGCATTTTATTCGTAAACCAGACGTCCCAGAGCCAAAAGGGTCGAAATCCGTGATCACTACTAAAATTCCAAATTTTACTTGGAAAATTGATTTTTTATATGAAAACATAAATATGCATTTTATTCGTAAACTAGACGTCCTAGAGCCAAAAGGGCCGAAATCTGTGATCACTACTAAAATTCCAAATTTTACTTGGAAAATTGATTTTTTATATGAAAACATAAATATGCATTTTATTCGTAAACTAGATGTCCTAGAGCCAAAAGGGCCGAAATTTGTGATCACTACTAAAATTCAAAATTTTACTTGGAAAATTGATTTTTTATATGAAAACGTAAAATTGCATTTTATTCGTAAACTAGATGTCCCAGAGCCAAAAGGGCCGAAATCTGTGATCACTACTAAAATTCCAGATTTTACTTGGAAAATTGATTTTTTACATGAAAACATAAATATGCATTTTATTCGTAAACTAGACGTCCCAGAGCCAAAAGGGCCGAAATCAGTGATCACTACTAAAATTCCAGATTTTACTTGGAAAATTTATTTTTTATATGAAAACGTAAAATTGCATTTTATTCGTAAACTAGATGTCCCAGGGCCGAAAGGGCCGAAATCTGTGATCACTACTAAAATTCAAAATTTTACTTGGAAAATTGATTTTTTATATGAAAACGTAAAATGCATTTTATTCGTAAACTAGATGTCCCAGAGCCAAAAGGGCCGAAATCTGTGATCGCTACTAAAATTCCAAATTTTACTTGGAAAATTGATTTTTTACATGAAAACATAAATATGCATTTTATTCGTAAACTAGACGTCCCAGAGCCAAAAGGGCCGAAATCCGTGATCACTAATAAAATTCCAGATTTTACTTGGAAAATTGATTTTTTATATGAAAACGTAAAATTGCATTTTATTCGTAAACTAGACGTCCTATAGCCAAAAGGGCCGAAATCTGTGATCACTACTAAAATTCCAAATTTTACTTGGAAAATTGATTTTTTACATGAAAACATAAATATGCATTTTATTCGTAAACTAGACGTCCCAGAGCCAAAAGGGCCGAAATCTGTGATCACTTGAAAAAATGATTTTTTATATGAAAACATAAATATGCATTTTGTTCGTAAATTAGACGTCCTAGAGCCAAAAGGGCCGAAATCCGTGATCACTACTAAAATTCCAAATTTTTCTTGGAAAATTGATTTTTTATATGAAAACATAAATATGCATTTTATTCGTAAACTAGACGTCCCAGAGCCAAAAGGGCCGAAATCCGTGATCACTACTAAAATTCAAAATTTTACTTGGAAAATTGATTTTTTATATGAAAACATAAATATGCATTTTATTCGTAAACTAGACGTCCTAGAGCCAAAAGGGCCGAAATCTGTGATCACTACTAATATTCCAAATTTTACTTGGAAAATTGATTTTTTATATGAAAACATAAATATGCGATTTATTCGTAAACTAGACGTCCCAGAGCCAAAAGGGCCGAAATCTGTGATCACTACTAAAATTCCAAATTTTTCTTGGAAAATTGATTTTTTATATGAAAACATAAATATGCATTTTATTCGTAAACTAGACGTCCCAGAGCCAAAAGGGCCGAAATCCGTGATCACTACTAAAATTCCAAATGTTACTTGGAAAATTGATTTTTTATATGAAAACGTAAAATTGCATTTTATTCGTAAACTAGATGTCCTAGAGCCAAAAGGGCCGAAATCTGTGATCACTACTAAAACTCCAAATTTTACTTGGAAAATTGATTTTTTATATGAAAACATAAATATGCATTTTATTCGTAAACTAGATGTCCTAGAGCAAAAAGGGCCGAAATCTGTGATCACTACTAAAACTCCAAATTTTACTTGGAAAATTGATTTTTTATATGAAAACATAAATATGCATTTTATTCGTAAACTAGACGTCCCAGAGCCAAAAGGGCCGAAATCCGTGATCACAACTAAAATTCAAAATTTTACTTGGAAAATTGATTTTTTATATGAAAACATAAATAAGCATTTTATTCGTAAACTAGACGTCCTAGAGCCAAAAGGGCCGAAATCTGTGATCACTACTAAAATTCCAAATTTTACTTGGAAAATTGATTTTTTATATGAAAACATAAATATGCGATTTATTCGTAAACTAGACGTCCCAGAGCCAAAAGGGCCGAAATCTGTGATCACTACTAAAATTCCAAATTTTTCTTGGAAAATTGATTTTTTATATGAAAACGTAAAATTGCATTTTATTCGTAAACTAGATGTCCCAGAGCCAAAAGGTCCGAAATCCGTGATCACTACTAAATTCAAAATTTTACTTGGAAAATTGATTTTTTATATGAAAACGTAAAATTGCATTTTATTCGTAAACTAGATGTCCCAGAGCCAAAAGGGCCGAAATCTGTGATCACTACTAAAATTCAAAATTTTACTTGGAAAATTGATTTTTTATATGAAAACGTAAAATTGCATTTTATTCGTAAACTAGATGTCCCAGAGCCAAAAGGGCCGAAATCTGTGATCACTACTAAAATTCAAAATTTTACTTGGAAAATTGATTTTTTATATGAAAACGAAAACGTTTATTCGTAAACTAGATGTCCCAGAGCCAAAAGGGCCGAAATCTGTGATCACTACTAAAATTCCAGATTTTACTTGGAAAATTGATTTTTTACATGAAAACATAAATATGCATTTTATTCGTAAACTAGACGTCCCAGAGCCAAAAGGGCCGAAATCCGTGATCACTACTAAAATTCAAAATTTTACTTGGAAAATTGATTTTTTATATGAAAACATAAATAAGCATTTTATTCGTAAACTAGACGTCCTAGAGCCAAAAGGGCCGAAATCTGTGATCACTACTAAAATTCCAAATTTTTCTTGGAAAATTGATTTTTTATATGAAAACGTAAAATTGCATTTTATTCGTAAACTAGATGTCCCAGAGCCAAAAGGGCCGAAATCTGTGATCACTACTAAAATTCAAAATTTTACTTGGAAAATTGATTTTTTATATGAAAACGAAAACGTTTATTCGTAAACTAGATGTCCCAGAGCCAAAAGGGCCGAAATCTGTGATCACTACTAAAATTCCAGATTTTACTTGGAAAATTGATTTTTTACATGAAAACATAAATATGCATTTTATTCGTAAACTAGACGTCCCAGAGCCAAAAGGGCCGAAATCCGTGATCACTACTAAAATTCAAAATTTTACTTGGAAAATTGATTTTTTATATGAAAACATAAATAAGCATTTTATTCGTAAACTAGACGTCCTAGAGCCAAAAGGGCCGAAATCTGTGATCACTACTAAAATTCCAAATTTTTCTTGGAAAATTGATTTTTTATATGAAAACGTAAAATTGCATTTTATTCGTAAACTAGATGTCCCAGAGCCAAAAGGGCCGAAATCTGTGATCACTACTAAAATTCAAAATTTTACTTGGAAAATTGATTTTTTACATGAAAACATAAATATGCATTTTATTCGTAAACTAGACGTCCCAGAGCCAAAAGGGCCGAAATCCGTGATCACTACTAAAATTCAAAATTTTACTTGGAAAATTGATTTTTTATATGAAAACATAAATAAGCATTTTATTCGTAAACTAGACGTCCTAGAGCCAAAAGGGCCGAAATCTGTGATCACTACTAAAATTCCAAATTTTACTTGGAAAATTGATTTTTTATATGAAAACATAAATATGCATTTTATTCGTAAACTAGACGTCCCAGAGCCAAAAGGGCCGAAATCTGTGATCACTACTAAAATTCCAAATTTTTCTTGGAAAATTGATTTTTTATATGAAAACGTAAAATTGCATTTTATTCGTAAACTAGATGTCCCAGAGCCAAAAGGGCCGAAATCTGTGATCACTACTAAAATTCAAAATTTTACTTGGAAAATTGATTTTTTATATGAAAACGTAAAATTGCATTTTATTCGTAAACTAGATGTCCCAGAGCCAAAAGGGCCGAAATCTGTGATCACTACTAAAATTCAAAATTTTACTTGGAAAATTGATTTTTTATATGAAAACGTAAAATTGCATTTTATTCGTAAACTAGATGTCCCAGAGCCAAAAGGGCCGAAATCTGTGATCACTACTAAAATTCAAAATTTTACTTGGAAAATTGATTTTTTATATGAAAACGTAAAATTGCATTTTATTCGTAAACTAGATGTCCCAGAGCCAAAAGGGCCGAAATCTGTGATCACTACTAAAATTCAAAATTTTACTTGGAAAATTGATTTTTTATATGAAAACGTAAAATTGCATTTTATTCGTAAACTAGATGTCCCAGAGCCAAAAGGGCCGAAATCTGTGATCACTACTAAAATTCCAGATTTTACTTGGAAAATTGATTTTTTACATGAAAACATAAATATGCATTTTATTCGTAAACTAGACGTCCCAGAGCCAAAAGGGCCGAAATCCGTGATCACTATTAAAATTCCAAATTTTACTTGGAAAATTGATTTTTTATATGAAAACGTAAAATTGCATTTTATTCGTAAACTAGACGTCCTATTGCCAAAAGGGCCGAAATCTGTGATCACTACTAAAATTCCAGATTTTACTTGGAAAATTGATTTTTTACATGAAAACATAAATATGCATTTTATTCGTAAACTAGACGTCCCAGAGCCAAAAGGGCCGAAATCCGTGATCACTACTAAAATTCAAAATTTTACTTGGAAAATTGATTTTTTATATGAAAACATAAATAAGCATTTTATTCGTAAACTAGACGTCCTAGAGCCAAAAGGGCCGAAATCTGTGATCACTACTAAAATTCCAAATTTTACTTGGAAAATTGATTTTTTATATGAAAACATAAATATGCGATTTATTCGTAAACTAGACGTCCCAGAGCCAAAAGGGCCGAAATCTGTGATCACTACTAAAATTCAAAATTTTACTTGGAAAATTGATTTTTTATATGAAAACATAAATATGCATTTTATTCGTAAACTAGACGTCCCAGAGCCAAAAGGGCCGAAATCCGTGATCACTACTAAAATTCAAAATTTTACTTGGAAAATTGATTTTTTATATGAAAACGTAAAATTGCATTTTATTCGTGTTCGCGTGGCAAGTAAATTGGGAACATGGAACATTGAACATGTTTCGTGTATCCATCTCTGGCTGCAACGAGATGGCAACGTCGAGTGGAGAGATTTTAACAGCTGTCATCTTGTATGGTTTTGCCTTTGACAGTCACTTCTACTTTTTTCCTTGAACTACAAGCAACAAACTTTAAAAAAAGGAAAAAACTAATTGTATAAAAGTGAACAAACCAAAAAAAGTTAACTGTGTCTAATCACCTACTAGAAAACTTGTGCCCGTATTGTGAAATTTTTGAAACTTGGTCAAACCAATAAACGTCATAACGTTGACAAACAAAACTAACCCCCACACTGTGTTTCTTTTGTAAAGAGGCCAATAGGTGTTTAGGAATTTTTCAACAAACCCACCGGTGCATCAACTTGTGTCCGATCTGATAGGAAAAGGCTCGGCCACCACCAGCCTTCTATCCAACTTTGTCCGCGGAAGAAGAAAGTGTTCCGCCGCATCACAGCAAGCGCCTGAGCAGCCGGTCTGTATCAGCAACGAGCACCGCGCTGCCGGAAGCGCTTTACGTATCAACCCCAGCTATCGAGATAAACATTTGGTCCTTCGCCCGTAAAAATTTGAAGAAAAAGAGGTACGTACAGTGGAATTTGAATATTATATATATATTGTGTTTCAAAAATTATTCGTGCTCCAGTGAAAGTGAGGTTAGGTGGGCGCCATTTAATTTGAAAAATTTTACTTAAGAGCCATCTTTTATTTGTACGGACAGTTACTCGCCCGTTTGTTGTTGTGTTTTTTAACAAACATTTGTTTTCGAAATCAGTGAACTCGCTGAAAAACAGTAGTGGCGCGATTTTTTGTATTTTTCATATTGGTTCATTTTTGTTTACGATCTTTTTTAAAAGTGTTTCCTTTGTTGTTGTTCGGCATTGTTTTCCCTTGAATAAAAAACAGAATGACGAGCCTTGAGAAATTTATTCGAGCGGGGGATGAAGTGACCGGGTTTGAGGTTATGCTTAAAAAAGAGGATTTTTCTACTTATACGGCCGATGCCTTTGAATTTGAGAAAAGTGAATTAAATAAAAGTTGGGAAAAATATAAAAAATTGTACGATGAGTGTTCTGCTGAAAATGTAGACACTAAAAAAGAGGCGGCGGCGATTCAGGCAAAGTATTCACAAGTTAGGAAAACTTATGTGAGGTGCATTAATATTCTGGCAAAAGCAAAACAGGCATTAGACGGGGAGAATAAAAATAATGAAGAGGCAGTGGTTCCCAACCTTCATGGTTCTATACCTGTACCACCGTGTGATACTGGCGTGTTTTATGGTGATTACGTATCGTGGCCCACATTTAGGGACATGTTTACGGCAATTTACATAAACAATACGCGACTAAGCCCTGTTGAAAAATTATTTTATTTGTTCAGGAAAACGGACGGTGAGGCTAGGGACATAAATAGAAATATTGCTCTAACAGGCGAAAATTTTGAAATTGCATGGGGCAATCTTAAGTGTCAATACGAGAATAAGCGCGTGTTAATTAATAGTCAGCTTAAAGCATTATTTAATTTGGCTCCATGCCAACAAGAAACAGCTTCAGAGATTAAGAGGCTGCAAAGAGAAATTAACAATTGCATATCTGTGTTAAGGTTGTATAATGTTGACATTAATTCATGGGACCCAATTTTTGTGTTTCAATGCTCATCGCGTCTTTCAGAATGCACTTTAAATCTTTGGGAGCAGTCAGTGAAAAACAAAACAGAGGTTCCCAAATGGGACGAATTAAACAATTTTTTAACGGACAGATTTCATGCCCTTGAGAGTGTTTCTGATATTATATTGGCAAATGGTGCAGCTGCCAGTGGTTCCCAAGCAGCTTCGGCCAACAATAATCAGGCATCTACAAAAGTTAAGCAATTTAAGGCCCATCATACAAAAGTTGATTCCATTTCATGCAGGTTATGCAAAGAAAATCACAAACTCAGCTCTTGTAATAAGTTTCTGAGTATGGACTACAGAAATCGTGTTTCAACTTTGAAAAAATTTCGATTTTGTTTTAATTGCCTAACAATCGGTCATATGTATGGGGATTGTAAAAGTCAAAATAGTTGTTCAAAGTGCAAGAAAAAGCATCATACATTGATGCATAAGGAATTCGTAAGGAGTAATAATAGCAGTCAGTCCCAGTCGAATAACAATTCTCAAGGGGAAAGTCAGGGTAACAATAGTCAGCCACAGTTATCGGAAGTTGCCAGTACGTCTAGAGGGGTTCAATCGCATCATACTACAGTCGCAAAAAAAGTTATGTTAGCCACAGCTTGGGTTAATGTTAGCAGTTTTGGTTCTAGTTACAAGGTACGAGCATTAATAGATCCCTGTTCAGATGAAAGTTTTGTTTCGGAGAGAATACAAAAATTGTTGAAGCTGCCTACTAATCCAGTTTTTGCGGAAGTCACAGGGTTAGGAGGGGAAATAATCAGTAGATCTTCTAAAATGGCAATGTTTACAATTGTGTCGCTTTTTGATGAGAACGTGTCTCTCAATGTACAAGCGTTAGTAGTTTCTCGTGTAACGGGCAGTATCCCTACACATTCTTTTGTTCCCCCGGAGAATTTTGTACCACCGAAGTTAAGCTATGCCGATCCAGAATTTTTTGAAAGCAGTGAAGTAGATTTGTTGTTAGGGGGTGACCTTTATCCCTCAATTCTTCGTGGTGGAGTGAAACATGGTATTTTTGAATCGTTGGTGGCTCAAGAAACCATTTTTGGCTGGATTGTCACGGGTCCAACGCCTATGGGGGCTTCCACACGAATAGTAAGAATGTCTCATATGACAAACGTTTCTGTTAGTGACCACTTGTCAAAGTTTTGGGAGTTAGAGGAAGTGTCTCAAAACATAGTTTTATCAGATGAGGATAAAAAATGCGAAGAGATCTATAGCTCCACTACTGAAAGGAACACTGAAGGAAGATACATAGTGAGTCTTCCATTTAAAAATGAATTCGATTTGCTTGGTCCTAATAGACATATTGCGGTGTGTCAGTTTTTAAGAAATGAGAAATCATTATTGCGCAATCCTGAGCGCAAGGCTCAGTATGATGAGGTCCTTAAAGAATACATAACATTAGGGCATATGGAAAGGGTTGAAAACACTTCAGGTAGTCCAAGTTATTATTTACCACATCATGGCGTTTTTAAGCCAGAAAGTACAACAACAAAGCTAAGGGTGGTTTTTAACGCATCAAGTGCTTCTTCAAATGGAAAAAGTCTTAATGATTTGTTGTATACTGGCCCAGTTTTACAAGCTGATTTAGTGAGTTTAGTCCTTAAATGGAGATTGTATCAGTTTGTTTTCAATGCGGACATATCAAAAATGTACCGGCAGATTTTGGTGAAACATGAGCATAGGCACTGGCAGAAAATTGTTTTTCGTGTTTCTGAAGATGATGAGGTAGAAGATTATCAGCTGAAAACGGTTACGTTTGGCGTAAATTGTGCTCCTTTTTTGGCTCTAAGAACCCTCATTCAGTTAGCTAGTGATGAAGAGCAGCGTTTCCCTATTGGTGCTCGAATTCTTCGTGAGTCCATGTACGTGGATGATGTTCTAGTGGGAGCTCATGCTATTCCAGATGCGTTAGAAGCGCGTGACCAATTAATTGGCATATTAGAAACAGCAGGGTTTGAATTGAGAAAATGGACTTCAAATTCAAAACAGATTTTAAAAAACTTGCCAAAAGACCATTTGTTTAATGATTCGTTCTTGACACTCGATGATAAAAGCACCACGAAAACTCTAGGCATTCGGTGGAATGCGGCAGATGATACATTTTACTTTACTACAGAAAAAATCAAAATAAAGCAGTATTATACGAAAAGGGAAGTGCTCTCGATTATTGCTAGGCTTTTTGATCCAGCAGGCTGGCTAGCTCCAGTGGTAGTTACAGCGAAAATTTTGATGCAGCAAATGTGGCTCGATAAGGTAGAATGGGATGAGGCAATCAAGCCGTTAGCTTTGAGAAAATGGCAGGATTTTGTTTCAAAATACAATGAGATAGATTCGATTAAGCTAACGCGTTGGGTTCAATATTCGCCAGGCTGCAATGTTGAGTTTCATGGGTTTTGCGATTCATCTGAATTGGCGTACGCAGCCGCATTGTACATAAGAGTTAGCAGGGGAAACGAGGTTTTTACAAGTTTGCTCATTAGCAAGACAAAAGTAGCTCCGGTGAAAAAACCGTCTTTGCCACGATTGGAATTGTGTGGGGCGGTCCTGTTAGCAAGCCTAGTAAAACATGTAGTTCCCACGATTAACATTGGTACGCATTCGCTTTATTTGTGGTCCGATTCAACGATAGTGCTAGCATGGTTACGAAAACCACCATGTAATTGGAAGACTTTTGTAGCGAATAGAGTAGCGTCCATCTTAGAAAAAGTAGGCAACAAAAATTGGTTTCACGTGATTTCTAGTCAAAACCCTGCCGATCTAGCAACCCGGGGGCTGATACCTTCGGAATTAAAAGAAAGCAAACTATGGTGGCATGGTCCTGAATGGCTCATATTAGAGAAATCGTTATGGCCCGTAGGCGAAAAAGAGTTCGACACAGCGCAGGAATCAAAAAAGGTGCAAGTTCTTGTTGCTAGATCGACCGAAAGCGAAGATATGCTTGAACGTTTCTCATGCTTGCCCAGAGCATATCATGTGTTAGCCTACGTGTTCCGATTCTGCCATCTTGCTAAGAAAAAGAGAAGTCAAAGTTTCGGCTCAAGAAGGATCTCGGCACAAGAATTAGTTTTCGTTAGAAACCGCTTGTTTTTCTTGTCCCAGCAACGGCATTTCATAAACGAGTACCAGGCTTTGAAATCGGTAAAGAAATTAGAATCTCGTAGCTCTTTACTAGCACTCACGCCATTTCTAGACAAAGACGGCATTATTAGAGCGAATGGTCGCCTGGGGTCCACCGCATGCTTGTCATATAACGAACGACATCCCATTATTCTTGCGTACGGCAGTAGATTGGCTCGCCTTTATGTCGAATTTGTCCATAAATTATCGTGTCACGGTGGTCCGCGTTTAGTATTAAATTTAATTCGTCAAGAATGTTGGATCTTGAAGGCGAAAAACCTAGTGAAAACCGTGATTCATAATTGCAAAACTTGTGTTATACATCGGAAGAAGTTGCAGGAACAGATAATGGCCCCTTTACCAGAGGAAAGGACTTCCCTTAGCCGACCTTTTTCAAATACAGTTGTTGACTTTGCAGGCCCGTTTGAAATTAAAAGTTTTACGGGACGGTGCTGTAAAATAACTAAGGGTTACGTGTGCCTTTTCATTTGTTTCGCCACTAAGGCAATTCACCTCGAGGCAGTAAGCGACTTAAGCACTCCAGCTTTTTTAGCGGCTCTGGCCCGATTCATTGCTCGTCGGGGTTGTCCAAACAAAATGTTTTCCGATAATGGCCGCAACTTCATAGGTGCGGCTAAACAAATCGATTCGAATTTCGAAGCTAGTGTGAAACAGTTTAAAGATGACGCTATCACGAAATACGAGCACCAGAAACTGTCGTGGCACTTTATACCAGCATCGGCCCCCCATATGGGCGGTCTCTGGGAGGCTGGCGTGAAAAGTTGTAAAACGCATCTTAAGAAAATAGCTGGTCAAATGAAACACACGTTTGAAGAGTTCTCCACTATTCTCGCAAATATAGAAGCCTGTCTTAATTCGCGTCCTTTAGGTCCATTGCCTGATACTGCAGGCGAACCAACGGCCCTAACGCCCGGTCACTTCCTCATCGGCTCGGCTATGATGACCCCGGCCGAACCAGAAGAGCTTCTATCAGTTGAAAGCCAGATAAATCGCTGGCGTAAGGTTAAAGCAATGCAGCAGGGTATATGTCAACGATGGAAGCACGAATACCTAAAGGAATTACATAAACGCAATAAGTGGAAAACTCCTCAGCAAGATCTGCAGGAAAACGACATTGTGGTTCTGAAAAACGAGCCGGCTGGCCTGACTGAATGGCGTCTGGGGCGTGTTCTAAAGGTCTACCGTGGTTCTGATAATAGGGTCCGAGTCGTAGATTTAAAAACTCAAAAGGGAAATATCACTAGGCCAATTCATAAACTTGTCCTACTGCCCCCCCTTTCATAATCACGTAGTTCACCTAACCACCTAAACCTCACTCACGTCCTCGAAATAACTTACCCTCTTTCTTCACCCAAGTTCCTCTAAAAATAATTCTGTTTCATTTCAGTAGTACATCATGTGCGACGGGTTCTTCAACCCCAACTTTCCCTGCCCACTGTGCAACAGGTTCCATGCCATTCGTCAGTGTACCAGATTCATGTGCATGGACGTGGAACAAAAATTGAGAGTCGTGGCTCACCACGCGCTTTGTTCAAATTGTCTGGCCCAAACCCACTCTAGGAGAAAATGCAAGAGTCTCGATCGATGCCGGCGCTGCAGCCAGGATCACCACACGTGGCTACACCCTTTGGGGCCAAAGCGGATTTGGGTGCCCATGACAGCCGATGTGCGTATAAAAACCGGCCCAGAAGCCACATATCAGTGGACTCGTGTCTTGATCGACCCGAACGTGGCCCGGTCATCGATCATGGTAGAAGAGGCTAGGGCGCTACACTGCGACATCCAACAAGACCGCACCAAGATCACTGTGGTACACAGTCGTCGTGATGGACGCCGGCTCGGCGTGATGTGTGTGGTGGAGCGGAAAGAATATGGGTTCAGTCCGAGGGCGAATGTTGATTCCCGGGGCTGCGAAATCTCTCGCACGATGGACTTGGCGAACCGGAAGTGGCACAGAAGATTGGGGTACTACCTCATTCTGGGCGCCGACGTGGCTCATATGATTTTCGATGGTCCGGCTGAAAGCATAGCCGGTGGCCTCTACCGCCAGGGTACAATTTTCGGAGGTGCCATTTTTGGGGAGGCTCAACCTGAAGCGGAGTAGCCAACTGAATGGAACGTGAAGACGGGTGCCTTATCCCTTTTGCAAATACCTGACACTCCAGGGTTTATTGATCTCAACGTACAAACCTAGTGAATTTCCATAGAAACTAAGTTCTAATATTTAACATGAATTTGTAATTTAATCTTTTGTTTTTTTCTTCTTTCATGAATTTAAAATTAACTGTTTAGTTTTAATATAAACGATTCCTTTATTTGCACGATAGGTGCAAGGCGGGCGGCATGTTCGCGTGGCAAGTAAATTGGGAACATGGAACATTGAACATGTTTCGTGTATCCATCTCTGGCTGCAACGAGATGGCAACGTCGAGTGGAGAGATTTTAACAGCTGTCATCTTGTATGGTTTTGCCTTTGACAGTCACTTCTACTTTTTTCCTTGAACTACAAGCAACAAACTTTAAAAAAAGGAAAAAACTAATTGTATAAAAGTGAACAAACCAAAAAAAAGTTA
This sequence comes from Pollenia griseotomentosa, assembly GCA_963931875.1. Taxonomy (NCBI): domain Eukaryota; kingdom Metazoa; phylum Arthropoda; class Insecta; order Diptera; family Polleniidae; genus Pollenia; species Pollenia griseotomentosa. Next base: position 14,398,230 of record OZ007564.1, read on the forward strand.
ACTGTGTCTAATCACCTACTAGAAAACTTGTGCCCGTATTGTGAAATTTTTGAAACTTGGTCAAACCAATAAACGTCATAACGTTGACAAACAAAACTAACCCCCACACTGTGTTTCTTTTGTAAAGAGGCCAATAGGTGTTTAGGAATTTTTCAACAAACCCACCGGTGCATCAACTTGTGTCCGATCTGATAGGAAAAGGCTCGGCCACCACCAGCCTTCTATCCAACTTTGTCCGCGGAAGAAGAAAGTGTTCCGCCGCATCACAGCAAGCGCATGAGCAGCCGGTCTGTATCAGCAACGAGCACCGCGCTGCCGGAAGCGCTTTACGTATCAACCCCAGCTATCGAGATAAACAATTCGTAAACTAGATGTCCCAGAGCCAAAAGGGCCGAAATCTGTGATCACTACTAAAATTCCAGATTTTACTTGGAAAATTGATTTTTTACATGAAAACATAAATATGCATTTTATTCGTAAACTAGACGTCCCAGAGCCAAAAGGGCCGAAATCCGTGATCACTACTAAAATTCAAAATTTTACTTGGAAAATTGATTTTTTATATGAAAACATAAATCAGCATTTTATTCGTAAACTAGACGTCCTAGAGCCAAAAGGGCCGAAATCTGTGATCACTACTAAAATTCCAAATTTTACTTGGAAAATTGATTTTTTATATGAAAACATAAATATGCGATTTATTCGTAAACTAGACGTCCCAGAGCCAAAAGGGCCGAAATCTGTGATCACTACTAAAATTCCAAATTTTTCTTGGAAAATTGATTTTTTATATGAAAACATAAATATGCATTTTATTCGTAAACTAGACGTCCCAGAGCCAAAAGGACCGAAATCCGTGATCACTACTAAAATTCAAAATTTTACTTGGAAAATTGATTTTTTATATGAAAACATAAATATGCATTTTATTCGTAAACTAGATGTCCTAGAGCCAAAAGGACCGAAATCTGTGATCACTACTAAAATTCCAAATTTTACTTGGAAAATTGATTTTTTATATGAAAACATAAATATGAATTTTATTCGTAAACTAGATGTCCCAGAGCCAAAAGGGCCGAAATCTGTGATCACTACTAAAATTCAAAATTTTACTTGGAAAATTGATTTTTTATATGAAAACGTAAAATTGCATTTTATTCGTAAACTAGATGTCCCAGAGCCAAAAGGGCCGAAATCTGTGATCACTACTAAAATTCAAAATTTTACTTGGAAAATTGATTTTTTATATGAAAACGTAAAATTGCATTTTATTCGTAAACTAGATGTCCCAGAGCCAAAAGGGCCGAAATCCGTGATCACTACTAAAATTCAAAATTTTACTTGGAAAATTGATTTTTTATATGAAAACATAAATAAGCATTTTATTCGTAAACTAGACGTCCTAGAGCCAAAAGGGCCGAAATCTGTGATCACTACTAAAATTCCAAATTTTACTTGGAAAATTGATTTTTTATATGAAAACATAAATATGCGATTTATTCGTAAACTAGACGTCCCAGAGCCAAAAGGGCCGAAATCTGTGATCACTACTAAAATTCCAAATTTTACTTGGAAAATTGATTTTTTATATGAAAACATAAATATGCGATTTATTCGTAAACTAGACGTCCCAGAGCCAAAAGGGCCGAAATCTGTGATCACTACTAAAATTCCAAATTTTTCTTGGAAAATTGATTTTTTATATGAAAACGTAAAATTGCATTTTATTCGTAAACTAGATGTCCCAGAGCCAAAAGGGCCGAAATCCGTGATCACTACTAAAATTCAAAATTTTACTTGGAAAATTGATTTTTTATATGAAAACGTAAAATTGCATTTTATTCGTAAACTAGATGTCCCAGAGCCAAAAGGGCCGAAATCTGTGATCACTACTAAAATTCAAAATTTTACTTGGAAAATTGATTTTTTATATGAAAACGTAAAATTGCATTTTATTCGTAAACTAGATGTCCCAGAGCCAAAAGGGCCGAAATCTGTGATCACTACTAAAATTCAAAATTTTACTTGGAAAATTGATTTTTTATATGAAAACGTAAAATTGCATTTTATTCGTAAACTAGATGTCCCAGAGCCAAAAGGGCCGAAATCTGTGATCACTACTAAAATTCCAGATTTTACTTGGAAAATTGATTTTTTACATGAAAACATAAATATGCATTTTATTCGTAAACTAGACGTCCCAGAGCCAAAAGGGCCGAAATCCGTGATCACTACTAAAATTCAAAATTTTACTTGGAAAATTGATTTTTTATATGAAAACATAAATAAGCATTTTATTCGTAAACTAGACGTCCTAGAGCCAAAAGGGCCGAAATCTGTGATCACTACTAAAATTCCAAATTTTACTTGGAAAATTGATTTTTTATATGAAAACATAAATATGCATTTTATTCGTAAACTAGACGTCCCAGAGCCAAAAGGGCCGAAATCTGTGATCACTACTAAAATTCCAAATTTTTCTTGGAAAATTGATTTTTTATATGAAAACGTAAAATTGCATTTTATTCGTAAACTAGATGTCCCAGAGCCAAAAGGGCCGAAATCTGTGATCACTACTAAAATTCAAAATTTTACTTGGAAAATTGATTTTTTATATGAAAACGTAAAATTGCATTTTATTCGTAAACTAGATGTCCCAGAGCCAAAAGGGCCGAAATCTGTGATCACTACTAAAATTCAAAATTTTACTTGGAAAATTGATTTTTTATATGAAAACGTAAAATTGCATTTTATTCGTAAACTAGATGTCCCAGAGCCAAAAGGGCCGAAATCTGTGATCACTACTAAAATTCAAAATTTTACTTGGAAAATTGATTTTTTATATGAAAACGTAAAATTGCATTTTATTCGTAAACTAGATGTCCCAGAGCCAAAAGGGCCGAAATCTGTGATCACTACTAAAATTCCAGATTTTACTTGGAAAATTGATTTTTTACATGAAAACATAAATATGCATTTTATTCGTAAACTAGACGTCCCAGAGCCAAAAGGGCCGAAATCCGTGATCACTACTAAAATTCCAAATTTTACTTGGAAAATTGATTTTTTATATGAAAACGTAAAATTGCATTTTATTCGTAAACTAGACGTCCTATTGCCAAAAGGGCCGAAATCTGTGATCACTACTAAAATTCCAGATTTTACTTGGAAAATTGATTTTTTACATGAAAACATAAATATGCATTTTATTCGTAAACTAGACGTCCCAGAGCCAAAAGGGCCGAGATCCGTGATCACTACTAAAATTCAAAATTTTACTTGGAGAATTGATTTTTTATATGAAAACATAAATAAGCATTTTATTCGTAAACTAGACGTCCTAGAGCCAAAAGGGCCGAAATCTGTGATCACTACTAAAATTCCAAATTTTACTTGGAAAATTGATTTTTATATGAAAACATAAATATGCGATTTATTCGTAAACTAGACGTCCCAGAGCCAAAAGGGCCGAAATCTGTGATCACTACTAAAATTCCAAATTTTTCTTGGAAAATTGATTTTTTATATGAAAACATAAATATGCATTTTATTCGTAAACTAGACGTCCCAGAGCCAAAAGGACCGAAATCCGTGATCACTACTAAAATTCAAAATTTTACTTGGAAAATTGATTTTTTATATGAAAACATAAATATGCATTTTATTCGTAAACTAGATGTCCTAGAGCCAAAAGGACAGAAATCTGTGATCACTACTAAAATTCCAAATTTTACTTGGAAAATTGATTTTTTACATGAAAACATAAATATGCATTTTATTCGTAAACTAGACGTCCCAGAGCCAAAAGGGCCGAAATCCGTGATCACTACTAAAATTCAAAATTTTACTTGGAAAATTGATTTTTTATATGAAAACGTAAAATTGCATTTTATTCGTAAACTAGATGTCCCAGAGCCAAAAGGGCCGAAATCTGTGATCACTACTAAAATTCCAGATTTTACTTGGAAAATTGATTTTTTACATGAAAACATAAATATGCATTTTATTCGTAAACTAGACGTCCCAGAGCCAAAAGGGCCGAAATCCGTGATCACTACTAAAATTCAAAATTTTACTTGGAAAATTGATTTTTTATATGAAAACATAAATCAGCATTTTATTCGTAAACTAGACGTCCTAGAGCCAAAAGGGCCGAAATCTGTGATCACTACTAAAATTCCAAATTTTACTTGGAAAATTGATTTTTTATATGAAAACATAAATATGCGATTTATTCGTAAACTAGACGTCCCAGAGCCAAAAGGGCCGAAATCTGTGATCACTACTAAAATTCCAAATTTTTCTTGGAAAATTGATTTTTTATATGAAAACATAAATATGCATTTTATTCGTAAACTAGACGTCCCAGAGCCAAAAGGACCGAAATCCGTGATCACTAATAAAATTCAAAATTTTACTTGGAAAATTGATTTTTTATATGAAAACATAAATATGCGATTTATTCGTAAACTAGACGTCCCAGAGCCAAAAGGGCCGAAATCTGTGATCACTACTAAAATTCCAAATTTTTCTTGGAAAATTGATTTTTTATATGAAAACGTAAAATTGCATTTTATTCGTAAACTAGATGTCCCAGAGCCAAAAGGGCCGAAATCTGTGATCACTACTAAAATTCAAAATTTTACTTGGAAAATTGATTTTTTATATGAAAACGTAAAATTGCATTTTATTCGTAAACTAGATGTCCCAGAGCCAAAAGGGCCGAAATCTGTGATCACTACTAAAATTCAAAATTTTACTTGGAAAATTGATTTTTTATATGAAAACGTAAAATTGCATTTTATTCGTAAACTAGATGTCCCAGAGCCAAAAGGGCCGAAATCTGTGATCACTACTAAAATTCAAAATTTTACTTGGAAAATTGATTTTTTATATGAAAACGTAAAATTGCATTTTATTCGTAAACTAGATGTCCCAGAGCCAAAAGGGCCGAAATCTGTGATCACTACTAAAATTCCAGATTTTACTTGGAAAATTGATTTTTTACATGAAAACATAAATATGCATTTTATTCGTAAACTAGACGTCCCAGACCAAAAGGGCCGAAATCCGTGATCACTACTAAAATTCCAAATTTTACTTGGAAAATTGATTTTTTATATGAAAACGTAAAATTGCATTTTATTCGTAAACTAGACGTCCTATTGCCAAAAGGGCCGAAATCTGTGATCACTACTAAAATTCCAGATTTTACTTGGAAAATTGATTTTTTACATGAAAACATAAATATGCATTTTATTCGTAAACTAGACGTCCCAGAGCCAAAAGGGCCGAAAAAATTGATTTTTTATATGAAAACATAAATAAGCATTTTATTCGTAAACTAGACGTCCTAGAGCCAAAAGGGCCGAAATCTGTGATCACTACTAAAATTCCAAATTTTACTTGGAAAATTGATTTTTTATATGAAAACATAAATATGCGATTTATTCGTAAACTAGACGTCCCAGAGCCAAAAGGGCCGAAATCTGTGATCACTACTAAAATTCCAAATTTTTCTTGGAAAATTGATTTTTTATATGAAAACATAAATATGCATTTTATTCGTAAACTAGACGTCCCAGAGCCAAAAGGACCGAAATCCGTGATCACTACTAAAATTCAAAATTTTACTTGGAAAATTGATTTTTTATATGAAAACATAAATATGCATTTTATTCGTAAACTAGATGTCCTAGAGCCAAAAGGACCGAAATCTGTGATCACTACTAAAATTCCAAATTTTACTTGGAAAATTGATTTTTTACATGAAAACATAAATATGCATTTTATTCGTAAACTAGACGTCCCAGAGCCAAAAGGGCCGAAATCCGTGATCACTACTAAAATTCAAAATTTTACTTGGAAAATTGATTTTTTATATGAAAACATAAATCAGCATTTTATTCGTAAACTAGACGTCCTAGAGCCAAAAGGGCCGAAATCTGTGATCACTACTAAAATTCCAAATTTTACTTGGAAAATTGATTTTTTATATGAAAACATAAATATGCGATTTATTCGTAAACTAGACGTCCCAGAGCCAAAAGGGCCGAAATCCGTGATCACTACTAAAATTCAAAATTTTACTTGGAAAATTGATTTTTTATATGAAAACGTAAAATTGCATTTTATTCGTAAACTAGATGTCCCAGAGCCAAAAGGGCCGAAATCTGTGATCACTACTAAAATTCCAGATTTTACTTGGAAAATTGATTTTTTACATGAAAACATAAATATGCATTTTATTCGTAAACTAGACGTCCCAGAGCCAAAAGGGCCGAAATCCGTGATCACTACTAAAATTCAAAATTTTACTTGGAAAATTGATTTTTTATATGAAAACATAAATAAGCATTTTATTCGTAAACTAGACGTCCTAGAGCCAAAAGGGCCGAAATCTGTGATCACTACTAAAATTCCAAATTTTACTTGGAAAATTGATTTTTTATATGAAAACATAAATATGCGATTTATTCGTAAACTAGACGTCCCAGAGCCAAAAGGGCCGAAATCTGTGATCACTACTGAAATTCCAAATTTTTCTTGGAAAATTGATTTTTTATATGAAAACGTAAAATTGCATTTTATTCGTAAACTAGATGTCCCAGAGCCAAAAGGGCCGAAATCTGTGATCACTACTAAAATTCAAAATTTTACTTGGAAAATTGATTTTTTATATGAAAACGTAAAATTGCATTTTATTCGTAAACTAGATGTCCCAGAGCCAAAAGGGCCGAAATCTGTGATCACTACTAAAATTCAAAATTTTACTTGGAAAATTGATTTTTTATATGAAAACGTAAAATTGCATTTTATTCGTAAACTAGATGTCCCAGAGCCAAAAGGGCCGAAATCTGTGATCACTACTAAAATTCAAAATTTTACTTGGAAAATTGATTTTTTATATGAAAACGTAAAATTGCATTTTATTCGTAAACTAGATGTCCCAGAGCCAAAAGGGCCGAAATCTGTGATCACTACTAAAATTCCAGATTTTACTTGGAAAATTGATTTTTTACATGAAAACATAAATATGCATTTTATTCGTAAACTAGACGTCCCAGAGCCAAAAGGGCCGAAATCCGTGATCACTACTAAAATTCAAAATTTTACTTGGAAAATTGATTTTTTATATGAAAACATAAATAAGCATTTTATTCGTAAACTAGACGTCCTAGAGCCAAAAGGGCCGAAATCTGTGATCACTACTAAAATTCCAAATTTTACTTGGAAAATTGATTTTTTATATGAAAACATAAATATGCGATTTATTCGTAAACTAGACGTCCCAGAGCCAAAAGGGCCGAAATCTGTGATCACTACTAAAATTCCAAATTTTTCTTGGAAAATTGATTTTTTATATGAAAACATAAATATGCATTTTATTCGTAAACTAGACGTCCCAGAGCCAAAAGGACCGAAATCCGTGATCACTACTAAAATTCAAAATTTTACTTGGAAAATTGATTTTTTATATGAAAACATAAATATGCATTTTATTCGTAAACTAGATGTCCTAGAGCCAAAAGGACCGAAATCTGTGATCACTACTAAGATTCCAAATTTTACTTGGAAAATTGATTTTCTACATGAAAACATAAATATGCATTTTATTCGTAAACTAGACGTCCCAGAGCCAAAAGGGCCGAAATCCGTGATCACTACTAAAATTCAAAATTTTACTTGGAAAATTGATTTTTTATATGAAAACGTAAAATTGCATTTTATTCGTAAACTAGATGTCCCAGAGCCAAAAGGGCCGAAATCTGTGATCACTACTAAAATTCCAGATTTTACTTGGAAAATTGATTTTTTACATGAAAACATAAATATGCATTTTATTCGTAAACTAGACGTCCCAGAGCCAAAAGGGCCGAAATCCGTGATCACTACTAAAATTCAAAATTTTACTTGGAAAATTGATTTTTTATATGAAAACATAAATCAGCATTTTATTCGTAAACTAGACGTCCTAGAGCCAAAAGGGCCGAAATCTGTGATCACTACTAAAATTCCAAATTTTACTTGGAAAATTGATTTTTTATATGAAAACATAAATATGCGATTTATTCGTAAACTAGACGTCCCAGAGCCAAAAGGGCCGAAGTCTGTGATCACTACTAAAATTCCAAATTTTTCTTGGAAAATTGATTTTTTATATGAAAACATAAATATGCATTTTATTCGTAAACTAGACGTCCCAGAGCCAAAAGGACCGAAATCCGTGATCACTACTAAAATTCAAAATTTTACTTGGAAAATTGATTTTTTATATGAAAACATAAATATGCATTTTATTCGTAAACTAGATGTCCTAGAGCCAAAAGGACCGAAATCTGTGATCACTACTAAAATTCCAAATTTTACTTGGAAAATTGATTTTTTATATGAAAACATAAATATGAATTTTATTCGTAAACTAGATGTCCCAGAGCCAAAAGGGCCGAAATCTGTGATCACTACTAAAATTCAAAATTTTACTTGGAAAATTGATTTTTTATATGAAAACGTAAAATTGCATTTTATTCGTAAACTAGATGTCCCAGAGCCAAAAGGGCCGAAATCTGTGATCACTACTAAAATTCAAAATTTTACTTGGAAAATTGATTTTTTATATGAAAACGTAAAATTGCATTTTATTCGTAAACTAGATGTCCCAGAGCCAAAAGGGCCGAAATCTGTGATCACTACTAAAATTCAAAATTTTACTTGGAAAATTGATTTTTTATATGAAAACATAAATATGCATTTTATTCGTAAACTAGATGTCCTAGAGCCAAAAGGGCCGAAATCTGTGATCACTACTAAAATTCAAAATTTTACTTGGAAAATTGATTTTTTATATGAAAACGTAAAATTGCATTTTATTCGTAAACTAGATGTCCCGGAGCCAAAAGGGCCGAAATCTGTGATCACTACTAAAATTCCAGATTTTACTTGGAAAATTGATTTTTTACATGAAAACATAAATATGCATTTTATTCGTAAACTAGACGTCCCAGAGCCAAAAGGGCCGAAATCCGTGATCACTACTAAAATTCCAGATTTTACTGGGAAACTTTATTTTTTATATGAAAACGTAAAATTGCATTTTATTCGTAAACTAGATGTCCCAGAGCCAAAAGGGCCGAAATCTGTGATCACTACTAAAATTCAAAATTTTACTTGGAAAATTGATTTTTTATATGAAAACGTAAAATTGCATTTTATTCGTAAACTAGATGTCCCAGAGCCAAAAGGGCCGAAATCTGTGATCGCTACTAAAATTCCAGATTTTACTTGGAAAATTGATTTTTTACATGAAAACATAAATATGCATTTTATTCGTAAACTAGACGTCCCAGAGCCAAAAGGGCCGAAATCTGTGATCACTACTAAAATTCAAAATTTTACTTGGAAAATTGATTTTTTACATGAAAACATAAATATGCATTTTATTCGTAAACTAGACGTCCTAGAGCCAAAAGGGCCGAAATCTGTGATCACTACTAAAACTCCAAATTTTAGTTGAAAAATTGATTTTTTATATGAAAACATAAATATGCATTTTATTCGTAAACTAGACGTCCTAGAGCCAAAAGGGCCGAAATCTGTGATCACTACTAAAATTCCAAATTTTACTTGGAAAATTGATTTTTTACATGAAAACATAAATATGCATTTTATTCGTAAACTAGACGTCCTAGAAAAATTGCATTTTATTCGTAAACTAGATGTCCCAGAGCCAAAAGGGCCGAAATCTGTGATCACTACTAAAATTCAAAATTTTACTTGGAAAATTTATTTTTTATATGAAAACGTAAAATTGCATTTTATTCGTAAACTAGACGTCCTAGAGCCAAAAGGGCAGAAATCTGTGATCACTACTAAAACTCCAAATTTTAGTTGAAAAATTGATTTTTTATATGAAAACATAAATATGCATTTTATTCGTAAACTAGACGTCCTAGAGCCAAAAGGGCCGAAATCTGTGATCACTACTAAAATTCCAAATTTTACTTGGAAAATTTATTTTTTATATGAAAACGTAAAATTGCATTTTATTCGTAAACTAGATGTCCCAGAGCCAAAAGGGCCGAAATCTGTGATCACTACTAAAATTCCAGATTTTACTTGGAAAATTGATTTTTTATATAAAAACGTAAAATTGCGTTTTATTCGTAAACTAGACGTCCTATAGCCAAAAGGGCCGAAATCTGTGATCACTACTAAAATTCCAAATTTTACTTGGAAAATTGATTTTTTACATGAAAACATAAATATGCATTTTATTCGTAAACTAGACGTCCTAGAGCCAAAAGGGCCGAAATCTGTGATCACTACTAAAACTCCAAATTTTACTTGAAAAATTGATTTTTTATATGAAAACATAAATATGCATTTTATTCGTAAACTAGACGTCCTAGAGCCAAAAGGGCCGAAATCTGTGATCACTACTAAAATTCCAAATTTTACTTGGAAAATTTATTTTTTATATGAAAACGTAAAATTGCATTTTATTCGTAAACTAGATGTCCCAGAGCCAAAAGGGCCGAAATCTGTGATCACTACTAAAATTCAAAATTTTACTTGGAAAATTTATTTTTTATATGAAAACGTAAAATTGCATTTTATTCGTAAACTAGATGTCCCAGAGCCAAAAGGGCCGAAATCTGTGATCACTACTAAAATTCCAAGTTTTTCTTGGAAAATTGATTTTTTATATGAAAACATAAATATGCATTTTATTCGTAAACCAGACGTCCCAGAGCCAAAAGGGCCGCAATCCGTGATCACTACTAAAATTCAAAATTTTACTTGGAAAAATGATTTTTTACATGAAAACATAAATATGCGATTTATTCGTAAACTAGACGTCCCAGAGCCAAAAGGGCCGAAATCTGTGATCACTACTAAAATTCAAAATTTTTCTTGGAAAATTGATTTTTTATATGAAAACATAAATATGCGATTTATTCGTAAACTAGACGTCCCAGAGCCAAAAGGGCCGAAATCCGTAATCACTACTAAAATACCAGATTTTACTTGGAAAATTGATTTTTTATATGAAAACGTAAAATTGCATTTTATTCGTAAACTAGATGTCCCAGAGCCAAAAGGGCCGAAATCTGTGATCACTACTAAAATTCAAAATTTTACTTGGAAAATTGATTTTTTACATGAAAACATAAATATGCGATTTATTTGTAAACTAGACGTCCCAGAGCCAAAAGGGCCGAAATCTGTGAACACTACTAAAACTCCAAATTTTACTTGGAAAATTGATTTTTTATATGAAAACATAAATATACATTTTATTCGTAAACTAGACGTCCCAGAGCCAAAAGGGCCGAAATCCGTGATCACTACTAAAATTCCAGATTTTACTTGGAAAATTTATTTTTTATATGAAAACGTAAAATTGCATTTTATTCGTAAACTAGATGTCCCAGAGCCAAAAGGGCCGAAATCTGTGATCACTACTAAAATTCAAAATTTTACTTGGAAAATTGATTTTTTATATGAAAACGTAAAATTGCATTTTATTCGTAAACTAGATGTCCCAGAGCCAAAAGGGCCGAAATCTGTGATCGCTACTAAAATTCCAGATTTTACTTGGAAAATTGATTTTTTACATGAAAAAATAAATATGCATTTTATTCGTAAACTAGACGTCCCAGAGCCAAAAGGGCCGAAATCCGTGATCACTACAAAAATTCCAGATTTTACTTGGAAAATTTATTTTTTATATGAAAACGTAAAATTGCATTTTATTCGTAAACTAGATGTCCCAGAGCCAAAAGGGCCGAAATCTGTGATCACTACTTAAATTCAAAATTTTACTTGGAAAATTGATTTTTTATATGAAAACATAAAATTGCATTTTATTCGTAAACTAGATGTCCCAGAGCCAAAAGGGCCGAAATCTGTGATCGCTACTAAAATTCCAGATTTTACTTGGAAAATTGATTTTTTACATGAAAACATAAATATGCATTTTATTCGTAAACTAGACGTCCCAGAGCCAAAAGGGCCGAAATCCGTGATCACTACTAAAATTCCAGATTTTACTTGGAAAATTGATTTTTTATATAAAAACGTAAAATTGCATTTTATTCGTAAACTAGACGTCCTATTGCCAAAAGGGCCGAAATCTGTGATCACTACTAAAATTCCAAATTTTACTTGGAAAATTGATTTTTTACATGAAAACATAAATATGCATTTTATTCGTAAACTAGACGTCCCAGAGCCAAAAGGGCCGAAATCTGTGATCACTACTAAAACTCCAAATTTTACTTGAAAAATTGATTTTTTATATGAAAACATAAATATGCATTTTATTCGTAAACTAGACGTCCTAGAGCCAAAAGGGCCGAAATCTGTGATCACTACTAAAATTCCAAATTTTACTTGGAAAATTGATTTTTTATATGAAAACATAAGTATGCGATTTATTCGTAAACTAGACGTCCCAGAGCCAAAAGGGCCGAAATCTGTGATCACTACTAAAATTCCAAATTTTACTTGGAAAATTGATTTTTTATATGAAAACATATATATGCGATTTATTCGTAAACTAGACGTCCTAGAGCCAAAAGGGACGAAATCTGTGATCACTACTAAAATTCCAAATTTTACTTGGAAAATTGATTTTTTATATGAAAACATAAATATGCGATTTATTCGTAAACTAGACGTCCTAGAGCCAAAAGGGACGAAATCTGTGATCACTACTAAAATTCCAAATTTTACTTGGAAAATTGATTTTTTATATGAAAACGTAAAATTGCATTTTATTCGTAAACTAGTTGTCCTAGAGCCAAAAGGGCCGAAATCTGTGATCACTACTAAAATTCCAAATTTTACTTGGATAATTGATTTTTTATATGAAAACATAAATATGCATTTTATTCGTAAACTAGACGTCCTAGAGCCAAAAGGGACGAAATCTGTGATCACTACTTAAATTCCAAATTTTACTTGGAAAATTGATTTTTTATATGAAAACATAAATATGCATTTTATTCGTAAACTAGAGGTCCTAGAGCCAAAAGGGCCGAAATTTGTGATCACTACTAAAATTCAAAATTTTACTTGGAAAATTGATTTTTTATATGAAAACGTAAAATTGCATTTTATTCGTAAACTAGATGTCCCAGAGCCAAAAGGGCCGAAATCTGTGATCACTACTAAAATTCAAAATTTTACTTGGAAAATTGATTTTTTATATGAAAACGTAAAATTGCATTTTATTCGTAAACTAGATGTCCCAGAGCCAAAAGGGCCAAAATCTGTGATCACTACTAAAATTCCAGATTTTACTTGGAAAATTGATTTTTTACATGAAAACATAAATATGCATTTTATTCGTAAACTAGACGTCCCAGAGCCAAAAGGGCCGAAATCCGTGATCACTACTAAAATTCCAGATTTTACTTGGAAAATTTATTTTTTATATGAAAACATAAATATGCATTTTATTCGTAAACTAGATGTCCCAGAGCCAAAAGGGCCGAAATCCGTGATCACTACTAAAATTCCAAATTTTACTTGGAAAATTGATTTTTTATATGAAAACATAAATATGCATTTTATTCGTAAACTAGATGTGGCAGAGCCAAAAGGGCCGAAATCTGTGATCACTACTAAAATTCAAAATTTTACTTGGAAAATTGATTTTTTATATGAAAACATAAATATGTTAAAATTATATTACTAACCGACATCAACTCACAAATAAAATAACGAACAAACGCTTAAGATTTTAAGATGTTTATTAAAAGGAGTTTAACTTAAGACTAGAATACATAAAAAGAATTTGACAAGTAAACGAAAAAGAAAACAGTGTTGTATTAAACCGTGTTGCCATCAAGTTACAATTCAATTCGGTGTTGCAACACTTTCAACAAAATATGCATTTTATTCGTAAACTAGATGTGGCAGAGCCAAAAGGGCCGAAATCCGTGATCACTACTAAAATTCAAAATTTTACTTGGAAAATTGATTTTTTATATGAAAACATAAATATGCATTTTATTCGTAAACTAGATGTGGCAGAGCCAAAAGGGCCGAAATCTGTGATCACTACTAAAATTCAAAATTTTACTTGGAAAATTGATTTTTTATATGAAAACATAAATATGCGATTTATTCGTAAACTAGATGTCCAGAGCCAAAAGGGCCGAAATCCGTGATCACTACTAAAATTCAAAATTTTACTTGGAAAATTGATTTTTTATATGAAAACATAAATATGCATTTTATTCGTAAACTAGACGTCCCAGAGCCAAAAGGGCCGAAATCTGTGATCACTACTAAAATTCCAAATTTTACTTGGAAAATTGATTTTTTATATGAAAATATAAATATGCATTTTATTCGTAAACTAGATGTCCCAGAGCCAAAAGGGCCGAAATCCGTGATCACTTCTAAAATTCCAAATTTTACTTGGAAAATTGATTTTTTATACGAAAACATAAATATGCGATTTATTCATAAACTAGACGTCCCAGAAATTTGATTTTTTATATGAAAACATAAATATGCATTTTATTCGTAAACTAGATGTCCCAGAGCCAAAAGGGCCGAAATCCGTGATCACTACTAAAATTCCAAATTTTACTTGGAAAATTGATTTTTTATATGAAAACATAAATATGCATTTTATTCGTAAACTAGACGACCCAGAGCCAAAAGGGTGATCACTACTAAAATTCCAAGTTTTACTTGGAAAATTGATTTTTTGAAAACATAAATATGTATTTTATTCGTAAACTAGACGTCCCAGAGCCAAAAGGGCCGAAATCTGTGATCACTACTAAAACTCCAAATTTTACTTGGAAAATTGATTTTTTATATGAAAACATAATTATGCATTTTATTCGTAAACTAGACGTCCCAGAGCCAAAAGGGCCGAAATCCGTGATCACTACTAAAATTCAAAATTTTACTTGGAAAATTGATTTTTTATATGAAAACATAATTATGCATTTTATTCGTAAACTAGATGTCCCAGAGCCAAAAGGGCCAAAATCTGTGATCACTACTAAAATTCCAAATTTTACTTGGAAAATTGATTTTTTATATGAAAACATAAATATGCGATTTATTCGTAAACTAGACGTCCCAGAGCCAAAAGGGCCGAAATCTGTGATCACTACTAAAATTCAAAATTTTACTTGGAAAATTGATTTTTTATATGAAAACATAAATATGCATTTTATTCGTAAACTAGATGTCCCAGAGCCAAAAGGGCCGAAATCCGTGATCACTACTAAAATTCCAAATTTTACTTGGAAAATTGATTTTTTATATGAAAACGTAAAATTGCATTTTATTCGTAAACTAGATGTCCCAGAGCCAAAAGGGCCGAAATCTGTGACCACTACTAAAATACCAAATTTTACTTAGAAAATTGATTTTTTTTATGAAAACATAAAATTTTTAATGGTTGGATTCCCAATTAATGATTTATGTTTGAAATGTTAACATGCAATATCATCAGTCTCAGGAGAGAACTTAACAACTCGGCTACGAATGCTTTAACTGAAGAAGCGTTAAATTAAAATATATTGAGTCTATGAGCTTGTTTCTTTATTTGAGCGGCATATCATATATACATACATACAGGTATGTGTATGCGTAAAATTAAACACATTACAAATAAAATCCACCACTTGTAGTGAAGGGTATAAAAAAAAACACAAAAAACCACACTACCAACACTGTATTACCATAGCCGCTGTATGACCGTAGAAACCAAAATTTAATTGGTTTGTATGGTATGTTTATGTCGTTTTGGTAATACAGTGTTGGTATGGTAATATTACGTCTAATTGGACCTTTAAAGGACAAAAATTTGAGGCAGTCGTGGTTTTTTACTCATATCTCAGCCATTTGTGGACCGATATTGCTGAATTTTAATAGCAAACAATTCCGGACCATATGTGACATAAATGTATAATAACCTGGCCCCCATCATATATGGGGTCTTCGGAAAATCAATTTCAACGGACAGACGGACATCGTTAAATCAACTTCGCTCCTCATAAGGACCCAGAATATATATACTTTTTAGGGTCTAACATCAATATCATAGAAATTACAAACGGAATGACAAACTTATATATACCCTATTCACCACCTGTGGTGAAGGGTATAAAAAGAATGTCTAAGCTTTATTTTTATGTGCAAAAACTACAAATGTTTGCAATGAATTTACTCATTTAGGTTATTTATATTTATATTTCATAAATGCTGTCTGGTAATTATGCTATATAACCTGTATAATTATAAATTTGGGCCACACTAGTGCACAAGTGCCAAAATTATTATTATATCTTTTAAAATTGTTATCGTATTGCTTTTTATTGCTCAATAGCAATTTCACAAACGCGTGTTATAGGGCAAGTTTTTATATGCACAAAAAAAAAAAGCAAATAGCTGGAAATAAAAAAGCACACAATTTACATAGACAGACAACCAGCCTGCCAGACATGAGGGCGGACATCGTCACACATCAGCACAAACTCATTATACCTTCTCCAATATTTTGGTGTAGGTATAAAACATGATTTTGCCTTCCAGAAACTGTAATAAATCACTCATAAATAATAATTATAAAAATATTAAACAATAATATTTTCATTTTTTGTGCTTCGTTTTTGTACAGATGAATAAAATTAAAAATATTCACTAAATTTTAGTGATGAGGCAAATTTGGATAAATTGTTTCGGTTACCAGGAATTTTGTAGAAGACTAGAATTAAGTCGCTAAAGGCAACATAATAAATATATTTTTAACAAATAATTTATTGTTTATTTGCAAAATATTTTCCTAAATTCATATAACAATTTTACAAAAATCTAACCAACTACACAAAAACTTGTTTTTCAAGCAAAAAGCGCTGTTTAACGTACTAGTCAAAAATCTTATATTAGTTTACTCTAAACTATTGTTATCAACAATTTTAAATAACTGACTATCGGCTACCAAATCAGAATTATTTGCTGATTATATCTTTATAATGTTTTTTACAATTAAATAATTACTGACTAAGAGCTGCGGCATATAAAAACTCTTATCGCAGAGGAAAAAAGCCTAGTATTCTGTACAACATGATTCGTTGCGTAGCTCTATTCGCTTTCATTAGCTGTGCTCTCGCCAGCGCTATTCCTGACAAATGGGAAGGTCGTATTATCAATGGTGAAGATACCACAATTGAAGCCCATCCTTATCAAGCTTCTATGCAAACCATCGATGGTTTTCATTTCTGTGGTGCCGCCATCATCAACAACTATACAGCTGTAACAGCTGCTCATTGCATGCGCGGTTACAATGTCTCTGAAATCAAATTGCGCTTTGGCTCCACTGTATATGATGAAGGTGGTACATTGGTTGGTATCAGGGCCGTCAGAAAGCATAATCGTTACAACCGTAAAACCCATGATTTTGATGTAGCTGTTATTAAACTAGACACTCCAGTACGTCAATCTTCCAAAATCCGTTATGTTAAATTGTCGACAAGAACTCCTACTGATGGCATTACCGCTGTTGCTACCGGCTGGGGCGACAAATGCCTCCCGACATGCAATACATATCCTAAGATTTTGCAAGAGGTCTATCTTAATATTATTGGGAGAAATCCGTGTGGCCATAACTACGGCTATAGTGAAGTAAACATCACCCAAAGTATGATTTGTACATTTGCTGCAAATAAGGATACTTGCGTTGGCGATTCTGGTGGCCCATTGGTTGCCAACAATACATTGGTAGGTATTATATCTGGGGGTGCCGGTTGTGCCTCACCTGATTATCCTGGCGTGTGCTGCAACGTTGCTACTGTTTTTAAATGGATCATTAAGACTGCCAACGAATTGTAATTTGCAGATAATTGTAGAGTTAACATTTATGATGTATGTATATTTACCACCTTATTATTGTGTATAAGGCCGTGATTACAAATCTTTAAAATATAAATTTCAAACTGGTATATTTTTTTTAGAAATCAATTGAAATGTTGTATGTAGATAAAAACAGAAGGATTCCGTAGTCGCTTAGCCTTAATCAACCGTTGAAAAAAACCGTTCGCGTAGTTTATTCTGCGTTGACTTTTAAAAATGTAGCTGATATTTTCTTGCTTTTTTTTGTACTTTTTAAAGTTGCATTTGCGTTTAAATTGCGAAATTTATTGCATTTTATTGCAGCAATTTCTCACGTATGTATGTACACTTGACAAAGAACATACTTTCCCCAGAACTGAAATAAATTGTGTAAAATGGGAAAACGAACAAATCGCAGGAGTACATGTACTTGTGTACTCATCTTAAATCCACTCTCTCCTCTAGCCAACACAGTGACGTTTTTTTTTAATTATATAATATTGCTTTTTTCTGTATTACTCGTATTTATGTTAAAAATATAAAATACACAGGTTTACCGTTAGGAATTTTTGAAAAGTCGTACAAAATGTCTTTTAAAAAAATAAAGTAAGTCGCACAAAACAGTGTTTTGAGAAAATAAAAGGCGCGCATCTTTTTAAACGTTTTTCATTACTAAAAAGCATAGCAAAACAAAAAACAATTGAAGCAAAACAGTCAGTTGCATTTTTTCATTTTCAGAATGTGTTTTTTTTCCATATCACTGAAGATGATTGTTGTTTTAGTTCACTAAAAGCTGGTTACAAGCGCTGCAAAAAGGCCGCTTCGACTTTATGTTATGTTTAGGCCATTTATACTTCAGTTCCTATTCTTTCGAATATTATCACGAAATATTACGTTTCTTGAAAGGACCTGCAGCGATGTTAACGTTATCTGTCTAATGCCCGTAATTTCTACAAACAGATAGCTGGTCGTGTTCGTATCTAACAGTTATTTTAACCTATTCGGAAATTTTTCAGGGGAATATGATGAGCCCAGCTAAAATATTTGATCGTGTGACCTTCTATTTATACATACATACCTATCCGCGAACACTATTTTGGTAATTTCAATGTTAATTTTGCTTACGTGAATTAATAATCGAAAATCGATGCTGTAAAATACACTACTTTTTAACCTGTTGTAAAGAAATACGTTTTAAAATTACAAAAAGGACGTATTCCTTTTTTTCGATTTTCAGGGTTTCCTTTGATTTAACAAGAAATCCATTTTTAATAAATAAAAAAAGCCAAAATTAAAGAAAAATTTCGCTAATACAACATTTTAAAAATGTAAACCAAAATGTTACTTAAATTAAAATTCGTATGATTAACATTATGTTTTTTTCAACGTTTTATATTTGAATTAAGATGTTTTGTCAAAATGTCACAGATAGGTCCATGTTTTACTACATCTTCTTCTTTCATTAACTCGGCGGTTAAAAATAATTTTGTAAAATGAGCGCTGCAGCCACCACAATTTTTTATTTCAAAAAGCTTTTTTTGCAAAAACTTTTCCAAGTCCCAATTTACATTATACGATTTTTGTCATTGCGATTATTGTCGTTTCTTCTTTGAAGACATTTACATTGTTCGATTTTTGTCGTTACAACCAGTGTTGCCAGTGAAATTTCGAGAAAGATACATTTTGGTTACCAAAAAGATACACTTTTTTCCAAAAAAAAAAACATTTTGAAAAAAATTTTAAAATCCTTTTTTAACGTTTAACATTTATTGACAAAACATTTTTATTTTATATTTAATGAATATTGTAAAGAAAATGATATAAAATAAATTCATTTTTATATTCATTTAAGTCATAAATATAGCAGCCGTATTCATAATGAAAATTTGGCATAAAGTTAGCAAAAAGTTTATTCATAATACACTAACCAAATTTTGGCTAACGATTTGCTAAAGTCTTGTTAACGAGCTGCCAAGCGTTTGCCAACTTGTGAAAAACAGCCGTTTAATGTCAAACAGTTGTCTTTTACTTTTATTTATTTTAGTTTTAAAAACTTTTTAAAATTTTTATATGTGGAAAGGAAAAAATGAGAAGTTGAGCGATGATTAATGCAAAACGTGTTGCATTTTTGTGTAATATAATGTGGCATCATAAAAATTCAGAGTTGATTTATTAAAAGTTGGCAGATGGAGAAAAGTTCATTATAAGTTAACTCTGTGCCAACAAGCTGCTAAGCTTAATTGTAGCTCGTTGTACGTAGTAAACCAACTGTGGATAACTTTTTTGTTATGAATACGGCTGTAGGTATGTAATTTTTAAAAATGGAGTAAGCGAACTTTAAAATTAATATGATATTTGGATGTTATCAAAACAAATTAATTTTTGTAAAAATTAATATACTAGTTAAGGCGTTTATACTAAGGCGATTATATCAAAAAGTTCGTATAAAGTTTCTGAAAATAAAAAAGTTCCTCAGAACAACTTTGCACTACTAGATCCTTAATGTTTTCTTTCACCATTCATTAAGCTGCTATCATACTAGCATTGAGTCGGTTAGTCTTAATAAGTTTTATATGGCTAAAAATTCTCTAACATTTTATTTCTGTACATATTGCGTAACGATTCAAAAGATACTAAAAATGTCAGGATTATACATGGTACCTGAAGTCATCAATAGATACGAAAAATGTATCTTTCGTATCCTAATGGCAACACTGGTTACAACTTTTTCTGTGCCGCCGAACTTAAATACTTTTTTCGTCAAATAAGAGAACAATGAGAGAACGAAAGAGCGAACAAAACGAATCGAAGAGTACACTCGCTTGTGTACCCCTGTTAATTCCTCTCTCCCCTCTCGCCTATAAGGTAAGAATCGCAACGACAAAAATCTTATAATGTTAATGGTGACTAAGGCGGCGAAACTGTATGCGTGGCACACTTTGTTTTTTGCCTGTCTCGGAGACAAACTTTTTCCGTCCGACAAGAAAATTGCGACATAAATACATTGTATACTTAAATGTTTTTTGTGAGAAACTTTACAAAATATGGCCCAAATTAATAAAAGTCGCAAAAGTCAGTGATAAAAAAAGTCTCACAAAAAGTCGCTGGCCGCTATAAAGTGTCAAATTGCGACTTTAGTCGGCCGAACGGTGACCCTGGGCTCAAGTTTTTTTATGTAAATTTATTTACTAGATATTTTTGACAATCGTACCACAACAGCAGTTTTGTCGTAAAGTTGGACTCACATTAAGAATTCTAGTAATATTTCCTTGGCTTGTGAGCTTCTATATGACACGCGACCAGGCTGTAGATCCTCTAAATTCAATAACTAAGAAGGCGACGGATGTCGCGAGCCAAAAGAAACAATATTTCTTTGATAATATGTGCTAACGATAACGAACTTCACAGCGACTGGTGAAGCTCGGTTTTCTTATTACGAGGAGCGTCGCTTTAAAATTTTATCGTTAAGGCTAAAATACCTGTAGCGATTAGGAGTAACGACCTTCGTATAGATTCTTAGATCGTAAAATACTTAAATTATTCATATTCAATCCCGATTTCGTACTTGAAATAATCCGAAAATGAGATTAATTTAAGAAAAAAGATTAATTTAATCAAAATGCGATTGATTCAAGATTTATAAAATTGTTTTAATCCGAAAATGAGAATAATTTAAGAAAAACTAAGATTAAATCAATCTCAAAACGCGATTGATTCAAGATTATAAAGTTGATTTTATCCCAAATGAGAAAGAAAAAATTATTATGATTGATTACTTACTCGTATTACATCTTACAGAATGATAAAACAACAACATCATGCCCGATATGGTTTTTACTTTAGAGATCTTGGGTACATATTTAACCAAAGATATAAACTAAATGAGAAGTAAGAGTTCCAAATTACTTTTTAACCCTTCGTGGTACACATGAGTCTGGCCAGACATTTTTTCAATTTGTATAGAAAATCAAGACATGCGTTAGCCGTAGGGTTAAACACAACAAAAAGTTTGATCTCTTTTTACTTAATTTAAGAATTTTATACTAATTTTAAGAAATTTCGGGATTGATTTTCGAAAGTAATCCCATTTAGGATTGTTTTGAGTACGTTTTAGTGTTATTCGTACTTGAATTTTTGAGTACGACTCGTACTTAAAGTAATCATAAAAAACTCGATTTATCCCGAGTGTTTTTCTTTCTGTGTATGACTAAAAATTGGAATGTCTCAAAGAACTTCTTCTTTTCTAAACACATGTACATAATGACTTAAAATTTTCCTTCTAAGTTGATTTAACCTTTATAAACCTTTATAAACATAATCTGCTCGGAGACAAGCCGAATACGAAAGATTTTATGCTCAAGCCCAGCTATTTTATCTTACAAAGATGACTCTACGAAACTACCTGTGCGACACCAGAAAAATCTGGCCCATTATACTGGTAAAAAGACTAATCGGACGTTAAAGCTGCCCAGACCTCACCTCAGGAATCTAACTGCGGTTATAATTGGCCATTGGCATAATGTAGTTACTCCCTTACAATGAGCTTTGTTTAAGTTGCGATGACGAGGAAGAAGAGACGTCAACGGAATTTCCTCTGTGTTATTGTCCTGTTTGGTCGGAGAAATTTTAAAGACAAAACCAGTCTCTTTGATACTGATTGCCTCAGGTAATTTAAGCAGCCAGTTAATATAATCGCATCTGGGAGACAGTGACACATGTTAACACAACGGGAACTAATTACGGGACCCACGTGAGCCATGCTTCATTCCGGCTGTCGATAGAACTTCCTCACCTAAAGTAAAATTTTTTTAAAAAAGATACACAAAGCCTCTAAAAGTGGCAAATACTAAATACCACCAACAAAAAAGAAGACTATTGTTTAGTTCCTGAACTCTTCAAAAAACTGAACATTATTAACATTTTATTTATCTCTAACAAAATGTTTCAATGTTTAAACAATGACTTAATCAATTTAAATTAAATTTACTGATGTCTTCCCTCTCACTTCCCTCCTAATAAAAAGCCAGCAAAAATTTATAAAAGTACTTTGAATTAAGACAATTATGGTTAACAATAAACACTCACACAACCGCACACTCACACAGCCATTTTCACATTAACCTCAAGCCAATATTTATGACAAATTTTTATGATAAAAGATGAGAGTATATATCATAAAACAACTCTGCCTTCACTGCTTCCAGACTACCTCACCATCACCCCCACCACCCCAATCTGTAACACACCCAATTACCACCCAATCCTACAATGCGGCAAAATGATAAGGTGATTGAATGAAAGTACTACAAAGGGGACAAAATACACAGACACGCACTCGCTCTTTTACTTTGACTCCCCAGCTAGCATTTGGGTGATTATTTTTTGTAAAAATCACCTAAACGAGTCTTTTCAGATCAGTTTTGATGATTAAAAACTGATGTATCACTTGAGCGATTGAAAAAGGATTCATATATGATTCATTGATTGTTGAAATAATGATTTTAAAATATTTTGAGTTTTTGTTTTTGCCAAATTAAAAAAATAAAAATTGAAACTTTCGTGTCAGCCAAAAAAATAAGAAGCTTGGCAAAAAAAGAAGTCCAAAACTTATTGACAATTTATCAACATAATTGTTTCTTTTTTTTTTGGTTCAAAATAAAGCTGGTTTGAATAATCAAAAGCCATAATGGTGCTGACTTTATCGGAGAAAAATTAAAAAACTTGACAATTAAAAAATTATATAAAATATAATCAAAAACAAATAGAAACTGGGAATTATTTCCTTTCGCAGGTTACTTTATATTATATTCAACATTTTTTTATTATTCGAATTTATTCTATGAGTTAAATTTCAGTTATGTATTTTATAAAGCTTTTTTGTAATAGTCTTATTCCTTAAATTTTTCAGGAATGACTTTATACACTACCAGAATACCAGTGTGACACAAAGAATGCTGACGAAGGCCGTAGCGGGCCAGAAAATGCATTACATTCTGCTGGTGTCTAATAATTGTAAATTTTTCTGTGCATACAATATACTTCACTGCTATCCAAAGGATAGCGTAGGTAAAATGTAACAAGAAGATACAATATAATATTCTGGTAGTGTATAAAGTCATTCCTGAAAAATTGAAGGAATAAGACTATTACAAAAAAGCTTTATAAAATACATAACTGAAATTTAACTCATAGAATAAATTCGAATAATAAAAAAATGTTGAATATAATATAATCAAAAACTTTATAATTAACTATTGAAAAATGAGACGAAAACGATTCAAAAATGATTATAAAATCTAACATTAAAATGATCAAAAACGAATCAGGAAATTGTATTACAAATGATTCTTTTAGGCGATTCATCGGTAGGGTATCATTTTCTCACAACGAGAGTATCATTTATGAGCTCATATACAATTATTTTGCTCTTGAAGCTGATTCCTAAATGATTAGATTATGATACAAAATGCTAGCTGGGTCATGATTCCATTTAATTTTTTTTTTTTTTTTTCATTTTATTTGTGCATGTTTTTAAGAACAACAACAATCATTACTCAAGAGCCTAATTCAATTATTTTGCCTTGTCCCACTGTAAATATGATTTACAAAGTTAAGTTTCTATGTAAGTATGTGTGTGTGTGTATTTTTAAAACAAGTATTGAACATGTAGGCAAATAATATTGAAGTAATGTGCGTGCATGGGTTTGTATAAATGTGACTACTTCAACTTTTATGGCTAAAGGTCATAAAAATACGGAATTACAAGTATGTGCCAATAGATAAAGTTGAAGATGTAGCAGTGATACGGGACAATATTATTACAAAGTGAGGTAAAGAAAAATGTGGCCGATGGCACTTATAAGACCGTTGCAAAATGGAGTTAATCTGTAGTTTGGTCCGATGGTCCGCTTCCAATGAACTTTCATTTATCAATAGGACATGTGTTCCGAATTTGTTTTCTATCGAAATTCAGCCAGATCGGTCTACAAATGGCTGAGGAATTAGCAAAAGGCCACGGCTGCCTCTAACTACCCCTTCACCACCACTAGTGGTGAATTAGGGTATACTAAGTTTGTCATTCCTTGTAAAACTTTTTAATATTAATCTCTTTTTTTGCTGTATCTCTGAAGAACGGTTAGAGCAAAAATTTCCATATTAGGAACAACTATCTTGGTTATAAATACACAACTTCCCGAAAAAAATGGACAGGATTGGAGAAGTGGGCGTGGACCTCGTATACAAAAACATTATAGATTTCTGTATATCTGGAGAACGGCAAGTGCCAAAGTTTTTAAATAAGGTAAGACAAAATGTGGGCGGGATAAGAGACGTGGGCGTGACATAAAATAGATTTCTTTATATGGGCATTTCCATTTTGACGTGTCGTGGTATTTGTACCACAAAATGTAAAAAAATTAAATGAAGAAGTCAAATTTGTGAAAAAGGTTTTTATGTATACAAAGTAATGAAGTAGCACTATATTCAGAAAAAAAATTACAGCAATCGACGCTAAGGATTTGCAGATATAAGCAAAAATATGTGCTGGCGTGACGTTAAAAAAACGGAAGTGGATTTTGACTTGCATTACAAAAATGAATAAGACTACGAATTAAGCAAGACGGTTTATATAAAACCTTTTTTAGTAAAATTTTGACTTATATATATTTATTTTTTAAGCTATAAAATTTAAAAATCTTTGCTCGTTTTAATGTACATATGGTCATTTTCAGCGAAAAGTCTACTTTTTTTAATGTAACGCCAGAATGCAAATAAGGTTGCATTTTAGGACCATGTTGTTCAACCATTATCCCTTTTGTTACTAAATGTAGAGCAAGTTGCGCTTTACACCAAAATATAAAAAAGCAAACTATACATATTAAATTTTTCGAGAAACAATTTAAATTATTTCTGGCGTTACGTTACAAAAAGTAGACTTTTCGCTGGAACTGCCCATATCTTAAAAAAGGTAAGAGAAAAAATTGTCCAAATTTGGTCCACATGGCTGGGGTATCAATAACAATGTTCAAAAATAAACACCAGATATCGCTCCTTAAGCCCTTATGACACTACATTTTTAATGCATTGTTCAAGTTTTGGTGAGCAGTACAAATATAATGTAATACAAAAATTTACCAAGTGCAAAGAGTTAAGCTGTATTAAGATAAATGGCAAACCGTCAAAAATTTTACTAAAGTTATCGATAAAAAATGAAGTTATGTCAAAAAAAATGTAAAATTGTTTAACTTAAAATTGACATTTCAAGCTTGAAATATTAAAAGTGTTGCTGAATCAGCGGTTTATGGGCAAATTCAGCGATTTACCGCTTTCTGTTTTTAGGCTTCTCATAAACAAAAAGTTGGCAGCATTTAATAAAATAAACAAAACAGGGATGGCTAAGTTGTTTCAATTGTACTTTTTTGTTGATACTTTTTAAACTAAGATTTATAATACCTTTTTTTGGTGTTTTTTATGAACATAAATAAAATTAATTTCAACTAAAAAAAATCTTTTAGTACAATTAGGGTAAAAAAGTAAAAGTTTTAAAGGTTGTTGGTACAATTTTAAAAATTCTCAACGCCATCCCTGAAACAAAACCATAACAAGAGAAAAAAAAAACAAAAATCTTTATTTACATTATGTATAGTTAGCTCTTTCTAACATTTACTGTTTCTTTCTATCAATTCTATATCAATTAATGAATAAAAAATGTAGTGTCATAAGGGCTTTAGTGTTTGGTTCAGTAGATTTCTAGAAAACACAAACGCGAATAGTGAGAACATTTAATTCCGTTCGGTTTGTTTTTTAAAAACCACTTTACATTGTGTTCGGTTCGGCTCGTTAATGTTCGTCCCTTTCGGCTGTTAAAAAATATCAAACATTTTTAACAAAAACAAAATATACATCCGAAAAAAACAAAAAGTCAGCAAAATAATTTTACACAAACAAAGCAAACACGCAATACATACACAAGCTGTTTTTGCTGCGGTCGTTGCTAAAATTTTTTTAGTGTCCATTTCTTTGTTCGGCTCTTTCTTGAAAATAGTTACGAAAGGTATTAAGGGTTGTGTTCGTCTACACAAACACATTAAAAAAATAGATATCGTTCCTGGGTGTGTTATTTTCGAAAACTGATCAATACACAACCATTCTAAAAAATTGCATTAAAGGTTTCTGTTTATCTGCAGAACGGCAAAAGCCAAGGTATTCAAATTATGTACAAGCATCTTGATCATCCATATACAATATGCGACAAAATATGGGTGTTATTGGATAAAAGAACACTTCTTTATATTTGGTAACGGTTTGAGTAAAATTATCCAAATTTGGGACACATAGATCGGCTGTCAATACACAAAATCCGGCAAAAAGCGGATGTTATTGAATAAGTGGGCGTGTCACCTCGCATACAAATACAAAATGAATCAGTACAGAACAGTAAGTTACAAAATTAAGTGCAAATAGCTTCGATACCAATACAAGACATCCAAAAAAAGTGGACAGGCTTGGAGAAAGGGGCGCGGAACTAAAAGTTAATTTATTTATATCGGAAGTAGTCGGGGGTTGCAAACTTAACTACTACATATGATATGTATTTTTATTTATACAACTTTATGTTCTTATCGCAGCAAGGTGTAGGGTATATAATTTTCAGCATAACTTGTTTTACTTCTTTCATGTTTTTCTATAAACTCCTTTTTAAGCTACTAAAATGGGTCGACTTAATTTTGGATTCAATGGCCAGCACAAGGAAGCATTGGAAAAAGTAAATGAAAAAATAGCACTGTGCTAGTTGCAAAATTAGACATCTGCTCAAATTAAAAAAAAATCTTACTTTTCTTAAAGGAATTTCGGTTTTTTTTAGTAATTTCAATAAACTAAACTGTTTTTGAGTTACGCGAATATATGTTGTGCAACCTCCTTCATTTTCGAAATAACGGTATATCTCGCTAGCCTAAAAAACGGTGGACATCATTGGATTCAGCGTACCCGAATTATGCTAAAACGCCATGTGCCCGGCTTGTCTGAAAAAAGTGTCAATTTCGAGCACAGTGTAGTTATTCTGGGAATGAAAGATAATCTGTATACGTTCCCGAAAAAGATTAACTCCTTGAAATTAATAACTCTAACTCCAGTACAATTATTTATATTTCAATTCATCTGTGTGTGCATTTGTAAGTATTGTAGACAATTTCCATACAAAATAAGTTTAAAGACTCTATGGCGTTTATTTTTTATACTAATTTTTTCATATTTTTTTAAACTCATACTACTTTGTAATCGTCCATAACTTTTTTTGTTTCTGCCAGTCGTGAACTTGTAAAATTGTCCGCTAATAAATTTTATTATTGACCCTATAAATTAAAAATTTATGCTAAAAAATATTTTATGTCTTTTTGTTTTTAAATGTCGGTGCTGGGATTATGATTTATTTTTTGGGTCAAGCTTGATTAGTTTAACAGACAGAGAAATAAAATCACACTAAATAGAACTGCAGATGTAAAAAGTGCTTCCAAAAAAGGTTAGAGTTAAAAAACTGTCACCTTTTAAAAAAACAATAACAGGGTTACCCAAAAAAGCGAAAGTATTTAAATGGTCTATAACTTAAATTTTTTGAAATTATTTTCTCTTGGTTCTTCAGATTGTTGTAAAGAAGACTTGACAAATTGAAACTTGAACAATGAAAAACGCACTAAATTAATTGATGGGAAGAAAATCATGAGTTTAAGACAATCTAGTAATGAGTGGCGAACCTTATTTTAATTAAATGGCTTCACCAATAAAAAAAATTGCGCAATATGAACAATGAACATTCCCAAGGGTAATTTAGAGGCAATTAGGTTAGGTAAAAATGACAGTCAGAACTCATCTGGAACACTAAGACCGAATGATCCATTGTGATGCCATTGAGTTCAATTAGACCGAACACCCACCTTAGAAGAAACCCGAATTTCAATTAAAGTTCAAAATGCATATCAGCTAACGCTAGAGACATCGTACAAGCCGTCGAAGGTGGCGGATCCCATTTCGGCCAGCCTCGTTCTTCTCCTCATTTTCATTATTGCTGCTGCTACTGAAGTAATCATAGTGTCTGGCTCACAGACGCAGGACATGTCTACCTTTAAGACGATGTCTCGTGATAACAAATACCATCATCGAGTGTAGAAACATGGTGGTACACCCGTCATCCATGCGGGGCTACAATTGCCTGGCAATTATACAATGAGTATTCGCCGCCAATATATCGTTTGCAATATCGATAGTCAATCGCCAAAGAACGCGTTTGCAGGAGAAGAGACGTACCCTCACGTCTTTCAAATGCAGAGTAGTTAGGAACAGCCAAGTCTAACAAGCTTAATGTCCCCAATATATCACTCTGCCCTGGGACCTGATGTTAAACTGTGCAGCCATTTCGTTGGGAGATGAGCGGCAGTCAAGGACTGTTCACGTTGTCAGAAAGGGGGAATCTAGGGCCATAACAGTGGCACGACTATCAGTATAAATATTCGCAGAAGACGTTAATAAAGCAGATTATCTGAGGAAAACACCACAGTAATCTGGAAGTCTCTGCAATAAATTGTATTTGAGCTCTCTTGAGTGTTCTCCAAAGCCCAAACTTTCTCGTGATTTGGAACCGTCCGTGTAAAAATTCACTCCTTTTCGTCTACGTAGAACACCGTTTTACCATGCATTCCGCCTTATTATCAAAGTTCTGTAATGGCAATCATGAACCAAAACTGGATAGGTGTGATCATGTCGATAGTTGTTTCTACTCTTCTGTCGAATTCATTTCAGAGGAATTGCCGAGTTCGTAGCCGTATCTTTACCTACCAGATCTAAGAGTGGTAGGGTAAGAATAATATGCATTGCATCTGTTGAAGTGGTGCGAAGAGCCCACGTAATGCCCAGAGAGGCAATTTTCTACACCTTTTTTAGTCTTACAAAATTGGCCAGAAGGATTAAGGGAACTATGATCGTTCAGCTCTAGTGGTCTTTCCTTGGAGTTGCTCCTTACTTTTTCCCTCTTATCTATATGTTATCCGAAAGGTTTATTGATTTTTTTGAGGATCATTTTGGTTATCCAGCTAGCCTTGGCGGTGCTTAATGCCTGAGTATTTTGGAAAATTTTCCTGTGGCGAGCTGTGGAGAAATACCGAAAAATATATGTTACGGAACGTTTTATTTCAAAAGGCTTTGACTTTCGTCGAAAACCTTGTTCATCTGATTCGATCGCTTTCGCAAACGATGTTTTTCTTTAAGGGTATTTAAAAGAACATGTGGACGTGCAAGACAGCAAGCATACCTCAACTTAAAAAATTATATTTTAGAAGATATTCAAGCTTTAGCCCCAGGAATCTTACGGAAAGTCAGAGAAAACGCTTTGAAAATAGTGCGACTATGCTAACCTAAGAATGAGCGATGTTTTATTAAACCGAAGTCTACAGGTTTTTTTAGAACTTTTTAAAAAAGTAATAAGAAATTATATTACAAGCCAATCTCTGACAATTTGGTAAACATTTCATTTTTGTAAAACACAATGATTTCTGTGGCTCAATTAAAAACAAATACGAAAACAAACAAAAGTCAATGACAACGATAATGTCGACAAAACCAAATCGCATTTACAAATTAACATTTAAACCCCATATTGCACAAGAGCTACAACAATAATAGCATTAAAGGCACAATGGTACTGTAAAAGATTTACAATGTATGGAATTTAAGGAATAATATTTACGCACATATGTACATGAACAACATGAGTACTATTTTAAAACTACTGGTAAAAACGAAGCAAATTAGCCCAGTAGTTTTGAAAAAAGCAATTCTAGAGCCCAATTTTTAGGATAGTATTTAAATCTAGGTTTAGTTAATTTTCATATAAACTTAAATCGTATTTAAATACAGATTGATTTTTTGAGTTTTATTTGAAAAGTCTAATTTAATAGAAGATACAATTATAATTGTTGACAAGGTAATTATTTATAAGGTGGTCTCAAAAAACAGCTGTCTGTTATTGTTTTGCCTGTTGTTGTATTAGTGTGAAATTAATGCCACCTTGCTAAGCTATTACAATGAAAATTTAAGTTGAATTTAAATGTACCAGCTTGTTGAATTAAGTGCTTAGTGAAGAATAGAATTTTGTATTTAAAACGATTTTAAATATATATACAATATAATATCAAACCTAAAAATTGGCCGTAAGTTATAATTTTCAATTTATTTTCTGAATTATTCAGTACTGTAATAAAACATATTTTGTATACAACAGCATAGATTGATTACCTTGTCATTAGAAAAGAAAGTTAAATTGGCTTTTTTCTTATCGTTATGACAAATATGTCATTAACTTGGCAAACTTCTCAGAACTGTTGGTATAATACAAACTAAGTACATTTCACCCACAAGAACATTAATATATATCCTTAAATATAGATACTACTACAAGTGCAAAAAAGGTGTTCAACATAAAATTCAACAACAGGTGTGCTAGAATGTTGTTGTTCTTGTTTTAAAGTGTTTGCATGCAAATGTATTGATGTTTAACGAAACTTAATTTCATAAACTTACAGAATATTGTAAGAAGTCACACCTAGCGAACGGTACTTCATCTGTATCAGTTTGGAAATTGATTGCACCCATAAATGGAAGAAATAACTTTAACGGAACACTTTATATCAGTGTTTGAAAATTAATCGAACATTATTAAGCGTACGGTACACACACCTGGTATCGATATCAATTTTTTTGTGTTTGTGTATTAGTACACAACCCTTAATATCGTTCATAATTATTTTCAAGAAAGTAATGAACACTATGTATTGTTCTGTTTTTCGTTATAAAACGGAATAATAATAATGATTCTGTAGAAATACTATTGTATTTTAATGTTCTTTAGTGTTTTTTTTACATTCCTGAAGAAATTAGCAAAAAAATTTTAGCAACGCTTTTCACTAGTATTGTTTTTTTTTTTTTTTTAAACTTTATTTTGCTTCTGTTAAAATTTTTTGTTGTGTTTACCAGCAGGGTTCAAAAATTAACAGAACATTATTTAGCGTTCGGCTCTCACACCCAGGAACGATATCTTTTTTAGTGTTTGTGTAGACGAGCACATCCCTTAATACCGTTCGTAACTATTTTCAAGAAAGAGCCGAACATTATATAGTGTTCTGTTCTTCGTTAAAATACAGAACAATTGTAGTGGTACTGTAGACAAACATTATATGTTAATGTTCTATAATTTACTTTTTTTTTTAGCAACGACCACAGCACCAATAGCTGGTTTGTGTATTGTGTGTGTGTTTTGTTTGTGTATTTTTTTGCTGGCTTTTTGTTTTTTTTTTTTTGTAAAAATTTTTGTTTTTTTTTAACCAGTCAAAAGGGCGCTAAGCACAACTGCAACGAACGAACACTAATGAGCTGAACCGAACACAATAAAGTTTGTGTTTTTTGTCAAAGTTATTTTTGGGAATACAAAATTTTTAATTTACAAGATTTTGTAAGTCGTGCTTAATTCCCAATTTTTATTCTTGATAAAAACACTGAAATTTATTGTTGACGCGATAAGTTATTCCTATGCGCATTTCACTGGTTGCTTAGGCCAGATCGTCAGGAAACTTCATCCAAAGATTTTAGAAAAACTAAAGATTTTAAACAAATAAAACTGTTAAGCGAATAAGAATTATAAGCAACAGTCTTACTTGTGACTATATCAATATATATAGTGGGGAGAAAAGTTAAACTCTGTTTATGTTGGTGTTTTTGTTTAAGCTTTGATATAGTAACAAGTAAGACTGTTCCTTATAATTCTTATTCGCTTAACAGTTTTATTTGTTTTATATCTTTAGTTTGTGATTTTTTTAAAGAAACCGAACGAAATTAAGTGTTCCCATCTTTTTGTTGAGTTTGATAAGAACAGTATTATTTTTATTGCGTACGAAGATCACAAACAGAGATACATTTTTTTTAAGTATTAACTACACAAACACTTTTAGCTTTTATGTTTTCCATATTTTTACTGAACCGAACACTAAAGAACATTACAAATTGTTTATTTTCGAACACTGCTAAGGCTGGAGCTCCATACAAAGCGTTTTCTCCTCTACTTTATACCTTACTTGTGTTCTATGTTTCAAAGTTACATGCAACGCTTTTTATAAATCCCACCACGAGTAAAAATAAGATTTTACTTGCCAAATCAGCTGATTTGTACGAACGCTGCTTGTGACCTTTACAGAAGTAGAAAGTAGACCTACTTTTGGCATTCAACGCCTCAATGCATCCTACGCTCTTGTGCATGTAACTGGATACATATAACTACACAGATTCTACTATTTTGACAGCAGCGTAGAGAGCGTAAAGGCGTGTAACAAGTGGTTTGGACCTCCAGTTTAAATATCCTTTTTGAAGTTTTATAAGCGTCAAGTAGAGGTGGCTTTTTAAACACCGATAGAACTTAAAACTGTAAAAAATAGCACAAAAAAAAAAAACTTTAACAAAAAAACATTTTTTTTCAAAAGATCAATACATGAAATTAACATTTGTATTTATTTCCTTGCATATATTCACCAGCGCTGTACTAGGCGAGGCGCATTTTGGACGTCCAGTTTTTGGGCACTCTTAGAAGAAACAAGATTTGATGTTGCTACTATCGTGTAAACCGTACCAAACGCTACACTCTTCGGGATCTTAGGAAATATGTAGGGCCTGTTGTGAAATACAACCAACAACAACCAATGAGCTTATCTTTTCTTACATTCTCCCCTACAATTGGTTGGAGTTCTCTCAAAATTAATTGTAGCTGTAAGTGGATTCAAAGAAAAATTTATCTCAAGAAAATTTTTAACAACGTCGTTTGTTGAAAACAAAATTCAACAAACTTTATATTTCATTCAATGAAAATAATTATCAAAATAACACTTTGCAAAATAGCACTCAATTAAACATATTTAACAATGAAATTATTAAATATTTCTACATATCCAATAAAAATAGTAATTGAATCAAAGTAAAGTGAGAATTTGTACTACTTTTGTCCTTTTTTAATACTTTTGTCCATTATTTGAAAAAATTAAAAATTTTGGGCAATAATTTTTTTATTGACTTAATTAACTTGTTTGTTGACTACAAATTCACTAACTTCACCTAAAAACTTTTTTATAAAACAAAATCGTCATCGCAGAAAATTCAAAATTTTTTTAACCAAATATGCAATTTTCGTATTCGAATATAAAAATTATTTTTTTCTGTGTTTTCTGTTGCTTTATTGTTTTCGTAAGAAAATAAATTTAAAGCAATTTGCCAGTTCAGTTTGCTATGCACGTGCACTTGAAAATTTATTTTCAAAGTAATTTTTGGGACTACAAATTTTTTTATTTTTATTTTGAACAAAAATAGATATGAGATGAATGTGTTGAGGCGAAAGTTTTTTACCATCTTTTCTAAAGGAACTTTTCCTGTTTTTCATGGACTAATTTTTGTAAACAGATTTTTAACTTCCAAAGGTCATTGTGTGATAAGTAAAGCTTAAACTGTTTGTTTGGATTAAACTTGGACCAGACTTTTTTTATTGTAATCTAAATCATCTTACCAAAGTTTATTGTAATCGGTTCATATTTGACGACAGCTCCAACGAAAATACTACTTCCGAACATAGCTTTTAATGCCTTAACTTCCATATAAATTGCGGTATTGACATAAAAATTGGCAACTATTACTTTCACGATAGCCTCTATGCCTAACCATAGGTCATGTATAAGCCCCTTTCCTAAAATCACTTAAGAGGAAACCAATCTCATATAGATGAAGATATCTCAATTACTTTTACATGACTCTTAATCTTAAAACAAACAAAATTTTTGTTATGGCGTGTCCATGATTGCCTATAAGTATCAAAAAGGGTACACTCTCGAAAATTTGTATTAAAATACTGTGATGTAGGGTATAAAATGGTCGGGCTTAACTGACTAGACTTTTTTACTTGTTTTGGTTTAATGGTATAAAAAAGTGTTGTGAGTTTTATTTTATAGAGAAATGTTGGTACAATTTACGCCAATTTGATACAATTTTGTTCTTGAGACGGTACAATTTAAGAATTTTTAGATCCCAACAGTGATCGATACTAATGTGTTAATACAATCTCTTATACATTAAATCTCTTATAAATAAAATCTCTTATATTAAATTAAATCTCCTTTAAATTTAAAAGTTTTTTCTAGGGGCATTAAAATTAAAAGGAATTTCAGTGTTCTCTTATAAAAACATTAAATCTCTTATACATTTAATTGAAGGCTTTTCTATTGCGACCTCCAAGCATAAGAGTATTTAAATGATGTTAATGTTTTCAATATTGCTGCTTATATTATTAGCAATGCCTCATTCCACACTTTTAAAAATATTTGTCAACGTTATGAATTATTGACATAATAAAATCTCCTTCTATGATCTGGAAAACTTAACTAATACCAAAACCTAACAGCATCTTCTGCTTCTCCAAGGAACATAGAGAAGGGATCAGAGAATGTTATTCAACTTCAAATAAGTATTAAAAATACACACATACTATGAACTACGTATGTTCAAAGATGGTCCAGCGGGAAAACTCAGAAGACCTTCTTACTTCAGGCCTTTTTAAAGGCCTGTTAAAAAATTTTTTTGATTCTATTACTATTCTTATCTAACTGCTAAAGAATGCCTCATAGAAGGCCTCGGCTCTTTCGTATAAAAGATAAGATACACCTTTCACACTCGCTTCTATGAGAAGGGAGTAGAGAAGGAGTAACATTGTTTGTATTGTTTTTTTGCATAAGCAAAATAAATTTTTTTTGGTCTCGTTACCATTCTAATGTACCTGCTAAAGAAGCGAGAGCAAAAGGCCTACTCCGCAATGACAACGTGTGAAAGCCTTGTACATCCAAAAGAAGGGGTACAGAGGCCTTCTAGAAGGCCTCCGTACTCCTTCTGTTTCCCGCTGGGCGAATAACATAATATTTTATAGTTTAAATGTGTGAGAATTATTATGTATGTGTATTTTGTTGGCCTGTGAATGAACTGAAGTGCGAGTAAATGTGCATGGAAGACACGGGTAGGTGTAACGGAGATTCGTTAAGGATTATGTGGTTTAAGCATAATTTCCTGATATAGGATTTTATCTTAATTGTTTGATGGTTAAAATAAACCGAAATGAAATTTTGTTTGCATGTCTATCTGTCTGTCAGTCCGTTCGGTAGTGTGATTTCTCAAATATGAATTTACTCATATGACCATTTCATCTATTATAAGTAGACTCATTAAGTATGAGTATCAGCTATAGAACGAAATCGTTTGATGCTGGTACTCTACTTTGGTATGTATCTATATAACTGGTATAACTTTATTATTTTTAAGTTTGTGAGTATTAAGTTCAACGATTGCAACATTTTATAAAATTAATTACAAGTTAAAGTACAAGTAGGGTATGAATTTCTATTAAGAGACTGGGGTTAGATTTGAAGCAAAATGTTGTTAAATTTTATAAAGAAGATTTTCTCGTTGTAAACAAATTTTAATTGCATAATCAAATAAATTAACCCCTTTTCTATGAGCCCCCCGCCTTCGCTTGATTGTTTTTTCATTTGACTGTTTGTTGAGGATTGTCAGTGACCTTTCATACGACAGCAACAGCATCTTCTACAACACTCATGTATGATGAGCAGCCCCTGCCAATGCCTTTTCAACCATCTTAATAAAATAATTTAAACTACAATAAGCAGTAATTATCAATTTGTAAATGAACAATTTAAGTTCAAATGTACAAATAGTTATGAATGACCATGTGCCTAAATGGGCGAATGAATGGTTGAGTGGTCGGTCGTTCGGTTGGTTGTTTGGTATGAGTTGTATAATTACAAAACATTCCAACCAGCATATTCAAATAATAATCCATTATCAACATCATTGATTTTTTTCCAGACATTAGAAAGGGAATGTTATATTACGTGCCACATACTTAAGGCAGACATGCATAAGATTATAATAGTATTAAGGGAATTATTTATGAAAAAAGAAAATAGAAGTGAATGGGTCAAAAAACAGTGGGGCTAAAAATAAAATGTTATCTATGTCCAGAAAAAGTGTTAAATAAGGAACTTGTGCTATTTTACTCGATGACGATCCATTTCAAATAAACTCTTACACAAAGTATTTTTTAGAAGCATTGGGTTATAAATAAAAGACAAGTAATGTTAAACGTCGATTTTTATTTCGGAAATGCCTCTTCAGCATTCAGATGAAAAAATGAAAATGTCTTTTATGACAATCAATTGTGCTAAACGGATCATAAGGGCATTTTATTTTACGAGCCCCAAAACCTTCTTAAGTAAAAGTGAGACAGAAATTATTCTCAAAATGTGCTGGTCGCAAGAATAAGACACCAGCAGCATGCCCGATATGGTTTTCGTAATCGTTCTACTTGGAAAATTTGATAAAGTTAACTTAATAATTTAAATAAATAGAATTCGGGAATTTTTGTATCTTATTTTATTTTTTAAACATTTATTCAAAAACGAAAATTTCATCCTTTTATTAAGAAAGTCCGGAATAGGTTTTCGAAAGTAATCCCATTGTTTTAAGTACTTGCGTACTTAAATTTTTAAGTACGACTTGTATGAAAAGTTAGTGGAAACAACTTTAATTTAGTACGAGGTTTTTCTTTCTATGTACTATATGTAGTAGCGAAATTGATTTAAGATGCCCATCTGTCCGTGTTAATGTTCAGAAATGATGCACAATGTAAATGTTTATGTAAATCAAATACAGTCCGGAATATGTTGCTTTATTGTTCTTTATGTTCTTTATCAGGCAAGCATGTTTGGACATGTTTTCTAACGTGTCTTGGCTTCAACAATGTGTCATCCAAATTCCTTGCTTTTTAAAGATCTGTTTTGCTTGTAAGAGCTTAAACATTTTTACAACTAGAGTGGCAACCAATGACTTAGTAAGTTATTTTTTAGTTAGACAACAATGTTCATAAAGAAATGCCTTCAATTCATCATTTTTAAACTTTGACAACACTGTTGTGAAAAAGAATATTGTACTTTAAAGAAAAAATATTTTTAAGTACAAAAAACTATGAAAAATTACAGTTTCGATGAAATTACGAGGAAAATCATCGAATTGCAGTCTTAAATATGACATGGCACAGCAGCAAAATGTTCAACATTGTTATTACTAAAAAAAAGAAAAAATTATTCACGTGACGTACAAACAGCGGCCCAGAGAGTGTTCACACAATATCTTGATTGATCGATATTTGCTAGATGATGATAGATGCCACGGAATTTTGAATGTCGAACATTAAACGAAATTTAATTATTATTTAGAAAATCAATTATTCTTTCCTCGTCAAACAAGATAAATTTTTTTTTTTTTTTTTTTTTTGAAAATGAATGTAATATCATTTTCTTAAATTTTAAATAAAAAAGTAACAGTATAATGATTGATTCAATATATTGTACTTGTTAAACAATTCCGAACGTAAACCTTGTTGCTCCAGCACTAGGGTTTTTGTTTTGTCCCTGTTTTTGATTGCCGGGAAAGCGGAAAATAAAAATAATTTTCCCGGGACTCCCGCCCATGATGAAATCCAATTTACCGTATTTAATAACATATTTCTTTAAAGTTGTATACCCTTAACCAGCAGTAGTAAATGAAGGTATACTAAGGTCATAATTATGTAAAACGCGACACAACGCCAAAAACTTACATTGAAAGCAACAACAAAGTCAAAAATATTTTGTAATTTTGCTGTTGCTTTCGACAAAAATATAATTTTGTTATTGCTTTCTACAGAAATTCAGATTGCGAATAATACTTTTGTGGCGAATTTGGTCTAATCTAGTTTCTTAAGACTCGAAATCGCACTACTAAATTTCATTTAACACTTTATTTCGCCTAAACTAAATTAAAAAACTAATAATATTGTTGTACAACTTACAATTAAGCCAATTACAGTTTGATATTACAAGAAATTAAATTTCTTGAAGATCGGTCTATAATTAACTCCAAAAAGCCGATTCTTGAAACTTAGCTAAATAAGCCTTAAACCGCACCAAATTTTAGTATTGGAGTAAAATTTGGATAGATAAAACACATTCAGCCCAACCACGAATAAAAATTCCGTGGGAAAATTGTATCTTTCCCCATTCCTCCTATTACTAATAAAAATTTCGCATGAAATGTCTGACTTTTTCCCGAAAAAATTTCCTTGAAAGGGAGTTTATAAAAAACTGTAAGTAGAGGCCTTAAAATAATTGTGTTACTGAGTGGAAAAATTTATGTTATTAATATTCTCAAAAGTAATTGATCAATCAAAAAAGTAAATACGGCAAAAGGCTGCAACACAAAATCAAAAAAAGGACACAGGAGGAATAAAATCATACGTCAAAGTTGTGCCAGTAAAGCCCGTTGGTGTTACCGATAAACCTGCCATAAAAGAAATTTTTAATAAGGAACTTGCAAGGCTATGATATTTAGAATTTTTTTTTTTTATCAAATTAATTTTACTTTAATTTGCACAGCCACAACAAAAGAAAATTCAATGTAAATAAAGGCTTGTTTACACGCTAACACAATGTATTACGACATGTCAAAAACTGACGTTAAATGAAAAAACCGTATCATGTTTTGAGTAGAAGAGAATGCGGATGTAAACTTGTACAAGCGGCCGGTAAATGTTTATTTTCTAAACAATTTTAGAAACATATGTTATCTCGTCACATCAGAGGTGTTTTTTAAAGTAAACATTGGCAACACTAACAGTATGCATATATTGAAGATGCTTATAGCCTTTTCACACTTGTCTACATTTAACATCAATTTGCGAAGATTTTCCCATAAGAAATACATAGGACTAAAAATCAAAATTTTTCAACATCTGTACAGAATTTTTCTATCTCAATTTGTTCCCTTTAACATTTTTGGATTCTTTTAATGTCATTACTAGAAAAGTGGCAATAAATTCTATTATAATTGTGGCATCACTGAAAAAATGGAAGTTGCTTTGAAAACAGATAAACTCACTGTTTATTGTTGGTGTTTTGTTTGAGCTTTGATATTGTTACTTACGAGTAAGACCTTGAGTGTTTAAAATTCTTATTCGCTTTAGGGTTTTATTCGTATAATATTTTTAGCTTTTCTAAAATCTTAGGAAAAGGTTTCCTGATGAGCTGGCCTAAGCAACCAGTGAAATGCGCATAGAAGCTAGCTTTCCCTCAACAATAAATTTCAGTGTATTTATCAAATATGTAAAATTGGGAATTTAGCACGTCATACAGAAATCGTATTAATGATAAATTTTGTATTCCCGTAAATAACTTTGATAATATACTCGCATGTGCCCGTGCAGAAAACTGAATTGGCAAATTAGTTTTTTTGTTGTTTTCTTACGAAGACAATAGAATGAAACAATTTGTTTTTTAATTTTGTTTTTTCTTTTTACCCACTTATAACTACAATTCGAGTCGGAAAGAACCCAACCAATTGTAGGGGGATGTAAGAAAAGATAAACTCACTGTTTATTGTTGGTGTTTTGTTTGAGCTTTGATATTGTTACTTACGAGTAAGACCTTGAGTGTTTAAAATTCTTATTCGCTTTAGGGTTTTATTCGTATAATATTTTTAGCTTTTCTAAAATCTTAGGAAAAGGTTTCCTGATGAGCTGGCCTAAGCAACCAGTGAAATGCGCATAGAAGCTAGCTTTCCCTCAACAATAAATTTCAGTGTATTTATCAAATATGTAAAATTGGGAATTTAGCACGTCATACAGAAATCGTATTAATGATAAATTTTGTATTCCCGTAAATAACTTTGATAATATACTCGCATGTGCCCGTGCAGAAAACTGAATTGGCAAATTAGTTTTTTTGTTGTTTTCTTACGAAGACAATAGAATGAAACAATTTGTTTTTTAATTTTGTTTTTTCTTTTTACCCACTTATAACTACAATTCGAGTCGGAAAGAACCCAACCAATTGTAGGGGGATGTAAGAAAAGATAAACTCACTGTTTATTGTTGGTGTTTTGTTTGAGCTTTGATATTGTTACTTACGAGTAAGACCTTGAGTGTTTAAAATTCTTATTCGCTTTAGGGTTTTATTCGTATAATATTTTT
Organism: Pollenia griseotomentosa; assembly: GCA_963931875.1. Lineage (NCBI taxonomy): Eukaryota > Metazoa > Arthropoda > Insecta > Diptera > Polleniidae > Pollenia > Pollenia griseotomentosa. The sequence continues at coordinate 14,439,244 of OZ007564.1, forward strand.
AGCTTTTCTAAAATCTTAGGAAAAGGTTTCCTGATGAGCTGGCCTAAGCAACCAGTGAAATGCGCATAGAAGCTAGCTTTCCCTCAACAATAAATTTCAGTGTATTTATCAAATATGTAAAATTGGGAATTTAGCACGTCATACAGAAATCGTATTAATGATAAATTTTGTATTCCCGTAAATAACTTTGATAATATACTCGCATGTGCCCGTGCAGAAAACTGAATTGGCAAATTAGTTTTTTTGTTGTTTTCTTACGAAGACAATAGAATGAAACAATTTGTTTTTTAATTTTGTTTTTTCTTTTTACCCACTTATAACTACAATTCGAGTCGGAAAGAACCCAACCAATTGTAGGGGGATGTAAGAAAAGATAAACTCACTGTTTATTGTTGGTGTTTTGTTTGAGCTTTGATATTGTTACTTACGAGTAAGACCTTGAGTGTTTAAAATTCTTATTCGCTTTAGGGTTTTATTCGTATAATATTTTTAGCTTTTCTAAAATCTTAGGAAAAGGTTTCCTGATGAGCTGGCCTAAGCAACCAGTGAAATGCGCATAGAAGCTAGCTTTCCCTCAACAATAAATTTCAGTGTATTTATCAAATATGTAAAATTGGGAATTTAGCACGTCATACAGAAATCGTATTAATGATAAATTTTGTATTCCCGTAAATAACTTTGATAATATACTCGCATGTGCCCGTGCAGAAAACTGAATTGGCAAATTAGTTTTTTTGTTGTTTTCTTACGAAGACAATAGAATGAAACAATTTGTTTTTTAATTTTGTTTTTTCTTTTTACCCACTTATAACTACAATTCGAGTCGGAAAGAACCCAACCAATTGTAGGGGGATGTAAGAAAAGATAAACTCACTGTTTATTGTTGGTGTTTTGTTTGAGCTTTGATATTGTTACTTACGAGTAAGACCTTGAGTGTTTAAAATTCTTATTCGCTTTAGGGTTTTATTCGTATAATATTTTTAGCTTTTCTAAAATCTTAGGAAAAGGTTTCCTGATGAGCTGGCCTAAGCAACCAGTGAAATGCGCATAGAAGCTAGCTTTCCCTCAACAATAAATTTCAGTGTATTTATCAAATATGTAAAATTGGGAATTTAGCACGTCATACAGAAATCGTATTAATGATAAATTTTGTATTCCCGTAAATAACTTTGATAATATACTCGCATGTGCCCGTGCAGAAAACTGAATTGGCAAATTAGTTTTTTTGTTGTTTTCTTACGAAGACAATAGAATGAAACAATTTGTTTTTTAATTTTGTTTTTTCTTTTTACCCACTTATAACTACAATTCGAGTTGGAAAGAACCCAACCAATTGTAGGGGGATGTAAGAAAAGATAAACTCACTGTTTATTGTTGGTGTTTTGTTTGAGCTTTGATATTGTTACTTACGAGTAAGACCTTGAGTGTTTAAAATTCTTATTCGCTTTAGGGTTTTATTCGTATAATATTTTTAGCTTTTCTAAAATCTTAGGAAAAGGTTTCCTGATGAGCTGGCCTAAGCAACCAGTGAAATGCGCATAGAAGCTAGCTTTCCCTCAACAATAAATTTCAGTGTATTTATCAAATATGTAAAATTGGGAATTTAGCACGTCATACAGAAATCGTATTAATGATAAATTTTGTATTCCCGTAAATAACTTTGATAACAGCGTTACATGTTTTTCCTTTCTTGCAAGCCTTATTTTGCTTAATTTTGCTAAAATTATTAAACAAAATTAATTAAAAATACATTTTGGTGTTATCGTTTAAAATTTTAGCACTTTTGTAGAAAAAAAGTATTAAAAAAAAATATAAGTTTTTTTTCAGAAATGGTGACATTTTTTATTGATAGTAGATGCGTTCCTCTGAAATGTATGCAAGTGTACAAAGGGTATTACATTTTTATATTGTAGTACTGTAACTATCAGCTTCTTCTTCTTAAAATGTAAATCAGTCTAAATTAACACGTTTAGGGTAAAGAACCACAGCGAATACGAGATTCTTGCTTTTATATTATTTTTATTTTTTGATATTTTTAGTTGGGCTTGAGTTCATCAAATTTAATTTTCATTGAATTATTTTTACTGAAAGAAGGAATTTTTTCAACATGAAATGTTTATTAAAATTTATTGGTAATTTTCTTGGCTGAGCTGGGGCTTATATTTTTTATTTTGTCATGTTATATTATTTATTTCAGATCAATTTAGTTTTTGTCAATTATTTTTTATATTGCGATTATTTTAACTAACACTAGTGCACTCGGCTGATAGATACACGTAAAAAAACTGTAAAAGTACAGTTTTGCGAAACTTCACTACCGAACTAATGCAGTGAGGTACCGTAAAATACCCGAAGACTAACAAACAAAAACGGCCTGGTTGGCCCTAAGTGATAGGAACAACGACGTTCGGGATGCTTCTTAGCCAAGCGCAACATTAAGACCACAGAATACCACAGAACTGTCACGAGACAGAAGATTTTGCGTTTTTTTTTTGTCTCTTTTTAAGAAAGCTGCCCTTTTTCATTTCTCTTTGCATCATCTATTATGCCGCAATACAATGAACACAAATTTATTTAGTTGAGATTTATTTGCAAAGCTTTTGTAAAAATTTACTTTTAAGTTAACCACAACACAAGTAAGTAATATTTAAGTAAATAAATAACATTATAAAACAAAAAAATATTAATAAATACATTTTTTTTGCACAAAGCACAACGTTTGTTGAACTAATGCATTTTTTTAACGTGGCTGCCCTCGAAACTGATTGTGGCCTTTTTCACACGTCACTTTTTACAGTTCTGAGTATTCTGTGATTAAGACTCCAACCATCAGCTTGTTTTGTATTAACTCAGCTGTTTAATATCTTTGCTTTGATTTAACTTATACCATCCGCGTAAACATTAAAAATACTAACAAACAGACGTTTGTTCTCTTTTCATAAACACGAAGAGAATTTCATAATATTTTGATTCTACAAATTCATTAATAATATGTACTTTGTATTACCGTGTAAACAAGCCTATAGTAAAACAACTTCTGTGATGACACTGAAGGTCGGGATTCACTATTCTATACAATCGTACGATTCATTCACACGAAAATCTGTCAGAAAAAAATTTCAGCAAAATCTGCTGTCATTGCCACACTATCCCACTTAAAAGATGCAAACTCATATGACTCAGCTACTTTATAATAAAATACAGCTCTGTTTGCATAGAATCTATCATTTTATGAAAATTTTCATAAATATTTTATGTCAAAAAAATCGGTCTATCTATTTAATTTTTAAGCCATATTATCATGCTTCATGAGCACACAGGATTTTTTGTCAAATCGTACGACTGAGTAGGAAAAGGTATCACCGGCTTTATTAATTTTTTGTTCACGTGGAATTTTTAATTGGAGGATTTTTTTTCGAGAAAAGTATTTTTCGTGAGAAAAAAAATCCGTGGGAATATTCGTGATTGGGCTGATTGCTTAACTAAAGTAAAAAAAAAATTTTGTTCAACAATTCCTGGGAATCCCGCAAATAATTCTTAGAAAAGCGTGATTCGAATATAAATAAATATCCCGGGAATTCCCGGGCCGGTTAAAATGTTTCGTCGCCAATTGGCTTGTTTTTAATTGCTAACAGGCACAGTTACGCAAATGTATGGAATAATGGAATTTCGCATTTTTTTAAATTTGAAAATGTGATCTTTTTTACAATTTACAAATATTCTCTTAATTTTTGTCAAATAAAACCCACAGTACAAATAATAAAAATTGTGACCAGAAATATTGACCAGCATTAATTATCTTTCATTATATAAAAAATAATATTATAAGTGTCACTTTCAATTCTTTTTTGTTAAATTTTTTGCATTAAAGGCGTTTATGATTATAAAAATGAAATTAGTGAAACAAAAAAATTAATTTAATAATTATTGCACAAATTAAAAATACACAAAGCCAAGCAATAATAAAAAAATACCACTACTATTGCAATTAAAGGCATCATCACAATTCCTCATCATAAACATTACAATCATAATTATCATCATCAGAAAGATGAAAGAGTATTTTAAATGAATTTTTAGTTGATTGAATTTAAATCGTGTTGCATGTCTGTTTAAAATTTATAAAAAAAAAAAAAAATTAAAAAAGGGTCAAAGAGAGGGGATTGTTTGAATTGTTTTTTACACTGACGCATCAAATAGTTATTTATGTTGTTTACTTTGAATTCATATATTTTTCCCCATTTTAACCTTTCAATTGACGTTTGTTTCACCAATGTTTTACCCGCTTGTGGCTGTTTTTTGACCTTCATTGTTTTTTTTTCATTTATTTTTTTTTCGTAAACATACTTTAATGAAATTATGAATGAATGAACTGCCTTTTGTAGCTGTTTGATCACATCATTTTTCCTCTCTGGACAATAACATTTTAGGCGCTTCAATAATTTTGAATGTCGTCATCTATGATTCACTCTGTCACTCATTCATTCATACATTTTTAAATGTTTCGTGATCATTGTGTGGCTACACAAATGTTCGGAATAAAACGATCTTAAATAGATTTAAAGCAATTCAGTTTTTTTGTCTTTGTTTGTTTGAATTCAAACATGTAATCAAATGAAGAATGTTTGATTAAAAAAATATGTAGCATATGATTGCCGGAAATTGGGTCAGTATATTTTTTGCAATTTTTGTGTTTTTTTTTATTATTTTTATTTTATCCTCAACTCACATTGTGTAAATAGTGTAAATAGACAATCTGAAATAATGTTTATATGACAGTATAGTGAGTGACAAAAGTAAACTTAAGCATTTGCTTGCATACTTGAATAAGTCAAACCTTAATGGCGACATGGCAAAAGAGTCTCGCGATATCAATTTTTAATACCGAATGCTCGAAATTCAATCCATAAGACCACTGATATCTGTAGTTGCTGAAGTGAGGGTCCACGCAAAATTTGTAAGAGAGCATTATTCCCCCCTTAGCTAATTCCGCGATGCTTTAAGCCAGTCTGCAGAAGACCAGAGTCTCTGGTGGGAATCGAACCCCCAACCCACACACTGACAGACTGGCTCACTACCAGCTAGCCAACCGGAGCAAACTTTATTCTTTTATTTTTATTCTGATATTTTTGCAGATCATGTTTTCAAATTAAATTTTACGTTTTTATTTAAAATCAGGCTCAAGTTCATCCATTTTAATATTCATTAAATTATTTCAATGAAGGAAGAAATTTAACAACATGAAAGGAATTAAAACTTATTGATAATCTTTATTCTTGACTCAAAAAGGAATTAAACTCGGGTCAAACTAACATGTTTTGGCCTTAAAACCATAAACAGTCGATTAAACCCCAAAGAAAATAATCAATAGTTTTAATTATATTTTGGTATTTTTCTTTAGACCGGAAGCTCCTGTAATTCCAGGAACTTTAAAACTTGTTCCCGCTTTCTCGGGAAGCAAGAAAGTCCGCAAAAATTTCCTATAATAAACCAACCAAATATGAGGCACTCTACAACAAAGTCATTTAAACAAATATTAGATTCGTGTGCATTTAAAGCCTAATTATATTGAAGTCTTAACAACGGAAGAATGTTATTTGCTAATGCCCAATAACTCCAGCTTCCTACAACTCTTGGCAGTAATAGAATACAAAAACAAGTACAAGAGGTTGATTCTAACACCAGAGAGGAAGAGAGAGAGCATATTAGTTATTTAACTGCTCGTTCACTTGTTTGTTTTTCTTTTGTTGTATTCCCCCCTTTGTTTACACAAGAACTCACAATAAGACACCATCAGCATGCACGATATGGTTTTCGAAATCCTTCTACTTTGAAAATTTTATTTTTTTAACTCAATAAGTTAAACAAATAGAATTTGGGAATTTTTGCTTCTTATTTTATGATTTAATTTACCATAATATGTTTAAAAATTTTCGATTAAAAAAGGAATGTTAGAGATGACAATATTAAAAATGTTGAATGGCGAACGCTACAGACATATCGAGCCCTTTTTGCGATTATATCGTAAGCTTTTACATTATCTTAAACGACAGTTACTATGATCAATTGAGTCTCAGCATGCTCTTGAAAACTATCGAATGCGCAATTTTAATTTAAAAAATAAATAAATGCATACATAATATGACTCCAAATAAAGCGCTGCACTACTTACGAAAAAAAAAAATAAAAGCCATCTCCTATAAAATTTGCATTGTGTCGCTTACGATAAAATCGCAAATAGGGCTCGATATGATGCGAGATTTTTTTTCTTATATCATTGAAAATCAGTTGGAGGAAGAATGATTCCAACAGGACGGCGCAACGCAAAACAGCGCGTGAAACGATCAATTTGTTGACACAAACGTTTGGTGACCGAATTATCTCAAGAAATTGACCTTGACACTTTTGGCCTACTTTTTGCCGGGGTACGTCAAATCTCTGGGGCATGCTGATAATCCAGCAACGGTGGATCATTTGGAAGCAAATGATGGCAGTCACAGAGGCCAAGTGCCAGAAATTATTGTAAAACATTAAATGCCATGAAATTTGTTAGTTAAAAAAACCAAAATTGTGGTCACCCCATATATTCTATGAACTTTTTTCAGTGTATACTTTCACACTTTTACCAATAAGTTTCTGCTACTGTCGCATACTGGTTGCACTAACTGTATCCTTCGATGCAAAATATGCAGTAACTGAAACATGTTAACGAAATAACTAAAACGAGAAAATAAAAAAAAAGAACAACCTTGTGGTTGGTCAACAACTAAAGGTGCATATTTCTACAAAAATTTCCCAAAAAAAGAGAAAGAAATTCATACAGAAAGAAAATATGTAAAATGAATCAAACACACTGAATAAATGTTAAATCATACGACAACTAGAGAATTTCAGTATGAAAGTTCGTTACAATGATGTTTCTTGTTGTTTGTTACATGCTGAGATTTGGACATTTTAGTATGACAGAATTTCTATCAAGGAAAATATTAGAATAAAACCAAAAGTAAATTAACAAAAAGAAAGAAAAATGGAAACAAACATTTATAGTGACATATTTTGTAATCGAGATGCCTGAAAGCTAAAACAGCTTTAAATTATTGTGTGTAGGGAAACTAAAAATTTTAATCAGAAAAAGATGACCAAGAAAACTTTGTTTCAGGAATTAAAGTTGTTTTTTTTTTTTTTTTTGGTTTCCAAAAATTTAATATTTAAGACTTATTTGACTAATTTGTTGGAAAGGTAAAGTTTTTGTCGTTTGCCATTGTAAACATTTTAATTATTGTTATTATTGTGTAGTTAACAATTATAACTTTAAATTAAGTACAAACTTGTTAGACACAAATACTTGTGACAAAACTTTTAGAGTTTATCACGAACTCATACATGTTAAAGGTACTTAAAATGAACATTAAAAAATTATAGTAAAAAAAAAAAACGATTCCAAAAAAGATAATCATGGGTAAAGAAAAATATCGTAATAGGTAACGACATAAGAAAGCCCTACAAAGGTATATTAAGAGAATCTATTAGGCAAATATTAGATTATAAACATCGAGGGAATATCACACTAAATTCCCGGGAAAGCGGTAATTTAATGAGATATTTTTCGTGGAAACTCCAGCAACGGGAATACCATAAAACAAACTCCAATTATTAAGCCTGCCATACACGACACATTTTTTGCATCTGACTTATCCACTTTTTTACTCACATGCAATTCTGATTGGATGTCCAAATTGCTGTTTTAGAGAAGGTTTATAATATTCGGTCGCAAACGTACATGGTAATTCCTGCATAGTCTCTATTTTTTCTCGCCAGTTCTTGTAAAAACCAAAGTAGTTTTCATTTTTAAAATGGCGCACAAGAGAGAATGGCTTCATATATTTTGGTGCAAAATGTATAATGAAGTGGTCCTAGATAATTGATAGTTGGTACTAAGCCATTATACTGACTAAATTAAGAAAAAATAGAATTTTATCAAAATAAACCATGCCCACCGCCGCACACCCGTACAATCCAAATAGTTTTTTTTTTTTTTGAAAAAAATCCAAGCAAAAGTCCTTAAATTTTAAACATACACTTTCTAGAATAAACAAAACAGGCATGCCTATTTTTATCAACATCAGCCACGCCCACCGCCCATATACAAGTAAAAGCAAAATGAGTTCAAAATAATAAATTTTTTTTTTTTTTATTTAATTCTTTTTTTCATAATAATTCATTATAAAGGGTTATCCATTTTGCTGTTTCAAAAGTAAATATAAATAAAACACATATAAAATATTTTTTTTCATGATATTTCTTTTTTATTATAAAGTTTGAACGTTGACATTATGTGTGAAACACTATTGGCCATTTTCTCAATGTATCGACAAACTGTCTGTTACTTAATGCCAACATAAATTTATTATACCGATAAACTGTCCGTTAACGATTTTGGGTTTCTCAATATACCGACAAAAAACATTAGTTTGAGTTGGCAACACCACTTAAAATACATGTAAAATTTGGGAGTCAGCTGATTGAATTTATGTGTACGTCAAATAAAAGGAAAATAAGTAATTGGCAGATGAGTGCCGGCTAGCATTGCGACAAAATAGAAGCAAATGAGACATTGAGAAAACCAAATTTTTTTAATGTGCTGTTTTTCGTTGGGAAAAAAGATAATCGCCTAATGAGAAAATGGCCATATATCATTTAAATGACCACCACGCGCAGTGTTGCAAGCATACTACAAAAATGGTGATTCTTGCACAGCCATATATAGTGCTTTAAGAGGAGATTATGGTTTACATAATCGTCCAACTACGCAAGCAATTGGCAAAATTGTGAGGAAAGTGCACTGCATCATCGTTTCGCTCGTTCCGCTGAAAATATCGCTGCTGTAAGTGAAAGTGTTGCCGAAGACCCGAATGTGTCGATTCCTCGTCGTTCTCAGGATAACCGTATGATAACCGACTTTTTTAGCCTGCTGTTGAAGAATACGAATTGAAGAATAAGTGGTTTCAACAAGACATTGCCACATGCCACACAACTCGAGCGAATATGGCTTTATTGCAAGAGACATTTCCTGGCCGTGTAATTTCTCGTCGTGGCGACATTAACTGGCCACCAAGATCATGCGATTTGACACCATTAGACTTTTTTTGTGGGGCTACGCGAAAGACCGTGTTTATGCAGATAAACCTATACTCTTGAGCACTTACGATTCAACATTCGTCAAGTTATGGCTGAGATACATTGGGCGGTATCTCAGCCATAACTTGTGTAAAAAAGTGGTCTAAAATTACCTCAAAAGAATCAATGCTTGCAACACTTCGCGTGGTGGTCATTTAAATAATATAATGTTTCACACATAATGTCAACGTTCAAACTTTATAATAAAAAAGAAATATCATGAAAAAAATATTTTATAAACCGTAAAATGGATAACCCGTTATATTAATGTTTTCCAGAAAGTGCATAGAACTTCAATAAATGCTGATATTTTGCATCGTTTGCTTCCATCGTCTGATCTATATATAGGCCGTTTTAGAACTGTTGAAATAGTTAAATAAATAATAGTTGAAGAATAATGTCTTTAAGACGCAGAGGCACTTCATATAGTAAAACAATTGAATAGGTGAGTTGCAAAACTCGTTCCTTACAAAAAAAAAAAACTACGAGATGACAACTGATTCTAACAGTTCTTTTGGCGCTTTATGAGAAAAATATCTTAATTGTATCAATGCGTGGACTTTATCATGTTTTTTCCACCTCTCGTATTTTTTATTTCCTATCAACCAAGTTTTGCAACTCACCAACTCAATTGTTTTTCAATATGTAGTGCCTTTTTGTCTTGAAGACATTATTCTTCATCTATAATTTATTTAAGATTGTCGTCTTATACGCTATATAGTTGCATCAGATCATGGCAGCAAACGATGCAAAATATCAGCATTTATGGAAGCTCTATTGCACTTTCTGGAAAACATTAATCTATACTTCCTGCAATCGTTATTACATGACCTTCTGCTTACTCGGAGATCATACCAATTGGAAATACAATTGCATCAAAAATGTCCATACCATGTACTGCATTGTTCGCTTATTTGCACACCGGTCATACGCATTTTACGTTTTTATGCATCCAAACTTGTGCAATTACAGTTTAATATTTCAAATAGCTGATTATTGTTTCGGGTATAAGCATTTGTTTATGTGCATTTATAATTTATTATATAATACAATTTTAATAATTAACAATAAAAAACTCTCATACAAGCATCGGGACAACTTTTTTTATACTTTTACTTTTTAAAATTATTATTATTAATTAGTTTTGTGGTTATTTTGTTGAACTATTTATGGTTTTTAATCCAAATTTTTAATATTTTTAATTAGGCTTAAGTTCATTAAATCTGGGTTCGAGCCCCGGCCACGGTCAAGAATGAAAGATTATCAAGAACAATTTTAATTGATTTTCATGTTGTAAAATTCCTTTCTTCATGAAAATAATTTAATGAAAATTAAATTTAATGAACTTAAGCCTAATTAAAAATATTAAAAATTTGGATTAAAAACCATAAATAGTTCAACAAAATAACCACAATACTAATTATTGTTAAAGCTAAGGCACGAGCTCTATGTGTTCATTTGTCCTTCAAGTTGTGCTGAAAAAGGTCAATAAGAAAAAGAAAGACAAAAGGAAAAAAAAAGAAAAAAACAAAAAATGTACTCTGGACTTCAAGAAGAAGTAAAGAAAAAAACATGTAAAATCAATTAAAATAGATAATCATTCAAAAAAGCAAACTTCGATCTACCAAAGGTTAAAATACAATTTGGTTTAAGGATTGATGTTTGACTATTGACGTCAGCAGCCGTCGATGGCTGCGAGTGTAAAACGGCAAATCCATCTGAGGAGATTGAGTGGTTGCGATCGAAACATGTCATGGTAACCTGCCGGCCTGGGTTCGAGCCCCGGCCACGGTCAAGAATGAAAGATTATCAAGAACAATTTTAATTGATTTTCATGTTGTAAAATTCCTTTCTTCATGAAAATAATTTAATGAAAATTAAATTTAATGAACTTAAGCCTAATTAAAAATATTAATTATTATTATTAATGCAAATTTTTGTTATAACAATAATTGCAATATCTTAAAAAAAAAAAGTTCAAGCCTAAATGTATGCAACAAATTTTATTAGAATTCTGCATTCCCATATTCTTGACTTTTTTCAGAAATTGTATAAGTTCGTTCAGTGATCGGCAAAATTCCGTGAATAATTTTGGGTAGATTCAAAGAGTTCACCCTCATCCTTCATTTGGTTCCAGTTTTTTTTTTAACCCTGAAAGGTTACTCTTCATTTTAGTACATTAAGGTTACTCTTCGTACAAGCTTACGGCATCAGCTAATGTTGTTAACAAAAAGGGCGTTATTTGAACACTCATTCGTCGTTTCAACGAACAGTCACCATCTAGGGTTAAGGAAAAGTGCAAACAACTTTTTTTAGTTAAAAAGAAGGTGCTGTATTTCAATAAAATTAAAATGTTAGCAGAAAAAATATCTAAAAATATTTGAGTGACTTCACTAGATTTTTACGAAAACCAAATACGATTTTATATTAGTAATAATTTTGAGCCCTTGCCGCAAAAAAAAGCTTAAGCAACAAAAATACAATTTTACAGGAGAAGGTTTTTTTTTATTTTATAAACATGAAGGTTGTCGCTTAAGCTAAAATTGTTTTTGATATAAGTTCGTAAAGTTACCTTATGTGGACATGAGATTTTAGGAGATGATGCAATTGTTGCCAATAAATTGATTTATTAAAAAAAGAAAATTTTAAATGATGTCGCTTAAGCTATTTTTGTGTTTAGGGCTCAATATTTTTAAAAAGGTAAAAGTCGAAAAATTGCTTGTTTGCCACCACAAGCCCTCTGTGGGGCGTGCTGCCATATGAATGATTTTTTCTTCAAATTCGAAGAAATATAGTTGGATTCTTCAGTTAAAAGAACATTGTGTGTATATCGGCATTGTACAAGATCAACTTTAGCCGGCTAATGCTTCTGTCTTTTTCGTCATGGCATAAATTTCTGACAAAATATTTTTTTTTTTTTAATAATAAAAACATCTGATGTCAGATCGTTTGCCAGAAGAAAAAAGAGCACGCTCTTATTTAAATTTTGTTGGACGACTTTGCGTCTGACTGTATGTCAGTCGGGTATGGCAGGCTTAAGTCAACAGAAACAAAAAGTGCTCATAATTAGAAAAGAAAGAACGCCAAATGAAAACACTCATTCTCTTATGTAAGTGTGTATGTTTGCATCGTACATACTTTTAAACTCCTACTGTAGGTACATACATACATATTCCTAACAACAATGCCGGTAAATGTGATAAAGTTTTCTCTTTAAATGCACTTGAAATGTCATCATAAGTGTAGAGGTACAAAACAACAACAAAAATAATAAAAAGTCTTTATTTTATTTTGTTCTTTCTTGAGATTTATCTTTGAAGTAGCACTTTGGGAACATGAAAGCAAACAAACAATGATAAACAACTTAATTTAAAAAAAAAGTTTAAGACGACTAAAATTATTTACAGGGTGGCCCAAAAGAAGGGAAGGGTTTTAAATGGTCTATACCTTAATTATTTTAATATGGTCGTTTTAAAATTAAAAGGTAGAAAGACCAATATTAAACAACGGACTACAATAAAATAATTGAATTAACAAAAAGAAAGAACATAATTTAATGCTCGGAATGAGTTGCAATGCTAATTTTCAATTAAATGGCTTCGTCAGTAAACAAACTTGCAGAATAACCCATGATAATTCGTTAGCAGCATTTACACCCTCATAAATGTACGCTTTATGTGGCATGTCGGCCGAATTTTTGTTTTACAGTACTTTTCGTTTATAATCCCTACCGTTTTTAGTCACATTTGCGATATAGTTCATTTTATTTGCACATTTGCCACATATGCTATCTATCAGCGGCTAGCAAAGGCAGAGTAAAGCTAACTATTAGCTTTGTAGTCACATTTGCGAAATGCGGTTTGCTTCTTTAAGTTTTGGGTGTCACAAACCAAATAAAATAACTAAAACTACATCGTTTAATTTTTGTCTTCCAACATCCACTTGAAAAAAGTTTGTTTTCGTCTTTGGTATCAGGGTTGAAATATCTTATTGTTATTTGAACTATTTTTTTTTAATACAGTATGCAACTCTGTTGCAAAACCATAAGCCTGCAGTCGGTGTAATAAAAATTTATTTTCTAGATTCACCATAATTTATTGTATTCAAACTCGGTTATATGCCTTATAGTGGCATATATGTAAATTAGGCTTAAAGTCACATTAGCGATATATGATGAAACTCGATATCGATAGAAATGTATCGTAATTTGGGAGGATAGCATTCGATATTGAGCAACCAATAACTTTATATCTGTCGATTTTTCATTCGATACGTCAGTGCATATCGTATGCAGAAAAATACGATAGTTTATTCGATACGATACTTTATTCGATATCGAATGCGGTGATTAGATCCCAGGACTTTTCTGCAACTAATGCAAGGAACACAATTGAGTCGTACGTCGTATGAACGTAGGGCGTAACGCCGTAAATTTTTAGAAACACGCTTCACTTACCCATAACTCCGTCGTAAACGTATTTTGTTTCCTTTTGATAATACACAATAATAAAAAATTCCGAATTTATTAATATTATTGTTTTTTTTTTCTATCCTTTTATTTTGTTATCAAATACTTAGTTAAAAAACATAAAATTAATTTCATTTAGTATTTTTTATTTTTTTTCTATGACAATACGGTCGTAACCGGCGTATGAAATAGAATTAAATCTATGTCGACGTACGACGTAGATACGCTTTTACATCTATGACAGCTTTTGTGTGCCTTTGTATAAAATGCTACACGTTTTAATTTGACAACGTAAAGGATGTGAATAGGAACGATAAGTACTGTATTTTCTTTGAGGATAAAGTCTATAATGCCGCTACTCAATACCACACAGGGCTACCGCTCGTCGCCTTCAATAACATTGTGACCCTTTTTCGGCAGTCTCCGACTTTGTGAGACTTTTAAAACACATCTAATTTTGCAATTTTTTGCATTTTGCGACATTTTCCCCTTCATTAACAAAATATTGTAAACATGAAGAACAGCGATCTAGTCTGGCATCGTCGTCGTCATAATATTAAAATCAATCAACAAATGATTTTTTGTTTTACTCATTGACATGAAAAACAGCTTTTTTAAAATTTTCTAGAAAAATCAATGGTGTTTTTTTTGGAAAAAGGTATTTTAATTTATGTAATTGAGTCGGAAATTTTAACAATGGCACATTTTTTTTTTTTTTGTCTGATTCTTTTTATGTTTGATAAACATTTTCAGTGAACGCATTATTTCGAAAGGCATCAATTTTTATCGGGCGAATTTAACCGCTTCCAATATTCTCCTATTTAGATATGGGCATTTCCATTTTGACGTGACGTGATATTTGTACGACAAAATGTAAAAATATGAAACGAAGAACCCAAATCTGTAAAAAGGGTTTTTATATATGCAAAGTAATGAAGTAGCACTATATTCAGAAAATAAATTACAACAAGGATTTGCAGATATGTATAAGGAAAAATATGCGTTGGAGTGACGTTAAAAAACAGAAGTGGAGTTTGACTTGCCTAACAAAACTGAATAATGCTTTAAACACATTCGAGACAGCAAGCTACCGACTTCAATATGTCAAAACTAGAATACATGTGTGCATATGGAAATGATTATTTTCACGACGACACGGATACATGGCTGCAGGTTGTTGTCTGTGCTTATTTTGTCGTTGTAGTCAAATTAAACTAATTTCTATTTTTGTCCACTACAAAACAGAAAAAGTGCTGCTAATATAAAAAAATATTTAAAAAATAAGTGCTTAAAATTTTTTTTTTTTTTTTGTTTAACAGAAAAGAATCGGCTTGAAACAAGAATATTAACTCGGCTCAACACCAAATTGTTATTTATATAATTTTTTTTATATCCTTGAAAGAAGTTCTATAGGAAGATGTTTTTCGCGAAAACACTTCTAGTTCAGGAGTTATAGGTCGTAAAAGTTTCAAAATACTTTAACCATATCTCTTTAGGTATAAAATGAATCTATAAAATATGGAAATCATTGGAAAATTCTTTTAAGTGTGTTCCACATGGCGTTTATGGCACACCGATTAACCAATTAAGAGCCAATTTTATATATTTATACTCCGTGGCTGACTTTTTTTTACAAAATTGGCTTTATCTTTAAATCATGTCGATATAACAATAATTATTTAACCCTAAGATATTTGCTTAATAAAGTTTTTCTGAATTGCGGTTTTTCGGCGTTGCAGAACACTTATTATTTATGTACATATTACAGTAATTCAATCAGCCCAATCATGAATAAAAATTCCCCGGAAGATTTTTTCCCTTTTCCTACTTTTACAATTGAGTTAACATAGGAAAAATGAGAGAAGGGAGAAAACTCCAGGGTAATTTTCATTCATAATTGGGATACATATTCATAAATTACAAAAATTATTACCAGATATATATTTTTAATCAAACTTTTAAATAAATTGACTAATTTTCCAAAATAAAATTTTTTAAAGCTTAATAAATTTAAAATTTTATATGATGAAGTTTCTAATAATATGGTATATAAAAGATTAAGTGTTCTTCCCTAAAGATATTATGTTTTAATAAATATGTTTATTGACAAAATTTTAAGTTTTGTAGAAAAATCTTTCAAGAAATATTTATTTTTGAAATTGGCCATTAACGGGCTAATAAATCGGAATTTTTTAAAGATCAAGTGAAAGTCATTTCGAAGTAGTTTCTAATAATACTACTACTTCTTAGATCCAGTTTTTACCTAAAAAGTTAATGATAAAGAGTACGTTCGTAAATGCAGTTGTTGGGTATCACTTGCGCAGAAAGAAGTAAAGTTTAATGTTCGTAAAAGCATCACTTGTAAGAAACTTGGCATCACTCTCATATGTCAAAAGTTTTTATGCAGTAATGCCGCAGCTCTGCAGCAAACTTTGGCAATTATTGCTTCAGTTAATTTTCTGAAGCAATAACTTTTGACAAAAAAGAAATCGTTTAATCGTCATTTATAAGAAAACTGTTACTTTTTGGTTCAATATTTTCAATTAAATTTGTCATCTTTATTGCAAAAAGCATTTTTATTATTATTTAATTTTTGCTTATTAAACTTTTGAAATTTCAAAAATCCAAACTTTGCACAGCTGTTGTGCAAAGTATCAGCAACACAACTGTAACTGGTAATCACGCATCAGCAACAACATTTTGCATCACTGCAGCAGTGATACATAGTTTTTATGCATTTACGTACGTACCCAAAGTGTTCTGAAACTTTTACGAACAGTACCACGTGTGTTGAAGGAACAAATTTTCTTATTTCAAAAGCATTTTATTTGTATTTTTTGTTTAATCTGCCGTTAAAATTATATTGTTTATTAGTTACAAAAACAACAAAATTAAAATATTTTAATTTTTTTAAATAAATTCATTTGTTGATAATCTTAAATTAAGTTTGAATAAGAGTCTGCAATTATGCATGTTTTTCCATTTTATAAAAGAAAAAAAAAATGATAGTGGCACCACTGAAATATAAAGACATAGTAAACAAAAACAGCTGTTTGTATTTTTTCAATTGTAGCTGCCGTCTTCAACATAATTCAGTAGCTGACTACACGACTAAAATTTCAGTCAGCAGCATTTGTAGTATTGTGTTCGTGTAGCCTGCTGTGGTGAATGTGTTTAATGCATAAGACTGCGAATTGAGCAAGACGTTTTGTATAAACTCGTTAAAAGGTACATTGGGGCATTTCCAGCGAAAAGTCTACTTTTTTTAATTTAACGCCAAACTAAAAGTTGTAGAAGGAACTTTGAACGAAACTATTCAAATATGAGAAAAAGCGGCTCTTACGCGATATTATTTTGTACTAAATTTTCCATTGAATAATGAAGTGTTAAAAATAAATAAACTTCAAAATAAAGAAAATAGACAAATTAAGCCCCTTAGTTTTTTCTCAAGTTGGATGAATTAAGGCGCTATTTCTAAATAAGAACTAAATATCTACAATTCCAAGTCTGGCCGTTGGTTTACAACACTACATTATTATAAATTGAAACTGGATCGTTTTAAACCAAAAAAAAAACCTAAAAAGTATTTATTATAACCAGCGTTTAAAAAACTGCGGTCCACTTCTGTATTTGTCATTGGCAAAAAAAAAAAAAAAAACGGTTGTTTTTACTTTTTAATTCATTAAATGTAAACAGTCGCTGCCAAACTAACTCAAAAAGCGAAAAGTTGTGCAAAAATTTTCGATTTTTTCGACAGTTTTTGGTTTTTTAAACCCTGATAATAAATAACCTTTGTTCCCCAAGTATATAATTAATTTTATCCGATTTCATATTTTTTTAATATTTAATAAGACAATATTCGGGGGTTAACAAAAATATCTGAACATTGTATTATGTACATAGTCCCGTATATTATGCAAAATTTAGAACATTTTTGCATTAGAACCTTTTTTAAAAATCTGTAAAAGTCCAGAACAATAAAAAAACTATGTATGCACAAATTAGAAAATATTTAAAACTTGTTGCCAAAGGAAGCTATAACCAATATAAAGCACCCACTCTTAGAATTTTAGTCAAAAATATTGGTTTTTATCTTTGTTTCAATCGTGCTTAATTGTGGTTATTTTATTCCGTACGCTTTTTAAGAAGTATCTATCTCTTGACGTTGCACTCTCGGGGATATAGATTCACCTTGCTGACCAGAATGGAATCAGTACTACAGTATCCCATGCAAATAGGCCATCGAAACCTATTGCTAAAGATCCTTTAAAGATCACGTGACCTATATCCAAAATGCAGGGAGACTTAGATGTATGGTTGGCAGTTGATTGTTGTTTGAGGCTGCCAGCAAAATGATCCCAACGGCTCATTTACACTACAACGAAATATTGTACTAACGCCCTGGCTTTTTATTAAAAGGCTAAGAATAGTCGTTTATCCGCCCACGTTGAGATGGCCGTGACATCCAAACACAATGGTGATTCTGATAAGTAAGAGAACGGCAGGATACCGCAGGATATCAAAAAGCGAGGTGGTGTTGGCATTGTAATTTAAGTAAAAGTTATCTGAAAACAAGATTACATTATCCAAATGGGTGTTTCCATAACATGAGTTAGATTAGTAAGACTAGTTAGAATGTCAGCTGCAAAAAAACTTTTTTAACTTTAACATGCACAATCTTACACACTTTCCTCACAAATCCTTAATATTAAAATTTCAAAACTATTTCTTATTTATTTTACATTCATTTAAACTGATAATTTGCTTAAATCCTTGTTTTCATATTTTGTTTTCATATTTTCTAAAATTTTGTGTATTTCCATTTTTATGAAACCAAAATTTTTAGGGTTGAAATGTGTCAGTGCTTTCATTCCAATTAATAACTCCCTCTACTCCTTTTTAAAAACCATTAAATGGGCTGTTGTTTATTTTTGGAAAAGTAGAAAATGCAAAAATATCAACACCAACAACAACTTCAGCCAACACAACATGACATGTGGTCACAACGTCATGGGTGGTAATAACATGGCAAAAACAAAAAAGGAATAAGGAAAATTTTAAATGTGCACCAGATTACAACAGCAACTACAACTGCAAGCACAGCAAGGTGGCAAATACAAGTGCTAAGGAAACTTTATGAAAATTTTTAGTTCCCTTTTGGACAGATGTATTTGATAAAAGGATAATGCTATAGAATAATAAGTTATACATATTTAGTTCTTTGGAATTAAATCATTATATATTATAGTTATTATAACCATATTATTATCACCTGCCTATTATGGTAAAATTATTCATCTATCAAGAAGCCACAACCATAATATGGTTGCCTCTGAAGATGTAATAGTTAATAATAACAAAAATAAGGACTCTACTAGATTGTTTGCATGTTTCTTTACAGCCTGACACGTTAACTGATTTACCAACTATCAGGTCATATAGGGGGATATTCCACAGCTATATTGCTATTTATAACATATTTGCATCTATGTATGTAGCTGATCCTACAATTCACTGTGGCTTAATTGATGGCTTAAATGACCACACTAAGGGTTTCAACCCACTACACAGCAGTATCTTGCACTCAAAACAATTTTGCAGCCCGAAATTATCAAACAAACCAAAAAATGAGGAAAAATTGCCAACAAATTTTGTGGTTGATACAAAATTATAAATAAATAAAAATTTAAAAGAAATTAACAGATATTCATTTCATACACATGTACAAACGTATGATTGTAAATAAAATTTAATTACACAAAAACAACAAAACAAAGGGAATAAATTGCACAAAATAAATTGAATGCAAAAAACACACTCCCACCAAAGAGATAGGAAAAGTAGATAGAAATGAAATACCAACAACAATAACAAATACATAAGTAAACAAATAGAAGGAACTTTATTAACCATTAAAAACATGTTTTAAAATTCTAAAACCGAAAAGAAAAATACACACACACACAAAAAAAACAACAAAGACAACGCTGTTCAAACCCCGTAATAACAGCTGTCTGTTCGCAAAATGCATTAAATGTTTTTTTTTTCGCAAATTGCCAACCAAGTGACCATGGCCTAATGACACCCTCACAGTTTTATTTTTATTTTCATTTATGTGCTGGGTCGGTCGTACTTAATATTTTTTCCTTTCTTTTTGTTCGTTAAGCTGGCGAAAGATAAAAATGTTTGAAAATATACTTACACTACCATACTTTTAACGCACACACTCCCACACTTACTTATTGGGACAGGGATATTCTTCCACATATCCACCAGACAACATATAGGAAACGTGATTATTGAATTGTTAACAAAATTTTACAAATACAGCAACACCAGCGTTACTAAATACAAAAGGGAAGGAACAATTTTGTACCATTCAAAAGTGCAAGGTTTGAGTACAAATACCCTAGAAAACTAATTAAAATTTTTTGAGACACCTTTTTAAGGTTTTTAATAAATTAAATAAATTATTTTTAAGTTTTTGCTATAATTTAAAACACAAAAAACCGATTTCATCCTTATCTTCAAAATTTAATCAATTCCTTTTTAAACAAAATAAAAATATCAAAACAAAAATTTCATCTCCTATCCCTGGTTTACAAGCACACTTCCAAACACGTCGCTGTGCCATACCGAAATAGTGGTGGTGGTCAGTTTATAGCCGATAACCCCTTTTTAGTAGAAGTGAATGAGTATTTAAATAAACGGAATAAACTTATGAATGAACGAACGAACGAACGAACGAATGAGTTTATTATATGCACTTTTGGCAGCAGCTGCCTTAGCAAACGATCCTAATATTCATACTTTAAGATAGAAAAGGAAGCACAACGACACAAATAAGGACTGAGATAAGCCCAGCTGTTTCTGATAAACTTTTTTAAAAATTGAATTTTTGTTCAAAAAGAAACAACTGTGAAAAAAAATTTTTTTTGTATGAAATATTACTTTTTAAAGTAACTTTCTGTGTAAAAAGTTACTTTTTATGTAACAAGTGACTTTATGTGTAAAAAGTGACTCTTTGTGTAAAAAGTGACTTTTTGTGTAACAAGTGACTTTTTGTGTAAAAAGTGACTTTTTGTATAAAAAGTGACTTTTTGTGTAAAAAGTGACTTTTTGTGTAACAAGTGACTTTTTGTGTAACAAGTGATTTTTTGTGTAAAAAGTGACTTTTTGTGTAACAAGTGACTTTTTGTGTAAGAGGTGACTTTTTGTGTAAAAAGTGACTTTTTGTGTAAAAAGTGACTTTTTGTGTAAAAAGTGACTTCTTGTGTAAAAAGTGACTTTTTGTATAAAAAGTGACTTTTTGTGTAACAAGTGACTTTTTGTGTAAGAGGTGACTTTTTGTGTAAAAAGTGACTTTTTGTGTAAAAAGTGACTTTTTGTGTAAAAAGTGACTTTTTGTGTAAAAAGTGACTTTTTGTATAAAAAGTGACTTTTTGTGTAAAAAGTGACTTTTTGTGTAACAAGTGACTTTTTGTGTAACAAGTGATTTTTTGTGTAAAAAGTGACTTTTTGTGTAACAAGTGACTTTTTGTGTAAGAGGTGACTTTTTGTGTAAAAAGTGACTTTTTGTGTAAAAAGTGACTTTTTGTGTAAAAAGTGACTTTTTGTGTAAAAAGTGACTTTTTGTTTAAAAAGGGACATATTATGTAAAAAGTTACTTTTTGTGCAAAAAGTGAATGTCTGTGTTAAAAGGGACATATTGTGTAAAAAGTGACCTTTTGTGTTATAAGTAGGGTTGCCATCCGTCCTCTTTTCCAGTCCTACTTATTTTTCATCAAGTGTCCGGGGTTATCCGGCTTTTTACACCTTCATTGTAAATTTGTTCCTGGATTTAAATCACAGTTCACAAAATTCATTAAAAAAAAAGATTTAGGTTTTTTTAAGATAGCTATGATTTAGTTTTTGGGGACGTAACGTGACAAAAAGAGTACTTTTCTTTGAATGTTCCAAAAATGGAGCTCCCAAAAAAAAATGGAACAAATAAGCAAAAGCAAACTTATCAATGTCGTTACTTTTGTTCAAATAAATACTTATTGCTCAAATGATTATATTAAAATTTTATTTAAAGATTATTTTTGGAAAGAAAAAAAAAATGATATCTTAAAAAAAAGCACATCCCTCAAAGTTTTAGGATTTTTAAAAAACAGTTTGAAGTATTATAAAAAAAAAATCAGCAAAAAAATAGGGGTTTGACTGAGTCCATTTTTAAAATTTGATATTTTGCATATACATTTTTTTCAATATATTTATTGTAGCCTCAAGTATTCTCTTTAAACTGACAAAAATCATCTTCGTATGTAAAGTAGTTTTCGAGATATTAAAAGAAGAAACTCAACACATTCGGCTTATTCGGCGATATTATGACAATTTGAATATGACATAACTTTTGAAAAAAAATTAAAAAATAGTTTTTCGTTGATATGTGATATGGGATCAAATAAACCCTCTCGCCAAATTGGATTCAAATCGAAAGGGGTTGAGTCCCACTCTTGGTCGACTTGACATGGAATTACCCAAATGAAGTTTTTGTGTGCCGTCGTTAATTTTATTAATATTAGGTTGTTTAGAAAGTGTCCTCCTATTTCGAACAAATGTCCTACATTTTTTATGCTGCCGCCTTGACTTTTTGTGTTAAAAGTAAAAAGTTACTTTTTGTGCAAAAAGTGACTGTTTGTGTAAAAAGTAACATTTTGTGCAAAAAGTGACTGTTTGTGTAAAAAGTTACATTTTGTCCAAAAAAGTTACTGTTTGTGTAAAAAAGTGACTTTTTGTGCAAAAAGTGACTGTTTGTGTAAAAAGTTAATTTTTGTGCAAAAAGTGACTGTTTGTGTAAATAGTGACTTTTTGTGTCAAAAGTGTTTAAAGTGACTCTTTGTGCACTAAAGTAAGTTTAGCTAAAATGTATGTCACTTTGTCTGAATTCATTCCTTTCGTACATACGAATACAATAATTTGAACTAAAGTATACATTTATCCCTACATGCACTCATACATTTACAAATGTAGTCATATTTAGCTAAAAGTATCTGTCGCTATTGTCCTTGTTTGTACAGCGGTCACAGCAATCTTCTAATGGATGGCTGTTAAATGCAACTAAAAGACTTATAACTAGGTTATCGCCATCTTCACTAACGGACAAACCGGCTGGCTAAAAATGAACTGGCCCATGTGTCGTAATAATTCTTTAACAACAAACATGCATTTTTGTAGGAGAGTAAGAACGTTTCTAAAAACGAACTGAGATAAAATGGGAGATAACATTTGTATTCACAGAACAAAAGAGAAAGAAAAAAGGAAACTAATTGGTATTTTATGCCTTAAAGTTAAGTAATGGAAGCAGGTTAAAAACCCAAGAAAACGAAAATGCATAATAAACTAATGTCAAAAGAAAATACCGTGAAGTTGTCAAAATATATAAAGAAAAGTAACAGTTTTGACAAAAGTGGAATAAATGAATAAAAATTTTGCTTGGGATAGTAAGGGGAGAAATTCTTTATTTTCAGTTTGACTACCATGACATGTCATTTATATTTCTTAAATATCATTATTTTCGGGTGAAATAAATAAATAAAATGCACAACTTGACCTTTTAAACAATTTGATAAAACGTTTTCAATGATAAATTTTCAACGGTGTTTTCAACACTCGCAGCCATATTCACACCAAAAAGTTAGCCACAGTTTGTACACTACGTATAAAGAGCTTAGCAGCTTGTTAGCACAGAGTTAACTCATAACAAACTTTTATCCGTCTGCTTACTTTTAATAAATCTACTATGAATTTTAATGATGCCACATTGTATTGCTCAAAAATGCAACACGTTTTGCATTAATCATCACTGGTTATATCTTTTAATTTTTTTTTTCGTCCACATATCAAAATTTTAAAGAGTTTTTTAAATTTAAAATTCGAACCTTCATAAACTCGAACAGTCCAGAAATACAACCGGCCATTTCAATGTATTGGAAGCTCTGAAATTAGAAACTGTGGTTCTAATTTTTGGAAGTGTTTTTTTTTTTTTGTTTTTATTTCTAGATACTAGGTAATTTTTTTTTATGATTTTGAACTTATTAGGCGAAAAAAACAAATTAAACGCTCTAAAATTAGAACAGGGGGTTCTACTTTCTGGATTTTTTTTTGTATTTTCACTACAAATTATTTTTTTCGCTCATTAAAGTAAAAATAAAACGGGGAATCACCGAGTTATTGGTGGTGTGTATACTTCGGTCATATGCGTATGACATTTGATATGCTTGTACAAATTTGGGTCAGTTGATAACTGAAGGTCAAAGTAAAGCGTTCATACGTGTCAAAGATTAAAAAAATATATATAATGTGTTAATTTAATTAAATGTTTTAAAACAAAAACTGTTTTGAGTTAAAATAAAGCTTACGCAACTATTCATTATCTATCGCTATTTCATTATAATATTATCATTTTCTGCAAAAAAAAAAATGTCCATAAATTCGAAGTGCCCGGTGCACAAAGTGGTTGTAATCCAATTTGTGAGATTCTTCGTATATTAAAAAAATCACAGTAAATTAAAAAAAATTCAAAATTGTTTGTCATTAAACGACGGGTTTTCAAAAGTTGGCAAACGTTTGGCAGCTCGTTAACAAGTGTTTGACAAGTCGTTAGCCCGAGTTTGGTAAGTGTATTATGAATAAAATTTGTGCTAACTTTATGCCAACTTTTCGTTAATAATACTACAGCCGTTGATCTTTGAAACAAAAAGTAAAATTTCACTGAAAAAATTTATATTTTTTTAAAAAAACTACTTTTTTATCCAAAAGTGCTTTTTTGTTTTTTAAAAAATGCTTTTCTCACAAAAAGTTACCTCTCCACACAATGTGATTTATTACAAAAAGTATCTTTGAGTACAAAAATTTAATTTTTTTTTTACTTTTTTCCCTAAAACCTAAAAGGTGCCTGTTTCACGAACATATTTTTTTTGCATGGTTGATTCTCATTGCAAATGCTTTTACCGTGTCCGTTCATAATTTAAAAAATCTGCTTAAGCGTAAAATGGTATAAATGAATGTATATGGACTTTAGGGCCAATAAAGTATATATATTCTGGATCGTTATAACTAACGGAGTTAATTTAACGGTGCCCGTCCTTCCGTCCGTCAGTTTGTCTGACCGCTTATATGTTAAAATTGGTTTTCAAAAGACCCTTTATATGATGAGGACGGGGTACTATCATATTTGCATCACATATAGTCCGACATAGTTGGCCATTGGAATGCAGCCAGTTCAGTCCACGCTTGCATATGAACAAAAAACTAAGATTTCATTTATTTTTAACCTTATATAATTAATCCTTCTTGTAATCAATAAACATTTTCTTCACTTTCATTTGAAATAAACTAAGAAGAATACTTGTAATGAAAATAAAAGTGTATTTCCAAATTTAGGGTTTTGGTACGATTTTTAATACTATAGTGAAGGTTATATGAGAGAAGTGGAAGTTAAGTTCAAATAGTACAAGCTCTGAAATTCAGGAAATATATTGAAACTTGTGATAGAAACAAGGCTGCCAGTTTTGACAATTTTGGGACCAAAGAATGGCCCATTGAACAGTTGAGGATTTATACCGCAAATTTGACGATTTTTTAAATTTTGTAGGAATTTACAAAAGTTTTTCCTTTCTTTAACTTCGTTTCTTTATTTGGCTGACAGTAATTATCCCGTGTATACGTGTTCATTTTATATATAAATATTTGTTCCTTTTACTCCTCTGGGGAGCACAGGGCCGCTTTTTTTATCGGGTCCCAATTGTGGCACCCAATTATCGTACTTTTTTATGAATTATAATTTTATAATTTTAGATTCCTAAACTTTTTTTAAGCATATTTAGATGTCTGACATCCCGAACAATACAATAAAATTTAAATTATGTGTTGTCAAGCTTCTATAATCAACTTGTATGCTGTACAGAAAAAAAATCATTTTTAAATATTTTCCAATTTTGGATCGATAAAAGAACTGAATTTTTTATTTTTATAAAACCCTTGCCGCTCTTATTTATATTGGTCTGTTAAATAATAGGAGTGAGAATGGCAATTTTAGAGATTTTTTGAGGCAAGAGATACATATACATATGTATGTTTTCTTATTTCAATTAAAACAAACCCAAAATAGCTAACAAATTTTCTAAAACTAACAAAAGTTTGTGTAACAAAAGTTAGGCAATTTGACTATTTTGACGATGTTTTTTGGCAAAAATTTCCGATTTTCGACACATTTTATTTGGCAGCTATTGATAGAGTATAAAAATAGCTCAAAAGATGGCATTCAGTGTTGCCATTTAATCATATTTTCTGCTAGATTTAGAAGATTTTGTTGGGGAATTCCATATTTTATTTTAAATATACTATTTGGTTTGGTTTGAAATTCCTCATTGGGTTTTTTTTTCTTTTAAGAATGGATATTTTAGGGAGAATGTAACAATATATCTGGCAGCCCTGATCAGATGAAATACAAGAAACATTTACCAATGTGCAAGTTGGATGCAGAGCAAAAGTAAGTGCCGGTTCACACACGACAAGTTTTTTCTTTTAGGAGAGAAGGCAAAGGGCAATGCCATTTCTTTTCCCCTCTCTCCTCCTCTCCGGCACTAAGGAATTGCAATTTTTTGTTTTGGAAAAATTTACCGTTCCGTACTTATAAAAAATAGAATTGTCAAATGGTACACTACAAAAAAATACTTAATTTAAATCTTTGTGTTAATTATTATGTGTAAATATGAATTAAATTTGAATAATTTAATTGCTATAATTCATATAAAAATTAGGTATATGTGTAAATTATGAAAATTCTAAAATGAAAGTCTTTTCCAAGACTTTTTCTATATGTCCCACTCAAAGTGTGAGTAGCCGTCAAGGTTGCCAATATAACTATTTTCATCTAGCGATAAAAAAAATAGCTAGATTTCATCTAGCCGAAAGATCTAGCCATTTTTTTTTTCTTCATAGCCATTTTTGTTTTCATTTTTTTACTACTTTTTATGACAATTTTTTGCGCTCAGAGCTAATTATTTGTCTTCTGATGAGGGCTGGAGATGTAGTTGGAAGTGGGCTCCAGCAAAACTTGCCCAGACCTACTTATACAATCATGCGAAATTTCAATTCAAAAGTCCAAATAAAGTGTCGATGATAATCAAGAAGACGTAGAAAATTTATTGACTGTTCTGGATATCGTCTTGAAAAAAAAAAAAAAATTTTGTGTAAAATAAGATAAGCCCCTTTTAAAATTTCTCGTATGCAGCAGTTTGACTTAGCCTCAGGTTCCACAAAAATAGAAAGATAATTTGTATTGTTTTGACAACATAAAAAAGTGAATTGATTCAGTGGGTGGAAGATGATGATGTATGGTGTCAACGTATATTCCCTGAGCTCGACTTTTCTAATTGCACTGACAGCAATCTACGTACTGTTTTTAAAGATGCTATGTAACGAGAGTAACAGTAAGGCAGTGTATAGTAATTAATAAAATGGTTTCAGATTCTATTCATCGAAATAGTTTTGAAACGATATTATGTCATATATATTTTATTGTAAATGTAAAACAAGATGCTGATAAAATCAAGAAACCACTTTATACTTTTTTCATTATATTTTTTTTTGTGTAAAACGCGTTAAGTAAAAAAATTGTTTCTATTACCTTTTATGTAATAAAGGGCATTGTTACGTATATGTCTCAGCCATCAATATCGATTCTAAGCTAGATATGTATACAATTTTTTTATTATTAAAAAAAGGTTCATTTGATAATAATAATTTGACAAAACAAAAAAGTAAATTGTTGTCTAGATTGCTGTGGACTATGGGTTAAATTAAAATAATCAATACATTTTTAATTCCTGGGTTAAATATTGCAGCTGTAAATAATTCTAAAAATCTAACCATTTCCAGCGATTTTTGATTTCAATTCTTTTGAACTGTCGAGTTGGCAACCTTGGTAGCCGTATGTATATTTGCATCACAGTGATGGATAATTCAATACTATTTTAAGTAATTTTTCATCTTAAAATAAACTACTAGCGTAACCCCACGTCAGTTTTAATACACTTTTCTTGTTATGCTTCCTTGTTTAGAAATCTAGCCTGAAATGTTATTGCTGGAAAAGAGTAAAAGAAAGCAATCAATTTCTAATTTGATGTGTTGGCGAAAAAACAATTAAAAAAGGGAAAATATTTTCAGTCTTGGATAAAACAATTTAATGAAATCGATTGCGAGTAGTAACCCTCTCAAATTTTATTAAAACTAAAGATCTATTGAGATAAATTATATACAAATATGGACAATGAACATACATATGGGCATTTCCTGGGGTCACGAACGTACGTTCGTACGCTTTTGATGTACAAATAATATAGAAAACAAAACTTTTCCTAGCATTTTTTTTTGTGGTTCGATAGCACTAGGGTATCTCTATGTTAAGTGCGAACGTCACGAACGTACGCAAAATAGAAGTCAACTTTGGCTGATAGTAGTGAAATGTACAAATCTGCGTAATATGGACCGGAATATTCAAAAGAAATTAATATATTTTAAAAGTGTATTAATGTAGGTATCCATCTATTATTTACAAAATAAAATATCTCTCTTGCTTTTTGTTTAATTGGCTTATGTACCGGTCGCGAACGTACGATTTTTCCATTTGATTTTTTATTATTATCACCAAGCATTTTCCCATAAATATGTTCAAATTTCCTTAACAAAAAACTTAATACTCCTTTTACAATTGATTATAATGGAGAGATTATGAAGAAAGAGTGTAAACATAACATATTTTTTTAATGTAAGATAAGTATAAAAAAATGTCTTTAGAAGTAGAAAATATAAGAAAATATAAAATTTTCCAGTTTTCAGCCAAATTTCCTCAAGTAAAACAGCTGAGATATGCTATGAAACTATTCTTTTATAAAAACATAGACTTTTTTATAACAATAAACTATAAAAAACAATGATTTTCAACATTTTATTTTTTCATCCTGGTAGACCTTTCTGGGGAAATGCCCATATACGTGTGCATTAACATATTGTTTTATATCAAAATGAAATATTTTTAGTTTGTTAACCAACATTTTATATTTTTGTGCCTGTATTTTAAATATAATAAAGGTTTACAAAACAAATTTTGTATGAAAATTGGACTTAATAAGCGTTTGTTAAATTTAATAATCATTTATGAATACGGGGGTTGGTATTTAAATGAATTAACTTTTTAGTTTTATGTATTTTTGGTTTTTTAACCTTTTTTTTCAATAAAAAATATGTATAATAGAAAGTACCAAAAGGTTGAATTAGGTACTCTTGTGCTTGGTGATCAGTACCATCTCAATTTTTAAACTATCTATCAATGTGGCATCCAGGGTTGCCGAACTTGGTCTTTTCGGACCAAATTAGTCGGATATTTTATGTTTGGTCGGATGGTAGGCCATACCTAATTTAGTACACTGGTCGCAAAGCAGACAAGTGCAAATCTCATATCTTTTTCAAAAAACACAAAATTTCTATTTGATTGTTGATTGTTGATCAATCCATAAACTTTGACGTTGTTAGTCTTATAAATGATAGTTTTGTCTTTTTATTTAAGCTTACCAAGTAAGATGCCATTTCAATTTTTCTTTAAAAAAAAATTTTTATCTAGAAAAAATATTCCTTAAAAAAACTTGATCGAATTGGCAACAAACGACACTAACGTCATGACTAGTAATGTTGGTAAGCTTAAATCTTACTTAGCAATGCCAAAAATATTGAGATTCTTTGTGGAAAACTTAAAGTTTTATTAAGTCTTATACAAAATAGACTTCTTTGGAGAGAGATATTGTACACGCAGAGAAAAAACATGATTAACGACTGATCACTACGACCATTTTTATTCATATTTTCCAAATATGCTTACCATAATACATTTATTATGGTCCTCATATAACTTGAAAACAAATTTTTTGTCCTAAACATTTTTAAATTCATTATAATAATATTAAATAGTGTTTTACACCTAAAAGTAACTGTGATCTAGCTGAACATATTAAATTTTGTGAAAGGTTTGTTACTATAATATATATATTTTGAAACATACAATTTAATTCATAATATTAGTTTCACATAAAAGCTATGTTTAAAACCATAATTTTTGTTTGCTTTAAAACAAATTCTCTCTATGAGCAACCATTTATTGTCAAAACAAACAGTGTGTGTTTATAAAGATAATACAATTTTCTCCCACGTTATTTCTATTCGCGAGCGTCAGTTACATAAATGATTACAAACGAATTAAGACGTTTTTCGGGGAGAAAAAGGCCATGCTGCCTTGCAAATTTAGGAAATAGATTATAAAACTTTTTTAAAACAGGTAAGTGTATTTCTTGTAGCCAAAAAACCTACAATATTGAAACCAGCAAATAAATTTTGACACAAAATTTTATCATTAGCCCCGAAACGTATAAAAGTGGTTGATGCGTCGGGAAAATTCGTGGAGATTCGCACAAGATATTGGGGACTTACCAGAAATTCCACCAGGAGAAGACAAAGAATTTTCTTAGGATGAGACTTTTAACATCATATTACCGAGCTGCAGACATATGAGATTGTTGCAGAAGACGTTTTGTATGCCGGCAATTTATATTAAACAGAAAAACTACCTTCAACAAAAGTAAGTACTTACATTTATACATACATATGTACGTTTATAAAAAATAATAATAATTCATTTTATATGTATTTTATTTAATTTTTTGATATAAGCCATTCTATGTATTAATATACCTATAATACAAAGTTATGTACATGCAATTTTTATAAAGAATAAATGATTGATATTAAATTTTTATTTGTGAGAATCATTTAACATGTTTAAATACACATTTTGCATGGTGTTGGGAATATAGAAACATGGTTTTTAAGTTCGTTTGCGTTTTTCTTCCGAACATAATAATATGTTTAAGACAATAATTAGCTATAAACATGATGTCTGAACATATACTGTTCTTTAATAGTATGTTCACATTTGGCTTCTTAAACGCGTTTAAGCAGTTCGAACGTGATTAAGCTCTAATCACTTTAAAATCGAGATGATTACCCATACATTGAAGTGATTTATTAATCGCTTCAAATTGACATGATTACAACTAAATCACTTCATAAATCACATAGATTCCACTGAACATACCTCAAATGTAGAATCGCCAACATGATCGTGTACAACCGGCCAAGGTTTCTGCTTAATGTTTTTATTTTTTTCCTTAAATAATTCATAAATTTTCACAATTAAATCATTAAAATGATTAAAATAATCTTCTGATAACTTTATAAAAGTGTTTTTATCCATTTTTAAAACTTTAAAGAAATATAAATTTGCTTGTTGTTTTTTTGTGTGTTTGTTGTGTGTTTTTTTTTCTTTATCATCTGTCATCTTAATCATCTCAAATGTAATGTGAACGGCTTTGATTAGCTAAATCAACATTTTGCTTAAACGCGTTTAAAAACCTAAGTGTGAACTTAGCATAAGACGTGTTTGACACAATCATAACCGCAAACATTAAAGATAGTTTGCGATTGTGATTGTATCAATCATGTTTTTTCTTTGCGTGTAGATACGAACACGACCAGCTATCTGTTTGTAGAAATTACGGGCATTAGACAGATAACGCTAACATCGCTGCTGGTCCTTTCAAGATACTTAATATTTCGTGATAATATTCGAAAGAATAGGAACTGAAGTATAAATGGCCTAAACATAACATGAAGTCGAAGCGGCCTTTTTGCAGCGCTTGTAACCAGCTTTTAGTGAACTAAAACAACAATCATCTTCAGTGATATGGAAAAAAACCCATTCTGAAAATGAAAAAATGCAACTGACTGTTTTGCTTCAATTGTTTTTTTTGTTTTGCTATGCTTTTTAGTAATGAAAAACGTTTAAAAAGATGCGCGCCTTTTATTTTCTCAAACCACTGTTTTGTGCGACTTACTTTATTTTTATTAAAAGACATTTTGTACGACTTTTCAAAAATTCCTAACGGTAACCCTGTGTATTTTATATTTTTAACATAAATACGAGTAATACAGAAAAAAGCAATATTATATAATTATAAAAAAACGTCACTGTGTTGGCTAGAGGAGAGAGTGGAGTTAAGATGAGTACACAAGTACATGTACTCCTGCGATTTGTTCGTTTTCCCATTTTACACAATTTATTTCAGTTCTGGGGAAAGTATGTTCTTTGTCAAGTGTACATACATACGTGAGAAATTGCTGCAATAAAATGCAATAAATTTCACAATTTAAACGCAAATGCAACTTTAAAAAGTACAAAAAAAAACAAGAAAATATCAGCTACATTTTCAAAAGTCAACGCAGAATAAACTACGCGAACGGCTTTTTTCAACGGTTGATTAAGGCTAAGCGACTACGGAATCCTTCTGTTTTTATCTACATACAACATTTCAATTTATTTCTTAAAAAAAATATACCAGTTTGAAATTTATATTTTAAAGATTTGTAATCACGGCCTTATACACAATAATAAGGTGGTAAATATACATACATCATAAATGTTAACTCTACAATTATCTGCAAATTACAATTCGTTGGCAGTCTTAATGATCCATTTAAAAACAGTAGCAATATTGCAGTACACGCCAGGATAATTAGGTAAGACACAACCTGCACCCGTAGATATAATACCTACCAATGTATTGTTGGCAACCAATGGGCCACCAGAATCGCCACCGCAAGTATCCTTATTTGCAGCAGATGCACAAATCATAGATTTGGTGATTTGTACTTCACTATAGCCGTAGTTATCGCGACACGGATTTCTCCCAATAATATTTAGATAGACCTTTTGCAAAATCTTAGGATATCTAGGGCATGGCGATAAGCATCTGTCGCCCCAGCCGGTAGCAACAGCGGTAATGCCATCAGTAGGAGTTCTTGTCGACAATTTAACATAACGGATTTTGGAAGATTGACTTACAGGAGTGTCTAGTTTAATAACAGCTACATCAAAATCTTGGGTTTTACGGTTGTAACGATTATGCTTTCTGAAGGCCCTGATACCAACCAATTTACCGCCTTTATCATATACAGTAGAGCCAAAGCGCAATTTGATTTTAGAGGCCGGGAAATCGCGCATGCAATGAGCAGCTGTTACAGCTGTATCGTTGTTGATGATGGCGGCACCACAGAAATGAAAACCATTGATTTGCATAGAAGCTTGATAAGGATGGGCTTCAATTGTGGTATCTTCACCATTGATAATACGACCTTCCCATTTGTCAGGAATAGCGCTGGCGAGAGCACAGCTAATGAAAGCGAATAAAGCTACGCAGCGAATCATGTTGTAAAGAATACTAGTCTTTTTTCCTCTGCGATTAGAGTTTTTATATGCCGCAGCTCTTAGTCAGTAATTATTTAATTGTAAAAAACATAATAAAGATATAATCAGCAAATAATTCTGATTTGGTAGCCGATAGTCAGTTATTTAAAATTGTTGATAACAATAGTTTAGAGTAAACTAATATAAGATTTTTGACTAGTACGTTAAACAGCGCTTTTTGCTTGAAAAACAAGTTTTTGTGTAGTTGGTTAGATTTTTGTAAAATTGTTATATTTGAATTTAGGAAAATATTTTGCAAATAAGCAATAAATTATTTGTTAAAAATATATTTATTATGTTGCCTTTAGCGACTTAATTTTAGTCTTCTACAAAATCCCTGATAACCGAAACAATTTATCCAAATTTGCCTCATCACTAAAATTTAGTGAATATTTTTAATTTTATTTATCTGTACAAAAACGAAGCACAAAAAATTCAAATATTATTGTTAAATATTATTATAATTATTATTTATGAGTGATTTATTACAGTTTTTGGAAGGCAAAATCATGTTTTATACCTACACCAAAATATTGGAGAAGGTATAATGAGTTTGTGCTGATGTGTGACTTCCAGAGTCGATTTAACGATGTCCGCCCTCATGTCTGGCAGGCTGGTTGTCTGTCTATGTAAATTGTGTGCTTTTTTATTTCCAGCTATTTGTTTTTTTTTTTTTTGCATATAAAAACTTGCCCTATAACACGCATTTGTGAAATTGTTATTGAGCAATAAAAAACAATACAATAATAAATGTTCCAAAAATACAATTTTAAAAGATATAATAATAATTTTGGCACTTGTGCACATAGTGTGGCCCAAATTTATAATTATAGAAGTTATATAGCATAATTAACAACATTTATGAAAAGATTACGAAAAATTGTATTGCAGGGTACCTAAATGAGTAAATTCATTGCAAACATTTGTAGTTTTTGCACATAAAAATAAAGCTTGGACATTCTTTTTATATCCTTCACCACAGGTGGTGAATAGGGTATATATAAGTTTGTCATTCCGTTTGTAATTTTTATAATATTGATGTTAGACCCTATAAAGTAGATATATTCTGGGTCCTTATGAGGAACGAAGTTGATTTAACGATGTCCGTCCGTCCGTTGAAATGGATTTTCCGAAGACCCCATATATGATGGGGGCCAGGTTATTATACATTTATGTCACATATGGTCCGGAATTGTTTGCTATTAAAATTCAGCAATATCGGTCCAACAAAACATAAATATGTATATGTATCTCTTGCCATTCTCACTCCTATTATTTAACAGGCCAACATAAATAAGAGCGGCAAGGGTTTTATAAAAATAAAAAATTCAGTTTTTTCATCGATCCAAAATTGGAAAATAATTAAAAATGATTTTTTTTTTCTGTACAGCATACAAGTTGATTATGGAAGCTTGACAACACATAATTTAACTTGTATTGTATTGTTCGGGATGTCAGACATCTGAATATGCTTAAAAAAAGTTTAAGAATCTAAAATTATAAAATTATAATTCATAAAAAAGTACGATAATTGGGTGCCACATGAACTGAAAGATAACAAACACCGATTTTACTAATCAGAAATTTCGATTCAGTGCTTAAAAAAATCTCGGAACAAATGGAGCTATTACCAGAATCCAAAGCGAAAACTATTTATGTCTGTATAATGAACTAATGGGAAAGTGAAGCGTTCACAAGTCACGTACTTTTTCACATAGCCAATCCTTTCTAAAAGTCAACCTCACCTACTGTCCTTCACGGGCTTGGTGTCCCCTGTCACGCTAACGAGGCTCTGACGACCTACCATGGGCGGTATAACCTTAATACTTGCAAGGCTAAATCCTGGCACTTACTACGCATGCCTGGTGGCGATGTTGGCAGCCCCAACACCAGGATCGGACGCTATAGCCTAATAAGCGGTACGTCTTAAACAACTCTTATTACCGAAACCAATACAAAAAAGAAACCTAATGAACCCGATATAAAGTTGACTGAATTTGGCATGAAAACAAGGACTCGAATTGAAACATGGAATATACGAATCATATTGGAACCATCACGGCTTGCACAGCTATGCAAAGAGTTTGTAACTTACAAACATACCTTACTAAGGCTCTGTGAAATCAGATGTTGTGTGTGTCCTCACCATTCTCTTCTTTGGGTAACCATCAAATGAGCTTCCTCGATCCAGTGGAGTTAGAATTGTTCTTTCTAAGCAGGCCAAACATGCGCTTATCGACTGGAAGCCACACTCAGATATAATTATCACCGCCAGAGTGCGCCGCCATGCTCGAAATATCACGCTGATCCAGTGCTACGCCCCTACGGATACATCTGAAAAGTCGGTAAATAAGCGTTTTATAATCATCTCGACAGCGTTCTCGAAACGCTACCCAATATTAGGCAATATTAGAATAATAATGGACGATTTTAAAGCACAATTGGGACCCGATAAAAAAAGCGGCCCTATGCTCCCCAGAGGAGTAAAAGGAACAAATATTTATATATAAAATGAACACGTATACACGGGATAATTACTGTCAGCCAAATAAAGAAACGAAATAAAAGAAAGGAAAAACTTTTGTAAATTCCTACAAAATTTAAAAAATCGTCAAATTTGCGGTACAAATCCTCAACTCGTCAATGGGCCATTCTTTGGCCCCAAAATTGTCAAAACTGGCAGCCTTGTTTCTATCACAAGTTTCAATATATTTCCTGTATTTCAGAGCTTGTACTATTTGAACTTAATTTCCACTTCTCTTATATAACCTTCACTAAATTTGGAAAAACACTTTTATTTTCATTACAAGTATTCTTCTTAGTTTATTTCAGATAAAAGTGAAGAAAATGTTTATTGATTACAAGAAGGCTTAAATATATATTTAAAGGTTTAAGGTTAAAAATAAAGGAAATCTTAGTTTTTTGTTCATATGCAAGCGTGGACTGAACTGGCTGCATTCCAATGGCCAACTATGTCGGACTATATGTGATACAAATATGATAGTACCCCGTCCTCATCATATAAAGTGTCTTTTGAAAACCCATTTTAACATATAAGCGGTCAGACAAACTGACGGACGGAAGGACGGGCACCGTTAAATTAACTCCGTTAGTTATAACGATCCAGAATATATATACTTTATTGGCCCTATATACACGGTAAAAGCATTTGCAATGAGAATCGCCCATGCAAAAAAATATTTTCGTGAAACAGGCACCTTTTAGGAAAAAAAAGTAAAAAAAAAATTTAATTTTTGTACTTAAAGATACTTTTTGTAATAAATCACATTGTGAGGAGAGGAAA
The DNA here is from genome assembly GCA_963931875.1 of Pollenia griseotomentosa. Taxonomy (NCBI): domain Eukaryota; kingdom Metazoa; phylum Arthropoda; class Insecta; order Diptera; family Polleniidae; genus Pollenia; species Pollenia griseotomentosa. The sequence continues at coordinate 14,475,592 of OZ007564.1, forward strand.
CTTTTTATGGAAAAGCATTTTAAAAATACAAAAAAGCACTTTTGGGTAAAAAAGTAGTTTTTTTAAAAAAATATAAATTTTTTCTGTGAAATTTTACTTTTTGTTTCAAAGATTAACTACTGTAGTATTAATAACGAAAAGTTGGCATAAAGTTAGCACAAATTTTATTCATAATACACTTACCAAACTCGTGCTAACGACTTGTCAAACACTTGTTAACGAGCTGCCAAACGTTTGCCAACTTTTGAAAACCCGTCGTTTAATGACAAACAATTTTGATATTTTTTTAATTTACTGTGATTTTTTTAATATACAAAGAATCTCACAAATTGGATTAGAACCACTTTGTGCACCGGGCACTTCGAATTTATAAACATTTTTTTTTTGCAGAAAATGATAATATTATAATGAAATACCGATGGATAATGAATAGTTGCGTAAGCTTTATTTTAACTCAAAACAGTTTTTGTTTAAAAATATTTAATTAATTGAACATATTATATATACAGGGGTGTCATGGAAATCGAAAACGTAAAACGAAAGAATTTTAAGAGTCGTTTTTTAATAAGATTTCTGTAATAAAAAAATTTTATGACAATTATTATACAAATAATGCTCTATTAAACAGAATTTTTTAACAAAAATTGTAAAAATTAGATTTAAAGTTTAATAAAAAAATCTGCCAAATTCTTTCGTTTTACGTTTTCGATTTCCATGACACCCCTGATATTTTATAAACGCTTTACTTTGACCTTCAGTTATCAACTGACCCAAATTTGTACAAGCATATCAAATGTCATACGCATATGACCGAAGTATATACACCACCAATAACTCGGTGATTCCCCGTTTTATTTTTACTTTAATGAGTTTTGTTTTTTCGCGAAATAAGTTCAAAATCATAAAAAAAATTTGCCTAGTATGTAGAAATAAAAACAAAAAAAAAACACTTCCAGAAATAAGAACCGCAGGTTCTAATTTCAGAGCTTCCAATACATTGAAATGGCCGGTTTAATTTCTGGACTGTTCGAGTTTATGAAGGTTCGAATTTGTGAGATTCTACTGTATTTAAATTTTAAAAACTCTTTAAAATTCTGATATGTGGTTTACGAATAAAATGCTTATTTATGTTTTCATATAAAAAATCAATTTTCCAAGTAAAATTTGGAATTTTAGTAGTGATCACAGATTTCGGCCCTTTTGGCTCTAGGACGTCTAGTTTACGAATAAAATGCTTATTTATGTTTTCATATAAAAAATCAATTTTCCAAGTAAAATTTGGAATTTTAGTAGTGATCACAGATTTCGCCCCTTTTGGCCGCTATAATATAATATAATATAATATATATATATATATATATATATATATATATATATAATATATATAAAAAGAAGTGTACACTTTGATGTCACCACTAACTGCGGAAACGGGTCGACCGATTTCAACTAAAATTATAGGATACGTTGGGGATAGTCTGTAGATGGTTTATCTTAAGTTTGCACGAAATCAGGTGTTCCGGAGATATGGCATTTAGATTTTCCTATATATTCCCATACAAATATCAACAATATGCCCTCCATTTTGAAGTCCTCCTTGACAGATTTTTATGAATTTTTTTATGTGCATTTGTTAGGTATGCTAATAGGTCGTAAATTTTATTTCATATCGCTAGAGAGCGTAAAATAGGGCAAGAGGGTCAAAAGCTCCCCCTCCCTATATCTGCTTAATTAATCAACGGGTTTTCTTAAAATTTGGCATGCAGACATTGTAACATGTGAAAGGAAATAGGGAATAGGGTGCGAAACAGGGCATTAAAGGCAAAAGCTCCCCCTCTCTATATGTTCTTAACTAATCAACCGATTTTCTTGAAATTTCGCAGGCAAATAGTGTTACAGCTGGACAGAACTATAGCCTATATTTTTTATTATTACCGCGTGAAATAAGGCAAAAGTGGTAAAATCTCCCCTTCCCTATATCTTTTTAACTAATCAACCGGTTTTCTTAAAATTTGGCAAGCAGACATTGTAACATGTGAAAGGAAATAGGGAAAAGAGTGCAAAATAGGGCATTAGAGGCAAAAGCTTCCCCTCTCTATAGGTTCTTAACTAATCAAGCGATTTTCTTGAAATTTCAAATAGTGTTACAGCTGGAAAGAACTAAAGCCTATATTTTTTAGTATTTAGGGCGTGAAATAGGGCAAAAGGGGTAAAAGATTCCCCTCCCTATATCTTTTTAACTAATCAACTGTTTTTTTTTTTTAATTTGGTATGCAGATACTGTAACATCTGAAAGAAATATGTTATATGGCAGAACAACGTTTGCCGGGTTAGCTAGTATACCTATAATACAAAGTTATGTACATGCAATTTTTATAAAGAATAAATGATTGATATTAAATTTTTATTTGTGAGAATCATTTAACATGTTTAAATAGACATTTTGCATGGTGTATAGAAACATGGTTTTTAAGTTCGTTTACGTTTTTCTTCCGAACGTAATAATATGTTTAAGACAATAATTAGCTATAAACATGATGTCTGAACATATATTGTTATTAAAGACGTGTTTGACACAATCATAACCGCAAACATTAATGATAGTTTGCGATTGTGATTGTATCAACCATGATTTTTCTTTGCGTGTAGGAATTATAGAACAGTGCGATGCTTTGATACTGTATTTTGTATCATGTTTTCATAAAGTTAATGGTACAAGAGCCGCAAAACTTGCAGAAAGTATTTTTTATTATTGATTTTTTTTTATTTGTATTATTCACGAAAATAAGTATTTACTAAATCATCAGAAAATGTGGCTTGAACTAAGAAAATATTGCATGATCTCGTCCAAGCAAAAAATTACTTATTCTAAATATATGTGTTGCTTGGTTAAATAAAAATATTTCAATCAGGCGAATGACTGTTAATCAAGGCCCTAGTGTTAATGAAAAAAGGCATGCAACCAAAACTCATCGTATGAACGCAGAGAATTTTTGGAAGTTACTTCACAAGGGAATGAAGACACAACTACGTCGTAAAAGCCTAAATAACTTAATAAGTTAAAATCAAGAAATTGTTTTGGATTTTCTTGTTTTAAAAAACGAAATTGATTATCCGTGTTGCATATGTTCGATGAATAGTTCTAGTTTATAAGCATTATTAAATGAATTTTAATATATCTTTTTTTTTTGTTACCTTTTTGTTGTTATTATAAATTGTATATTCAAAAAAAATGTAAGCTTTATCCAATAAAAATTATACTTTATATCAAAAAACTGTTTTTGTAATCACAATAGTTTGCTTTTTATTAAGTTTCTTATCGCTCCTCCTGAAAACTTTTTAAAAATTATGATAGGCTCTTTTACATTTTATATGAAGATATATTTGTTTTTAAATATTTAAAAAATTTGGTAGGTTTTACAGACAATTTTGATCGGAAGAAAATTTTTTTAAACGGCAACCCTGGTTGCATCACAAAAAATATATTGTGCTCTTCTTTTTTGTGTTAGTTTCGCTCAGTAAAGAGAGAGTGATTTTTCTTTTCCCTTACTTATTTCCCCCTCATCAAATCAGCCCACAATCAGAGTGACCAGATCCTAAACATTTTTTAGCTAAGTTGGCTATAAAAAAAAAAAAAAAAAAAAAAAAAAAAAAAAAAAAACAAACAAACAAATATGCTAGAAAATAATTGAGGTGCTAAGAGATCCGAATTAAATTTTACACAGACAAAGCATCAAAATTATCCAAAATTTTAGTAATTACACAAAACAAATTTGTGTTTGATAAAAAATAACGCGTTTTCATTACGAATACAAACAGGGTTCTTTATTTGTGGTGTTTTATTTGGCCGTTATTTAATTTCCAACGCGGCCCCTACACGTTGGTCATTCTTTTGATGTTGTTATTCAACCGTTGACCAATAACACCTTTTAATAAAAATAGTGAAAAAAATGGTGAAAGTCAGTTGATAATTTCACTAAACCCCCACATACTACTTCCGAAAATAGCTCTTAATGCCATAACTTCCTTATTAATGATTGTTTTACCATAGATTTTTATAAAATTAGTTTTCTTTAACAGCAAATTTGCCTGCTATTTAAACATGCATACATTTTTAAAAAGAATTGTTTTTAAAACTTTTTTGAACTTTACGAAGGGTTCCTAGGTCAAAATAAAAAAATGGTCATAACTTTTAATTTCCTACTATACGTAGTTGGAAATTTTCAGTTATTCAAAATTAATTTTCTTTTGAATTTAGCTACATAATATTTTGAGTGAAGGTATAATTATTTTAAATTTTGTTATGAGAGTAGATATAAAGCACTTTCAAACCCTTATCTCAGGCCCTAATCTTTTCGTAAAATTTATTTCCAGAATAACCATGAAAGCAAATGTAACACTCAAGACATACCATTTTAAAAATTTGAAAAATTTTTTTATTTCTTGATATATTGAATCAGGCGAAAACTAAATAAGGTATAATTCTTTATATGAAAATATAATTAAATTGGAAACGTTTACAAAAAAATAACACAAAATGTAGACTGAAAAAAAAATAAAAACGACGTAACAAATCATATTTATGTATATAATATATTATATAAATAGTCTCTTTTAAAACAAATAAATAACTTTATCTATCAAAACTCACTATTTACATAAAAAGTCACTTTTAACATAAAAAGTTATTTTTTACACCAAAAGCAATGGCTAATGGATTGTAAACTGCTACTGATAACAATAGTTGGGGGTAGAGCACAAAACATTGATTTAAATCAACATTGCACTCTCGCTAAATAAAACTGCAGAACAATTTGTTTGCACTTTATTTTAACCATCTTTAGTGATGATTGGTATTTTTTCCACTGAACTAAAAAAATTTTGTGGTTTTGCAAATTTTTTCACTATCACGACTTTGATTAATATAATCTTCCCTGAATTAAAATAGTGCAAAATGCTGCATATAAGCATCCTCTTACTAAAATTTACAAAATGCAATTATGTACATATGTGATTGGTTTTTCATTTTTGGAATGATAGGCATAAGGACAGAAAGTTTAACAAGTTTAAGTCATGAAAAAACAAGTTTTTAAGAGTGAAGAAAAAAAGTGTAAAATTTTTTAACTTCTCTATCACTCATGTTTAGTGAGATTGCTAACTTTCAATTCGTCACTCAACATCAACAAAATGATTGCAATAATTTTGCACAATCACTAAGTGTGAGTTGAAACTGTAAAATTAGTGTACTACCCCCATCCGCGCTGATAACAAATTGATAACAATAAATTTTAATACTGTTTGCATAAATTTCAAACAAAGTCTTTGGGAACAAAATTAACAAACGTTTATTGTTCGTAAGTATATTTTAAAATGTAATAAAAAAATGCCTCTCATTTTGCAAAACTTTTTTTGTAAAGGTAAGAGTTTTCATAACAATGACCAGCAGAAATTAAAAAAAAGATAAGAATAACTTTTATAAAAAATAATCAAAGTGAGAGAACTTTATTATCTACACTGAAAATAAAAATCGATCCATTCGTACTTAAATCAGGCCAAAGCGGTGTCAATAATACGGATTTCCAAAAAAAGATTGTCTTAAGTAAAAGCGACATAAAAGTAAAACTCACCCTGTACTTGATTTAAGAATTTCTAAGTTGGTTTAATCCCGAATTAATAGTTGAAATAATCAGACAGTGAAATTGATTCTAACGTAAACACTTACCCCAGAGAAACAGAGATGGAGAGAATATTATTATTTATCTTTACTTTACTTACACAGCCGTTCTTTACACATGTTCATTATTTACAACCTTTGTTGTATTCTGCCCTTTGTTTACAGAAGAACTCTCAACAGTAACACACCAGTAGCAGGCTCGATTTGGTTTTTGCAATCTTTCTACTTTGAAAATTTGATATATTTAACTAAATAATTTTTATTTCAAATAGAATTCTGAAATTTCGTCCTCTTATTTTACCTTTCAAACATGAATATAATGTATGTTTTCCACTTTGTAGTGTTGTTGTTGTTTCTACACAAAACAAGCAAATCTTTTTCTACATTCTTTTGTAGTGTTGTTGTTGTTACAACAACAGACTTCTACAAACACACGCATATGCATGTATATAGAATGCAGTTGTTTTCATTTCAGATTTTTTAAGTACTTTTTGTTGTTATTTGTACTTAAACTTGTACTAAAAGTAAGTAGAAAAATAAAGAAAAAAATTAAATTTAGTACGAGTTTTTTCTTTATGTGCAGTGAGAACTGACGAAAATACGCTTTAAATTGATAACATGAAAACATGTTGTTATTTATAGCCCAACAAAATTATTAAACCATTAATTAGTCTGTTGAGAACGCTGGAACGAGCAGAGTCAAAAACTTAAAAAAAACAACTATTAAAAAAATGTTTGCCCGTAGTTTTATATTTCAAACAACAACAAAACTTAAAAAACAACTGTTTTTGTTGGAAAGAATGTTTAGCGCACAGAGCGCAGTTAGTAATTTATTGAAATTTTTATTTTACACTGTTAACATCTTTATAAAATTACGTAATACCTATTTTATTTTACAGGTGGCTGCTAATTTTGACAGTGCTTTGGATTATCAGTCTATTCCGAGACAAAGTATTCTAAGTTTTATACGAGGTTTTATGCCCGGCGGTGAATTTCAGGATGCCTCTTTCTATGATTATGCTTTGGAGATGCGTAAACGTCTAGGTGATATTTTTGTAATGCCTGGTTTGTTTGGAAAGCCAGATATGGTCATGGCATTCAATACCAAAGATATTGAAAACGTTTATCGTAATGAGGGCCAATGGCCTCAAAGACAAGTTTTCGAATCGGTCAAACATTTCAGAGAGAAGGTCAAAGGAGATTTCTTTAGCCAAACTACAGGATTGATAGTATCGTAAGCAAAGAGTCAATTTTAACACAAAAAGTCAATTTTTACACAAAAAGTCAGTTTTTACAAAAAAACTCACTTTTTACACAAAAAGTCACTTTTTACAAAAAAACTTACTTTTTACAAAAAAAATCACTTTTTACAAAAAAACTCACTTTTTACAAAAAAACCCACTTTTTACAAAAAAAACTCACTTTTTACACAAAAATCACTGTTCACACAAAAACCTCACTTTTTACACAAAAACCTCACTTTTTACACAAAATCTCACTTTTTACACAAAAACATACTTTTTACACAGTCGCACTTTAAACAAAGTGAGAAAAAGTCAGCAAAATTCACTTTATACAATAAAAGTATTTTTTACACGTTATTTACGTTTTACGGGCACCAAAAGATAGCTCTCAACCTTTTCAGGTTGCACGAATAAAAGATACTACTGAAAACCTCTGTATGATATACTTTTTTATTTACATTAAAATTAAATTCTTTTTTTTAGTCAAGGCGAACAATGGGGAAAAATGCGTTCTGCTGTTAATCCTGTCTTAATGAAACCTCAAAATTTGACCATGTATATTAAGCCTCTACAAGAAATCAACGATGAATTTATTGCACGGTAAGAAAAAAAATAAGTCAGGTGTGTTATAAGTAGAAAAGTTAAAAAATATTTTTTTGATCATACAGAATCAAAGAAATTCGTGACCCTAAAAAATTTGAAGTTCCGGCAAATTTTGATAATGAACTAAATCGTTTGACCTTTGAATCAATTTCCTTGGTGGCCCTTAACCGCACATTAGGTCTTATAAACAAGGCACGCACTAACCCCGATGCTGAGCATTTAATTAAGTGCACCGGTTTAATGTTTGATCTTGCCTTTAAGTTGGATATACAACCATCAGTGTGGCAGTTTATACGTACACCTCTTTATTACCAAAGCATGCAGGTCCAAGAAGATCTCTTTAGAATTACTCAGAAATATGTTAATGAAAACCTGGAGCAAATTAAGGAGAAACAAAAGAGAGGGGAAAACAAGGAAGAAGTTTATAGCGTGTTAGAAAAGATGTTGGTAATAGATGAAAAGTTGGCTATGGTTATGGCCATGGATATGTTAATTGCTGGTGTTGATGCGGTAAGTTATATTTTTTTATTATTTAAATATTCTCTTTATTTGTTCTTGTATTTCCAGACCAGTGTCACCCTAATTGCTATACTGCTGTGCTTAGCTAAAAATCCGGAAAAACAACGGATCCTACGTGAGGAAATTCTAAAAGTTATGCCCACTAAAGACACCGAACTAAATGAAAATAACATGAGGAATTTACCCTATCTAAGGGCTGTTATTAAAGAAGCCATTCGTTATTATCCTAACGGTTCTGGAGCTCTTCGCTGCCCTACACAAGACGTAGTGCTTTCCGGTTATAAGATACCCAAAGGATCAAATGTTTTTATGAATTTCAACTGTCTGCTTAAAGATGAAGATTTTTTCCCACAAGCCAAAAGATTTCTACCCGAACGTTGGTTGCGTGATGAAAACAATAAAAAAGTGAAATTAGATCCTTTCAGTTATCTGCCTTTCGGTGTGGGACCACGTATATGTGTGGGTAAACGTTTGGCAGAGCTGGAAATGGAAATATTTGTATTGAAACTATTAAGAAATTTCGAAGTTGAATTTCACTATGATGCTTCAAAACCTTTTAGAGCAACGTTTATAAATTTTCCTGGCATTCCAATGCGTTTTACATTTAAGGATATCCAATATTAAATTAAAAGTAAGGAAATAAAAATTTTTAAGTTGTTTTGTTTTAAATCTAGTTAAATTAAAATTTAGGATATATTTAATTTTTTTAGTTGTTTTGTATAAAATCTAGTTGATTGTAAAAAGGGCATGTATGTTATTGTTGCTAATTTAAATGTCATGTATGTAAAAATTAAATTAAACGTAAATTAATTTGGTAAAGCAAAACAGTGAATTTCTCATTTTATATGCATGCATGCATGTGGTTAGATGCGCGAAAACGTTGCCAACTAGAGTTTACTGGTTTCAAATTGCTTTCACTATTTTTGTGGCAGCAAACTAAGCCAATTGATGCTACCGACACCATCGTTACTTGTTTGCATCCATGTGAACATGAAAGAGGTAATGCTTTTGTCATAAAGAAACATTCTTTAATATATGGTAAATAATTTGGCTGCTATGGTATATAAAGGGATGCAAGGAATTTATTGCGAAATTTTAGGGAAAGTTTTTATTACCCTGAAATAAAAGTTATTTTTTGAATTTTTTTTTTTTATCATTTTTTAATTGAATAAAATATAAAAATATATATTAATTTAAAAAATAAGAGTTTTTGCACGGACTATGGGAATAAATTATTTTTTTTTTTAACAAAAAACAAAAATTTTAAAATTAACTGTTATTTTCCCAGCAAAAAATTAAACTCACAAATAACACTGGGCTGGAATTTGACACTTTATTTTCTTAACAAGCTGGGCGCTCTACCAGTTAAGCCAGGAGGTGTTTTTTAGTCGGTAGGAATCCGACATATCCCGGGGTCAAGAAGGACACGGGAATCTTATGTAAGATTTTACACCTGCTTAATGGAAAAAAAAAAAAAAAAAAAGTTTACTCACAATATTCTGTACGTAAAATTAACTGAAATTGTAATATAAAATAAATGAAAGTTCAATTAAAAACCGGTCTACCTATTTTTCATTTATTTTTAACAAAAAGTTCATTTAATTTTTACTGTCAAAAATTCAACACCATATTCCGTAAAATCAAATAAATATTCAGTTATTTTGTAAAATTTTACTGTCAAAAATTCAACACCATATTCAGTAAAAACGATTAAATATTCAGTTATTTATTAAAACTTTACTGTCAAAAAATTGACCCCATATTCAGTAAAAACAATTAAATATTCAGTTATTTTATATAATTTATTTGTTTTTACTGAATATATAGTTAATTTTTTGACAATTAATTTATATAAGATAACTGAATATTGATTTGTTTTTACGGAATTCGCGGTTGAATTTTTGACAGTAAAAATTAAATGAACTTTTCGTTGCTTTAAATAACATTTTTATTTACTTTAACATAAAGAAGAATTTAACTCAATCAACGGACAATATTAACTGCAACTGAAAATCCGTATTAATATGCACTTAGTTTTTTGAATAACTGTTAGAATCAGTTAAAAATAAATTTGCTTGGAATTTGAAATGTTTATTTATTTAAAAATGACTGAACGGAATATTTCTTAAATAAACTACAGTCCGTTACTGTAATAATATTGTGAGTGTAGGGATGGGATATTGGAATATAATTATTACAAACTTGTTAGTTTTATACTTTGTTTAATATTGAATTTAATAATTTTAGATTAAGCAGGTTTTTGAATTTGTAACAAAATGAAAAATAATTTACTTTTATTATTCTGAAATAAAACTTCAAAGATTAGACTTACATTTTTCTACATGGGATTCCTATGCAAATGAATGTTTTTGTCAATAGTCTACGAACAATGTCTACCAATTTTCTTTCCGAATCATTAAATTTGCGTTGAAATGGCACCGATTTGTTTTTGCATATTGTCGCATATTTTGGTGAAAATGAATGTTTTTGTATATTCTGGTTTCAACTGCATATTTTGACATTTTTGAGTGATTTTTTTTTTTAATTTCCATATTATAAAAAAAGTTTTTAAAAAACTTTTAAATTCACAAAAACAACCTTCCAAAAATTTTAAAATCAATAAACAAATAATTTTGGAGCTTTGCTTAGAATACAAAATTTTCAAATTTTCGACAAAAGATCCTTCTTTTTTAAACCGATGCAGCACCTTACATGGTTAAGGCTTCCAATGGGTTTAAAATATTTTATTTAAAACTGCTACATGATACTTGCTTGGTACATGGGTTATACCGCGTTGCAGAGGAAATTAGAAGCCAATTGGATAATTTTGCAATTTTTAATGAAATATATCCTTTGGTTCCCCTTTCACCGCAGCCAGTTGTAACGAGATGGGGGCCTGGGTAGATGCTTTGGAATTCAATTCAAAAAACTTTGAGTAATTTAAGAATGCTAGAAGAGCTTGTTGATGATTATGCAACTAAAAAAGTAAAAGAATTATTACATTTAAAAACATCAGAAGTTAATTAGCATTTATTTTTTTTTTATCAACTACTGATATATTGGTGAAACAATAACTAATTGGGAGGGATTTAGTTCACTTAATACTCAAGTCAAATTAATTGATATTGCAGAAAGTAAAATTAACAAAGTGGAAGGAAGAATAGCCCGACAAATTAAAAAAAATCCGAAACGTATTTCTGGAAAAATTACAAATTTCAAAAAATAAATAAATTTCAAATATTTTTGATCTGATCTGGAATCAAAGTGTGATCGGGAAATAAATTTTTTCTAAACGAATTGCCATTCTTTAAGTATCAGACCAAGTTTTGCTTTTAATAAAACAGTTCTTATTTATTTTAACAAACAAAAATGTAAATTAGTCATTTAAGTTTTTTAGAGATAATTGAATAACAAAAGACTGAATTTTTTATATTTTTGTTTTTGTTAAATTAAAAAACGATTTTTTATGGAATTTTTTTCAGTTTTTAGTAGTGCTGGGATACTATCGATATTTATCGATAGTTAAGATTTCACTATCGATATATCGATATTACTACCGACTGAATGTTTGTACTTGTGCAGGAAAACTTTAACTAGTTTTTTATCAGGCTACAGTTCGTTGTTTTTATAACTTTATTGAACGTATGAGACGTACGTATATACGCACGTTATTTTCGATGACAGTTTTTTAAAAATTGATAAGTACCTTTCTAAAGGAACCGAAGTAGCAGGGCCTATAAGATATTCTATTGCAAATTTAAATGATTTCCTAAATAGGTTTTGATTCTCAACCCAAAAAGGTAATCAATCTAGCGGACTTATCCTCTAATGATCGTTCATTGTTTTGCCCTATGCTCTCACTTGCAATTGAATTTGAATTTGGATTTTTTTTTTTAAACATTACAAAAATATTTGACATTTCAGGCCCTATATAAATATGTACAAATTTCGACTTAAAGGCTTTTAATTAGCAGTAAAATGCACAGCTAAGCAATCCATACCACTTGCCATTCTTGTTGTTTGTAGTCATTGCTGTAATTCAGCGCGAATTAATAATATCAAGTATAAATTTGCGGCAAAAAACTGTGTGTGTATAGCTGCTGTTAGATGTCTACAAAGCTGTATTTCAACTAATAATAATATCGATATTGATAATTTTCCTATCGATATTTTCGATATTTTAAAACTATCGATAGTATTATCGATAGTTTACCAGCACTAGTTTTTAGTGCATATTTTGGATTTTTAGTGCATGAAAAGCTCATCCCTATTTATCACCAGTGAATTCAACGGAGCTTTATCAGTAGAGTGCCCAGAGTGCCCAGCTTGTTAAAATTTGACACTAACACAGTGTAATTTTTATTTTCTTGGCAAAAAATAATACTCAAAAATAATTTTTATTTTCTGATATAACTTTAATTTTCCAAGCGAATAATAAAATTCACGTAAAACTGATAAAAAAGTAATTTTTAAAATAAAACTTATAAGTGTTACGAAACCTTTAAATAAGTACATACAAATACGAAAATATAATTTTATAATTTCCCAGCGGTAGCAAAAATAAAAGGCCTTATTTAGCAGACACAAGGCCTTCTCGCCGCATTCCATACTTACTTATTTTTTACACAGATTTCCAAACTCCCCTTAATACCAACTTCGTTCAATTCCCATAGAAGGGAGTAAGGAAGGTCGCTAAGAAAAAATAATAAATAAAACTGAACAACGGATGTGTACTAGGGTATTCATTCGGTTAACCGTCAATCGGTTAACCGATTAATTACTACCCGATTAACTGATCGGTTAATTTCAAATTGGCTTTTTTTCGATTAACGATTAAACCGGTTAATTTCAGTCGATTAACCGATGTAATAAGATTTTTAATTTTTTGTAGTATTATAACATATTTTTTTGTATTTTTAATTATTTGTTTCGTCTCATATACAAAAGGTATGTGTTTAGAAAATAATTTTTCTTACAAGACGATTTCAATGTTCAATCAACAGGAATGTGGCGAAAATGGGTTAAACGTTTGATTGCCAACACCTTTTTCTTGTTTTACGTACTTTTTATATGCATGTGTTTAGTTATTTGTTTCTTATCATACCTTCTCATATCAGTCTTTTAGCAAAATTATCCGAAACAATTAGAAGTGTTAAACATTTTTAAAAATTAAAACCGGACTCTAAGGGCATAATGGATTATTTTATATGTTTAGAGAAATCCTTAAAAAGGACTCGGAAATTAGATATTCATCTACGATAAGTGAAAGAATTTTTTCTAAGTCAAGTTTTGTCAAAACAAAAGAAAAGAATCGCTTAACTCCTAAACAATTAAACCAAATTACTTTTTTAAAAGATTTTTTTATAAGATCTCCTTTAACTATTGAAATAAATAATAAAATTATCTCAGACTATTTTTTAAAAATACATATTTGGGGGATTCACAAGAGAGTCATAAAGTTGTAAAGCCTTATGTTTTTAAATAATTACTAGAAATATATATTGTAGGATTAATATGCAAACCGGCTAAATTTACTTTTATGTAAATTGAGATTTTGACGCCTCGTCGACCAGCATCTAGTTTTTCTTCTACTTAAGTCTTGAAGTGTGTAAAACTAATTGTATTTTTAATTTTTAATCAAGCTGCAAATAGAAAAAAAAAAGTTTTTTGTCTCTGCTGTAAAATGTGTTTGAAGGAAGTTAGAAGGTTTGCATATTAAGCCGACGATATGACTGTTGTGGGCTACCGCTTATAATTTATATTTCTACTGTGCAGTTATGACGAATCAATGAGCACAGCATTAAAATTTTTGGCCCTAAATTTGTGAAACACAAACGCAACGCCAAAAATTATATTGAAAGCAAAAACAAAATCGAAAATTTTTCATAATTTTGTTGTTGTTTACTATAGAAATGCATATTGAATATTTAAATTTTAAACGCTGCATATCTCGAGGCGTTGATAATTTTAAAACGCAATATGTATTTCTGTACAAAGCAACAACAAAATTTTGACAAATTTTTGACATTGTTTTTGCTTTCAATGTTATTTTTGGCATTGCGTTGAGTTTTAGAAAATTTAGGGCATTTATTTTGTTTGAAACACAACAATATTTATATTAAGCAATTGTAAAATATTATTTAGGACATTATGATAGCACACCTTGTGAATCCCCCAATTATGTATTAATTGAAAAATGCATATTACATATTTATGAATTGTTTTTTGTTTGCTTGTTTTAGTTCAAGAATTTTTATGTTTAGTATGTTATTGTTTTTTTTTTACAAATAAACTCCAAATAATTAATGCATTTCTATACATGAAAATTACTTAATATATAAAAAAAACTTTATTAATCGGTTAACCTATCAAAAACAAAATTAACCGATTATTGACCGATTAAACCAAAACCTCGGTTAATTAATCGAGCGATTAACCGATTAAATCAAAAGGTCGATTAAATGAATACCCTAATGTGTACTGAATATTTTGGAAGGTTTTCAAAAAGAAATTTATACCTTCTAGAAAGCATACTCCCGAAGGCAGGATATCATACGAAGCGAATCTTGTAGAAAGGAGTATAGAGGCCTGCAAAAAAGGGTTGTCATACATACATATTAAAACATATTTTGAAATATGTCACAAAAACGATGGACGTATTTGTAAATATGTAATGACGTAATATGTTACGTCAAAGCTTGTTTATTTCGACATACATCGAGCCCCTTATCCCAAAAAAGCTTAAGCAACAAAAACTAAATTTTACGAGATTCTTTTTTATTTTAACTTGTTTAAATCCAGTAATTTCAACCAAATTTTTAATAAAAGTTTTGTGTTGTCCTCTGCATGACTTTTTCCTGTATTAGCAGGATAATGGCTATTTTTGGCGCTAAAGCTTTTTTTGAAGTAACTCGGTCGAGCTAGTGAAGAAGATTGTGACGTTCGTTGGATAAAGTCTTCCCAAATATAGCACTTTAGCTTGTTTTCAGTGTTGGCAATTTAGCCATTTAGTGGCTAACTTCATGTATATAAACGAATAATATGATTAAAAATTCCAGTTTATTAATGATTAAAAATATTTGGTTTTCGAAAATGCTACTTATGTTTATCCAATTGTTAAAAAAAAAAAATGTTGGGTATAAAGGATATCACCGTTTATTGTCAACTTGCTGGACCCGGCCCGCTTTGCTGGCACTTAGTTTTAATTTTAATATTTATAAAAGTATTATTGTGCAATGTTTTTTATTGGTGAATAACTTGTTCAATGATATTGTCTAATAACTAGTTGGGTCGTATTTGAATGCCAGACGCATTAATGTTATTCGATTAGTGCTATGAATTGCAGTTCTTGCTTGCCTGGTTCTTAGAGGTTGTTCTCGTGTTGTTGCTCTGTGTAATTTTCTCGTAAACGTGATACTCAATATCTATTTTCTATAATTTCTGCACTTTGTTTTGAACGTAATGTAAGCACAATATTGGCACGTGGTCGTGGCATTTTGATTAAATGGAGCCCTTACAGCAAAAAAAGCTTAAGCGACTCATATTCAATTTTCGTTTTTGTAAAAAACTACTTAACTTGCAACACTTGCAATATCTCGTAAAACATCATTGTCACATAAGATACCGTTACGATCTTATAGCAAAACCTATTTTATCTTAAGCGACAACCTTCATACAAAATTTTTATTAAATAAAATAAAAATAAACCTTCTCCCTTAAATTTTGGTTTTTGTCGCTTAAGCTTTTTTGCGATAACGACTCGGAATATATAATTAATTTATTTGATTTCTTAATTTTAATAAATACTGATATGTATGGGTTTATTTTATAGCGTATTATTTAAGAAAGGGTATACATCCGAACGATCGTTAGTTGCTTTTGCTTTGACATATTATTTTTTAAGCTAAATAATATTGGTTTGAATTTATTTAATTGATTTTTAAAACAAATATATGTAAATACACCTAATAAAACCACTAACACCACGAAACTATACAGAAACACAAAATTTTCAAATAATGATAAGACAAGTGAAGCATTTTCGTCAAAATGCGTAAGACTTGCGTGATAGTGTAAAGTACCCTTTAGTGATATAAGCTTTCGTTAACCAGTGTAAATACCTTTTATATTGATTTTTTTTCTTTTTGCCTAAATTGATCCCAATATGATACAATCAGTTACTTATTAAACTTGTAACTTCTATTAATTATTATCAAATGTCAACTATTAAAATACATATTAGCTAAAATAGTTGGTATAAATGTTTTAATTATTCCATGTAAAAATTCTCAACATTAATGTTGTGGTTTAAGGGACTAATTAAGAGGCAACTAAAAACACAATATCTATTGTTAACACAACTTAGTCGACTATTTACTATTTACTATAAACTATAATTCTATTTACGTTTGCAAGTCTATGGAGTTTAGCTATTTAACATATACTACTAAAAACAACAATGCGAGTTAAAAAAAAAAACAAGAAAAACTAAAATACACCAAATGGGTTGGCATTTGCTCTAACTATTTGTAACCGAAAACAATGTGTTTAGACAACAACTGTGAATTGACTAAATTAAATGGCTCCCGTTTTCAAAAATAATTTCAAATACTTAAAACAAAACATACAAAAAAGCGAATAAAACTAGTGAAAAGAAGGAAATATTTAAATGGCAATAAAATGAGGTTTACAATAAACAGTTTTTTTTTATCAAAAAAAAAAAAAAAAAAAAAAAAATGTGAACAAAACAAAAACAAACTTCTTTTAGCACTATTTGTAGTTATTAAGAACATGTACTTGTGCATGCAAGTGAATATATTTACTTTCATACACATTCACACTTGCACATTAAACTTGGCAAGTTGTTGGTGTAAGCGTTGGCAAAAACATGAACTTCGGCAGCGGTTGCTGCCGCCACATTACCATCATCAGCTTCACCCGTACAGAGTGTAATTGGAATATGTAAATTTAATTAGCATCTAATTTTGCAAACTAGCGTAAAATTGAAAATTTACCACAATATTGTATGCATTTGAAAGTGTATGTATATTTTTTGTTTGTATGGACTGTATGAGGCTGCATGTGTCAGAAAAGATGTGTATATTTTAGCGTTTATACACACAGAAGTTTTGTAACAAAAACATATTTAAATTAGGGTGGTTCCAAAAATTGTCACATTAAATTTATGTTTATTTCTTACGTTGGACTAAGCCTTTGCTTAAAAGTTTTATAGTAGAACATGAAGCCATGGGTGGTGTTTTTTTAAGTTCGAGGACGTCGCTTTAATATACCAAACTATTTTCCACCAGTCTTTAAGTCCCAGAAACTTATACAAATTTTCTTCAACAAAGGCTGCTATTTATATTTTGAAAAGAAAGTAATTTTTTACAGAAAATTGCTTTATTGCTTTTTGAGGCATATTTATATACACTTAAGACCGCGCTTAAACAAAATTTCGTAACAGTATTTTTTACTCCGATGCTGGTTTTTAATTTATCAACGGCTTCTTTAGGCGCCACACAAGTGATGCAAAAGCTTTACATGACTACCTGCTGTGTTGGCCTAACCTCACCGTAGTGTTAGCACTGTCCGACAATCAAAGCATTAACCAACCATTCTAATTGTGGGTGCCAACAAAACACATTGGTAGCAAGTTTTATGCAATTTTTAAGTGTAAAATTCGACCCTCGTTAAGAGCTAGAGCTATCTTACCTCCACTGCGGTTTTGAAGCAAGTAGCATCTGTTGAATGGTAACAGCAAATAGGGAGATCCGCTAACATCCGAACTACTCCTCACGTTGAAAAATCAGACTTTAAGACTTCCCTTTCCGCGACTTTACAACCTGCTCTTCATACCAGAAGTAGTCAGATTGGAACCAAAATGCCGAAGGCTACTGACTCCCATAGTACCAAATAGCATCTCTGGTCAGCCGCGAACGCGAGAGACTTTTCCATTTTGAACTTTGCCGAGTTCCAGGCATTGATTTCACCTGATTTTAACGGAGGGTGTAACCCCAAAAGGTGAAATATCTTAATGATGTCTCTCATATGTATCCGATGTAGGCAACATACAGTGGTTTTCAGTTTTGTTCCGGACCAGGGTTTATAAATGAGAAAACGAATATGGTACCCACGAACTTTTAAAAGCGTACTTCTTCCGCCTCAATAGTACTAACTCATTTTTTTATGAATTTTTTTTATTTTTAAAAACAAAAATTTAATACAACAAAAACGAAAGGTACTTAAAATTCATTTTTACATGTTAAGTATAGATAGCAAAAAATACATGATCATTAATTATACATAATAATAGGGTTGGTAAATTTTTTCGCGTCAAAAACACATCGCGATTCTTGTTCTATAAGTCATTCCAGAAACTTTGCCAAAGAAACCATAGGTCAAATATTAATTTCGAGCCCCAGATTTTTCAAAATGGTTAGTTTTCCAAAATATTCAAGAATAGAGGCAAACAAATTGTATTTGGTCTAACCAGACCTGTATCATGCGGTTTTTAGGGTCGAGAAATCCATTTTTTTTATTTTTGATTGATACACTTTTTGGAATTTATCGTCTTTTTTGTGGAAAATTTTAAACACAAATAAAATTTTTAAGCGTTCTAAACATTTTCGGATTGCATATCCAAATTTATTGTGTTTACAATTTTCAATATGTACTGCAGAAAAAGGAAAGGAGAAGAAAGTCCGTAGATAATAAAATTTAATTTAGCGCTTATAAAATCTCCTTCAAAATAATTCGGACTAAAATGATAATGGAGTGGGTTCCCACTGTTCCAAAATTCTGTTGATTACTTCATGACGTGACAACCATCTTGTTGACGAATATTTGAAAATATTATGAATTAGTTCCAAAATAATCTTGAATTGAGAGGAAGTCGTCTTTTATACTATGTAGAACTTTTGCAGAAGTGGTCGCCTATATATTTAAAAAACTTATCAATATCATCAGAAAATGCACGCTTATATGCTGCCGCTGATAATAAATTTATAATATGGCATAAGCAATCGTTCAATGAACAAGTGCAAAAATCTTTTCACAATACCGGAGTTCAGTGTTTGGTGTAAATGGACTTGCAAAAGAGCAAATGCAAAATATCATAGCTGTTTTGTTAATTCCAACAATAAAAAATAGAGTTTCCCTTAGATTTCAAAAAAAAGCTACGACATTTTGCATTTTTGCAAGGCTATTTGCACCAAACACTAAACTCCGCTTACATTAGTTGGACAGTAAATACGAGTTGCCATTTTATATCAATTATTAATATGTAGGTTTGAAAAATTTAGAAATAGTACCAAGTGAGTCACGGGGGTACCAGCGTACTTTTAAGTTTTGAATTGTACCAAAAAAGTACAATTGTGGCAACTATATCAACCCTGTTTCGGACGATGTTCGATTTTCAAGGACCTTTACAACTTTCGTTTCTGAGCAAACAGCGGCCACAATTGAATTTATTATACTAGCGTTTCAAAGTGGCCAAGGATGGGACTTTATTACAAAAGTCGAAAATTGATCGATGCCTTGCTGTCTTGCTAACACTGCGTGGCAAAATTTCAACAAAGTCGTGTTTGTGTTTTTAAAAAAGATGATGTGACTGAAATGCAAATATCTTCAAAAATTGTATGTATTTCTTTCTTTTTAGTGAAAGGTTATAAAATTTCTAAAATAACCATGGATTGCTAGTGAAGATTGGTTAAGAAATGACAGAGTTATAGGGGACAAAAGTTCAAGCTTCATTGCAAATTTTATGATTTTGTTCAATTTTGCTCTTTTCAAGTTGTTTTTTTTTTAACCGATGATTTAAAAATCCTAATATTTTATTGCATGCGAAATTAGATTATTTTAATATGAACAGTATGCGTCCAACAAGACATAGATTGGAACAAAAATGGCGAAGCACAGATTTAGTATATTAACCCACATAGAAATTCAATAGTTTTAACCTATTTTTAATATTTATTGTTACCAAATTTTTATCTTTGTATATTTATTTGGTGTGTTTTTCTTTGAATTGATACAAATCGAAAAGTTGGTTAATTCAATAAATTGATAATATTTATTATTTCGAACAAATTTAAGGTCCTAGCTCAAAAAATTTGTTTATTTAGTTTTCAAAATTGTTCCCTTATCCTGCTTTGCAATAAATATATGATTCCTCTTTAGCTTCTGCCAAGCTTAATTACAATTTTTTCCGGACCAAACTTTTTCTGAAAAACCTTTTTGGCATCGATAAGTTGGCAGTAACGATTAACGATAGTATGTTCTAATATATCTATTTTAGATATCGGGAAAGGTATTAATCATCATGTCATTCTTCTTAATAGATCTCAACTTTATTTTGATTGATATAATCAAAAAACTTTTAAGATTCCCTTCCAACAGGGGTCGTCCTAATGTCGAAATTTAATTTTCATGTATATTAGTTTGTGTGTTTTATGTACACAAATTCGCAACTAAACACACACATGTGTAATTGAATCCAATGTAAGCTTGTGTATATGTATGTGTTTCGGTAGAAACAAAAAACAAAAAGAACCTTTCCAAAACTGAAACCATACTTTGACACACATTTAACCAATAAACAGTGGAGTCATCTAGATACGAAAAAAAACCTGATTACGTGCAGAAAGAAATCGTAAAATTTTTAGAAAGTCAAAGATTTTTGGAGAGTAGTTTGAAATAAGATTAGAAATGTAATGTGTTCATTGAATTAAGACTTCCAAATCGAAGTAAAACTTGCCACGTCTCTGGATAGTAGCGAATGTTAAAACGATTATAGTTCGATAAGAATTTTTTTTCGGGATCTAATGTTTATCCTGCCTAATGGATAATTGAATATAGCAGTGAAATAAATAATCGAATTTGTTGAAAAGCGACGCTTAGTCGGCCAACAGTTTAGAACTGAATAATTTTTAGTCAGATGCAACACGCTGAACATACATATTAATGATAACGTTTACAACTTCATGTTAGAAATGCTGCCATAAAAAGAAGTCAGTTTTAACATTAAATCTTGGTGATGAAAATGGGACCATTACGACAACCAGAAGCGCAAACATCTTATGGGAAGCCCATTCTACTAGCCTATTACTCATAGTACCAGCGTAATGATCTAACCTATTATGAGCAGCTGAAATAGCGCCAGACAATTAGAAGGAACCTAAGCTTAACACAATTGTTTTGTTGAACGTTGAGAAATGAGAAATATGTGACCAGATATGAAGCCGTTTAAGAAACATCCACACAGAAACAAAAACACTGGGGATAAATTAGGTTATTTTTACTTACTTTAAGTACTAGTCGTACTTAAAAATTTAAGTACGAATAACACTAACTCGTACTTGAAACAATCTTAAATGGGATATCCTTTGAAAATCAATCCCGTAATTTTTTAAAATAAGTAGAAAATTCTTAAACCAAGTAAAAAAAGACTGAACTTTTCGTTGGGAATGCCACTCTTACAAAATTATCGTTTTGGTCTCATATAACTCAATAGTCTCACCTTTCAGCATTGTATGTGCTTGTCATAGTTTTTTGTAGATACTACAAAAACACCACACAAATAGGTTAAAAACGATTTGCTTGATTTTTATGTAGAAACAAAAACAACAACAACAGAACAAGAAGAAAAACACATTTTTTTCATGTTTAAAAGTAAAATAAAAAGCAAAAGTTCCCATTTAGTTTATATTTATTGTAATACATTATATTTTTAAACTAGAAACCATTTCGCATGATGCTGGTGTTTTATAGTTTAATTGCTGTAAGGTGTTAAACGGGTAGGTAAATCAGTTACAATAATATTCTTCTTCTATCTCTTGTTCTCTGGGGTAAGTGTTTTTGGTTAGAATTAGAGTTTTTTTTCCCCGGACTTTTTCGATTCCCGGGAAAGCGGGAAATTTTAATAAATTTCCCGGGATCCCGGGATCCACACGCAAAGAAAAAACATGGTTCTGGTAAACATATTCTAAGAGCAACATATTATGATAAGAATTATGATTGTAGTCACCATATTAAGATTATTATTGAAACATATTATGACCCAATATACTCGTAATATGTCATCATAATATTTTTCCCTTAATCATATTATTATTCCGTTAATCATACTAAGTTAAGAAGTAATCAAATTATTGTCATGTTAATCATAATAAGCTAAGAAATTAATCATATTATTGTCATGTTAATCATAATAAGCTAAGAAGTAATCATATTATCATCATGTTAATCATAATAAATTTAGAAGCAATCATATTATGATACAGCACCTTTTATAGCTGTCATAAAAATACAAAATAAATTTAAATATTTTTGAATCAATTTTTTATTTTGTGGCTTTTTACAATTTTTCTTAATGTAAATCAAATAGCGGAGTTCAATATAAGGCTTGCAAAAGAGCAAATAAAAATCTGTGGTTTTCATGGGCAACCGCGTGTGTCCATTTTTTTGATTTTAAGATGTTGATGCCATATTGCCTAATTTTGAACGCTCTTTATATTTTTTTGAAAAAAGATGGATCAATTCCGTTTTGTAACGTAATGACAAAGTTTTAAATGTGCAATACCTAGCCCATAGTTTGATCTAGAATGGGTTTTCGGCTTTCCTGAACAATTTGTTTTAAGACATACGCGGTTGCCCATGAAAACCACAGAAATATCGTAGCACTTTTATAAAATATAACGAAATCTCTGTGTGTTTTGTTGTTGGATTTTACAAAAAACTATGATATTTTGCTTTTGCACTATTACATCACTAATACTTGAATGAACTCCGCTAATATTGTAATTTTTTAATTTCTTTAAACTTATTTTTTTATGGAATTTTATCTTTTAATTGTTTAACCGCTCACAAATAAAAAAAAACGACACAACTTCTTCAAAATTATTTTACAAATGGCGCTAACATAATATGATTAGAGTAAAAATAGTTTGATTGCATCTTTAACATAATATGATAAATGTATAGAAAGTTATCATGTTATGGCTATTAAATATCATGATATGGTTGTGAGAAATATAATATGTTTAGAAAGTTATCATAATTAAGTTGTTAGAAAAATAATTATTTTTCGGTCAACAATACTCAAATTCATAATTGCAATAAACATTGATATGTTTACAGTAACTATAATATTGTTGATATTAAATAAAAATAACAATTATTTGTGTACGACAACAATATATTGTTACATTAAACATAGTGTTGTTCCCGTAACCATGCCCAACCATATTTTTTCTCTGCGTGCAGCTCCATATAAATAATACAAAGTAAATTTTTTTATTAATTAATGAAAAAAACTTTTATAAAATAACGTAAGGGAACTTGTTTACAAAGAAAATAAAAGAAATGGTTCAATACTAAAAAAATAATTGAAGATTGAAATAGGAACTTGAATTATTATCACCTCACGCCTTTATTCCCTATTATTATGCTTTTTTTCAATATGGTTATGCTCTGGATACGAGATAAAAAGATAACATAAACAACAATTTAATTCATAAAACAAAATAAAATTAAGGTACTCAAGATATGGGATCAAAAAGTTAATTAATAAAATAGATAAAATATTTTAAAGAAATTTAAAACATTTTTTAACGCCTTAGGAAATAACTTTCTGTAACTTTTAAGTATGTCGTCAAAAAGTATATTCCTGATTTAATTTACTAATTATCATGTTTCCAAAAAATTTCGTTCATTTTTTACCGAGGTTGGACAAATAGTAAAATGTGAACCGTTGTAGCATGCTTCGGATTCACAATCAGAAGCATTTTTTTCTTTTTATAAACAACGTCTATATCAGTCAAATGTATGTCAGGGTTGATGCAAAAATAGCATCAACCGGACTGCTTCTTACAAACCTTTTCATTTCAATAGATCCATTTGTAATCTTTAGGACAATGTGTTTTTCAAGTTGTATGTAGTATGTATGTAGTATCTTACACGAGTTTCCAAAATGTTATTTTATTTCGGTTTCCCCGCACTTCACGGGTATATAAACCAACACAAATTGAAATTGAAAATTTTTGTTTATCACCTAATAAACATATCGCTCCTTCATTGCATCATAGTCGTATCTCAAAATTTTAAGTAACTTTAGCCAAGTTTTCCTTCATGCCTTCTCGTATTATATCTCCAACTGAACCGAAGTTATAGCAAAATATATCTTTAAATCGGTACATTTTGAAAACTTTAATTTAAATTTTGCCAAGATCGTTTGTTTTTGTAGATATGACTATGTTGCAATAAAGGAGCGATATGTTTAAGTATCTCCTATTTTTAAGACTTGTTCATGGACAATGAAACTTTACTGCCTGCATCTTATTTTGAATTAATGTACTTTATTAACTCTTCACTTCACTAAATGTAATAATTATCAACTGTTGCATTGCCCATTTTGCTTTTAGTAGATTTATTGCATCAGGAGACATTGATTTAAATACATGTACTCACTTCTTGTAATTGATCTAATCCACAACCCATCCACAAATGCTAATTTTTAGAGAATAGAAAACTAAATTTTAAAGTATAAATAGCTATTTTCTGAAATTATGAGGAATTTTTCGTTTCACGGGATCCCGCAAGAAAAATCCCGGGAAAACGGGAAATAAAATAATTGAAATTCCCGGGAATTCCCGGGTCGGGAAATCCCGGGAAAAACCCCTAGTTAGAATCAATCTAATTTCACTTTTGGATTATTTTAAGTACTAATTCGGTATTAAATCAACTTTATAACACTAGAATCAAGCGCATTTTGAAATTGATTTAATCCTAGTTTAAATTAAATCAATCAAATCAGTCAAGAAAATCCGTACTTTCCGTACTATTGATAGCGCTTCGGATTGATTTAAGTACGGTTGGTTGTATTGATATTTCTTTCAATCGAGTAACCCAAGCTAAAGTGTCTCAATCGCGTCAATCTTTTACATAAATTTATTGATAACAAGTTGGTTTCAAATTTGTAGCTCTTTTTTCTTTCTTCTCTTATAAATTTTTTATAAACTTTCCGAAAACTACGATTCCCTCAGCTCACTATTGGGAGCTTTTGCTGCTTTATGAAGCTTTGGTTGTAATAAGAGCCAGGAAGAAAAAAAGACAACAAAGAAGAAACATAAGCAATGGATTGTAAACACCAATTCTTTGATACTAAAGAACAGGCCACAGGATCTCCAATTAGTCTACTGAGAAGTATTTCCATCCAGCTAATCCGGACGGAAGAAGTCCAGTTTGGAAGAAGTGCAGAAGTACAGGCTAGGCTTAAGACATTATGAAGGTAAACTCCCAGAAATCAGAAAGTCTTGGTAGTAGAATCCAAGATAAACGACTGGTAGAAGTTAGAGGGCAGGATTGGCACTGGCTCTAGCTACAACCAAAACCTGTGCGAAGCAGCAGAATCTTCCAAGAAAAAACTATTTGAGTAGAAAATTTTTAAAAAGTGTATATAAAAAAGAAGGAAAATAAAGATTTACAAAGCGTTTTATCAAAATAAGTAAAAGACCGTGGAAGCGACTAAGTTGCTCATCAGCTTCAAGCCCGAAGTAACCAGAAGGTCCCTACAGTCGCTATTTACTATCGTGACAACACTGTAAAAACTATTTAGGAAATAGTGGTTAAAAATATATGCCTCATCCGCCTTGTAGACCAGATGTTGCCACATCTGCAGAACAGGATATCCAAAATTTGCTTGATTTGCTTTTGGCTTTTAAAATGAGGGCAGAATCTTCCAAGAAAAAACTATTTGAGTAGAAAATTTTTAAAAAGTGTATATAAAAAAGAAGGAAAATAAAGATTTACAAAGCGTTTTATCAAAATAAGTAAAAGACCGTGGAAGCGACTAAGTTGCTCATCAGCTTCAAGCCCGAAGTAACCAGAAGGTCCCTACAGTCGCTATTTACTATAGTGACAACACTGTAAAAACTATTTAGGAAATAGTGGTTAAAAATATATGCCTCATCCGCCTTGTAGACCAGATGTTGCCACATCTGCAGAACAGGATATCCAAAATTTGCTTGATTTGCTTTTGGCTTTTAAAATGAGGGCAAGAATGTTGCCAGAAAGATGAGTAAATTTCATGGCTAAAAATGGGCAATATTTCGAATATATTGTACCAATCTTTGATAAAAGACAACTGAAATTTGCTGAATTGTTAGCAAAAATGTAAAACTATTCAATATTTTTCTAAATCATACGATAACAAACTTAAGGCTTTGAGGAGAAATAATTTCCACACGAATATTTTTCACTTAAAATGCTTTTGTGTACCATTGAAATTTTCAATTTCAGAATAGATAACCTTGTGATCAGTTATTGCAAATTTAGGCTAAAAATAATAAATTTTGAGAAATAAATTTTAAAAATTATTTCCTACCGCGAAACATGCCAGTTGTAAAAAAAATAATTTTGAAAGTTGAAGAAGCAGAACGAGCAACTTCTTACGAAACAATTTTACACCGATTAACATTGTTTAAATGTTAAACACACAAATTTTTCTTTGACGAAATTTAAAATTTTTCAGTTACCCCACCGTACGTATTTAGCACTGAATAGAACATTAAAGCATTTAGAGATCTTAATGTTTGTGTATTTGTTATTTGTCAATGTGGATGTTTTAGGTTTCTAGTAATTGTAGTTGTTGCAATTGTTACCCTATTGTTACATGTAAGCAAACGTTTACACGGATTCACAAGCAACAAAACTCTAAAAATATAAAAATGCCATCACCATCATCATCAGCAGCATTAGCAAAGCCATTTAAATGTATGTATGTGTATGTCAGTAACTCATAGATATGTGCATGGGCTTCCATACATTCAAACAAACATTAATACAAAGAAACATTTTGATTATTTATGACTTGTTTTTGGTGATAATTTGTTGTAGTTGTTTTTGGTCTATGGCCAACACAGAAAAGAAGAAAAAAATAACAAAAAGAGGAAACTCATAGAACAAGCGTAACAAATTTTACTTTTACTCTATAACCCAACCGAGCCAGGCAACCAACCGACCGATCAATTGACTAAGTGAATTGATTGTTTGGCCAGAACTACAGCAAAAGCACAACAAAAACAAACATTTTTAGGGTGAGCTTTGGAGTTTGCACTGTTCGGGACAAAAAAGAAAAACAACCTTTATACAGAGTCCAAAAAATACTTGTACCTCCAATACTCTTCCATACATAGTTTAAGTAATTCATTATAAACTTATAAATTGTTCTGCTGTAAATACCAAATGATTGATTTATTTTTAAAACTTTGACAATTTGTTTGAAATTGTTTAAATTGAATTTTAGAATTTAGCTAATTTGTAACTACACAAAATAAAAATAAAAAAATACTAGCAGGAGATGTGTTTTCTGTTTTCCTGTGAGGATGGGAGTACTACAAAAATGTACTTGTTGTTTACATTAAAGATGGCAAAAATGTTTTTTTCAGCTTTTTTGCTCTCTTTAGTTATTTTTAGTAGAATTTTATTCCTTTGTTATAAAGTTGCTTGAATTATGCTAATGTTAAATACTAGTATGCACTAGTTAAAATACGAGTATTTCTCAGAGAATTATTTTCTAAAAGATGAACTACATCTTGAAACTACGAGCAGTGCATAAGAACTCAAAACATTTACCTACTCATACATACATGCATACGAACTACTCGATATACTTAGAACACTATTCGGTTTTACAAAGTAAGAGCAGTACATTTCTCATTCTTATTTTGTGCCATTAAATATTACAAGAAACTAAAAAAGAAATCAGCAAAGAAACACATAACAAGCATTAAACTCTAAAGGAATAAATAACAAACAAAAAAATGTTGTTGTAACAGTGTTGTTTATGCGTAGTATTTTATAAAGGGAATGATAGCCAACTAACGTTAAGTAAGCTTTATTTTTACGGAGTTAAAAGTAGACGAACATATTATTTGTGTTGATTGGTGAGTTATAGTTCAATGTCGTTGCAGGCAGAACGGCTATTTTCTCTTGCAAGTAGTCCTGGTTCAGTAGAACTAGTTCGTCTGCATAATTGAGGTCCCCGAGACATCGTTTATTCTCCACCATAACACTATGTTTTTATCTGAAATCATGCAACGATTTGGCTTGTTTTCACTTTTTAATACTTCTTACATAAAGGGTAATCTAACCGTTATGCACGATGTTAATTGTGAGTCACATCTTAACGTCAAGTTTTTGGCCAAACTCAATCTCACATTTCTTTGTTTCAGGTTTGACAAATTCACTCATGGGAAGGTACACAATTGAGCGTTCAAATCAAAATGCATTTCATGAACTTCGTGATTTTTTGGTCAGCATAATCGACCAAATTGGTCCACAATCGGGAGAATCGAGAGCAAATTTGTGCCACTTGCCACACAGCCAACGAAACAATGGCTCTTTTGTGCAAGAAATTCAAAGACTTTGTCATCTCACCTCGTTGCAACGTTAATTGGCCGTCACGATCATGAGATTTGACACCGTTGGAGATTCTTGCTTTAGGGATATTTAAAGGTAAAAGTGTACGTCAATAAGCCAAGAACAATTCAAGAGCTATAGGATGAGATTATTCGGCACATTAACGACACTGAACCTCAATTATGTCTCAGAGTCATTGAAAATATGGACCATCGGATAGAGGTTTGCCACCGAAGCCGATATTTTGTTTCACACATAATTGCCATAGATCCTTCTACAATAATAAAAAATATTAAGATAATTCTTTGAAAACTTTTCGTTTTACTAAAAATTAACATCGTGCGTTTTGGTTGGACTACCATTTATAAGAAATACCAGGCCGTGGTGCCAGGGGATAATGAAAAAGTTAAAGTGTTCTTACAAAAAAGTTAAATTTTTTCGTCGAAACATACCTTTTAAAATATTATTTTCCTTAAAAACAGTAAATTTATGTAATATATATAAAACAAATATTTTGATTCCAAACTTCATACAGAGGAAAAACTTAATCTTCCGGTGGAAAAATAAAAAAAGTTTTGAGTTAAAAACAAAAACAATAAATGCACGATCAAAGCCACAAACCAGTGTTTTTAAAAATAAGATTAATATATCACTAAGTTTCCTGGGGCCAGATTCTGGCAGTCGTGATCGACTTCTTTCTCGATTCGAAAGCAATTTAATATCTAATTATTTTAGTCAATACAGAACGAATTTGAATTATTTTTTCGTTATTGTTAAGCATTCATTTGAGTTTCACAATACTGAAAAAATAATTTCGATTCGTTCAGTATTGACTGATATAAAATTGCTTTCGAATCGAGAAAGTACTCGATCACGAATGCCAGAATTAGGCCCCTGGTTCGGATAATAAACTAAAGATTGAAAATAAATATTGGGTTGTAATTCTCTGTTGATTTGTATATCAAATTTGTTGAAATGTTGAAGCGGTATTGCCGGACTCAAGTAACAATGGCAAGTACTTAATATTTTCCACGTTATTAGTATCCCTTCCCCAATAAATATTTTCCCTTAAAACACATAGGAAAATGTTGTGAAAAAATAACTAAAGTACCAAACTTAACAACTAAAAGAAAATTTATGAAAAAGGAATGTTTAAAATGTTACTTTCAAAGCAGACATTTGGCTTAGGGCCTAAACAGAAAGCGTCCTTTTTTTTTGCACAACTATTTTTGGTTTGGTGCATAACTACAACAGCAATAACAACAACTGAATAACAACTATGCGCTGAGAAGAGTTCTATAACTTAGAACATCTAACTAGAGAACAATGTTCTTTGGTGCTTTTCGTTTTATGTGCGTTTTATGTTTGTGCGGTTTTGTTTGCTTCAAGATATTTAAAGAATATTTTATTTAATAAACTATTTGAAGGATTTTTTTTTTTTTTTTTTTTAAGCACGAAATTTATGGTAGATACAAAAAAAATTATGTATAGTGAAAGTTGATTTTAAATATGAAACTTAAAACAAACCATTAGATAATTTTTAAGCATTCTTTTTTTTGAGATTTAAAAAATTGGAGGTTGGAATAAATTGCTTTTATTACAAAAATATTTTGTGCTTTACAAATCACTTTTTAAGCAAAATAACTGAAAATTTTCTTTAAAAAATATAAAAAAAAAAATCCAATCTGATTAACAACAAATCGCGCATAATCAACAAGAGGGTATTATTTCAAAATTTAAAAACTTTCAGTAGAAGCAAAACAATTTTTAATTTTTAACCTTAAAGGCATGTAAAAAAGACTTTTTAAGATAACTTTTTCATTACTAAACAGTACAGAAAATAGCAAGATATTTTTACAGCGGGTATATTACGTGTGGATTCAAAATTTAAATTTTGAGTTAATACCCTCTTGTTGACCAATCGCGATATGAAATATTTAATAATTTTACAAACCATTTCAAATATTATTAGGATTAGTGTGACATAAAGGGTGTTTTTTTTAGCCCGATAGAACTGAAATATCTTACTGCGCTCGCCTTTTGACATTAAGGACTCTGGAAATCTTCATTAATAGAATCACGCTTAAACAGTGCTGCTGAATTACCCAAATAACCTTAAAAAATTAGCCATTGATTCGCGCAACCAATAGACGAATTCGTGATTCTTATAGCGCACATAGCGTTTAGGCATAATTTTGACTTAACGGGTTTGTTATTAAACAAAATTGCTTCATATGGAGTGAGTGAGTGGACATTCAGAAATATGCACAGTTTGGTGCAGTTTACACGCTGTTTAGTGTTGGGTTTTGGCCAAATTAGGGGGACTAAACTCAAAATGTTGTTTATGTTTTTCCTAGTTATTCCTGTTAATCCTAGTTATGTAAAAGTTAACAAAATTGAACCAATTTACGACCATTTCGTCAAGTTCAGCTATAACTAACTATCAGTTGTAGCTTTCGAAACCCTATTGTTAATTGGAAGATAAAGTAATACATTGTTAGTTTAAACTAAACTTGATGAAATTGGCCGTAATAACAAAAATCCTTTCAAGTTAAACGTAAACAAACAACACTTTCACACACAATTTTTTCAATGAAAATCTAAATATTAAAAAAAACATAATTTTAAATACTCCCAAGGAAACAAGGCGAATTGTACCTACGAATAGTACAGGTAATCTCGGTACTATAACAAGTACAACTCTACAAAAACCACAAGCAATTTCTTTTTGTAAAATCATTGTACAATATCAAAAACCAATGACGTAAGGCGAAAACATCAAATATCTTAGATCCTTTACCGAGGAATTGATGTGTGTTACAAAACAACCATTTGCCCAAAATGCTTTGGAACTTTTTAGAGAATTAATTCAAAGATCTTTGGATATCATTAACGCATTTTTACGTTTTTTCCATTTTTTTTTTAATTAATTTATTTTATGTTTAATACTTTTTTATTCCTGCTAAAAGTTTTCAACTTAAATGTAAACAAAAATAATAAACAAATTTTGACATACAACAATGATAAACCTAAAAAAAAGTTATCACCTGGGTTTATATGTATGTTATGAATTCGCCTTGCAAAGAAACAAATTTTTCAAAATTCGTATGATTCAAAAATACTTTCATTACTTATAGTTTTGTTCAATATTGATAATTTAAGAAACATACGTTAAAAATGTATCGAAATTACCATTTAAATTATATTGTATTTTCGATCGATATCGAAGGCGGCCCCAGAATTTATTATTTCCTATAAAGTCTCAGTTTCATGAAAAAAGTAAAAACAGATTTAAGTGACATTTTTAATGTAAAATATTTACCTAATATGCTTTAAATAAAAGAAGTGTTAAATTAGCAATTCATAGGTATCATATTTCCTACAAAATCTGTTTTTTATTAAAAATTATCAATATCGATAAAAAAGATTTCAACAAACTTGAAGTAAAAAGTTAAGATAAAGAAATAATTATTGTAAAATACACTTACCAGTATTTTTATGCCATTTTAACTGCAAATATTTAATTTTTATTTTAACTTTAATTTAATTAATATATTTTTATTAAACACTTTTACTCTGCTTTTATTTTTCTTTATTTAACTTTTTTCTTTTTATCACCTTATTTGCGCTTTTATTAACCACTTAAGTACTTTTTTTTGCTCTTAAAAACTGCACATTACACTTTGCTCTTAAATTCTTTTTCTCTTTTTCCTTTTCCCCAAATTAAAAACAAAACAATAACAAAACTTCCTCTAACGACGGCGCCAAGCACTTTACGAACTTTTTTCTACACTAAAATACCCCAAGTACGCACACACACCAATATCAAAACACAACAACAACATCACTCTGATTTTAAAGAATAGAAAAAAGAAACAACTAAACAAGTGTCTGCTGCAGCAGCGCTGCTCATAACCATCTTGATTTTTATATTTATTAACTTTACATACTTATTTTTTTGCACACACATTTCATTGGCAATTACAACTTTATTTTATAATTTTTTTCATTAAAAAACTCTTTATTTACACTTATTATACTTTTATTAACATTTTAATTATATTTTTATAATTATTAACAAACTATTTTCATTATTTATTAAGATTTTAACAAGAGCGTATTAATTAATGCGTGAACACTTCAAACATCGGCGAATAAACTGATTTTTTTTGCTCTTAGACAATGCAATCGAGAAAGAGTTGCCAGTAAGCACTGTTGCCAATTTAACGGTTTTGCGGTAAAGTTTCCGTTTTGACGTTTAGCAGGATATCTAGTTGTTTTTTTAATATCAATAGAATATTAAATTTGTATCTAGGTACATACGTATGTAGGTATTTGAAAATAAAATTGTTTTTCACAAAATAAAAGATTTTAAGTACTTTATTAAATTGAAGTTAGATTTTTATGTCGAAATGAAAATCGCTTCCGTTATTTAAACATTTTACATCGTTTTTTAAACAGACTTTACAAATTTTCAAGTTGTTATTCTGTCAAAATATGTTCAGTTAACAAAAATTATTTGTATTTAATTTTAATTTAATTTATTACACTGGTCGGCAAAATAATAAAAAGAGGCGGGAGCAAGAACTTTAACTGGCTGTAGCGTCCTGAATTTATATCTGATCACGGATTGATTTTATCACGTCTAGTTTTTTTTTATGGGCTGGACTAAAATTTTATCCAAAATAATGCGGTTACCATAATATGTTTCATCATAACTTAAGAACTATTTGTCCAATTTTGAACAAAATACTTACAAATATTTAGGAATCAAATTTCTTTGTCTAAAATCAACATTTGTCCACCGATTTAAATGGTTTTTGTAATAAAGCTGCCCTTCCGATAACACTGTGTTAGTTGGAAAACAGACAAGCCGGGCACCAAATTGAAAATTATAACTGCAGCAAATTTCGAACCATCAGTACCACTGGTTAAAGATTGATGTTTGACTGTTGGCTGGCAGGCACCGCAGTGGTGCAGAGGTTAGAACTCTGAAGAAAGAATGTGGTGGTTCTTGAAAAATGTAAATTCAACCCAGGTCGAGCTCCCGCTCAGCCAAGAAAATTATCAATAAATTTTAATAATTTCATGTTGTAAAATTCCTTTCTTCAGAAAAAATAATTTAATGAAAATTAAATTTGATGAACTCAAGCCTAACTAAAAATATCAAAATTAAAAATTAACAGTTCAACTAAAAATCACAATTGTTCTAATTCGGGTACGCTGAATCCAGTGGCGCTAACCTTTTTGTTAGGTTAGCTCTTGTTTTCTAGATATAACGTTATTTCGAAAATGGAAGAGGTTACACAACATATATTCACGTAACTCAAAAACGATTTAGTTTATTGAAATTACTAAAATAAACCAAAATTCCGCAAAATAACTTTTAAGAAAAGTAAAACCTTTTTCTGATATTCGCAGTCGATTTAGAAAAATATTTTTTTTTTGCAAAAAAAATTATTTTTTAGCAAAGTTTCGAAATTTTTGTTTGTTCATAATCCATAAAAAATTGGAAAATGCAGCTATGCTTCTAATTCAAACGTACATATAAAAAGGAAATTGAAAACAAAACAATCTCATAAAACGCCATATTTATATGGATTTGTAAGGGTCCAATTTTACATACGTAATATGGGAGTTAAATCAATACAAGCACCGTTTTGTAATTCGATTTGTTATTTTTTTTCATTTTAACGAATTTTAAAACGTTTCCTGTCATTTCACTTATTCTGTCTATATCCTTGAAACAGATTAACCCCTGTATTCATAAACGATTATTAAATTTAACGTCTTTAAGCAGATTATAAATGTTATTATTGCTCCATCGCCTCAACGCCAAGTCAAACATCTAATTGGATTTGTTAAATACAAATCGTGCACGTTTTTAAAGCAGCAAGCGAAAGACAACAGAGTCTAGCTATAATTTACATTTAAAAGTCCATTTATCCATGTAACAGGAATTAAAATAAGAACTGTCCTGGTGAAAGATTGTAAAACAAAAATATGTATATAAAAAAAATTTTTATAAAATAAATACTACAAAAAGTGCTAGTAGTGTCTACTACCCACAATAAAAAACTTTTTTTTTACCAATTTATGTGTGTTCGTATAAATGTATAGGGTTTTTACCGACCCAGAAATATGATGCGTATTGCGAGGAGTCCATTTTTACACTGCATCCCTTTCCATCACATTTGAAAGTTAACAAACTCCTACTACTGTAAGCAGAAAAAGTTTTACGCGTACATACAACATCCTGTATTAATACTGTCAAATATATGTACATGTATGTTTGTATGTATGCTTGTATATATTTTCTCTTGTACGTAGTCCTCATCTTTCATGGAAATTTCATACTTTTCTTAGAATGACAAAGATGAAAAAGCAAAAAAATTAAAAAAAAAGAACAACACCAGTGACAGCTCAATGTAATAATGAAAAACTTTTTCTTTGTCAACTTGATGAGTGTGAAATAGTTCTTTTATTTTTCATTTAAATTCTCTTTTTTTTTTATCTTGTTCTTTGCATCTTCTGTGTACCAAAAGATTACGCAGTAGATCACAAAAAAAGAAAAAATTGAAATCATATACTATATGCAAAAAAGGGAGGCTTTTGCTGTTCCTGATGTGGAAAATATTGAAAAAAAAAGAAAAAAAACACAGCAACAAAAACAAAGTATGTTAAGAACAAAAATGGAACCACAGAATGGACAACACTAATGTAATATGGTAACATCATCACTTTGTGTGATAAAAGAAACAAGGAATGTACAAAAAATTACATAGAATACACCGCATCATGCAATGAAAGAGTAGAATTTTTATAGAAAAAATAAGGAATTTATTAAAGTAAAATCCCAACTAGACCGACCCTCCCTCTTAGACAGCTAGTCAGCCATTCGTTTACTCACTCACCCACCGACTCAGTCAGTCAGTTACGTTGACTGAGTATGTCATAAATTTTAAAATGAAATTTATATGACTCAAAGTCTAAATGATTATTAAGGATTTTTTAAACAAAATGTTTAAGGAAATACTAAAAAAAAATTTATTTAAACATTGGTAATATTCATGCGGCCGTTTTTAAGTTTTGCACATAAATTTAAGCGTTTTTTTAATGGTTTAGATTTTAAATTTGGTTTCACGACCTGGGGGTAATTCTGGTAGCCGTGATCAAAAGTTGTTTTCGATTCTTAAGCAATTCCTACAAAAGTCTTAGTTCTTATTCTACCAGTCGATACTGAACGATTCGAAACTATTTTTTCAGTCTTGAGAAAACTCAAATAAGTGCAACACCAAGACAGTAATCCTAGGGTTAAGATGAATCCCGCTTTCTTTTTTTACTCATCTTTTCCGAAATCCGACGAGGGAAAAACCTAATTGTAATCCAGAAAAAATAAGATATCTAGAAAAATATAAGATGTTGCACGGATCCCTTTATTTGGTCAAACAAGATGTAAGTTTACTCAAGCTGATATGTACATATGAGTACAAAGAAAAAAATAAAAATTGATTTCAATTAAAAAATTTGTGATATTAATTAAAAAATTAATTAAATTTGCACCAGTAAACAAATTAATAGTATCAATTAAACCAGTTAATAGTATTAATTAAACGTTTAATTCACTTGATTAAACGTTTAATTCACTTGATTAAACGTTTAATTCACTTGATTAAATTTTTAATTAGAACTAATTATATTTTTGATTAATGCTTTAAATGGTGAAAAATTTTGTAGAATTTCAAAAGATTTTGTTATTCGTGCTTAATTCCCAGTTTTTATTATTGATAAAAACACTTGAAATTTATTGTTGATGGGATAAGCTATTCCTATGCGCATTTCACTGGTTGCTAAGGCCAGATCATCAGGAAACTTCATCCATAAAGATTTTAGAAAAAGTAAAGATATTAAACCAAATAAAACTGTTAAGCGTATAAGACTTATAGCAACAGTTCTACTTGTTACAATATCAAAGTTTAAACAAAACACATCAACAATAAACAGTGGGTTTATCTCATCTTACATTCCCCACTACAATTAGTTGAAATTCTCTCAACATTAATTGTGGTTGTAAGTAGGTTAAGAAAACATCTTTTGTAACTTGTTGTTGTTTTTATTTTGTTTTTCTTAACCTACTTACAACTACAATTAATGTTGAGAGAATTTCAACTAATTGTAGTGGGGAATGTAAGATGAGATAAACCCACTGTTTATTGTTGATGTGTTTTGTTTAAACTTTGATATTGTTACAAGTAGAACTGTTGCTATAAGTCTTAAACGCTTAACAGTTTTATTTGGTTTAATATCTTTAGTTTTTCTAAAATCTTTATGGATGAAGTTTCCTGATGATCTGGCCTAAGCAACCAGTGAAATGCGCATAGGAATAGCTTATCCCATCAACAATAAATTTCAAGTGTTTTTATCAATAATAAAAACTGGGAATTAAGCACGAATAACAAAATCTTTTGAAATTAAAATTTTGTATTCCCAAAAATTGAAATTACTTTTTGATAATTTTGAAGAATTTTTTCTGTGTAGGGGAGATGCAAAACTCGTTCGTTACACCTTTTTCGAATTTTTGGAAAATGCAAAAAAAATATTGCGACGGATTACTGGATCAAATTAGTTGAACTTTTTCGATTTTGAAGTGTTTTCCCATTCTTGATTAATAACTCAACAGTTGAAAAATTGAAACCAACTGTAATATAGAAAAATAAAAGATTTAATTTTGTAACGAACGAGTTTTGCTACGAATTTTCGAAAGAAACTAGTTTGGCTACGATCCATATGGGATCGAAATAGTTTTGCAACGCACTTTAGCCCACCAGGAAAATTAATCATTTAACTTTAGTATATTTTGAAAGATTAATAAATTTATTAAAATTAGGCAAACAGTACTAAAAAAAATGTAACAATAGTTCTGTTCGTGGGAGATAAACTACCCCAACTCACATTGTTTTTTAAAATACGTTTTTTATACAGTTGAAATCGAAATTTTTCCTCTATCGATGTGTAAATTCCCATAAGTCCTATCTAATGTAGTTTTCGAAATAGAAAAGTTAAAAACAACAACAAGTCCAACTTACTTAGACGTTAAGGGCATCAAGTGTACTTAGTTTTGATTACCACTGAATTTGTAGTCAATAAGGAGAATTTGCTTAGAGGCAAAGAAGAGTCTTTTTTTGTAATCGTAAAGTGAGATAAATTAAAACACTGCTATTTTGGTTTTATTTTTTATTTAGATAAATATTTCGACGAACTTTGTTAATCATTCGC
The DNA here is from genome assembly GCA_963931875.1 of Pollenia griseotomentosa. Classification (NCBI taxonomy): domain Eukaryota; kingdom Metazoa; phylum Arthropoda; class Insecta; order Diptera; family Polleniidae; genus Pollenia; species Pollenia griseotomentosa. Next base: position 14,513,320 of record OZ007564.1, read on the forward strand.
AGGAAAAAAAAAATATATTTTTATTTAAACATGCGTTTGCTTCTTTAGTTGTTACTTGTTAAATTTTGTATAACACATTTTGAAGAGAAAAGTAAGGTAAAAAAAATTGTGTAAGCCTTGTATTTTTTTGGGAAGCAGACCTTTTGTTTTTGGTCTTGATGCTGTTGCGTCAAGGGATTGAACAGTACCAATCCCAACATGGAAGGTAAAGAACGCCAAGTCCAATTTTATAAGTAAACGTATGTTACCTTATATGACGTTATTTTATTAGATATTATCGACATAAATAAAACATATTAGAGTCATAATATTTTTCTTCAGTGTACTTGTCATTGTTTTGTCCGTTCCTTAATCAATATTATCATTATCCAAGTATATAAAATTTTCTCTCCAATTTTCCCTAAGTGGGTAGATAAAATTATTTTCAAATGTTTTTTCGGGTAAACCCCCATATTGATAGGAAGTATATCTGGAACAATGGCATGCATTTTTTCCGAGCTCCTTTTCATGTTTAATCTATTAGAATTCGCTTTGAAGGTTGGAATTTAAAATGTAGTTAACTTATTGCTTTCACCACAGGAGTTACAGCAGATTTCCAGTCGAGTATAAGAACATCCCTACAAAAATTTATTTCAATATACGGTTTATAAAAAACAAATATGTCAAAGCGAACTTGTTTACAAATTTGCATTTTTAAATTCCCTAATTCGACTAGAAAAGAACATGATTCGATATATTCTTATAAAGTGCTAAAAGATCCGTCTAAATCGATTGTTATCTCAATTTTTTAATTTTTGAAACGAGCGAGTTTTGCAACTCACCTACTCAATATACAAATACATACACTGAAAAAAATCATTGTAAAATCGTCAAAAACAAGGTTGATTTTACATTATCGGAAGTGATTTTGCTTAATAGTAACTTCATGTTAACTCAACATAATTTTACAATACCTTGCGAACAACATATTTTTACTTTTAAAATAACTATAATTCATGTTAATTTAATATTCCAGTAAAGTTACCTAGGGCAACCAAAAAAAAAGCAAATGCTTATTTTTTGGTTTACAAGATAGAAAGATTTTTATTCAACACAAATTCCGATCATAAAAAAACAAAGAAAATGAGCTATATTTGTTTGGGCTTTTTTTTGCTTATTTTGGCAACATCGGCTTTTTTTTAGTTATTTTTGCGATAACGGCTTTTTTTTTTTACTTATTTTGCCATTATAAGATAATTTTTCAATTTTTTCATACGAATAAAAACTTATTTAATAAAATTTTGCAAAAATCGTTATTATTATTTTTTTTTATGTGCAACTTTTTTTATAAACAATAAAAAATCAACCATTTCTGTGCTGTTACAACTCTGGTTAAAAAATCGTTCAACGTTACGGTAATATTTTGTGCTTCCCTTGAGCAATATCATCTCAAAACCCTATATTATCTCTGTATGTTATTATAGCTAAAGAGTGGAGAGGGTATTATGCATTTGTGCTGATGTGAGAAACACCTTAAAATATTGGTCCTAAAGTATACCGATCAACTCAGAATCACTTTCTGAGTCGATCTAGCGATGTCCGTCCGGCTGGCTGGCTGTCCATTTAACCTCGTGCGCAAAGTACATGTCGCAATTTTAAAGATAATTTAATGAAATTTGGTACGTGTGTTCTAATTGGCACAAGGGCGAATCGGTCCATAATTTAACATAGCCCCCATATAAGCTGCTATCCGGAAAAGGGTCTTTGTGCCCACTATCAAACCAATTTTAATGCAATTTAAGACATAGATAGAACCCTATTCATATAGCCATACATACGTCATCACACGTTCGGGCTTGACCGACTATACTTTCTTACTTGATTTTTATGCAACTCTGTCTTAGCGGTACTGTAACGTACTTTTTATAGTGTTGTGTATAATTTTTATGTGTTTTTGTTTTTAGTATTAAGCCTTTTTATCAACTTATTTTATTATTTGCTTGTTTAAGTTCTTTTCTCTCGAAAATTCCATAGCTGTATTCTTACGATCAAATTCCTCACTCTGTAACGTCTTTTACCATCATACTTTGTAGCGTCTTATTTCTATTTAAAAAAAGTGTTTGTATAAAGTAACATCTGGTAGTCAGTCCCCTTCTCTCTGTTTTTGGTGTAGTAATGTCTTATTTTTTGCTTTTTTAATATAGTTTTAGCTATTTAGAATTTTTCTGTATATCAAATATTGTTAATTTCTGCAAATTTTGGTGTTTTGTCGAAGTTGTAACAAAATTGGAAACAAAAAATCTTTCATTGGTTTTCTTAGTGAACATAGTTGTGGCCCGTAAGAAAAATGTCCCGTGTTCCAGGGGATATAGAAGACGAAGTTAATACAAAATTAAAATCAGTTTCATTAAAAAATTCAGAGCAAATACTCAATTTTAGATATGCTCCCTTAACATCTGTAGACGTAGGAAGAACTTTTTCTATGTACAAGAACTTGCTGACTCCGAACAGACATAGTTTTCTTTTCGAAAATTAATTGCATCAACTTATAATTTACTATAACAACGTATTAAACGAATTAAGTGGAAAATAAACAAGTTTAAATTGTTTTTTTTTTAATTTTAACAGCTTATTTTCATGTTTTTAAACGCTTTTTTTAAGAGCTTAAAACTGTTTTTTAGTGCTTTTTTTGGTTGCCCTAGTAATGACAGTAAAATGTCGATGAAAGTGGACAAAAAACATAACAAAACAAATGTATTGAGGTTTTCAAGACAAAGTCTTGACAGAAAGAATACGAAAGAATAGAAAAAAGGAAGCAACATGTAATATAAAACTGAAAATGATAATTACAGCAAATTTTGAAACACCAGTACCACTGGTTAAAGATTAATGTTTGACTGTTGGCTGGCAGGCAGTGGCGCAGAGGTTAGAACGCAAAAGAATTCTGATGAAAGAATGTGGTGATTCTTGAAACATATAAATTCAACCCAGGTTCGAGCCCCAGCTCAGCCAAGAAAAATTATCAATGAATTTTAATAAAATTTCATGTTGTAAAATACCTTCCTTCAGTTAAAATAATTTAATGAAAATTTAATTTGATGAACTCAAGCCTAACTAAAAAAATATCAAAATTAAAGTTACAGTAGTTTTGCGGTTTAACGAACCAATACTTTGTCAGACCTGTTCGTTATACTGAAATGATCGTTATATGCCATACTTATGTCTAGTACCCATGTTAGGAATAAATAAATAACTAGTACTGTTTTATTTGTGGTTTATTTTGAAATATGTTTTGAGATCTGTATAACATAGATATTTAAAAAGGTACAATTCATTACTCTGGTAGCATAAAACCTAAAATAATTTGAATGAAAAATAAGTTCAAATTCATTTTAAATTTCCTTGAAAATTTTACATAAAAAATGTGTCTATTAATGTTTGTTTTTTTTTAGAACAATGCATGTATTGTTTCTTCATTCTTGGAAATTCACCTTGTTTCATGGCTTTCCTATTTTTAAATGCAAAGTTTATACTTCTTATTACTTTTTGCACAAAAATACAACTCGCAATCCATTTTGGTAATTATCCACAATTTTTACTTTTTCTTTTAAAAAAGTGTCTTTCTTGTACTCATTTTACTGATCATTGCAGCATAATCAAACGAAAATGCTACATAAACAAAACCTAAAATAGAGCGGTACTTTTTGCTACTCACTTTGTTTTTAGTTAGAAGTTACTTTACATCAGGGATGTCAGCGCCTTGCACAATTGTGCAAATTAATTCACACACATTCTTCACACGCATTCTTACGCTCTTTCATTTAGTCCACGAGAGTACACAATTGTACACAATTAGTCGTCGATTATCAAGCGACGGGTGCACATGCGGCGGATGCTTACGTATTTTTTAATCTTTATTAAGAATACTTGTCTCTTTATTCACTAATACTAATGTAAAGCAATACAACCACAATTGACATCACTGCTTTACATTATGCCTTTTTAAACTTAAATCATTGATGTCAAATTCATTCAATTTCTTGCACAATTGTGCTAGCTCAAAAATCACACACATTCTTACTCTCTTTCATTCAGTCGTCGATTTGCCAGCGACGAAAGCACGTGTATAGCGGATGTTTTGTCTTTTGTTTTTTTTACTACCCAAAAAACCATACGTGCAAGAAAAGAAAAATTATGTGTGAAAAATATTTTATGATGTTATATGCTTTTGGCAACATGCAATGTGTTTTGTGTTACAAAACATTTAAAGAAAGAAGAGAGTATGTATTGATAAGGCATTTTAATTCTTTTCATAATGCAATCAATAAATTTAATGATAGGGAAAGGGATATGCTTTTTAATGAAAAAAAGAAATCTTTTTTAGAAAAATTAAGACGATGGTTGTTTAAAATGGACAAAAGTCCGGAACAAAATTTAGGAGGGAAAAAATTAAAAACCGAGTTACCAACCTTGATAAGCTTGGATATCGTTTATCGTTGGATAAAATTTACAAACAAGAGAAAAAAGTTTTTTCGACAAAGAAAAAATCCCTTAATATCCAATAGCTTTTTGTCTATAAATTTAACAAAAGAGTTATTACGCTCTAAAGAAAAAATCACTATATATTTAATATTTTTCCTCTTTATTTTGTATTTTTTTGAGCGAGTTGTATATAATATTTTTATCTATAAAAAAGCTTTTAACGAAATTTTCGTTTTCCAGTTAGGTTATATCTGGCTTAAGAAATGGCTAGTTGGGTAATTGTAACTTTTTTTTACTCACAAATACAACTACATTTTATTTTTGACATCAATGACTTAAATTATGAATCAAGGCGAATTGAGTAGAAGGTGGGGTCAAGTCAACATATGGTGTTTTTTTCGGTGGTCGAGTTGTTAAAGTTTGTATACAAACTAGTTTTTTATGTAAACAAACCAATTTTTTTTACTAGCCATATTTTTGACAACCCGACCACAGAAGCATTGTAGTTGTAGAGTTGACCTCACCTTCTAGTCAATTCGCCTTGTTATGAATCTTGTTTGTTCGCTAAATTGAGCACAAAAAAATATTTTTTGTTCGCTATATAAGGTACTCAATAGAGCAAACTTGTGTGTTCGTTAAATGCGATGTTCGCAGAATCGAAGGTTCGTTAAACAGAAATACTACTGTATTTTAAATTGAAACAATGTTAATTTCATGCAGAATCAATTTGATTTGAGTCTAAAATAACAGTGAGAAGAAGGCAACATACGTATTTATTTTAAAATAATTCTAAGCACTTACCCCCAGAACAAGAGGGAGAGAGAGAGAGAATATCGTTTATTTATTTTCCTGTTGCACACGTTTTACTTTGGTTCTATTCCCCTTTGTTTACAGTAGCTTTCACAATTCAAAGGCACCAGCAGAATGGTCTGATATAATTTTCGTCATAATTTTTTCTTAGAAAATTTGTTGTATTTAACTAAATAATTTTAACAAAAACGATACGGGAACTTTTCTTTTTTTTATAAATTATTTTAAGCATAACAATAAAAAAATAATGTGTTGCTTTTTGTAGCGTTTTATGGATTCAAATTAATATAAAACAATAATAATTAGTATTGTGGTTATTTTGTTGAACTATTTATGGTTTTTAATCCAAATTTTTAATAATTTTAATTAGGCTTAAGTTCATTAAATTTAATTTTCATTAAATTATTTTTATGAAGAAAGGAATTTTACAACACAATAATAATATTTTAAAATAAAGTTTATAGTTTTTCAGAAATTTCCTAAAATTTTAAATCAACAATGTGTCATGTTAATTTAAAATTGGATTTTTTTTTTGTGTGTATATTTATAATAAACACATGTTTTAAGTTGATCGAGTTTATAATTTTTTCAAGCTTAAAAAACCTTTTGGTTTGGCAACCGAAGATTTAATTTTGCTCTTAGAGCATGAGAATTCAGCAATACATATCGTCGGTTGATTATTTAATTGTCGTATGTGGATTTTTTGCGGTTTTGCGTTAAGATCGATTCCTTAGGTTTTCCGACCTGATCTTTCATTTGGCGTAATCAGTTTTTCGATACCTCATACCGTTTTCGAGATATGAAGTGTTGAGTTTGTCGTATGTGGTATTTGCTGAAGCAATTTTCAAATTAAATGTCGTATGTAACTGCCAAACGCCACATACGACAAATTTCCATATAAAACGACCAAAAAATTGATTTATTTTTTAAATGTCGTATGTGGATTTTTCATGGCACATACGATTTTAAAATAATTTTTGTTTTAAAATAAGTGTCGTATGTACCAAAGGAAAACGTATTATGCCCATATCAAGGCTAATTCGTACAGGTGACATTTTCGAGTCATCTGTTTATTGCAAGGTATATTTACACAAGGTAGACTCATTTGGGAGTGTAGACATGCTGCTCTATAAAAGGAACCATGTTGTCAAAATTGTCTTCATATAAAACAAAAACAATTTAACGCACACATGTACAAATTTTGGCTCATATACACGCAATTTGACGTTGTGGTTCCAACTATGGGTAAACAGCTGACAAACATATGGGCCAACGAGTTTACCTTGTGTAAATATACCTTGGTTTATTGTTTATTTTTTTGTGTGTATACTGAATGTCAAGCTTTGTTTTCATTTTGTGAAAAAAATTAATTGAAGTTTAATATTCAATAAAAATCTAAATGCTTGAAAAAAAATTTATTTAAATTTTATAAAACAAAAAAAATGAACATAAAATATAAACACAAGGAATTAAAAATGCGTAAGGAATAGTGGAACCACAATTAATTTTCAATAGAGGAAAAAGATTTACTTTCTAAAGAAATTGTGTATATTTTATAAACAAAAAAATTTCCTTTTTTATATTTTCAACAAATCATTTTGATATTCACTCTACCTTTTTGCGCTATATGGAACGAAACTATGAATGGTAGATCTGGGAACGAAATTGCGAGTGGGCTAATCAAAATATTAACTGCAGTCGTAGCTGATAACCCTAACATTAGGCGGATTATACTGTGGAGCGATTCTTGTGTTCCACAGAACAGGAACCAAATAATGGCAACAGCACTTTTTCATTTTTTGCACTTAAATTCAAATATTGAGGATATAACGCAAAAGTTCTCAGAACCGGGTCATTCCTTAGTGCAGGAAGTTGATTGTGTGCATAGTACAATCGAAAAACAGCTCAAACGTATGGAAATTGGAAGCCCGGTCTCTTTGATTAGACAATTAAACGATTTTGGTTACGAGAATGTAAAATTAAAAATTATTCAGATGGTGCCTTCTGATTTTAAGTTGTATTCTCAGTTATCAAGTCAACTTTGTTTTCAACAGCTCCCATTTTCAAAGTGCAAATTTATTAAATATCAACCACATAAATACGAAATTTTTTATAAGGGTTCTGGAACAGAAATTAATTATAAGAATGCTAATTTAAATAAAAATGTACGATTCAAAAAGGATATCAAAGATATCTTAAAGTCCAAATTAGCAGTTGCTGCTTCAAAGGCAATAACTTCTGAAAAATCAAAAGATTTGAAAAGCATGATACCTTTTTTGAAACCCGACGACAGAGCTTTTTTTAATGCGGCTTTAAAATAATGTTAATCGTTGAAAATAACACAACGTTACAATAAAAATGTACTTCTCACGACACATAGTACATATTGTAGTTTTAGTCAAGTAAAAGAATTATATACCAGGAAATTTCAAACAACCCAAACATTTGGAGTTAAAATATCGATTTAAGGGTGTTGAAAATTCCTAGTATGCAATTATTTTACTTGACTAAAACTACAATATATACTTTGTACATCTTTTTAATTTTTTAACCCAGTGTCAAAATACAAAACAATGAATTATTTAAGTTTAAGTTTGTTATGAAGAGTAGATAAGTTTTTGTTTTTATTATTTGTTTTAATTGAATTGATACTCATAATTGTTAACTACTTTCTTTTATTAATTTATTTTCTAGTCTTAAAATTTTGTCGATGAAGACGAGTTATTGTTTTCTATATTTAATTTTTTTTTGAAAAGACTGAAATAAAATATGTTCCATTATAAAGTTAAGAGTTTTAATGTCCTCGAAAAAATGCCACCCCCAAAAACATAAGGTATGTTTTAATGGGTAACTAAAAAAATTAGATACGTAACTATAATATATAATTTCCTTACTTATATAATATCTTGATACTTTTGAAATACATTTAGTATTTAAATGTCGTATGTAAACATTTCGGAAGCAAAATGTTGTATGTAGCTATTTAAATGACAAAAACGTTCCACTTTGCCACATACGACAATTTAATTCTGAACAAAAATCAAAATATTTTCTACCCCAAATGAGTTATAGGCATTAAACTTTTAAATTAACTAGTGAAATATTAGTAGTTTCCCCTCCTAAAATTTAAAGAAAATCGCTTAGCTGAAAAAAATTTTTATAAGAGTTCAAACTTCAAACTCAATTTACTCGAAACTATCGGAATCCACATATGACAATTAAATAATCAACCGACGATATACTATTTTCCCAATCTGCTTGGTTAGCCATAAAGTTTCCCATATTCTCATTTTGGGCATAATTTATTGTTTTTCGTAATTTTGACTAAAAATTCTAAAATTATAACTTTTTTCTTTAGTTTTTAAAGATTTCCAACTTACATTTCTTTTTTTATTCTTTTGCTTACAAAAAAATATTTACTCGTGAGGTTTCTTAATTACGATTAAAAACATGCAAGTTTGCATTTGACCAGTCGCTCGCTATTGACTGCTGTCATTAGAATGCATATTATTCTATAACGACTGACAGAATCCAGAAAGTAAAAAAATCAAACGTACGGGTACGACAACCAGAATACAACAGCCAGAAATAGCGCCCTAACATATCCCTTCGATCCGTGTGAGGTGTAAAAATCTTGAAAAAAGGCTTCTAATGAACCAGATAGTTTAATTTCTAGAACACATCTTTTTAATGATTCTAATTTATAAATATTTTAAGTTCCAGAAAAATATTACCATCACCCAAACAGAGATAAAAATTAAATGCTATGAGAATATGCTGTACTCGACCTTGATTAGAAATAAATAAGAGCTGGCTAAAAAATAGTGTCAACTCGCCGAAAAGTAAATAGACTCAACGGAAAGCAACAATTTAGTGTCGAACTCTTTCTACTTCTCCTTAGCAGTTTGGGATGGAAATCCATCATAATCCGTTCAGTAGGAAAATAGTAATGGAGCCAAATGTAAAACAACCTTCCTGAAAAATCGATATTTTTGTTACAAAAACTTACAAAAATCGGTATTCCTTCACCTTACAAAAATCAGTGAAGTGAGATTGTTATTAAATTTCGCACAACCTCCTTTTATATAAATTAAAATCATAGTACTAAATTTCGTTAAGATCGGTTCATAGTTTTTAAATTGGTGCTTTACAGTCTGATAAGACTAGAAATCACACTACCAAATTTCTAAAATATCGTTCCATAATTTAACTTAGGTCCAAAGACAACTCCGGAAAACACCTAAATGCCGTAACGAATAATGTTTTTGTTGTTGTTTCATAAGGATTCATAAGATTAGAAAACGCACCACACAACTTTGAGAAGAGCGTACCACAAATTTCCATAGGCCCCATTCAAATGCGCCTAAAACCGAAAAGAATATTGATATTTTGGTGAAATTTACTCTAATTTAGCTTTAAATGGCTAGAAAAACATCATACATCTTTGTGATATTGTATTATAAAGTAGTCTTTCGAAAAGCACTTAGAACGCATGTAGCGCTAACAAATTGTATTATTGTATTTTCTTAAAATATGGTCCCATTTGGTTTTCCTCCGTAAATTTTTTTATTTCTTTGTATAATTTATTTATTGAATCTTAATTTTTTTGGTATTAACGAACAATAATTAATCAAATATTATTAAAAATTTCTAAGTTTAGGTCTTCCCAATGCCTGACGAAAGTTCTCCTGATCACGGTTCTCCTTGCTTATAAGAGAACCCGCTCTTGAAAATGACTTTAGTACGAAACAAATCATGATGTTTTATTAAAATTAAGCCTCATGAAATACTTTAACTCTCAGTGCAGGGTATCAAAAGTTCCTCACAGCCGAATATAGTACTTTTGCTTGTTTATTGATGTTTTCTAAATGAAACATAAAGACTATTAGCACAAAAACTCTCAACAGTTTCTATGATTTTCTACAATCAGAGTGCTCGTGTGTTTTTTTTTCAATTTTACCCACTTAACCTGTTGGATGGATTTTCATAATTTTGTGCCAACTTAAAACAACGTATTTCCTTCCATCTTTTGCATTTACGATTTTGCAGCAATTTTATGGAAATAGCATTAAAAAGGCATCTCGTGTTCTACAATCAACTTTGACAACATGCAAATGAGTTTAGAAAACAAAATGAACTGAAATATGGTCAAATCATTTACTGTCATTGCGAATGGCAATCATGTCGTTAAACTAGATACTTCGCTGTCTGGGTGGCAGTTTAGCAGTCGGGATTGTTCTTAAACAAGCAAGCGAAATAGTTTGGCATGTGATAACAGTGTTCTTTGTTTCTTTATTGAGTTCATTACGTGTAGACATGTTTGTAAATATGTACAAGCTGTAAAGTGTAAACGTGTGCGTGATTCTTACACAGTGAAGAAAGTTATTAAAACCACTGGCATGCGTATACAGTGAAGGAATAAATTATTCGTAAATCTTTTATTTCACCTTAAAATATAAAGTTATTTGATATAGTAGATCAAGTTGACTTCAAACTGAACAGTCAGGGAATGGATTTTTTTTACATTTAAACGTAGATGTCGGAAAAAAATAATATTTGATGTGATGACTGTGTAGTTAATAGAAGCAAAGACAATTCGAATTGAACATAAACTCAAATCATTGAAAATTTTGCAAACTCTATAGATACTGTAGTGTCGCTGCCACAAACACATACTGGTGAGAAGTATAGACGACGAATTAACGTATGTGTGTGAACGTGTTCAAGCAAAAAACAAATGCTTTACTATAGTGAAAGTGCGTGTATAAGAAATACTCTCAAAGTATAACAAGGGAATGATAACTACACGCAGCAATAAGAGTGGGAATAAAATAAACACACATTCTTTATGTTTTTAATGTAAGTTTGGGATATATGCGTTCGAAATATTGTGTATATAAATTTATTTGACAATGTTGGAACAAAAATTTCTTGCATGCGTACGCCACATACGACACATAAGTAAACATCACAAATTCTCGCAGACTGCACGAGGTAATTTCGAAATACTCACAAGGAGTATAGACAATAAATTTTTACTGCATTAAAAGGTTTTGAAAGAAACAAGTACTGTCTGGAGTATACTTCTTTAAACACTTGTACCCTCAAAACACTATTTAATTTTGCGACGAACAGTAACGCATGGTATTTGTCTTTTTGTACACACATTTGAGTTTTGTTGTGTGTTTGATTTTCAAATACATTTACGCAGGCCTACAAAACATTTCTCCACCTGTTATCTACGTATGTGTTTTGCATAGAGCATGACTTAGGACAAGTGTTTGGTTTAAAAAATCCACTTATTTAAAGGGTTTCTCAAAACAAATACTAAAAATTGCCTTGACTTTAACGCATGAAATGGGTAAAAAGGTTTTTTTTTATTTCTATTAAATGATTGTCAGACACACGCTCACACATACAAACAATAATATGCAGTTGGTATGTAGTTCGTTTCCATTTTAGTTTCTGCTTATCTTAAATAATCTCAAACTTTCTTCTTGTAAAATTTCTACTTTTTGCAAATACCCATCAACAACATCAAGTTTTTTCTTTAGATTTCTCTGATATTTTATACTTATTGTAAAAATAAAACAACAACTATAAGAAAAACAAATTTATTTAAAAAAAAAAAAAATGTACAAACAAAAAAGGAACTGAAAGAAAAAGTGTTGATAGCTCAAGACATGACAAATTCTTAAATAGAAATTCCTTTCACAAGATTCCAATTCACAATGTTCTATTTTGTACTGTCAATTTTTTTTTTTCTTAGTTGTATTCACTTCTTTTCTCTCCTACACTCACGTTCTACTCCCACCCCACCCCCAGCTATTTATCTTCTTATAAAGCGTTCTTAAATACTACCGCACCACACTTTAATCATCATCTCGTTCCATTTAACTTGTCGCTTCCTTTTTGGCGCACCCCTTTCATTTGAAAGCTTAACACTTTCTTGTTTTGGAAATTGACTTTATATTTCGAGTTATGTACTAAAGTATTTTTTCTTCGTGTTCTTGTTGTAGTTATCGTTGGCGTTGTGATGGCAAAACCTAAAAAAGAAAGGCAAAAAATGCGAAATCGTTGGGAAAAAAGTTAAAGAATTTAAATTAAAAGGACATTTGACAGCATTGTCAATTTTGTCAATTGTTTGGTGTGTCGAAAAAAAAAAACGAAGACGATAAAATAATAAAATAGAGGACAAAAACATGTTGGCAGTATGTAATTGCAATGTTCTGAAATACTAACGTATTTTGTCTTTACTCTGTTAACTTTTTTCTTTTTCTTTTTCTTTTATTTGCCCAACTTGTTGGATTTCAATTTCTTGAGGGCCAAAGAAAAAAGTTTTTCAATTAAAAAACTGTATGCAAATGAGTTAAATACTTAAATAAATTATAAGAAAAGTGTCATTCTAAAGACATACATACATACATATGTATGAACCTATGTATGTATGTATTTATAATAAAATTGTATTAATTTATAAACATGGAGTAGGGCTTATTGTTAAAACAGCATGTGCCACAAAAAAATATTTTTAGAAAATCGACATTAAAATTTAAAAAAATAAATTAAAAGTTAATTAGCGTCTTATTCAGAAATTTTCGCTATTTTCTAAAAAATCTTTTAAGGAGATGTTGGGATGGTTATAATCAGGTAAACCTTAAATATGCTCTAAAAAGTGTTTTATGCACATTCAATATGCAGCCAAAAGTTAAAAATATGCTCTTAAGGTTGTTTAAAATATGCCCTAAAAAACAAAAATGTTTCATTTGGAATCAAAACATTTAGTGTACATTTCCGATGTCCGAAAGAATTCCTTCTTTCGTACAAATACGTTCAAAACAAAAACAAAGTTTTTAGAATTTGCTTTTGTTCTAAATTTTTCGAAAAAAAGTATTCTTTCGCACAACGGAAATAGGCTATTAATAATATTTACATATTATAAACAAGTAAAATAGTATAGTTGGTCAAGATCGACCTTATGATACGGTACACTGCATTATTTACAAGCAAATTTTTTGAATTGACCCATGGGCAGTCATGGACCTAAAAGCACAACATTTTAACATGCCGTAGTAGCAATTATAACAGTGCTGGCAATCTGTATGTAATTACACATATTGTGCATAATTTATACTTGCATGTGTAGCTCATGTTTATTTAATTTTAAGCTATGTTCACATTTTGTGTACATAAGGTTTATAGTTTGCATGTTCACATGTTGGTATGTAACGTACATTTGACATAACGTATCAAAAAAAAAAAAAAAAACATTCTTACCATTTTCAATAATAAATTTATGTATTTTTTTATCTTTTGTATTATTTATTTACTATAATAATTAATTTTTTTTAAATTTCAATTTAATTTTGCCGCCACAAACAATTTTAATAATAAAAAAAAACAGCTGATGTCAGATAATTTGTCACTTGAAAGAACAACTCGTTCTAAATCAGAAATGTCATATGTACTGTACACAGAGAAATAAGACATAATATTGTTTGAAAGGGGTTCAGACGATATGTACAAATTTAACATGTGAAAAGGTGACAATCCACATGACAAATATACAAATGTGGACATAGATTTAACTTAACAATGCATTGAAAGGAAATTTTGATAATTTGGGAGCTTCGTTCAAGCGTACAGCGCAGCGATTTGTGGTGATCTACTAGAGTATACTGATTAAAGACTGAGCCCAGTATGGCAGTTTGTTCTATCGTGATTAAAAAACACTTTTTATAAATAATTAATTTCCATGTTATTAAACTTAAATAAGACTGCTAGTTGATAGTTAGTCTATTAGTGTTATGGTTGCGGGCTCGATTTTGACTAGTGGGGTCTGTTTCACTACAAGGGCCTTAAATTATTCTTTACTATTATTTGGCTGCGATCGCAAGCAAAATCAACAATGTGTGAAAAATTTGCCCAACGTAAACGAAAAATGGACCAAAAATAACAATAGAAATTAAATCCAAAAATGGTGAGAAAAGGTCTAAAAAATAATAAAAAGTCGGCCAATTTTTATTTTTTTATTATTTATTATTAAATAAAGGGTGGTTAAATTGTAAGGGCCGATGTTGAATGTGAATCACACCTAAACGCCAAGTTTTTTTCCGAATTTTATTTGACATTTCTCTATTTCAGACTTACTCAATTTGAACCATGGAGAGATACACAATCCAACAAAGGGTTAAAGTTATCCAGACTTATTATGAAAATGGATGATAAATTTCGAAGAAAATCATCTTCAGTGGTGAGGCACATTTTCACCTCAGTGGATTTGTCGAAAATTAGAATTTCCGCATTTGGGCGAATAATAATCCAAGAGTGATTGTCGAAAAACCAATGCACCCACAAAGAGTGACTGTTTGGTGCGGTTTATGGGCTGGCGGCATCATCGGGCCGTATTTTTTCCAAAATGAGGCCGGTCAGGCAGTTACTGTGAATGGTGTTCGCTATCGTGAGATGATAACGAACTTTTTATGGCCCGAATTGGAAGATATGGATGTGGACGATATGTGGTTTCAGCAGGACGGTGCCACTTGCCACACAGCTAACGAAACAATGGCTCTTTTGCGCAACAAATTCAATGGTCGTGTTATCTCACGTAATGGCGATGTCAATTGGCCGCCAAGATCATGTGATTTGACACCGTTGGACTTTTTTCTTTGGCGTTATTTGAAAGAAAAGGTGTACGTCGATAAGCCAGCAACAATTCAAGAGCTAAAGGATGAGATAATTCGGCACATTAATGGCATAGAACCTCCATTATGCCTCAGGGTCATTGAAAATTTGGACCATCGGATGGAGGTGTGCCGCCGTGGTCGCGGCGCCCATTTGGCCGATATTTTGTTCCATACATAATTGAGTAATACCAATATATCATAATAAAATAAAATTACAATAATTTCCTAAATAGTTTGTGTTTTATTCAAAATCAACATCGGCCCTTGAAATTTAACCACCCTTTATGTAATTCTCACAAAGTAGTTTTAATTATACATTCTTATTTCCATTCATACTTATTTTCGAATTCAAAATCTCGAAAAGCTAACTAAAGCTGCTCTGCATAAACGGCTTTTGGCCGGGCACAAAAATTCTCACCTCAATGGTAAAACAAATAAACACAAATATGGCGGCTTAACAAAATTCCTTAATTTGGCCCCTGCAGCGCCAAGGATGCTCCTAGATGAATCAAATGTATGACCAACCCCACTTTATTATTTATTGCGGAGTTTCGGTTTTTTTTTTAGTAATTTCAATAAGCTAAACCGTTTTTGAGTTACGCGAATATATGTTGGACAGCCTCCTCCATTCTCGATATAATGGTTAATCTCGAAAACAAGAGCTAACCTAAAACAACGGTTAGCACCACTGGATTCAGCGTGCCCCAATTAGGTTAAAATGCCAGGTGCCCGCCCGGCTTGTCTGTTTTTTTGCAACTAGCACAGTGTACTTATTGCTTAAAATTCTATTTCCAGATTATTTTTCTAAAGGTTGCGAAAGAAAAAAAACCATATCTTAAAAAAGAAAAAAAACACTTCCTTCAAAGTTTTAGGAATTTTAAAGAATAGTTTGAGGTATTATATAAAAAAAATGAGCCAAATAAAAAGCTGGTTTTTGACTTAGTCCGTTTTAGAAATTTAATATTTTGCAGAAACATATAAAGGGTGTTTTTTTAAGCTAGATAGAACTTTAAATTGTAAAAAGTAACACAAAAAATTAAATTTTGATGAAATATTTTTTTTTTCGTTTCAGTATACTCTGACAAATCGTCATGAGTAGACTCACGCTTGAACAACGCTACGAAATTATCCAAATTTACTTTGAAAATCAGTCGTCGATTCGCGCAACTTATAGACGACTTCGTCATTTTTATGGCGTACATAATCGTCCATCTGAACAAGCCATTCGTCGAACTGTGTATAGATTTCGAACGACATACTCTCTAGAGGATGCAATAACACCAACACGTCGAAGGAATGTGCGTACTGAAGAGAATATCGCCGCTGTAAACGAAAGTGTGGAAGAAGATCCAAATTTATCGATTCGTCGTCGGTCGCAGGAATTGGGGCTCTGTCCGTCCACTACGTGGAAAATTTTGCGCAAAGATCTCGGCCTACACCCGTATAAGATCCAGCTGGTGCAGGAATTGAAGCCACGAGACCATTATATGCGTCGTTCTTTCGCCGATTGGGCTCTAGAGCAGTTGGCAACTGACCCGTTGTTTTATCGCAAACTTGTGTTCACCGATGAGGCGCATTTTTGGCTTAACGGGTTTGTTAATAAGCAAAATTGCCGCATATGGAGCGAGACCAATCCACAAGAGACCCTACAGACTCCAATACATCCAGAAAAATGCACCGTTTGGTGCGGTTTTTACGCTGGTGGCATCATCGGACCTTATTTCTTTAAAAATGAGGCCGGAGCTCGCGTTACGGTCAATGGACATCGTTACCGCACCATTATCAATGATTTTTTGTTTGAAAATATGGATGACATTGATCCGGAGGAGATGTGGTTTCAACAGGATGGCGCTACGTGCCATACGGCGAACGCAACCATCGACTTATTGAAATCAAAATTTGGCGATAAGTTGATTTCGAGAAATGGACCTGTCAATTGGCCTCCAAGGTCGTGCGATTTGACACCTCTCGATTATTTCCTGTGGGGCTACGTGAAGTCACTGGTTTATGCTGATAAACCAGCAACAATTGACGCATTGGAGGCCAGCATTGTTCGTGTTATTCGTGACATACGGCCAGCAGTGCTCGAAAAAGTGGCCCAAAATTTGACGTCCAGAATGCGCTTCGTCAAGAACAGCCGCGGTGCCCATATGCCCGAAATCATTTTCAAATGTTAATGTCACGTATTGATCTTTCGAATAAAAAAAAAAAATTTGATTACAATTTAATTTTTTGTGTTATTTTTTACAATTTCAAGTTCTATCGGGCTTAAAAAAACACCCTTTATATGTTATATAACATTTTTCAAAAAATATGGTTTGCAGGCCCCAAGTATTCTCTTTAAAATGACATTAAAATCATATTCGTATGTAAAGTATTTTTCGAGATATTGAAGAAATAATCTCAACACATTCGGCAAATTCGGCGAAATTATGACATTTTGAATATGACATAACTTTTGAAAAAAATATTTTTAAAATTTTTTTTGTTCACATATGTTCCTAATAGGATGAAAGGTACCTTCTCACAAAATTTCATTAAAATCGAAAGGGGTCGGGTCCCACTCTTGGTCGATTTGACATGGAATTACCCAGTTGGAAAATTATTTCTAACAAGAGAAGTAAATAGATATATATTTATTTATTTTAAGAACAATTGTGATTTTTTTAGTTTGACTGTCAATTTTCAATTTAAATTTTTATATTTAGTTAGGCTTGAGTTCATCAAATTTAATTTTCATTAAATTTTTTTGACATGAAATTAATTAAAATTTATTGATAATTTTTATTCTTGGCTGAGCTGGGGCTTTAACTCGGGTTGAATATACGTTTCGAGAGTAACCACATTCACATCAGCAGAATTTTTTGCAGTTCTACCCTCTGCACTACTGCGGTGCCAGCCAGCCAACAGTCAAACATCAAACTTTAACCAATCGTATTGGTGGTTCTAAATATGCTGTTAATTAATTATTATTTTTCAATTTTTATTTACATGTTTCTTCCTTTTCTTTTGTTTTTTCGTACTCTTTCTGTCAAAACTTTGTCTTGAATACCTGAGTACATTTTTAAGCTTGAGTTCATTCGAATTAATTGGGGGAGTCACAAGGTAGTCATAAAGTTGTAAAGTCATATGTCTTAAACAAATTACAAGGAATATATACGTATGTATGACTTCTACTGTACAGTTATGACGCATCAATGAACACAGCATTAAAACTTTTATTTATTTATATTCAAACACAACAATATTTTTTTTAAACAATTGTTAAATTATGACGATATAACTTGATAGCACAGCTTCAGAATCCCCTAAATATCAAAATTTATGTAATTATCAATAAATTTTAATTAATTTCATGTTGTAAAAATCCTTCCTTCATTAAAAAAAATTTAATGAAAATTCAATTTGATAAACTCAAGCCTAACTAAATATCAAAACTTTAAACTATTTATTAAAGATTAGACATTATTTGTAACAAACGAAGTAAATGTTCATTTATTTTAGATTAAACATTTAGTAGTTATATTTTCACATCTCTTAATTCATTATTAATGAATAAAAAAATAAAAAAAAAAATTGATCATCAAAAGTGTTGTAGACGTTCTAATAATGCAATCTGACGTAGATAATTATCAATTATAATTGAGCCTATAAATTTGTAGGTGTATGTCCCTTTGATTTCATGTTAATACCTTTAAAATATCCAAATCTTACAAACAAAACGCAAAGGTTTTTTGATTTCTAATTTTCTTGACATTACCAGCTTGGTAGACTCAATAACACTATTAAAAAGCGCCCTTCCTCCATTTTCATTCATATTTCCATATTTATGATTTGTTTTCCTTTTTTCCCCCAATTGTTCTGGTTATTCCTGCCATTTGCAAAATTCAGCACAACAATGACGTCATTGTTGAATGAAATATCTACAACCGGGCAGCAGGATGTCGCAACAGCACAAGAGTAACAGGACTTTTATTAACTGTTATACGAAATGGAGATTTTGCTGAAACATTTTAAAAGAGCAAAATCTAGGAGAGATGTGATAAAAAAAAAAGAGTTAAGACCTCTTAAATCGCCGGCAACACTCTTGTGCTAATGAGAAGTGTTTGGCCTGTTTAATGATTAAATGTTTCTGAAGTTCATCTCATTTCCGAGTGTTTGTTGGTGAGATGGTACTTTTAGTAAATTCGAAAATTGCTTCAATGAGAAGAGAAATGCTATTTTGTTTTTGTGTGTGTTTTAATTTCATTGTTGTTGAAGGAGATGTAGGAAAATGGTACTTAAAAAGGATACTTTGCGGCAATGTTTATTACAATAACAAACGAAATAACTAGTATATACAACAACAATAAAGAGCATTAAGGAATAAAATGAAAAGTTATTGAAATAAAATAAAATAGGAAGCAAGACTCTGGAAAAAACTTTCAACGAGCATTTAAAATGGTATTTGTAGATATACAAAATACAATATGGCCAACAAATACTTCCATAGCCAAATAAAAAAGTATTAAGTTTTACAAATAATGCGAATAGTACAACATAATCATTATCATTCTATAGATGATTATCATGACGGAAGGTTGCCACAGCACGATGACAGCTAAAAAAATATAGAAACGAGTCAACGTTCGAGAGCGTCGGGTCATTGAGCCGCTTTATGTACGAAAACAATTTAATTTTCGCAAAATAAAACTGCTAGTTCTAATTGACGTAGTTTATATTCTTCTAGTTTATAATTTAGTTTTATACAAAAAAAAAAAAAAAATTTTATTAAAAAACAAAATCGAAAAAAGAAGTCCTTGCAAAAAGAGAGCAAATTTCCAATGTGTTTTTATGTCAAAGAATTGAATTTCTGAAGTTTTTGCAGTGGTATGTGAGTGATATTGGTATTTATGAGTGCAAAAATGTGGTTTTTATTCAATTTATTAGCGCAATAAAACAAAGGAAAACAAGGATCTAATTGAGCCTAAAAATATGCTACAAGATTTATATGTGTGTATTTTTTATTTTGTTTTTGGTCGAACAAAAAACTTTTTCATGCGAATCAAACACAGACAAGTCTAGCAGTATAAACGATTCTTCTACTGACAGCATGTAAAACGGATATGTAAATGTGTCTGTAAGAGAGTAAGTACAATTTGCTGCTGTTGCTGTCATAGTTTCGATGCTGTCATATCCTTCTGCTGCTACTACTGCCGCCATCAAAACCAACAACAACTGGTCCATATTTTCAGATTTAAAACATCGTTTAAAATCGTGTTTTTTAGACAAACACGCATACATATGCAGCTCATAGAAGAACTGGGTTCGTATAACAAGTGTTGCCGGCTTTTTTTATGAGACATACCACCACCAAAATGCCAACACAAAAGGAAGCATGCTTTCTATTTTTGCACATGTATGCACAATAGTTTATTAGTTTTTTATAGCACACACACTCACACACACAAAAAGATTCAGCTTATGTTTGCGAGCTAAGAGAGCAAAAAAGAAGTCTAATAAGAGTATTTTAAGCAAACTAAGAGAGCATTCGAACATTTTTTGTATTAACGTGGCAGGCAAGATTTTAGTAAAACTCAAGTATCATCAATTGTACTATAAATTTGTGGTACTACGCTCATCGTATAAACAATAAATGCAGCAATAAAAAGGAGGGAGCAAAACTTGGTATATATTTTTGTTTGTACCGCGTTATAACTTGGATACATACAATTTTGTGTATCCCCCATTGTATGAGAATGAAATTTTATGTACAAATGTTGCTTTGTGTATACATGCATAAGTATGTATGTAAGAATGTATCAGTGCGCCACCATTACACAAAATTCATTGAGGAAGGGATTTTTGTATTTTTATTAGAAGTTCAAGCAAAAGTACTGCTTTTGATATATATGTAGTATGATTTTAACTGCTGCGACTTTAAATGTTGATGCTGTCGCTGCAATCGTAGCATCTTTCGTTGTTATTGCTGTATGTGCTGGCCACAGAGGCTTGTGTAGAGAAAAGGTGCTCAAAAAAGGGATTAAAAAAATTCATTGAAAGTTTTGCTTAAAAAGTGAAAGATACCCTGCAGGAAATGTCACTAGTGAATCTGTACTGATTCACTATTGACTCAGTCACCAGTACTAGTGACTTATTATACCCCAGACAATGTTATTTACTATAGACATTTAACATGTGCGTGTCATTGAAAATCTACTACTGACGTTGGTACTACTGACTAGGTAGTTCCTTTGGGAACATATGTAGACATTGGAACCAGAGAATCACTAGTACATTTTAGTAAATGTAGTCTACACTTTTGGTACGAATACGAAATCATAACAATCTTTTTTTTAATATTTCTTTAACTTTTATAGGAATTGTACTTTTCAGTTGTTATTGATAAATTTTTTTTCGTATTTAAGCCAAATATAGTGGTAAATGTAGTGTAGTGTAGAAACTTCGTTGACAATGTCACCAAAATAGTCGACAAAACTGGTGACTTGGAGACACTTGCACCCAGGTTTCCTTCAGGGTATGTACATAATACAGGGTTATATACTTAGAGGTTTCAAAACCTCCGGTCTGGCAAGGCTGTCAGCTGTTAAATTAGTGAAAGGTTTGCATTTACGAATATAAATCGTTTAACAACCGAAGAACTCGTTAAAATGGTTAAAATTTACCACAATAATGTGGAGGTTCAAACGTGGACACTTTTCGAGAATTACGTGTTGAATCTGGTCTTCATAGTCGAAATTTGAAATTTGAAGAGAGACAGATGTGGTCAGGCCTGTGCATCATCGCAATGGGAAATTTCCAGAACGCGTTATTTCACCTTTTGACCAGGATCATGCGATTTGACGCCGTTAGACTTTTTTGTAGGGCTGCGTCAAGAAGTAAATCTACGCGGCTAATCCCCTATTGTCGGATGCATTTAAAAACCAACACTCCTTAAGTTTTCGCCGAGAACTACCTCAAAAGGATTGACTGCTGCAACCAATCTAGATGACGTTATTTAAATATCATTATATATCGTACGTAGTGGGAAGGTCCAAGCCCTTTTAAGAAATAAAAGTTCCATCGAAATCATATCTTTATGGGTTTTACTAAACTACCTCTAATTTAACCCATAGATCCCTTGCGTTTGTTTTTTTATGTTTAAGCTACAATCATCTTGGTGATCAATTCACTATATTCGACAAAATGTGTGCGTGATCGGTAAAGTGGGCGTGGTATAAAATAGAAGTATTTATATCTAAAGAACGGTATTTATATAACTTTATGTTCTTATCGCACCATGCTAAAGTGTATATGAGATTCGGCATTGCTTGCTTAATAGCAAAATTTATAAACATTTTAGTATGTAGAATTGATTTTAATAAAAAAAAAAATCTTTCTTCCTTTTTATTTGAATTGTATCCTGTTCATAATATTACAATTTCAATAATAATATTCTTTTTCTATCTTTCTTTTTCATATTATGTTTCTTAAAAGCTCATTAAATTATTCCTCAACTGAGGTTGATTTCCAGCATTCAATGCCATCTTTTTGTGGTGCGACCTTGCGGTCAATGGTTATTGACTCTTTCTTCAAGTGCTATTTTTGCAGCATTGTTTTATCAAACCAGAAATAGTATATAAAATGAGGCTTCAAATGAGGCCAGCGATATATTTGAATGTATAAAATTGCTCAAAGCTCAACTACACAAGCCTCTAATAATAACGATAAAAAAACTTAAAATGTGGAACTATTGTGCTTGATTATTAAACTCCCCATTTACTGTTTGACTATGAAGTACACTTGGTTAAAGCTCCATAACGTAGGCTTAGTCGTGTTTAAAGTCTCAGTTAGCCGGGAGTAACAGTAACTTTACCCTACCGTAAAAAAGTGAGACCAATCTATTTCTTACAGATTGAGACGTAACATCTTACTGCTAACTATAATTGCTCTAATTGCTTTACATACAGCAAAACGAAGCAGCTGATTTGCAACGTTACTGTTACTCCTCGCTAACTGAGCCTTAAGCCTTTAGCGTACTAAAATTTATTGTCTTCGTAACAGTCTCTTACCTAAAATCGATCGATTTTGTAATACATACACCCTCTTTTGATCTATATTATACTACGCTTTGTTTTAGTTTTGCTTAAAAATTAGTGTGAATGCTTATGTATGAATGAATATGCAATGTTTGTAAGTAATATGCATACTATGTACTACATTAACCATTTGTGTTTGTGTATGTGTGTATGTAAGTTTACAATCGTATGCATATGTAGAGTATATTCTTTTTTTAATCATGTTATTTTCTCTACTTTTTCCTATTTTTCATTTTGTTATTTTCAAATGATTGTATTTTATACTTTCTGTTACTTTTTGTTGTTGTTGTTGTTGTTGCTACTTTTAACCTCCTACCACCCAATTATCAGTGGTGAATGTAAGTGAATATGTGAATTTGTATAACTCTACATGTGTGTGCACTAGATACGCCGGTAATATTGTTGTTGTTACTATCATTAAAATTCCATTTTGTCTCGTGTAGTCGACAGTGTGACCAGATCTTAAAAGTTTTTACAATTGTAATATGTCTAAGATGCATAAAATAAATTTAATGAATATTGGGTACTTAGCACACATAATTAATAAATATAAAATTTTAAAATTACCAAAAATAACTTTGATATGAAATTTTCAGGTGCCCGTGCAAAAAAAAATGAACTGGCAAATTGTTTTATTTTGATTTTCTTGCGAAAACGAAAAAATTTAACAATTTGTTTTTTTTTCAACCCTCTTACAACTACACTTCAAGTCGGAAAAAAACAAATTAATTGTAGAGGAACGCAAGAAAAGATAAACTCCCTGTTTATTGTTGGTGTTTTGTCTAAGCTTTGATATCGTTGCAAGTAAGACTACAGTGTTTGTAATTCCCATTCGCTTTACAGTCTTATTTGTATAATATATTTTTCAAAGTCTTTGGGAAAAGGATTCCTAATGAACTGGCCAAAGCAACCAGTGCAATGGGCATAGAAACTACCCCAATGAATTGAGAATTAAAAAAAACAGAAACAGAAATGCAATAAATTGAAACAAACAATTGTTTCTCTCACTTTACTGCGTCAGTAAAATTTTTGGCGAGTAATAGCTGCCACGTAAGGAAACTACTTGCCAATTTACAGAAAAAGTGTGTGTTCGTAAACTTTTTGTGAGAAACTTCCCGCTTTGAATTGTCAAAAAAAACTCACGAACAAAAACTAAGAAATATATTAAATAGAAGGAAGGTATTTTGTTCTTGGCAGATGTTTTCATTGTTTAATTATGTTACTTTTAACATTTTTTAAAAATATACGAATGTTTTTAAAGCTTTTTTTGGTAATTTTTCGCCTCTGTCGTTGAAATTTTTCAATTTTATTAAGTTTTGGTTGCCGTCAACGATATGTGTGACTGGCGTTCTTAACGTCTGCAATTTTAAATCGGTTTCGAGTATAATATTATGACATTTATAACGCAACGACGTTTTTTTTTTGTAGTTTTCGACATGAGTTACAGGCACACTTTTTTCTCAGTTTTCGAGAAACGATTAACTATTTTGTTTAACATTTTTTCGATGCAAGAAGTTTTCACCAAAGTTGCAGAACATGGATACAGGATTTAAATACCGAATTTTAGAAATCGGAATCTATAAATCCCGAAATTCAAAATCCTGAATTCTCAAATCCCGAATTGCTAGCTAAGGCTTATCTGCATAGGCGGGCTTCGGCTGAGGGTTTCTCCTCTATGGTGTACCGTCTCGCTATCTAAAGCTCCTTAATTCGGTCGAAGGTCGGACACGCAGAAAAGCCTAAGGCCGATGTTTTTTATACCATTAAAGAGAAAATTCTATGCAGAGATGCTTTAGCTAGCGAAGCCGGTGTTTGTTTCCTAAGAGGGAAGAAAATCCTTGCGCCCGGACGGAGGCCTCTATTTTTAACACCAAAACTGTACAATATTACAATTTAGTATTATATTAATGTATTTCTTAATTCTATAACTTGGGGTTTTATTTCATATGAAATAAGTCCCTAAAATTTGGGGTATTTTTCCATTTCTGTTTGGGGCATTATTTAATTTCGTTGGGGACTATTTCATTTTTAAAATTGGGGATTTATTTCATAGGGAATATGACCCCAAAAATTGTGGACTTCTTTTATCTTGTTTTTGGGGACTTATTTCGTGTCGACTTTTTTTATGGCTCCGAATTTCAATAGCATACTATTCCAGACTATATGTTATATAAACTCTTAGTCCCCATCATATCTGGGGTCTTCGGAAAACCTATTTCATCATATACATGGCTGTATATGTGTTCAAGGGGTAAAAAATTCCCAAAATAATGCTAAAAAAATTTATTTAAGATTTTTGTTAAACACTCGTAAAACTGTTTAACTATTTTTGCAAAAAAAAAAAAAAAAAACAACAAGAAAAAAATAAATAAATATCTAAACGAGCCATTTGATTCTGACAAGATGTCACACAGGGTTGATAAAGTTGGTACAATTGTACTTTTTTGGTACAATTCAAACTAAAATGTACGCTGGTACCCCCCCCGGTGACTCATTTGGTACTATTTCTAAATTTTTCAAACCTACATATTAATAATTGATATAAAGTGGCAACTCGTATTAACTGTCCAATTAATGTAAGCGGAGTTTATTGTTTGGTGCAAATAGCCTTGCGAAAAAGCCGTAGCTTTTTTATGAAATCTAAGGGAAACTCTATTTTTTGTTGTTGGATTTAACAAAACAGCTTTGATAATTTGCATTTGCTCTATTACAAGACCATTTGCACCAAACACTGAACTCCGCTACTGTGAATAGTTTTTTGCACTTGTTCATTGAACGATTGCTTATGCCACATTCTAAATTTATTATCAGCGGCAGCATATAAGCGTGCATTTTCTGATGATATTGACAAGTTTTTAAAAGATATAGGAAACCACTTCTGCAAAAGTTATACATAGTAGAAGAGACGAATTCCTCTCAACTCCTCTCAATTCAAGATTATGTTGAACGAACTCATAATATTTTCAAATATTCGCCAACAAGATGGTTGTCACGTCAAGAAGTAATCAACAGAATTTTGGAACAGTGGGAACCCACTCCATTATCATTTTAGTCCGAATTATTTTGAAGGAGATTTTATAAGCGCTAAATTAAATTTTATTATCTTCGGACTTTCTTCTCCTTTCCTTTTTCTGCAGTACATATTGAAAATTGTAAACACAATAAATTTGGAAATGCGATCCGAAGATGTTCGAATGCACATATTTTTAGAACGTTTAAAAATTTTATTCGTTTAAAATTCGAGATCAATTTTCCATAAAAAAGACGATGAATTCTAAAAAGTGTATGAAAACGCTCTCTGGCGGCATGCAAAAATAAAAACTAATGGATTTCTCGACCCTAAAACCGCATGACTTCTCTGGATCAAATACAATTTTTTCGCCTCTATTCTTGAATATTTTGGAAAACTAACTATTTTGAAAAATCTGGGGTCGAAACAAAGTTTCTTGAAATTACTTTTAGAACAAAAATCGCGATGTGCTTTTGATGCGAAAAAATTTTACCCACCCTACTATTATGTATAATTAATGTACAAATTAATTTTAAGTACCTTTTGTTTTTGTTGTATTAAATTTTTGTTTTTAAAAATAAAATAAAAAAAGTTTATGATAAAAGATTTAGTACTATTGGGGCCGAAAAAGTACGATTTTAAAAGTTCGTTGGTACGATGTTGGTTTTATCATTAATCATCCCTGATGTCACATAGAAGTATATCCATACTTTTTATTTAGAAATTACTATAACAATATTATATATGTAGTTGGCCCGCAAAACCTCTAAAGCAAGCAAAATTCGAAACGCACCTTTTGGTTTATTTCTGTTTTAATTTAAAAAATTCTATTAAGTTAATTTCTTATAATTTAAAAAAAATCTTAAAAATAAATTTTTCCTTTTGCTGATTTTTCCCACCGTATTTTGCTTTACAGGACCCTTGAGAGGCAACTTTATTTTTTCGCGGACCCTTTAAGATTGCCAAAATGGTCACACTGGTAGCCAACGTTAAAGCTTAATATCTCTTGTTGTTGCTTGTACGAATTGCTAAGTATTGTTGTTCCTATGGTTTCTCTTGCTGTTGTTGGTTGTTGTTGATGCTGTTGTTCATGCGGTGCCGTTTTTTGCTTTTGTTTACTCGTGTGTTTGTGTTTATTTTGAATGCTGCCGGTCTATTGCTCTTCTTGTTGCCAACTACTTTTACTATTGTGTACAACTACGAGTGTCTGTCTATCCCTGTTAGTTTGTTTGTGTGCCTGTCTATGCATTTATTCGCTTCTTTATTTATTTTTTTTTTCTGTTCTGTGATGCCATTCTTTTCCTTTTATTTTGCTCGTTTAATGTTTTTATTTCTGTTTCTGTTGTTGTAGGTAGTTCAGTTTTCAGCTCTTTTACTTTGTTAGACAGCGTGGAATTGTATTTTATTTTGCATCGTAGTCGTCGTGCAAAACAGCATTCATTTCTGAGCTGCCAGTAGCATGATTCTCTTGTTGTTTTTGTTTTAATTTTTGTATTTTTTTCCAGTTGTATCCTTCCATTTCGTATTTAAAAGCCCCGTCTTCTATTGTATCTGAGAGATACAACAAATGTTTGTTGCAGATGCCTGTTTTTTTTTTTTTTTTTTTTGAGGTAAAATACTATTAAATTTTGAGGGTGGACTTTGAAGGATTTTCTTAGATTTCTTAGAGTCGTTTTAAATACACATGAGTAGTGATAGTCCTTTGGCTCAAAGGATGAAACAAGTTGAAGTATCGGGCTGGTAATAAATCTATTCATTGAGTATGATCGAAGTAGGGATTTCTTAGACTACAAAGCCTCGTAGCTACTTATTTCTGTGGAACCAAACAAAAAGTTAATCGTTTTTTGATCTGGCAGTCGTGATCGAAAACTTTTTGTTAGCTCCCTGATAAGTCAAATTTTTAAAGTATGTAAGTCTACTGGCTGTATATTTTTTTAGACTGAAACAGCGAAAAAAAATTCAAACTTATTGAACTCTTTCAGTACTACAGATTTAAGATAAGAAATAGTGCAATAGCTCAAGACTTTCCTAAAAGCTTAACTTTAGCGGAGAAAGCTAAAATTTCTCATGTCGACTTAAATCTTTGCCTTAGATAGAACCACAAATCCTTAAAAAATGTAATCAAATTACCGACATTTAAAGTCTTAAATTTTTAAAAGACATTTCAGACTAACCTCTCATAAATACATCAAGTATGTTGCATGTGCGTTATTAATTTTGTGTGTATGTGTGTTTGTATGTTAACGCTATTCCTGTTCTGGTGTTGATATTATTGCGGTGTAAACTTTGATGGCGCATCCCGTTTGGTTTATTTTTTCTTATTCCTGCTGTTGTGTTCCTACTGCTGCTGCTGCTACTGTTGCCGTTGCAATAACTTCTACAGCTTCTGTTGTTGTCTAGCAATATTATGAAATACTATCAATAGGGCTTTTTTCCACTACAAAAAAAAAAAAAAAAAAAAAAAACAGAATCTGTAACGGTGCTGTTGTTGTTGAAGTTTTTTTTTAATTTTTATTTATTTCTGATTTGTAGTTCATTTTTACATTATTCAACTGTTTCAGGTTGTTGGCCACCAAAAGAACCACGTGTATTTTGTTACATATGTACACAATTATGTCTGCCTGTGTCTGGCTACGAGTATGATGTATTGATCATTTTTTAAGCTTGCGTTTCTTTTCTTATTGTTTTGCCAATATGTAGCTGTAAACATGGTCTATTACATGTGCATAATTTTTGTTGGGTAGTAGTATATTGCAAATATGTTTGTGTCTGTGTACAGTGCGTGAGAAAAAATGTATGTTTATGTAATACATGTTAACGTTTTTTGTCTGTTGTCCTGTTTGTAGTGATTACATATTTTCTTTGTACAAAAATATTAATTTTATTTATAGTGCAAAAATATGATAATATGCACTTACAAAACAGTGTTTGTAAAATAATTGTAATATTCATTTGTAAAGCAGAGAATTTAGCTATTGAGTAGATATGGAGAGAAGTTTGAAATTTGCCGAAATTTCTTTATTCTCGGGGACGCAGTTTTTGTTTAATAAAAAGCAACAATTTTACTAGCGATAAATATAAGTTTTCTTTTTTTTTTTTTGTTAAGAAAACACTCAGGGGTTGACCCCTGATAGAGGGACTTAAACCTATTTATGTTGAAAATAAGAGGGAAAACTTCCGCAAAAAGGTAATTTCAGATGCGAATAGTCCGGTCAAAGAACGAATTTTCCCTGTAATGCTTTGTATGATGCACCGGTCAATCAACTACGAAAGGATGAGCACTTGAGGGAAACGCATATGACGAAAAAACCTAGAAGGTTTAAGAAACAAATCCTTAATTTCGTTAGAACACATCTTATTGTAGTAACGGTAAAACAGCGAAACACAACGCACAATGCGACGGTGCTCAAGGACGTCAATAGAATTGGACACGCAACTGTCACCAATGGGAACATTCGCTCTCAGCTGCACCCATTCAAGAACCTCCAAAATAGACGTTGAAGCACCAGCACACACATGAGAGTTGTATTTTATTCGCTGTGTGGTACAAGTAGTGAGGAAATCAGATGGAGTGAAGAACCTCTTACACCGCTCTAAAAACCGGGGCACTTTAATGCTTTTTTCACACCTTGCATAGATGTTTTGTCTATCGGACATCACATTGTGTTCTCAAGCCAAAAACTTCAACAGATGTTGATTCCTCATTTATACCTCAATTATACCACCCAGATATACAGATTGGGCACCTTGATCCGTTGCGTGTTTATGCGTAAGCACGCAACACTGGGTTTTTTGGCATTAAAATGGACCCTTTTCCCACGACCCCGTTCCAATTTATCCTGTATCTAAATGTTCAGTTGTATACAATTTTAAACTTATGTATATTTATTGAAACCAACAACTTTTAATTTTTATGCTGCTTTTTATGATTGATTTTATAAGGTGATTTTTAGTAGTAAATCATCAATGACCCATACACTATTTATGTGCATTGAGAATTCATTGCTTTTTGGGTATCATTAATTTATACGCCTAGACGTTGACAGTAATGGCCCCAGTTTTAAGAGGTAAGAGCCAATAATGTCATAAAATAAATTTTCAGGTACCCAAAATATAAAGGGCGATTTTTTAAGAGCTATAGGAAAGTTAAAAAAAAAACACATAAAATTCAGAAAAATGCATGAAATCTTTATTTGAATCGATAGTACGGTCCATATAATTTAATGTTTGAAGATTATTTCATGCAAATGTTGACCGTGACGCGCCTCAAATGGTCCATCCGCTTAGTCCAATTTTGGCATACTCTTCCCAACATTTCGGCCGGTATCTCATGAATAAATGCTTCAATGTTGTCTTCCAATGCGTCAATTGAAGCGGGCATGTGTGTATAGACATGAGCTTTAACATAGCCCCACAAAAAATAGTCTAAAGGCGTTACATCGCACGATCTAGGCGGCCAATTGACCGGTCCCGAACGTGAAATAAAATGTTCACCGAACTCGCCTCTCAATAAGTCCATTGTTAAGCGTGCTGTGTGACATGTGGCGCCGTCTTGTTGAAACCACATGTCATGCAAGTCAAGCTATTGCATTTTGGGCAAAAAAAGTTGGCTATCATCTCACGGTAGCGCTCACCATTTACAGTTACGTTACGATTCGCATCATCTTTGAAGAAGTACGGTCCAATTTTTTTTTTTTTTTTTTTTAATTTCCTAAGCTAATCCCGCGAAGCTCTATGCTTGTCTGCAGGAAAGAAACCAGAGTCTCTGTGACTTTTTCTGGATGCATTGGTAGCTCTTGCAATGCTGATCTTCACTCCAAAATCGACAATTCTGCTTATTAACGTACCCATTCAGCCAAAAATGAGCTTCGTCGCTGAACACAATTTTTCAATAAAAAAGTGGATCGCATTTTGATAACAAAATTCAATAATTTGCAAGAGTTGTTCGCTTGTAAGACGATTCATAGTTAAATTATAGACTAAACTGAAGATGTTTGACAGTGTAACAAAACACGAAACGTGCGTCAGCTGTTTCAACCAGTGCTGCCAAAAAGATAATAGCTAAAAAATCACCCGATAGTATTTCCGAAAAGCCTCCTGCGCATCGTGCCTCATTTTGGGTGGTGTTGATACAAAAGCCCTATTATTTTCAAATTAAAAGTTGCCAGATGTATTTTTTGCAAAAATTTCGCTTCATTCCCGTTGTTCATAGGCAGAACATAAATAAAATTTGATTCATTTTTTACTTTAGCTTTTATGCCTTGTACTCCCTGCTACTAGTCCATCAGCCTAATCCAATTCCATTTGGAACGTCGAATTTCGGTTTTTTTTTGTTGACAGTTGGTATGTAGTTGCCACAATATGGCGCTTGATATAGTGTTAGGCCAGAATACTTACAATATTTTCTCTAGACATGGATTTATAAATACTTGGATTGGATTTATTTCTTTAGTTGCACTAGCGCTTTGAGATGAATGCTTATCGCCAGACTTCTACTCTGTGTGATGCGGTTTCTTATATTAGCATTTGCTCCACCATTTCGGAAATAATACTTCCAGGTAGCAGACCGAGTCGACAACTTCGATCGGTTCGCCGTCTAAAGATAGAGGTTGAGAACTGTCGGTTTTAATTATCATTAGCTTGGTTTTAAGAATATTTCTCGTTTAATGTCCTGCAGTCTGCATTGTTCAACACCAAGCTTCTCGGATGTAATTGTCTTAACCAATTACAAAAGATGGCAATACCATCAAAATAAAACATTAACGATTTTTTGTTGGCAATGCATATTTTTCTTTGCCGCAAACTTTTAAATTTTAAACAATGTGATTTAACGAAAGTTCTTTTTTTAATGGTTTATTGTAAAGAAAAAACCCAAGCAATTTTAAATCCTTTGAAATCGCTCTTTATTTATTGAGTAATGGTTCCATGCAAAACTGACTTCTTTTTATGGTGTTGAGGCAGCATTTGGAACATGCAAAATCGTGTTTCAACGCCTCTTCTCTTTTCTCTTCTCTTTGCTACCTAATTTTTAAAAAAGGATAAAAACGGGTAAGTTTGTTATTTTCATATCTCCATAACCCAAAGAGATAAAAAAAATTTAACACTTATCGTTGTTCATTAAAAAAAAATAAGCGGACAGGTGTCTGGTACTTTTCTTGCAATTTGGCCCTTGTAGGGAGTCAACGGGTCAAACCTGTATTTTGTAACTTCTTTGCCACCCCATCTGGCTTTTAAAACAATAAACAATAAATTTGGTACTTTTTCGAAATTCGAACGTTTAAGGGATGAAAATCATACCTATATGTTGTTGTCATTGACATACATATACATACAATATTTTAACTTTTGATACTTCAATGGGGAGAAAAAAAGTATCAAAAAGGGGAAATACGGGAAATTAAATTTCTTTCTTTTACTTTTCCATGCTGGTAGTTTTAGAATTTTCTATAATATTGAACTTAGAAACATAAAATTATAAGTGCAGGGCCCTGAGTTAATGAGAAACAACAAGAGGAAAAATGTTGTAACTTTCTTGTTCTTCAACTGGTACTTTGTGAATTTTTCGTTATATTGGACCTAGAAACAAAAAGTTAAGCACGCAAGTTCCTGAGTTAATAAAAATCTGTAAGAGGAGCTCTTCGTACTTTTTCGATCTACCACTTGTCCTTTTTTAATTTTCGTTATTTTTGACCTAGAAGTATAAAATGAAGCATGCAACGTTCCCTCTTTAAGAGGTTCCCTCTTGTTGGTACTTTTTTGTTCTTCAACTGGTACTCTTTGGATTTCCGTTAATATCCTTACAAAAAATTGCTGATGTAAACTAACACATACAAAAGTTATAAACTAACATACTCGCGATTTTGTATTAAATTCACGTATATATATTAAAGTTCACAAGTATGAGTGGGAAAAAATGTCAAACGTACACGAATGTTTACATCAGCATGATTCTTAGTATATCAGAGTTTGTAAGAGGGATCTTTTTGGTAATCTTTTGTTCTTTAACTGTTACTTTTTTAATTTTTATTAATAAGATAATTAATAGGAGGAGACTTTTTGGTATGTTTTTGTTTTTCAATTGTTCCTAAGGGGAATCTTTTTGGTTCGTTTTTGTTTTTCAATTGGTACTATCTGATTTTTTTTAACATTGGACTTACAAAATTATACCAAGCATTCACGGATCTGACTGGAAGATAACATATGGACCGAAGATTGGTCCCTCGCCAAATCGATCCACTAAGAAGAAAAAAGCAACTTGTTAATTATACATAAGTTTTCTTTATTTTTTCATAAATTATTGTGTTTGAATTTCGACCACTGGGCAAATACTAGTTCAAATAAATATACACAATTGATAAATTACGTTTTCTGACAACTGCTTTGAATTTTGAAAATAGATATGGCAATTTTGCCATACAATTATCTAACAACCGTGCAAACTGACAATTTTTGTTGGAAGAGAATAAAAATTGGGAATTAAGCACGACAAAAAAAAAATCTTGCGAATTAAAATTTTGTATTCTCAAAAATTCTCAAATATAATAAGCTGGCAATTGCACGGCTTAAAAAAACTAAACTGGCAACATGCTTAATTTTTTGCGAAAACAATAAAGGAAGTTATTTTTGCTTTTATTTTGTTTTTTCTTAACCTACTTACAACTACAATTAATAGGGAATATAAGTTAAACTCCCTGTTTATTGTTTTTTTTTTGTTTAAGCTTTGATATTGTTACAAGTAAAACTGTTGCTTATAATTCCTATTCGCTTGACAGTTTTATTTGTTTAATATTTTTAGTTTTTCTAAAATCTTTGGATGAAGTTTCCTGATGTTCTGGCCTAAGCAACCAGTGAAATGCGCATAGAATAAATAGCTTATCCTATCAACAATAAATTTCAGTGTTTTTATCAAGAAAAATAATTGGGAATTAAAGCACGACAAACAAAATCTTGTTGATAAAATTATTTTCAGACAATTATCTGCCAACAAAATTGTAAGGCTTCTTAATATCGTTTAATTTTGGGGGCGATTTTTTTTCGGCAATATATTGTCAGCCCATGGCCACCCCTTACAATTGTGTTAGACAACCGATCGTCTGTACATTGCTACAATCCGCACTGCCCTATTTTAGCTTTAAACATTTCAAGGTATTCGAACATGTGTGTGAACACATATTTTTTTAATGTATGTGTTCGATGTGCACTTTAAGAGACTTTCCCTCCTTTAGGCAAAATATGAGAACAAAACATAAGGTAAAGTTGTTTTAATCAAATCAAATACGAATCACTAAAGTTGAATAAATGGATGATTGGAAGAACAGAGAGGCAGGCAGGTGAATAAATAAATGGATGGATGGGTGAAGAATTGAGTGATTGAGGTAGGCGATGCTGTTATTTCGTTAGTAACTATTTTGTACAACAGCAATACAAACAAGCAAGAGTGTCATAACAGGCGTGGGCCCTATCTATAAATTATAATTAAACCTTTATAAACACGGACTTCACGGCTTAAACCTTCCTATGTTAAATTATAGACCGACAATCAGAAAGCTTTATGCTTTTGTTTCTAGTCATAAGAAAGTTAGTTTGTACAAAAATTTTCAAGAGGGGAATTTATATTGGACCCATGGCAAATAATGGACCAATCATTACAAAATTCTGTAGAGTGATTTCTGGTAGTTAAAAACACTAAACTAGAACAAATTTCGACATAGATGTGGAATTTGTTATAGAGTGCAATAGTTTTAAAGTAGTTTTTAGAAGGTTGCATAAAATTAAACCAAAATAATAAAGTTGGTTCCACATTTAGACTCATAGCTCTCATCCTACTGAACCGATTTTGCTGGATTTCAAACCCAAAAATGCTTAGGATAACTAGACGTAATTTGACACCAACGGACAGACAGACAGACATGGCTAAATCCAATTAGAATTACTTAAGAAGCCAGAGTATATATACTTCATGGAGTCTGAGATGAATAATAAGAGAGTTTCACACGGAATGACAAACTGAGTATACCCTTATTCCCCACTAGTGGTGGTGAAGGGTATAACAAAGTTTATAACTAAAGATTTAAAATGTGTACAACAGATATGTATGAATGCCAGCATGTGTTTGCAAGTGTATTTGTAAATGCAAGTGTGGATGTGCTAATAGGTGTAATAAATGGTTGGTTGTTCCACATACACCAAACTTCCGTTTCAAACTAATATTTTTACTTGACTTGACTGCTTTTACTAACTACTACTATTTCTATTTCTAAGTACAACTAATCAAAACATGGAGGTCTTTTAGTTAATTGCATAAAATGTTAAGTGATTTAAGTACAAATGCAAGATATATTTGCAAAGTGCACACTCGCACACAGCCACACTCTTTCCACTTGCACACAGTTACACAATACATTGACATCTTAAATTACAACGTTTGAAACAGGCCACAACATACACAGTTTTGGGGTTAATAACAAAACGGTCAAGAATTAAGAAACAAGCAGAGAGCAAGTCAACATTTGAGTAGCTGGAGTAATTTTTAATTATAATACATTTCCATTATCGTTATAGCAAATCTCTTTAATATGTTGAATATTTATTTATATTTAAGCGAGCAGATTAGAAAGTTCTTTTGAAAAATCTTTCTTCTATGACAGCCAGGGCCAACTATTAACCGGTCTTTAATCTGCATGATAGCACATCCTGTTTGTGCAAAATTATTTTTTATAAGCGTTTTAAGAGTTGTGCTTGAAAAATAAATTTTTGCATAAATACATTTTGGGCACTTCCACAGAAGTGTCACGTTACGCCATCAAGCAATTAATTTTGTATCTTGGAACCATGTTGTTAAACATTTTCCCACTTTTCACTTAATTGCGCTTAAACCAAAATAAAAAAAATTAAGTAATAACTACAGTTTAAGAAAACAGTCTAAATACACCCAACAATTGTGCGATTGTAGAAAAGTTATAAAGATAATGAGAAAAATTGATATGCTAATATTTAAGCCACTTATAAATAATTTTATTAATAAAGGAACAAATTAACAATATGCTATTATAAAAACAATAATAACAAAAACATTTAAAATCGTCAGGAAAAAAGTCTACATACAACAGTGTGGTTACTCCATGCAGTATGTAGAAAATTAAGAACAGGAAGGAGAAAAAAGCCAGTTTTTTTATTTTATTTGGAAGAAGTAAAATATCTGTAATTTTAACCATAAAAATGGAAGGTAGAGCAGAGGTACCGATCTCTGTTAAAAATATTGTGATCAGTTAGCGAAAGGAAGGCAAATCTTATGGCGAAATTTCCAAAATAGTAAAGATTAGTCGCGCTACAGTGCAGACAATAAATAGAAATCAAGAGCACAGAAATAAACCACGCATTGGCAGACATAAGAAGCTTTCGAGACGTCATGTTAGCAGTATGCTGAAAGAAGTGAAGCGTGATTCGAAACTTATGGTGGTTTCTATTCTAAAAAATAATAATGCATTTTAATTGTGTAGTATATTTATCAGGTTACACGCACCCTTATAAAGTAATACATTTTTCTAAATGGAACAAAATAATAGCTAAGCTTTACACTCAACACTAATGTGTATTTTGCGTGTCAAATATAGAATGCATACTAATAGCGATATTCACCACTGTTGAAGCGATTTTCAACATTAAATTTTCTTTTAATTCTGATAAGCGTTAGCAACACTGATTTTCAATAATTAAAGTCAGCTGTTGTTAAAAATTTTGCGTCAAAAAAAAAAGTTTTTAAATAAAATTAAAACAAAAAGTTTTTATATCCATCACAATATAACCAAAAATCACAAAACAACACAAATTGTACGCAAACATAAAGGCCATGTCAGATAAAACTTCATCGCTTTGCGTGACACATTTAACTTTGACAGAAAAGCGTAACGCAAAAGGTTTATGTCAGAATAAAAACTTTGACAACACTCACACATTGTGTGATAAAAAGAAAATAAATAAAAAAATTATGCTAGCAGATTGTCAAAGCTCGCAAAAAGATGAGAGTTGCCTAACTTCGATTTGCGTTAAAAGTTCTTTATGTGACATGTTTCGTATAAGTATGAATATTTCATCTTAAGCGGCCTATACACTTGCAATATTATTGTATATGATATTCGCCATATTATTTCCATTTTTCCTATTTTATGCAATAAGTCGCACAATGGTTTCATTCATTCAATAAAAAGGTGAGCATAGCCTATAGGAATAACATAAACACCATTGTACAATGTTGCCAACACATTTCACTTTCTTTTCGTTGTGCAACAAAAATCAAAAGCCTTTTGATTATTGCCAATATATTGTGCCACCTTCGAATATCATATACACATTGGCGATATAATTATTCAATACGTAGAATTGAACGTGGCCTTAAGAAATAGTCAATAAAAAAATACTTGCTTGCGTAAAAAATTACTTAACGCAGATGCAAAAAAGGGTATTGTCTCACACTCAATTATAACTGGGGGTAAGAAATGGAACAAATTTGCCATTTATTTTTGCAACATATTTAGAAAGAAAACGACAACTTTTCATATGTTTGCATATATTTTTAGAATAGAACAAAAACCCGCGCGAATGGTAGTTATACCCGTTTAAAAGCAGAGTGGCCCGAAAAAAGCCACTAACTTTTGCGAAAAATCGTAAGCTTCGGCTTGAATTTGCTCGGTCACATCTTAATAAAGACGTTCTCTTGTGGAAGCGGGTGATATTTACTGATGAAAGTAAATTCAACATTTTCGGAAACGATGGAAAATCAAAGTTTTAGATGAATCTTAACATCCAAAAAATATTACACCAAAAGTTAAACATGGTAGCGGCAGTGTGATGGCTTGGGGCGTCATGGCATCATCTTGATTGAGGCGGTTAGGTAATATGGATCGCATTCAATATTAGAACATATTGGAACGAAATCTGAAGGCATTTGTTGATAGCCAAGGCCTTAGAAATCAATGGATTTTCCAAAAAGACAACGATCCAAAGCATACCGCTCACGTTGTACGAGACTGGACCCGAGGCAATTAAATTCCCCAGCCCAATCACCTGATTGAAACGCTATTTAGCATATCTGGGATGTTTTTGAGAAAAATTTACGAAAATATGACATAAGCAGTCGTAAAACTTTTAAAACTGCTCCTGTTCGAGCATGGACCAAAATTACGCCTGTTATTACTAAAAATTTAGAAAATGCAGTGCCCCGTCACCTTCAAACGGTTAATTATGTTTCTTATATCAAATTAGTTACTTCTTTTCTTTGAATGTTGGATATTTTTGTTGTTTTTATTGTTACTTATCAACTATTTTTTTATTTTATAAATAAATTATGCTGGTGGTGCCTTAAATATTACTATAAAAACTTTTTGTTTTTTTCTAACACATTTACTACGCATCCGGAATTGAGTGGTGTATCTAGTTATTTTCTTAAACGGTATATGTGACCTTCTCCGAGAAAAGGAACCTAGTGTGTGAAAATCAAGTTTTGAGAAAAACGCATTTAAAGTTTCATAATTTTAATGTTTTTCTCATTTCTATCAATTTTCCCAAGTTCGTTTTGTGCGTTTTTATGGGGCAAATAAATTTTTATCAGAAATCTAACTCATTTCATCTTGTTCTATACCCTTTTAGGTACAAGAATCCACTCTTAAGTCCAAGCCCGTTTTTTGACACACTAGGTCCCTTTTCTCGGAGAAGGTCACATATAAATTATTCTTTAAGAAACAATTTAAAATGCTTGGTGCCGTAACGTGACAAAATGACTTTCCTGGGGAAATACCAAATGGCTCATTGATACGAAATAAAAACAAATTTTGATTTTTTTGAAGCAAAAAAAAATTTTTTTATTTTATATTCCTTATGCTGTTAAAAACTCAAAATAAAATCTCCATAAGCTTAAAAGTTTTGCAAATTTTTTACACGCGTAACACACTTTAAAATCAGTAGCCATGTTTTGTAACTTTGGTGAGAACTTCTCGCATAGAAAAGATGTGAAACAAAATATTTCATCGTTTCACGAAAAGTGAGAAAAAAGTGTTCGTATAACTCATGTCGAAAACTACCAAAGGAGATTACGTCGTTATGTTATAAATGTCGTACTATTACACTCAAAGCCTGTCGCACATAACGTTGACGGCGATCAAAATTTACTAAAACTGAAATATTTTCAACGAAGGAGGCGAAAAGTCAACCTTCGGCGATACCAAATAATGTAAAGTGTGACTTTAGTGTTTGTGGTTTAAAAAGAAGCTTTTAAAATATTCGTATATTTTTTTTTTTCAAAAATGTTAAAGCAAAATAATTAAACAACGAAAAAATCAGCCAAGAACAAAATACTTACCTCTTCCGTCTTATTTTTTTATTGCATTTTGCAAATTTAATATATTTTTTAGAGTTTAAATTTTTTCTCACCCCGATTTTATATGTGAGTTTATTTGACAATTTAAAGCGGAAACTTTCTCACAAAAAGTTTACGAACACACACAATTTCTGTAAATTGGCAAGTAGTTTCCTTACGTGACAGCTTTTACTCGCTAAAAATGTTACAGACGCAGTAAGTGAGAAAAACAGTTCTTTGTTTTAAATTTATGGCATTTTTGTTTTATTTCTCACATTTTAATCGAAGAGTTTCTCGACGCGAGAGTTACAGAACATAGACACAGAAGTGATCATTTCAAATTCCAATTTACCGAGATATGCATGAAAAGAATTTATGTAAATATGTTTATAAAAACCGTTTCATTATAAAATCCTAAATTGGTATCTTTGAAATAAAAGAAAAAATGTTAAGATGGCTAAACTATTTTACGGCGCAAATAAAAATTTTCGTAGCGGCAGCAAGCTATTTTGAAACCGAGAACTACAGTGGCTTCTGCAACTTTAAGCCTTTTTTCTACCAAATTTTAAGCAGATCAGGAGCCTGATTCTGGCAGTCGTGTTCGAGTAATTTCTCGATTCGAAAGCAATTTAATATCTAATCATATCAGTCAATACTGAACGAATCGGAATTATTTTTTCAGTGTTGTAAAGCATTAATTTGAGTTTCACAATACTGAAAAAATAATTTCGATTCTTTCAGTATCGACTGAAATAAAATTGCTTTCGAATCAGGCCCCTGATATCAAAGTTTCAAAATTTGTTCATAAAAATTCAAGCTTGAAGCCAGATCCTGATAACGACCCGCCCACTAAAGTGGTCACTCTGATTTTTTTTATTGGCACCCCTTCCAAGTTTTTTTAATTCTCCTATTTGTATTACACTCTGGTGCATTTTAAAATGATTTTAGTTCGTATTTTTTTCAGGCCATCTTCAAAAAATTTCCAAAGCCCTTTTCAAACTGTCCTCCTAGTAACAAACCCAATTTAAGTGTGTACGTGTGTAGATAACGCTTTGACCAATACTATTAGTATGGATTACATTGCATATGAGATTTATATGGTATAAATATGCATTTGTTTGTTTTGCAGTTAAAAAGATTATATGATTAAGATGGTGATTTCAAATTTATTTATTTATTTATTTGTTGTTCTCGTTGCATAAATGCAATTTTGAGTGAATTATTGTTGGAGTATAGTAATTTCAAAAATTTTCATAATAAATTACAATATCCCGGTTTTTTAATTTTAATTGCTTTTATAACAATACATTGAATTTTATTATATGGCAATGGATATTAAC
Source organism: Pollenia griseotomentosa (assembly GCA_963931875.1). Classification (NCBI taxonomy): domain Eukaryota; kingdom Metazoa; phylum Arthropoda; class Insecta; order Diptera; family Polleniidae; genus Pollenia; species Pollenia griseotomentosa. The sequence continues at coordinate 14,554,056 of OZ007564.1, forward strand.
TCGAATACGTATGTAATTTCGCATTTTATGCGAAACTTAATGAATTGTTCAAATTGCTGAATATTCCCGGAGTATTGCGGCCATTTACTGTATAAAATCCTTCAATCAATTCAATCATACACTTCAATACTTGTGTGTTGTATACAAATTTAAATATATAAGTAACGGATTTTCTCTCTTTTTTTTGTTTTTTTTTTTGTTTTTTTTGTTGTTTTCGCATCAATATCGTTTTGTTTTGTTTAATTGGAATACGTTTATGTGTAATCATTTGCTACAATCAGACAATCGTCCATCAGTGACGTTTTTCCATTATTAATTCGTTGTGATGATCAGACATTTAAATTTGAGGATTAAAAGAGTAACGAGGGTAACTATTTGTGTGACGGACTTCGTTAAATAAGTTGTTTTAATATCTATGAAAGTCAAGGCGAATTCCTTACAGGAAATCTCGGTGTTACAACAAATACAAATCCTACAAAAACCACAAGCAATTTGTTTTTGTAAAATTATTGCACAATGTCAAATAAAAAAAAAAACACAATATAAACAAAGATAATAAACAAAATTTTGATGTCCAACAATTATAAAGTTAAAAAAAAATATATATTCGCCTTGATTAAAGTGTTAGATATGTTTTACATGTTTTTTTAAAGTGTTTCTCAAAGTCTGCACCATGACCTGTAAGCAGAAAACAAGTTCAATCTCGATTGGTTAAAATCCTTAAACTAGATTAAGCGAATGACATTAATAGTCTACTACAAGCCGAATTTATATAAGGTGACCGCAAAGGCGAATTTACTATTTTTTTACTGTTTTTTTTTTATGTTGAGTTTACATTTTGTTTCCGTCAGTTATATTTATTTGTTTATATTTTATACTTGTTTTTGACAGTTCCAAATTCGCTTTTTTATGAATTCGCCTTTTTGGCCACCTTGTATATATAGCTACGGCTATTAAAATTTAACTAAGCGATTTGACTAACGGAATATGGGTTAAGCAACATCGTAAAATAGTTGCCCTAAAATAGCGAACCAGATTAATGGCGTTTTCTTCTCTGAGAAAAATTCTGCATTTATTTTGCCTTTTACATTATTTTTTTATGTTCTTTTCTGAAAAACATGTGTTATTTTAAAAGTGTTAAGCGGTCTTTTCTGATGATGTTCCCTTTAAAATTAAAAAAAACGCTACAAGTTCAACACTCATTTTAATTAAAGGGGCATGAGTGCAGCACTAGATCAATGCGAATTCAGTTCTAGGTGTTACCAAGTTTCGAGCAGTAAACAATAACAATGCAATACAAAAACATCTGTTGTTTCTGTTTGCTTTGGATTGTTTTAGTCTTGCCACCACCTGTAATTGAATTTACCTTGCGCTAATTGCACTTTATTGTTTAATGCCGAAATTTGTGTTCTTTTGTAAACGTAAAATATGAAACACTTCGTAAAAATTTGGGACGCACTTAAAAATGTTGCCAATTCACATGTTACACTTATGCAACACTTTTTTTTAGAAAAGAAAACGCCATAAGCTTTAGCTACGAGAATTACAGAATAAAGGCTCAGTTAGCCAGGAGTAACAGTAACGTTGCAAATCAGCTGCTTCATTTACGTCTCAATCTGTAAGAAATAGATTGGTCTTACTTTTTTACGGTAAGGTAACTGTTACTGTATCTCCCGGCTAACTGAGCCTTAAGGCTATTGGAAAGTACGCCTCTATAAAGTCAAGTATATTCTAATGGAAGTTTTGAAGATTTTAGGTCAATTGATATTCTTTATATCAAATTAAGTTTTGAACATTCCAGTGCTTATCACACGGTCCTATAAAAATTGCTGATTAGCCAAAAAAAATATGCCAAACTTTTGCCAAGATCTAGACGTTTACTTTGAATCCTTGGTACAATATAAATTTGCTCGAAGCAGCTATGACGTTTTGCCCATTTTTCTGCCACCATATGGGTTCCGTGCCAAAAGAACAGGTTATTTTTTAAGTTCAAAAACGCATCAATCCAATTTCTAATTGATCGAAAGAAAAAGTAGCCAATCGGGATTAGGTTTGATCCTAAGGCAGCTGGGGCAAAACTTCCAAACATCTAGTTTTAATTAAAGTTTTTGACTGGCATTGCAGCATGTTAGAGAGCGTTGACATGATGTTATAGAAGTTTTAAGCTAATGCTCGCCTTAAACAAATCCGCTTTGTTCGTTACAGGTTCCCTGTAATTGTCTGGAAATGTTAATTCTTTGGCACAAAATATAACAAATTTAACGCAAAAAAATTAAATTGTAAACATTATTTCAGTTTATGACTAAATGACAGATGCATGCCCTTGAAAATGCCAAATAGATTCTTAAAGACCTTGCGAGGGTTAAGTGTTCTATTGCCACCATAGGCTCTAGCTTATTTCACTAAATGGGGCTGAAGGTCTACATTACAATTGCTCGGTAAATTAAGTTAGGTTATAATTTTCACCAAGTTCAGCTAAAACTAACTATTACTTTAACTTCCAGCTAACAAAACGTTTTGACAGTTGTAACTGATAGTTAATTATAACTGAACTTTGTGAAATTAGTCGTGAAGTGTTTTTGTAACATTTGATAATTAAAAAATTAACATTAACATGTCCGCTGGGTTTTTTTTTTAATAAAACATTCAACAGACAGTTAATGAGTCTGATACTTGTTCAATAAAATCAATTGCATATTAAAATATGTGATTAAGCGAAATTAAATTATAGACTAAAATTTTCCAAACATTATATGGAATTCCTAAAGTTTTCTTTATGTCTCTTTCTCTCTGGCTAACTGTAACAATTTATTCAATTGTCCTTTTATCCTTGCATAACTTCACATGTATGTCGTCTGTCGGTTTAGCAGCATTTCATCGGATTTAAAAAAAAAATAAATTTTTGCGTTCATTAAGCTTAAATGCAATAAATAAACTTAAACATCTATGCAGGAAATGCTTAATGCAAACAAGTCCTGACCAAAGATAAACAAAATAAGGGCGTAGCTTACCCAAAAACACTTGAAAAATTAAAGCTGTAAGCTGAATTTATTTCTTTAAATGCGTCTAGGTTTTTTTCCTATTATTAATAATTTCCTTAAAACGCGATATTCACATAAATCTTATATTTTACAAATGGTTTGTGTCTTTTTTTTTTTTTTTTTTTTTAATTTCCTAAGCTAATCCCGCGAAGCTCTATGCTTGTCTGCAGGAAAGAAACCAGAGTCTCTGGCGGGAATCGAACCCGCAACCTCGGCGCTGATATACTAGCTCGCTACCAGCTAGCCTACCGAGGCACTTTAATAACTTATATGAAATTTTTCAACACTTACAGAACAGAGATCAGCAATGAGTAGTGAAAAATTGAGTAGAGCTAAATCATGACTCATAAATTCTTGTACTTATACGCACTCATACTTATTCCAATGTTATTCAAACTCATATTCACTCAGAAGTTTTATTTTACTCATCGTACTCATACTTAGCTACATTTGTAGTGGTTGATTTAGAATCTACTCAACTCAATGTGTATAGGCGAAGCAAAATGCGAGGCTGCCAGATTTTTCCCCGAAATAACAAAGTGACGGTTTGGCAATTACAGTTTACTAAAGTTACATGTATGAAGTGGACGATTTTTCGCCAAATTTATCTGGCAGCGTTGATTATTAAGTTGTGTGTTTGATCTGTTGTGTTAAAACGGTAAATGGATGAGCGAAATGAGTTGAATCATTGTGAGTATTGTAAGTATTTTCTTGAAATTATAATTCAAACTGACGTCATTTATGAGTATGCGTATAATGTCGACGTCGCACTCATATTAATTTATCTTGTGTGTATGAGTGAATCAGAGTAGTTTAGTTTAAATGATGTCTACGCACTTATACTTACAATTGCATTAGTCAGTATGAGTAGCGAAAAAACGATTCATTTCTGATCTCTGTTACAGACGTATTTTTAAGCAAAATTTTGCCACAACGATCTGCTAACTTGCAGAGCGATTGGACTTTGGAGGAGAGTTAGCAAAGAGTTTATATAAAATTAATCTTTAGCTGCCAAAAATAGTTTGAATATCAACTCTTAAAATTTTATTGTAAAGCCAACTATATATTTAAAAATCAGCTCTGATGTATTTGTTGACAGTTCTTTTAAAGTTTATCCCCTCGAACTTTAGGTTTGATTACAAAATTACTTTGATAGAAAACAGCTGTTTTTTTCATACTTGGCACGTATTTGATTGTTATTTAACATTAATTTAGCAAATGGATAAGAAATGCATTATAAATAAAACACATTCTTAATTTATGCAAAATTTTCTAGGTCTACGAAAATATCGAACGTGGAGGAACTATTTCATAATAATTGTTGCCAAACTTAAGAAGAAGAAGTATCAGGAAATCAGCAGCTCTTTCCTGATTTGACTTAATGATAATTTTTTAAAAAATTGAGTAAGATATGGGGTATATATATATTAAATAACCTTACCAAAACCTGTTTCACGAAATTTTTTATGGTTTCTGAGATACTTGGCATTAATTTTGCTTCAAATCTACTTTTTTAAATTTTATTAAGTATTGTTTTGCTCTACACACAACTGTTTGGCAAATGATGCAAATTCCTCATATAAAAAATTACAAAATAAGTTTCCCTCTTGCTTCGCTTCATTGCCGTAAGAAAAATAGTATATAGTAATAAATTTAGAAAAGTGGCGTATGCGGCACAAAACAAAAATTTTCACTTCCAATCAAATACTGTTACGAAACTAGATTCATCTTGGAGTTATTTATAGTTTTGGTTATAAGCAGGGAAACCATAAATATGAAATTGCAGGTTTTTTCTTGTGCGACCGACCAATGAAGGCACAAACAATGTATTTATCCGTTTAGGAGCCTTTTATGAATTTTGGGATCGATTTGTAAGTGCATATTTTTGCATATTTTACCGTTTGCAGCATTTTTGTGCATATTTTAAGTTTATAGTGCATATTTTGCGTTTTTAAGGCATATTTTAATACAAGTTCATTTTTTTTAGATGCTTATAGGAGCTTTCGCAGGAAATATAGTTTTTTCTTCGTTCCTCCAATTTCGCCATCTACGTTTAATTTTTATTCTCAAATTGTAAGGCAAAGCAGGTTATCCTTAAGGATAAGTGTTATGCGATATGTATAATACATAGAAATGTAGACCAATCTTTTAGTATACCGATCGACTAAAAATCCCTTTTCCAAGTGATCTAACGATGTCCATCCGTCCGTCTGGCTGGTTGTCTGCCCATGTTAACCTTGTGCGCAAAGAACAAGTTCCAATTTTGTAGATAATTTGATTAAATATGGACGAGGTCTGTGTAAATGGTGAGCATCGGTCTATAATTTCACATATTCCCCATAAAAACTTCTTTCCAAATAAGACTCTTTCTGTCAGTAAGCCATCTAATTATGATGGTATTTTAATTAAATTCGCACCAAAAATATTTTACTGCAAATTAAATTATTTTCGAATTTAAATAGCTTTCACTTCCTTTAAATGTTAACATTTGTTAACAATTTAGAGACCGTACCTAAAATCCCTTTAAGACAAAAACCCATATGGCTGTTAATATCTAGATAATATTCGACGCAAACATCTCTTATATGAGATTTTACTTAATATGGGCGTAAGCGATAATATTTTTAGGTTTTTTTTTTTTGTCAAATTTTGTTATTTAATTGTTAAAAATTTTGTCTTCAAATAAGCTATTTTTGATTTTTTTGGGCAAATTTTTAACATTTTCAGGGCATATTTTTAACATTTTCAGGGCATATTTTCCAGTTTTTACTGCATATTTAATGCGCATAAAACGTGTTTTTAGAGCATATTTCTGGTTTCCCTGGTTATAAGTTATCTTGTAAGCTATAACTTATGTCGTTTCAATTTAAATTAGATTTTGCTAAAAACCATAAAAATCTGAAGCCGCGGTTTCGGTTTTAAAATGATTGAAACCGGTCGGTTTCGGTTCGGTTTTGAAAATATCCAAGTAAAAGTACATACATATATATTTTTTTGTATGTAATACAATTTTTTTATTTGTTTCAATTCAGGGACTTTTATTAAAAAAAGAAATATTTGTTCTTCTTAGTACTTATTTCAAATTTAAAGAATTTTGAGATGCCTTGCTGTTATGTTTAAAGTTTTATTATATGAAGTACGAGTATTATATACATAATATACATTTTAAGTAAAAGCTTAAACCGAGGTTTTTTGGCCGGTTTTCGGTTTCGGTTTTTAGGCATTAAAACCCCGGTTTCGATTTCGGTTAAAACCGAACAGCAATCCCTAGCTTAAATTGATATTTGCTCCACTGTATTGTAAACTTTAGATTTAATTGTAGAATGTCGAATTCGAACAGAATATTCTGTAATCGACTAGAAGGTTCTTGAATCTACTACTATACAACTACTACCGGTGGTGAAAAGAGTGACTCGCAAATTTTAGTAAGTTTTTGTTTTGAGGCATTAAACGGTTCAGTTCGTAACTAACAATATTTTATAAATATTGTTAACAGATTAATTAATTTTAATAAAGCTTGTTAAGTTAAATAAGTGTGTGTTTTTGTTTGGATTTGCAATTAAAAGAACTCAAAAGCTCTTATTAAAGGAAAAACGTACCAATACTATTAACTTCTCAGTTCATTCATGAACGTTCACAAAAATTAAGATTTATCTTCAAAACATATGCTTTCTAACTTCATGAAGACCTTCATTGTCTTTTTTCTCCACTAAGACTTTTTGGCATATGCGCCAAAGCAATGAAGAGCTGACGAAATCAAAAAATACACACATAACGATCGGTCAGCAAGCCGAACTTCGTCAACACATTTAACATAAATAAAAAAAAAACTGCGTTTACGATTTGTGTTTGCACCCCACAGCCCTGACGATTGTGATCCCTGCAGAGCTCTTACTAATAAGTTATAGATCTTTTTTTTTTGTACTTTATAGAACTCCGGTCTGCCAGAATCTCTAAGACATTATAAGACTATTTCTCAGTAACACCGGTGGCATTACAGTGTCCCCTGGTAGTGCCTGTCTTAATAAGCAACAACCTCTTGGCGTTACACTCCTTTGAAATATACTCCAATATCTCAAGTTTGTCAGATCTCCAAAAGTTGTGGCCTTAAAGAGTCCTGTGTATTGGTGAAGGCCCTTGCGAGGGTCACGTTTTATCCCAAAACTCAGGGAGGAAATTCTTCAAAATGTCGGATTAGAGGTTGTTTTCCAGCCGTAATCTAGGGTAGAGGTCAGCATGCCGGCAGCTTTTTCTTTGTGCTTAAGATAATCACCAGAAACTGCCGTGCAGTTAGGCTTGCCATTTCTATTTTGAGAAAAAGAGGACGTCAGCATAAAAATGTAGGACATTTGTTCGAAAAAAGAGGACACTTTTTAAACAACTTAATATTAATAAAATTAACGACGGCACACAAAAACTTAATTTGGGTAATTCCATGTCAAGTCAACCAAGAGTGGGACTCGACCCCTTTCGATTTGAATGCAATTTGGCGAGAGGGTTTATTTGATCCCATAAAGTACACATATCAACGAAAAACAATTTTTTAATTTTTTTTTCAAAAGTTATGTCATTCAAATTGTCATAATATCGCCGAATAAGCCGAATGTGTTGAGTTTATTCTTTTAATATCTCGAAAACTACTTTACATACGAAGATGATTTTTGTCAGTTTAAAGAGAATACTTGAGGCTACAATAAATATATTGAAAAAAATGTATATGCAAAATATCAAATTTTAAATAATACTTCAAACCGTTTTTTAAAAATCCTAAAACTTTGAGGGATGTGCTTTTTTTAAGATATGATTTTTTTTTTCTTTCCAAAAAGAATCTTAAAATAAAATTTTAATATAATCATTTAGCAATAAGTATTTATTTGAACAAAAGTAACGACTTTGATAAGGTTGCTTTTGCTTATTTGTTCCATTTTTTTGGAAGCTCCATTTTGGGCACATTCAAAGAAAAGTACTCTTTTTGTCACGTTACGTCCCCAAAAATTAAATCATACCTATCTTAAAAGAACCCGAGCACCTAAATCTTTTTTTTAATGAATTTTGTGAACTGTGATTTAAATCCAGGAACAAATTTACAATGAAGGTGTAAAAAGCCGGACAACCCCGGACACTTGATGAAAAAGAAGTAGGACTGCCCCGGATACCCAAAAAAAGAGGACGGTGTCCGGGGAAAAGAGGACGGATGGCAACCCTACGTGCAGTGGAAGTTATATAGCTCCAGCTTCTAAGCAAGGGATATGTTAATGATGCCAGCAGTCTTGTACCAAAACTACCATCTGTTTGTTTTTCATACACGGAGACATATGTAGACGCCTTGCTTTCACCTGGTGTTAATATTACTGTGAAAAAAGTCTTATAGTGGCAGACCCCCACGTGTATCTTAAACACAGCTGTCATAATAAAGGACACAAGTTAAAAAGTAACTAGTTTAATTTTTTGCCCCCATTAAAGTCTCAGCCTCTGTGTAAGCACGTTGACGATTTATATACATAAGTACGTACTACTTTTATACGCATATAAATATTTCATTGTATTGTACTTTTTCCATTTGCTGCAATTTAAAATAAAATATAATAAAAAAAAAACAGAAACGTTAAGCTTCTTTTCCACTATATGAATTTGTTTCGTATGCGTATAAGGATAAATTAATAAAGGAGTCTGCTTTTGTTGTTGGCTGGTCATTCTCTCGCGTTATTTCCTCTCTCTCTCTCTTGTGAGTCTGCCTGTCTCTGTGTCTGGCGTACAAACGAAAACAATTATTTATTTATTAAAGGCCGCATTAATTGAAATTATCACCAATATCCACAAAACAACAAGAATAAAAGACTGAAAACTGACTGTGCCACATTCGCCATTTATGTGAATGTGGTTTAAGTCATTTTTATTGCTTCTACTTACTGCAAGTGGAAAATGCTTTAATATTAATGCTTAAGGAAACAGGAATTCTTAAAATGGATTTAAGAACTATTTAAAGTAAAAGTAAAGATGGTTTTCTTGCAAATTAAATGGTAGTGCATAATTTTAGGAGCAGTATTTAACTTTAAAAACTTCAAAACTGTTTGCAGGAAATGTTAAAAAAAACCATTACTTTCTACATATGGTTATGGTAAACATTTTATTGTTATTATTATAAGTCAGTGAAAAGAACTTAAAACGACAACATCGGACAACACTGCATTAAATATTAAATCATAACTATTTCCCTGAGGATGACCAACAAAGTTGGTCGAAATATTGGAACAAATAAATAATAAAAATTAAAACAAAACAAGAGTTTTTATTTTTTATTCTATTTTATGAAACAGACCTCAAGCCGAAAAATATAAACATAACACATCAAACATAACATGTTCGGAGGCAATTATAATATGGCTGTAGCTGCTTGATGGACGACTAATTTAACCATAATGTGGTTGCCGGTGACAAGTAGCCACAATATGCTTAAAAATTTTTCGTTAAAAATAGTATTGTTGCGTTTGCTTTGCGTATACTTACAGGAAATATGACTTCAAATTGGAAAATGTCAATTCAATGTTCATAGTTTGCGTAAGCTATTAAAGAAGATCAACATATTAATTATTACCAACAAATAAAAGATATATGAAAGGTAAAATGGAAAGATATAAAAAGCAATTAATTAATTCTATGAAAAAATTTTTTACTTCTCTCCTGGTTTTTATTTATTCTTCTTTAATAAAATTTGCCATTCACTTTATTTGACACCAATCAATTAAACCAGGCACACTGATGGAATTATGCTTAATAAATCTAATGAATCAATTTCATTAAAATTTTTTTCTTATGTCCAATGAAAAATTTTATTACGGGAATGAAATTTTACAAATTTTATTAGTTGACTCTCCGTAAGTGATTTTCTTAATTTCGTTAATATTTTTCAGTGGCTTAATTACAATTTAATACCTCTTTTTAAAGAAAACCCCAACTAGATTTTTTAAAATTAAAACGAACTATTAATAAAAATATTCAGGGTTCTTTTAATCAATAAAAAAAGGAAACTCTTGTAACTTCATATTTTCAATGAAAAATGTCACTAAGTCAATAAAAACAAGAAAAAGTTCCTTAACTACAAAATACTTTTGACTTCGAAAATATTTTTTTCTAGAACTGTTACAGAAACGTATTTTTAATTAATTTTTTGGCTACTCAATGAAACATTTGCAAAATAAATAGTAAATTTTAATGTTTCATAATAACAACGAAAAAAAAACATAACGAAAACGAAATAGAGATTTTAACTTAGTGTTTACTAACACTAGGTTCAAAAACAAACAACGAGAAAGAAAGAACCAGAGCACAAAATTCTCACATTCTTTTTCCTTTATAGGCTTTTAACACTGATCAACACCTACCATCAAAGATGTAGAAAATGTGTAACACTCGTTTACATTGCTCACATCTAACATCTACCATCAAACAAAAATGTCACCATTTTTGAAAATGCTTAGTAGCAATTTTTAACGCGTTCAGATAAACTAAGATAATTTCAAAGTGTATAAAATCTATATTGTGCACTTCTGCGAAAAAATATCATTTGTAATTTTTGTTAAAGTCCAACATAAAGGGTCCGACAAATAACTTTTTTTTTTGAAAATGCTATAAAAAAAACTACTGAATATTTTCTCAAATTTCTTTTTTTATTTGAAAGTACAATCCTTTCGTATAGGCAGTAGCCTATACGATCGGTCCAATTTTTAAGCACATAATCGATTGTGTGCAGCTGTATTTCACCAATGGCTTCACGAATATTGTCCTTTAAAGAGTCAATTGTCTCTGGCTTGCCGGCGTAACACTTATCTTTGACGGCACCCAACAAATAATAGTCCAACGGTGTCATATCGCAGCTCCGAGGTGGCCAAACGACATCAGCTCTGCGGCTGATAATGCGATCTTCAAAACTTCGAGTGTAGCTTTGGCTGTGTGGCACGTAGTGCCTTCCTGTTGAAACCAAATGTTGCCAATATCCTCCTCTTCAATTAATGTGAACAAAAATTCGTTCAACATGGCCCGATAACGATCGCCATTGACTGTAACGGCCACTCCTTGCTCATTTTCGAAGAAAAATGGCCCAATTATGCTTCTGGACCAGTGACTCGTGTTGGGTGCATCGGCTTTTCAATGTATGCGTGCGGGTTTTCTGTGCCCCAAATGCGACAATTATGCTTGTTTACATACCCGCCAAGATCAAAATGAGCTTCATCTGAAAAGATGATTTTTTTTTTTTGGCAAAATCGGCATCTTCTGTAAGTCGATCGCAGGCCCGCTTAGCGAAGCGAAAACTCATTGGATGGTCAGTTGGCTTCAACTCCTGAACCAATTGGACTTTGTATGGCGTCATACCAAGGTCTGTATGCAAAATTCGTCTCAATGATGTCTCCGAAATATTCAATTGTTGAGAACGACGGTGAATTGATGTTGATGGCGCTTCACGCACACTCTCTGCCACAGCAGCAATATTCTCGGGTGTACGCACTGTTTTTGGCTTTTCACGCTTTGGTTTATCGATGAGGATGCCAGTTTCTTTCACTTTTTTCACAAAATAACGAACATACGGAGCTGACGGTGCTTCTCTTCTTCCAAAATCCGTACGCAATTTTCGCATACATTCTGCAACATTACCATGATTTTCAAAGTAATGTCGCAATATTTCCCAGCGTTGTTGAAGCGTATACACAGCCATATTCGTTCAGCGGAAGGATACAACTAATTATCTGTCAAATCAGACATGAGCTAAGTGTTACCATTCACGAAATAAGCACTAGTTGAAAAAAAACGTTAGATGGCGGACCCGTTACTATAGTCATTAAAAGGATCTAAAAAAAAACGCCTTTTCTATTAATATAGAAGATATTTTTCTGTTTTTTTTTTTGCACTTCTTGCAATACAAAAATTGCCAACTTTAAAACGTTTTGCTCCTGTCTTCCCTAGACTATAAATCATGCGTGACGACCGTTTCCTACAATTTAAAGGCATTCATTAATTTTTTTTCATATTTTTATTTTGCTTTTCTACACGTTTGCTGGTTTTCTTTGTTTTTTTTTTTTTTTTAATATCGATAAAAGCTCATCAAATATTTAATGACCTGTATATGTTGAATATATTTAATTAACTCGCCTACAATTAATAACGTGTAATTGTCAGTTCAAGTGAATATCAATCATAAATATTGTTCAACAGAGGGAAGAACAACAAAAACAATTTGCAAAATTATAAAAACAAAATATACAGGGGTTCTTATAAAGCAAATTCTAATCTCAAGATAACGAAACTACTTGAAATTTTTCCCTGTCACATTTTTTTGCGAAACAAAAGTAATACAGTAGGTAATGGATATAAGAAATTAAAATCATTTCACGTAAATAACTGGTTTAAGCGTTTTTTTATTTTAAGCAATTATTTTTTATAAGAAATTTATATCTTATTTTATTTTTCATAAAAAGTAGAATAAGCGAAATTTTCATAAAAATTTTCTTAAAACACAATTCAAATCCATTTTAATTTTTTATAAATAGTTACGGCAGTAAGAATTGAAAAACTTACATTTAAAAAAAGGACTAAAAACTTTGCCATATCATAAATCATAAATATGTTTTTTTGAATTTAATAAATTTTTGTATTTTCGTCATCTCGAGATTTTAACAAAATATAATTCCTAAATGAGAACCCCTGCATGAGCGTTGTGAAGCACAGTATAATTAACATAATTTATTGACATTAATTAATGAAAATTTATGCTAAATATAAATATTTTTGTAGATATTATTCTGAAGTGCCGAAGATAAATCGAAAAAAATAAACACTTGTTTCTTTTTTTACAACTTAAATTAGACAAATTTGTTATTATGAATAATAATTGAGTAATCAATAATTAAGTCACAATTAATAACATTAAAAGTATTTATTAATCCTTTTATAAAAATAATCACTTTTGAATATGAATAATTATTCCAGGTCCTTTTTTTACTATTTCGTCAGGCTTTTATTTAAAAAATTAATTTGCAATTTTTTTAGAATTTATGCTTTATCAAATACTCTCATTGTTCATTTACATCTAGTTTTTACTGGTTAAATGATTTACGATTTAATTGGCAAGTACTCCTGGGCCTGATCTCTTAAAATCTGATGAAATTACTTTGGTTTCCAATGAGACCATGCAAAAGGGTTGTTTCTGATAGTTGTAACTTTGGAAGATTACTTTCATCTAAATACTCCGAAAAAAATAGTTTTTATATTTGAATACGAAAATCGCATATTTAATTAAAAAAAAAATATTTGAATTTTGTGTGATGACGATTTTTTAATGAGTCAATAAAAAAAGTTGTTGCCCAAAATAATTTTTTTCAACAAAATGTTTCCGTGATTTGTAAAAACAAATTGTTAGAAATTTTAAATAAATCAAAAAAAATGTTTATCAAATCTTTATTTATTTATACATTAATTATGATGTTCTAAGTTCCTTATTTTAATTCGTTGACAAATACTCTAAAATTAATTGTTAAGGGATAAGCGAGTTCCTATGCGCATTTCGCTGGTTGCTTAGGCCAAAGCATCAGGATTCCTTTTTCCAAGGACTTTGAAAAAACTAAAGAAATTATACAAATAAAACTATAAGGCGAATGAGAATTACAAACACTAAAGTTTTACTTGCAACGATATCAACGCTAATAAAAGAATGGACAAGAGTTGTAAAAATACTGTCTTTACTTTTATTCAAATACTTTTTTTTATTGAATATGAAGAAACATTTTATTATTTCATTATCAAATATGTTTTATCGAGTGCTATTTTGCAAAGCGCATTTCATTTCATTGAATCAAAAAAAAAGTTTGTTCAACTAAAATTTTATTTTTAACAAACTGTGTTGTTAAAATTTTCTTGAGATATTTTTTCTGTGTATAGCTTTATCATTTTCAATATCCCTGTTCACGTAATTTTAAGTTACACTTTTGCCACTGTTCTCGGCAGCGCTTAAAAAACTGCAGTCCAATAGAAAAACTGCCATTTCTGCCTCTTCTACATTTGTCATTGGCCAAAAAAAAACCTTTGCCTTTATTTCTTTACAAATTAAAAAAGCGAAAAATTGTACGCAAATTTTCGTTCGACAGTTTTTGGTTTCGACTGCAGGTTTTTAAACCCTGGTTCTCGATTATCGCAAGTATCTCAAATTACGCTAAATGGAATGGATGTTCTTACAAAGGGAATTAAGCCATCAATTTTTTTTTCTCAGGGGATGACCCTTAGTAACCGAAACATGACGAAATCATAATGTACAGAAGTAACCTTCAAACCCCAACCGTGACGAATAAATTCGTTTCCACTACTGAGTTTTATTGCCTAAAAATTCATATTTTTTTTACTTATGCACAATTTAAAATTTAAAATGTTTTGATTTCAGAGCATTAGTTACTTTGTAAATGTGTATGTCTATTACTAAATACTAAATATTGTCACAGGTCAGTTTTTGTAAAATTTATTGAACATTAAATACTCGACTAAAAAAAAAAATTATAAAAGCAGCAAAAAAACAACATTGCAAATAAAACCCTGCCAAAAACTTAATCATTCGAAAAATTCTATAATTGTGGTATTGTATTTAATAAACCAGGGGATTTATTGAATTTTTCACTTGAGTGTGTGTTTTTTTTTTTTGGATTTCAATTGAATTGCAAATGCATGAAAGCTGTGGCAAATTTGCATGAGTCTATTCATTTGCACAATTATTTCGTACGTCCAAGTACATGCGAGAGTGGGTCGATTGTTCTGTGATTTCTTGCATCTCCTGCCGCTTAATAAAAGGGCAACCCTGCTAATGTAAACAGGCATCTGTCAGCTGGCTCCTGTCATCATTTTAATAAGCTGTGTCATTTAAGGCTGATAAATCAGTGTAAGTTAAACTCTCTTTTTGGTTAAAACTGTGTTTAAACTAGCAAATCTATAATTCAGTAAACATTTATGCCATCTCTAAACGCATTAAATTGGGCGTTTAAACTACCAATACAAGCCATACGAATTTGGCTACATTTATCGTAGTGCTGCCACATTTACATTTTTTGCACTACATACATACAATATAAGGGAACCTGATTTACATCTGTTTAGTTTAAACTACATATAAATTTAAGTTTAGTTCAACTAAGCCAACGTTTAAACATTCATTGATTTATTAGCCATTAGTTTGTGTTTGACAGCCATTGATAGCAGACTATTTAGGGATTTGAGGAGAAAATGGCAAAAAGTTAATTTCGTGTGTTCATTTGCATTCCATGAAAAAAATCAATGAATTATGCTAGGAACTGCTCCCTTATCCGTCCTTATACCCGGATTTGGCTCCGAGTGAATATTTCTTGTTCCCATGCCTAAAGCAGTGCCATGGTAAATCTTATTTTTTGGAATAAGTATAAAATTTGGAGAACCGGTAAACAAAGCATGTAGAGCTCAAAGGAGACTTCGTTGAAAAATAAAAGGATTTTTTATCCCAAACATCTATTTTTTTCATTTAAAAAATCACGGATTTGTTGGCCCGCCCTCGTATTGCACGCATATTTTCATAGAGATTAAATAAAATGATTCGTATAAATACTCATACTTACAACATGTTGTAAGTGTTTACAACTGGGTGTTGAAAAAAAAAAACTAGATGCAATGTGTTTAAATTTGTGTGTGTGTAGGTAAAACTTTTGTAATTAACAATACATACATTGAATAATTTCATAAATTTTATATAATGATTTTTCATTAAATTAATTTCCAATAAAGCGTTCAGTTTAAATATACAAAGTTGTAGTGTGGTAATGGCCTTACTAGATGTGTGTGTAATTTCTTTAAATGTGTTGTTGCGTGCATAAAATGTCACCAATTTTAGCCGCACTTATGTTCACACGAACACACTCTGTTCACAAAGTCACATATTGTTTTAGCAACGAAGGTAGACTGAAATGCAATTAGACTTTAATAATACCACGAACACTTAACTAGTAAAGCATAAGTCACATAGAATGGAGCTTACGATACTTTAGGACCGCTATTGGAATTCTTTTGTCACAACTCATATGATGCAAGTCTTATTGATTAACTTATCACAATTTCTTCTTTGATATATCTGCGGCGTTCACACAATGCAAAAAAGTTTTATTACCGAAATATTATTTTTTTATGTAAGTAGTACGCACACAAGTTTGCGTTTTTTACATTACAAATGAGAAAACAAAAAGTATACGAAGTGTACGTCAAGCTGCGTACTTCTTTTTTTCCCCCTGGTCTCTCTCGCCTATTAGGTAGCAAGCTGATCAATAAGACTTGCATCGTATGAATTGGGACTTATTTTTCTTTTTACCAGTGTTGCTAAATTGGCCATTTAGACACTTAATCTAGCCATTTTTCATTTTGCAAAACTTTCTTTAAATTTTTTTAAAAGTGTGAAGAAAAAAATGCAAAAGGTTATTAATTGTTTAAAAAAATTTAACTGATGTATATGAAATTGTTACAAAAATCTGTTTGAGTGTAAAGGGTACCACAGTAGGCCTGTTGGTAGGGAGCTGTTCTATCAGTGTGAGCCAATTCTATTGAAAGTATTCTGCATCGATCGAAATAAATCGTAGTCGGACGTGTCAAGGTGTGGAAAAAATTTTCAAACCAGTCTTCATTTTTGATACCATGACAGTTTTAATCATTGTGATGACAGCCTTAATATCACTTGGCCAAATTGTCATCAGGTAAAATTATGTCACCAATGGGATGACACATCGGCATCACAGAAATGACGAAAAAATGTAATCAGTGAGATGACTCAGGGACTCATTAGGCTTTATTTAATGACAAACTGTCATCAAATAGAGTCAAAGTGAAAAAATATGGTTACTTTATTACCCGTTACACATGTTTGTTTCACTTTTGTTGTTTTATTCCATTCTTTCTATACAGAAGAGCTCTCTACTATAAGACACCAGCAGCATGCCTGATATGGTCTTCGTAATCATTCTACTTTGGAAATGTTATGTTTGTAATAAATTAATTAAAAAAAGAGAATATGGGAATTGTTGCTTCTGATTTTACTTAAAAAAACATGCAAATAATGTTAATAATACTCAAAATTTGCCATCGAATTGATGTCACTGTAGTCATAGCCTAGATGACGCATAAAATAAATAAAATGAAGATGCATTTCTTCATGAGTGTAGCAAGCGTAGGATGTCTTGACGCGTAGAATGAGAAATGTTGGCCAACTTTTGTAAGCGTCACAAGCGCCTTTCTAGCTCTGATTTTTAAAAAGAAATTGTTTTGTTTACTTGTGATGCCGCATGCACAGAAAAATATAATTTTCATATTTGAATACGAATATCGCATATTTGATAACAAAAATTTTTGAATTTTCTGCGATAACGGTTTTTGCGGTATTAATAAAAAGTTTGTATGTACAATTGTTAAATTTTTAGTCAACAACCAAGTTTATTGAGTCAATAAAAAAATTGTTGCCCAAAATAAATTTTTTCAACAAAATGTTTACTTGATTTGTTAAAATAAATTGTTGAAAATGTTGAATAAATCAAACAAAATGTTAATCGAATCTTTATTTTTTTATTTATTAATGATGATGTCATAAATTTTTTATGGAAACAGTTTTATAACTTAAAGAGTTGAGCGCAATATGTTATTAAAATCATGCCTTGACGAAAACCCGTAGTATAGAACTTCAGCTTAATTTTGGTTTAAACTTCCATTAGCCGAAAACCGCTTCGAATATGCGACCAGCTCAAAACAGATAAGGAGAATAGTTCATTTTTTGAATTTTATTGTCAAAAAAACTAATTGAATTTTTTTATTTGTAAATCATCATGCCTTTTTGTAATAAATTGTTGTTAAGCTATTGTTTAAGCCACTAGTTAGGTTTTAATAAAAACATTTTATTCAAAATTGAGTAATTTTTGATCGTGCAGAGTTGCACGCAACTCAGACTGTGATTTTTTTCTATGTTTTGACATGATTTTTGATGTTTATGGGCGAATGCTGTCGAGAAGCAAGAGGGATAGAGAAAAAAAATCACATTTTCAGTTCTTGGTGTTTTTTTTTTGTTATTTCCCCTTACACACATTCGTATTTTTGTTGACACAGAGCGCATACAAATTGTTTCGTATTACAAATAATCAAGTAAAGAAGAATAACCGATTACGGGAAAAAATCAACCCTAAAAACATGGGGGAAAATCATTGTTTAAATCTGGGATCTAATCACCGCATTCGATATCGAGTAAACTATCGTATTTTTCGGCATGCGATAGACACTGACGTATCGAATGAAAACTCGAGAGATTTATTGTCTTTGGTTTCTTGATATCGATATATACATTGCATTCGATATCGGGTGTCATGATACCAAAATAAAACTTTACGATCAATTTTGCTCGATATCGTATGCGGTGATTAGACCTCTGTTGTGTTTTTGAAGCAACTTTTCAAGGGAATTAAAAAAAATACGTGATTTTAAAATAACCGTCTGAATTTGAACTCTATTTTAGTTTCTGAAAGGAAAATTAACAGATTTTAATTCAAGCAACTTGCATTTTAAAAGACTTTTCAGATTGCTGTGTTTTTAATAATTTTTAATAAACTAACGACAGAAAATATTAAATTACATTTAATAATGTTTTTTTCTCCTTTTTGCTTAAATAAATAACAAAACGAATATTAGAAAATAAATTAATTTAGTTTAATGAAATTATCATATGAATATTTCAATTCATTTGACCAATAACTATTAAAGAGTTCTGTCCTAATTATCATTCGTGGTTATAAACAATTAAATAAAAGCCATTAAATATATTTTCAAATTTAATTAAAAAATTATTTAAAATTTTTCCCAAAAATGCTTATTAAATTTATAGCATCTGAAAATGTTCACGCGTTTTTTTTCATTGCCCAGTTTAAATAAAAATTTTAAATTTGTAATTATTTTTAAATTTGTGCTGCTTTTCAAGTAATAAAGTTTAATTTAATGTACAGTGGGTGGCAGTCTAATTGGGACTCTTATGTAAAAGTTGTTTAAAGTAAGAAAGCCGGCTATGTGAATTTAAACGAAGTCTTCTCATCTATTTCTATGAACTTTTTCATGGAGATTCCTGAATTAGTTCATGCTTAGATTCCAAAATACTATTAATATCAATTTAATATAATTTTTTCTATTAGTATAATCTGTACTTAACTATATTTCATTGAGTTTCCATTGTTAATTCTTAATACTGTCATTGTATGCATTATTGTGTATTAATTACATGCTTTACATGTGTCTATAAGTCCTTTACATAAAACAACATACACAATTTATACGAATTTGTAAAAATATCTATGTTCTTTATATACAGTGTGAAACAAAATTGTGCAAAAAGTTAAGAGATGGACATGATTTTATTCATTAGATTTAGGTAGCCCGTTTTCGAGGACTCAAATAAAAGTCATTTTTTAAGGATCATATTTTCTTAAACCGTAAAAATACAGATCTAGTCTGTGTTACCTGGAAGCATAATTTAAGGAGTCTTTACAAAACGGTTTACCTGGCTTAAGTTGCAGATTTTAAGCAGCAATAATTTAATTAATCTTATGTAAGCGACATGACCTATTAACTAAGATATTAGGCCAGTTACGGACTAACAATAATTGTTATCAAAATTAAAGATGATAGTAAAATTTGCAATCATGTTTAGTGCTTAAAGCTGGAATAACTAGGAGAACGAAACACGAATATTGAACATGGTACAACATTACTTAGTCTGGGTTCAGACTATGAAAGTTTTCTTTCAGAAAGTCTGAGTTTATTGATGAGAGGGGAAGAGAACATGCTTCATTCTCTCCTTTCTCATCAATAAACTCAGACTTTCTGAAAGGAAACTTTCATAGTGTAAACCCAGACTTACCATGGCACAATGACGACCACAAAAATTAGGCGAGCTACGCTCAGTAATACTTTGCTAGTTGATATACCGTAATTTTAAAAACCGTTTAGTTTAGTCATGTCTAGAATGTTTTTTTTCCAATTTTTAATGAATTTTTAACGAACAAAAATTTCGCAATTTTGCAAAAAAAATTTTTTTTCTCTCCATTTTGGATATAACGGAATATCTGGAAAACAAGAGCTAACCAAAAATCTTAGCACCACTAGATTCAGGGTACCCTAATTAAGTTAACCCGCCAGGTGCCCCGCTTGTCACAAAAAAGTTTCTAATTCTAGCACAGTGGTATTATTACAGACTTGAGGCTCTGACATCTTCATACACTATTATCAACATGAATTTCAAAACTAAAATTAAAATTAAAAATTTCTTTACGAATCATAAAATGAATTTAAATATTGTTTAACCCAAAGATTTGTTCAGTTTTTAATAATCATTCAATTGTTTGTTTTTTTTTAGTGATTTTACTAAAAAAAAAAATTAATATTTTTATATTTGATTTGGATTTTTTTCTTCAACTGAAATAAATTGTTTTTGAGATGTGAATTAAGTTTAAACTTGTTTAACGTAGTCTAAAACTTGGATTTCTCCCGCGAAATTTGATTTCTTTTTATAATTTCTTTAAGGGCCAACACTTTAAGTAAAACTAAGCTATTCCCTCAAAATTTTGTATACAAACTTGGTAATGGCGGCACAAATCTGTTTTCAGATTAACTAAACCAAGTTTAACTGAGATCTCAAAAACCCGGCCTTAATATATGGCTGTATAAAACATATTAATTAAGAAAATTGTTTGAAATACATTAAAAAAATTTTTAAATTTTCTCTAATAACTTAACTTTAAATATTTTTTTTCTGTGTAAAAACCCCATTGAAAATTTTGTCCTCTACTGTTCCTGTATATGATTAATATACACACAGCACTTACATAAACATACTACAGATTCAGGATATTCGATGTTTGTCTATAATTTGTTGCGACTTGCGGCTATAAAATATGCCAGAGCATTATTTGTTTTTACAAATTAAATTTATTTTTATGTTTATTTTTTCTACATTCTGCATATGAAGTATTCAATTTTCAATAATAATGTAAAAGCTTTCAACAAAAATGCATTAAAACAGAAATGTTTTGAATAAAATTTTTAACAAAAAAAAAAAAAAAAAAAAAAAATTATTATTATTATTATTATTATATGCATATTGTGTAATTTATGATGATAATTATTCTACATAACTCAACGCAATTTGTAATTATTATAAAGCAAAAAAAAAAAAAATAAGAATAAAAATGTTAAATTTCTAAGTTGTAAATATTTAAAATTTTAGATTGAAAATTGTAATGGAGGATTGTTAGGGAATTGATAACATTTTGCAACATTTTTACCGTTTATCACAAGAATTTACGGAATCGGAAGGACCATAAAGTTAATAAATTTTTAGAACAATACGCAAAAAAAATTATCGCCTTATTTTTTACAATTAAACCATTAATCAAAATTAAAATCAGTTTTAATACAAAATTTAACCATGGGAATTAAATGTTTACCTTTATAAACAACATTTACTACAGAAAAAGTTGTTAATATCCAAAAATATTTAATTGATACTATTCATTTGATTACTGGCGCTAATTTAAGGCGACCAGATTTTGAAAATAAAAATAAAGGAAAAAAGTAAAAAATTTATTTGACTTCAAGATTTTTTACATATTTTACAGACAAATTTACATTCCCATATTTATATATGTAAAGTAAATGAAAAAAAAAAATAACATATCGTCGGCTTAATATGCAAACCTGCTAAATCCACTTTTTAAGTAAATTGAGATTTTGATGCCGTGTGGTAGAGAAAGAAATGTCTCGTCGACCAGCATGTAGTTTTTCTTCAATTTGAGTCTTGAAGTGTGTTATAAACAGAGTATGAAAACAAACAAAACATTTCGCAAACGTTTGCAAAATGTACAAAACTATTGAAAATTTTTAAATTGTATTGTACATGAGCAAAACCAAAACAAAAACTTTTCAAGTGTCAAAGAGAGAAAACGAAACAATTGGCTTTCCACTCATCTGCATTATTTAATTTACCGTTACAATCGTACATCTGAGTACAAAACAGATAGAGAAACGTTTTGTTTTGAGTAATTGATTTAGTTCTTGCTTGGTTTTTGTAGTGGCATAACAAGAGTAAAATCCACAATGCCTCGTCTTTTTTTTAAATTTATTTTTTTTTTCTTTTTTCTTTGAATTACTTTTTATTTAATTTAATTTGTTTTTTTTAATTACTATAGTAGTCAAAAAAGCATTAATAAAAACAAAAAAACCTACCTTTCTTTTTATTTCAGTTAGAAATAATAGTTATATATAGGTATATGACTAAATATTGTAATGAGTAAATCAATTACCAAACGTTTGTCAAACGTTTTTACTCTGAATGTTTCAATATTGTTCTTACTCTTTTCTTTTCCAGCTGTGTACTTTTATATTAATGTACAATTTGCGCTCACGAGCAAAAATAATACAAAACAAAATGGCACAATCATTCTCATTGTTTTGGTTTTGTTTTTGTTTTACTCACTGCAAAGAACAAAACAAAACGAAAGCAAACGTTTCGTTTTGTTTGTTTTCGTACTCTGGTTATAAATAAGTAAATAGAAACTTAAAAATTAATTGCACTAACTTATTAAAAATTTTATACTGCAGGTGTATGAGAGTTCAGTGGGAGTATGAAAAAAACAATCACGGCACGACATTTTCCATACGATTTGACAGAAAAAACCGGTGATCGCAGTGAAATAAAATTTATTTTTATTTATAAAAATAAAAACAAATATTAATCGTGCTTTTAAAAATAAAGAGGGCAAAGATGACAGATTATGAAAAAGATGATAAAAGAAGACACAAATTTTATAGATGACAGCCAGT
The DNA here is from genome assembly GCA_963931875.1 of Pollenia griseotomentosa. NCBI lineage: Eukaryota > Metazoa > Arthropoda > Insecta > Diptera > Polleniidae > Pollenia > Pollenia griseotomentosa. The sequence goes on from OZ007564.1 coordinate 14,576,990, forward strand.
TGAAATAGAGGATTGTCCTCTAAAAAAGAGTACGTATGGTCACCTTAGCCAATTTCATTAGTATCACCAATTTTTTAATTGAAATCAAGTTTGAATTTGTTCCGTGTAGAACTAATTAAAAGCAAAACTGGTCCAATTTGCTTTGATTTTTTTAATTGATACTATTTATTTGTTTACTAACTTCATTAATACCCCAAATTTTTTAATTGCAATCAAGTTTCAATTTTTTCTGTGTAGAACTAATTAAAAGTAAAACTGGTCCAATTTTCTTTGATTTTTCATGCAAATAATCCTGGACAAAATCTGATTGAGGGTGTTTAAGTTTAATTAAGCCTTTAAATGGCTGTATAAATTATCAAAAAATTTGTGTATAAAATTTTTACTTGACCATTTTTTGATTGTTAATGTTGAACAAATGTTTGTGCCTGTAATAGCTTTCAAACAAACTAGGAGCTCTTCTCAATCCTGTAGCAAAACTCTTGTCTATAAACAATTCCCATTTTATTTAAATTTAATGTTAATCTAATTATTGGCAAAACAACACCCCCAGCATTAATTTTCCAAACTAGTTCTGAAGCTTTAATGCTGTAAAAAAAAAATAAAAAGGATTAAAACAAATCTCCCACACATACTCCCACTTAAACACCTGCACACATACAAAGCTAACAATCGCGTTGTCGTTAATATATTTATGGATGTATGTTTGTATGTCTGTCTTATTAAGGTTCAGATGTTCGTAGCATAATCATGTGTACTGATATTAATTCGCTATGGACACTAGTTGCTAAAACAGTAGCTGTTGCTACAGAACTGTTTGGCAAAAGGCAGTCAATGGTGGTGGTGGTATTAGTTTTCGTTGCCCTGCTTTGTCAGCGAAAATACTTTTTCGTACTTAACGTGTGATTTTCTTAATACAATGAAATGAAAGTTATTAACATTCTGCAACGTATCCTGGATGAAAACAAAACATATAACTAAAAACAAAAACGAATCACAAGAAATAATCTATACAATTACAACAATAAAAATTCGCACGTATTTTCACACACACACACACACACACACCATCATGTGTTAATGTAAAATTCGCCAAAGTATGAGTTAAATGTAAAAGTAATGAGAATAATAGAGAAGGAAAACAAAATAAAACTTTTATTTTTTGTTTTATTAAAATATACTGGTGGGATTAGCAGACAGACGTATTTCGTTCAACAAGAAGTTGTAAAATACACATAAAAAAAATGTCAGCTTATTTATAAATAAGCACAGGGTGGCCCAAAACCAACAAAGGGTTTTGAATAGAATATATTTTATTTTTAAGACCCTTCACAACAAGTTGTAAAGATGCAATACGACAAAGATGTCCGTTTTCTGATTAGGCGATTATCTTTTTTTCCCCAACGAAAAACTACACATTACAGAAATTTGGATATCTCAATGTCTCATTTGCTTCTATTCTGTCGCGAAGCTAACCGGCACTAATCTGCCAATTATTTATTTGCCGTATATATAAATTCAATCAGCTGACTCCCAGCTTCAACAGCTATTTTGAGAGGTGTTGCCAACTGAAAACAATGGCCCATAATCATAGTCAAAAATAAAGTCGACATTTTTAAATTATACTGCAGAACAATAGTATTCACAAGCTTAAAGCAGTGTTCGAACATAAACACTAAATATTGCTCCTTAGTGTTCATTCAGTTCGGTAGATTTGTGGAAAACACAAACGCTAAAGTGTTTGTGTAGTAAATCAGTAAAAAAATAACGTTTCCCTGTTTGTCATCTTTCGAACACAAAAAAAAATACTGTTCTTATCCAACTCAACAAAAGATGAGAACATTTAATTCCGTTCGGTTTTTCTTTAAGCCACAAACTTCATTGTGTTCAGTTCAGCTCATTTCGTTTCTGTTGTGCTTAGCGCCCTTCTGGCTGGTAAAAAAACCAAAAATTTTTTACAAAAACAAAATACACATACGAAAATTAACAAAAAGCCAGCCAAATAATTTTACAAACAAACAAAGCATATACACAATGCACACACAAGCTGTTCCTGCAGCGGTCGTTGCTAAAATTTTTTGTTTGTTCATTTCTTTTTCATTCTAAAAAAAGAAACAGTACCCCCCTATAATTTTTCTGTTTTTAACGAACAACAGAACACTATATAATGTTCGGCTCTTTCTCTAAAATAGTTACGAACGGTATAAGGGGTTGTGTTTTTCTACACAAACACTAAAAAAAAGATATCGTTCCTGGGTGTGGGCCGAACGCTAAATAATGTTCTGTTTATTTTCGAACACTGGTTTAAGTTACACATTATTTTGACTTTGAGTATGAGCAAATTTTTTCTGTCGGCATATTAAGAAAACCAAATTCGTTAACGGACAGTTTATCGCTCTAATGATTTAAGGTCGACATTAAGTAACAGGCATTTTATCGGTACATTGAAAATGAAAATAAGTTGGTCATTTTGTGTGAAACTGTTTTCATATTCGTCTCAAATGCCATAAATTATAGATATTTTGGGTACTTTAGTGATTCTAAGTCGATCTGTCGGCCTATCTGTCTGTCCGTCTGTCTGTCCGTCTGTCTGTCCGTCTGTCTGTTGAAATCACGCTTATTTTCAAACGACTCGAAGAAAATTTTTTCTAGTTATCCTAAGCAGTATCAGATTGAAATCCACCACCATCAGTTAAGTGGGAAAAGAGTTATAGACCCAAAAATGAAACAAACACCCCAATAAATGGATAATTTTTTTTACAAAATCTGACATAAATTATATAATTATAATTATAATGATTATACCTCTATTGACAAAATTTAATTTTGTTTCATATTCTTTGCTTATGCATATCCTCCAAACAAATCAAAAGCCATGCACTTACAAGGTAACATTTTTTAAATTTTAGTGATACAATATTTGTATGCAGCTTTTTTGACTGCAAGTCCAAATTGTGCACTATTTGAATTGAGTGCAGATTTTTGCATTCAATCTGCGCTTAGTGATAGTGAACAAATTTGCAATATGACTAAAATTATTTTAGTGGAAGTTAAAAAATAACAATCATCACAAAAGCTGGTAAACCAGAGTGCAAACTAATTTCTTTGCAGTTTTATTTAGTGATAGTGCACTGCTGATTTAATTCAATAATTAGTGCACTACCGCCAGGTACAGGCCTACAAAAGTAAAAAAACATTTTATTGTAGTAAAATTCGGTCTGCTATAGTTCCATAAGACTGAAAATAATACCCCCAAATGTTTTAAAAATCAAATTTGAGTAAAAATAAAATCGAAAAAATTTTGAAAATTAGCCTATTTTGAAAGAATCAGGCTGTAACAAAGGGCCGCAACAAAATTCTTCTGTTCAGTGTCAGCGTTTTAATTTTAGACCAAGATGTAATATGAGTCCTTCAAGGGCCTTATTCTTTTATTTTTTGATACCTGCATTACAACGTCCAACGCTATGTTGAACAGTAAATGGGACAACACACATCCCTGGCATATACCTGTCTTTACAGTTATAGGTGGTCCTAACTTCTTTTGGTGAAGCACTCGCACAGATCTGTTATAAGATTTATTATACCCACTGGAACACCTTTGCATCTAAGTGCCTGCCAAATTACCTGATGGAAGCGTAACAAAACCCTTCCCAACGTCTATGAACACCATATATAGTGGGGTACGCCATTAAATGTATTGTTCCACGATAATTCGAAGAAAGTTGACGTGACCGATATGGGAAAAATTTATTCTGAAACCCGCCTGTTCTCATCATATTTCAGTTGAAAGAGCTGTAGATAGACGAGTGTGAATTATTTGTGCAATCACCTTATTGATCATGTTCAGTAGGGCAATTCAACTTTAGCTTTTACAATCGTTGAGGTTACCCTTCTTAGGAAGTTAATTGATAACAACTTCTTTGGTTTCAGCTGGGAGATAAATGAGATGAGATGACCGGAATTCCGCATTTAATGGGCTTACTATTTCAAAGCTTAGTTCGGTGTTTGCTTTTATTATCTCTGGGTTAATGTTGTCCATAACAGGTATCCTTCCATTCCTCAAGGATTTAATTGCAGTGACAATTTACGTATAATCAGGGCAATTTACATAAATTTGGAAAGACAATGCCAGCGAGTACCCAGAGTGTTCTAGTGTAATACTCTGTCCATAAAGTTAATTGTCTATCAGCTGTGGTGGCTTTACCTGACATGGGGTCCTTCAGGAGGTGAAAGGCTGCCTGTGCTTTAGATGCCATAGTTTCTATCCAGGTTCGCTTATCTTGTCTTGCACTACGTTTCACCATACGATCTAGCACATTTTATTGGCTGTTTGAATTGGTTTTGGAGAATCGTGCTTTGTATATACTTTATACAGTTATTACAAATTATCTTTCAAAGTTTTAAAATAATTAACCGAAAAGTCTCTTTCGATTTCAAATCTACTCGTTTTCAATTGCTCGAACATGGCAAATTGTTAAATAAAATTAAGATTCTCTTCAATTAAATTATTTTTGTTCATTGTTTAATAGTATACATTCCAAGTATGTAAAATGGGAAGATTTAGTCTCGAAAGTGAACCACTTTTTCATTAAATTTTTTCGATAATGCTGTCCATAAAATAGCGATAGCAAGTGTGTTTTTCTGTGTAATGTGAAGAGAGAAAAGAAAATAAGATGAAATTTTCTACACTATTAAAAAAGTCGTTGTCAATGCCGTCGTCAATCTGAAGTTATTGTTACATCAAGTTTCTTTTCATTTGGGGCACCCTGTTTATAGCCATATATACATCTATCCTTATATAAGTACTTGTGTGCACTGCATATGTGTATGTGTGTACATGTTTGCATCATAATTTTATTGTCCTCCGGATAAATTAATAATTTTGTGTATGCTAAAATAAATTATGTATGAATTATGAGTTTTTGCGGATTGAAGAGATAGTGATTTATCTATTATTTTTGTAAATTTATTTAATAGATTCTGTAATTACTTTTCTTTTTTTTTATTTATCTGTTTTTCTTTTATAGGCCAATCATCAATTTTACATGACATTTAATCAGGGGTTTTGATTCTTTCAATAAAATTTTTAGGGGAGGAGCAAACTTTTTGCAAGTTAATAAATTTTTTTAGTAGTAAAAAAAATTTTTGATTTATTTTATTTTACCTTCAATACATTTGAAATGTGGGGAAAATTATATTTGATTATGTTTGGGTAAGGTTAGGTTAAAGGTGTTACTTCCAATTTTTTGGTCCTAGTGGTCTTACTCTGTTTTTTGATGAAAGCTGCAAGAGAAATATAATAAAAAAAAGAGAGAAAGTGGTAAAAAGTTTTCTAAAGTGTTCCGAATGCGGTATTCTTGCACGATCTCTCTCTCTCTCTTTCACATTCGTGTAACCATAGAGCACACAGACGCGTCACGAGACAGAAAATATTGTGTTTTTTCTGTCTTTTTCTTCGAAAGCTGCCCTTTTTGCATTTTTTGTTTGGATTACGAAATTCGTGTTGATAGTAGCGTAATGTTTTTACACATTGCCACTTCACTTCCAAAAAACGTTTTCTTTCTCTTTCTTCGAAAGCTGCCCTCGCAAGTCGTGGAAGCAGTTCTCGTGCCTTTGTCATAATTGGTTGCGGGCAGTCAGCTGATTTAGTAAGGCCGTCCTTGTTTGTCAGTTTCCGTGCGCTTTGCTTTGCAAAACTGTACCGCTTTACACTTTTTCTTTTGGCTTCAACATTAACCATATGCATTCGTGTTAACCATGCTTTTTAACGTTTTTATCGCCAAATAAAAATGGAATTGACTTGGTGGAGTACCATTTATAACTCAGATTGATAAATTATGGAGACTTTTACATACACGTCGAAGCAGATCCTTAAAGATTCGTTTTTTACAAAGGCTTAGAGTAACCAAAGACCTTGGAGGATGCTTCTATTTTGTCTAATACCATGGTAATATAAACATAACCATAAATATATATCATTTCATTGGAATCCCACTGGATCATAGGACGCCAGCAATAGCCGTCTTCCATCTCACACAATTTTGGGCTTTATCCACTCGTCATCCTTTACGTAATTTTTTCTTTGAAAATATTATACCACCACGTCAGCGTTAGCGTAAGCATTTAGTAGAAAAAATTTCCCCACATTAAAACTAACGTAATATTTTCATGGTATTATTTTCACCACTTGTCCATTTTCTTGTTGTTAAAAAATAATTTATTCCATAAACGTTGTTTTATATGATACAAGCTTAACTAAGTGCGCTTTACTGCCCTCATTAAAATAAGTACATTTTAATAAATCTCGTACATTGTTTAAGAAGCTGGTTATAACAAGTTTGAATACTCTTACCGATATTATTCTACAGTTATACAGAAATCTAAGTGGTCTTTGTATTGAAGGTCTACTTTTTTAAAGATGTTTTCCTCCAACTCCGACCATTTTTGACAGATTGTGGTTTTTGTTAACCATTCTATTTGTACTAAATTTGAAAAATATTACACTTATCGTTATTTAGAAATACAAAATTGTATTATGAGCCATGACCACTTATCTAACCCCGCCTCCTTTTTGACTGATGTTGCATATTGGTAGCCAAGCTATTTGTTCCCAACTTGGAAACTAAAACTGTTACCGCTTGGGCAATTTTATAACTTTCTCTTACCGTTCTTAAGAGAAATATATAAATTAATCTGTTTTATGCCACGCCCACTTTTCCAATCCCGGCTATTTTTGTAGAGAGGTAGTGTAATTATAACCCAGCTATGTGTACCAAATTTAGACAATTTTTCTCTTACCCTTCATTAGAAATAAAAAAATTATTTTGTACCACGCCCAATTCTATAACCCCATTCACATTTTGTCGGATGTTATGTATTGCTAACCAAGATGCTTGTACCTTATTTCGAATCTTTGACTCTTGGTATTCTTCAGATATACAAAAATCTATAAGGTAGTTGTTCGGGAGGTACCACGCCCACTTCTACAGTTCCGCCCAGGTGTTGTGTATTGATAACCAAGATACTTTGTCTAAAGTTGAAGACTTTTGTTTTTGCCGATTTGTCTGCAATGTAGTAAGCCAATGTGTATGGGATGCAGATTTTGATGAGTAAAAAACCTCCAAAAAGGTGGACCTTTAGTTTCTACACCTGATTATTTTTATTCATGATCTCTTTTATATCTTTAAATATATACATTTGGCTGTGAAAAAATGCCCTTCAAGTTGTTTTGTTTTTTTTTTAATTCATATTTTTTTTGATAAGTTTTATATATCGTTTTTTTATATTGAAAAAAGGTTTGTGAAGTAAAGTACCTGTCTTGTTTAAACAAATAAAAATCATTTTTGGTTTCTTTATTTTTTGTAATTAAAAATGTAGTAGCTTATTTTTTAAAAACAAATAATTATAAAAAAATCTTTTATACTAATTTTTTTTTTTTTTTTGTAAAATTTAGAGGAGTAAAATTTACCACCACGTCATAAGGTATATCCCAAAATTTCACCTCGACAGTTAAAGGTTAATAAAAGTGCGATCCACACGTATCCACAGAAATGGGCCTCGTCGCTCATGATGATTTTCAATGAAATGGCTTCTTCATCGTAGAATTTTAGAATGGAGTTCTGGAGGAGTATAGCGCTCTGTTTCTGGTTGACGTGTACTTTGTATCTGTTTACTTCACAAATATCAACGCAGATCTGCTTTTTACTCCCATTTGCAAAAAAAAATCAGTTTAAACAAAATTGTGTTATTTTGTTATGGAAATCCCCAGCTTTAAGTAAGGATTTCTTTCAGTCAATAATAATGCAATAGAATAATGCAATAGAAAATATCACTCTTTATTGGTACTTATTTAAAGCAAGCAGTTAGACTTCTTTATTTCTCCCAGTGTATTCCTACACATGTTTATCTATGTTTGCATGTACTTTTCGCAGATGGTGAGAAATAAAATTTAGTGCCTTAAACCGAAATGCGGAACTGCAAAGAAGATGGCGCCTTTGTTTTAAGCAACAATTCGCACACAACAACAACAACAACATCAATAACAAATACAACAACTTTAATGAAAATAAACATGAAACGAATATCAACTTGTTCAGTTTTAATATTGTTACGATTCTTTTTTCCCCATTTCTTTCTTTAATGTTTTCTTTGGCTTTTATACTCTACACTTCTGCAACTACTCGTACTCTACACGTGGGAAGGCGAATAATGATTATTATCTTTTTGTTGTTACTAGTGTAAGCTTTTAGACCATCATTATCTCACATACAGTCGTACGCCAAACATGAATAAGTCTTTTTATATTTATTTATTTAGCTAAAATTATTGTTTTTTTTTTTTTTTTTGTTTTATGAGTGTCGTTTTAGCTGAGATTCACTATGTTCGTACAAACATGGATAAACTTCGTCGTAAGCACACATTTATTTTAGATAGACATTTAGTAGATGAAAAAAAAAACACTACTACTATATCTTTAATGATAAGTGCGTTTTCGCATAATAATGATTACAGCCAGTCCGGCCGTGCTCCTTGTATGCATAGTACAATCATAATAGACTTAATACTTACGTAGAGTATAATGGGACAGTGGAACGAATGTAGATGAGACCGAATTGAATTAAAAAAAAAAACATGATATGATGGCCTTTGCAAGCATACATGTGCCTCCTAAGGCGTCAAATTGTGGGAACACAATTACAACGTATGAAGGTTTAAACATACGACTTAAGGCCCAACTTTAAAATGCTTAAGTTGGCTTAAGCAATTGTGCGAATACATTTAATTCATATGTGTCGAACCATATTGAACTTAAGAAAACTTTTTTGGTAAATTTTATAAAACTGGCGTTTGCTTAAGCAAATTGCGAAACAGATCACACTTTCCGCACGGAGTAAAATAATTTTTGATTTTATTTTTGTTTTTTAAATGCTTTTGAGAGGCTTTTTGTTAATTTTTGACAGTAGCTTAAGCCAGCTTATGCATATTATAGTTTTGACTTTAGAGAAGGAATCGTGGGTAAATTGAGCGTGTTTTCTTTTAAATTTAAGGCGTTACGTCTTACGTTCTTACGACGTACGACCCAATAGTGTTCTTAGCATTAGTCGACATATTTCAGTAGGTTAAAATCAATTAAATAAATTGTTTGAAAAGTATATTAATTTAATTAATGTGTTAATTAAATTAGTTGTCAATTTCAATATTGTTAGTTAGGCTTGAGTTCATCAAATTTAATTTACATTAAATTATTTTTACTGAAGGAAGGAATTTTACAACATGAAATTTTCATTAAAATTTATTGATTGGCTGAGCTGGGGTTGGAACCTAGGTTGAATTAACATGTTTCAAGAATCACCAAATTCTTTCATCAGAATTCTTTGAGTTCTAACCTCTGCACCACTGCGGTGCCTGCCAGCCAACAGTCAAACATCAATATTTAACCAGTCGTACTGGTGGTTCGAAATTTGCTGTAATTATCATTTTTTTTAAATTTTGTATTGCATGTTGCTTCCTTTCCTCTGTTTTTTCGTATTCTTTACGTCAAGACTTTGTCTTGAAAACAAAATTCTCCAGTATTTCATTTTTTATTTTTATTGAGAAAATCCCGAGCAGCGCCGGGACCAAACAGCTAGTAATATATAATTAAAATATTTATTGAATTCCAAAAAATCTTAATTGTTTTTTTTTTTTTTTTTGTTTAAAATAAAATAATTTAAACTTGTAATTGTCAAAGCACATGTTCTGTAACTCTTGCGTCGAGAAGCTTTTCGATTGAAATGTGTGAAATAAAACAAAATGCTATAAATTGAAACAAACAGCTGTTTTTCTCACTTAACTGTGTGTCTATCTGTCTGAGCTGTCACGTAAGGATATTACTCGCCAATTTACAGAAAAACTGTGTCTTCAACATTTTAGTCAGAAAAGTTCCCGCTTTGAACTGTCAAATAAACTCATAAATTAAAAAGCGGTGGGTGAGACGAGACAAAATGTTCAAAATTAAAAAATATATTGAAAAAGCGAATTGCAATAAATATTAACGCGAAAAACGAAAGTATTTTGCTCAAAGCGTATTTTTATTGTTAAGTTATTTTGCTTTTGTCAACGATATTTGCGATAAGCGTTCCCAATGATAGAATATTATGGCATTACTAATGTATCAACGTAATCAATTTTGATAGTTTTCGGCACGAGTGGCAGTTACATTTCTCAATAAAGTTATGAAACGTGGGTACTAAACAGGGCTGTCAGATATAGCGATTTCTCGCCAAGCGTGGCAATTTTTAAACGTGTTTGGCGGTGGGATTTTCCATTTGGCGACTTTTTCGGCGATTTTGGATATAACTGGCGATTTATTTGGCTATTTTTACCATTTAAATTATTTCAGCGATTTTTTTTAACAGTTTGTCATTTTTTGTTATTATTACAAAGCTAAAAAAATCTGGCAACTTTTTTTTACGTGCTTTTTGTTTTGTTATCATTTTAAGTGAATTTTATATTCAGTCACTATTTAATTTTAAAAGTATGTATGCAGGTCAGAACACCAGTAATGAAATCGATGAGGCTGAAGTGTATGATCTTACAGGCTTGTGTACTTAATTTTAGATTTTTAACTGAATATATGATCTCCATTTTATGTTATTTAAAAAAAAATAACAGAAACTAAGCAAAAATTACTTTCGGTTGTTTTCAAAAATAAGTGTGGCTTATGATGTTGCTGCACACAATTTTTTAAAAGTTATTTTAATATTTATGTTAATTAAAATCTTGTACCAAACTTAAAAATTTCACATGAATTAAACTATTTTTGTTTTGTACAATTCGTAAGCCTCAAAAGTTAAGAAAAATCATATCTCGCAGGGTTTTAAGATTCCTTCCTTCACAAAACGTCTTTGTATAACCACTCGTTCATGCGTGATTAAAAAAACTCATGAATTTCATTCATAAAGCCAACCGTTATATGACCAAAAAGTGGACAAAAAAGCGCTATATTTTTATAGTGGGTATGTATTATTTTAGAAAAGCAATTTAATATGCGACCTTAGGTAAACTATGAACCGAACACCACAAAAACACCACCAAAGTGGAATAAACTTCAATACAAAAATTTAATGAAAGCACTTTCAATGCCTAAATAGCTAGTATTAGGGTATTCAATTAATCGAGGTTTTGTATTAATCGATTAATCGCGCTAATAATTATTCGAGGTAAAAATTTTATCGATGATTATCGAACAGCTTTAATTTTGTGCAGTTTAAAATTTAAAAAATAAGACCAAAAATTATATTATTTATTAAAAAAGAACCAACAATTCACTAAAAGGTACTTCATGTAATAAAGAGGAAACATTTTCTTAATAATTAATTAAATAATCTTTCAAAAAGAGAATACAGTTTAAATGTTTATGTTTCAAATGATTTCTTTCTTTTGTTGTGATGAAATTTGATTTAGAAAAGATTATTTCGCTTATTGTTGCGTTATAAAGCATATCCAATTTCCCTGTTCTTTTTTTTTCTAAATATTAGTAGTCTTCCCTTATACCACTTGAATATCTTTTTGATATTTTTTTTTAACAATTTTAATAGTCTTGTTAAGGGGTGGTATAAGGTTGTTATCATTCGCCTCAAAAAAATTATTTTCTTCATCTGAATTATTGCGGTAAAAGGTGTTCTAAGCATTCTAAAAAATAAATGGGTCCCAAACTCAATGGTTTCAGTCCACTCGAAGGAAATGTTCCTGCGTTAGGAAACAATAAAAGGTTATTTAAAACGTACCGGCTTGTTTTTTATATAAAAGAACAAAACTAATACTGTGAAAAAACAAATTTCCGATTAATCGACAAAAAGTTTCGTTAATCGAAAATAAGCAATTTCCAATTATTCGTATAGTTAATTGCCCAAAATTAATCGAATAATCGAACAACGGCTAATCGTTTGAATACCCTACCTAGTATGTATAGTACTTTCTGGGAGGCGGCTTTTTATGTGACCTTCAGATTAAATTTCACAACAATATCATGATTTGTCACAGTATTAGATTTGTTTCAGTGTTTCCTTTAAGTTGGCTTTATATCGAATTAATAGTGAAGTATGGACCGATCATCAAAAAATGACCATGTGTTTTTTCTAGCCATTAAAAACTTAATTAATTAATTTTTAATTCAAATTTCCATTATATTATGAAATAATTTGATTACTTAAATTCAATTCATTTGCTTTATAAATTATTTTTTATTATTTATTTTAAATTACCTGAGGCAATTGAATAAAATATAATTTTTTTGTTAATTTTTTTTTTTTTTTTTTTTTTGGATTTAATCAATTAACACATTGTTTGAAATGGCAAAGTTTGTTTGATAATCTTTTTTAATCAAAATTGAAAATATCATTTATTGAAAATAACTTTTTACAATTTTAATATTCAATATAAACATTACGGCAATAGGTGCAAAATGATCAATTCTTTGCTTGATTCTACAAATTTGGTTATTAAAAACAGTTTCTAATATTTTCTGTGCACGCTTTTACATTAGCGCCAGCTATTGTGTGCCTTTGAATAAGATATTTATAATTTAAAACATCGTACCCTTCTACGCTCATACGGTGCAATTGTGACCCTACAGTTATTCCACAAGCGACCCTACACCCATTGACACCAATCGTTTGTTTTACGTATTAAGTTTTAGATATTTGCAAATTAGTTTTTCATATTTAAATACATTAATAATTTCATTTATTTATGCAGTTAAAAAAAAACCTACATAAAACTTTCCTTTTTAATTAATTTCAACTTAACCCGATTTTTCCACTGTTCTTGATTTTTTGAATTTCATACGTTTATATTTATGTTTTTAGTTTATTTAACCTTTTATTGATTAGTTATTGGCGTTGATGCACGTTTCCGACCCGCATTTGCTACAATGTACAAAGTGTGATGTGCTGATGGTACGTACGTAAGTGCACATGTGTTGCCATGTGTTGCATGACTTACGAGTAAAATAGAGTTAAATTGCTTTTTAGGCCTAATTTTTTGTTTCTTATTTTGCTTTGTTGCCTCTCGTTTTAACCATAAAACATGCAAACAATCCACAATAATGACAGCAGCAGCAACAAAAGCAAGAACAACAACAAATATAATACTTAATAATATATTTTAAGAGTATAAGACTTTATTTATTTTATTAACACGTAAATTAGTAATATGACTTGACTTAACGCATTAGGAATTGTTCGCACATTTAAACCAGCAAACGATCGACTAAAAGTCAGTCAGTTGTCTGGCCTTCTCTTTATTCATATATGTGTGTATAGTTTTCTTGTAACTCAGTTAGTTTGATATTGGGTACATTTCAAGAAACCCAACTTTAATTTAAAACAGCAAAACCAACTACAATACACAGTGGGAAATTGCGGCCAAAATCCAACAACTTTGTTTTTTCTTTTCGTAAAGCAATAAAACGTATTGCGTGGGTGAAGTAGCTTAAGCCGTTAATGTAGCGTTTTAAAGTTATTGCCACGCCCTTAAGAAACGCCTCTTATATTGTTGTGCCCATTACGCCGCCATTTGTTGTCCAATCTTCATAGTACTAGTGTTTGCCTAGTGGTCGAAATTCTACAATAATTATTTGTGCAAACATAAAGAAAACATACATTAAGCAGTGTTTAAAAATAAACAGAACATTATCTAGAGTTCGGTTTACACACCCAGGAACGATATTTTTTTAGTGTTTGTGTAGACGAACACAACCCCTAATACCTTTCGTAAAAGTTTTCAAGAAAGTGCCGAACATTATATAGTGTTCTGTTCTTTGTTAAAAACCGAACAATTGTAGTAATACTGTAGACAATCGTTATATTTTAACGTTCTATAATGTTTCTTTTTTTACATTGTTAGTGCCGGTTCACACACGTCAAGTTTACATGTTCCGAGCATTTGTTTTTTCCTTCTTAGTGGATCGATTTGGCGAGGGACTTACCTCCTATCCATGTGTTATCTCCCACTTAAGTCTGTCTAATAATATAATAAAAAATTAATAATATAAAAAAATAAGGAACTACCAAATGAAAAAAAAAAAACCAAAAAGTCTCCTGTCCTTTCTCCATCATTATGGATTCTGGCATGAAGAATTTTAGGTTTAGTATTAATAAAAATTAAAAAATACCCCCCACCCATACACGAAATACACGGATGGCGTTGTTTCTAGGCAACGACAGATGGCAGCTCCACTATCCTAGGGCCTGCTGCAGCAGACCAATCAACTTCTTAGCTAGAACAACAACCGATTAATGAAACCGACACAAGGCAAAACAACAATGCTGAAAAGATCAATGCTCCAATTACATGGGAAGACGTTAAGCCAACTGCAACAAATCGTGTAAGATGGAGATCAAGGCGAATTCACAAGAAGTGAGATCACTCTACAACAACACTAATTGTCAAAAATATTGCTAGTAAAAAAAACTTTGTTTGCATAAAAAACTATAGTTTGTATACAAAGCGAATTCACACTACCAAAAACACAACATTGTATTTTATTTGTTGCTTTCGTTGGTCGATATGTCAAAAACACAAGCAACGTTTGGCATTTCTCTCTCTAACTACGAAAAAAAGAAGCACAGCTGTGCTTTCAACGTTACCTGAAAAATGAATTCGCCTTGTTTGTATACAAACTTTAACAACTCGACTACCGAAAAAAAACCATATGTTGGCTTGACTCCACCTTCTAGTGAATTCGCCTTGATGGAAATGCTTTGTGTAATCTATATGCTCCCAATGTGGGAAATGCAGAAAATATGAAAAATTAGTCTACAGCGGTGTCGTTGTTCAAAAAGCCAAATAAATTGATTAAAAACTAAGAATGAAATGTGCTAACTTTCCAGTACTCCCGCAGTCAAAGTGGCTGTACATTGTGATAAAAATTTTTTTAAAAATCCAAAAAAAAAATTGAGGTTTTGGCCGACATGAACCTCTGTGCAATGGTCTGTAACTGTCTGTCCTTGTAAGTGTGTGGGTTTAATAAATTACATCCCAACAAACACGATGTCAAACATTTGATATAAATTAAATTAATTTGAGGGCGAAAAAACCCTTTTTCATTTTTCAGCAGCAGCGATGAAATGTTTAGCTGACAGTTTATTTAAGTAAAAAATTAATTTACATTAAAATGAAGAGAAAAAAAAATATGAACATAAAAATTTACAAAACAAAAACAATTTTTGATTTATTGTCCACATTATATTACAATTCACACTTGAAAAACATTTGAGAATAACGTTTGAAAGCAATTTAAAAATAAATGAATTTCTTAATTTGAAAATAATTTCGCCCTTTTGTTGATAATGCTATGGTTATCAAATTATTTTCAAATTATTTTGACATTTTTGTTGTTTGAGAAGGGTGTTGAGTGCAAATCATTTTCAGTTTGTAATCAAACCTTCGTGTTTGCTGGGATACAACTTCTACTATTTAATTATATGTATGTATATTTTTTATGTCTTACACATCGTCAGCTAAAATAAAATAATATTGAGAGGTTTCCGTTGTGTCATCGTTTTACTACACAGCCACGCAGACACACATACACACACGGTAACACAGTTACATGTACAGATTTTTATTTACCCACTTCTGCTGCTAGTAATTTTTTAATTTTTTTTTTCTTTCATTTGCTTATTATACGTATTGATTGACTATTTATCATGCATCAAATGTTTTGAGGTAAATGCATCAAAATGTTTGATCCTCCTCTCACGCACGCACGCACACATATGACACGTTACATTACTTGTCTTCATACTCTCGCATGGGTATAAGTGGCATATGCGCAAGTAGATTCCGAGCCGTTTATGGCTGGAGTTTTTATATGGTTAATAATAATTTCGCTTATGGCCAAACATACTTTATGATTTCCTTAATGGTTATACAACACATCAAATGAAAAATGTCAGAAAAATTACACTGTGTCCTAGTGTATGGCAGAGGAGGAAGTCAAGTTTGATTTATCAATCATATTAAATGTAACAACATCCTAAGTCGAGATAGCAAAAAAGTTAAAAAAAAAACTGAGTGAAAAAGCAGTTTTTATTAAATAATAAAATAAACCAAAATTAAAGAAAAATTTGGTTTATAAAACAAAATTTTATGAACGCAAAAAAAATATTTTTTTGAATAAAAATAAGAATGATACACAATATTTTTTCAACTTTTTAAATTTGACTTAAGATGTTTTGTCAAAATACCACAGTAATAATATTCTGATTTACCGAGCAATAGTTAAGTTATATTTTGACCACAATTAACAAATTTTTAACCAAACAGTAACTTTTTTTTTACAAAACAAGCACATTTTTAGTAAAAACGTTTTTCCATTGATAAAAGATAAATTTTTAAACAAAGATTTCTTTTAACAAGAAATAAATTTTTGACAAAATGTACACAAAGAAAACCTATTTTTTATGTTCACCTCTAACAAAACTATTTAATCAAGAGTTTTTAAAACTATTATGGTTAGATTAAGTAGGGGAGAAATGACACTCAACACAAATCTGGCCAGTGTTCGAAAATAAACACTAAATATTGCTCCTTTGTGTTCGGTTTGGCAATAGTGTTTGTGTAGTAAATCATTAAAAAAACAACGTTTCATCTTTCGGACACAAAAAAAATATTGTTCAACTTATGCAACTCAACAAAAAGATGAGAATATTTAATTTCGTTCGGGTTTTGTTAACACAAACCACTTTGTCCGTTTATATAACGCATAGCGCCCTTTTGGCTGGTAAAAAAACACAAAATTTTTTACAAAAACAAAACATGCATACGAATAAAAAAACAAAAAGCCAGCAAAATCATTTTACACAAACAAAACATATACACAATACACACACAAGCTGATCGTGCTGCGGTATTGGCTAAAATTTTGTGTGTGTCCATTTCTTTATCATTGTTAAAAAAAAAGGAAATATTATAGAACCTTAAAATATAATGTTTGTCTACAGTATCACTACAATTGTTCTGTTTGTTAACGAAGAACAGAACACTATATAATGTTCGGCTCTTTCTTGAAAATAGTTACGAACGGTATTAAGGGTTGTGTTTTTCTACACAAACACTAAAAAAAAGATATCGTTCCTGGGTGTTTAAGCTGAACGCTAAAAAATGTTCTGCTTATTTCCGAACACTGAGTCTGACACTCTCCAGGCCTTATGATGTATTGTGATGGAGTTCCACTGAACATGATTGCCACTGTAGGACCAAACAAAACTTCTACCGAAATTTTAATAGCGCTTCAGTTCAACGCGGACTCCCTTTTGGGTAGTCGTCTTTTGGCCAGTTTAGGACAGTCACAAAGGATCCACGTCCTTCTCCTAAAATTCTAACTAACCCGATTGTGTCCCAAAGGCGATACGTACCAAATCAAAGGCGATACGTTCTTTTACCCATCAATGGTAGACACAGGGTACGCCCGTCATCTATGCGGGGCTACAATTGGCTCCCAATCCTAAAATCAGTGTTCGCCGGCTCTACATATATAATTTGCAATATCGATTGTCGATCGCCTTAGATCGAGGTTAAAGGAGAGCAGAGGCACCCCCCCCCCCCCCTCTTCGAAATCGAGTGGAACCCCATAAGCAAGAAAGCTCAGAGTTTCTCGTAACTATCATAAGAGTCTGTAGAAGATAGTCGATCAATTTTTCTCCCTTCGCCTTGTGGGTCCAGCGCATTATGAATTTTTCATAAAAACCTGCATAAGAAAGATTTTGTATGGGAGGTTCTTTAAAAAAAATGGAGATAGCGGGTAGGTTAGAAACAAATATTGAAGATGAAAACTAAAGTGGGGTAGGTCATAGATTTGACCCATCTAGGAGCATTCTAAGATCTGTGGGGCCATTTTTTATTACTTCATTCAATTTTAAGCTTTGTATGGGAGCTTCTTAAGAAACGAAGATAGGTTGTAAGTATGTTTGGGATAAATGTCGGGAAAAAATTAAAGAGGATTGGTCCTACATTTAACCCGCTTAGGACTGACTCAGTAGCAGTTATGGAGATTTTTTTTGTAAATTTTTTTTTTTTCCTTTTTGAATCCACTTTGAGCTCAAAAGGGGACACATCGTTATACCCACTTATATTTTGGCTCATGCATTTTTGTTCCAAATCTCCCAAAGCTGGAGGGCTAGCGCATCGAAATCCTGTTATTAAGAAACTTTCTACATCACTACCCGCAGCAAGTGTATATGAATTCGCATAACCTTAAAACTTATGGATATCCCATTTCAAAACTTACTCAATAAAATTACAACGCCGTAGTCTAATTTCGGATTTAAAAACAGCCAAAAATAAAGTGCTTAAGTTGGAAAAATTTTATTGAAATGGTCACTTCCGGTTTCGCAGTGCGACAACCATGGACAGTTATTAACGTATCTTTTAATCCGTCAGTAGTATTAGGAGTATACACTAGGCTATTTCGGATTAAAAAAAAAAATAACAAATAAATCGAGGCCAAGTTAGAAACCTTGGAATTCAAAGTGATCACTTCCGGGTTTGAAGTACGATTAGCATGTAAAGAAATTTGCATAACTTTTCAACTTATGGAGATTTAATTCTCAAACTATAACAGAATAATGAGGACACCCTTGGCAAATTTTGGTAGAAAAAATATAAAAAAAATGGGTCGAAGTTAGAAAAATTGTAATCTAAATTGGTAATTTCGGGTTTTCAAGATGGAAAAAATTTTTTCTTATAGATCAAACGATTTCCTAAAAGAATCACTTATCAAATTTTTTTTGTTTTATTTGTTTCTAGTACGAAAAAATAATTTACAAAAACAATTTTTCAAAAAACGGCAAAACTTTGACAAACATTAACTCAACAAATATACATCTTAAACAAATATTTCGCACACACATTCATAACTACAAGAGGTATTGTTGTGCCAAATATAAAGAAATGTTTTTTTGGTATGTCTGCTTCACGAATAATCCCTCTTATTACAGACATACAGGGGTGCGCTGGAAATCGGAAACGTAAAACGCAAGAATTTTAAAAGTTGTTTTTTATGACAAATATTATACAAATATTTCACTATTAAACAAAATTTTATAACAAAAATTATAAAAATTTTATTAAAAGTGTATTAAAAACAACTTCAAAATTCTGGCTTTTACGTTTTCGATTTCCAGAATACCCCTATTAACACTACGTGACAATTTTTTGACCAAATGAATCTGACAATTCTGACTTCATATTCGGATTTACCGGAATTTTACATAAAGATTAGTTGTCAGATTCATTTGGTCACGACTTTGTTGAAATTTTGTCACGTAGTGTAATTAATTGAATTATACTTTTATAAATGTGCATATTGCTTTTTGTAGCAGTAGTTCTTTTTCTTTCACTTGGAAATGGTGTTGTTTACAACTCCATTAAAAATGCATTGGCTGGTCTCTGCTGTCGCTAGATTATTAATTATTACCTTGATTATTATTTTTGTATATTTTCCAAAATTATTTACACATTAACGCACATGTCGCATTCAGACCTCTAAAATATTACCAGTGTATTTTTTCAATTGTTCCCCTTTTTGCCTTTCAAGTACATTAATTTTTTTCTGTGTACATATTTTATTATTTGTTTGATTGTTTACTTTATTATTATGTATATTTCATATTTTTATAATTATTATTCCTGCAATTTGTTTTCCATTTTATTACTTCACAGTTTTTATTGTTGTTGGTGTTGATGATGATGATGATGATGAGGGTGGTGGTGGTTGTGGCCGCCACCGTCTTCACCACTTGAGCATCGTAATTTTTCTAGTCAACGCCATCACACCATCATCATCATCGTTATTATCAGCAGAACTATTTTATTCGGAAAAAATTAAAACATTTCTATGCTGATGTACTCTGGCAACTATGGCCGGGTGTTGATGGAGTACTGTGATGGAGTACTGCGACTTGTCGTCAGTCATAGTTGTCGTTGTACTAAAACCTCTGAAGTGTGTTTTGCTCATTAAACAATTTTTCTACGCTTGAATTTCAACGCTTCATTTTTTTAATGTACTCTCCTTATTATTAGATTTCATGAAAAATTTAAATTTTTTTAATTGAAAAAAATCATAAAACAACGACAAAAAAAAATAAATGACAAATTACTTAAAAAAATATGTAACAGACAAATTAGCAACAAAAAAAAAAAAAAATATAAGTTTATAAGTTTTTTTTTAAATTTTTGCAAAAAAAGGTTTTCTCATTAATATAAAAAACAACACTGAATTTTAAATACATTTAATCTTAAAATAAGGCAAAACGAATGGATGACATAACTTTTGGGATTATTTATTTGCATTCCTTTAAATCTAAGTCATGCTCTGAAAGTTGACCAAGATTAATTTCTCTTTGCTTTTTTCTATTCGCACGATTAAGAGATTAAATTGCCAGTAAAACTAAATATAATAAAATTAAGTATTTGAAGAACTTTTAATGACTTAATTAGCAGGGATTTTATGAAAATTTTGATTTTAATTTAATTTATTATGTGAATAGATAAAACTATTTTAAAGTCAGAGAAGGAGGTTTTCATAGAATATTAGGTAGAGGATTTTTATTTCAGTGATAGTTTAAAAACCATAATGATAGACAAATTTTTAAATAGAATTTATGGTTTTTAGAAAAAAAAAAATAATATATATATGTATATAATTGCAATATAATTTATTAAGCTTGAGGTTTTTTGTTTTTTATAAAAAAATTAAATAACATTTATTTATAAGTTCCAATATTTCGATACAGCAATGTGTATCATCGTCAGGGAAATAATTAAACAATTAAAATAACGTTCACAAAATAATGAAAAAATAATAACAATTGTCAAACATAGAAAAAATTATTTACAATTAGAAAAAATTTTTTAAACAAATAATCTATTACATTCTAAAAAATTTTTTTAAATTTTAATTTCCTGTTATATTTTTATACACTAAATGTCTATAATTCTGTGCTACATTTTCCGTGTCCGATTTAAAATTAATTCTTAACAATTCTGGTACTTTAATGATTTGCAACATTTCTAGCATTAAACGTCGTTTATAGTTTTTTTCTGTGTTTAAAACTGATACATTCTCAAAGTCCGGAGAGTGATTTAAACTGGCACAGTGGGCTGTTAATGCTGTTTTTTGTGCTGAAATATCCCTGAACTTTTGATTTGATTTGTGACCTGAAATTCTAGTTTTCAGTTTGTTCTTTGTCGTACCTACATATACTTTGTTGCATTGTCCATTATCATTTCCCTTACAAGGTATTTTATAAACTACATTTGACATTTCTAACTTGTGTACTTTATCCTTAGTCCTAGTGAATAATTTACCAACTGTATTATATGATTTATGTGCTATTTTACATGTCCTTGTGTCGAATATTTTTGACTTTTCTAAACATTCCGATATTTTAGGAATATATGTAAGTGATTTGTAAATTTTTGGTTCTGCAATTATATTCAAGTTATTTGCCCTATGGTAATTGTATTTTCCTATTAAATTTGATATCAGTCCCATTGGAAAACAATTATCCCTCAAAATATTCCTAATTCTTTTTAAATTCCTGTTATGAAATTCTAAGTCACTTATTTTCAGTATTCTTTCTATAATTGATTTCCAATGGGACTGATATCAAATTTAATAGGAAAATACAATTACCATAGGGCAAATAACTTGAATATAATTGCAGAACCAAAAATTTACAAATCACTTACATATATTCCTAAAATATCGGAACGTTTAGAAAAGTCAAAAATATTCGACACAAGGACATGTAAAATAGCACATAAATCATATAATACAGTTGGTAAATTATTCACTAGGACTAAGGATAAAGTACACAAGTTAGAAATGTCAAATGTAGTTTATAAAATACCTTGTAAGGGAAATGATAATGGACAATGCAACAAAGTATATGTAGGTACGACAAAGAACAAACTGAAAACTAGAATTTCAGGTCACAAATCAAATCAAAAGTTCAGGGATATTTCAGCACAAAAAACAGCATTAACAGCCCACTGTGCCAGTTTAAATCACTCTCCGGACTTTGAGAATGTATCAGTTTTAAACACAGAAAAAACTATAAACGACGTTTAATGCTAGAAATGTTGCAAATCATTAAAGTACCAGAATTGTTAAGAATTAATTTTAAATCGGACACGGAAAATGTAGCACAGAATTATAGACATTTAGTGTATAAAAATATAACAGGAAATTAAAATTTAAAAAAATTTTTTAGAATGTAATAGATTATTTGTTTAAAAAATTTTTTCTAATTGTAAATAATTTTTTCTATGTTTGACAATTGTTATTATTTTTTCATTATTTTGTGAACGTTATTTTAATTGTTTAATTATTTCCCTGACGATGATACACATTGCTGTATCGAAATATTGGAACTTATAAATAAATGTTATTTAATTTTTTTATAAAAAACAAAAAACCTCAAGCTTAATAAATTATATTGCAATTAAATAAATAAAGGTTAAATAAAATAAAATTTATATATGTATATATATAATAGTTTATTTTTTCATTAAATTATGACGTTCCCTCTAAAGTCTGGATTTTTAAGAGTATTGCTGATAGTTGCTTTTTGTTAAGTTTGCTTTGAAATTTCATTATGAATCAACTTACACCAGAGCAATGCGTGCAAATTATTGAAATTCTTAATCAAAATAATTCGGCGAATGGGCTGAAGCACAAATTGATATTTATTTTGAATTTCCTTTCTAAATTTTATTTTCCGATTAAGCCTATTTCTGGTTAAATGGATACGTAAATAAGAAGAATTGTCGCATTTGGAGAGAGGAGAAACCACAAGCTTTTGTCGAAATACCATTACATCCACAGAAAATTACTGTTTGGTGCGCTTTATGGGCTGGCGGAATCATTTACCCATATGTCTTTAAAAGTTGTTGAAAACTGGTGTTCCAGATTGCGCCTTCTACGCGCCAACCGTGGCGGCAACATGGCAGAAATTATATTTAAATGTTAATTTCATAAAATTTTCTAACCAATAAAGCCCGTTTCATTGATATTAAAAATTTATTTCCTTGTTTTATTATCATTTATGTGGTTTGACGTCTATCTCTTTGAGAAAGTGAAATTATTTTGTTCGGGACATTTTCAAGTTGAACCGGTTTCATTTTAATTTTTGTACGGAAAAAATTGAACTGTGCTGCTACATGTTTTGATTTTTCAGCCAAAGTGAAACTGAGCTGCTACTTCATATTATATGTAAAATAAAATCACAGAGTTTACTTGTGGAAAAAGTTCTTCTTATGTTTTGTTTTGACACAATTTTCATTAAAAATCGAAAATGCAGTAAAGCTTACGCCTCGTTTACACGAATTGCCCGATACCTACTTTAAGATAATACTTGGTCTGTCGCCATCTAAGATTTAACCGGGCCTTATTGGCCATATTTTAATTGTAATGCTTCCTAATTAAAAAATGAAGCTTAAAACGTAGAAGGTTTGTAAGGGAGTAATGTAAAAGTTTCGCTTACCACCTCGTTTACTGAAGACAGGAATTTTGCCACTTAAAAGCAATACGTTTTTGATCGTGCCCCGGTAGGCTAGCTGGTAGTGAGCTAGTCTATCAGCGCCGGGGTTGCGGGTTCGATTCCCGCCACAGACACTGGTTTCTTTCCTGCAGACAAGCGAAGAGCTTCGCGTGATTAGCTTAGGAAATTAAATTAAAAAGAAAAAAAAGCGCTTTATTCATCACATCTTTGGCTTATTATAGGTTTGACTTATCGACCATTTAAAACAAAATTGATTCAGGTATAGGGAAAAATATTTTGAATAGTCCTTTCTAAATCCAAAGCCTGTTTCACGAAATTCTTTTTATGGTTTCTGAGATGTTAAGCATTGATTTTTCTCCACATCAACTATTTTTAGGTTTATAAGGTATTGTTTTGCTTTACGCGCCACTATTTGGCGAATACAGAAAATTCCTAATACAAAAACGTAAAAACAAATTTCATTCTTGCTTTATTTTGCTTCATTGTCCTAAGAAAGAAATGTAGTTAAAGCGAAAGCAAAACAAAATGACAACAAGAATATAAATTTCACTCTTGCCGCAGCTGTAACGGCGAACTTAGAAAACAAAATTGAATTGGTTTGTATGGTATGTTTATGTCACTTTGGTAATACAGTGGCTATGGCAATACAATTTTCCTATGGTTATGTCACGTCTAATGGGACCTTAATCCACATAAGAATACGTATGTATGTCGCACAAAAAGCTACTTTTTAAAAAAATATTTAGTAAAGTTGCGTATGCTGCACAAAACAATAATTTGTACTTTCAATAAAATACTTCTAAATTACTTCTAAGAACATTCACAAATATTTACATTTTTCTTTAAAACATATGCCGGAAGAAGTGGGGAAAATACCAAAAAAAAAAAAAAATCCAATCGGGTATATTTTCAGAAAACTTCTTGAAAACCTTCAGTGTTTTTTTTTCTTCACAACGACTGTTTGGCATATGAGCTAAATCAATAATGAGCTGACGACATACAAAAACTGGTGTGTATGACAATTGCAAATCTGCTGTGTAGAAAGGGAAAGCCTTGGTCCTTTAAATAAAACCATGTATTATTATAAAACTTGTTAAGAACACGTTTAATAACTGCATCTTTGTCAATATCTCAGCATTAATGTTACCAGGGGCCTAATTCTGGCAGTCGTGATCGAGTAATTTCTCGATTCGAAAGCAATTTTATCTCAGTCGATACTGAACGAATCAAAATTATTTTTTCAGTATTGTGAAACTCAAATGAATGCTTTACAACACTGAAAAAATAATTCCAATTCGTTCAGTATTGACTGAAATAATTAGATTTTAAATTGCTTTCGAATCGAGAAATTACTCGATCACGACTGCCAGAATCAGGCCCCAGGTTTTAAATCTCTTTGTTTAACTTGAATTTTAGAACTAAATAGAATGTTCTTAAATTTCATTAAACATATTTCCAAAATTTCCCAAAGAATATCAAAAAAAAAATTTCAAGAGTTCAACTAAAAATCAAAATTTCTGTTATTTCCCAATATTTTTAAAACTTTATTAAATTTTTTTAAGTATTAGTCTGGGTTCACACTATGTAAGTTGTCTTTCAGAAAGAATGAGTATATTGTTGAGAGAATTTAATATTCTTCACATCACTCTCACCAATAAGCTCAGACTTTCTGAAAAAAAACTTTCATAGTTTGAACCCAGACTAACGGCCAATTTCACCAAGTTCAGTTATAATTAACTCTCCGTTATAACTTTTATTAACTGTAAGTTAAAATAATATTTAGTTTTTAATCCAAATTTTTAATATTTTAATCAGGCTAAAGTTCATTAAATTTAATTAAATTCATTAAATTATTTTATGAAGAAAGGAATTTTGACAACATGAAATGAATTAAAATTTATTGATTATTTTTCATTCTTGACTGACGCTGGAAAAATTGGCCGCCAGTAAATTTTAATAATATCACTTAATTTTCAGAATTTTCAAAGTTTTTAAAATTTTCAAAACTCATACCTGTGCCCATGTCCTGTAACTCTCGCGTCGAGAAACTTTTCGATTGAAATGTGTGAAAGGAAACAAAAATGCCAAATATTGAAACAAACTGCTGTTTTTCTCACTTAACTGTATCTCGACTGTATCAATGTCTTCCATATTTTCAGACAAAAATTTATAGATTATTGTGCTGTTACGAGCTCCACTGACCAAAACTCAAGATCCGGCATAATTTTTTACGCCTCAATCTATCCATGATGGTTTGCCAGAGGTAAAAATATTTATAACTTTAGATATTATTTCCTTCTTAATATCTCAAGTGTCCCTAAAGCTATAACCTGCAGTGCAAAATATTTTTCAAAATATTCTATTTATTTTGAATTTCAAACAAAAACTCGTAACAGTGTTGCAAAGTCGAATAAAAATACAACAATTGTGCATGCAACAATTTTACACAAAATACTAAGAATTTTGAAATGACCACACAAATTTTTAGAGATTTTTTTTTATATAAAAAAATTTAAATATTAATAAAAATTCATATTTATGTATGTATATAAAATTTTTCTATAAATAAATAAATTTATTCATGTGTATAGTGAACAAACACTATTTTCATACTTGTGATCTTATTAATAAATGATGATTAATTTTATTTAAGTGAGATCATGCCAATTAAGAAAACAAATTATTTAATAACTTAAGGAATTTCTTTAATGAAGCAGTTAAGAGTATAACAGTTAGTTGTTTTTGTTCGAAAAAAACTGATGAGCTTGTGCATAATAATCAAGCAAAATACACTGTCATACTTTATGTTATTAAGAGTCCATGTTAGCAACATTATGTTAAATTTTAAGAAAATGTTAATTTAACAGTATCTGACCATTTCTGCAAGTAACTGTTATATAAAAATCTGCCAGATATTTGTTTTTTTTTTTTTTGTATAACAGTAAATTCGAGTATCTTTGAGAACGTCATACATGGATTTTATGCGCTGACGCAATCTTTGGAACATGAAACGAAACCATATAGAGATTGAAACACTAAACTAGACATTAAACATTCCTACTTACAAGTGAATTGAATTCACACAATTTAGTCAATCAGCCAGCCATTATTATTTATTTTTTTTGTCGTTTACTCTTTGTGTTGTTATTCGTATTTGATTTTATATGGAAACAAAACAACAACACGTCGCAACAACAATTGAAACACGATTGAAAAAAATCTTCTGCTTTTGAACTAGGGATGACAAATTTGGACTTTTTCGAAAAAAGTACTAAAACGTTTGTATGTCTTAATTTTTGGTAAATTGATCGAAGACAGTTCTAAACCAATTGAAAGACCTCTTCAGTGGACTGCTGTCGCTGTAAATGCGGTCCCTAAACTATTATTGCGAACAAGTTTCAACACTTACTTTTATAACTCTTTGGAACGGATACTAATTTGTAAAAGTACCGGGAATAGCGAATTTTAAATAAATCCCGGTCTTGTGGTTTTGCTCTTCTAGCATTTACGGTATACAGGGGTGTTCTGCAAATCGAAAACGTAAAACGCAAGAATTTGGAAGTGGTTTTTAATACCCTTTTAATAAGTTTTATAATTTTTGTTATAAAATTATGTTTAATAGAGAAATAACTGTATTATTTTTATCTTAATTTTTTTTACAGAAATCTTATTAAAGAACGACGTCTAAAATTCTAGCGTTTTACGTTTTCGATTTCCAGAACACCTCTATTTAATTCCCGACAAATATTATTTTAATAAAAATTATGTTTGCAAAATAAAAACAAACAATTAATAAAAAAAATGAATAAAATTTACTAAACAGCTTTTTTGTAATATTTGAATAAATAAAACAAGAAACAAAGTAAAGTGTGTCAAGCCTACGCTACAGTATAGACATTTTAAAGTATTTCTTTTTGGGACCATGAGTAGAAATCGACCAACCAGAATTAATTTATGTTAAGGGTTAAGATTCATAATTCACCTAGTATCAAAATATGCTTCAAAAAGGTGAAATATTCACTTTGAACTACAAAGATGCTTTTTGCTTAATTTGCTACAAAGTCTAAAAATATGCAAATATATACACTAACAAATCGATGCCAAAATCATAAAAAGCTCTGGCTAAATCTATTATTTTTACCCCATTAATCGTTTAAGAAAAAACATAATTGCATGTTAACGGTTTCCCTGCCAATCACTCATACGAAAATCGCCCCAAAGTATGAAATTATTTTTAAAAGTCGTAGTTATAAGGAATTTTAAAATTATTTTAGTTAAATACATGACTTTTATACAAACTGGATTGAATTTCACGCTTCGCTAATAGTTAGCGCTGTTTTCAATATTAACAAAGTAAATAATTCGGGATCGGGATTTCACCACAGTAGTCACCACAGAAACTGATGAGTAAGTCCTATTCTTGATTTCTTTTGTGAGCAGAATTCACTGTAAATTCATGCTTTTTATTAGACTCAAGAGTCTTTCTGTAGACCCTGTCTCGACAGGGTAGACACCTATTGGATCCTCTACTTCATTACTTTTTGTCCTGTTTACCTCTGCATCGGACAAAAAATGGTTAAGTAATTTAAAATTTCATTAAAATTGACATAAACATCTCGCTATCTTGAGTCTGTGGGTAGGTTTTTAATATGTTTTAATGCGGAATCGTAGAATTCCTAAATATCTATTAAATTTGGCCACTCATTGGGGGGAAAAAATTACCTAACTTTTTATTCTTGAAAAACACCATTTTTGGACCCTTTTTGACGTGGTTTAGCTAACGGGAGATAACTGTTCGAGCCAAAATATTTTGGGAATCTTCATAAATCTTGACTAAGTTAGTTTTGAGGGGGGTACATCAACAACTTTTTTTTTTTGAATCGGTCTAGTGTACTGCATATTTTTTATCTTTAAAAGTAACCAAAAAAGTACAAAAGTACTACATTTGTCATGCCTGTTTTAAACAGTCATAGAATATTACTGGTTTTTATATGACTATGAGTGCAGAGCAAGTGCCCGTGTGTGTGTCAGTGTGCGGTTTTGTTTGTTTGCCGGTGAATTGAAACACTCAGTGACTGGTAGTGTTTATTCTCTTTGCATTTTGTATCAGGGTTGGCAAAGCCGCTACCACAGAAATCAGTTTTGGTACTTTTTAATTTATAAAAGATCATTAGAACCCTACAACAAAAAAAACTAGTACCATCAAAAAAATGTCTTTGTTTGGTTTAGAAAACCATAGCGGCAAGCCGGAAGGGGCTGGATTGTCCCATTGGAACTACACTGATACAGTTTGTTTCATTCCCTTGCTGGGCAATAAGACACAAATGAATTGCGTCATTAAAGCTCCTTTGCTGGGTACACACTATGCAATGCATTTACGCAATCTAGCAAATTAAATTCATTTTCATTCATTCCAGATTGCTTCAACATCAAAACGCTTTGATATTTTGAGGTTGCATTGTGTGTGTGCCCCGGTAGCCTAGCTGGTAGTGAGCTGTCTATCAGCGCCGGGGTTGCGGGTTCGATTCCCGCCAGAGACACTGGTTTCTTTCCTGCAGACAAGCGAAGTGCTTCGCGGGATTAGCTTAGGTAAATTAAATAAAAAAAAAAAAAAAAAAAAAAAAAAAAAAATAGATTGCATGTAGATTGCACTGCCTGTACCCAGCATTAACTTAAAAATTTTTTTTTTATGCGATAGCTCTTTAACTATTTTCGATTTTAGGAAAAGGGAATGCAACAATTCGCTGAAATCCGTCTATAGCCTAGGCAAGCGAAAATTTCAGGTCGCTGCAGTGTTTTTTCTGTCTGACTTTTTTGACGTCTAGTTTGGCTTAGTATTGACAAAAAATTACTTTCCCGAGAAATGTTTAATTTTCGAAGGCATAATACATACAATATGTTTAAGACAAAGACTGAAGAATGATATCTTTAAGATGTGAGCTCAAATGTCTCTCATTATTAATTCCTTTTAGTTCTTTTATGATTTTTCTAAAAATTTGTGGAACGGAAGCGACAAATCATAGTTTTTTTTAAGAGGTAAGCGAATTCTGTTGGACTTTTCCTAAACAGATCCTAAATAATAAATTAAGCTTTTGATTCAGCATATTTCGTTGCCTTAAATATGGAAGAGCATATTACAAATTTCTATAATTTAAAATTTTCATAAAAACAAGTTCAGAAATGGCTTTTATTCAAAGAGCCAACGATGATTTCGATTTTTATCTCTATAAAATTTATTTCCTATAATATATATTTTTTCCTTATAGGGCTAAGAACTTATATTGGCCGGTCTAACGAGATTAAGCTTTTAGAATTTATTGGTAAGAAACCCATGGTCTGCGAGCAAAAGTGTGTGATTTTTCTAAAGTTATCCCCAGGCAACACGTGCAATAAGTTTAGCAATTATTGCTGTGGTAACTGTCAAATTCTATTACTAACACAATAAATTAACTTGTGTCCTGCATTACTGAGTAATTATCTCTCTTGAGCTTATTCTTCACTTTATGTTCTATGTTATGCCACCTCAAGATATGATCTTGGACATTGGAAATTTGACGCAGTTATTCTGCAGGCGTTATTGCTTGTGCTTAGACATCAGAAATTGCTGTTGTGGTCGGGGGGCTTGGTATAGCTAAATACTTATGCATATGTATACTGAAACTCAAAAATTTTTTTTTCCAAAAAAGTACTTTTTGTGGGGATGTAGTCCGTACTAATTAAAACTGTATATTTTTCATCCCTGGTTTTCAATATGCACTTGTATCTATAAAGTATTTACAAATTTTTTCACTCCCTTCCATCCACTTTTCAATGGATTTTGTTTTGAGAACAGAACGCAAAGAAAACAAACGAAAAATAAACAAAACATTTTTTTTTCTTAGGACTTTTTAAAGAAACAAAATGGAAAATATTTCTAATTTATCTTCAGAAAAAGAGAGCGAGAATAAAATTAAATGAGCAATAATCGAAAAATGGCTATAAAATGTGAGAACAAAAAAATTAAAAGATTTCTTTGTAATTCAACTGGAATTAATTAATTTCTTTTTTTTCTGCTTTAACAGAAATGTTCGAACTTTTCGTATGGCTTATGTGCAGAGAGTGTGTGTGCGTAAGTGAGTGAAACGAAATGGAATTAAAATGCAACTTTGAATTTTCTAGCTAAATAATGTTTTATAACCAACTCATTCTCGTAGCGCATTTACCGCATTTAGTCTTGTTTATGCCGGCTAACATGCAACATACTCGTAAACGTGTAACGTTATTTGAACGTCGTTTTTAAAGCGTTTTTTTTGCTTTTGTACTGCATTTAACAAAAAAAAAAAACCAAGCAGAAAATTTATCTTGTAAATTTTCATATAAGAAGCCAGAATTGAAAAAAGAAACGTAAAATAAACCAGTTTTAAACGTTAATGAAAGATTTTGAAACAACAACGTGTTTGAGTGCTAGAGATTTTAGCGGTTTTTTGTTTAAGTAATTTTTTGTTTTGTGTGTTGAAAACAAACAGCAACGTCATCATATTGTAGTCACCATCAACAACTTGAGTTGGAATTTTAATTTAAGGTGCTACAAATTATAACGTATGTAGTAAAATTTAACAGTTTTTGCAGCAGCAGAATTATTGTCGTAGTCGCAGTTCAATACAATAATTTTATTTGTTTATGTTGTTGTCGTTGTTGCCGTCGTGTCGCCGCTGTCGTCGTTGTCGCAGTCAACATCATCATCATCGTTTTTAGTTAAATAGTTAGTTATTAGTTGTTGTTAGTGTTTGTTGTCGACTTCGTCATAATCGTCATTCATCAGACTTGATTATTAAATTGATTTGATTGATTTCTTTGGTACTTTTGAATGCAGTTTAACATTTAAACACTTAAAATCGTGAAATATCTTGAATAGAACAGAAAAACAAGCTAAACAAATAAAATAATTAAAAATTGTTTTTTTAATTTTTGTTTTAATTTTTGTTGGATTAATTAAATAAATTTTGTAAAAATTTAAAAACGTTTTCCAAACATTTAGAATTTATCTATTAAGATACAGATACATTTGTGCCGCTTAGCATGTATCCAGAGAATGTGTATTTTTTGTCTGAAATTCAAAAAAATTTAAAAGATTTCTCTTTAATAATTTATCTTCAAATACATATTAAATTTTGTATTGAATTTTAGTTGCTATTAAATTCAAACAAATCATAAATCCAATTCAACCATCTGTTTTTTGTGTTCTAATTAATTTATTTTTTGCTCTTCAATAAAGATTTGCGTTTTCTCCATTTAATTGGATTTTAAAGAAAATAATCTTCAATCGAGCAAACAAAAAAAGAAATGTAAGAAATTAATTAAAAAAAGTTTTTATATAAATTTAATAAAACAAAATTTCAACTGAAAAGCGAAACAACTAGAAAAAAGTGTGAAAAAGAAAAACCAACAAAAATTTATCACAAAAAATTATAAAAAAAAATCAACAAACGAAAATAACAAAGAAAAATTTGCAAAAATTGCAAAAGTGTGCAAAATTATACTGTTTTAAATTAATAATAAAATGTGTATTTGATAAAGAATCTAAAAAAACGCATTTAACTAATAATATTTCTTAAAAAACACCAACAAAATATTTGGAAATTAAAAAAAAAATAACGAAATTAAGTGAAATTTTTGAAGAAAAAGATAAAAAAAATAATATTTCTTATAACACTAAACTTAATCTAAAAAATTTTGTTTAGTCGGCATAAATTTTGTAAAAAGAAAAAAAGTGTTCAAAAAATTAATTTCGAATCAATATAAAAATATTCAATTCAAACATATAAAAAAACCTGCTAAAAAAGCAAAACTAAACGGAATATTTTGTTAAATTATTACAAAAATTTACAGAAAAAAAGGTAAACGTATTTGTTAAGTAGCACAAAAGTTTTTCAATGGAAATTGTTTAAAGATAAAAAAATTTTGAAATTTATTCTCTAAAATTCTGCTTGCATTTGCAAGGTTTTAGGTTTTACTTGAAAAACAGCAGAAAGTTCTTAATTGTTTTTTTTTGTTTTATTTAAATTTGAAAAAAAAAGTTAAAATTTTATAAAAAAGTTTTTGGCATTTTGAAACAACATATCAAGTCAAATTTAAAAAGTTTGAAAACATGTTCTTAATCATACGAATTTTCTTTCAAAATTCATTTTTGTTTACGTTTTTTAAATTTTATATTACAACGAAATTTTTCTTTAATTTTGATTACCTTTATAATTTGATAAAAATTATTTTTACACCGATTTTTTTTGTTTAAAACGTTTTTGGTATCTTATCACGAATTAAGATGTTTTGTCAAAATGCCACAGCAAACAAATACTAGTAATCGAAAAATTTCTTAATACCTACATATGTACTATTAAAAATCTCAGCTTTTTGATAATGGAATTTTCTATCTAAAAATTTTATTGTCTGAACGTATTGTTCAATTAAAGTCGACTTTCGATTTTTTCTATGTATGTGCATTCCGCCACTATTTATGTTAGATTTTGTGACAAGATTATCAATTTCCTTAGAGTGATTATTTCACATTTTGATTCAGAACTCTTATCCAACTGAACCGATTTTGCTGGAATTCAATCCCAAGCTGCTTTGGATAACAAGAAGCAATTTGACACCGATATTATTCTTTTCTTTTGAGTCATTTGAAAGTGAGCGTGATTTCAACAGACGGGCGGACAGACAGATGTACATTTCAAAATCGACTTAGAATTACTGAAGGAGCCAGAATATATCTCTAAAGAGAGCCAACTCAAAAATGTTCAAATTTAACTTTGTGCAAGAAATTGATGCACAGTAAAAATCTAAGATTAATTTCTCTAGTATTTTGCCTAAAAAAAAGAAAAAAAAAAAAAAACAATTGTGTCATATAATTTGCGATTTATACTTTATGGGGTCTTAGGTGATTTTTAATAAAGTTTTACATGAAATGACAAACTAGGTATACCCGCATGCACCGCTAGCGGTAGAGGGTTTATTTTAAAAAAATTTTAAATCGACTGAATAAACAAACAAAAAAAAAAAATCGACATACATATTACCGAAAAAGTGAATTAAGAAGTAGATTTATACAATTCGTTGACTAGTAAAACATTATTTATGGCACTAGTTCGTTCTATTCTTGAAAAGGGTATCGATAATATGCGAGCCTATTTACCAAAATTTGTTCCAATGCAATTGAGTCTGTCTAAAAACAATTCCTGCTGTTTGTCTTTGCGAAGTACTTTTTAACACCCTGAAATTGAATTCATATTCGGCTCAAATTGGTCTTATTGAATTTCCCACATTTAAGTCATTAATGTGTCACTCTTATTCAATATTATTAATGGTAACGTCTGCTGTGGATCTCTGATTAATAAAATTTCTTTTAACATTCCCCAACGGCCATCCCGGAATTATTTTACCTTTATCTGTGAAATTTTTAGAAATTTTATTGATATCTTTTTGTAATCAATTATTATTTAAATTATCTGAAAGTAGTAAAATTCCATAGACAAAAAGTAATAAAAAATTTAAATATCAAGTCCAAATTTTAATGTTACTGACAAAGTGCAAAATTTAATACCGGTATTGATTCCGATATTAAGATAACTAATAGCTGGATTTCGGTATTGATACCGTAATAAGAAATAGTTAAATACCGGTATTTATACCGAAATTCGTTTCAGTTACCAAGAAAAATATTTTATTATTAATTTGC
Organism: Pollenia griseotomentosa; assembly: GCA_963931875.1. NCBI lineage: Eukaryota > Metazoa > Arthropoda > Insecta > Diptera > Polleniidae > Pollenia > Pollenia griseotomentosa. The sequence goes on from OZ007564.1 coordinate 14,611,253, forward strand.
TTGTACTCTGCAAAATTTATTTTTTTTTAACAAAAAATAAACATTTTTCAAAGATAATAATATTATAACAACATGTTAGACAAAAATCCCGTTAATAATAGCCAACTAGGGAATGTTTAATGTGTTTAAAAATCGATTTTTGATTTTTCCATCGACTTTTTTAATTGGATTTTTAAAATCGATTATCCGCACCTCAAAGATAATTTTAATACAGTTTAAGATTTATTTGCAAACTATTAAACGAGTTATAATAATAGCAATCTTTTCCAAACTGTATGTGATATAAATATATAACAACCAAGTTCCCATCATATCTAGGCTCCACGGATAGTTCATTTCAACATACATTCCGACAAACGGACATCGCGAAATTAACTTCTGTTCTTGTGGAAATTATAAATGGAATGACATGTATGTAGTGAAGGGTACGGTGTACTCTTTCTTAAACAAACATCGTAGGGATTGACAAATTTGCCAGCTTATGAGAAAAGTGCAAAAGGAGTAAAAATAACTTGTGAAATATTTATCTTCAAATAGGTTTACAATTAACATACAAAATGTTTTGTATATAAATATCCCAAACTCATATTAAAAAAAAAAATGTGTGTATTTTGTATTCCCACTCTGATTGCTGCGTGTATTTTTCATTCTCTTATTAATGCTTTAGAGTATTTCTTATACCCACACTTTCACTATCGTAAATTAGTTGTTTTTTGCCTCTACACTTTAACACAGTTACGTAAATTCTATTGGTCTAAACTTATTTGCAGTATTTATTTGGGACAGCGGCACTTCAGTATAGAGTTTGAAAAATTTTCAATAATTTGAAGGTGTGTTCAAATTAAGTTGTGAAGGCCTTTAATTAAAAGTCATAAGAACTCTGACAGCTGTACCTAAACAAAAACGGCATTTCGTTACTTTGTAGTTTAAGTAGCTGTTCCTTGCATTACCTGGTATCGATTCAAGAACCACTGATAAAGAAAAGAGTTTAAGCAATTTAAGGAGAACTTGGAGGCCTGGGTTACTTATGTTTTTTGGTTCTCTTTATTTAGCGTTTTTAGTTTTAATGTTGGCATTATTTCTGTTTGGAACACACAATTAAGGTTTTGATTTGTTTAATTAATATTAATTCATATTTATTACGTATTCATTTAAAACCCATTTAAAACGTTAATTTAATCAAAGTAATTGATTCAATTAACATATTCATTTAATTATAATTTCATTCAAACATTTTTTTTAATTGATAAAAAAAAACCAGAAAACTTTTTTTTCTGTACGTGAACTTCTAAACGTTCATGTCACTGTAAGAGCGAAACTCAAAGCGAGAACTAGCTACAAAACCGGTAGTGATATGGCTAGAAGTGTCACAGTTACCAGATAAAATTTACTAAAAATCGCCACTTTTGGTGATTAAAAACTCAATAATCACTTACACGCTTAAATTATTTATTTATCTCAATAACAAATACTATTAAAAAAGATTCGAAAATGTCTCTGAACTAATAAAAAAAAAAAAAACGAATCATAAATGACACATCCCCGGTAGGCTAGATGGTAGTGAGCAAGCCTATCACCGCCAGGGTTGCGGGTTGTATTCCCGCCAGAGACTTTGGTTTCTTTCCTGCAGACAAGCGCAGAGCTTCGCGGGGTTAAGCTTAGGGAAATAAAAAATAAAAGAAGAGTCGCGGGTAGGGTACCATTTTCTCCTGACAAAAGTTTCATTTAAGATCAGAAGGCGAGCGCATATTCTGGTTTTTTAATCGCTCTGAAGAGTAAAAAAAATACTCGCATGTGATTTATAATTTAAAAAAATGCTAGCTGTGGTCAAGGCTACAAAAGTTAAAGAATCTAAAACTGATTTATATTTTTTTGGGGCTGGAGTAACACAACAACAAAAAAGAAAGGTTACAAACTAGATCTCTTACCAGATTTTGAACCGTAAATTCTTACGTTTAAAACAGCACCAACGAACAAAATGAACACCAAAGAAAAATATCCGTTGAGCTTAAATAAAGCGTATTTTGCTTTAATCAAAAAAGCAAAAGTATCTAAGAAGTTAAAAAAAAATTTGAAAATATCGTCGCAAGAATTAAAGAACGCTGTAACTGACAAAACATAAAATGTTCACCAGAGCCCAAAAAAAAGTAAGTAAAAAAAGTAGAAAAAAATTCATATTACAAAAACTATACAACTTAGGAACATGATTTTAAAAACGTATTTTTATTTTTTCTCGCTTTATAAATTGGCTGTAAACATTTCCTCTATCTATTATTCCCAGTGATTCTGTGGCTTACAGCAAACGTTTTTTTTTTTTTTGCGTAAGTGAATTTTTTTTCATCATACAAATATGGGACCTGGACTAATCGACGCAGTATTTTTTTCTGATAAAAATGATGCAAAAAACGTATTTTTGATTTATGTCGGTTAGAGCGTTCTTTGATTCTTGCGACGATATATTATAAACTTTTGCTAACTATTACAAAATTCATTGTGTATTTACAAACCCACAACAATTTCAGGCGAACGTAAAAGTCCCCACACCAAAACCAAACTTAAATAAAACAATAGCCAATTCATAAAGGGCAGTATAATTGAACTAATCTTCGATAAAACCATAGCAAATAGGCTGGTGGCTTGTCACGGCTAACAAGCTTCTGGATAGTTGACAATTCGGTTTTTCGGGTTTTCACCACAATCAACAGTGAATGAAAAAATCAGCAGCAGTTCGAAATGCCATGGAAGCGTTTCTTACTACTCCTAATATCACACATGCTATTTTAAACAAGTATAGAATTATCAATAGTGCAAAATTAAACACCGGTATTGATACTGATACCGAAATAACTAATAGCTTTATTTCGGTACTGATACCGCACAACAGTCGGGGTACGCCTCCGACATCAAAAAATTCATCAAATCCAGGAAAACTTTAATAATTTCATCAGTCCTTTTTAGAACTATGAAAAACTGCAAAAACGTAAACGTGCCATAAAATTAACTCCGTAGATAATCCAGTAAACCATAAACTTTTAAAAACTTACACATTTCTTCTTATTTCATTTGACTCTAAAACTGTCAACTTCATAAAAAAAGAAAAACAAAAGCGGCCTTTTCGCGACTTGTACTGATTCGCTCTCTCCTTTAAAAACCATACAAAAACCAGAATATATGTATATGCTTCTTTGATAAGAAATACTCTAATCGATAAATTCTCTAAAATAATTTTAATATGAACGCCAGGTGTCACTGTGAAATAGAGGTTAACGAATTTGCAGACAATGCAATAAGAGCTCCGCTAATAACTTCTTATAACTCCAACAAAATCGATATTAACAAATATCTAAACAAAAAACTCCACCTAATACCAACAATATTTTTAAAATTCCTTCCGAATGATACAAAACAATTAACCATAACAAGCTAACGATAAATCAATTTCTCCACGGTAATTAGAGGTGCTAGACGTATTGTTTTTAGCGGTACATGTACTGAAAACAAAATTCAATAAAAAAAACCAGTACTTAAATCAATCCAAAGCGGTATCAATAGTAAGGTAAATACGGATTTCCTTAACTGAAGTACAGATCCAAGAACGGATTATATAAGTGCCCCGTATTTTAAATTATCCCAAAAGGGTATTAACTTAAGTAAAAGTTGGATAAAATTTAATCTCGAACTGTGCTTGACTCAAGAATTTGGTTTAATCCTGAAGTCGTACTTTAAATACTCCGAAAGCGAAAAAGATTAGATTCTAACCTAAACACTGACTCCAAAGAACCAAAACCGTCTACACATATATTTTCTTAACATTTGTTAACAGAAAAACTCACAATTATAAGACACCATCAACATTCCCGATATGGCTTTCGTAATCATTCTACTTTGAAATTTTGATGTATTTAGCTAAATAATTTTAGCAAATAGAATTCGGGAATTCTTACTTCTTATTTTACTTTTTAAACATGAAAATAATGTATGTTTTACTTTTTGTGGTGTTGTTTTTGCTGTTTCTACAACAAACTTGAAAAAACATACGCGAATGCATGCATATATAACACAATGATTTTTAAAAGTAATCCCATTTTGGATTGTTTTTTTCAGTGTTCGAAAATGAACACTAAATATCGCTCCTTAGTGTTCGGTAGATTTGTGGAAAACACAACCGCTAATAGTGTTTGTTTAGAAAATCATTAAAAAAATAACGTTTACCTGTTTGTCATCTTTCGAACACAAAAATAATACTGTTCTAATCCAACTCAACAACAGATGAGAACATTTAATTCCATTCGGTTTTTTCTTAAATCCACAAACTTCATTGTGTTAGGTTCGGCTCATTAATGTTCGTCCATTTTGGATGGTAAAAAAAACCAAACATTTTTTACAAAAACAAAATACACATACGAAAAAAATAATCAAAAAGCCAGCAAAATAATTTTACACAATACACACACAAGCTGTTCGTGGTGCGGTCGTTGCTAAAATATTTTGTTTGCTCATTTGTTTTCAATGTAAAAAAAGAAACATTATAGAACATTAAAACATAATGTTTGTCTACAGTACTCCTACAATTTTTCTGTTTTTAACGGAGAACAAAACACTACATAATGTTCGGCTCTTTCCTGAAAATAGTTACGGACGGTATAAAGGATTGTGTTCGTCTACACAAACACTGAAAAAATAGATATTGTTCCTGGGTGTGTGAGCCGACAGCAGTGTTGCCAATTTAGCCATTTAGTGGCTAGATTTAGCCATTTTTCACCCTGTTTAGCCATTAAAAAATGAGTTTAGCCAGCAGCCATTTTTTTAGCCATTTTTCAAATTGTTTAGCCATACAATTTTTTTGCCGTTTTTCTTTTAAAGGAATAATTTTTATTTTATTATAAAAATTTATAAAAGTAAAACAAACATTTTTAACAATTCAAACGCCTTTAATTTAAATCACAACTTTTACAAGTGTTGAAAATCGCTATAAACGATGATGATGAAACATCTTTCAAAATAAAGGAACAGTATTCCAATACTAAATTTATAAAATGGATCACCACAAACATTGGTGTTTCTTTCTGGTTGCAAGTATTTCAGTAAAGAGATGCAGGCGGCAACAAATTTTTTTTAGAAATTTCAGAATTGACTATAAAGTAGCTCTCACTTCCATGGTCTAATGCTGAAGTAGAGAGGATATTTTGCCAAGTAAACATCGTTAAAAGTAATTTGAGAAATAGGTTACATTTAGCAACCGTTAATTCGATTTTTTTAATTAGGTAAAGAATTTTACTGTAACAATAAAATATTTTTACCAACACCACAACAGTGGAGAGGGTACTATGCGTTTGTGGTGATGTTTGAAACACCTTAAAATATTGATACTTAAGGTATGTTCAGACCTAACAAATATTTGACAATAAAATCCAAAAAAAGCGTTGCCAGTAAATTGATCAAACTTAAGCTTTATTTTTAACAATTTCTATTTATTTACAAAACTTTAATTTTAAAATGATCATTGTATAATGTAATTTAGAAACTGTTAAATAATGTTTGCCCTAGCCAAACGTTTTGCAAAAGCAAACAATTCTTTAAGAAAACTAGTGGTCACGTGTAGGACATCAAATATTTAATAGGTGTGAACATAGCTTTAGCCAACCTTAACGTATACCGATTGACTTTGAATCACTTTCTGAGTCGAATTAACGATGCTTGCCCGGCTGGCTGGCTGGCTGTCCATGCACACCTTGTGCGCAAAGTACAGGTCGCAAATTTAAAGATAATTTAATAAAATTTGATACAAAGTTATAATGTGGTGTACGGTATTATCTAGTCAGGGTTGACCGACTATACTTTTTTTCTTGTTTTTTATTGTAGATCTGGGCTCATAATGTTGGGTAAATGTTGTCGTGATTATGATTTTCCTTCAAATTATTTAAAACTAATGGGCAAGAGTGATTCCTATGAGATGAGCAATAACGACGATGATTTAATTTTTTAAATACATATCTATCAAAATATTAATTTACGTTTATTCTTATTTAAGAAATTGATCTTAACTTACAATTTCATCGTAAACAACTTTTAATGAATTATTTCTGTTTTGTTTTTGAATTTTAATGTGTTTTTACTTAAAAAAAAGTTTAGCCATTTTTTAGCCCATTTTTAGCCATTTTTTTCCGTAAATTTAGCCATTTTTCGTCACCAAGTTTTGGCAACACTGGCCGACAGCTAAATGGTGTACTGCTTATTTTCGAACACTGGTTTTAAGTCCTTTTTTGTGTTCTTAAATTTTTCATTATTACTCATACTAAAAGTAATTAGAAAAAACAAACATTTTGTACGAGTTTTTTTATTTCTGTATACTATTTTATGAACAACAAACAGTACGCAAATGTACTGCTTTTTACACTTTGTACTGTTTTTTGTACTTTTTTAACAACAAATTCACAACATTTTACTATTTCAATATTTTACACTGAAAATTAAGTTTTACACTGGTATTTTTTATGTAGAGCAAATCTGCAACAGCGATTGTTTCTGTGCTGCCAGACTATTTCTTTTTATGGTTACCACACATATTGAAATAAAAATTAATTACACGAATTTTAAATTAAAGAAAATAAAATATTCCAAGCTAAAAATAAATAAATAAATAAATAAAAATGATGCTTAATTTAGCTTGAAAAAAGCTAATATGGCCACACTCAACGCTTCGCTTGCAATACTTTAAATTCAGCTAAAAACCTTAAAATTCTAATTGCTAAACATTTAGCAAAAATTTGTTTTTAACAGTTTCAAAAAAATTAATATTCTCTTTCAATCCTACAAATTACTGATCACTTCCTTCCGTTCTTCCAAAAATTCTTTGTCCCTTGTTAAGACTTAAACAAATAATTTTTCGGGCGTTTCTTTTAATCTGATTTTCAAAAATCATCCCTTTTGCAAAACTGACAAAAAGGCAAACTGTCGTTATTAGTCATTTAAAAAAAAAACGAAAACATTAACGCCGCCACCAGCACACCATCATGAGAGTTTTGTAATCGTGTTTCAATCCCTGGCATTGTGCTAAAATAAAACTGAAAAATTAAAACAAAAAAAAAAAAAAAAATTGTAATTTGATGCACTTGAACATTCTAGTACACATGTCTTGTCTTTATCGAGTCAGAGTATGCAGTTACCGGCGCTTGTATTTTTTTGTTTAGATATATTTTTTTCTACGTCTCCAGAATATTTTTTGCAATTCAAAAAAATATTTATAAAAATTGTTTTAACAAAAACATCATGCTAAATATGAATGAATGAATGAATCATTTAATCATGCACTAGAGGAAATTCATTTCTCGGTATAAAAAAATAAAATAAAAAATCTGTTTTAGTCAATACGAAATTCATAGAATTTACGATGACTTGTAGTGAATCTTATTAAATTAAATCAAATGAAGTGAAGAATAAAAAAAAATAACAATGGCAGAAATGTAAAATAGCGAATAAAATCAATTAAGTGAAAACACATTTTATATATTTTTTTTTTAATTTTAACAATAAACTGAATTTCCGTTCGTATGCAGTTTTATTCTTGATAAATCTTTGTATGTATCGTTTGCCTGGTTGTTTGATTGATTAAACTTAAATCATAATTAAGTAAATTTGTAACAAGGTCTTGAGGGCAGAATAATTTTTTTTATTCGCAAGCCTTAACCAGATGAAATGAAGGTTTAAGTTATTGTGGGAAACGGGTTTTAGGTTTATCAACGTTTTGTGTTTCGCAGTCATATTTAAATTTAAACTTGAATTTTTAACAGCAGTATTATATAAAGGATTGAATTATGACGAAAATGGCAATATAAAAAGTGTTCTGAACTGATAATTTTTTTTTTATTGAACTGACGCTTTATAGCTATAATTAGGAATTTTTTTTTAATTTTTACTCTTCTCCTGCATTCATGGGTCAAACAGGATTTTTTGCTTATTATTTTCAAAACAAGTCAATAAATTTATGTCAAATTATTTTTCTATAGAATAGTATATAAAGTATATATAAGTTATATAAACGATGTTTATTGTAAATAAAACTAAAAGTTTTTAGAAAATTATCTTAAAATTTGTATTATTTTGGAAGGATCTATGAAAATTATATGTGAAACAAAATATCGGCGAAATGCCCGCCACGGCTTCGGTTGCATACCTCAATCCGATGGTCCATATTTTCAATGACTCTGGGACATAATTGAAGTTCAATGCCACTAATGTGCCGAATTATCTCATACTTTAGCTCTTGAATTGTTCTTGACTTATTGACGCACACTTTTTCTTTTAAATATCCTTTAAGAAAGAAATCCAACGGTGCCAAATCACATGATCGTGACAGCGAATTAACATCGCCACGACGTAAGATAACACGGCTATTGTATTTCTTGCGCAAAAGCGCCAATGTTTCGTTGGCTGTGTGGCAAGTAGCACTATCCTGTTGGAACCACATATCGTCCAGGTCCATATTCTAACACCTTTTAAGGTAACTGCTTGGCCGACCTCATTAGCAAGTACGGCTCAATGACGCAGAACGAACTGGGCGAGCATGCACAGGTGTTTCCACATTTCCTACAGACCCAGTTTGCTGAAATTTACTCACAGTTCTCCCGATTGTGGACACATAAGGTCGCTTGTGCTGACCAAAAAATTACGAAGTGCACGAAATGCATTTTGATTTGAACGTCCATTTTCGTTAAAGGCTTCAACAACCTTAACGCAATGCTCAATTGGGTTTCTCTCCATGGTTGAATTTGTCAGACACTTTAAACATCCCTGCGGAAAATTTGTGTCAATTGGTCCAACAGACTGGCCCTGGGATTTGTGAAAATAGAACAAGCACAAAAAGAAAGAACTCATGACCAGTGAAAGAAGAACCAATCCCTTAACTGGTTTATGAAGAACAAAAAGGTAGAAAAAGTAATGAATAACAGTACAGTCTTCACCGTTGCTGCGAAACATTTTTTGGTACTTTCTAAAATTTTGTTCTTGAATTTAATTCTAGGTCTTGCTTTTTTGAAATAATACTACATTGTATTGAAATAACACTTCATTTCAGTAACTGACACTAAGCACGTTTATTTAGAATAGATTTGTGACTGGTCAAATAGCGTCAATTGACCCCCTCCAACGACAACCCCATGTAAAAGTGATAGGTCTTATTCATACAAAGTGTTAGAACTAGGACCGGTCTCTACCACCAAAGACCTATCACGGGACTACTTTGGTGTCAGTTCGCTTCCCTCTAGGGATGGGTCAAAATTGCCCAACACTATTAGTCAATACAAAATATTCAAGCAACTGTGCAGCATGTAATAAAGTAGTTTGTGAAAATCATTCCGAAACTTGCATGTTAAACAAATAAACAGAATTAACAAATGTATGATAGAAGAACTTTCAATATTGGGTAAAATTTACCCACAAATAAACAAATTTGCAGAGCCTTTTGGCTAAACTATTTTAGCAATTCATGTAGGCGATAGTGTGTTTTGCTCAGATTTCAGGAGCGTATCTTCTTCATCTGTTGGGACAGGTACCTCAGTGGTATTAGGACAATAACCATCCAGCGCCAAGGTATCTTCCATAGGTTCGCAAAGAGATTTATCTACATTGCGAGTGTTAGGATCCAAAGACTCTTACACAGTTTTGTTTTCAAATTTTTCATGCATGTGAGAGTTTTATTTAAATGGGGAAATGGAAGTACACAATACAGCAGAGCGCCATTCCGTAGGTGGGCAAGCTACAACCGAGATATTGCCAGTGTACGAATGCCCACGTAATAAGACATACTAAAGCAGTGTCATTCATCGCAGGAACACGGTTCCGATAACATCAGGGATTGCGGGTTTTTATCGAGCGTCCGCTTTCCACCATGTTCTGCTATAGCAGAGGCACCTCGTGCAGGTTGTGATAATGGATCACTCATACACGGTCATTGCTTTACTGGAGAAGTCTGCGGATTTATCAAATGACATGCAATATTGCGCTTTCAGAAACCCTACAGCATTCGCTGCTTTAGTTTTGCTCTGCATCCACTATTATAAAAATTGCACCATTCTCACCCATAGTGCAGCTGAACGTCCTTCTTTTCTAAATAACCACTCTTAACAATTCTTTTAATTTATTGTTGAAATTAAGGAAACCTCTTTTCAATTCTAATTTCATCAATTTCAAATGAAACTCTACTTGAATAAATACAAAAAAGAAAAGAAGATAAAGAAAAAAAAAACGAAATAATTGGAAAGAAATGTGTATAAAATTTCTGCTTTTAACACTACTCAATTTTAATTACATTTATTTTGTTTATTTTATTTTTGTTGTAGTTGTATTTATTTTGATGTTGCTTTTGTAGTTGTTGTAGTACTTAATCGAACCACGTGCATAACAGGCAGGCAGCTCTGACTGCTTGACTTGACTGGCGCATGATTGAAGTTCAATTTGATGTAATTTAAAATTTACAAATGACGACGTTGAGCCCAGCGAGGAAGATGATGATTATGCCGATGATGACGATGGTCATGAGGATGAGGATGTTAATGTCGATGAGTAATGAAAGGAGTACGTACGAGTTTCATGCAGTTGCACTTTGGATTGTGTGTGAGTGTGTGCTGTACTCAAGTTCAGGGTTTTCAAACAATTTTATTTTTTATAATTTTTTCCATTTTATTTACTTTATCTACTGTGCTACTGTTTCTTTGTAAGTTAAAGTTTTCCTTTACAGGGCCAAAGAATCAAACTCCTCTGGTTAAAAAAACTGTTGAAGTTCAATGCATTTTACTGAACAAAATCATTTTCTGTTTTATTTCAAATATTGTACTACAGGCACGTTGCATTATTCACACTCTCTTGGCATCGTCTCTAGCTCTGCATCCCTCTCCACTAAATGCCGGTCGATTTTTTCTTTCGATCATAAACAATATTAAAGTATTGGAATCAGGCACAAATTAAATTTTCAACACATTTGAAATTTTTGTTGGTGTGTTTGCTGCCTGTTTGTTTGAATTTTTTTACTCTCTGTTGCTGCAACGACTTCTGCTGGTAGTTTGAAAACAATGCAGTCTATTAGAGGTGTTGCTTTAGCTGATGATGATGGAGGTTTGTTTTCCTTCAGAAATAGAAATAAAAAACAAAATGTGTGAAATTTTTTTTGTTTCCTAAACAATAAAATTGATAGTTTCTTTTTTTTTGTATGAAAGGGAGGTCTAAATGGAATGTTTCTAAAATTAAACTATAATAAAGGAAATATTAAGATTTCCGCAATATTCGGGCTTTATTAGAAATAAGAAAATTCTTTATTATTTAGGGATTATGACTTTGTTTATTTGCACTTCCGGGTTTCAGAAATATTTTTAAAATTTTTGTTACTAAATATTCATAATCGCTTCAAGATTCTCATTCTTAAAAAAGGAATTTTCTGTGATTAACCGTCCGGCACGATACAACCTGCTCTTTGTAAGAGATTAACAGCTCAGTGTTTGCCATAATTCTCAATTGGTTTTTGTTTCTTCTTTAAAACAAAAGTTTAAATTGATAATTATCTCGGTCAAACTTTTCTAGAAAAAGGTTCCTCTAAATTTATGGTTATATTAAGTTTCCGTTTTCAAAAAGCATACTTATTTTGACTTTAAAGAGACATTTTTGTTGTCTAACCGCATGGTGGTATTAACCACTAAGTAACAAACAATGCGTTTATCAACCGCCCAGCACACACAGGTAGAAATCTGAGAACTTGGCAGAATTATACACTCGCCCCTCTTTAAGAAGCTGAAACGATACAACCTCTACTACTTTTTGGCATGATATCAACTTCTATTGAATAGCAACAGTACCTATAGAGATCCAGCACCATGACGAACATCCCAACAAGTGGTCGAAAGCTAACCCTTGAAGCTGACCTATAAATTTTGAACTCTGTTGGATTCCAGGTATTGACAGCATCTGCTTTCTCCGGAGGATGTCAGGCCAAAAGGAGAAATATATTCGGGGGGTACGGAAGACACCGTTTTGACAAAAATTATTTAAAATTTGCCCTTGATGAAGAGTTAAATATCTTCTTGATAAACATCAGTATCTTCTACAGGGTGTCCGCTGGAATGGTATACTACTTTATTTGTTTATAATTTTTGATAAAATGAAAAAGAATGGATCTAATATTGATAAATGTTTTATTTAATGTCGGCAATTATGTATGGAATACAATATCAGATAAATGTCCGACGACATGTCATGGACGAGCTGTAACATCCTATTGTCATATGTGTGGCGGCGTAAATGATCTTGTGGAAGAAACTCTTGTGTCAACTGAATCTTAAATGGAAACAAATGCAAATCCTTGTGCAAAATTGTAGTTGAAGTTGTTCTTTAGAGACCAAGCTCCTAAGCACGGCGTCGAATTGAGGTTGATGGATTGTTTTGAACACTTTCTTGAGCAGCAGTAGTGTTTTCAGCCGTTCTTGCAGTACGTTGTGGTCCATGCTTAGCCTATCACCCACAGACCCTCTTTCTTCGAAATCATTCACTACACGATAAATAGTCTAGTTAATAGTTTCTCCCAAAACAAAGTAGTATACATACCCGGCGGACACCTTGTATCAAAACGTGGTATTAATCAATAGACTAGCTGGTTGTGAGATAGTCTATCAGTGCCGGGGTTGCGGGTTCGATTCTCGCCGGAGACTCTGGTCTCCTGCAGACAAGCGTAAAGCTTCGCAGGATTGGCTTAGGGAAAAAAGATTTCCTTTCCCGCAATTTTGGGTTTTAACCACATCCAATACGTGACACCCAAGGGAGCCTCAGTCGAGAAACTAAATAGCCCGTGGTATCAGGTAGAGCCCTTAAACAACCGCGACTCTTGAAGATCAGCAGTGCAATACCTAAAGGTTAGTGTTCTTCAGAACGGTAACAGCACCTTGGGCGGCCCTTTATATACAGTCAGTAGTGTCTCAGGTAAACGTAGATATCTGCCTTGTCAGCCTAAACACAAGGAATAACCACGTTTAAACTTCCTTTTCCAGGAGAAAAATTAAATCGGAAGTTTAAAATTCCCAGATATGACTATTAATACAAATATCTGGAGTTGAATTCTGTGTCCGACCACCAACTAACTATAACGATTTTCTGGGGCCAAATTTCGTCACTCGATATCGATCAAAATTACAATATAATTTAAATGGGAATTCCAATAGATATCAAATACCGTAATTTGGCCACTGTTTTTTATTAGATCTTTTAGGCAATTTTTCCTCTAATTTGAATTTTATCATTTAAGATTTGAAAAAGAAGATTACTACGACGGAGAGTAACTTTGTGTTCGATGCAATTAAAATTTTCCTAAGACACAAGTTATGAGAACAACGCAATCAGAGTTCCATCGAATCTGGGGTGTAATTCTGGCAGTCGTGACCGAATACATTCTCGGTTCGAAAGCAATTTTATTTCTAATTCGTTCAGTGTTGTGAAAACTCAAATAAATGCTTGACAACAATGAAAAAATAATTTCGACTGACAGAATTAGAAATGAATTGCTTTTGAATCGCCAGAATAAGCCCCCTTGATTAGCAAACAATTCTCTTTCTTGAAAATTCTCTGTTAAAAAATGCAAATTTTCTTATAAAATAATGAAAAATTACTGGCTTTTTTTCGGGCTTATTCTTGTTTGCAAAATTACCATAGCTGATACAGCGGTAAAGACAGTGCTACCAAGTTCTACACAAACCTTCTTTTAGTTATAGCGCTGATAGCCTTTTTTAATCTTAAAACATCTCGTTTAGGATTGTTTTGAAACCTTGTTTAAGTTAAATAACATTTTGTTTTAAAATATCTGTAGATTTTTTTATCTTCCGCTTATCTTTCTTCCCCCTTACTGCTTATAATCCCTTCCTTATTTCACTTATTTGTTTATAAGTTGTTTATGGTGGCGCAGCAGTCAAAATTGCATGACAGAAGTAGCACCTCGTAAAAATGCTGGTCTACTGTGTGTGAAAATTAAGACTAGTAGTGGTTGGTTGAATGGATGACTGGTTAAGTTATTAGAAAACAATAGAACGGAATTTATGGTTCTATTAATTCGGCAGCAACCACCACAATTTGTTAGAATTTAAAGATATATTATAATAAAACATAAAAAAACATATAAAATTAAAATCAGCAACGCTAAAAGGGTGTTTTTTCTAAGATCGAAGATAAAGGATCACTTAACCCAGTAACGGCTTTAAATTATGTAATTTCTGTAATCGAAGATGGTGTAAAAAAACGCACAAATTTAGGTGCTTGAAAAGAAAATTTTTCTAAAAACAGAAAAAAAAAAAAATGTTGAAACTTGTTTTAATGGTTGGATAGAAACCTGATACTTTTCTAAATATTTATTATTTACCTTGTTTTTTATGCGTCTCTATTTATTTTTGCTGCTGAAGTGTCAAATTTCCCTACCTTTGCTTGTAACATTTACTAAGTGCTTAAATCATAGATAATGATGAGGTAAGAAGGAAAGTGAAAAAAATCTAACTCAGCTTAGCCCAAATAAAACCTTTATCTATGATTGTATAAGTATTTTCACACTTAAAAAGTTTTCCATAAAATGTTTTTCTCTCCCCTTCTATTCCAGTCGTCTTCTATGGTTTCCATTTAGTTTAAAGAAAAGTGTCTATCAGTGCGTTTGATGATACAATTGTAGTTGCCAGATAAAGTTTTTAAAAAATTATAACATTTGGTGGGAAAATTCGTCATATTTACTGAGCCAAATTGTCAAACATTTAAAGTTTATAATAGAGTCGTTCTCTGCATTAAAATTGAACGAAACTACTGAAAAAGATGGAAAAGTATCTTGAATCAGTGAGAATGGAAAATTTTACAAAGATCTTAACGTCAGAATATCGGCGGCAGCAGGATTACATTCCGCTCTAAACAAGAATTTTCTAAATAAACAAGAGTTCTCCACCAAAATAAACCTATCAGTGTAAAATTTATATTTATTTTATTCTAATTTATACACGTATGTATGTCTGGAAGGGTTTATAATCTATAGACTGAAATAAATAAAAATAACTCTACATATACACCTACCTTACCCAAAGCTGGCTTCAAGCAGTGGAAATGAAGTACCTAAAACGAGAGGCCGAAAAGACCAGAAGTAACAAAATAAGTAACGAAACGATCTGACGGCATCGAAATACAGAACCCTTACAAAAACTATAATAAATCGCTCTAAGATTAGATGGTATTGGCACCTTGCCAGGATGTAAGATTCCCGACTACCGAGAAGAACTCTAGCGGCTAGACCGGATTGGTCGAGAGGAAGAGAACGCAGAAGAAGAACTTAGCAAGACACAATAGAAAACTTCTTTATCGCAAGACAGACAGAAATGGCATAACATTTGTAAAAACCTCTAGACTGAAAGAGAGATGAGGTCCGGTATAAGTACCCTTGGAAAAAGGTTACTAATACCAAACCTGTCCCGTGACAGTTCTCAAGTGATAGGAACCGGTTCTAGTTCGAACACTTTATATCAAGGAGACCTGTCACTTTAACATGGACATGTCCTAGAAGGGGGTTAATTATCACCTTTTTTACACTTTGTAAAAGGTGATTGCAATTACCTAAATGGACACAGTTAATTTCGCCTTTAATAATGTCTGTAACAATTATTGTCCCGAGCGAACCATGTTAATATGATAAATCCCCTTTATATAAAGTAATAGAACCAAAGAGAGTCACATCTGCTTTTGTGTCAGTTACCTATCCTCTAAACATATTATCATTAGTTTAGTGAAAAATAAATAAAAAATGATACGGGATAAGTGCTTTAAAAGCAATTGACACATATTTCCCGCAGGGTATGTAAAGAAGGATAAACTTTAATAGATTTTTTAAATGTTTGTAAAGAAAGACAAACTGAAGTCGAACGCTAACAATAAGTTGTTTTTGATCTTTGGGATAAAAAATGTAATCAGAATCGCAAACTGACATATTTAAGAAGGAATCAAACCCTGAAACAAGATTTGCATTCGAAAAAAATAATTTCTCTTATTAAGTTGATCAAAATGTATGTGAATTACCGCCAACTAAATAAATGACTATCCTACAACACTGGCTGGTCCTATTTTCGATCGTTCGGATAATTATTTCTTTTGAAAAAAATTTTGTTAAAGTAATAAGTTTTATTAAAAAAATATTTGTGTCAACTTTTATTTAAATACAAAAATTTATATGAGATTTATTCGTTGTATGGGACTTATAGTAAATCTTACATCTTATGTCACAAAATTATTTCATTGTTTATTAACTATTACTGTAAGTTATTTGGCCGGTCCGGCTGCTTTGAGTTGAAATGTTTCACCACACTCCATTACTAAGGCAAAATAACCCCCTTATTTATAAAAAATATTTTCGTTTTATAAAAGGTTTATTAAACGATTAAACCTTTTTACGTAAACCAGAAATATTTTTATGAGTTTTAGAATATTTTTTCCACAAAAAAAAAAAAAAAAAAAAAATTGAATCAAACAAACAAAAAGCTGAACTGGCAAATTTTTTTTTTTTTATTGTTTTCTAACGAATACAATAAAATGAAGCAATTTGTTTTTTCTTTTTACCCACTTACAACTACAATTCGAGTCGGAAAAAAACCAACCAATTGTAGGGGAATGTAAAAAAAGATAAACTCACTGTTTATTGTTGGTGTTTTGTTTAAGTTTTGATATTGTTACTTACAAGTAAAACTTTGAGTGCTTATAATTCTTATTTGCTTTAAGGTTTTATTCGTATAATATTTTAAGCTTTTCTTACGTCTTTGGAAAAGGTTTTCTGACGATGAAATGCGCACAGAAGCTAGCTTTCCCTCAACAATAAATTTCAGTGTATTTATCAAATATGAAAAATTGGGAATTTAGCACGTCATACAGAAATCTTATTAATAATAAATTTTGTATTCTCAAAAAATAACTTTGAGAAAAATTACTTTTGCCAAATCTTATCACAATACCGACATTAATAAGGAATTTATGTAAGCGAAACCAATTTTCGAGATTTGTAATTGTGCGAGAGCCATGATCAAACTTCGACTGATTTGTAACATAATTTCGGTTGAAATAAATCTCGTTTGGGCTCAATTTTGTTAAAAAAACCAACTTGAATTGAATATTTTTGGATGCTAGTTAAAAAGTGGAAGAGCATGCGGGGGCTACGGGTTTAATTCCCGCCAGAGGCTTTAGTCTGTTTTACTGCAACAGGCTGAAGGTCTAAGTTACTTTTGCTCGGATAATTAAGTTAATACCCTTATGGCTAATAAATCAGTGAATGTTAAAACCCAGGTTTAGTTGAACTAAACTTAAACTCAAAATTATGAAGTTTAAACTCAACAGCGGTAAATCAGTATCGCATGTATTATATGTAGCTTAAAAAATAACATGTGGCAGCACTACGATAAATGTTGTCAAATTCGTATGGCCTGCATTGGTAGTTTAAACGCCCAATTTTGTGCATTTAAAGATGGTTTATATGTTAACGGATTTATAGATTTTAAGCCAAATGAGAGTATAACTATCTCTGATTTATTAGCCATTAATAAATAAATAGATTCTTTGTGAACAAAACTTCTTTATTTCGGCAGGATTTTTGTTCTCTTCTCCGTCCTTGGGCCAAGAAAAGCATATGTACTAAATTTGATTAAATTAGCTTTAAAATTGCGACCTGTTCTTCGTACACAGTTTGCTTAAATATCTTAAAGCCACCATTTGCTTTAAATTTAAGCAAAAAATAGCCAAATGGAGGCTAAAATATTTTTGTTGTAAAGAGTTGGCAACACATTACACAAAGTTAACGTAGACACTTAGAGGACAGCCCAATCAGAAGTACGGCGGACATATTCCAGACATATTCTCAGTCGGTTGCTATACTAATGGCCAATTTTGCCAATTCTATTTAAATATCAATTCATATTTAAATATAGTTTTTCATAAAATTTTATTTTTCTTTGACATGAAAAAATAATTTTAAACATAAATTAATATTTAAATAAATTGGTGAAATCGACAATAAGAGGAAGTGGATCTAGTAGCAATATTTTTATACGCTAAAAACTTCAGTAAAACACACAACACATAAAGCCTTTAAAAAGTATAACAATACGTGTAAAGGAGTTCACAGAAAAAAATAAAAATTGATTTCAATTAAAAAATTTGTAATATTAATTAAAAAATTAATTAAATTTGCACCAGTAAACTAATTAATAGTATCAATTAAACTAGCTAATAGTATTAATTAAACGTTTAATTCACTTGATTAAATTTTTAATTAAAACTGATTATATTTTTGACTAATGCTTTAATTGGTGAACGATTTTGGAGAATTTTTTCTGTGTAGGTATACAGTTTTCCATTTAACCAATTTGCGTTATTTAATGCCTCAATATTAGATCCAAAAAACGTCAAAATCTCTACAAATTGTTAAATCTGGCAACCGTAATTGCAACATCAACAACCAACTACTGGTCACAACCGTAAAAACTGTAAACAAACTAAGTCAACACACTTTACTCTAACAATAACAAAAACAAACAGTTTACAATACACCACGAAATTAAAAAAGGGGAAAAATAATATTAAAAAAAACTGACGTTTAAAAAAAAACTTGTTGACATTTTGCCATAAACATTCAAACTGTACCGTATCGTTTTGTATATTAAAGAAGTATCGAATTGTTTGATTATGCGCCATCAGCATCGTCTTCTCGTCATCATTGTTATATCGTACGGTAACAAACCATGTGCGTAATAATTTGATCTCCAAAAAAAAAAAAAAAAAAAAAAAAAAAAAAAAAAAAAAAACACAACTCTGCTCTGCTCCTCACTTTTCTGTTCATCATCTTTCCAGTTATTTATTGGTACATTCAGTAACTCCTTTTTGTTGTTTTGTTTAATTATTAACGCATGATAGGTATACACTTTTTAAACTTTTTGTTGTTTGATTTTTATATTTACTTTTTCGTGTTTGTTGGTATTTTAAGGTCTGTTTTGTTAAATCTTCTTCTTTTCATCTTATTCGTTTTTGTTTTGGTTTGAATTTTGTTTTGATATCCAAATTTGGTTGGAGTTAAAATTTTTGTTTTATTGCTGTTGTTTAAGACCCGTTTGTATGGCAACCATAAACAATATTCTCTGTATAAATGTACTAACTTACGTATATATGTACCTAATTGTAACAAAGAAAAAACTTAACAATGACAAAAAACAACAAAGAAACCCTTTTAAAAAGGGAATAAATAAAAAAAACAGTTGTGTTGTGAAAAAACGAGGGAATTTCAGATAAAACACGTTTCGATTTTTTTTGGAAATATTTTAAATTTACTTTCGTTTCACATAAAATTACTGCACTGTGTCGTCCTTAAAAAGGATAATTTCAAACCCATAAGACTTAGAAAACTCCTAGCAAGAAGTTATAGGCCACGTAAGTTTTCTGTATACGAGTATTTTGAGTCCGCACTATTGTTGAGCGAACCATTAAAATTCAATCGAAAAAGCGAATCTGGTCAATTAAATGCATTTAGTCTCAAAAAATTGGTTGAAATTCGTTGAACATATTCCTGTGTTGTGCTAGCGCTCTCATTTTGCTCCAGCTTTTACCCATTCCAGCTATTTTCACATCGATTTTCCTTCGCCGCGTATGAGCTGGGCGCCCTCTTCATCTGCTGCCTTACGGGGTTCACTCTACGGCGTTTCTTGTTATGTAATTTCATGACCTTTTCTGGGTGAGGCTTGTCCACCCGCCACTTGCGTCGATTGTTCCCATAGCCAATTATTGTATCAAACTCCGCCAGAATAATCGCAAGATTCTACGAATATATTGATTCACAAGCTGCAGCGTTTCACGTATCACAACCGTAAAGGAGGGTGGATTCCACATTATTAATAAGTGAGCTTTGTGCACTGTGAAAGAGAAGTCGTCTTCTTTTTTGTTAAAAATGGATCACATCTTCTATTTCATTAAGTAATAATATTAATTAGTACAATTAAGTGATTTAAAAATATAAACGCAAAGTTTTGCTACATTTAAAGTTATATACAACATCTTCACAGGTAACGGATGAGCCCGAAACAAAACACCAATACCCGCTTCGGCTCCTGAAGAAGCCATTAAGGCTTTAACAAATCGTATGTCAGAAGTCCTTTATCGAGAGGAAAAAAAGTTTGCGCATGCAAACGTGTGTTGTTCATCATGGAGAATACTTCGATAAACAGTAAAGCGATTTTTGATTTTTTCTTTTTTTTAATACTACATTCAAAATATGAATAGCAAAAGCCCTTGTATCATTGTATTCGTATTATTGTCAACAAAAAGGATGGAAACTAATATTCTCTAATTGGCTCTTATTCTAAATATACTTTGATTACCCATTTCTTTATTTACTTTTTTTTTACCATAATATTTTTCATTATGTGTTTCTTTTAACAATCGCCGTTTACAAATTTTTAAAAAAAATTACTCTAAATTTAAAAAAAATTACTTCTATTCAAGTAAATAGAAATGACCAAACACTAACAACTACACAAATAAACTGTACTCTCCACATTCGTTGCACGAGTTTAAGCTGAAAACAAAAAAATGTATATCGTCACGTTAAACGCAAAAGTACGAAACTACAAAAAAATCGAAAAAGAGTTTTTGATTGATTATGGTGCGTTGTATTAAATTACATTTGGACGCAATTTTGAAGACCCTGCAATCAAAAATGGCGACGTTATTAAAGAAATAAATGCGCCAAGAATTATTTTTCAAGATTTTGTAAAGACTATATGATACGCCACGATATTTAAAAATAAATTTTTAGGAGAGTTTCCTATTTGGAACCCATTGGCAATCAATATTCTGCTATGGGGTTAAGCTTCACGTAAAAGTTCTTTGTGCCGAATAATATTTAGATATATTTATCTATAAGAGATTTATTTGCCTTTAATTGATTTTAGAATTGGGGTTTATATAGAACCTTTGGGCAACTTTGGACCTACCAGCACAATATTTTGTTAATATAGTTGCTATCGCAAAAGTTTTTGTCGATTTTTATGTCATTACTAACATTGAAAACGAAGTGATGGCATCAAAATCTATTTCCGGGGACCGGTGTTTGTATGGGAGCTTTGGTAAAATTTGGACCGAATCCAATAAAATTTGAAGAGATAATTTGGATATAAAATAAGTTTTGACCAAATATAAAATAACTATGAGCATAATAAGATGGTTTATAGTCACAAAGACTTTATTCAGGAAAGAAGCTTGTATAGGGGCTTGTTTCTTGTGACAACTAGATCTTATGTGCCAAATTTTATTAAGTTATCTCCGAAATTGCGACATGTACTGTGCACACAAGATTTACGTGGACTGCCTGCCAGCTGGATGGATGGACATCTTTAGATTGATTGATTGAGACCAATAGTTGAAAGTATAACAAACATCACAAGAAACGCATAATAGCCTCTTCACCGTTGTAGTGTGGGTATAATTAAATCTACTTACGTCCTCTTGAATTTAAGGCGACGATATATGTTTATTGAAAAACATTCTCAATAATGCAACATTCAATGAGTTATTGTTAAGACAACAATGTGGCAACATCCACCATCTACACACATACAAAATTAGGCATTAGTGTGTGTATGTATCAGTGTTTGACTGTCCATCCGTCTGCCGGCTGGCAGTAATATGTGGTAGTCTTAGCAAGTGATAGTAACAAATATGTTTTTTTTTGTTACTTTTTACTGTAGTTTTTTTTCTCCCAGTTTTAAGCCAAGTTAACACAGACACACCTAAACAAACACAAAAACACACTTACTTACTCACTCATTCACTCACATTTTAGCTAATGGTTTGAAGGGGTTCTTTTTCGAAAAGAAAATAAAACCAACAGAAATTTTGTTACCAAAAAAAAAGAGAAAGGGAAACATAAGGTTTAAAGAGAAAATACAAAAAAAAAAAGAAAAAAACGAAATATATGTAAAATAAAAACTAAAAAAAAACCTAATACAGAATTTTATTTTCAACCAAACAAACATTTACGGGAACCAATGTTTAGGTCACTGAACCGAACTGAAAAAGGTGGTTATTTGGGATTGAAATTCCTATTACTTTTTTTTTTTTTTTTTTTTTTGACAAAACTCATTAATAATTAACCAAGGGAAATATTAAAATCTCTAACCACAAACTAAAAAAAAATATTAATAAAGAAAACAAAACTCAAAAGGGAAAAAGTTAGTTACCGAGTAATATGCGTTTTGCATTTATAATTAACTTTGAAGAGATAAAAAAACACTTGTTGTTTTCCCAAAACAAAAATGTAATTTATTTTTTAAAAATTTTGATTAGTTTTAAGAATATTTATAAGTTTTAAGAAAATTAATATAAAAAAACCAAACAAATTAACATAAATTTTTAATAATTTTTATATTTCAATTCATTCTATTTTCAGGTGTTGACTACCTTTTAACAAACCTCAGTCAAAAAATTTCATCAAAAAAAAAATATTAAATAAAAAATCTCTATACATGAAATCTTCGATATAAATTACCCTAGATTTAAAATTTTTACTTAAAATTAAGAAAAAAATCAAAAAAAAAAATATTTAAAATTAGTTTTCTAGTGAAGTGTTAAAATTCTTTAAAGAAAAATATCAAAGGGGCTTTCAAAGTGTTTGAAAGTTAAAAGCCCTTTTTATTAAAAAAAAAAAAATAATAATAATAATAATAATTCAAATTCGCAAGTGTTAATTTAACAAAAAATTTTTCACCACGGAGTCCTGGGATTTACATAGTATGGACGTCAATATGGATATATTACCAAGTGGGAATATTTTCAGCGAGTTAGAACGCATCTGCACAACTGGATACTTTTCATCACAACCCTCGATTGAGGATCAATGGCAACAGGTGAGTGAGATTCTTTAAAAAACAGACAAAAACACTCTAAGGCCCGTTTTCACGATTTACCTATAAAGATCCAAATATTATTCAACTAGTGAGGAATAAAGTAACCTTCAACTATTTTTCGTTTTCACAACTTCTGTATAAAATAAACTTAACATTTTTAAAAATGTGGCATTACTAAAGTAAATACCGATTATTTTTGCCAAAATAAAAATACGAACTGGCAACTACGTACTTTCTTTTACTTTTCTCATTTTAAATTTTTGTGTGCACAAATATTTTTTAATAATGGCAAATATTAGTGAAAATTTTATTTGTCAAAATACGAGTTTGTTATTAATTTACAAAATATTCGTATACTTGGAGTTGCCATATATAAAAAATATGTGAATATAATATGGCAATCTCAAATCTAAACCTTACGACAAAAGTTAAAGGTAGAACGTTCCTCTCTTTACCTTATCCGTCACTGATAATGTGATAATTAAAAACTCATTATCAGTTCGATAACTTCATACATTTAGCTATCGTTAAGTCGTGAAAACGGGCCAAGAAAACGTTTTTTAAAAAAGGTACTATATTTTAAGTATTAAAAGTGCTATTTTTTTACAATTACAAAATATATTAAAACTTAATTTATCGTGCAGAGAAACAGACAAGAGTCTCTGACTAAATATGCCTACCATTTTGCAAAGGATAATTTAAAAAGGCCTTTTTCAAAACGGGTTTTTTTAAAAAAACAACAAATAAAAATCAAAAAATAACATTATTTTGATAAAAAAGTACTTTTTAAGAAAGTAATTTTTCAAAAAGTGCTTTTTAATGAAGTCATTTCTTTCCATTACAATCGTTTTAAGAAGATTATCTCTTACGAAATAATAATTGTTTTTTTTTAAGTGGTACTTTTTTTTAAAGTTTTACTAACCATAAAAAAGTATTGAAAAAAAAGTCTAAAAGAATCCTATATTCAAAAAGTAGTTCTCTTAAAGATGCTTTAAAAAGAGATAATTCCTGCAAAAGCTAATAACCAAAATGCAACTTTTCAAGACACTTTTTTTAAACAGGGACATTTTAGCAACTTATTTTTTCTAAAGTACCTTTCAGAACGCACCGCTTAAATTTGCATATAAAAAAAGGAACTTTTAAAAGAAAATTTAATATTTAAAAATATAGTTTTATATGTTTAAAAAATACACTTAAAAAGTACTTTACGCTGTGCAAATAAAGTAAAAAAAAGTCCTGAAAAAAAATTAATTTTTCTTTAAGTACTTTTTAAACGAAAACTCCTTAAAAGGTATTTTCTTAAAAATGCAATTTGTTTATTGTATTTTCTTACAAAAAGTGCTTTTATACACGATAACTTCTTCAGAAAAAAGGTACTTATTTTAAAAACATTATTTTGAAAACTTTGCAGCGTTAGCGGAACGTTTTCTTTCGCTTTGCTTTCACGCTGATATGCCCTACCTAAACAAGAGTGTCAACGTTGTGCCACGAACAGTAGTGTCAACTTGTTTAATTAACCCACACAATAGACATAAAAAAGGGGAGGTAAACCCGTTAGATTGACAAAAATAGCTAAATTGCCATTATTTATTAGAAAAAATGCCAACTTCACTATTAAACGCGCTATCATAATCGGATATTCCGATTGCAAAGCGTTGACACCGCGCTATTAAGGGATGCTTCACACAAATTGTATGGGCATGAGAATTTTTGACAGCAAAAATACGCTGTCCGCTTTTGTTTAGGTACGGCTGTAACTTTGCAAAATTGTTGCTTTTTTATAAGATATTTTTAAAAAACGAGTTTTTTATAAAGTTACTAGTTTTGAAAAAATGTTTTAAGAACGGTGCTTCCTAAAAAGACTCCAGTTTCAAGGCGCTTTTAGGATACTCTTAAAGGTACTTTTTATAAAAAATGACTTATTTGACAAAATCAGAACTAAAATAATTTGTTGTTTAAGTAACTTTGAAGCGAAATAAAGAAATCAGAAAGAATATTTTATAGTTTTATAAGTTTTGGTTCTTGAGCGACGTGCCGAAATATTATGACAACTCTCACCCCTGATTAAATGCAAGAATTTGACCCATTTATCCAATTTAAAATGTGCTTCACTAGATTTTCTTTTTAAAAAGGACTTTATAATTAATTTTTTTTTTGTCATTTACACAAATATATTTAACATCGAAATCTTTATAAATTTTCTTTACAATTGAAAGATTTTTTTTCCACCACCAACGTCAAAATTGCTTATCATTGTTTTTTTTAATATTTCTATATTTAAAAAATGCAAAAATTTAATTATTTCATTGTTTAATAATAACAAGAAAGAAAAAAAAAATACAACAAAAACAATGGGATTAAAGAAATGAGAGATAACATTGGAGTAAGACCAAGAGCAAGTCTTATCAAGCATACAACAAACATTTTTTACCACAACAACAAAAGCTACGATAACAACAACTAAAAACCAGCTGATATTGAAAGAAAAGTTTTTCCAGTGATTGCAAGAAATTTTTTTTATATATTATTTTTTTTTTTTGACAAAAAGGAAAGTTAATTTTATCTTACTTCCTCAATTATTTTGGGACAGAACTGACAAGAATTTGTTGATAAAATTAGCTTAAATATATGTATGCATGCACTTACGTATATACAATGGAATCTTCACTGTCAGGACACTGAAAGGTGCACTAATATGTGTCTGTTCAAGAGGAAAGTCCTCCTAAAACAAAAACTCAATACTTTTATTATAAAGTGATGCCTGTACCAGGCAACAGTGTCCGGTAAAAAAGGCAGTCACGTCTGCTTAAGTAAGGTAACAGTTAACAAGAATAAATTTATTAAGGATAAAAAAATGGGTGCTTCTTAAGTTCAGAATGTAGGACTTACAACAGATTAAGTTTCATTTATACATGGTTTAAGTCCCTGGTTAAAAAAAATGTGAACTCAAAGAATGGGACTGATGTTAAAAGCTGGAAGGACAATGCCATCTAAAGGATAACGAAAGTCCCAAATTCTACTTAATCAAACAAGATTATAAAACTAATACATAAGGGCCAGTAAATGTATTAGCGGGTCACAGAGAACTAGGATTATACAATGATACAATATGAGACACTGGAACAACACTGATGCATATGTTCTACATTTGTTAACAATTAGGAGCGAAAGTTTAAGCAGGGAAAATATACCAAATCTGGAACTCTTTAGTAAAATGTAATGGAAACTTTTAAGAAACTATATTAAGGCAGCTTTGTTCTTAAACTCGCATTTAAACAGGTTTCTAGTGTATGGATAGGGAAAACTCTCCCCTTAGACCGCACAACATTCCAAACTGGAGTAGAAAGGCTGGTGCGAAGTTAACTTCACACCCTCCCCCAGAGACCAATATGGTCCATGCCGAATTGGAGTAGGTGTATACCAAAATACGTATTGGTGACTCATCATCACCCTTTCTACGACCTAACCTATCTGTAGTAGGGTAAGCATCTCAATTGATCTTATTTATATATGAAACGAACTCTTTAATTGGAAAAAACTTTGATTGCTCACTGAAACTTATGCTAAATATGTTTTGATAATTTCAACGTGCGAGAGATGGGTTGTGCAGTTCCGAAGTTGAGATTTTAATACGCAAGACAAGGAAAAAGAACGAATGAAGATTGTAGTTAAGCTCAAAGCAGCACGCAAAAATATTAAAAACCCATCAAGCAGCAATTTCAAAAGGTTTGCAAGCAGCAGGAATAACCCAAATGCAGGAAAATTGGGTAACTTACGATTGAAAGTCGAGAGACGTTAAAATACGGTTTAAAATGTCTCAAAATGCTGTTTACATGCCATGGTTTAATGGGCGACTCGAGGACGGCTTACTTGGACTCTTACAGCGGTCCCTTTGTGATACCCTATGCCAGTGACAAGCGTCAAGCCAGTGTTCACCAGATTACTCCCTAGATATCAATGCAGCCTCCAATAATTTCAATTCCCTGCTGAAAAAAGATTGACTTTGTTTTACCTTAAGGTCCAATTAGACGTGACATAACCAAAACAAAACTGTATTACCATCACTACTGTATTACCAAAACGACATAAACATACCATACAAACCAATTCAATTTTGGTTTCTAAATTCCCCGTTACGGCTGTGGCATTATGGTTATGTCACGTCTAATTGGACCTTTAGATAGAACATTTCCTGAAATTACCATCTAGAACAGTGCTTATCTTCCTTATCTTAACAACTTCTTTAGTAGTCATTATAAACTAGGCCTGCCCTCATCGCATGGGTTCCTATCAACTAGTGAGCTATATCACTTTCCTAATCTGGTCCCAAACAAACCCAAGTAGCGCTAAAGTCCTCCCCGTGTTTTAAACAGACCAAAGAGCAGGGCTTTCCACCCTGTCATCTCCATCACACAACTCACATTTAACGATAGTTTTGCAGCAAGCCATTGAAATGTCAATCACTGGTATTGAAAAATGGTTATCATACGACAACCCGAAGTGCAAGAATTCGTATGTTAAGTCCTCCCAATAACCTTAAACCAAGGATCCAAAGAGACAAGCTAATGCTAATTATTTGGTGGTTCCAGTAGACGATCAACTACTCTAATATTAGCCTGTACCCATGTTCTGTAACTTTAGTGAGAACTTCTCGCATCAAAAAGATGTGGAACAAAATATTCCATCGCTTCTAGAAAAGTGGTACAAAAGTGCGCCTGTAACTCATGTCGAAAACTATCAAAAGAGATTACGTCGTTACGCAGACGTTGAGAACACCATTCACACAAATCGTTGACGGCGACTAAAATTTACTAAAATTTAAAAATTTTTCAACGGCGGCGGCGAAAATAGAACCTTCGGCTATACCAAATAATGTCAAGTGCGACTTTAATGTTTGTTGTTTGCAAACGAGCTTTGAAAACATTCGTATATATTCAACAAATGTTAAAAGAAAAATAATTAAACAATGAAAAATGGGCCAAGAACAAAATATAATTACTATTATCCTTTGCATTTTTAATATCTTTTCTAGTGTTAAAATTTTTTTTCGCCCCGTTTTTATTCGTGAGTTTATTTGACAGTTCAAAGCGTTCAAACTTTCTCACAGAAATCTTACAGACACACTTTTTCTGTAATTTGGCGAGTAATTTCCTAACGTGACAGCTAATACTCGCCAAAAATGTTACAGACGCAGTTAGGTGAGAAAAACCGTTGTGTGTTTCAAAATACTCTGCACCCAAGAACAGGGTATCCACAATGATCTTTCTTTATGCTTGGGCTAAAAAAATTAGTAGTTTTATTATCGAGCGAAATTCACACATTACCAGAACGATGGCCTTCACATTCATATTGTACCAATGAATTTAAACACAGTCATATTTTACCAACAAAGCACAATAAACGCTGGATATTGCCCAAAAAATGCAGAATTTTTAAGTTTTCCAGCAATATTCAAAAAGTTTTTGGTTCTAAAGGGATAGCAAAACTTTGCAAAATTTGTGTGAATGTTGAACGCTTTTCTTTGACCACATTTTGTATAAAATTACTTTAAAAATTTTCAATTACTCTTCACTGATTCCATTTTTGCTTCATTTTACTTGTATCTAACTCAATACATACTAAAGCTTATTTAATAGCATTGGCATTTCAATTATTTATGTATCGTTCTTCTTAATACATACTTTCAATTAAAAAAATAATTGAAAATAAAAAAAAAAAAAATTTAAAAACGATCTACAAACCACCGCAAATTAAAAAAAAGAATATAATAAGTATGAGAATAAAGTTTACTTTGTTCAAGAGTGCGAGTAGTTTAAAATTTTTTTTTATTAAAAGCCTTCAACCTCATAAGTTTATTTTTTAATTATGAGCCACAATAAAAATATTGCAAAAATACAAACACACAAATATACTTTTACGCACACACTTGAACTACATTCGAGTGGATTTAAATTTAGCTAAGAAAAAAAAAACAACAATAGAAGCAAGTAAACTATTATGGAAATACGGCTGAAAGAAAAAGAGTTAAAATAAAATATAAATTATTTTGCTTAAATAGAAAACGATCAGAGAAACAAACCAACGAACAAGCAAACGAACAAC
Organism: Pollenia griseotomentosa; assembly: GCA_963931875.1. Lineage (NCBI taxonomy): Eukaryota > Metazoa > Arthropoda > Insecta > Diptera > Polleniidae > Pollenia > Pollenia griseotomentosa. The sequence continues at coordinate 14,640,280 of OZ007564.1, forward strand.
GAACATGTTTTCTTTTTAAAATAAACAAACTTTTCTTTTAGCAAAAATATGTTTTTGTTAAACAAAAAAAAAAAAATAAATAAAAATAAATTACAAATTTTAGTTGTTTTGCTCTCTATAATTTGAATAATTTTCATAGACAAATGTTTATTTTATAAACTGCAACAACAATAACATTCAAATTTATAGACGGCCGACACCAAAAAGAAATCATAATAATCAAGACTAAAAAGAGTCGAGCAGAAGATGGGGCAGGCATTATTTTTTTTTTTTTGGTTTAGATACTTTAAGATACCAAAAATGTTAAATGTGGAGGTGTTTTGAGGATTTCACAATTTTAATATGGGTGGTAGTTTAACTAATTGGGAAGTATTTAATTTGTGGTAAAGAGTGTTGAAATATGTATAGAGATGTTTTTTTTTTTTTTTTTAAAGATAATAAAAATATCATGGTGAGAACTAATTTAGAACTAGCAAAAGTGTTATATTCAGCTCTGCCGAATCCTGTATTTATCCTTCACCACGATATGATAGTTAGTTGGCTGATTATCCGGGAAGTTCGCTTCGCGCAATCAAATGTGGAAACAGATTTAGGGCCGTTTTCACGACTTACCTATAAAGTTCGAAATAGTAAACGGTACATTTAGCACTAGTGAGGAATAAAGTTACCTTCAACTATTTTTCGTTTTCACAACTTCTGTATAAAATAAACTTAACATTTTTAAAAAAGTGGCAATACTAAAGAAAATACCGATTATTTTTGCCAAAATAAAAATACGAATTGGCAACTACGTACTTTTTTACATTTACAAAATATACGAATAATTGGAGTTGCCATATATAAAAAATATGTGAATATAATATGGCAATCTCAAATCTAAACCTTACGACAAAAGTTAAAGGTAGAACGTTCCTCTCTTTAGCTTATCCTTCACTTTTAGATTAAAGGGAACTTGTGATAATTAAAAGCTCATTATCTGTTCGTTAACTTCCTACATTTAGCTATCGTTAAGTCGTGAAAACGGGCCTTACACTAGCACCAGCCATATGACTTAATCTCGTTGTGGAGCCTTACCAATGGATGACAAACAATGCGTTTACAAACCGCCCCGTGTATGCACGGATACTTCACACACACATATAAACTCCACTGCTATTCGAACTTGCCTCCGTGCGTGCACGTATACTTCACAGACAGGTAGCAACCTTACAAATATTATATAGTCGCCCCTTGTTTAGGAGCCGCAGCTACTTTACCTCCACTGCTATTATAAATCCAGCAGCTTCGGATTAATAAAAACAGCACCTATGGATAGTACTCCCTCAGGCCGAACTTTCCCACAAGTTGTGAAAAACTAGCCCTTTAGTAGGATTCGCAGAACTATCTCTACCCGCGAAATTGGGTTAAAGCCACAGCCACCACTCGATCCCCGAAAGTTTCTCTTCGTCAAAAAGGCTGCCTTTCGTTGAACCCTTTTGTGAGCTCATGACTTGAAAAAAGCACTCCAGGATTCCAGGCTGATTCTACAGAATTCGCCTGGGACGATGTAAACCAAAAAATGAACAAAGTTTGGACCAGACCACGCCACTCGTCAGATGTTTTGTCATTTAAATTGCAGTGCTTCTTAAGCCTGAAGACGAAAAGTGTCTGAGTTAATCATTATGTATATGATAAAAGTAAATTTTATTCCGAAAAAAACTTTGTGCAGCACTAGTTAAAAGAATTTACCAACTGAGCCCGTTTTTAATAGTAAAAAACTTCGTTAATTGAAAATATTTAAGTTAAAACTTAACGACCTTATTCGTTTCTTGTGGTAAACCCTTATTTCCCGAGCACTTGTGGTAAAGTCAGAATACTCCAAATGCACCACCGCAGTCTCCAAGAATTCCAATTCCTTCCTCAAAAATAAAATTGCCCTTATTCCTACCCTTGATAAATCATTCAAACAGACCAATTCTGGTCTCCTAAAATGGCTTTCCTAATATTCCTGAGACCAGGGCATTGGTAGAGAATATGAAATACCATCTCTACTTCTCCTTATCCTGACATCATCTTCAGTAGTCATTGCAATTCAGGTTTAGCCTCTTCGCATGAACCAGTGACTCTCAATGACCGATGTCAGAGTGGCACTCGGGTATTTCCCGCGTTATAACTAGGGCATAGAATACTTGACAAAGAGCAATTTATCGCAGATTTGTGTAGAGCAACATGTTTATTTTATGTTTGCCACATGTTGCTCGACACAAATTTGCGATAAAAAAATGTCAAAACTAGGTACTTTCACTAAATCGGGTATAAAAAACGAAATTATCCATGAATTTTCATGAAACAAAATTTATTTTATTTCTATTATATGCAGCTTTATGAAAAAATAATTGAAGTAAAGGATTAAAAAAAATATTGTGTAATACAAACGTAAAACTTTGTGATTTTTAGCTCTGCACAAATTTGCGATAAAAAAAGGTCAAAACTAGGTACTTTCAGTTTATCGGGAATAAAACAGGAATTTGTCCATGGATTTTCATAAAAAATAAAATTTATTTTACTTCTTATACATGCAGCTTTAAGCTTAAGTACTAAAACTGGTAAGTATTTGTTGATTTCAATTTTTTATGAATTTTTTTAATTAAAAAATTTTATAAAAAAACAAAAAAAAATTTTTTTTTTGCCACTTCGGCCTCAATAACTCCAAAAATAATGGCTAAATTAAAAAAATTATATTAGATAAACTTAAATCTGGTTTAATTTAAAATGCTTTGGCGGATTGCATAACAAAATCGGGTACGTTGTTCCAAAGTTACGATAAGATGTTTGGAGCAGCCTCTTCAAAAATCTCAAATTTTAGAAAAAATTTAAAAAAAAAACCTTGCCATAGAATTCAAAAAAATTATGTTTTTTCCAGTTAGGTGACTACAGCGGATCAAAAAAATATAATGGTTATTCAGGTTAAAAAAAAAACTTCCCATTTGTTGCATAGTGTTATCAAATATATTTTCGTACTTGTGACATATTTGGAGAAATGTAAAAGATTTGTTTTAATTTGTTTTCTCCTCAAAAGTAATTAAAGTTTTTAATTTGTCAAAAGAAAATTTCGCAAATTCTTTAATTTATTTACTTTAACAACCCCACATTTTTTCATCACTCATTAACAACTTCTTTTAGTAAAGAATGTTAAAATCTTATTGTAAAAAAATCTGAAACAAATTAAAAATATTTTTAATATATTTTTTCTTTTTGGTTTCAAAGAAAATTTTTAGAAAATTTCTCCACACACTAAACGAAAACCGAGAAAGTTCATAATGAAATACCAAAATCCGTTTCCAAAGCGAAAGGAAAAAAGTACCTGAATACAAAATTGTATTTTTCTTGAACGTTAGCGCGTTTTGTAGATATTTCTCATTTACAAAGAAAGTTTAAAGAAATTAACACTTTTCGACAGCATTTTACACGTATAGACATGGATCCTAAGCGAAGTCATCAACACACGCACATACCGGTCATGTTGGTGTGAATTCAGTAGTTTTGAAAAATTTTTATACAAAATTAATAAAGAAAAAGTATCATCGCATACATTTTGCTGAATGCATTTTTAATAGTGAATATTTAAAAATTGTAAATAGTGTTTTTTTTTGTTGTTTTAACATGCAGTTTCCCAGGTTATGTTTTTATCTGAGAGATGGATATTTTTTTGTTATTGTTACGCACTGTAGTACTGGAAACATAAACAGAGAGATGTCAAATGGTGTAATTATGACGAAGAGGGGGGATAGTAAAACAAAAACAAAAGTCAACAATAATAACAAAACATAAAACAAACGACAAATAAATAAACAAACGGAAGTCAACGGAAATAGCAAAAAAAACATCCGTTATTTTACGCTCATTAATTATGATGTTCTCTTCTTATTGTTTTTTTTTCTACTTTTCCCTACAAATTTATTACATAAATGTCTCAATTATTATTTTTAAAAAGAAATTAATTTGTATAAAGAGTTTTTGTTTGTTTATTTATGTGAAAGAGGAACGTGAGAAAAAGTGACCTTTTGCAAAATAAAGTAACTTTTGGTTAAAAAACCACTAAAAGTAGATAATTTTTTAAAATAAATTTTAGCTCTTGAAAACACATTCGGCCTGCAAAAAAGTATTTGTTGTTCTTAATTGGTACTTTTTTACAAAAAAAAAGTATCTTTTTACGAAACAATTAGAATTTTACAAAAAAAAGAGATTTTTTTTTGGAGAGTACATTTCAAAAAAACATCGTTTTAAAAATAACAAGCTCTTAATAAAATACCAGCCAAAACCTTTTTATAAAAAAGTACCTTTATTTACCTGTTTATAACAAAACACTTTTTAAATTTTTGTAATAAAGAATACTTTTACCTCTTTAAAAAACAGGTGCACTTTTACGAAAAAGGTAGCTTTTGACAAAAAACTACGTTTATAAAAAAGTACTTTTTGAAGAAAGTACGTTTTTATAAAAAGTACGTTTTTATAAAAAGCACGTTTTTATAAAAAATACCATTTTACAAAAAAGTACTCCTTAAAAATAGAGTAGCTTTCTACAAAAGGTAATTTTTTTCAAAAAGTATTTTCTTACAGAAAAGTACCTTTTCACAAAAATGTATATTTGTACGTTTTAACAAAAATAATACAGTTTTTTGAATAAAGTACCTTGTTACAAAAAGGTCTTTTTACAAAAAAGGACAAATATTAACAAACAAGGAAGTACTTTTTAAGGACAGAGTAACTTTTAACAAAAATTTTTTGAAAAAAATTTCTTTTTGCAAAAAAGTACATTTTCAAAAAAAAAATCCTTTTTACAAAAATTTAATTATTTGCAAAAATTTACTTTATTTACAAAAATGTACTTATTGACGAAAAGAATATCTTTTCACAGAAAAGTACTTTTATCCAAAAAATTACTTTTTATAAAAAAGAAACTACGTACATTATACAAAATTGTACTTAAGAAAAGTTTCTGTGCGTTAATCAATTTAGAACGTTATCGTTCAGCACAGTGATGACAAAATAGTTTGTCAAAAATACCTACACTTATGAAAAAATCCCTTTTTTCCCTACAACCATTTTCTCCTTTATTTCGAATTTGTTTATTTTTATTTCAGGTAAATTGACGTTCATTAAAATACAATAACAAAAATAACTTAAAATCGTACAAAAATAATATAAAAAATAACATAAGAAAATCATAAGTGTGTCATAAAATTGTACCAGATTTTTTTTTTAGTGAATATCTAGTGGTTTTTGGAACGTTTTAAACAATTCTTCACATTCACTGCCGATAAAACATCATCCTTATGGCACAATCACTGTTTAGGCATTCTTTTTTTTTATTAACTTTTGACCAAGTTTTGTTAGATGTTGATCAGTGTAAAAAGCCTATTACGTCCGCAATTGTTGAACTGGCAGTACAAGAAAGTACCATTTAAAAAAAGAATCTTCTTAAAAAAATGGTACATTTCTACAAAATAATTTACTTTATTCGCAAAAGTAAAAAAGTACCTTATTTGAAAAACGGACCTCTTTTACAAAAAAGTACCTTTTAACAAAAGTATCTTTTTACACAAAAGTACCTATTTACAAAAAAGTACCTTTTTACAAAAAATTTTCCTTTTCACAAAAAAGTGCCTTTTCACATAAAAGTACCTTTTTACAAAAAAAGTACCGTTTAAAAAAGTACCTTTTTAAAAATATGGTAAATTTTTTACAAAATATAGTTACCTTTTCCAGCAAAACAGACTTTTTTTTAAAGTACATGCATATACATATCTATACAAAAAGTACCTTTATATATATTTTTGTAGCAAACAAACTTGTTTGCTTCTTGTAAATTTTTATAATACTTTAATTCAATTAACTTAAGATATCTGTGGCAATAAGTAATAATAGCTTAAGTTGACATAAGTGCTTTTACATTTGATTACATATTCTTATTCTCTTCTTCAGGATCTATCACTCAGCTAATTATAAAATGTCATTGTAAATAAAACTATATGCATTTACATTTTAACTTACAGGATAAAACGCACAATTTAGTTTAGACAAAACCCTTATTGCCATAGATATTATTTCTATGCTATGTCGAATATGATAACTCTATTTTGTTTTATATCGACTTAAGCTACTTTTCCATATGATCACAGATTTTATTATTGATTTAAGTTTTCATTTGATTTTGATTCCAAGATTTTCTTAATCATTGTATTTATAAATTTTCTGAGTTTTTACAAATTATTTATTAGTCCTTTCCTATCAAAATTGTTATACATTTTTTTTTATTTGTTTATTTCTATTTTAGCAAAGAACTCATTTCTTAATACATTTGAATTTAATATGAGTAAACAGAATGCAAATAACACAATATTTTTTTTGTATTCAAAAACAACATATTTTTAGATTTAGTTTTAATAAATTTAAACTATTTTCATCATCATCATCATAATAATGTTCAAAATTTTTTTTTTGTTTTCAATAATAAATAATATGCATTTTCAAATAGCTTTAAAAGCTTTTTGTAAGTTTTTAATACAATAAAGAAAATTGTTTTACAAACTCTTAAAAATAAAATAAAATTGTAAAAAAGAGAGATTATTGCAAAATACTGGAAAAGATTTAAAAATTAAAAACACGTGCACACAGACGGACGGACGGACAACAATCAATTGTTAGCAAAAAAAAATGTTCCATGGTGAGTGAGTGAAGGCTCTTCATAACAAAATATTTAGAATCTGAATTTTAGATTTAAGTCGTTTCTATTTTATTTGAGTTGTTTTTAATATATACAATTTGTACTCATACATATTTTATTGAATCTACAAAACAATTTGAAAATTCGTAATGAACATTAGTTTTACCAAAAATTAAGTTAAAAACTATAAAATCATAGTATGTTTAAATTTTGCTTAAAAAAGTACACAAACATAATAGCCGCCTTAAGGAGGGTTAAATAGATTTTGAGCTTGCATTCTGTTTTTATCTGCCCGTCCGCTTGTCTGTCTGTCTATATTTTGCTGTTAAAACTGTTTAACTAAACTATTTTTTATTTTGACTAGAGTGTGCGTAAATAATGCTAGGAAGTTATTCAGTCAGTATGTTCTTTTTATTTTATACAAAAAAATTTTAATGTTTTTTTTTAATTTATAAACAAACACTAAACGTTTTTTCCATCATAAAGAAAGTGAAGTGGGGGTTAATTGTTTAATGCCAGCACATGCTAAAAGCTAAAACTCCTGATGTTTATTGTTCTATTTTTAGGGTTAGTCATTTTATAAAACAACTTATTCACAAATTGTTCTCAGAATTAAGAGATACATTAAAAAAATTCCAAAGAATAAATATTTATTAAAAAGATTTATTGATTTATAATGTGTAAATAAACAAAAATTACATAAAAAGTACTGTTTAGGAAGTATAAACTATTTGAACAAAGTACTTTTTACAAAAATACACTTTGACAAAGTATTTTGATAAAAACTTTAAAATAAATAAACAAAAAATGTGTCGGGAGTTTTTTCACTTTCTCCCATTTTTCCTTTTTAAATTTAATTGTAAATTGGAAAAAACTCCTAGAGAGTTTTTTGCCCACATTTTCTCGGATGTTTGTGTATTGACAACCAAGAGGCTTGTACCTTATTTAAAAACTTTGGCTCTTGCCGTTCTTCAGATTACATAAAAAAAAAAACTAACAAGCAAAAGCAAGGAATTTATGGGTAAAATTACAGGCAGTTGTGGTTTTTTGCTCATATCTCAGCTATTTGTGAACAGGTCAGGCTGAGTTTAAATAGCAAATAATTCCGGGCTATATGTGGCATAAGCACCCATTTCAACGGACAGACGGACATCGTTAATACTACTTCGCTCTTCTTGTGAACCCAGAATATATCTACTTATTAGGGACTAAGATCAATATTGTAGAGAAGTACAAACGAAATGACAGACTTATATATTTATGTATACACTTTTACCTTCGGTGAAGGGTATGCAAATTAAAAAGAATATCATTCAAAACCTTGCAAGCTCTTAAGTAAAAATTGGTTCCTTGACAGGTTTAACGGTAAGACCAACGAACCTCACCAGCACGACCTCGACGTATAATTTTATTTTCATAAGATTGTTTTTTGTGTTTTGCAACCTTTACCATTGCTTACTTTTTTATCTGTTTAATCCTATGTAAAATTCCAAGGACGTTAGTGTCGTTGACCAATAATTTTAAAAATATTTTGACAACAAACATTTTTCCACTCAGCAATTATTAGGAAGGCCTATGCAGTTAAGCTCGTTTTGAGCATCTTTCCAAAAACCCTGCTTACAGTGTTTTTAAAGCTCACTTCGATTTTGTAAGGGATTTTTGTCCGCGAAATATTGAAAAATTTCGTGCGGAATTTTTTTCGTGATTGGGCTGAAAGGTTTTATGGTACTACTTAAATTTTATATTTCTAATAAAAAAAAAAATGAAATTTAAATTTTCAAAACATTAAAATTTTTGTAAAAAGTACTTTTTTTTAAAGTACTTTTTTTAAAGTACTTTTTTTAAAGTACTTTTTTTAAAGTACTTTTTGGTGAAAAGTACTTTTTTTGAGAAAAGAGTGCCATTTTTAAAAAAGTTCCAAGTATTAAAAGGTACTTTTTGTTTTTTGTAAATACTTTACATATATCTAAAAAATGAGTAACCTTTCCACATAAAGGTCAATATTTTTTTAAAAAACTCGTTTCTGGACATAGTTTCCAAAAAAAAACTAATTTTTTCCTTAAAGTACTATTTCTTATTTTTTTGCAAAAGATTAGTTTTTTTTTATTAAATAAATTTTTGTACTCAAAGCATTTTGTGTAACTAAAATAGTTTTATTTATAGGTAGAAGGTAAATGAGGGTATATATAGTTTGTGTGAAACTTTTTGATTATTATTCCAAGACTCCATAAAGGGCATATATTCTCTTTTAACAAAATATAATACATTGTTTATATTAAAAAAGTACTTTCTTTATTATACAAAATGTTACTTAACTAATTAAATTTAAGCAAGTACAATTTTTATTTCTGAAGAAAAGTACAATTTTTAAAACAAAATACATTTCTAAAAATATGAGTCATTTGTGTATTCATAGCACTTCTGTAAAAACCAGAGTACTGCTCATATTTTTTGTAAAAGCAGAATATCTAATGCAAAATAGTTACACATATTTTATTCAGAAAAAAAATTAGTCTGTTCGAATGAAAACACATTTCTGAAATGTCTCTTTTTTTTAAAACGTGCTCATTGAAAATGTCCTTTTAAGGTCACCTTGTTTTTAGGGATAATTTTTTATGTACATATGTACAAATGTTCTTTTAAAAACTTTTGTTTTTTTTTTCTCTTTTATCATGTTTTCCGACTTTTCGTGATTTTTCTTCGTTCTCGGTGATAATGTCGTATAAATCACATTAAATCAATGCATGAGAGTTTGACTAAAAGTATACATTACAAATAAACACCATAATCATGTAGACAAGTAAGAAAATGAAATGTTTCGCTTACACTGCAGACGATAAAATCGTTAATGAAAAACCAACTGTTAAGATAAAATACTTGTAAAGCCGGGCATAAAATAAACAAATTCTACGACGACATTATTACGATAACAAACCCAGACACCAACACAAAAACATTTTTCGAAATGCTGTTGATAAAGAGGAAAATATAAGAAATTCCCGACACATACAGTGCAATAATTTATAAAAATGTTCTACTAATCAGCGTAACAGCATACAAAATGGCACGTTCGAAAAGCCAACGAAAAACAGCATCAAAAGATGTTAATGTCCTTAGTAACAGAACCTCTCCTGCCTGCCTGGTTCGGCTTTAATGACTTTAAGACAGTTTTGCCAAAAAGAAAGAAAAAAAAAATCGTGGAAACAAAGAAATTTATATAAAGAAAATAATACAGCAAATACGTGCAAATGGAAAATATGGTTTCATCACTTTCTGTTTTTCGTTTATTTTACGATATTCACAGATTTGTTTTATTTTTTTTTTAACTTAAGTTTAGGAAATAGTCACTTACACAACCACTCTCCTTATAAGTTGCTATGCTAGAGGATATATTATCCTGGTATGGATTTCCGTAACAGCCAACAAAACAAACATCAACGTGATTGTCATTACAACATTTATTTCACTCTTTGTTTTTGCTAAATTTTTTTTCTATAATCAAAATTTATTTATTTTTTTTTTTTGGTGTTGTTTTTGGAAAAAAGCAACTATTTTCTTAAAGATTCTATTTATTTTTTTGCTAACTGTATGACAGTTATCGTATGTTTGTCTGTATTGTGTTCTGTACAATAATATTTTTCAGTTTGTTGAAAGAAATCGGAGTAGAAAAACAAAAAAGACGATGACTGTGGTAACTAACTACCCTCCAATCATTAATCATGTTTCCTGCAATTAATCATCAGCAAAAATACAAACCAACAAAAATATACAACTGCCAACATGTACAGGAAGAAAAGCAAAACAAGAGACGTTGAAAAAACAAAACAACAACCGGAGCAATTTCCATTGTAGCATGTTAAGGTTTTGGCGGCGTGGCATCCAGGGTATTCACTTGTCGTTACTGATAGTGCCACCACCATCTTGGCATTTTTAAGTTTCATTAACCTTCGAAATGATGATAAAAATGTGCAAAACTGTTTTTAAGAATTCCTAAAAAAACAAAAGAAACGAAGAAAGACTAAAAAAATGCAGCATAAAATTTTTCAAGGTTTGTTGACATGCCATTAAAAAATTATCTTGAAACTATAAAGCAAACAAGAACGCTGCTGAAAAGCGAGCAGCACAACTTGTACTTTCGAGTATCCGTCGTGGTATTTTTCCAGCAACCTCGCGATTTAAGCATTGGATTCTCAGTAACCATGTTTGGATATTTTACACAAAGATGGATATTATTGTATATGACTGTCTGGACCGTACACTAACTTTTTTTATCCTGAATTTTTCCACAAGTCGCAGGCAAATACCAGTATTTGTTTTACGATTTTTCTTTCAGCGATTTGGGTTAAATAAAACACTGCCGCAAAGTGTTCACTAAATTGGTTTCATCAGTACTCAGCCTACGAGCTGTGAAATCCGGAAGTTGTACCAGTTTCAAATTAACTCAGTTCGAAGTCCATGGACTGATAAAAAGCCCTCATAACGCTGATGTGTTTTTAAATCAGTACTATAAGTGTATTCGTGTTTGACCCCATGACTTTTTTAAGCATTGTGATGTCAGCCTTATCACTTGTCCAAATTGTCATCAGGTGAAATAATGTCATCTAGCAAAATCAGTCCTAATTTGTTTTAGGTAGTCTATCTATGAGAAAATTAAGTTGCTTCTCCTTTTAATTAAGATAACGAATTGGTTGGGATCTTCAGTGACACATATGGAGTAGCTGCTCCTTAGGTTAGGCATTGGGGCTGGTTATCTATCCCAAAGACACCACTGAAGGACCCAAGTAAGCTGTCTTTTTGAATAGCTGACCAAGGAACCTAACGTTACTTTTAAGGGTTGTCGTTTAACTTTTCGCTAAACTCAGATTTATATTTGATGAACAACATCTTCCTTCAAAATTTTGTCTCTTTTTTTTAATGTAAGCCTAAGCAAGTGCTTACCCCTAATGTCACCCAAAAACAAAACTTTTTTTGCTATTTTATTTATACTGCTGGGCTTTACCAACACATCTAAAAAGAATAAACCTTAACTTAAGACTCCAGCTTAAAGTAGTGTGTCCTTCATAAAAACAAAAAAATTAACTTCAACGGCCAGCTCTTTTCAACAGGATGTACTCCCTAAAAGGGAAAATTACACAAGAGTAAGAAGAATATTAACTTGAACTCTTATACGGAACGTTGCAAAGATAGAGAGAGTGGGAAGTTGGCAACAAAAACGTGATTAGTTTTCGAAAATTATAACAGACAATGAATGCTTTTAATAATTTTCCACAAAAACTTTGTAAATAATTCTTAAAGCTTTTTCTATTGACGGGGAAAAAAACTTTCTTTTCGAATACAATAATATTTAATAGGGAAAATCCATACGAGTTTTTGTTTTATTTTATTCTAGTTGTTTTTCTATTTTCTATTAATTGCAGAAATAAAAACTTAAATGTATGAACATATACAAAAAAAGGGATCGTCCTGGGGTCTTTGTTATTGCTCTTTTTGTTATTGTTGTTGCTCGTTTGCTGTTGTTGTAAACTAATATATTTAATCATTGATGTAAAGAATATTTATAGAAGTATAAGTTATTGAAGGAGAGTGTGTGTGTGTGTGTGTTGAAATATGAAAAGATAAAAGCATGTGCTTGTTTGTGATTCTTTAACTTTTAACATTTGGTGTTGGAGCTGATAGCAGAAGTGAGTGGATGTGAATGGATCTGAATAAATGTGATGTTTATTTAAAGGTTACATGTGTGTGATGTCTATGATATATAACCGTTCCTAATTGGTTTTACCATTACATATGCATGGTTGGTTCACTGATAAATTTGTATTTATTATAGCAATTAACAATGGTGGATCTTTTACACACACACACACACACACACACATACTCACACTCGTATTATTTTATACATGTTTTTTATCCTGTTTTCATGTATTAGTAGAAGTATTTTTAATCCAAATGTCTATGCAAGAAATTGTGTGTTAAGAAATATTATAGAGGAAGAGAGATGGAGAGAATAGAGAGGAGTGTGTGTGCGCTTGAGAGTCTAAAAAGTTTTTACTAAAAACCGTGTTGTCTGTATTAAAGGAAAAATGTGTTGGCTGGTTGGTTTCCACTTCCTTTAAAAGACTTTAGCTACAACAAAATGCTGTAGAAACCAGAAAGCAACAAAACATTAGCAGCAACAACAGCAGCAGCAATAGTAACTACAAAAAAAGGTTTGTCTGCTGTTAGTTGTTCATAATCATCCTGCGGCATTTTTTTCTAACTCCTGTAGTGTGTACAGTATGAGAGAGAGAGAGAGAGATTTAATAGTTGTGTGTGTATGTGTATGTGTTAGTTTTTTAATGTATTTAAATGAAGTAAATAAATGTTAGTCTTTTAAGCTTTAATGAGTTCAAATTGAAACGTATAAATTAAAATAAACTAAAAATCCCATAGACGTGCATAAAAACAACTAGAAATTACACACAGTGGAATTTATAACAAAATATATGAAAATTAAATTTGGACCAACAGTGAAACACTTTTACTAGTAAATTTTTTTTATGAAAAATCGTTACTAACATGAATTTTTTGTAAGGAAAATTTTGAAAAGAATATTATCGAGGAAAAATTTAAAAGTAAAAAAATTTGTTTAAAAAAAAGTTTGTAAAAGAGACATTTTTAAAAAGGTAAACTTTTATAAGACTATTAGCCGCTTGTTACCGGTGCTGCTCGGGATTTTCCAAATAAAAATAAAAACTTAAATATTGGAGAATTTTGTTAAAAACTTGACCCCAGCATTGAATACCGGGTCAAAATATTATCATGAAACTTTTGTTTGTTTAATAAATATATTTTGTGAATTTCCGGCAAATCGTAACATAAATTAAAAAATTTAAATATGCCGAAATCAGCGCCATCTATCGGGATTACACTTAAGTAAAACCTGGCTGCTGACTAAAATAATTTAGTGTCCAAGTTTGTTGACAATCGGTCCAGCGGTTCTTGAGTTTTAGAAGCACATACACGGCACAAACGTTTATATATATATATATACTTATATATATATATATATATATATATATATATATATATTTATTTATTTTATTTATTTATTTATTTATTCATAATATATAGATTAATTTTTCCAGGGAAAAACTTGTTTAGGAGAAATATTTCATTGAAAATTTTTTAAAAGAGTAGATTTCTGTAGAAAAACAGACATAACAAAGTTTTTTAATAAAGAAAAACGATATAAAAAACTTTTTAATGCAAAAACCTGTAAAATAGCAGGTTTTCTATAAAAAAAACCCCAGTATGTTTAAGAAACATTTTTCTAAAGAAAACCGTTTAAGTTAAATGTTCTGTTGAAAAATTCGTAAAAGATAAGTTTTTCTATCAAAATAAACTCGTACAAAGAAAGGTTTTCAATAAAGGAAAATGATATAAAGAAAAATTATATAAAAAAATTTTTTAATGCAAGAAACGAAATTTTTCTTTTAAAAACTTATACTTGAGAATAATTCGTATCAGGGAAGTTTTTCTATAGAAAAACTGGTATAAAAAAAGTTTTTTAATAAAGAAAAAAGCTTTTTATTGCCCAAACTTTTTAAGTTGGAGTTTTTCTATAGAATAACTAGTATAAGAGAAGTATTTCAATGAAAATTTCAAAAGAAAAGTTTTGTTAAAGAAAATTTAATATAAACAAGTATTTCTATGAAAAAACCGATATGAGAGAAAGTTGTCTAAAGAAGCACTCTTTTTTCTTTGATAGAACTTGTATAAGAGAAGTTTTCTATAGAAAATCCTGTATATCAGAAATTTTATATAAAATAATTCGTGGTATACAAAAATTTTTAATAAAGAAAAAAAAAAAAAAAAAAAAAATAGAAAAAAGCTTTTAATTGCAAAAACTTGTTAAACTAGTATAAGAGAATTTTTTAATGGAAAAACTTGTAAAAGTATAATTTTTCTTTAGTTACCCTTGTATAAGAAAAGTTTTTTGCATAACAAAATTTTTTTATGAAAAGACTTTCATGAGAAAGGCTTTTATGAGAGAAAGTTGTCTAAAGAAGAAGAAGAAAGAGAAGTTTTCTTTAGAAAAACCTGTATATGAGAAATTTTCTAAAAAACTGGCATAAGATAAGTTTTTGAAAAAAAAAAATAATATAGCAAAACTAGTAAAATTTAATGAAAAATGTAAAAAAAAAATATTTTTTCTATAGAAAAACTTATAAAACAAAGTTTTTCTAAATAAAACTTTGTGTAACAAACTTGTTCTATAAAAAAAACTTATACAAAAGAAAGTTGTCTGTAGAAGAACTGGTGAAAGTAAAGTTTTTCCCTAAGCAAATTTTATATAAGAGAAGTTTTTTTACTTGGAAGATTTAAATAAAATTAACGTTAAATAAAGAAGCTTGTACAAGTGTTATATTTCTTAAAAATGGCATTAGAGAGGGATTTCTTAGATATAAACTTTTTATACAAGTTTTTCTATGGAAAAATGTTTCTATAGAAAGATTTCTGTTAGAGAACATGAAAAGGGTAATGGAAATAACTTATATACCGAAAGTTTTTTTTAACACAGGTTCTTGTAAAGGAAAAGTTTATCTAAAAAAAAACTTCTATTAAAAAAAGCTTTTCTCTTGAAAACTTGTATAAGAGAAGTTTTTTCTACAAGAAAACCGATATTGTAAAGCAAATGTTGTAGGATAACAATTTTTTTATGGGAAAATCTTTAATATTATCTAGAAGTCCACTGTGCCCAAAAAACTATTATTTCATAAAAAAACTAAAAAACTATATTTAAAGTCTTTTGAGGTTGTTGGTAACTGCTCATGAAATGGGGTTAGTTATAACTAAAAGCACAAGAAATAGTTAACGAATATACGAAGAAGAAAAAAAAAAAAAACAGAAATTGTAGTAAAAATAAAACTTTTGAAATTAATTTTATTGTCCACCGCATTTTTAAAAGCGTTAAGAATTTAAGAATGCGTTAAAAACAACAGCAACAGCAACAACAACAACAATATAGAGAAAAAAGCAAACCAGCAAAAACGCAAAAATAAACTATTTTTAATGGGAAATTGTTAAATAAATTGAAACTTACTAGAAGAAAAAAAAGCCAACGCTGTCAAGTGTGGTCAATAAACTCATTTAAAAAATTACTTACAATTTATTTACATAAATATAGCAAAACTTTCGATTACATAAATAATGAGAAACAAACAAACTTTATTAGTGAAAACGTGGTTTTTAGAAAATTGCTTTTATGTCAATTGCCAGGATTTACAAAAACAAAAATCCTTCTAAAGTTTATGGTCTTTAAAATGTCTAATAGTTTTTTCTGTCTTTCTCTAAGTTTAAGACATTTTAATTTCACCAACATTTTTTTTTTTTGAAGGAAAATCTAATAATATTATAACATTTACAACAACTACCCCACCAACAACCACAAACGAATTGAAATGAAAATGTTAGAAATGTTTTTTTTTTTGTGAACTATAAACAATTTTAGGAATTTCTATATTGAAAATTGTTTTGGCACAAAATTTTCAAGCATCTTAACATTGTACTTACATATTCTGGTTCTGGTTCAAGTCATTCGTTTATTTCTTTGTATGCCTGGATGTGTGTTGAGGATATTTCATTCATAAAACCCTTCGTACGAATAGTTTCAACTATCTTCTTTATACTAAACAACATAAAATAATAATAATAATAAAAAATTATTTTTTTATTATTTTGCATTGTTGTTGTTTTTTTTTTTTTTGTCTTCGTATTGTGTCTCAAAATACAACATGTTATTACAACATAATAAGTTTGTTTTTTCCATTCTCTAGTTTCTATTCTTCAACTACTTCTGCTTATTGTTTTAACATGTCGATATGACGACAAGGATGTTGAATTTGCTTTGTGAACATAAGCAAGATGTTCGTCTCGTCAACGAGCACTATTCACATCAACAAGATGATGATGATGATGAAATTCAAAAATTTCATGTTTAAATATGTTAAGAAATTAAAGATCCATGTTTGTAGTTTTCCTTTGAACCTAAATCGAGTTAGATAGTTTTGCTTGCATGTATTTGAGAAAATATGTTTTTATGTGAATTCCTCTAAATAAAGGGTGTTTTTTTTGAAGCCCGATACAACTTAAAGAAGCTTTTGTAAGCGAAGCTGGTGTTTGTTTTACCATTAAAAAAATAAAATAACACCCTAAACAAAATTAAATAACCCCCAAAAAATCGTTGTTGTTGTTCTCTGTACAAACTTTTGGAAAATTGTTTAATTTTATTGGGGAGTTATTTCATGCCGCCTAAAAAATAATTTTGGGCTGTTCTTGACGAAACGCATTCTGAACGTTCAATTTGGGGCTACTGTTTTTGAGCTTTACTGGCCATATGACATGAATAACAAGACGCCAATTGATGCTGGCTTATCGGCATAAACCAGTGACCTCCCATCAGTAATAATAGGGAGCTTTCAAATCACTCGACTTTGGAGACCAATTGGCACGTCCATTTCTCGAAATCAACTTATTGCCGAATTCCGATTTCAATAAGTCGATGGTAGCGATTTCCATAAGAAATGAACACCATCCTGTTGCAACTACAAATCGCCTGGATCAATGTCATTCATACTATCAAACGAAAAATCATCTATTATGGTGCAATCATGATCACAATGGACCGTAACGCAAGCTCCGGCATCACTTTTGAAGAAATAAGGTCCTCTAATCGCACAAAACCGTGCATTTTTCTAAATGTAATGTAGGCTGTGACTGCTATGAATTTGCCCCGCTTAGACAAAAATGCGCTTCATCGCTTTGTTTGCGAGCTCTAAAATACACCATTTACATATTGTAATAAAGGTCTTTGTTGGTATGTGCATGTCTAAGAACTAAAATATTTGTTTTTTTTTTAATTTTTTCAAGATATTGTATGTTTTGTATAGTTTATGAAAATTCCTTCTTTTTTTTAAGCCGAGAAAATGTTTTTGAAGTTCAGCAGCACTTTTTATTAAACGAGCAATCAAAATAGAAAAAAAAAATCAAATTTAATATAAACAAAGCATTTAATTTTATTTGAAATAAATTGTCTTAAATAAAAAATTTAAATGTTGAAAGTTTGTTCAAACATAAAACTTTAGTTAGACCATAATTTTGCATTTGATAAAAAGGTATAAACAAACAATCTCATCCATTTTAAATTTAAGCTTCACTACTTCACTGTTTATTGTTGTTGTTTTTGTTTAAGATTTGATATGGTTACAAGTAAGACTTTTGCTTATAAGTAATTCTTATTCGCTTAACAGTTTTACTTGTTTAACATCTTTAGTTTTTCTAAAAACTTTGGATGAAGTTTCCTGATGATCTGGCCTAAGCAACCAGTGAAATGCGCATAGGAATAGCTTATCCCATCAACAACAAATTTCAGTATTTTTATCAAGAATAAAAATTGGGAATTAAGCACGACAAACAAAATCTTGTTTATTTTCTGGTTCTCTCTTTCTTTAAGAAAAGAAATAAACTCTTCTTTTAAGCTTAATTTTATTAGAAGAACTAGTTCATTATGTCGTTGAAATTTCATAGCCAAGGATAAAGGAAAAAATAAAAACAAATTTCTAATTAACTTTAATTCGATTCTTTGGAAGTTCATTTTCACGTTCTTTTTTTGTTAAGCTTCGCTAGCTGAACTAGTTTATTATCAAGAACGATTTCTGTAGACAAAAGTTAGTCAAAAGTTCTTAATGATGAATCAATTACTTTACGATTATACCTTTGTTTCATTTAAGTTGGATACAGTTTTACTAAAAATTAAACTCTGATGCTTTTTATAAATTCTTTTGGAAATTTCGCGAACGATTCTAAGTGAACGAAACTGCAAAACTTTGGTAGCGATTAAGAGAAGTTAATTCTTTTCCTAGCTTCTGAAAGCTTCACTTATTTTAATAATCCATCTAAGATCTATTTCTTATTAAACTAACATTTTAAGGACTTAAGGAAATTGAAAACAAATTCATTAATCGACTGAACAAGTTCATAGAAAAAATGAATATATCCACTAAATTTTTAGTTTTAAATAAAAAATTACATCAACTTTTTATTCGCTTATAAAAACATGTTTTACCAGAAAAACTTGTTGGTTTCTTTTGTATTTCCTTATCAAGCTAATACGGCCTAAAATCTTTAATGTAATTAAAACACAACTTTAATAAATTTTTTCCCGACGTTTCGTTGATTTTTTTCGACTTCTTCTGGGGATACGTCTGTTTAATAAAAACATTACATTTATTAACAAAATTTTAACAAATAACATTGAAAACTTACATTTTTTATATTATTACATCAAAATGACAGAATTTACATTTAACATATATAACGTAACAACATAAAACATTGAGTTATTTTTAAAAAAAACATATTTCCACAACACAACTTATTTTATGGCGACTCGATAACTTGCACAAATGCTGTTCGTATCTTCTTTTAGATTCATCTTTTTTTTTTTTGTTAAAATAATTTTTTTTTTTTTTTTGTTAAAATCCTTTTTACCTCTAAATTGTCTAAACTGAATCAAAAAAAAAAAAAAAAATAAAAAAGATTTCTATTTCTATTTCTAATGTGTGATATTAATCAAAAAATTAATTAAATTTGCACCAGTAAACAAATTAATAGTGTCAATTAAATATTTGTTGATAATTAAACGATTAATCCACCTGATTAAATTTTTAATTAATACTGATTTAATTTTTTATGAAATTATTTAATTGAAAAAAAAAAAAAAAAAATAAAAAAAAAATTGGTGAGAATTTTTCTGTGTATGAACGTAGTAGCGTACGTCGTAGATACGTTTTGTAATTAAAATGTATAATATTATACAAAGCGGATGCAAACGTAAAAGGGTTTCTACGTCGTCTATTGATTTAGATCTTTATTCTATTTCATATGCCAGTTGTGGATTGCATTGTCATAGAAAGAGAAAATTAAAACTACAAAAAGGTTACCTTTGTGTTTTCAAATTGAATATTTAAAAAGAAAATAAAAGGAAAGAAAAGGAAAAAAAACAACAATTGGAATAAATTTGGAATTTTAGGAGATTATTAACAATAGAAAACAAAATACGTTAATGACGGAATTGTGGGTAATTAAAGCGTGTTTGTAGAAACACGACACAATTGTGTTCCTAGCATAAGTTTCTCTGAAAATTTATTTTCCAAATTATATAATTTTTTTTTTAAATTTTTAATAAGAGTTTAACCCTAAAATTTAAATTTTCATTTCATTTGCGTCACCGTTTTTTTTAACATTTGTGGAACTCAATTTGATTAAAAAAATTTCAACCATGTTTTTGAAGCCGGGTTTCTGTTTCTTCTTAACTTATTTGAATTTTGAGTTGTGCCTGTTTATAATTTAGTGTGCGATATGTACAAGTTTGTTATTTCGTTTGTAATTTCTACAATATTGATTTAAGACCCTGTAAGGAATAAATGTATATTTTGGTTTCTTATGAGTACCGAATTTTATTTAAATATGTCCGTTTGAGCTTTTGGCTGTTGAAATGGGTTTTCCGAAGAGGCTAGAAATAATGGGGACAAGGTTGTTATATATTTATATCACATATACTCCGTTAAAGTTTGCTATTGAAATTCAGCCAGATCAGTCCATACATGACTGAGAAATGAGCAGAAAACTGCAATTGCCTCTATTAGCACTCAGTCTCTTGTTGTTATTTTTTTCTGTAGACTTTTTTTTGGCTTTCCCAAAAAAAGCAAAAAATGCATGAGTTCCTGCTTAGCTCTTAAGCGAACACCAGGTCCTGGCCAGGCATTTTTGACTTTTTTCCAGTTTTTTTTTAATATATTTATTAAATATATTAGAACGAAACTTTATGTTTTCCTCAATGAAAGTGTTTTTTACAAGAAAGTGAGAAAGAAGTGTAAATGTAAACAACGTGGGCTTGGCAATTGGCCAAATAAAAATTTGTGCATATTGTATCCACCAGGCCCTGACATATTATATATGTACTGCAGTAAATAAAATCAAAATGAAACGTTTCAATAAGCATACGCAACATAAAGAATTCTTTCTATACTGTTTTTTCGAAGAATTATTCTTTTTCCCAACAAAATGTTCCTGCTATAGCCATAAAACTCTATACATATAAAAGTAGTCGCAGCCAGGCCCAGAGGTTCGTTAGTGTGAGTTTTTCTATAGCTTCATATAAAATACAATGACTCCCAGCCAGGGCCTGGGGTTCGTTTGCGTAAAATCATTTTGGTGTTTGCTTAAGGGTTAAATAGAGAAATATGTTTTAAACGAAAAAATGCATTCAACATATTTTATTTTGTGTTACTGTGTCCTGGCAGCATTTTGTGCTGGTAGGCCATATGACCACTTTCCCAAAACCACTTTAAGACGTAAACTTCTCATATTCATGGAGATATTTAGATAATATTCGGCACAAAGAACTCGTATATGAATCTTAACCCCATAACGTTGTTTTACTCTGCTGCGCTCATGATTACCCATGGGATCAAATTAGGACACACTCTCGAAAATCTGTATATACTGTGTTGTACGAAATCAAATGGTCTGGCTTGACCGACTATACTTTCCAGCCAGTTTACATATGTTTCTTTTTTGCAATATATTTTAAATCACAAATATTATTGAAATAACAACTACAAGTTTTTTTAAATTTACAACCCTTAAAGTTGGCAAATTTGTGCGAAAAAAAAGAACAAAAACCAAATCCAAAAAAAGAACATTCAATGAAATACAACCAACAAAACAAAAAAAAAAAAAACGAAAACGAGGCTTAACATAATTTAATAGACTTAACGACTACTAAGGACAGCAAAAGGATAATAAAACAAATACGCAATTATTTCCTTTGATTTCATCCCCTAACAATTCCGCAAAATGGTGCTTGAAAACAGAATTTTTCTTTTGAAAATATTGAATCACCAACTTCAATTCAATTACTAAGGCTACCACTAACTTAAAATATTAGAAATAGAAGATAATTTTCATACAGTAGAGTATGAATTTATTACGACGAATAAAGTGAACGGTTGACATTGTTAAATAATATTTAATGAAATAAAAATATTCTTTTTTTTCTTTGTGTGGGGCATCAACAAAAACTAGTGCGGCAAGTGTGTAAATTTCCTTTTCTATCGTTTTTGCACATTTTCAGGATCATAACCATAATAATATTTTTATGATTTTCTATTTTTATTTTTGGAAATACCCAACATTCATCTCCTAACATGTTTGGATATAAAAGCGTATGTCTGTTTGTGACTGTAAATGTGTATGTGTGTGAATGTTTTTGTAGGGCTTAATCCTATTTAAAAACATTTTAACAGGGGTCGGGTCGTCGTCTATTGTCCTATTTTAAATGGAATTTTCGTAACCTTCTGTCTCATGTCTGGTAAGTGAGTGAGTGATGTAATTGATGTTACAATAAAATTTAATGGATTTAAAAAAAAAAAACATCATAAAGTAATCATAACAAAAATATGTATAAATTTTGTAGCTACAAATTCAGCACGTAAACTTATTTAGAGCTAAAACATTTTTTTTCGGAAATCAAATCAAAAACCATTTAAAGTATTACACAAAACAAAAAAAATGTTCTTGAGGGACTTAAAAATGATTTAGTTTTGGAAAAAAATTAAATGTATGTATTAAAAAGATTTTTTTTTAAAAGGAAAATTATAGCAGGATGCTTTATTGATGGGTTTAAAGAGAAATTTCAAATGATTTTTTTGTTACTTTAAACAGACTTTAGTAAAACAAAATTTTTTTAGTTATAAGGATTAAGAGATTATTGGATTCAATCATATCAAAAGTGTCTTAATAATAATAACTGCTTACAGTTTTGTTTGACGCCTTTATCGATAAACACGCAGGCTTAACGTAGAGAATATTGTAGAACTCTCTTGTCAGAAAATCAAAGCTAGATAATTAAAAGACATCTACATTCAATTGAAAGACCCATCTAAAGGACTTGGTATTATTTTGAAATAAAAAATTTCCATCCCTGCTATAAATATTCAGCCTGACCCACGGTGTCGATCAACAACTTAACTGGCTACCTAAACTAGAGCGGCAAGCGTCTTTTTATATCCATACTTTATATTTTCACACAGTTTCTACAAAACAAATCCTTAGAGCACGAATTTAACAGCACATGGCTGGAAAATCTTATTTGGCTGGTCGGTTTGTTTTATTGAAAATGTTTTGGCAATAGAATTTTCATGTTTAAAAAACGCTTGCCGCTCTTGTTTAGGGAGCTCAGTTAAGCAGGCGACAACAACTCAGTCATTATCGTTCTCAAGAGTGCCCCACTCACTATCGACTCTTGGTTATTTGACAATGACCATATTGCCACATGAACTATTCAACAAATTAAACGCTAGTTTAAAAATAAAAATCGGCAAAACTGTAAATTAAGCCAATAAATAAAAAACGATAAAATTTTATTGGTGGTGTTGTTTTAAAGAAATTTTATTAATATAATTAACATTATAAAAAAAAATTCATAATTCATAAAAACTATAACGTTATCACTCGCCTCCATTGCCGATCTACTTGTCATGCTTAAAATATAAGTTGGGCGCAAATCAGCTGTTTGTCGTTGAAAATGCAAGCCATTGGTAGCGGTAGGCATCGCGGGCTAAGCAGATAATGTTGCGTTTTTATACCAGATAAAAAGTTCACTTCATTGATCGAATATTAACAAACGAACAGTGTTGCCGTTGAAAAATTTGAAAGGAGGTATTTTCAAAAAAAAAAAAAAAAAAAAATTAAATAAAAAAGGGTTCAGTTTTCAATTTGTATTGGGCTAGATGAACTTCTGTTTTCAATATTTAATAAATCTGTCGTCTATCAATTTTTTCTACCAAATTTCATCATTCTTAATCATTTATTGTGAGCTTTATTCTGCTTGATTGCAATTGATCGTCTTTAAATTCAGAATATATATAAATTTTATAAGGTCTCCGAAGATTATTTCGGAGTGCTACAAACAAAATGCTATTATCAATATACTCCGTTTTGGTGACGGATATTAGAATTTTTCCAATTAATTAAAATTTTTTTAATAACTTCAATTCATTGACAAAAGCCTCTGGCTCTACAGTTATACCTTTGAATTTGGAAACCATTTCAAAATACTTATATCTTGCTTGGGACTTATGAATACCATGTCTAAAAATCTATAAAATATTTAGACCCTTGTCTTTTATAGTTATTCTTGGAACAGTTATTAAAAAGAATTAAAAAAAAAGATTAAAAATTAATTACTTTTCAGGACACAAAAGGGGCATGCAAGAAGCAAATACCTCAAAAAGGGTCTTATTAACACTTTAGGGTCACAGCGGCAACGCTTGATATTTCGTGTGTCCTTTTAAGTCGGCGATAGGCAACCTATATTATTACATTTTGCGATTGTATGCGTTGAAGTAATTGTAAATATTTTGTTGTTAATGTTCAATGTGAGAGACTCTGGTCTGCTTCACTACAACGGATTAAAAGCCTTTTTTACTACTACTCGTTTTATTGTCAGAATATGCTCGATAACATGTTCTGACAATCGCAAAACGCCTAACATATGCGATCCTGACTTGAAATGGCAAATTAAACGTTCTGTAAATTGTAGTCGCATGAAGTTTGCGACTACAGATTGCAAAAGTATGCTCAAGGGAACTAAAATATTTTTAAGAAACTGTAACAGATCGCAACCAAAACGATCTTCACGAGTTTCAGAACACTAAAAAATAAATCTAACGTTTTGCGATTTTAATTCGTGGGATTGTCAGACCATGGTCGAGGGTATAATATGTAATTATATGTATAGCTCTTAAAAAAGAGTATTCCCTCTTTCTTTTAAAAAGCATACGCGTAAAAAGTTTTCTAAACACTCTCAGAAGAGTGAACGGCATTCAAATAAGCCAGATAACGACTTGCTGTGAACACATTATTTCATATTTTCGATTTCTTTAATTGGATTAACCCATTTTTTTCGAAAATTTTTTTTTGATAGCTCCTTGCATTGCGATTCACTCATTTCGAGAAAAATCTACTTTTTTAACGGGTGGTAGTGGTTTTTTTTGGTGTCAAGCGGCACATTTCAATTAATTTCCAAGGATTATGTGGCAATAATGGATGAAAAAAGCAAATTGTGTTTGCGGATGGCTGTTGAAATGCAAGTTAAGTTTACAAACACAACATGTCTACTAAATATGTATGTCTACGCAAATTTCATATAATCTGGCAACTCAATTCAAGTTTGTATGAAAAAATGTAAAGTTTTGACAGCTCGGGTCAAGTTTGTTCAAAATTTTAATTTAAACCAATAAAAGCTGAGAGTTGTTCGTATTAGATACTTTATCTCTCTCTGAAGACATTGTGATTCTACCTTAAGACACAAAACTGAAATAAAATTAGAACACAAAAGAATCTAAGCTAAAAAAAAATTTTGTAATTTATTTGAATTTCATTAGCAAAGAACTTTTTAATAATAAATTTTTTTTTAATACGATTTCTGTCTGACGTGTTAAATTCCCAATTTTTCATATTTGATAAATACACTGAACTTTATTGTTGAGGGAAAGCTTTTTTTTTTTTGTATTATTGATAAATTTTCAATAAAAATAATTGTAATACATTAACAGACAGAATGTTTGTATTTCTATAGTTAATTTTGAGGTTAGCTTCTGTCTAAAGGGCACACTTACCAAAATGACTCATCCAGCTCTATGGGGAATTTTAGTGACACCGACAACGCCAATTTAAATTTCGAAGCGAATTCACGTACATGAGTAAATTCCCCTTGCTGTCAAACATTTTGATAGTGTATGGTGCCCTTAAGAACTGACAGCTTCAGTATAAGTACTCTAATAAAGCAAATAATTTTTCAATAAACTCCAATATGAAATAAAAACTAATTTAATTTTCTTCTTGAAATCATAAGTTCCTACAAGTATTTAACACGACCTCGACCTCTTTATTTTAAATAAAACTGTAAAATATTTTTAAAAAACTTACTGAAAATTAGCCGTCAAGTTATGACTTTATTTTTTCCTTAACTTATAGTTATTTTAATTAATACAATTTTTTCAAGTGGCCATTTTTATATGTTATGCCTTTTAAAACTTAAATGAACACAATTACATACAGCACATAGTGGAAAACACCCAGCAGTTTGTAAATCTAGATTTGTTAAAAACTATAGCCAAACTTTTGATTTAAGGTTTTCGCTTAGTGCGCTTAGCAGCTTTACTTTTCGCTAAAGTGCTTTAAAATTATGAGGGAAGAACAAGAGAGCACACAAAATCTGACAATGGATTAGTATGTACAATAATCGTTTGGATATAAAATAAACATTCTTCGCACTGGGTAGCTAGAAAGCACGGCGAATTCACTTTACAAATGGATTTAAAAATGCATTTATAAAGCTTGTCATTCTGTTTGCAATTTCTAGAATATTTATTTTAAATCCTATAAATTACAAATATTCTGGGTCCTTCTGTCCGTCAGTCCGTGTATGATGAAGTGGGTCTTCTGAAGACCCCAGATATGATGTTGTTAAATATTTATGTCACCTATACTTCGTTACAGTTTGCTAAAATCCTGCCAGATCGGTTTACAAATGGTTCTGTTATGAGCAAAAACCACGACTGCATCTAATTTTTTTACCTATAAAATCCCTTGTTGTTTTTTTTTATATATATTTTTTAATGGATTAACACATACATACATGATTTGCTTAAATAGAGAAACGTGTATTAAACGATCAACCGTATTCAATATATTATTGTTTTTGGCAATGTGAGTTAGTGGCTAGGTGGTCTAAGGTGCTGTATTCGACACGCCTTTCATTAGGCTCTTTTCCAGGAATTTTGTTGGTATTCGTCTACGAATCAAATAAACAAGATTACGCATAGCCCAGGTACGTTGTATTGTTAATGGGCTGTGTGACGTAGAAAAAGTCTATTGTGCTGTGTCTTGAAGGCAATAATCTCAAACAGTTTTGCCTTTTGTGACGTCATACGCAGTATATGACCATTGTGTTTCTTGCTTCATGATATTCGTCTAGACCCTAGACTGTAGACTATGTGTTAAAAGCAGATCAACTTCGTTATCTAAGTAATATGAGCCGCTACATAACAATGGTCTCCTTTCATCTTATTGTGCCTACGAGTTTAATCGGTCATTTACACGTACTAAACACGAATTTAAACAAACATGTCTCTGCTTAAAATGCTGCGAAACAAAAGATTATATATTATATTATATATAGATAAATAAATTTTCGCAGCAAATATTTCAAAATATGGCCGCGGCCACTTACAAAATACTCATTCACAGAAATATTTGAGGTTTTGAAATTGTAAGGTTTATAAGAAAGAGAACTGCATCTCTTATTTAAAAAGAAAGACGAGTTAAAAAAAGGAATGCAGAGAAATATCTACCCATTCCCATTTCTTTTACATTGGGCTAACGAAAATTGCCGGTGTTCAAGTTTTAATATGATTCGATCGTGATGAATTTATTTAAAATCATTTAAAATCAACATAAAAAGAAAGCGTAGCTTTTCGGACTAAAAGTTATACAGAGTAAAAGCATTTCTCACTCAGTAGCATGACTCCTAGTTTAAGAAAAATCAAAGAGAATTAACCACATTTTTAGGCACCAAATATAAGCACAGCCTCCTGGAACTGTTGATGTAGCCTTTAAGAACTGCTGGGCTATTTAACCATATTAAAGCTTTTAATAAGCCTAAAATAATATTTTTATATTAAAATTATTAATAAATAAAAATGGAGCAACAACAGTTGTTAGAAGAACATAATTTTTCTTCTTGGGGTTTGGGGGAAATACTAAATTAAAAACATGTCAAAAGCAAAAACTTAAGTAAATCATACGAAAACTGCAGGACGTAAAACAGCCCTTATAAAATTACAAACAGAAAGAAAGAGAGTGGAAAAATTGTTGCCTCTTTAACCATGTATTTCAATTTTCCTTTTTAAAGACTCTTATTTAACAAATTAAAAAAAGAGGGGAGAAAGTCTTTCTTGAAAAATTAAGAAAAGTTTTTTATTTAAAAGAAAAACGTATTCAATAAAAAAAGAGGGAGCCAAAGTTTGTTAAAAAATGTGGGAATTATTTCGATTTCAAACTCAAAATCAATATTTATATACAATTTTTTTTTTTAAATACAAAATTGTTTGGGCTCTTAAGAATTCTCACATAAAACAAGGGACCAGTAATAAATATTTTATTTTTTTTGTATACAAAAATGTAAGTTTGTTTAACAAATTTAATATTTCAAATATTTCTTATTTATATTTGTTCAGATAATTAACATGTGTTGTTATTTTAATAAAAAATATTCTTTAAGTGTGTGTGAAAAATATGTTTAAATATTTAATTGAAAGGAGTGTTTTTCAATTGATGTGTCAGTCATCATCAAACAAATGTTTAACAACTTTAAGTTTCTGCTTGAATTTATCTTTTGAAATTTGTTTGAATTATTGTAAAAATAGTTTCATCATAAATTTTTTTTAAATATTTGCTTGAATTATAAAAACGAGCTGCATCGAAAAAATATAGGTATTCAATTTTTGTTTTGAAACCCTCTTTTTTAAGAAGTGGGTTGATTAAGTTGGCCCATCCCTGTGTAACAATTATAGGAATTTTTATGTAAGCTCCCTATAAAGTTAATAAAATTCTAAGTCGATTTTGCTCAACTTTAACCAGTCTTTTCTTATTTTGAAACCCTCTATTCGCAGAAGGGTGTGAATTACGTTTGTCATTCCCGGTGTAACACTTGAAGGAATACTCATTTAAGAATCCTGCAAAAACTTTAAAGATCTATGTCGAGTATATCTCTCGATCCCCAACCCGGGGGTGAAGGGATCATCTAAATGATATTTCACCTGGTGTAGCAAATACCTGGAATTCGGCTAAAATCCAAAAATAACAGATATCTCGAGCTCGGGGCTGACCGGAGATTATATCTGGTACCAGGGGAGTCAGCAGCCCCCTGTAAAGTGCTACCGGTCTTTCTATTTTCTGATGCCTCCATTAATATGCTTCCTGCGAGGAATGCTTCTTGTCTCTCAGGGAGATTGTCTTTGCCAAATTTTCGCCTGTCCACTAACATGCCAATTTTGGGGATCATGTGGTAGTTGTGGCTAACACAAAAGTCGCTTGAAGGCATAGTACTAAAAAGCGCGCTACTCGGCTGTTCTTCACCGTTTGTGGGAGAGTTTGGTCCTAGGAACGACTACCCCTAGATGCTGTTATATTTCGACAAAACAGCTGGCATTTTCCAAAAGCAGTGGTGTTTAGATAGCTCCAGCTCTTAAACCAGGATGAACAATGGATGACTGTGTGCGATGATGGTGCCTCTTAAACATGGGGGCGGTTGGTAAATGCAAAGTTTGTCACCAAGTAGCTAGAATCCATCATTAGAAGACTTGCATTTACACGCTTACAAGGTGCAATTGACTCAAGTTCTCAACCTTTTGACCATGATGATCAATTTTCGAAGAAAATAATCTTCACATTTTCACTTCAGTGGATTCGTCAATAAACAGAATTGCCGCATTTGGGCGAGTGATAATCCAAGGGTGAAAAACCAATGCACCCACAAAGAGTGACTGTTTGGTGCGGTTTTTAGGCTGGCGGTATCATCGGGCCGTATTTGTTTCCAAAATGAGGCCTGTCAGGCAGTTACTGTGAATGGTATTCGCGATAACGAACTTTTTATGGTCCGAATTGGAAGATATCGATGTGGACTATATGTGTTTTCAACAGGACGGTACCACTTGCCACACAGCTAACGAAACAATGGCTTTTTGCGCGACAAATTCAATGGCCGTGTTTTCTCACGTGGTGGCGATGTCAATTTACCGCCAAGATCATGTGATTTTACACCGTTGGACTTCTTTCTTTGGGGTTATTTAAAAGAAAAGATGTACGTCGATAAGCCAGCAACAATTCAAGAGCTAAAGGATGGGATAATTCGGCACACTACCGGAATAGAACCTCAATTATGCCTCAGCGTCATCGAAAATTTGAACCATCGGTTGGAGATGTGCCGCGGCGGCCATTTCGCCGAAATTTAGTTCCATACATAATTGAACCATACCAGTATTATCATAATAAAAAGAAATGACAATTATTTCCCAAATAATTTGAGTTTTAATCAAAATCAACATCGGCCTTAAAAATTTAACCACCCTTAATTTTATTGTCAAACAAATCGGATTAAATTGTTGTTTCTTAGAAAAATATTTACGAGGGGGATCAATAAGTCTCTCATATTTTTAAATGAAACACAGGTTTTTGGATAAAAAATAATTTTATTTTTCAACGCAGTCTCCTTTTAGCTCTATACACTTTGTCCATTTGTCCGTTCATTTTAATTGGTATTTGTTTGTGGGATGATTTCATCAATGGAGACAAATCTCTATCCGCCAAGTTATTGCTTCCGGTTGTGAAACCAGAAATGGTCACTATGGGTCTAAGTCCGGCGAGAAGGGCGGCTGAGAGAGCAATTTGTAACCTTAGCACAAGAATTAGCTGCCAGTTCAGCGATTTCGAACGTTATCGTTCGCATAGAAAGTTTATATGGAAAACACTCAGTTTTAATAATATTTATATAAAATTCTATGCGAACGCCTACGTTCGAAATCCTTAATCAGGCAGCAATTTGTTTTTTAATTTTCTCCCCAAACCACGAGGTAGTTTTCCAAAAAAGGCTGTCAAACACAAACCATTTGGCGCAGTTTGTTCGAATTTTGTGCAGGAATTCAGTGACATATGTTAGCGCTTGCGTTGCTCTTTCAGTAAAGAGGTGGGAACAGTTCAGTTAAGAACTTATTGACCATCCCTTGTATATAATCATAATATGTAATTTAATTTTAATAAAAATAAACTTAAAGACAAAATCCTATTCCTAAAAAATTCCTAAATTATTTTTCTAATAGAGGGTGTACAACTTTTTTATTCTTTTTTACAATCCACTGGCAAAAGCTTAAGAAGATTTATTTTATTTTCATTTCAAACTCAATATACACAATTTTTCCATTTAAAATTGAAGTATGTGTTTGGAATAAAAGTGAAAAAATTTGGTGTTTTGTGAATAAACAAAAAAAAAAAAAAAAAAAACAATCCCGAGAATCAAAAGAACCCATACTAATATTTTGGCTGTTTTATTTCTCTATTGATTGGTATTTTAATAAAGGACTTAAACCTTTTCCCACTAACTCCCTTTAAGTTTCATATGATCCCAGTGACATTTTGCCCATGAGCCAGCATTTACAGGACCTCTAATCATTTAGGCTAGAAATAGCAAATGAAAAGCCCATTGGTTTTTTTGTTGCTGCTGTTTTGTGGCCTTATCACAAATTGCAGACGTTGGCACAATGTTTCTCTTCCCGAACAATTCTTTAACCAAAACCAGTCAGTTATTCCTCATTCATTCATTTTAGACAAACCAAAATATATTTTTTATTTTTTTTTTGTTATTCCATTTCGACCTTGGGGCTGACAAGTTATAACAAAAAAAAGCATCCTAAATGAAGTAAATTCTTTTAACATAAAACGCAAAATAACACACTCTTTTAGAAAAATAAAAAAACCCATAAAATAATATTTTGTTGGCAGAACATTTCTATGGAAACTATTCAAAGTATCTTTATATTAATAGACTAAACGAACAAAAAAAAAAGTACAAATAATAGATCGAAAATTCTATAGACGTTTAAATGTTATATAATCAAATAAAAAGGATAATAGCGACGCAATATATGCAAATAACAAAAAAAACTTCCTTTGGAATATCTAATATTAAAAAAACCATTTAGCCCTTTCTGAGTCTAAATAATTTTGTTCAAACAAAAGGAGAAAATATATTAGATCAACACAAAACTTAAAATAAAAGTTATTTAGTTAAATTTAATCCAAATAAAGAAAGATGAAAAGAAATTTTTTATAGAAATATTTTAAAGAATCTTTAAATGCATTTTAAAGAATTTCATTTTATTAAAGAAAAAATAGCAAAATTTCTTTTTATTATTGTGCCTAAAGTTTTTAAATATGTAACGGGTGTCTAAAAATTGAGGTATCATTTAAGTTTTAAGAAAAAAAAGAGTTTTTTTTTGTATACGAAATATATTTAAATTTCACTTTATTACAAATGGGTTCTGGTTAAAAATGAAAATTTATGACCCGCCTTACTGGCTCGGCAGACTCCCAATCTTCTACCAAAATTCTCAATCACGTTTTTGTTGTTCTTGAACTGTTGTGGGATTATTTCTGCACACTTTCGATTTTAAAAACCCCAAAAAAAAATAGTCTATAGTCAGACGACCTTAGGGGCCAATGCACACCTTCTCTACGAGGAATAATATGAGTTTCGAAATTTTCTTTCAAAAGATCCATTGTTTCCCTTGCTGTGTGGCAAGTGAAACCGTGCTGTTGAAACCACATATTTTCTAAGTCTAATCTAGTGGCGTTATCGCCTGTTTGTTTATTCTAGATCAGGGGCCTAATTCTGGCAGTCGTGATCGAGTAATTTCTCGATTCGAAAGCAATTTAATATCTAATTATTGCAGTCCATACTGAACGAATTGGAATTAATTTTTCAGTGTTGTAAAGAATTAATTTGAGTTTCACAATACTGAAAAAATAATTTTGATTCGTTCAGTATCGACTGAGATAAATTTGCTTTCGAATCGAGAAATTACTCGATCACGACTGCCAGAATTAGGCCCCAGGGCTCCTCTTCGAGAGAGCACACAAATTTTGGTAATGTTTTAGTAGGTTTACACTGAAAGAAAACAATTTCTGTATTTTTTATGAATATTGTTTTTGTCTCTACTTGTTGTTCATGTGAAAAAAAAACGATTTCGTCCCTCTCGCTTGGATGTTTAAAAGCTGCTGATTTATTAGACGCTCAACTTCGTTATCTCAGCCATAGAAGAATGACACCCCAGCAATATGAAGAAAAAGCGCTGCTCTAGTCCTTAGCCTTTATAAGTTAAACAACTTTATCTCTTTTTATAACCATTTTTTATTTATCCAACTTTTATTAATTTTTCTTTCTTCTTTCTTCCAGGTAATCAAACTTTTTTTTAAATTGTTGACAGAAATATAAAAAACAAAATACTTGGTAAGATAAAATCAAAAACTATTTTTGAAGATTTAAAAAACTTTATTATAACGTTGGCTCAATATCACGGTGTGTAATTTTTTAAGTCATGGGGCTACCTTAATGGTGTTAAGAATCATTCCTAGGAAGTTTATACGTTTTAAAATGTTGTTACCTGAGATCTTAGGTACATTTTTGTAGTTGATTGTTTCCTTGAGTTTTTAACGGTTTGCTACCTATGGAACTGAACAGGGGAAAAAGGTTAAAAATAGCGAATTTTAAGTTTTTTGCGAGTTTGATCTTGAAGATGATTTTTTTTTTTGATTTTTTATATATCCAATTTATGTTCTTTATGGCATAAGCTACAACTTTATCTTCGAGCGTAAATCAAAATTCCGAACGGTTTGCAAGATATGAGCCTGAGATAATGATCACTTTTTTGCAAAAATTACACCGATGCCCCAAATCTTTGGGGGCCCATAAAAAAAGTACATGACTTTGGGCAAAACTGGGAGACACTGGTCTTTTTTTTTGGTCTTTTATCACGTAGAGTTTTCTGTATATGGTTATTTTTTTCGTGTTGCACTGGGTATGCAAATCTGCTAAATCCACTTTTGAGGTAAATTGAGATATTGATGCTGTGTGGTAGAGAAAGAAAAGGCTCTTCGACCACCATGTTGTTTTTCTTCAATTTGAGTCTTGAAGTGTGTAAAACCAACTATATTTTTGGTTTTCCTCTCAAGCTGCAAATATGAACTATAAAAAGTTTTTTGTCCCTCCTGTTAAATGTGCTGAAAGGGAGTTAGCAGGTTTGCATATCAAGCCGAAGTTTTATACCGTTTTACAGTAAATATTTTCAAACATAATTTTGAAGCTTTACGAACAGAGAAAAATAGATCTAACATTTTTTCTTGGCTCTCTTTTATTAACTCAATCGTGTTGGTAAACAATAAACTTTCTGTGCTTAAGAAAATCTGGCCTATTCTCGATACTTTCACAATTTTTAATTAAATAAAGGAAAAAAATTAGGAAAAACTTTGTTTTAAATTTATGATTTACAAGATTTTGTTAGTCGCGCTTAATTTCTAATTTTCATTCTTGATAAAAACACTGAAATTTATTGCGCATTTCACTGCTTCCTTAGGCCAGATCGTCAGTAAACTTCATCCATAAAGATTTTAGAAAACCTAAAGATATTAAACAAGTAAAACTGTTAAGCGAATAAGAATTATAAGCAAAAGTCTTGCTTGTAATCATATCAAAGCTTTGACAAAAACCACAAACAGTTTCTTACTTTCCCCACTAAAATTGGTTGGAATTCTTCCGACAATAATTGTAGTTGTAAGTAGGTTAAGAAAAAACAAAATAAAAACCAAAATAACTTGCTTTGTTGTTCTCGTAAAAATAAAGCATGCTGCCAGAGTTTAGTTTTTTTAAGCCGTGCACTTGCCTGTTTATTATCAAAGTAATTTTTGGGAATACAAAATTGTTATTTATTTATTTAAATTCTCAATTAAAAACTGCAGCAAAATGTTTTATGAGGTAGATTTTTATTTCAAGAATGGGGCAGATTTTCTTTTTAATAAGCCGATTCAACTTATTAAAGAATTTTTTGAAAATATAGCTCCTTGACAAAAACTTTCACTTGCAATTTTAGTGATTTTAAAACTTGAATTTTTTTTTTTACATAAAATTTTTTCTATGACTTTTTTTTATGGGAATGACTTTGAATTTTGTAAGCAGGAGGTGTAGAAAGGCGTATTTATCTTTCTCATATAACTTTTTACATCCTACGAATATTCAAAGTCTTGCTTGTTTCGCCTACAAAATAGTCATAATAAAAGCCCGGAAAAAGTACAGCAAAATATATTATGAGGAGGATATTTATTTCAATAATGGGGCGGATTGTAGACTCATTTGGGAGTTTATAAATGCTGTTCTATAGAAATACCCGACTTGTCAAAATTGTCACCTTATAAAACAATAATATGCGGTTTATAGAACACGAACGCAGAACTCGTCCGTTTAACTTACATTTAAAACAAAAACAAAATTTCGAAATTTGTTTTTATTTTAAATGTAAGTTGAACGGACGAGTGTTGCGCTCGTGTTCTCTAAACCAGACATAAGAATTTAACGCACACATGTACAAATTGTAAAATACGAATTTGAAAATTCGGGCTTATGTCTGTCCGCTAACGAGTCTACCTTGTGTAATTGTACCATGATAATAATCTTATATTCAACTTATTTCTTTAGAAATTGGAGTCTTTAAAAAAATTTTTCTAACCAAAATAAATTTTTTTTGATATTCTTTAATTAGGCTTGAGTTCATCAAATTTAATTTTCATTAAATTATTTTCACTGAGGAAGGAATTTTACAACTTGGAATTTTTATTAAAATTTATTGATAATTTTTCTTTGGCTGAGCTGGGACTTGAACCCGGGTTGATTTTTACATGTTTCAAGAATCACCACATTCTATCTTCAGAAAATTGTTGAGTTCTAACCACTGCACTACTAAGGTGCCCGCCAGCCAACAGTCAAACATCAATCTTTTAACCAGTAGTACTGGTGGTTCGAAATTTGCTGTTATTATCATTTTTAAATTTCAAATTACATGTTGCCTCTTTTCTTTCTCTCCTCTGTTTCTTCCGTATTCTTTCTGTCAAGACTTTGTCTTGAAAACCTGAATACATTTGTTTATTATGTTTTTTTTTTTGTCCACTATCGTCGACATTTTATTTGTACAAATTAAAGTATTTAATTTCTTTCGATAAAATTTTCTTTAGGACTTTTTTGTTTGGGGAAATAGTCATGACATTAAATTTTGGCTGGGAGTGTAGAAAGGCTTATTTATCTTTTTCCGGTATGACTTTTTTCATGTCTCTTCCCCCCAAACCAAAAAGTCATGAAAAAGCCAGGAAAATGTTTGACATCCCAGAAGAGATTTTGAATATAAAATATTTTTTTTTAACAATGAGGAAAACTATTTTCTGATTAAAAAAAGATTTGATACCAAATTTAATACATATTTGAATAGATCTAATTTTTTTTAAACACTTTATTTAAGTTTCCTCCTAAAGTCTTATCTTTTTTTAATAAACTTTCTATATTCCCGAATGGGGCAGATATATGTTTTAACAAAAATCTCATACTTAAAACTTCCAAAGTTAATCTGTTTAACAGAAAATCTTTTCAAAAAACGAATGTGTCATAATTTCCACCTTCAATTGATCGTTTGTTTTACAGCCCCTAAAATAAACTTAAGCCGTCCCTTTTTATGTATAATTAATGTTAAACATATTTTGCTAAGACTTTTTTGTTTCTATATCTCTTGCATACCTTCCGTTTGTTTATCGTAAACAATAATTTTGTCATCTCTGTAACAACAACAAGATAATAAAAAGCGAAATGGTTAATTACCAAAAATACTTTTTCAACATGTATTTTAATATGAAATTCTTGACATGGCACGAGTATTTGGGCTACTGACTGACACAACAACAACCATATGGAAGCGACTGCTTTGAGAAGACATGATACTTTGAACATATTTTTAAAGAAATATTTTTGTTGCAGCATATAAAAAAAAAATTTATTTAAACAGGAAAAAACACTTGAAAAAATAAATAAAAAAATATTTTTAACTTGGGAACAGCAAAAAAGGGACTATAAGAACTATAACACACATACTAATGCGAAAAGCCATACAGATACAATTTTCATGTGGAGTGTTTTTGTTGTTGTTATGTTTGTATGCACTTAAATCTTTAACCACAAGAAAAATGCATTTACACATCATCTGTGCTTGAGAAAAAGAAGCTGTACATTTTTAAAGAAAAGATACCTACTTGCAACAAACAGACAGACAGACAGACGGACAGACAGAACGACACATATGCATTTAGTACAATATTTATTTTAAAATTCTACAAGACGGTGCAGTGTGATGTAGAGTGTGTGGTGGTGGGCTGGCTTTGTTGATGGGGACGACGAAGCGACGTCGTTTTTTAAAAAGACCTCTTGAAGTCTGCTGCCCTCTTTTGGAATTAAAAGAAACCACAAAAAACCGAAATATTGTACAATAAACCAAATAAACCATGTGCAATTGTCTTGGTTGAGGTTTTCATCTCATGATGGATGATGCACTGATTGTTGGAATAAATGAATGACTGAGTGACTGACTGACTGAAGATGACGATAACGATGTTAACGACAAAGACAACAACAGTCTTGGCGGTTAAGTGTTAAATGAACAACAAACAACTATGACAACGTCATCTGCTGTAGCAGCAATAGCAGTTAAAAAAAACTCAAGTAAAAAAAATTAATTTCTTTTACTTCTTTTAAAAATGTGATATAATTCTTAGATTTACACCAAGTAATCACTACCTACACAGTGTTTTAAAGGGCTAACTCTCTCTCTCTTTCTCTCTTTATTTTTTAAACTCTTAATGAGTTTATTGAAATCTTAAATTCGAAAAAAATCTTGAATCTTGTAAAGTTGTTTTACACAAGAGACATTTGAACAAATTGCAGAGGCGTAACATTTTCCATTTATTATATTAATTTCATTTTAATCAAGATTGTCTGCCTTATAACGGACATTTTGAGCTGTCACTTGTAAACAATTTAAGAAACTGACTTTTTTTTGTCATCTTTGTGTAAGAAGTTTTTGTAAGAGTTTCAAGTTTAAAAAAATCAATTAATTTTATTGGTTTATTTAATAAAATTCCGAGCACTCAAAAATTATAGTCTAACTTAATTTACCGTAGACTTTCAGACCGTTGCACAATCGAATGATGCTCTTTTGTAGAGAAATTTTATATATGAAATGTGTGAAATGTATGGAACACAAGTCACATTTCCATTTTAATAGTTTTGAGCAGAGTAGGAAAAAATTCTACTAGCGAGCGCAAATTCTAAAGCGAAAGGATTGTGCTTTCTTTCTCAGGAGGGCAGTAAATTGCTGATTAGGGTCGACCAAAACATGCGGCATATTATTTGTAGTCCCATTGCTATAGAATTTGCCATTAGCCGCCTTCCAAAAGCTGACCTTGTCTTACTTAACACGTCTACTTCCAGACCTTCATCCATTGACATTATACATCTTAAATAGCAGAAGGGTAATTTTATGCATTTGTCTTGTACTACAACTTGGTTTTCAGTTGTGTTATTTATACTTCCGGCCCAACTTCATTTGACAGCGCCTCATAATCGTTCACTTTACTCTGCATATCATTTAACTTAAATATTTATTCTTGATAAATATACTGAAACATTCTCCCAAAAAATTTTAGAAAAGCCAAATTTTAGAAAAGCAAATACACAAAAAGTCTTATTTGCAAAGATATTAAAGCTTAAGCAAAATACCAACACTATTAATTAAAAATTTTGTATTTCCACAAATGACTTTAATTATAACAAATTTTTTTTAACAATTGGTGGCGAAATAGCACAGAAAAAAATTTTTGCGCCAGTAAAAGAATTAATCAAAAATAAAATCAGTTTTAATTAAATATTTAATCAGGTGAATTAAACTTTTAATCAAGTGAATTAAACGTTTAATTGAAATATTGTAAACGTTTAATTGAAATATTGTCAATTAAACATTTAATACACTTGATTAAAAGTTTAATTCACCTGATTAAATATTTAATTAAAACTGATGTTATTTTTGATTAATTCTTTTACTGGCGCAAAAATTTTTTTCTGTGAGTCCATAGAAATAAATAAAAACAAACCCATTTAAATTTTAGGATTATCAAATGATTATTTTATCTTGTTGTAATTAACAAACGGAAGAACCAACACATTTGGCTTTTATGGCTGTTGGGCGTGGCTCATTTTGATGCAACTCGGTATACGTCTTTTTAATACATATTCTAGAAAGTGTTTGTGCCAAATTTAAAGTCTTCTGATGGGACAGAAAAAATTGTATGTAAATAACTTTACTTGGATTGCACGGGCAGTGATCGGCAGGTGTGGCAGATTTTAATGAAATTCCATTTTTTTCTAAATTCAGTTAAAAAAATACAATACGGTACCCAATTTTCCATGATCTATGAACTACTCCTTGTAGTTTTTGCACAAAAATGTTTTAAGTCATCCCGCTGGGCGTTGTTGTGTAGCAGACTACACAGAAAAAATTCTCCAAAATTTTAATTGAATTTAATTAAGGCATTTATCAAAAATGAAATCAGTTTTAATTAAAAATTTAATCAAGTGAATCAAACTTTTCATTGATACTATTAATTTGTTTACTGCTGCAAATTTAATTAATTTTTTAATTAGTATCACAAATTTTTTAATCAAAATTAAATTTTATTTTTTTCTCTGGCGGGAATTAAATCCTCAACCTCGCCCTGGGAAATGTTTCAAGGAAAGTTTAACAAAACTTTTACTTTATAAAATATTTCAGTGGTTACAAGTCATAACAGCCTCAAGCTACCCTGCGGGAAATTTGTGTCAATTGGTCCAACAGACTGGTCCTGGGATTTGTGAAAATAGAACAAGTACAAAAAGAAAGGACTCATGACAAGTGAAAGAAGAACCAATCCCTTAACTGGTTTATGAAGAACAAAAAGGTAGAAAAAGTAATGAATTACACTGCAGTCTTCACCGGTGCTGTGTCACATTTTTTGGTACTTTCTTAAATTTAGTTCTTGAATTTAATTCTGGGACTTGTTTTATTGAAATAATACTACATTACATTGAAATAATACTACATTTAAGTAATTGACACTAAGCACGTTCATTGAGAAAAGATCTGTGACTGGTCAAATGGTGTCAATTGACCCCCTCCAATGACAACCCCATGTAAAAGTGATAGGTCTTATTCATATAAGGTGTTAGAACTAGGACCGGTCTCTACCACCAAAGACCTATCACGGGACTACTTTGGTGTCAGTTCGCTTCCCTCTTGGGTATGTTCACACCTATTAAATATTTGACGTCCTACCAACCACTAGTTTTATTATGAAATAATTTGCTTTTGCAAAACGTTTGGTAGCCCAAACATATTTGATAGTTCATTAATTACATTTTACAATTATCTTGTTACAAATTAAGTTTAATGAATTTATTGGTCGCGCTTCTTTTGGATTTTTTCGTCGAATATTTTTTGGTTCTGAACATACCTTAAGTCTGTTTTTAATTTTTTCAGGAGAGTATTCGAAAGTTTTAAATTTCGGCAGAAAATCTGAAGTCGCAATCGCAATTGGAATTTTGAGTGTTAATTGCCGTTCTAGAAAAAATAAAAACATGAAAACGACGATGGTACTAAAAACTAAATTTTTTCCTAACTCGAGTTAGGCCTTTATGGCTTGTGACCACTGAACATGATGGAATTTAAAACTTACTTTTAATATTACTAATTCAAATTAGGCCGTTATGGTTTGTGACCACAGATTTGTTTCTTTTACTCTATCATTGTTGTGATTCTAATTTGATGTAAATAACCCTCGTATATCTTTCGTATTGTAGTTTTTTTTAAGACAATCTTATTTAGGGCTTTTATTGTAATTTAAATATTGCTAATTTTATTAATAAAAAGGTCCCAAACAAATTCTTTTTTTTATCAAACCAAAAAAAGCAAAAGAAAAGGTGATCGATCCATCCCAGCCAGGACTTGTTCAAATGAAAAAGGTTAACATTCTTTTAGAATGTTGAATATATTTTCATATGTTCTTTTTATTTCATGGGCAAATCTTGGAAAGAAAAAATAACCTTTTTTGCAAACAAACCGACCACATACCAAACCCCCAAAATTACACACTCTAAAGAAATCTGGAGAGAAAAATAAAATGGAAACTAAAGAAAAAACGGTTTGAGTATTTTAGACAAAATACACATGTATGTGTCTCAAAAAGAAAAGAAGAAAAAATAACAAACAATCTCAAAATCCTTATAGATTGAAAGAGGAAAAAAAGTTTTATTAAAAAACTGTCAACATGACCAGAAAAACTCTCTCTGCCAGCCAAAGTCACAACTAACTACATGTCCCCAAAGAGCTGAAATCAAAAATTCAAAGTATCTGTAAGACACTTTGTATTTTTTTTTTTTACTTTACAAAAAAAGAAAAATTAAAAAAATATTGTAGATGTATATAAAAACTTATTGTCAAATTGATGGAGTATTGACAAAAATCTTTTACACAAAAACTAATTTATAAAATCTTTCAAAAAAAAAAAGATACAACGAATTTTTGATATGCCAAAAGGAAACTACGATTTTTAGGAAGATGAAAAGCCATTATCGAAAGACTTTAAGCAAAAGCAAATCGTATAAAGAAAGTACGAAGTGCATTCCACCATCGTTGCTACTCCAACTTCCTCCAATTTCAAGGAGTCTAAAAAAGAAATTAATATTGGCTGTTGGCAACAAGTTTTCCTTTTTTCTTTTTGGAAAAAGAAGAAAAATTTCAAATGAAATTGTCATTGTGACTTCATTAGCAATTGGCTTCTTTAGTTTAATGAATTAAAAAGGAAAGAAAAAAAAATAAAAAGAATTCAATTTAATTTTAATTGCTTTGGGAAAATTTGATCAACATTTCTAAGAAGTTTGAGAAAACGTTTCGTCTTTACCACTATTTTTATTTGAAAAACTTTTTTGTACTGCTCTGGCAACATGTAGCTGAGCGTGGTCGTGATAAAATATAACAACTTTATGTCCGTTCGCATGTTCTGGTCGTTTTTCGACCAATGCTTGCTTCAAACAAATCCATTGTGTTCGGTACCGCCTGAAGGGTAGTTAAGGATACATCCTAATAACATTTTAACCGTTTTGGTGTAACATCCACTGGTCTAAAAGTGTAGCCAATTTTGGTTAAAACAAAGTTGGCATGTCTTTTTTTTAGGTTGAGCAGAGATCGCTTTCTGAAACCAGTAGCCACTAAAACTTTGTTCCTGTACTGGTTATGAGTTAAGCTCCTTTTGGGAATCACATGGCGGCTGTAGTTTATACCAAAAATTGTGGGAGGGGAATCTTGAGAATTTAGCATTAAGGGCTGGGTTACCACCACTTGTGGTAAAGCTTATCCGGCTGGCGGAGCTCCTTAGGTACTGTTGCTAATCAACAGAAAATGCTTGCTTTCTGCAATGGAGGAAAGGTAGCTCCCGTTTCTTCACAAATAGCGAATGTATTGTTCTGCCGTATCCATACTCTTAAATTGCCATCTGTAGGTTTTAGTTGCGTTCACAAATGAGAAAATTTGTTGACGCATTGTTTTCCACCAGTGTTTAGGGCTTTATGGGGTAAGCCCGACTTGGCGGGTACTCCCGGTTGGAACAGTGCCCGTGTAATCGTCTGGCCTTATTTCAGCATAATAGACGGGATTTTTCCGGTCCCACCAAATAAAGAGCAATACCTTGCCGCCATTGACATTCGGCTTTGGCGTTAATTCGGTTGGTTGGCCAGGCTCCTCATACCATTTTTTGAGCTTCAGGCTGTCGTAATGAAGCCATTTTTCTATTGCAAGCAAAACGATTTGATGCAAAATGACTTCTTTTAATGGTATTCAAGTTGCATATTCAAAATTGTCTTTCAACGTCTTTCGGCTTTAACCTTCGCCTACCAAAGATTTTTATGTGCATCGTTTATTAATACTCAGCCGGGTGTTACTGCATGCTTAAAAGCGATGCGAACAAATTTGTCGTCATACAAATATTTTTTGCAATATTTTTTTTTAA
Organism: Pollenia griseotomentosa; assembly: GCA_963931875.1. NCBI lineage: Eukaryota > Metazoa > Arthropoda > Insecta > Diptera > Polleniidae > Pollenia > Pollenia griseotomentosa. The sequence continues at coordinate 14,682,830 of OZ007564.1, forward strand.
AGAACTTTACAAGTTGTTCAATAAGGTAAAATTTCCTTTCAACTGAAGCAAATTTAAGAAAGTTGTAAAAAAGTAAGACCGAAATAATCACCCGGGTGGGTATGGGTAAGGCGAAGGTTTACCCATGTAGAACTTAATATTCTTCTTTTGGAGTGAATTCTGCAAAGATGTAACATCATCTTGAATTGAAGTTACTGCCTAAGTGGCTCTTAATATTTTTGCAAGTTCTTTTTGATGTTAATGACTATCTTAATGGAATTGTGTCAACAAGTCATCATCTTTCAACATTTTTGTCTGACCTGGGCGATGTCGGATTTCCGTCTCAAAATCCTTTTACTTTGGAGTAGCACAAACTATTTTTCCCATGATAAATAATGGAAAACTTTTAGCAGTAACTTCGGTGAACAATGAATTTGCTTTAGCTACTGTTTTTTTCCAGTAAAAGTAGAACAGAAAGCAAACTATGAAAAAGAATTGCATACTTTTGCGAGGCGAAACTTCGGTAAGCAACGAATTTGCTTAAGCTACTCTTTTTACCCAGTAAAAGTAGTAAAGCAAATTAACCCTAAAACGATGCTTTGTTGGTACAAAATTCGATATTTTCAAAGAAAAATGTTGGTTATTTAGACTGAGTGGGAATAAATGAGAGATCCATTACCCTCCAAAATGACATATATTTACATAAGTTATTATAGACACAAACCACGTGGTCTACATTGCGGCTTAAAACTATTTTTCTTCTTAACCGATTTCGCTGGTTTTCAAAGATTCGCCAAAGCTGATTGTAGAATTCTTACTCGTTTCTATTTTAAAATTAAACTAACAAACAATTTGTTAAACAATTTTTCTCTTATGTCAAACAAAAGGACACATCATTTAAAATTTGTTGTTCTATTTTGTATCGAAGGAAAAAAAAACTTTGTAAATACTTGCAAATCGAGACGAGTCGAGACAAGACATAAAAACTGTCTTGTATAGACAAACAATGATGAATTTCTTTTGAAATTGAAAACCAAATAATATAAAAATAAGAAGAAGAAGAAGAAGCATCAATGTAAATTTCAACATTTTAGACAAACACACAAATTCATTTAATACAAAACAAAAAACAGTTACAACAACCCAAAAAAAAAAGAATATAAATAATGATGTTGATGAAGAAGACGAAAAAAGGGTTAAATGAAAAAATGTACAAAAATTTAAATAATTTAACTTCGATACACTTGTGAAAAACTTAATGGTTTGTATGTTTTTTCTTTTTTTTTTTATTTAATGTTGAGTATTTTTTTTTGGGTGAAAACTGCTTCTCTATACACATCTTTGTATTGATAAAGTTGGTGATGTTGGTTGAATGTTGCTGAGGAGAAGAAGGAGGATATTATTGTTGTTGTTGACTTAATGCCTGCTTGTACAAAAAATGTACAATTTTGTACGTTACGTACTACTTTGTATAATAAATTATCAACCATAATGAAAAGTGATGTAATGCATACAAAGAATTTTTTTCTTTTCTCTTTTTTTGTTTTATTGTTTTATTATTTCTTTTATTTTGACTGACTGACAGTCATTTACATTGATGGTTTTCGCTTACACTCACAATTTCAAACACACTTTAACAATTTTTACTTTCAACTTGAAAATTTTGCTGTTTAAAAGAAAAGGGTTGGCAATAATGATAAATTGTTCAACATTTAGTAACAGGCATCATCATCATCATCGTGTATAGAAAAACAAAATTGGTTTCAGAAATGATTTTGAATTTTGGTTTAACCCTACACCACCAAAATTGGTGTATAAAGTTTGGCATTCCATGTGTATCAACATGAAATACACCTTTCAGATCTCATAAAATCGCAAAATATGCCAATAAAACATTTGGTCTTAAAACTTTTTTAAAAATTGAAAATACCCGTTCGACATCAGAGACATTCCTTAAAACCTTAACCGCTTAAGCTGTTAAGATTCTTCTTAAAAAAAAGTTCTTCATAGCGGTCTTAAATATCTACTTAAATCTACAAGAGAAATAGGATATGCAGTGAATCCAAAAAAACCGATTAAATTCCCTTTACTCGATATAATTAGTAGAGTACTTCCGACTGAATAACTTGAACAATATTGAAATCAAACTAAGAGATAGATTAAAAAAAACTCGGAGTTTTTCGAAAAAATAAACTGAGTTGCAAACAGAACATCATTAAGCAAGTACTTTAACGATACTTGCTCTCTATTCCAGTAACAAGGACATTGCCAAGGACTAAGTTTTAACCTCCAAATATATACCAGTTTTTTAAAATTGTTTAAAATAATTTGTATGTTATATTGCTTCTTTACATATTGAATTTCTTTTAGTGCATTTGTATACATTTAGGCGCTTAAAATCGCTTGTTTTTTCATTATTTTTAATTTTTCAAACTAAATTATCCTTTTGTGTTTTATAATGTTAAGCTGTTTTTCTATTTATTGTTTTTAACATAAATAGCCGTCCTGCTACTTGCTTTCAAATACAAAAATAATATGTATCTATTGTTTAACTGAAATTTTCAAGCAATTACTTTGCTAAAATATTTGTATTTATAATTTATTTGCATATAATTTTTCCAATTTATGTCGCCCCATTATCCTTTATGTATATCTCGAGGACATATTTATTGATTTTTAGCTTGATTTTTATTTTAATATTTTCGGTTGTAAGAATTATATAATAAATTACATTTTTGTATTTTTTTTAACAAAAAAGAAAAAAAATCACAATAATTAAATTAAATTTCTGTAAAAGTTTTTCTTATTGCTTTTGCATACTTTCAGGCTAAAAGCCTGCAACTTTTTAATGGGATGTTTAAAAGAATGCGAAAAAATAAAAAACTAAAGGCAGAAATATTAAAGGAGAAATACTTTAAATACATTGAAAAAAAGAATTTTTCAATTTTTTTTTGCATATTAATCTCTTAAGAACATGTTGCTATACAAACAACTAATTTTTTTTAGAAATTTCTATAAAAGTCTAAAGAATGTAACATATTTGTAGTTAGATACAACTATGCCTTACCAGAAAACATTTAATATAAACTAATACTACAACGGCAATTCCTCTAGCAGCATGTTGCTGAAACAAAATTCTGCAAAGTAATTTAAAAAAAACTAGACTCGTAGTTGTGTAAAGCTGGGATCACACGATTGCCGCAATGCACCAATTTTCATATTTTTTAATAACCCAATCGTGTGACTGCACAATGAAATGGCTCATGTACCAATCGAGGACAATATTGTGCTTTCTTTTACCAATAAAATGCAACCCTGGTGCGGCAATCGTGTGACCACTTGATATGCAACCGCGCGTCAATAAAAATAACAATAATGTACCAATATTTATTGTGTTCTTGTGCGGCAATCAAACAACACAATACGCGCCAATATTTGCTTTTTTTTTAATAAATTTACCTTTTTGTATTCGTTTTTCATGGCAAATAAAAATAAAATTATATGGAAAACTATATGTACATATGTATTGAATATGAATTGATATTTAAATATAATTGTTGCAATTGGCCATACAAATTTGAATAGAAATATCCTCTATTTCTTGATATATTTCAAAATAGAATTTTACTTTGTTTATTTTTTAAAATTTCATATATTTTTCTTAAAAAATTTCAAACAAAACTATTCAACAAAAATTTGTTCAAATATATGATACAATTTTCTTTTTTTAATGAACAAACCAACTAGAAATTCCAAACAAATAAAAAATATACCACAACAGCTGTTTTCGCAGTTGGCACAAGTACGAACAATCGTGTGACTGTTCTGCGGCAATTATTGTACCCATTTCGCTTCTTACATTTGTAAAAAACAGGGCAATCTTGTGATTTTAGAATATTTGATTGGTGCAATTTTTTTATTGTGTGTCAATAAAGCGCAATCAATATTGTGGAATATTGGTGCATTTGCGGCAATCGTGTGATCCCAGCTTAAGGTGACGTTTGCCAATGAATTTTCTTTAAAAATCACGAAAATTGTTTTATAATTTACAAAGCAAATCTTTTTTAAAATCGTAGTCAATACCTCTAGCAACATGTTGACAAGAACAAAATGTTGCAAAATAATTTAAAAAACACATAATTTTCAAAGCTAATTTTTATTAAAATTTTAGTATAAAGCCAATACCTCTAGCAACATGTTGCCAAGAGCAAAATAATACAAAATAATTGAAAAAAAACATAATTAAAAATGCTTTTTTAAAACTATCAAGAAAATTGTTTTATAGTTTTTAAAGAAAAATCTTGATTCAATAAAAACATATTATAAATCCAGTTCCTGTAGCAACATCTTGTCAAAAACAAAATGTTGTAAATAATAAAGCCTAGAACTCTTTTTTTTATTTGTGATAAATATTGAGCAAAAAATTTATATTTTTATTGCTAACTTCTTCAGCAACATGTGGCCAAAAAAAGAGATTTGTAAAAAATAATAAAAATAAGTTAGGCAATTCACAAAGTGTTCTATTGTTTAGGTTGTATTTGCTTTAATTTTATAAATGCCACATGCCACACAATAGGGCGCTTTGTGTAATGCATAACTTTGTTGAAACACTTCGGACTTATCAATTGCTGTTTTAAAATTTAAAGACAGTTTCTTTAGCATCATGTTGTCTAGAACAAAAGGTTGCAGAAGAGTAAAAAACACACACGCTTAAAAACTTTAGTAAAAAGTTAACAAATAATAAAAGGTAAGCTTAAGGGCCTGGGATAAAGATCTCTTAACTCTTAAGGCCCAGCTAAGTATACAGAAATGTTGCGGACACGTAAACGTTGCGATCGACTTCAACATAAACATTTTTAAAAATTTTGTCCGGTTCCTCCGTAACGCAACATCACACTTATGTAACAGTATCTACTTAAACATAAGCTAAGTAAGGAAAACGCAACAGCTGATCCGCAACGTATATGTTAACGTAAGTGTAACGAGGCCTTTAGACTCTATGTTTTGAATAAGAGTTTTTTATTTTTTTTTACGTAAGTTAACATTATTATCTTAATTATCTTAAATATATTTAAAAATTTTAAATTAAATTTTAGTCATAAATTTCTTACTTTTTGCATTCATTTTTTTTATTTATATTTGCTTGCAATTAAAATTTTTTCACTTTAACAAATAATTAATGTGTTTGATGTTGAGTAATTAAGTGGAAGAAGCAATTTATTACTCATTATCTCTTAGGCCAAATAAAAATAACTTACACTTCTCTGGACACCTCTTTACATTCCTTCCGTCGTACAGTTTAAAAGCTAAATATTTGATGAAAAATAGCATTTGTGATTAAAAGGGATTTTCAGCATTAATTAAGGCATTTTTTAAAGCTACTAGAGTCAGGAAAGAAAAAAGTTATTTACTATTTTTTTTTCATTCTAAGTATTTAATAAAAAAACCATTAGACAAATTTGTCTAATGATTTTTTTTAGAAGACCCAAAAACTGCCGGCAAAAAGAAAAAGAACTAAAAAGGAAAATTAGATTTTTTTCCCCCAATAACTCAATGGGTTGACCTATTGAAGTCAGCCAATACAATACTATTAATAAAAGCTGATGATGATGATGATGACGATGAAAGCATTCATTAAAGCTTTCCATTGCAACCGGAGCAATTTGTTAAGCAAAAGGATAAATGTGAATTTCGAAAGCAAAAAGAGCTAGAAAATAGGTCTAGCTAGTAACAAGTCATTAATCATTTTTGTAAAAAACTCTTCAAAATATTCATCAAAGAAAAAAAAAAAATATCAAAAAGTCTTCAATACATTTCATTCTTCTTTAACAACTTATTGACAGCATTATATAATATTCTAAATAGAATTTGCTAAAAGTTTGAAAAAAAAAAGAAATAACAAATTACTTTTTCCAATTACCAAAAATAAAGGCACGTAGATTTACATTTCTATGCTGCAAAAGATTTTTTTTTACCTTTTTGGAAAATCTTCCATTTCTCTATGGATTCTTTAATTTCTTTTTTCAATTTGCCATTAAACTTTTAAAAGAAAATTCCATTAAATATATATTTTTTTTGTTCCTGTTCATATGCTGTCAATATGTGACTGAATATTGAAAAGTCATTTATTAATATATGCCACATTTGTGAATTTTCTTTTTATGTATTAAAAAAAAAAATCAAAAAAGAAGAACATTTTCTTTTTTCAGGCTTTTTGTCTAGACGTAGAAGTTTTTGCAATTTAACTAATTATTGACAAAAGTTGCCTGGTAGAAAACTTAAATTTCTTGTTTAAAGAAATAACAAGAATAAAAATAAATAAAATCAATAATAGAGGAACACCCTACAAAAGTAGTTATTTTAAATTAAAAATATAATAATTTTTATAAAGATCCAGCGAAATTTCATTTAAAAAAATTTTTGTTCGCTAGACATAGTTGCTAAAGGCTATTTTACACTATTATACTTTGTATTAATACATGTCAAAAACTCCAGTAATATGTAAAAGTCTGATAGTGTGAATGCATGTGTGATGAAAATGACAAGTATTATGAAACAAAGTTTGACATCTTATACGACTTCATTGTTCTTTGAAAAATTTCTTAACAATAATACTTTTGCATTTTTTTTTCGTGTGTGAGTGTTTATACGTTGTGTGATAGTGTGAACACAAACTGTTATGATTTAACAAAACTCGTTAGGTTTCTATCTCACAAAGTATTATGGAATACGTAAGACTTGTGAGATAGTGTAAACTAGCCTTAATGAAGTATTTAATAAAAACTCTTAAGACCATTTTACACATTTACACAATTCTTTAGAATTTTGAAGAAAATGTTCCCTGAACTAATTACAGTTTGAAAAATTCAAAAACCAATAGCATCTTATCAAGACAGGGTTGTATTTTCCTCACAATACGTAAGACTTATGTGATAGTGTAAAGTACCCTTTAGTAGTAGACACTTTTAAATACATAATCTTAAATCCAGCTAAATTTCATTAAAAATATTTTTGTTTGCTAGCAACATTTTGCTTATAAATTTTTAAACAAAAACTCTTAATTGTAGACATTTTTTAATAAGTATTTTTCAATCCAGCTAAATATAATTTTAAATAAATTTTTTTGCTAGCAGCATGTTGCAAATAAAGAAAAAGGTCCTCTTTTAGTATGTAATATACACTTTTTTTAAATAATAAAGAATCTTAAAATTTGTATATTAAAATACGTTTAGCAGAAAGAAATTTGCTATACAATTCTTTGAGTAGCATGTTTAACAAACAAGTTCACGAAAGAATAATGTTGCAAGACAAAAGAAAAGAAACGTTCAGACAATTTTAAGGGTTTTAACTGAAACTAGAAATAAATTAGTTTTTTATTTTCTTAGTCCTTTTACTAAAATTCAAGTTCATTCTTTTGGTCATATGTTTCAAAGAACAAAATGTTGGAGAAGAATAAAAATCCACCATACAAAGTAAAGAAAGTTTAGTTAATATAATTATCGCATTGAAGATTTACAAGTAAATCTTTTTAAATAAATAAAAATACATTTATATCTTATAAAGGCAGTTTTCTTGGCAACATGTTGCCAAAAATAAAATTTTTTTAAACAATAAAAAACACACATATTAGTTATGAAAGTATATTTTTTTTTATTACTCTCTGCAAGGCTAACAACAAAATCGATTTTTTATATCTGGGTTTTACAAAATTTTTCACTAACCAACATGTTGCTAAATGTAAAACATTAATATTAAAATATAAATAGAATAAGATTTATCAAATTTCTTGTTTTTTTAATGTTTGATTTGTACAAATGTTTTCACTTAGCACTTAAAAACTTAGCTTTAGCAACATGTTGCCAGAAAATAAGATTGGGCATAGTTTCATCACATTTAGTATTTCTATAAAAAAAGAAAAAAAGTTTAAATTAAAGTTACTTTTCAAAAATTTTTAAGTGAAATTTATTGTCAATATTTTTTTTCGACATCATGTTTCCTAACCAAATTTGTTGCCAGAAACATGGTGTCGATGCAAATATACAAACATTCTAATAAGATGTTGTCTTAAATTTTTATAACTTTCGTTATTTTTTTATATACTATTTTGCTTCTTTTGGTGAAATTGTTGCTGAAACAACATGTTGCCAGAAAACAAATGCAAAATTTTATTACTTTTTTTGTATATCATTTTGCTTCTTTCGGTCAGAATGTTGCTGAAATGAATTTCTTCCTAAAACTATGTTGCTAAGGCAGAATAGATAACCAGTGCCCATGTTCTGTAACTCTCGTGTCGAGAAACTTTTCGATTGAAATGTGTGAAATAGAACAAAAATGCCGTATATTGAAACAAACAGCTGTTTTTCTCACTAAACTGTGTCTGTAACTTTTTTTGGCGAGTACAAGCTGTCACGCAAGGAAATTACTCGCCAATTTACAGAAAAAGTGTGTCTGTAACATTTTGGTGAGAAAAGTTCCCGCTTTGGACTGTCAAAAAAACTCACGAATAAAAATGGGGCGAGAAAAAAAATTTAACACTAAAAAACAACTAAAAATGCAAATTGCAACGAATAATAATAATAAAATTATGTTCTTGGCCCTTTTAATTTTTTTAATTATTTTCTTTTACCATTTTTATAAAATATACGAATTTTTTCAAAGCTCGTTTACAAACATTAAAGTCGCACTTTACATTATTTGGCATGGCCGACGGTTGTATTTTCGCCGCCGTCGTTGAAAATTTTTCAATTTTAGTAAATTTTGGTCGCCGTTAACTATATGTGTGACTGGCGTCCTCAACGTCTGCAATGTCACATCGGCTTCGAGTGCAATGTTATGACTTTTATAACGTAACGAAAGAAGATAGTTTTCGACATAAGTTACAGACACACTTTTTTCTCACTTTTCGAGAAACGATGGAATATTTTGTTTCACATCTTTTCGATGCGAGAAGTTCTCACTAAAGTTACAGAACATGGGTACAGCTTAACTTATGTATGTCTGTTGCTAGAAAAAGTAAAATGTTTTTTCACGCTATAATGAAGGTTGTCATGGTTTCTATTGAATCAGACACAATATTGGTTTATCCAATATGCCGATGGTTTCAACTTGTTATTTATTTACATTCTAATTGTTTTTTAATAAACAATTTCTAAAAAAAAAGTACTGGTTTCCTTACGTGTTACCAAATATTTTCTTTTTTTGGCAACATGTAGATTTAACTGCTTTTATAAGTTCCTAAGAAAAAAATTCAGTTTTTGCGATGTGAGCTGTTTGTGTTTATTTAAAGTTTGGCTTTCTATCAACATGTTGCAAAAATAATTTCTAAACATTTTGTGGGAACTTTTTCGTTTTAAAAATATTTTAACAAGTGTTGAAAAATACTTTGTTTGACACTATTCTGACCTAAGCAACATGTTGTTAAAAAAACATATCTATTAATGAGCTACCTTAAAGTAAAATTGAAAACAAATGTTGTTTTTAAGCAAATGTTTATTAAAGCTTTAAGCCTATTACTCTGTTCAAATTTGTGAAAAATGTTGAGCAACATCTATTATTTCATACGAAAAAATTGACATGTATCAATGTCACCTATCTCGCGAGTTTGCACATTTTGGCGTTTTTATTCCTTCAAAGTATGCGAAATTGTTTTGCATATGTAAACAAAACAAAAAATTAAAATAAAAAATTAAATAAAACAGAAATGTTTTGCATTTGTAAACAAAAGAAAAAATTAAAATAAAAAATTAAATAAAATAGAAAGTGATTTTCCAAACACATTGTTGTGAAAACAACATTGAAAAATTGAATCAACAAATAATTTTAACAGCTTGTGTTGCGGCACAAGAATTAGTAAAAATTAAAACTGCCGCAGAATAGCTTCTGGATGACTCTCGTTCCTCAACAAGTCCATACCTCAGAGAAAGAGACGAAAAAGGGAGAGTTTTAACTTATTTTATATATATTAACTTATATACAGCTGTCAAAATTCCGTATGAAATAAAGACCATTTGCTTTATTTCACAGTTGAAAAAAATGTTGCCTGAAACATTTCGTTACTTTTTCACAAATTGAACAGAGTACAACTCTATCAACATTTTTTCGTAGATATTCCGTACAAGTTTTTTTCATATGCGTTTTGACAGCATTTCACGTGAAATTTGGAACAGAGCACCAGGCCTTAATTGATGAAATATGTTTTAAATCGTTTTTTGGATTTTTTAACTTTTATATTTTTTTATATAAATTTTCCTATAATTCGAATGTGTATTCTAAGTCAAATTACAATCCTCAAAAGCTTTTAAACTTTAATAGTCTTATTCCTTCAATATTTTCCAGGAATATTTTCTATGCACTATCAGAATTTTTCGTTTGTATATGTTTTGCGATATCGCTCCTTTATAGCAACATAGTCATATCTCAGAAATAATCAAACTTGGTAAAATGCGATTAAAGTTTTTAAAGTTTACCCTTAAAAACAGACTTAATTAATTATATTTTGCTATAACTGGGATTTAGTTTCAGATACAATTCTGATTTTTTTTATATAAAGAAGCTATAAAGGAACACTTTTGCTTAAGTAACCTAAAATTTTTAATTTTTTGAGATTTGACTATGTTGCAATAAAGGAGCGGTATGTAATTAATTTAAGCAAAATGTTCCATGTCGTTTTTAATGTCAGCGAAAGTTTGCCAAAAACTTTTGACAATTAGTATTTATCTCTTTTTTTGATAATTTTTACCAAATGTGCTTCACAATATGTTACATTATAAATTCTTTTTATTAAAATAAAATAATCTTTTTATTAAAATTAAGCAAAATGTTGCAATTTACTTATTTCAACGAAATTTGTATTTCTCTAAAGAATTAAGCTAAAAAGATTAACTGCCAGTTCATCTATTTACGAACGAATACTTCGATCGCTTAAATTACATTTAAAACAATAACAAATTATAAAAAATTGTTTTTGTTTTAAGCCTGGTACTCTGTTCAACATTTCACGTGAAATGCTGTCAAAATGCATATGAAAAAAACTTGTTCGTAATATCTACGAAATAATGTTGATGGAGTTGTACTCTGTTTATTTTGTGAAAAAGTTCCGAAATGTTTCTGGCAACATTTTTTTTACAACTGCGAAATAATGTAAGCTGCCTTTATTTCACGTGGAATTTTAAGCAAAAGCAAAAAATATGAACTTAATATTAAAAAAGAAATAAAAAATTAAAATAACACAATCGGTAACAGTTTTTTTATCCATATTTACTTTTTTTTTTATTAAATTTTTTATTAAAAAAAAATAATTAGTAAAATACATGTGGCGTTTGTTTACATACACGAAACAATGTAGCATACTTTGAAGGAATAAAAACGTCAAATTGTACAAACTCGCAAGATTGGTAACATTGATAAATGCCAAAATTTTCGTGTGGAATAATCAATGTTGCTCAACATTTTTCACAAATTTGAACAGAGTACTAGGCTTTACGTATTAGTTAAGCGATCGAAGTCTTCGTTCGTAAATAGATGAACAGGCAGTAAGGCAACATTTTGCATATTTTTTGTTTTTGTATCCAAAACATGTTGCAGAAAATTTGTTTTTAAGAACTATGTTGCAAAAAAGTTTTTGTGACTTCTTTACACCCACTGTGCTTTACTCAATATGATGATATTTGTTTTGTTTTATCACTTTTTCTTCATTTATATGCATCCACCATTAACTCTTGGTCAAGTTTTCTGTTTGTTTATCTAACAATTTCTATCCGTATAATTTCTTCCCCATCTGGGAATGTTATTTTTCCCAAGCAATAAAAAAGCGAATGTACATGTGTGTGTGCGTCTTTTTGTGCATTTGTGAGTTTTAAGAGCAGTTCTCGTCTAGGCTGACATTTGCAGTAACAAAGCAAAAAACCAAAAGGGCATTCATATGGCGCTCGTATAACTATATTAAATATTGCTTGCTTTTCTTTTTACACACGATTATTGGTTTCAATAAAAAGATTTTTTCATACTTTTTTTGAAGTTTGTTTGCTCTTGCTGCAATGGCCTCTGCTAAAACTGTCTGAGTTTTATTTTTTTGCTTTGTTTAGAGTTGGTTGGAGGAGTTTTTTTTTTTTTTTTTTTGAAGCTGCATCTACATGAATGTATGAATGAATGGCTGGTAAATGCAGACAACGATTATGTAAATGAAAAATTTCCATTAAATTCATTGAGTTTCTTTTACAAGGAAAACCATTTTTTTCGTCTCTGTGTTGATCGTATTTTGTTTTGTTTTGGCCCGTAATGGCATTAAGAGTACTAAAAGCTTTTGTTAAGCTGATTTCATAGACATCCTACCCATATGGTTGCCTCAAATGCTTGACTAGTTAAATGTCCATGTTGAATTGGAATTATGGGGGAGAATATCAGGAAAAGAAAAGTCAAAAATTTGATTATAAAAATGAAATTTGCCATAATTTGTCTGATTGACTTAAAAGATTTATATCAAATGCATTACAGCTTTATTTATTTAGTTGAGAAATTTTGTTCGCTTTGCTTTGTAGTGAAAAAAGAAAATATTTCTTTTCAAAACCACTTGCATTTACATTTTGCTCCAATTTAGGTTCGTTACCATAATAAGTATGAGTAATTTAGGTTTTTATTTAGAAAAGTTTACGATTTTACAAAGTTATCAAATAGACTTTTTTTATTAATGTTGTTTACTAATTTGTGTTAACAATAATAAAAAAAAAAATAACTTATCAGAATGAATTTCAAAGTAAATATTTATAAAACTTATTTAGTAACATGTAAGTGATAAATTTTTAATAAAAAAAAATACAATCGATATTTCATTAAAAAGAAGAAACAACTTCAAGCGTTTCTCTTTAAGTTGAAAATAGTGTTAAACAGTTAAAATAACAATAACAAAGAGATTAGAGTGCAGTGGTTTGCTTTGAAGTAGAAAAATAAAAGTTTTTTTTTAAGTTAGTTTAGCCTAAAAGTTTTAAATATATTTTAAAACTTGTTGAAAATCTATTGTTGACTAAACAGCAATAATTCATTGAAAAAGGTCCAGTCTGTTTCAGGTCGTGTTGTCCTTAAAAAAAATGTATACCTTCTTGAATTAACATCATGTTGCTAAAAACTGTTAGCGAATTTTCGTACCCAATATACCCAGCAACATTACTTTTTAGAAAAATAGCTGCCAACACATAAAGGCAATTCACAAAGTATCCTATTGTGTCATATTGGTTGTATATGCTTTAATTTTATGAATGTTACATTCGCACAGTTTGTGAATTCCCTAATATTTGATAGTGCAGCATGTTGCAATTTACCTATTTGCCAATATGAATTGCAGATAATTTGTAACTAAAGCAAAATGTTGCCAAATATGTTTAAAATAAAGTTATATTAATAAAATTAATACAACAAAAACAAAGAGACTAAAGTTCAGAGCTTAAATATAAAAATATACTATTTTAAGTTAAATAATTTTTTTTTTTTGAAAATTGGTACATCTTAAAAGCTCTTCCGAAATGCTTTAGTTTGTTTCATATATCAAAAATTAAATGCTAATCTGGCTCAAAGGCATTTTTTCTAAAAGCTTCAGAATTTTGAATATATTTTTAATCTTGTAAAGTTTTTATACTTTAAAAAAAATTAGGATAAAAGCTTGTTTGTTTTTAAAGCTTTTAATCATTTTTCAAAGCTTTTTTTATATAATAAAAACAAAAATGATTAAAAAAAAATACGGGCATAAAAAGATTTAATATTTTTTAAAGCTTTTAAGAGTTTTTTTATATTGATTAAGCTTATTAAAATCGGAGAAATTTTAGTCCAAAGTCCTATTTTAGTTGCTCCCTAAACTCGAAAGATATGTATGAGTATAAGTAATTACTTAAAACTTTGCGCAAAAAAAACCGTAGCTAAAAGCTTGTTATTTTTTAAAAGTTTTGTTTTTTGATTAAGCAAGTTAAAAACTCAAGCTTAAATTACAATAATTAGGTTTTGATAATGAAGTAAAAGCACTTAGTAGCAACAATTGTAATTAAGCTTATTTAGCTTGAAAGGCTTCGTATATTAAATAATTTAATTAAGATTATTTCACTTGGAAAGTTTATGATTTTTAACAACTTAGAAATCTCAAAGCTTTTTTATCTTTATTCTTCTCTAAACTAAAAAAAATGATTAGGAAAATGAAAAAAAACTTCCACATTTGTGTAAGAAAATGCAAAGACAAAACCTCGTTATATATAAAAGCTTTTTATATATTTGACAAAAGCTTTTTTGTTTAGAATATATTAAAAGCTTTAAAGCTCTAGGAACATTGGGTCTAATTTATAAATACAATGTTTATTGATAGTAGTAAAGCTTTAAAGCTTTTTAATAAAAGCTTTATTTGCGTCAGACTTAAAGATGATATTTATAAACATTTATGCTCATTTAAAAATTTGAACAGCTTGCTTGCATTAATAAGACCATTCTAAAGAGCTTTATAATAATATATTCTTAAGTATATTAACAGTACGGCAATTCTAGATATTTGACTAAAGCTTGTCTTTTGTTTGAAATATATTTTTCCAGAAGAGTATTTTTAAAGCTTTTGGTAAAGTTTGTAATCCACTATCGAAACTTAGCTTGCAAAATTTTTCTTAACTTGATTCTTTTAGAAATTAAGAAAATTACAAAATATCTTTAAAAAGCTTTCGCTATAATTTAATATATTGAAAACTTGCTTATTTTTTCGAGTAAAGCTTTTACTAAACTTTGCCGTCTTATTTATATATTAGCCTTATTTTATAAGCTGAGTTATTAAAAAAGTTGCTTGTCTTTTCATCCAAACCTTTTTTTAAAGCTCTTGCCTTGAAAAGCAATTTCTTTAATGTTATTTGTTTTTGTGAGCTTTTAAATTCACTGTCTTATCTTATGCAGCACTTAAACTTAAGAGTTTATATTGTTATTGCCATATGTAACATATGTTTGAACGTGCATGTTGCAACACTGATATTAAATTTGAAACAAAAGAAAAATCTAGAAACACAAGACAAAATAATATGATAAACATGATGATGTTGGCCTCATACCAACAACAATAACAAGTAAAAAAAGCGACAAGTATGTGTAATAAATACACTTTGCACTCTTAAACGTTTTTGAACGACACAAACAGCCCAGCACATTTGGTTAATGGTGTTAATTGAAATTGTCTTTTAGCCATGTTTTTCTTGCGATCTTGTTCTTTTTACAAAAGATATTTTTTTTTTTTTGTGTTAATTTAAGTGTTTGCAAAAAAGTAAGAGAAACAAAATCGTTCAACAATGTTTTTAAGAAACATCTGTTCAATTGCTCATTTACTAACTTGACTTAGATTGTTTTGTATTATACTACATGCCATGCATATGCAGCTCAGCTTTGCAAGTTCAACAAATTGTGGCCTGAAGGTCTTTTTTATTCATTCATACATTTTTTTTTTTTTTTGTAATTTTCTTCTTTTGTGTTTATTTTATAATATTCATCATCAAATTGTATTGAAATTTAACCAAGTGTTTTGGTATAGTTCGTTAGTTGCCTTAAAGCGTCAATAACTAACGATGTATCTTTAGGTGGATTATTTTTATATGGTTGTCTACATGATTTTGTATGTGTGAATGTTTTTGGTGCTGCAACATCAATTGGGTGTTTTTTTTTTTTTTTTTTTTTTTTTTTTTTTTTTTTTTGCGGCATTCAACAGAAAATTGTGAACACAGTTTGTTGCAAAAAAAAATTAAATTAAAATTCATTTGTCAGTTGTTAGTAACTTTTTATTATTTTTTTTGTTGGTTTTTTCTATTATTCGAAAATTTTTTAACAAAATTCATTTATCTCTTGATGTTTGAAATTTACATTTTTAAGAAACAGGTTCTAATAAAAATTGTTAAAAAAAGGTTTTCCAGCTATTTGTCTGAAAAAAATGTGTAAGCTTTTTTCGCAAGTTTTCTGGAAAAATAACTTATTTGCATATAACCGCATTTTTGCAGATAAAAAGCATATTTCACTTAAATACGCTTAACAGCACATCAAAGCCAAAGAAAATTTTAACGTTTTTAAATGCTTTTTAATAAAAGGAGAATTGTATTTAGGAATTTGCGAATTTTGCTGGGGAACAAGATTTTCATTTACTAAAAAATTATTAGGGGGCACAAATCTTAAATAAGCTTTTAAGCAAATTAAAGACTATAGAAATGTACCCAAAGACCGTTTTAACATTTTTAAAGACTTTTTAAGTAAAAAGGGATTTTTAAATTATTTTTAGGAATTTAAATATTTTGCTGGGGAAACAAGACTTTTGTTTAATAATGAAAATTTGCTTATCTACACTAAAAATTAATAGATCCCAGTATTATTTTTTGCCTACAAATTTTTTCCCATGCATTTTTTTTTTTTTATTCCTTGCTTATGAATAAAACCTTCTCACACTTTTCATTGAGATTGCATTTAACCATTTTTCCACATTTTGGCTTGAGGCCTTTTTATTCTTTATCATTTTTAATTTTTGCATACAAAATTTCATTGAATAATGGGTTGCGTGTTTCCTCGTTGCCACAAAGTTTCCAGCATTATAAATGTTATATAAACACACACATATGTAAAATCTTTGTTTTTAGTTGTGCTTTAAGCATTCTTGTCAATTGAACATAAATGCTTAGAGTTTTTCTCCAAAGGTTTAAAATAAAAAATCTTCAATAAGATTTTGTTTGTCAAGTATTATTAATTAAAAAAAATTTTATTCCCAAAAATAATTTTGGAAAAAAGTCTTCTTCAGAATGGGGTCTAGATAAATTTTAGGGGTTAAACATTTTTAAATTCACTCATTCGTTCAAGTTAGTTTGATAAGCATCACGGTTATTGAGTTTAAAATTTGAAACACTATTAAAAGGTGTTAACAAATAACGCAATTCTGTGAAGTCTTTGGATAAGAGTAGTCTTTTTAAACTTAAGATCAGTATCTAGATCACTTATGTCACGAAGTTGGGCGGCTATTCGAACATACACGATACAAATAAAAGAAAAACACGAAAAAAAATAAGTCCATTAAAAATACAAAAATTAAGAGTGAGAAGCAGTGTTGCCAAAACTTGGTGACCAAAAATGGCTAAATTTACGGAAAAAAATGGCTAAAAAATGGCTAAAAATGGGCTAAAAAATGGCTAAAAGCTTTTTTAAATAAAACACATTAAAATTCAATAACAAAACAGAATAATTCATTTAAAGTTGTTTACGATGAAATTGTAAGTTAAGATCAACTTGATAAATAAGAATAAACGTAAATTAATATTTTGATAGATATTTAAAAAATTAAATCATCGATAAATTCGTTATTGTTCATCTCATAGGAATTAAATAATTTAAACGTAAATCATAATCACGACAATATTTACCCTACCTTTTGAGTCCAGATCTACAATAAAATACAAGTAAGAAAGTATAGTCGGTCAACCCCAACTATAAGTAGGGTATCATATTCATATTAGAACCTTTGTACCAAATTTTATCAAATAATCTCCAAAATTGCGACCTGTACTTTTTGCACAAGGTTTACATGGACAGCCAGCCAGCCAGCCAGCCGGACAAACATCGTTAATTCGACTCAGAAAGTGATTCTGAGTCAATCGGTATACGAAAAGGTGGGCTTAGGACCAATATTTTAAGGTGTTGCAAACATCAACACAAGCGCATAGTACCATCTCTACTATTGTGGTGTTGCTATAAATATTTTATTGTTATGGTAAAAATATTTACCTAATTGATAAAATCGAATTAACGGTTGCTAAATGTAACCTATTTCTCAAATTGCTTTTAACAATATTTACTTGGCTAAATACCCTCTCTACTTAAGCATTAGACCATGGAAATGAGAGCAACTTTATAGTCAATTCTGAAATTTCTAAAAAATTTTTGTTGCCGCCTGCATCTCTTTATTGAAATCCTTGCAACCAGAAAGAAACACCGACGTTTGTGTTGATCCATTTTATAAATTTAATATTCGAACTGTTTTCCTTTTTTTTGAAAGATTTTTCATAATCATAGTTTATAGCGATTTTCAACATTGTAAAAGTAGTGATTTAATTTAAAGGTGTTTTAATTATTAAAAATGTTTATTTTACTTTTATAAATTTTTATAATAAAATAAAAATTATTCGGCAAAAAATAATTTTATGGCTAAACAAGTTGAAAAATGGCTAAAGAAATGGCTAATGGCTAAACTCATTTTTTAATGGCTAAACAGGGTGAAAAATGGCTAAATCTAGCCACTAAATGGCTAAATTGGCAACACTGGTGAGAAGCCGATTTTGGCTTAAAATATTACAGAGAAAGCTTTTGGGTTGTAACCGCTGTGAAAACTGCTGTATTTAATATTATAAATGTTTTTTTTTATTGATTTTGCATACCCATCCCTGTTTTTTTTTATTTCTCCACTTCTTATAAACCACTTCCAGTTCACAAGCTTTCGTTCTTTGTTTTGTTATTAATAATATTTTTGTAGCCGATTTGTTTTAACTGATCATCAGTCTTATTAAAAGATCACCACCAAACACCAGAGTGTACTGGCATGTCAGCCAGTCAGTCGTTTTTTGTTTAATCTATAATATAAATCTAGATTAAGTCTTCTGGTTGGTTATATATTATATTTATGCTGTAAAAATAAGGAGTAACAACATAAAACTTAATGGGGCTTCTTAAGCAAAAAAAAAAAAAAAAAAAAAAACATACTCTCATATACACAAACTTACAGACACATACAGTTAGTCACAAAAGCACAACCTTTAACACAAGAAAATTGTTCAGTTTTGCATGTTGCTAAAAAAATTAATAAAGTACGTAAATAATTTTTTCTGCGTACAGTTTTATAAAGTCCACATCCGTTTCTTCCTGAACTGGTTTATAATTTTTTTCCTCCCTACAAAAAGAAGAAAATAAAAACGAAAAAAAAACT
The DNA here is from genome assembly GCA_963931875.1 of Pollenia griseotomentosa. Lineage (NCBI taxonomy): Eukaryota > Metazoa > Arthropoda > Insecta > Diptera > Polleniidae > Pollenia > Pollenia griseotomentosa. The sequence continues at coordinate 14,701,761 of OZ007564.1, forward strand.
TATTTTGTAATTTGAGCCTATCATGGGTTTAATAGTTGAGCACTTCCCAAATGATCTGGTTTTGAAGTTAAAGCAATATTTATTTATTTAGTTGCTTTTACCGACTTTTTATTAAACAAAAAAAAACTAAATATAGTTATGTACAATATAATTTAAACTAACAGCAACAGACAACTAACAACCACTACAAGATGATGATAATGATGATGACGGCAACAGCAGCAAATTATGAAAAGATAAACTTCCTCTTTTGTCCCTCTTTCTTGCCATTTATTATGCGGAAAAAAAGGCAGGGGTTTTTTGTTCGATAAAAACTAACAAAATAATGATGAAAGAAGAAAAGTAGAGGAAGAACGAACGTACTTCAATTAAAGGCATTCAACACTCTGCTTACAACCAGCACTTGAAACCAGGATCAACACATTAACTTTTGGACTCTGGTGGTTGGCTCTGGCACAAAGAAAAGGTGCAGTCTGTGGTTGTCCTTCCATCAACAAGGATTTACAAGTTTTCTTTTTCATCAGTAAAAAGAGATTTGCAATGAAGAAATAACTTATTAAGTTTAGCAGAAAGTTAGTAACTAAAAGATAGACTGATGGACGGGTTAGAGATTTCTATAAAGTAGATGTAAACAATTTGTTGCTGATCAAACAGATTTTGATTTTAAAGGTCTTTAAACTCTTTTTTAAACAAAATTATCTAAAGGAAACTGAAATATTTCCTAGAAAAGATTTTCCTAAAAAAGGTTTTCGCTAAAATACTTTTTATAAATTCCTTTATAAAAAATAGTTTTTTGTTAAAGTTATTGGGGAAAATTTTTTCCACTTGAAAAAAAAGAAATTCCAAACTATTTTTTCATTTTTAAACAAAAATGTTTGTTATTTTTACTTTATATAGTTTGAGCAAAAATCCAACCACACCTTTCCCCAACTTAATTTCATTAAAATTGTTCTCACTTAAAATGTTTTTTCACTAAAATAAATTTTTGGAGTTATAAAAAAGCTTTAATTTGTGTTTTCAGGTAAATGAAAGTGAATGAAAATATGTAAAATCAAGCTTAAACAGTTTTATAAGATATTTTAAAAATGTGGGGGTTTTTTAGAAATTTTTGGGAATTTCCAAATTGCTCCGGGGAAGCAGGGTTTTTACTTAGTTTTCATAACTAAGTTATATAAAGTAAATTTTTACAAATCCCAATAAAAAATAAACAGACAGTAGCAGGTTTTTTAATCTTATTTTAAAGGCTCAAATAAACGAAACAAGCAGTTTGATAAAACACCAACTAGATGTTTGTATGAATGGCATCAGCACTTTGTGTGGTTTATTTGACCTTTAAAAATATATGTAATTCTAATACAATTTCACAGTTTTTAAGATCTTTTTTAAGTCTTTTAAAAATTTATTTAAGTTTTAGCAGTTTTCTTTTTTAATGGATTTTTTCTTTTAAACTAGTGTAAGTTTTATGTTTATATTTTTATAATAAAAAACGTAAACTTATCTTTTGAGACAAAAAAAGTCAATAAGTATGTGTTAAAGCAAGTTTAAAGACTTTTGTGGGTATTTTTAATATGTGGGGATTTTTTTAACTTTTTTTGGGAATTTCCAGATTGTTCCGGGGAAACAGGATTTTTGCTCTATTTTCATAAATAACTTGTTTCAAATAAATTTTAACAAATTCCAGTGAAAGGTAGTAATTCTTTAGCTTAATTTATAGGTCCCAAATTTATAAAAATCTAGTTATTTAGTTATTTTCTAAGACGTTTAAAATCATGATATAAGTTTTAGAAATTTAATTTTTTTAAATTTTCCCCTTTATAATCTTGCAGAAGTTTTATGTTAATTTTTATTTAGTTTTTTGTACCCATTATTATACAAAAAGAACGCTTGTTTGTCGTTTTAAGACAACAAAAAATCAGTAAAAATATGTTAAAGCTTGTTTAAAGAGTTTTATGGATATTCTAAAAATGTGGGGAATTTATCAGAAATTTCCAAATTGTTCCGGGGAAGTGTGATTTTCTTTTTAATTTCCATATATAAGTTATTCAAAGTAAATTCTTATTAATCCCAGTGCAAGTAAAACAGATTGTAGCATTTTTTATGTTTCATTTAAAAGTTCCTTAATGTCTAAGGACTTAATTCTAATGGGTTTTGACAGTTTTACAGTTCTTTTTTAAGTCGGTGAAAAGCAATTTATTTAAGATTTGGCATTTCCCTTTCTAATTTTGTAGAAGTTTATATTGTTTAATTTTTCCAGCTTATATTAAAAAACGTGAGTTTATTTTTTCCGGTAAATGAATAAAATATAAAAATTTGTTAAATCGAGTTTAAATAGTTTTGTGGGTATTTTTAATGTGAGGGGATTTTTCAAAAATTTTTGGGAATTTCCAAATTGTTCCGAGCGAACAGAATTTTAATTTTTATCTCATAAATAAGTTATTTAAACTTATTATAACAATTCCCAGTTGAAATACAAAAATAACCAGCAGCAGTGTTTTAGTTTTCTTTTTTAAAGTTTCTAAATTTCTAAGAATCTAACTTTAATGGATTTTGACAGTTTTATAGTTCTTTTATAAGTCGTTTAAAATCAATTTTTTTAAGTTTTAGCAATTTCCTTTATTTCTTCTTCTTTCTAAACTAGTGGAAGTTTTATGCTCATTTTTATTTAATTTTTGAACCCATTATTTGTTGTGTTGCACTGGATACAACAGCACTTCACATTTTCATGTCAAAGGCATGCCATGGCCAGAATATTTTTATTTGACTGTGTAGGAATATGGCATTAAAAGTTGTTGGGTGGATGATAATGATGTTGGTGATGATGTTCAGGATGAGGAGGACAATGATAATGAAGTAAGACTTAAGCAACAAAAGCATAGTAATGGCAACTGTGCCTTAATGTTTAACAAACTGTGTTGTAAGTAAAAGATGGGAGAAAAAAATCTAAAAAAAATAAATGAAAATATAAAACGATTTTTATTTTGTCATGCTGATTTTGCTGCTTCTAGTGTCATGCGCTGATTATGATGAAGCAGCTTGTCATAATTAAACACTCGTTCGTTGTCTGTTTTGCATGTTCGTTCGTTCTAGTCAATAAGTGGGTAAGCATTTTAAATCCTTAGCAAATTCATGATTTTATCTAAAACAAATAAATTAAAATTTTATGATTAATTTTTATATATTTGCTTTTAAGCGAAAGAAAATTATCGGGCTGTTTTTAATAACCATGAATTTTTTTTTGGCGTAGCAGATAAACATATTAAAAAAAACAATGAAAACCAACATTTGATTAATTTAAAAACTACCCACCTCTTGATCCTGGCAACATAAAAACGAATCGAAACCCACTCAATTTAAATTTTAAATGAAACAAAAAAGTATTCAAACCTTACAACTTGTCAACTGTAGTTTTTGCATATAAATAAATATCAAAATCTATCAATATGTTTTATCATCATTTACTTTAAAGTGCCATTAAAATATGTGGGGAAAATCGTCTACACCATAAAACGGTGGGTTGCATGCAGCTAATACCTTTTTCCCCTGATCCGTTTTTATTTATTTTTTTATGCTCTGGCTTTTTTTTTTGATTTATTTACATGACAAGCGGGTTAATTACAACATGTTGTGGTTTATACGGCTTGTTATTTTTATACTACCGCACACAGCCCAAAACCCAAAAAGAACCATAATAAAAAATCATCATCATCATCAGCTCCAACAGCAGCAGCAACACAACAACATCAGGGTTAAAACAAATGAAAGAACAATAACAAAAAAAAAAAAAAAAAAACAAAACAAAAAAAAATTTTAAATAAAAATCCAAAGTTTACGTTCGATGTTTTGGTAGGACCCAATAACAAAAAAAAAAAAAAAAAAACAACCATTCACTTCTTCGCTGTTGCTGCAAATGTAAGCGTAAAAAGGAAACCATTTTTTTTCGCCAACCAAAGCAAAAAATAAACGAAAACGCCAGGCTAAGCTAGTCGTCATGTAGAGGAATTTTAATATGTAACAGGGGAAATAAAAAATATTAAATCGAACAGCAGAAATTCATGTTCAGGTTGTTATTCGATATTAAAAGGCAGGGGTTCCCACTATTTTATAGTACGAGGACCCTTTTCGAAATCTTAATTTTTTTTTTCTTAGATTAAAAAAAAATTTTAACATTTAAAGATACCTCTCCCCTTATAAGCGATAACTGAGAAATCCTTGCATCATATTGCAATTTTATATCAAAAAAAAAAAAATTTACCCGCCCACTAAGTTGCGCGTTGCGTTACTTGATTGTTTGTATTTACGAGTCGTACTAAGAAAAATTAACCTAAAAATTGATAGAGAAAATCCTTTTTGGCATGAAATTGAGTTTCCAATTATAATAAATTACACCATCTAATTTTCTAAAGATATAAACCCATAGGTCTTATATAAACCAACACATCTCCCTAAAATACTTAAAAAAGCCCAAAAACGTAATGGAAAATGGGCATTTCCTGGGGTCACGAACGTACGTTCGTACGCTTTTGATGTACAAATAATATAGAAAACAATACTTTTCCTAGCATTTTTTCTTGCGATTCGATAGCATTTGGGTAGCCCTATGTATAGTGCAAAAGATGGATTTCATCGAGTTTAAGTTTTAATAATAATAGTTATAAACATGCGGTCACAAACGTACGCAAAATAGAAGTCAACTTTGGCTGACAGTAGTGAAATTTAAAAATCTGCGTAATGGAACGGAATATTCAAAAGAGATTAATTTATTTTAAAATTTTATTAATGAAGGGCTCTATACAGTATTTACACAAGAAGATATCTATATTGGTTTTTGTTGAATTGGCTTAAGTATCGGTCGCTAACGTACGGGTCGCGAACGTACGATTTTTCCAAATGTTTTTTTATTATTATCACCAAGCATTTTCCCATAAATATCTTCAAATATCCTTAACAAAAAAACTTAATAATACTTTTACACTTGATTGTAATGGAGAGTTTATGAAGAGAGAGGGCAAACATAACATATTTTTTGCATGTAAAATTAGTATATTAGAAGTAGAAAATATAAGAAAATACAAAATTTTCCAGTTTCCAGCCCAATTTCCTCAAGTAAAACAGCTGAGATATGCTATGAAACCGTTCGTTTATAAACACAAAGACTTTTTTATAATAATAAACTATAGAAAACGATGATTATCAGCATTTTATTTTTTCATCCTTGTAGACCATTCAGGGGAAATGCCCATATGTATATTATTTAAAAAAAAATTCATATTCTTCTTCTTGCTAGAGTTGTTAAACTTTATTTTTAAGGACCATAAAAAATTCTTTATGTTTGGGAATCTTTGCAATAGAGCGCCAATATTAAAAAAAAGTGTAAAAGAGATAAAGACCGAGAGATGGTTGTTCTCGCAGTTTTCAATAATATCAAGGGAAAAGTAGAAGATAACAATATGAGTAAGAACAACAACAACAGTATTACAAATTGTTGCAAATTAATCACGATGAAGACAACAGCAACAATAAAAAATAACAACAAAAACGACAGCGCTACATCAACTAAAATCCAGGCAGCAGCCCATAAATTTTCTATCAGCCTTCAGCACGCAATCTAATATTTTTGCTTAGTTTTTATTTGTTTCGATTTTTGTTTTATTGCTTTTTTTATTCTTTTTTCACTACTTCCCGCCCCACTCTCCCTTTGTGTTCCCTTCCTCTTTTCACCAAATAATTAATTTTTGTGGTTCTAATCAAATCAATACCATTGTGTGTTTTTTTATTGTTGTTGTTGCTGTTGTTTAACACAAAATTCTCTAAATATATTTTGACAGGATTTGTAATTAGTTTTTGATGAAACCAAACTCTATATCTGCAAAAGAAAAAATGGGAAGCATGTTAAAATAAAAGGATGTAAAGTAATTTATAACAAATAACAAAGCAATAAATTTTGCTAAAAATACTAAGTTTTAGTTAAAAATAAAACTGGCGCATATATTTACAATTTACGGTTGGGGATTTTGGCGATTTTTTAAAATGTTTACTAGAGTTTGAAAGAAGTTTGTCTTTATTATTTTTTCATTAAGCGCCTTCTATTTTTGGATTTAAAGCGAGAGACAACAAGTCACTTATTATCGTTCTCATAAACGACCCACTAACTATTGACGTATCGGTCTTCGTTTATTTATTGTCCAATGACGATAAATAAAGCAAAGTTTTCGAAATTTTCTATTTGTTTGAAAATCGTATGGATGCCATTATGTATGAAATATAAATAGCATCGTGCAAATCTTCGTTTTGCTGGGTGGCGCGAATTCAAAATGTTCATTACAGATGTCATGGGTAATGTTGGCTTTGAGGGCCGCATAGACCTACGACCTTAAAAAAGTCCACAAGAAAAAGTGTCAAATCGCATCAACTCCAAGTGAGATAATCAAGTCATTCAGTTACTTGTGCAGAATGTCCAATGCGGCACGTAGAGTCGCCCAGTTTAAACTTCATACCGTTATTGTAAATATCATCAAATTCAATATCCACATGAAGTTCTTAATGATCGACCTATAGAGTTTGCCGTTGACGATGATGGCCTGTCCAACGTTCTCAAAGGAATAAGGACGGATAACGCCGACAGACCAAAATCTGCAAAATAAAATTTATTTTGGGATTCATTTGACACCCTTGGATCTCATATGGATGGCTGCCGTCCCAAATTTGTCAAGTTTGTTTCTTTACATACCCATTCATGCAGAAAAAGGCCTCATCGTTGAAGATGATTTCCCAATGAAAATTAGGGGCAGTTTCCAAATGCTTAAATTATCCTTCACACATGTTGACTCATGCCATATTCGCCTATTTTGATTTTACAAAACAGATTGAATAGCCAATTACGCAACTGTAGCTTTAACGATATGGCCACCATCAATTGTAACAGTTTGGAACTCTCAATTGGGATTTTGGGATTTTTTAAAATTTTGTGGGCATTTAACAAAATCATTAAAAAACACTTTTCCCAAAGTGTCACCTAAAATACAAACTCTTATTTAAGTATGAATTAGAGTTGTTCTTTTCCTGGACTTTTTCGTTTACCGGGAAAGCCGGCTTGATTTTTCAATTTCCCGGGAAATTAGATTTTTTCATGTTAAAATTATAATCAAGACTCGTCGCCATGAAGAAACAATCATTTATTTAAAGGCAAATAACGTAAAAGGGCATTCGGGATATTTAAGTGGATCTATAATCTTCTCCTATGGCACTGAGTTTTCACTAAAACAAGAAAGTTTTTTCATTCGTATCTAAGAGACTTTTACTAAAGTGATAAAAATTATAAAATTGTCCTGAAAAATTTTAAGTAAAAATTTAATTTAGCAGTTTAGAATTAGACATTGAGAAAATCTCTTTAAGAAATATTATCTTTAGAGTAAACAAGGAAAAATTGAGAACCGTGGAACTTTTAGATAACCTTTTGGGAATTTAAGAATTTCATTAAATATTAAAATTTTTTTAATCTTGTTTCAATAAATTATTTCTTGCACTTGAATAAATTATTTTTCCTTAAATCAATAAAAAAAAAAAAATTAACCTTTCAAAATTTTTAAATCTTGAACTTTGACCCCTGCAAAAATCACAAATTATTTTCTCATTAAATCGTTGTAAACAACAAAAAGAAAAAAATTACGTTCACAATAAAAAATAAATCCCCAAATCTTTAATATTACACTCATGACACTACAAATTCTAAAAAAACTTTCGAAATAGCAACAGAATTTCCAATTTTTTTTTCGGGAAACATGTCAGAAGCCATCAACTACATATGCCGCATTACGGTGCTTTACCCCCCCCGCTTTGATTCTTTTGATTATGGTGTTGGCTGTCAGTTATTGTGGTCGATTTAGAGGTTTTGAGTTTTTTTTTTGGCCTTCATGTTTTTAGTTTCAATGCTTAGACGAAATATTGTTGTTGATGTTGCCGGTGTTAAATGTTCTAACCAGGTAAAGAATAGGAAGAAGGTGTTTTCAAATTGTTGCCTCATATTATGTGCTACCATATTTTTTATGTTTTTTTCAAAACTTGACTGGCTTACGGAAGAAGAATGTGTGTGTTAATTTTTCTTGTTTATTAGTTGGTTAAATTTTAAGATTATATTTCTTTAGTTTTGGTTGATTTTTTTTTTTAACAGTTTAAGTTTATTTTTAGGGGTTTTACACTTGACATATGTTTGCTTGATGTTTTAATCGTTAAATGTTTAAGAAGGAGTGGTGCCAAAACAGCTAAATTTATTCTCAACATCTTTATTTGAGTTTTAATAGAAAACCATGTCAAATGTTTTCTTAAGCTATCATTAAAACAAATAAAGCAAAAATTTTTACAGCTGTTTTAGAGTTTTGGAGATTTTGGAATTTTTTTTAATTATTCATGGGAGTTTTTTAAATTTGTTAAGATTGAATTTTTTACTTGATAAAACGACTTGAAAGCATTTTTATGATATTTTGGTATTGAATAAATATAAATTGCTAGGGGTTTAGTTGCCGTTTTTTTTTTAGGAATTTTTAAAATATTTGTTTTAAAAAACTTTATGTTGGAGTTTTGCTGTAGAGTTTGGTTAGAAAGATATTTTTGCAAAGAAACTATTTTTTATAAATTAACAAGGTTTCTTTTAAATATGCTTAATTTCCATTTCATACTATTGATAAACTAAAATTTATTGTTGATGGGATAAGCTAGTCCTATGCGCATTTCACTGCTTGCTTAGGCCAGATCGTCAGGAAACTTCATCCAAAGATTTTAGAAAAACTAAAGATATAATACAAATAAAACTGTTAAGCGAATAAGAATTATAAGCCCCAGTTTAACTTGTAACAATATCAAAGCTTAAACAAAAACAACAACAATAAACAGTGAGTTTATCTTTTCTTACAGTCCCGACTACAATTTTTATAAACTTAAACTTTTAAGAAACTGTAAATAATAGAGTTTTAGGCATTTTGGGAATTTTTAAAAATTTATTAGGAATTAACCAAACTTCTTGGAATTAAAATTTTTATAATGAAAACAGTTTTGCGATTGTTCACACGGTAAACAAAATGGTACCGCTGTACCAACACTAACAGCATTAACGCCCCCATCAACAGCTGATGAAAGAACTGCTGCTAACCTCACAGTCAACAAGAAATCGATCGTGAAGACGTTCACCACCGAACAGAAGCTCCAGAAAATCCCCCCCAAAAAAGAGTTTTTTGAATAATTCATAAAAGCCCTACAAGTGCATTAGGATAAATTAAACCCAAAAGTGTTTAAAAAAAAGTAAATAAATTTTTATAACGTTTTAAATAAATAAAGTGGTTTTATTTACCAAAGTTTGGGTTCAAAAGCTATCTCGCTCCAACCCTCTAACCCGTGTAAACAGTGATGTTTTTTTATAGTAAAATTTTTTAAATCTTTTTAGATTATTAATTGAATTTCCCCACTACATCTTAGACAATGCCTTTTGTACAAACTGAGTTAAGGTTAAATTTGTATCGACCAATTTATTTTAACATTTTTTGAGTTAAAAAAAAGTTTTTATATACCACTCTTTCCGAAAATCTGTTTTTTATGTATCTTTTAGCGTTTTGGGAATTTTGGGAATTTAAAATTTTTTTCTGGGAATTTTTCCAAATATATTGTACAATAGTTGTTTAATAAAAAACATCGAAGTTTGTTTTAATTTCCAATTTTTTTTTGTGTTGGATTTTATTTCCCCGCAATATTAGGGAAAATAGATTCGACATTTTTTAAAAACTCCTAATCATGAAATTGAAAAAAATGCACGGAAAACAACGTTTTTCCATACTTTTGTTCAATATATGCCAAAAATTGTTAGCTAGCTTTTCAACATACAACTTTTCTAAATATGTATAAAAAAAGCTTAAAACATGTCCTTTCCCTTAATATATACATACGTTTTCTTTTTTGGCATGCCGTGTAAATAAAATTCCTCAATTCCTTTCTACTACATAATTGCTCTTTCCATTAATTTTTTTTTCTTTTTCTGTTGCTGCCTGCTTTGGTGTCTGCCATTCTCTATTGATTGGATTTTATTATGGAATTCCAAATTATTTCCAATATTTCGATCGTGCTAAAAGTCATTATTTCTGTATTAAATATTTTCTGTGGGGTAGAGGAAGAAATGTGAAATCAATTATTTTCCAAGCAAAATGTATAGAGAAATACCTTAAACTTTGGCTATGATTCTATATAAAAATACATACGCACACAAATGACAAATGCACACACAAACACACTTTACATTTACAAACGTAAATGTATTGCAAAAGATAAAGGCAAAATCAATGAATAAACGAATGAATTGGTATGGCACAAAGACAGACGGACAAACAAATAAAACCAAATGTTGATGGGAAGAACAGAAATCTACAACAAAATTAAAAAAAAAAAAAAACATCAGCAAGTGGAATATATTCGTAAACTTGTATGCGTTTTTGGCACTTGTTCTCTCCCTCAAAATTCAGCACTCTTTCCGACTCCAGGAATCAAATACTTTTCGTTGTACTGTCCCTGACAAAGAGTTTGTCTTTCTGCTAACGATTAGAATAATAAAATGCCATGGTGGCTGGGGAAAAGGTGTGAGTGAAAAGGAATGAAGTGTTTTCTACACATAACAAGACGTCAATCTTTATTTGGCGCTTCGAATGTCATGAAAACAATCAACATTATAAATACAAAATCATACGCACTCCACACAAACAAACACACACACACACACACACGAATCTATCAGAAATAAAACTATATAAATATTTATGCCAACATTTAAATGACACTCACTTGAGTATTAAACATGAATGGAATAAAACGGAAACAATAGACCAAAATTAAGTGAAAGACCGACCATTCAACTGTTTAAGGAAAAACGAGCAGTGGTAGGGGGTTGGTCACACTTTGCTGAAAATATTAACTCTAAAGCATGAGAAGCCGTCAACGTCATTAACGGCCAAAACCCAACAAACATAAACAGGGGTGTGCTGGAAATCGAAAACTCAAAACGCAAGAATTAAAAAAGTCGTTTTTTAATAAGATTTCTATAATAAAAAAATTTTATGACAAATATTATATAAACATTTCTCTATTAAACTGAATTTTATAACAAAAATTATAATAATTAGATTAAAAGTGTTTTAAAAACAGCATCCAAATTCTTGCGTTTTACGTTTTCGATTTCCAGCACACCCCTGAAAGTCAAGCATTTGATTTTTTGAAAGATAATTCTCAACTCCTTATCTAAAGTTTAAGTTTCACCTTGTCCTTTTTTTAAATTTATTTGGAAACAAAAAAAAAACCCCGTTGCTAAAAGTAATTTTTTGTAAATGTTTTTCTCTTATCATTTCTTAATAACATATTTTATTTTTTTATACTAAACTTAATTCTTAACTCGTATTCAAACCTGGATACAAGAGTCCTGTTCGGAAATGCATCACTCCGCTGCATCTGATTCGCAGCGCGTTCGTAGAAGCATCATCTGGCATCACTGCAAATGTCAGTTGTTTGAAAATCCTAAACAAAACCGGATGATACGCAAACAAATTTAAAACACGCATCACAACAAAAGGACGTTGCATATTGGGTTCACAATTAATACCCAACCGCGCAACAACAATAATCGTCATCAGCTGATTTGCATGGGCATCGGAAATTAATCGCAGATGCGCATCAAATGCAGTCCAGTTAAATACAGTGTAATCTCAGATTAGAATTTGAGGTTCGTTTTCGAAATAAACTTTTAACATCCTTTAGTCTTTTTTTATTATCCTTTGATTTCAAACTAACTCTCAAACTTTTTTCACCCCAATGATATTTTGAGTTTTACCTTTTATTTTAATTTAAGATTTTATTGCTCTTTCGACAAATTTCAATTCATAATTTGTTTACAAGGTTATTATCAAAACATTCTCAAATCGAAAAATAAGGATAAATTCAAGTGAATAAACCCTTGCCTTTTCTAAATTCGACTTTCAAATTTGACTGAAAAATTAATTGAATATACATAAATAATATTCCAGAATTGAAATATACTTGAAAGTATTTTTTTAAGTATTAGTTGAGAAATGTCTTGTTCTCAAAGTATTTCTATATATTTTTCAAACGAAGGATTTTAATTCCAAAGGTAAATCTGCTATTAATTCAATAATTTTCAAGTAATTCTAAACTTAAAATACATTCCAAATATATCCTAAAAGAATAACACAATTTTCAAGACGCTTTTACTTAAAATATATTTCAAAATAAGATTTGATAATTTCAAATTAATATTTGAAATTCATTTGAAATAACCCTAGAGAATATTTTGCTCGTAGAAAAAAAAAATACTTTAAAATCTTTCTCAAGCTGTATTTTAATTAAATTAACTTATCTAATGTTTAATACATTAGAAATACATTAAACTTCGAAAGAAGTTTGAAAATAATTTTTTCAATTAGAAAAAAATATACAATTTTAGTTGGGAACAATTGTCACGACCCCTTTAAACACGTTTCAAACGTTTGACATTTAATAATATATTCAAATTTAAAGCATTCTATATCACATCACACCTTTATGTTTGCTGGGTAACTCATCTTTCAATACCAATCTAGGCTCGGACATATAAGTATAGTTAGTAGAACAACAAATTAAACTGAAATTAATTAATCATATAAACTTAAATGTACAAACGACGTTCATTTTCCCCCCTTCAATATCTCTCTAGCACTTCTAGGGCTGTAAGCGGACGACTGTGAAATTTCTTGGCCTTTTATCAAAAAAAAAATCTTAATAGAACTCACGTCTAGTCGTGTGTGCTGCTCAACTCTGTGTGATGGACTGTCGCTGACCATGATATGTTGTTGAGACGTCAGACGTCTTTGTGATTATTTTTGTATCTTCTGCATTTAACTCAACTAAAAATGGTACTTCCGTATTACACACCAAATGAAGCTGTCACTTTAAATGTCAATTTATTTGTTTTATTCGGTTTTTCCCGTATAAATATCTTTCTTTTGAGGAGTGTCTATAAGAAAACTTGAAGTGTTATTTTTAATACATTTTACGTGTTTATTTTATTTTTTTTTTTTTATTTGTTTAAAATTAATTTACAACGTCTTTAAAGAAATTAAGAATATAGGAAATAATTTAAAGAAGCTCTTTGATATCTGTTTTTTTTTTTTTTTTTTTTTTTCGTTTATATCAAAAATAGAATTAAAGTCAATGGCGGAATTTGAGGCGAACACTCAAAAGGCAATTGCAGCGAAGTAGGTTAAAGATGGCTCAAGTTTTGTGGTTGTTATTTTGTGATTTATTTGATTAAATAATAAAAGATTCTTCAATTCATGCATTGCAATATTTTTTTGAATTTTTTTTTGTATTTTTGTTTTGAATAGTTTAGATTTTTGAATAGTCTAGATTTTTACCAGTAAACAGCTTTGAAAGCTCTTACAATTTGTTGTTGTTTCTTTGCAAAGTAAGCAGCAAGCATTGTTGATGCTGATATCAGATTGGTTGTCGTGCTCTAGTCGGTGTGAAAGCACAAAGCTCGTTTGTAAAAGCTCGCACATTGTTTTAGAAGAAAAAAAAAATGCTTAAACAAATAGCTTTACTTTTAAGAAAAAGTTTAATTTAAAAAGCTTTCTTAAAATTTTGTTAACGGTTTTTTTTATCAAGGGTGAAGGTTGAACGTTAACCAAAGGTTGTCTTAATAATTCAAAAGAAAGCTGTATGAAATAAAATTTGACTCAAAGAAGCACATTCAAAAGAATTTTTTTAAAATAATAAAATAATTTATAAAAAAAAACAATTTTATATTATTAGATATTTGTATATCTAAAACATTTACAAGAAGCTTTCAAAAAAAATCTGTTAAAGCTTGTTTTTTAATTTTTTTTAAATCTTTTGTAATAATTTAAGAAATTTATCACAACAGAAAACTTTTATATTTTGAAATAAAATATTCGTTTATCTTAAATACTTCTTTGCTTAAACGTAAAACTATTTACCCAAAAGATTTTTTTTTCTAAATTTTTTACCTAAAAGCTTGGAAGTTTTTTTTTTACAAAAGTCTTTAAAAATTTCAATACATATTTTAAAAGTATATTTTCTTTATTTTCATCTTTTCTTAAACGTAAAAAACTGTTTACCCAAAAGCTTGGAACGTGTTTCTCCTAAATCTTTTTATCAAAAAGCTTGAAAGTTTTTTTTTACAAAAATCTTTAAAAATTAAAAAAAAAAATATTTTGTATGTTTATTTTCTTTACATTTTTTAAAAAGCTTTAAAAGTTAAAGAAATGCAACAAAGCTTTTAGTTCGAAAAAAATTTTTCGCCAAATCTTTTTGGTACCCAAAACTTTAAGAGTATGTACATGGTCCACAAGAGGTGAAGTTTAAGAGATTTTAGTTTAAATGCTTAAAAAAGATTTTTTTTTATTTTATTTATATAAAAACAAATACAGTATTTATCAATTAATTACACATCGGTTGTAAGCATTTTAAGCTTTTGTGCATACAAACTTGTTCAATAATAGTTTGCTATCTAAAATAGCCGAATTTAATTCGTGTATAAGCATTTGCTTATATGCATATCTTACATTTATGCATCACTATATAAAAAAAAATTTAACCCCCGTTAATCATCATTAACCATCGTCTCAAACTTGAGTCGAAATACAATAACAAACGCACAAAAATGATTTTATCAAAACTTAATTTAAATCAAACTTTGTTATTTTTCTATAAGCGCAGTATATTCAATAAACTAGTTTCAATAAACGCATTTCTCGTTTAAAGGCACCAAAAACGTGCAAATTATAAAATGTTTAAGCGATAAATGCTGTAAAGGTTTTTGTTTAAAAGCTTAGAAGTTTTATTTTTCTAAATTTTTTTCTTAAAGACTTTGTTTTTGTTTTTTTAGTTTCCTAAAAATCTTAAAAAATCTAGAAAGCTAAGAAAGGCTCGTTGTTTTTAAGCATGATAATTTGGTTTTTTAAAAATCGTAAAATTTATAAAAGTTTTTTTGTAAAAGCTTAATTTAATTAAGCTTAGAAACTATTCAAAGTTTAGCAAAGCTTTGTTTGTTTCAAATTTTAAAGTCATGAATTTTACAAAAAAAAAAAAAAAAAAAAAAACATAATGTAAATCCATCCGGTCTTGGTTTAAAATACGATTAGATTTTATTTATATTTTTCAACAGTCTTTAAAGTAGTTTTGCTTTAATTGAATTCAACTTTAAATCTCTTCAAACCACTTTAATTAAAAAAAAAAGTTGATTTTTATTATTAGACGCACTTTGAAAAGTCTAATGCTGTCTTCTTTTTGCCGTTGTTGGTAATTTAGTTGGCTGCTATCTTCAACTTTTCCAAATTACATATTTGACTTACTTTTTATCTTTTCTTTTTTTTCGTTTTTCTTTCAACCTCGCAGCATTTAGCAATTTCATGTTAATTCTGTCACCAAGGCGTTCAAGCGTTCTCTCCCTACATATTTTCCCTGCTCCTGTCCTTAACCCCTGGCTCACAATTTACCCTGAGTTGGGTGTTAGTTTTTTTTATGTTGTTGTATGCTCATCAATTTGCTGTTTTCTAAATTGCTTTACTTCATGTTCATACTTGGCTTTTATGCGAAAATGTGAACGACTGACTGGAGTGGAAAAAAGGGAAATCATAAAATTTTTTACTTTATAAAAGCCAACAAATAGTCAATATGGCATGTAAAACTTGAATAAACATACTTGTAATAGAAAATAATGCTAAGAAGCTAAATTAAGTTGGATTAGGTCGAAAGATTTTGGGGCGCTACAATCAAAACTTGTATAAGCTGATTAAGTTTTATACTTTCGCCAAACATGGGCAATCTTGGGGATAAACAGGTATTATTAAACTCTCTTAAATCATGCACTGCTAGACACTT
Organism: Pollenia griseotomentosa; assembly: GCA_963931875.1. Classification (NCBI taxonomy): domain Eukaryota; kingdom Metazoa; phylum Arthropoda; class Insecta; order Diptera; family Polleniidae; genus Pollenia; species Pollenia griseotomentosa. The sequence continues at coordinate 14,717,682 of OZ007564.1, forward strand.
GGCTTACCAATTTATATGGGTCTTTGTTTTAAAATCATAATCATCTCAGAAACACTCTTTAAACTATTCAAAGATCTGAGAAGATTATATATCGTAACGTACCGAACCCATTGACTTCTTTAGGTTTACCCCTCATTATATGCAAAACATATTTCCATATTTTCTTTTACCATTTCTTTCATATTGAATTACAGCATTAAGAAAAACATAAAATTTTTTTAAACTTTAAGCGGGGGATAAAAATGTTTACGAGCATTAAAAGCTCCATAACAGACACAAGTAGTGGGGGAACTTAGTTGGGGAAAACTCTTTGCATAAAGACATTTATGTGGGTAATTCATTCATTTTTATTTAATTTATGTATATTTTATGAATTATTATACACGTTTCTCACAATCAATCAACCGCACAACACTTTTTTACTTAATAAATTTTTATTAAAAAATAATTGAAATTTATTAAATTAAAACAGAAAACTTTTATTTTTTTTAAAGCGAAAAATCTACATAAAAATGGTTTCTTTAAATACAAAAAAAAAACCAAAATAAGATTTTAGAAAAGATGTAATTTTTTAATTCAAATTTAGTTTTGCTTTCCCTTTTGATTTATATTTTCTTCCTTTGAAATGTCTTTTTGTAGTTGTTGTTGTTGCTGTGTTCAGCATTGATTTTTTGTGACAGAGATAAATGTCAAGTTTTATTTATTTTTTGGGGCTTGTAATTCATGAAACATGTCGGCAGATGTCAAAGATTTTAGTTCTTTGTATAATTCAACTCCTTGATTTAGAAAACTTTTGTAACTCGAACATTTGTACACCAACCATCAAAGAATCTCATATAAAAAAGGGGTTTCTCTATTGTGTGAGTTTACATTTTTTTTTTTTGCAAAAGTGTGACAAAAGTCAAAGATCGTTTTTTTATTTTGATTTAGGAAGAAAAGGGTAACTAGGACTGGCACCCACAATAAAGATTGCGGTTGAAGTGGTTTATGTTAAATTATTTGCGGGAGTGAAATTAAACACATACTTAAGCTCAAAAGCAACAAATGAAAATATGAAAAAACTTTTCATGAGCAACTGAAATTGGCTATTTGCATTATATGATTGTGTCCTTGAGGTACTAAAAGTAGCATGGTAGCATTGTTTAGTTCTATAGGAAGGCCAATAAGTAGTGCCATAATTGGATGAGCTGTGGCTCTATCTTGTTGGAACCACAATTGTGGATTGTTTTCTACCTCGGGTCATAAAATTTTTTTCAATAATTGCCCGGTATCGTAGCCATTCATACCGTAGCTTGTTTGCCGTTCTTTGAAAAATATTGTCCAATTTTCTTTTCTGAAGTTTTTACACACTATACTGTAAATCTAACTGCATTTAATGTCCGACAATTATTCTTGGATTTTGGGTGCCCCATATTTTCATTAAGGTCATTGAGGTGAAGAAAAGGCCACAACTCTAATTATTCGAAATGATCTTCGTGTTCGAATAATCGAATGCTGACTTTCAAAATAAAATTGAACAACGTTGGTTTATTTATTCTGTGTCGATTCTTGCCATCATTAATTTTCCAAGTCTTACAAAGTTAATGCGCCACCCTGTAGGTGAGTTTTAGTTCAGTTTTAATTGAGTTCTAGTTCAGCTCTAATTCAGTTCTAGTTCAGTTCTGGCTTACTTCTAGTTGAGTTTTAGCTCAGTTCTAGTTCAGTTCTAGTACAGTTCACGTTCAGTTCTAGTAAAGTTCTAGTTCAGTTCTAGTTCAGTTCCAGTTAAGTTCAAGTTCAGTTCTAGTTCAGTTCTAGTTCAGTTCTAGTTCTAGTTCTAGTTCTAGTTGAAGTTCAAGTTCAAGTTCAGTTCTAGCTCAGTTCTAGTTCAGTTCTAGTTTAGTTCTAGTTCAGTTCTAGTTCAGTTCTAGTTCAGCTCTAGTTCAGTTCTAGTTCAGTTCTAGTTCAGTTCTAATTCAGCTCTAGTTCAGTTTTAGTTCAGTTCTAGTTCAGTTCTGGTTCAGTTTTAGTTCAGTTCTAGTTCAGTTTTAGTTCAATTCTAGTTCAGTTCTAGTTCAGTTCTAAGTCAGTTCTAGTTCAAAACATTCCAAAAAAATAAGATTGCATAATTTTTCCGTTTGACCCCATTGTGCATTTTTCAAACATCTTCTTAACTAATCCGAAACCTTGAAGGTATCATTAGATTGTATTGTTTTTTAAATCTCAAATTTTTTTTACGCTTTTCTTTCAGAAGATTATAAAATTAATTTTCAAGTCAATTTTAATACTTGTACTTTACGCCCCCAATAAACGACAACAATTGCAATCACTCAGTCCATTCAGTTTGTATTTTTTTTATTTTGGGTTGAAAATCATTTTGAATTGATCATAAATTTGTAACTGGAGATGAAGACGATGCAGCAGCGGCAAATGATCATGATGATGAAAACAATTAAGCCGGTTCCGTAGCATGCAGGGATTCGCTAAGCTTAATAAAAACTCTTTCATGTAACTCATATATTAAATCACTGCCCACGCATGTTTTCTTTGGCAATTTTTGACTGTGAAACTTTTCAAACAAGTTTGAGGCAAACGCCTACGAAAAAAACGAAAATCAAAAATAAAAATGCAAGAATTAAATAAGAATATTCGTATTATAAGAAGAAAACGAGATATGAGTTGAAGTGTCCTCATGGTAACAGAGAGTAGAATTTATATCATCAATTTTGTTTTAAAGAGCTCTTCAAGGGGAGAAAGGTAAACTTAAATTAGGGTTTAGTTGCAAATAAAATTTTGTTATTATTAAATTAAGGCCAGGCCCAAAGTTGTTATATGACTTTGCTTTTAACTAGAGTCTCAATTTTAAAGTGGGACTACCAAGATTTGCTTTTTAAGAAATCTACCAGTCATGCGTTTTTCTTTTTTTTGATTTTTAATAAATATTTTTAACTAGAATGCTCTTTTCTTTTTCCTTCTCTTTTGTTTAATCAACATATTTTAAAGCTTTTTATTGTTATGATTTTTAGGTTTTTTTTATTGGAACTACTAATGCTTATAGTCGATACCTGGACTGCTGAATTTAAAAGATAAACAACTTACGCATTAGTGGTATTTACAGTGAAACAGCTTGATCTTTAATGTTGGCTTTTGTCTGAGATTTTTCTTAACAACCTTCACGCGCTTCTAGAAATCAAACTGGGGACTTTTGTTGTTATTTAAAAAAGAAAACTTGATCATCGTCTTCATTATGCAGCCTCATTTATTTAACACACAAACCTACCAACATGCTTCATTTAAATCTGGTTGCCTCTCCTACTTTATTTGTAGATTCGTTTTATGTTGTTGTTGTCATTGTAATTTGCATTTGTTTGGAACTTCTTACAGATGGATGTTCTTCCAACACACATCTACTTATGTTTTTTAACACTTCTTACTTAATTTGTTGTTGTATTTTTATTTTTTTTTTTTTCAACTTTTGTATACCAAAATTTTTATGTGAATAAAACAAGTTTTGGAATTTCTGTAACTTAAAAAAAAAAACAAAAATATTAAAACCTTGACGCCTCTTTGAAAAGAAAACTAAAACTATTTCATTGCAGTTTTAATCAAAACTTGATTAAGTCCAAAAGCAACTTTGTCATTGTGCTAAGTTGTACAGAAAAGTTTAATTTCAATTTCATTAATACGGAACAATTCCAGAGACAGTGGGGTTGGAGAGGGGAATTGTGGTAAGCAGCCTACACAAATTGTCTTAAAAAATCTAAGAAAATGAGAGTTTAAGGATTTGTTTTAATAAAAAAAGGTGGGCTGATTGCTAATCCTACGTAAAAGTTTCTGAGCTTTTATTAATTGGCTGTGTTAGATTTGTTTTCTGAACAGTGTTGCCAGAATTGTTTTTTCTTTTTCTGCACAACTAAACTAAATCGTAAACTAGAACTGAACGCGAACTGAAAATTCAATGAAAACGTATTAGTATAATAAATATAAAAAATGCACTTAAAAGAAATAAAAATATGAGAAACTATATTATAAATATACAATAAATTTATTAATGTATCAAATAATAATCTAAAGGATAAAAAATTAAAAATGTTAATTTTATTATAGATCATAAAAATTATTATGCATTATCTCCTGCAGACAAGCTAAAAGCTTCCCGGGATTATCATGAGAAATTTTTTGTAATAGAGAATTTTTCAATAAATAAATAAATAAAGAAAAATAAAAAAGAAAACCTAGAACTAAACTGGAACTGACCTAGAACTGAATTAGAACTGAGCCAGAACTGACCCAAAACTGAACTAGAACTGAACTGAAACTGAACTAGAACTGAACTAGAACTGAACTAGAACTGTACTAGAACTGAACTAGAACTGAACTAGAACTGAAATGAATTAAAACTGAACTAGAACTAAACTAGAACTGAACTAGAACGGAATTATAACTGAACTAGAACTGAACTAGAACTGAACTAGAACTGAACCAGAACTGAACTAGAACTGAACTAGAACGGAATTATAACTGAACTAGAACTGAACTAGAACTGAATTAGAACTGAGCCAGAACTGACCCAAAACTGAACTAGAACTGAACTGAAACTGAACTAGAACTGAACTAGAACTGAACTAGAACTGTACTAGAACTGAACTAGAACTGAACTAGAACTGAAATGAATTAAAACTGAACTAGAACTAAACTAGAACGGAATTATAACTGAACTAGAACTGAACTAGAACTGAACTAGAACTGAACTAGAACTGAACCAGAACTGAACTAGAACTGAACTAGAACTGAACTAGAACTGAACTAGAACTGAACTAGAATTGAACTAGAACTGAACTAGAACTGAACTAGAACTAAACTAGAACTGAACTAGAACTGAACTAGAACTGAACTAGAACTAAACTAGAACTGAAATAGAAATAAACTAGAACTAAACTAGAACTGAGCTAGAACTGAATTAGAACTGAACTAGAACGAAACTAGAGCCAAACCAGAACGGAACTTGAATTGAAATAGAACTGATCTAGAGCTAAACTGGAACCAAACGAGAACTTGCCTTGAACTGATCTAGAATTAAAGTAAAACTGATTGAGAACTACATTAAAACAGAATTTAAGCTAAAACAAAACTGATCTAGAATTTTTTTCAACAAATAATATCACTAAAATTTATTTGAAATTCCCCTTTAACAATTCACTTAAATTTTTTCCATAAAAAATCAATTGCAATTTAAAAAAAATATCAGCTCTTTAACCCTCACAGAATTAAAAAGAAGCGGTCCTTCTACGTTTTAAATACGCAACTGGCTATTTTCGCTTTAATTCAAATTAAAAACTGCAAAATAAAGATTCACATTATGTAATTTTCCATTTTATTAAGTAATTTTCCCAATTTTTTTCCCCCATATCCAACCATTAACAATGGTAAAGAGATTTCAAAGATTGTTATTTTACTCACGTTGTTTGTTGGCATGTTTGGCCAATACAATGTATTTGACATAAAAACAATTTGTCCAGCTTCGATTCGAATCGAACTGTTTGTTTATCAGACAAGAAAGACATAGACGCAGTTAGAAAACTATCCGCAAAATGTTGTTTACGCTTTTGTCTTGAGCATTTTTGGCATGCTGCAAAAGGAATCGGAGACACAGACAAGGGAACAGTAACCCACCAATAATAAAACAACAACAAATGATTATATCACATACATCGATGTTTTGTAACACCAAAAAACAACTTAAAAAAAAGAACTAAATAAAAATCAAATACGACATTCATATAAAAGAAAAATCGTTAACGTCACTGATATTAAGGTCTGTCTGCCAAAGCTCCACATTTGGAATTGGCGACATTTAGTTGTTGCAAAAACCTCTGAGCAATAACAACAGCAACTTGCCGGTAGCATAATGTGCCCAAAATTCCAAATACAACAAACTTTTAGGGTGTTTAAAAATGTGAAATTTTTACTGAAGAGGTTTCGATCTTTTTTTTTTACTTTCTTACTGGAGCAAGATAATGTTTAGAGTATTTTAATTTATAATTTAATTTAATTTTTGTCCGAAGTTGTAATTTTTTGTAATAAACGATATTTCTTTTTTTCTAAACAACAATTTATATTAACGAATTGTAAATTGATTTAATCAATAACAGTTTACATCAAAACTTTTTTTAACTATCAAATAATATTTTACTAATAAGTTTTTTTTTCCTTTTATTCCAGGTAAATTATCTCTATTTTTGTTATCAATTTTCTGGTAGAAATTGCGAATGCTGAGTAAGTTTTAAATAGAATCAGTTTTTAAATTTTCATTTTTATTATGACTAAGGAGAATTTATGTAAACGGTGCACCATGCCATGGCAGCAATACTACAACACAAAAACAACAGAGGTTTTTTGCATTGCATTGCTAGTGTTAACGGTTTAAAATGTCAACCGTTTTTATGCCACGTGATATAAATTCGCAACAGAAATATTGCAACATTTACGTTTGTATGTGTAAAAAGGCAAGAGAGAATTTTATTGCGTGTAACGTTGTGTTCTTGTAGCGCAAGCTGAATTTCGTTTTCCAGGCTCTAGGTACTCGAGCCGAAAGATTGAGAGTGTGCCCATCACTGTTCTTAAGTTATTTAAACTCCAAATTTACTAATCAACTATTTATTAAAGTTAGTTCTTAGTCTTTGACACACAGCAAATATGTCTGAGAAACTTTCCCTTTTATAACGCTCTTGCAAACTCTCAGCACATTTATTAGAAAAGCCCTGGGGCTTATTCTGGCAGTCAGAATACAATCATTAATCGAAATAAAATTCGAAATAGAATCCGATCACTTCTGCCAGGATTAGCCCCCTGAAGTAAAATCTATAAAACTTTTGTATTTCTCGAACTTTTAAACAAAAAAGACTTAGGCCCGTTTTCACAACTTTACGATAGCTAAATGTAGGAAGTTATCGAACAGATAATGAGTTTTTAATTATCACAAGTTCTCTTTAACCTAAAAGTGAAGGATAAGCTAAAGAGAGGAACGTTCTACCTTTAACTTTTGTCGTAAGGTTTAGATTTGAGATTGCCATATTATATTCGCATATTTTTTATATATGGCAACTCCAATTATACGTATATTTTGTAAATGTAAAAAAAGTACGTAGTTGCCAGTTCGTATTTTTATTTTGGCAAAAATAATCGGTATTTTCTTTAGTATTGCCACTTTTTTAAAAATGTTAAGTTTATTTTATACAGAAGTTGTGAAAACGAAAAATAGTTGAAGGTAACTTTATTCCTCACTAGTGCTAAAGGTACCGTTAACTATATCGAACTTTAAAGGTAAGTCGTGAAAACGGGCCTTATTGTTTTAACATTTATTCCAAACATTTTCTTGTTTTCAAAAATAATTCAGAACTTTTTAAATTTCATTCGAAAACCAATTTATCTTAAAGTTAAGAAAGATTTTAAGATATGCATTGGTTTTGGTAAAATAATTTAATTAAGCTTTTCTTCCTTACAACAACAACATTGCTTATGCTTTATAACAAAAGCTTTGCTTCTTTTTACGAACTGTGGAACTGAAAATATTTATAATGATCTAAAAGTCGAAACTAGTTCTTTTGTTGATGTCCATTTTTTTTTTTTTTTTGGAAATTTTCAAATTTTAAAGCTGATTTAAAGTAAATAAGCTTTCTAAGGTATTATGCTTTGAAGAAAAAGCTCTATAAAGTTTAAAACTTGTCTGTTAAGCGAACTCTTAAACAAATGTGTTTTACAATTTTGTCTATATTTATTTACTATAAAGGGTTTCTAAGAAAACTTGGAAATTTTTATTCATTGGACTACCGAACTTTTAAACTAGAGTTTGAATATATTAACTCATTTACAATTAAAATTTTAAACTAATAGCCAATCCCACGATGTCACACGTTAACGGTCGCATAGAAAAATTACATCTAAAACAAAAACAAATTCTAAAATGACTTTCATTGGAAACTAGTTCTGAAAAAGAGCTTTTAATTAAAAATAGCTTTGCTTGAATTTAAAAGCTCATGTTTTAAAGCAAAATCTTTGTTCGTAATTAATAAAATACAAATCCGAGCTAGTTCGTTTCACGAATAGCTATTGAAAGAAGTCTTCAGGAGTCTTCGAAACTTTAAAAGCTTAAGGTTTATAATACAAAAGACAACTGTGAGCTAGATCTTTAAGTTGCTTTGATCGAGCTTTTCTTTTCAATTTAACTTTTAAAAGCTTTTATTTTTGAAAATTGTATTCCATTTGGAACTTTTGTGGTTATAGTAAAATATTTCTACAGTTTTCATTTCAATACACATCCGTTGCTTGTTCCCAAATATGGTTGACAAAAGCACATTCAGAATCCCCATATACACACTTAACTTTACGAACTAAAAAAAAAAACATTCTAATACAACCATATTTGGCATTATGGTATTAAGTTATTTACGTAAAACCAAAGTAATGATATTAAGCGTTTTTCTTTTTTTTTATTTAACTGACTTATTCCAAACGAGCTTCAACCGCGTTTGCTGATTTTGTCTCTTTTTGCAACATAAAAATTAAATGTTTTCGAATACGCACCAAAATTGTTATTGGTTCTCTCTCAAATTATTATTTAATGGTAATTGCCAACAAGTAAATTAAGTTTATTTTCAAGTTACTTTGATTTTTTTCAACGTTTTCTTTAATACTTGGAAAAAAATATTTAAAATTTTAAATGGCATTTATTAAAATAAAACAACAATTTTAATTGAATGAATTATTCATTGAGTTAGTAAGCTTCAAAAAATGCAAAGCTTTTAAAATAATTTTATTTAATTAGCAATTAAGACTACGGAATTTTATAAATTTGTTTAAAGAAAATGTCAAAAAATTTAAATATTTTCAAAACTTATCTTTGTGTTCTATGTGTATGGAAACATAACAAAAAAAATTTAATATTTTGCTTCCTATTTATTACTACATCATACTTCTCCCACAGTTAAATGTCATTACGTGGCTTGGCCGCGACATTATGCCACCAGTTAACAACAGGACAACTAACCAACCACTGCTGTAGTCAGTCTGTCAATAAGACTTTCACATAGTTTCATAACGCCGTAATCAACCACAGTAATTCCTTACAATTGCTAAAAATCCTGAATTTTAAAAAATTTTTTTTTTAAAACATACTTCCAGGGAGTTATGGCAACATGAAACATAAAAAGTAATTTTGGTTTTGTGTTCTATAAAAAAAAGAAGAACAATCGACTGCTGCAACTATAAAAAAAGTTTTCTTGTAAAAGCGAATTCGTAACAGTTTTTTCTTTGCTTGGTTATTTTAATAGTTGTAATGAAAATCTGTGAATATTTAATACGCTACTGTTAGTTAAAAAATTCATTCATTTATTTGTGGCATACTTTTAGGTGGATTGAAGAAACATTTTTTCACTTGAAAACCCAATTCCTTAAATATTTTCTATTTTTTTTAGGTTCTTTTCGGTCACCATATGGTGAACAACGCACTAAACCCGTAAGCTTTAGTCACACCTGATAAATGCTTTACCAAATAAGCGTAACCACTAATTTTGCTTAGAGTTAGTTTGATTAAGCATAATGTTTTCATCGCAAAATTAAGTTACTAATGCTTGGCGGTAACTTGTTTTAGTTTATTATATATAGAAAATATCGGAATTAAGGAAATTAAAATTTTAATTAACATGTTGGTCACGTATTTTTTCGCCAAATATTTGGCAGATGTTATCCTAGCTTTACTCTACTGTTTGTTTCATATTTTACCTATTTAACTTCGTGGCTGTATCATATTTCTAGGATCATAAAGTAAATTATTTCTACAATAAATATATTGCCTACTTTTGGGATAAACTTTTCTTGTGCCTTCTTTAATGATAGTTTTAGTCACTTAATGGAACAGTTATGATATTGATTTTCAGGAGCACCTACACTGTGGCCTAATTTCATAGTGGATCTCAACCGCAATTGTGGTTTATATATATATATATATATATATGCATTAACCAAGTGCCCCCGCGCATGCGAGGAGTATCATGTTTAATATACCAGCTGAAATTTAAAAATATAATCGACAAAACCACACCCTCCACTTTGTTCAGGAGCTAGAGCTTTTTAAACTCCACTGACAATCTAACTCAAGGCAGTTACCGTACTGATAGCAACAGAACTTTGGGATGATTTACAGATCGCAGCAGGTGCCACTCAACGAGGGCGCCCCTAAGATTAATGACAGCCCGTTATAAGCCCGGTATGTGGGTATAACCCCATGCACCTGGTGCCCTCCGAAAGTATCCTTCAAACAAGGACAAGGCCATCTCTTGATTCCTCGGGATTCAGGAAGCATTTTTTGGAAATCATACTAACGTAGACCTCGCCGGTTTGCTAGGCCCGGGGCTACTGACTCCTGAGGCACCATCAGTTCAGTTCTGAGTTAAACTTCGGTTTCTTTGGAATCATAAGACCCCAAAAAGCCCTGTCATTTCGGATGTTTGTCGCATCCATATACGTTTATGTCATCATCCTTTAGCCCGCTACCATATTTCTGTTCCGAAGAACTCAATGGAATTACGGACATGATAAATCGGCCGATACCTCTCTGCGGCTTCTCTATGATACCTTAACTGTTGCCAGCTAGCCATTTATGGTCATATCGAATCCTTGCGGATCCCAGGAATGGTCTCAACCTTATTTTCCCTGTAGGATGTAAGGCCAAAAGGTGAAATATTCTTGGTGGACCAATCGTAGTTGAAGGATCATATTTTCTGATCTGTACGAGAAACTATTCTCGACTTTCAAAGCTGAAATTACCAAATATATTTGATGGCCTACTTGTTAGTTAATAAGAAAATACTAACGTCAACAACTTCTTCGCCTTTTATTAGTTATAACATTAACTAAACGCCATGCTTTGTGTACCATAATTTTTTTGGTTTCAGAGAGGTTTATCTCCGGTCTAATTGGTTGGTGTTGAGGTTACCAATTCAAAACTTCCAGCCCGACATTTTCGTTGTTCCAACTATTAAGTATTTTAACGAATGTTATAAAATTGTTGGCTCCCCACCTGCCTTAAAAGGTCGAAGGTCGTTCGTCTTCTTAGTCACTTGCAAGAACAATGATTGCTTTGGGAATTGACCAAGCTAAAATTTATTAAATCCGCTACCTTGTATGACGAACTCTTAACTAAAAATAGCCATTGGTTTCACCTGCGAAATCCTAGGACTGAAAATATGTATATACCTATCAATGCTTTATAATAGTGCCTACTTTCAGGATATAACATTTAATTGTTTTGATTGCATACTTATAGGCTTATTTTATATACTATACAGCAGATGTACTATGCTTCCTTAATCTAAATTATACTCTTTCTAAACTTCAGTTCTCTATAGTTTTAATAATAATTTTCATTTCAATGTGTTGTCTTTCCTTGTTTTTGCATTTTGTTTTTTCATGTTGTTTTTTGCCTTTTAAGGGTGGTTGGTAGTAATTGTAGGGTGTTTAATTGCAAACCAACTGCAAAAAAAAAGAAACAAATGCATTACTTTATGTCTGTCTGTGCTTTGTTCAAATGACAATATGATGATGGTGTTTTCATATTGTTTTTGTCTTTAGTATTTTTTTTTTTTGAATGATACATTAGTGTGACCGCAAGTTATATGGACAATTTTTTTTTTCGTTTTTTCACTTGGGAAACCCCTTAGATTGATTCCAAATTAGAAAAAAACAATATATATAAAATTTTAGATCGTTTGCATAGTTATTAGGCGTGCCTTGAGCCCACAAAGTTTGCTAAAAATGCTATTTTTTTCACTATGGGTCGCTTTAATTGTTGATAACTTCAGTAATATTTATTTTAGAGAAAAACCTTATTCACAAATATTCTAGGGCTATATCTTATGAACAATGTTGCTCTGTATTAGTTTTCTTTAACATTAATATTTAATCCAGAAAAAACCAAATTAAAAAATAACACCGAAATTTTCACATATCTTCGCATTCTTTGCCTGGTGATTACACTACGTGACAAATTTTCAACAAAGTCGTGACCAAATGAATCTGGCAACTAATCTTTATGTAAAACTTTCCCCTGAATCCGAATATGAAGACAGAATTGTCAAAAGTGGAACAGTTTTTGAGATATTCCAAAATAACCGTTATTTGTGTTTTTAAAAAAGATGATGTGACTGAAATGCAAATATCTTTAAAAATTTTGAACGGACTATGTATTTCTTTCTTTTTATTGAGAGGTTATAAAATTTCTTAAATAACCATGAGTCGTTTGTGAAGATGAGTCATTAAATGGCAGAGTTATAGTGGACAAAAGTACATAGAGCTGCAATCCTATTTGGAAATCACAAATATGACAGAATTAGGTTATATATTCAAAGCTAGATGTGATTAATTGAGTTGAATAGTACAAGGTTTCAGCAAAACAGACCCCGTATATGCTCCTTATGTAATCTAAACGAAACCGAAAACATTCTGCATTTTATAGCCAAATGCCCTATATTAGGACAAATAAGATTCCAAAACTTAAAAAAAAACTATCGTAACAGAAAATGAGTTGATTCTTAATGGTAAGGACAATTTTAAATATTTATCCCGCTATATTATAAATGCGATAGGCTACAGGAAGATATAAATAACTGAATTTAATTATTAATTTGTATGTAATATAAAACAATATTTGTAATATATATAACAACCTTTTCCGACAGACGACGTCATGTCATAGTCGTATGTTAAATTTTGATTATTTAAAATGAATTCAAAATAAAGAACAATTAACTAACTAACTACTAACTAGTGGACAAAACTTCAAACTTCATTAAAATTTTATGATTTTGTTCAATTTTGCTCTTTTCAAATTATTGTTTTTTAAACCAAAAAATAAAATTTTTTTAAGTTTTATCACTTACGACATTAGCCTATTCAATTCGAACATTTGTGTCCAATAGGATCCAGATCGGTAAAAAAATTACAAGGTTACAGAAGATTAATTGAATTAACCTACTTTACGATTTGTATCAAACCAAAGAAAAACACAACAAATGCATATACAAAACTAAATTTTTAGTAAAATAAATATTAAAAATAGCTTTAAGCTATTGAATTTCTATGTGGGTAAATTTACGAAATCTTCTGTAGCTTTGTCATTTTTGTACCAATCTACATATGTCTAAAATAATCTAATGTCGCATGCAATAAAACATTAGGATTTTTAAATCATTAGATTAAAAAGAAAAACTTGAAAAGAGCAAAATTGAACAGAATCATAAAATTTTCAATGAAGCTTGAATTTTGTCCCCTATAACTCTGTCATTTCTTGACCAAACTTCTCTAGCAACCCATTCTTATTTTAGTAATTTTATAACCTCTCAATAAAAAGAAAGAAATACATAGTCCGTTCAAAATTTTAAAAGATATTTGCATTTCAGTCACATCATCTTTTTTAAAAACACAAATAACGGTTATTTTGGAATATCTCAAAAACTGTTCCACTTTTGACAATTCTGACTTCATATTTAGATTCAGGGGAAAATTTTAGATAAATTTGGTCACGACTTTTTTGAAAATTTGTCACGTAGTGTAATCACCAGGCAAAGAATGCGAAGATATGTGAAAATTTCAGTGTTATTTTTTAATTTGGTTTTTTCTGGATTAAATATTAATGTTAAAGAAAACTAATACATAGCAACATTGTTCATAAGATATAGCACTAGAATATTTGTGAATAAGGTTTTTCTCTAAAATAAATATTACTGAAGTTATGAACACTTAAAGCCACCCATAGTGAGAAAAATAGCATTTTTAGCAAACTTTGTGGGCTCAAGGCACGCCTAATAACTATGCAAACGATCTAAAATTTTATATATATTGTTTTTTTCTAATTTGGAATCAATCTAAGGGGTTTCCCAAGTGAAAATACGAAAAATAAAAATAACGGTCACCCTAATGATACATACATATTTATTTTTCTATAGCAAACATGTTGCTAAAAGATAAAGTAGTCTTGCTGGTGCAATTTCTTTCTATTTAAATGTTGTTGGGGCTGATGTCGTCGTTATTGTTGCTGTTGTTTGTGGTGGTAGTGGGGGATCAGAAAAGGTCTTTAGCCTTAAAATTACAAAATAAAAGAAGAAAAAAAAAAAATTAAATAAAATTACGACTAGTAATGTAGAAAGGGAAATGACATAATTTCTTACGTGTTGTTTGTTTGAAAAGAGATAGAAGTGAAAAGAATTAAACAGAAAAAAAAGAATTAAAAACACGTTTACTATTTTTTCTTCTAATCTAAAATCAGTTCTGATTAAATGTTTTGTTTTAGCAATACAAAAATCATTATTTAAATAATCTTTAAATTAAAATACAGTATTTTAGGTATTTTTTGTTGGTGAATTGTTATCAATTTGATTGATTTTTTTTGGAATATTTCGCTATTTTATAATTTAAAAATGCAGGATTTATTTTGGCAAATTTAAAGCTTTTATTCAAAATTTAGCTTTTTTGACACATTGGAAAAACTTATTGTCGTGCTAAAATAAGACCAAATAAGGCCAAGAACTTGCTATCCGTTCTTAAGGAATAGCAACTTATTTTAAAGTGAAGCGTGCGATGAGCGTTTAGTATCGATCAAATCAACTGTAAGTCAGAAGAGGCGAGGCCCAAACTACAAGGAAGCTGGGGCTAGAATTACCAACCTCTATTTTCTAAAAAGTTTCAACTTGTCTGGCAACATGTGGTCGATTGTTCTTATAATGAAAAATTACAAACCATCTTCACAAGCCATGACATAATGTTAGAAACTATATTCTGAATGATTTTTCAGGACAGATTGCTTAACAACGCTGTTAAAACTCTTACAAAAAACTAACAGCACCAGTCTACAAATTTTATAGAAAATTTTTGGCTTGTGAAAACGGGACGTTACAACTTCATGGCTAGTCACATATTTTGAGTGTTTTTTTGGCCAATGTTCGCTTTGAACAAATCAATTCTGTGTGGCTAGATTTTCTATGTTATTGGGGCCCGAATTTATAAGGTCTTAATATATATGACTCTTTTTGTTTTATTCGGTGTCACGAATATCCGGATGTATCGTTGATTCCGCTGTTGGGTTGGGCTTCAGAAGCGATTTTTTTGGCCTTTGGGTTGTCGTAATGGATCATTTTTTTACGCCCAGGAAATCGTTCAAGAACTACTACGAGCATGCAGAGTTTTCTTACCGTCTCTCGGCCTTAACTGTTGTAGCATAAAATTTCCGTGCCTTTGGTTGAATCCATGGATGGGTGAGTAGCTTCCAATGATTATGCAAAATTTTCATTATCCTCGAGCGATTAAACATGCTGAGAATATGACTCGATGAGCAATCGATTGGCTTAAGCTGAATTTAATTTTTTTTTTTTTTAATTAAAAGTGTGAAGTAAAACTTGCTGCAAATCATACTTTGTTGCCAAAATCTGAATAAAAAATAAAATTTACACTTTATGCTGTTTAATAAAGAAGAAAAAAAAGAACAGGGGCCTAATTCTGGCAGTCGTGATCGAGTACTTTCTCGATTCGAAAGCAATTTTATTTTTAATTCTTTCTGTCGATACTGAACGAATCGAAATTATTTTTTCAGAATTGTGAAACTCAAATTAATGCTTTACAACACTGAAAAACTAATTCTGATTCGTTCAGAATTGACTGAAATAATTAGATATTAAATTGCTTTCGAATCGAGAACATACTCGATCACGACTGCCAGAATCATGCCCCAGAATCAGGGTTTAACTCTGTTCGACAAAGAATGTTCCAAAAAGTATGCCGAAATTGGACGTCCAGAACAAATGCATTGTCCATATTTTGAATACAAGAACTTTTTGAAAAGTTTTTTTTTTTTTTTTGCTATATTTGATAAATACCAAAATATTTGGAATGTTGTTATTGTCATAAAATTATTATTTATTAATCATTGATAAGAAATTCAATGAAATTTGTTATTAAAGATAAAAAAGCATATGTTAACAAAATAAAACAACCAAATGATTTGAAACCTGTGACAAAATGTTTATACTAATATTTAGAAATTTCATTTGCTTGTACAAATTGTTTATTAATCTAATTAATTTAAGGGCTTTAGTTCACTTTTTATAAATAACATAATTTTTTTTTGTAATTTTTAGCTTAATACCTTTAAAGGCTTATCAGTTTAAAAAAAAAACAAACCAACATTGTTTTCTAATAATAAATGCTGAAGCTTTTACTCTTTACTTATTTGGAACAAACATTTTAATCACAATTGTTCAATTATGACCCTGCTGACGTAATTTATTTGAAGAAAATAATTCTCGCTTTTAGATAACTTTTAATTTCTATTTGGCTTTTTTTATCTTATCATTTCGCTTTTAGGTTTGTTTATTTTTGTAGAAAATAAATAAATAAAAATAAAAGAAATAATTAATAGTTTATTTAAGTACATTCTACTTAAAAAAACGCTACAACAAAACTTCTGAGAAAAACTTATAACAGCAACTTAAAAAAAACTAAAATTTTTTTTGGAAAGACCTTGAATTTAATCAGTATTAGTAATATTTTGCGTTCATTTTAAGCAAAAATTTTTGCTATCATCTTGTTAAAAGGTGTCGATATTTTAAAGCTTTTCTATAAAAAAAAATTTATGATAAACTAAATTTTCAGGAAGTTCTTTTAGCCAGCGATTTACTCTAGAATTTAGTATCATTTAAAAATTTTTGAGAATATTTTTTTCGGTAATGAGGGAATTTCGAGAAACGAGTAGCAGTTGAAACTTCTACTAAGTTTTAAGTTACATGATATTTGCAACAAACATATGTTTTGCATACTTTTAGGGTTAGAATTTTAAAATTTATATCTGCCTACTCAAAATTCTGAGCATAAGATTGGGCTCTATTAAAACTTTGATCTATCCTTAGGCTTGATAATATTTACAACAAATTTGTTGCCTAATTTAAGGTTCATAATGTCAATAGTGTTAATAAAATGATCAGTGAACTATTGGTTTATTCTTAGTAAAAAGATCCAGCTTTAAGAATCGAAATCCCATATTTTTACTGCACAAGGCCTTCCTAAGGAAATATTGTGTAAGCTTCACGATGAAAGGACTTACTAACTGCCTGGTTTCAGATAATCAATTCAGATAATCAAGGCACAAGAAATAAAAGTTTCAAACCAACCTTGTCATAAACAAAAAGTGGACAAAATAGCACGATGTGGTTGTATATGTATATTGCGTGTCTCAAAAATAAAAAAAATAGAATTTTTAAGTCAATACACTATTGTTGAATAAGAGTGGTACGAAAATTTTTTCTCATGAATGAAAATTATAAGCAAAATTTTAAAACGTTCATAATCGCTCATCATGAATGATGAGTAAACGCTTCGGGACTCTGGAAAAACTATTGAATTTTCCACGATAGACTTCATTTTATGGATATTGCCCTGGGGATTTAAGGAAAAATTGTCGGACCCAATGTGGAGCATATCAGAAATTCAAAGACATTTATTGTACAGATAAGAGGAAAATGTAAATTCTTTTCCTTATTTTTTTCGGATTTTAACTGAATAGTTGCGTAAAAACAAGTCAAAACAAGTCTGTAAATTCGGTCGTACTAACATTGTTTTTTTGGAATTCACTTTAAATCATGCAATTTTTTTCCAAAAGTTATAAGGAATTAATACATAACGAAAACAATTGTTAAAAAACAATGCCACCAAATTGTTTTCTTTTTCATTTTTTCTAAAAAAAATTCATTCCAAAAAACAAGTCTTCAATTCACTAAATAAAAATTTACAAATTGAAAAAACTATGTTATCAAAATATAAAAGTTTAAAAAAAAAACAAAAAATTCAAGTTCATTGCCAGTTTTCTTAGCAAAATGCTGGGCACTATGGTCCACAACAAATACCAAAGCAAATCACGGTCCCTTTAGAAATTACACTCAATGACTTCAAACTGTCAATGTCAAATTAAATTTTTATTTAATTTTGTGTGTGTGTTGCTTCTTTTTTTATTTGAAAGAAAGGAAAAAAAAAATTAATAAAATCAAAACACAAAAATTAGCAATGTATTCATGCGAAAGACATAAAAAATAAGAATATTTAAAAAACAAGCAAGAGTGCTAATTCGGCTTTGCCGAATCTTATTTACCCTTCACCAGGGTGCGATAAGAACGGAAAGTTATTTAAATACCATTGTTTAGATATACATAAATCTCTTTTGTGTTACGCCCACTTCTCCAATCCCTCCCACATTTTGTCGGATGTTGTGTTGTGATAACAAAGATGCTTGTCCCTTATTAAGAAACTTAAGCTCTTGTCGTTTTCTAAATATACAGATATCAAAAATGTCTTTGTACGGGAGGTGCCACGCCCACTTCTCTAATCCCGCCAATATTTATAAAGAGGTTGTGTATTAATACTCAGCTATGTAAACCAAGTTTGGAAAATTTTTCTTGTACCATAATTATATTAAAAGAACTATTTTCTACCAGCCTACTTCTCCAACCCCGCCCACACTTTGTGGGATGTTCTTTATTGAAAACCATTGCCGCTTGTCGTTCTCCAGATGTACTGAAATTTATAATGTCTTTGTTTGGGAAGTGCCACGCCCACTTCTCCAATCCCGCCCACATTTTATGGCATGTTGTGTGTTGATAACCGTTGGCTGTTGCCGTTCTCCAGATGTGCTGAAATGAAAAATGTCTTTGTTTGGGAAGTGCCACGCCCACTCCTCCAATCCCGCCTATTTTTTAGTGAGGCTGTGTATTGGCAACCCAGTTGCTTGTACTTGCAGTTCTCTAAATATAAAAAAAAAATATGTAGAATTAAAAAACCATAACAAGGGATTTATGAGTAAAATTAGAGGCAGCTACGGTTTTCGCTCATATATCAGTTATTTATGGAACGATCTTGCTGATTTTCAATAGCAAACTTAAACGGAGTAATATGGCATAAATATTTAACAGCCTAGTCTCAATAATTTCTGGTGTCTTCGGAAAACCCATTTCAATGGCTTCGCGGGAATAAATTAAGATTTTCAAATGTAAAATAATTATAATAATAAATGAATTGAAAAAAAAGACGGACGGATGGACGGACAGACGGACACCGTTAAATCAACTTCGCTACGCATAAGAGCCCAAAATAAATATATCGTCGGCTTAATATGCAATCCTGCTAAATCCACTTTTTAAGCGTGTGGTAGGGAAAGATACGCCTCGTCAACCAGCATGTATTTTTTTTTCAATTTGACATTTGATGTGTGCAAAACCAACTATATTTTTAGTTTTCTTCTCAAGCTGCAAATATGAAATATAAGAAGTTTTGTGTCTCTCCTGTAAAATGTGCTGAAAGGGATTTAGCAGTATTGCATATTAAGCCTACGATATATTTAAGGATCTAAGATCAATATTGCAGAAATTACAAACGGAATGACAAACTTATGAGTAACTTCGGTGAAGGGTTTAAAAAATTGAGGCACTGTCAAGTGTATTTGCGTTTAGTCAAGACCTGCGTATGTTAAAAAATTTTGCTGCTGCTCTTAAAGCGATACACATATTTATGCTCTTAGTAAATTTATTTGTATTCTTTGTGTTTGGTTTTTCAGAAAAGAGAAAGAGGAAAATAAAACATCCATCATTTTGGAAGAAGCCTTCAAATTTATTTTGAAAGAGTTGTGTGCAACCATTCAACTAGAAATTAAAATGGAAACAGAAATGGAATTAATAAAAAAACAACAAATAAACAAGATCATGAACACGATCGGCGCGTGTGGTGTAAAGTGGTTTCTTTTCTTTTTGCCTTAAAATCAAAACAAACAAACGAACTGCAAAAATTAAATCTTGGCAATTTTACAAAAAAAAATTTTGTTTGATAAAAAAATTTCTCTAGCTTTAAAGCAAAAAAAAAAAAAAAAAATAAAAAAAATCAAATAAATAAATAGATTTTTGTTTCAAAGTTAAAGAAAAAACATTTGCTAAACACACTCAACTTGTACGGCATCAAATAGACACAGAAATTAGAAAAAAAGAAAATTCATAAGCAAGTGTGAAATTGGTGAAATTGGCTATAACGAAAGCGATTTGTTGCAAGTGTTACGTTAAATTCTCTAACAAATGTTTTATTTACTTAAATTTTTAAACTAATGCTTTACTTAATTTCCTTACAATTTCATTTATATATTTTTTACAGCTTGCAATTTGTCGAATGAATTTTTTTAAATTAATATTTCCTTTAACTTGTGTTGCATTGTTGCAATCATTCAAAGCAACATCATCCGACTTCTTGGGTGGCCATTGAAGATCAACTTCCGTTATCTTAAACTATTTAAGAGATCCCAGAGAAAGAGAGAAAATAAAAAGAATACGTAAAAGACCAGCTTGTTGAGACGTTAATTTTAATGTTAATAAAATTAAATGAACACAAAAAGAAGACAACAATAAAAAATTTAAATGAAATTTAAATACAACCAACTAGACAACATCTCCCTGTGAAGCAAAACAGATCCAACAATATCAAATTATTCATCATGAACTACACAGCACCGGCTTCAACATCATGCCACCCACCCACAATATCCTCTTGCTAAAGCAAAGCAGTAACTTAAAAAAAAGTTCTTTGTGAAATTAAAAAAAAAAAAAATAGGCAGACAGTAAAGTGAAGAAATGCAGTCTTTTCTTTAAAAAAGTTTCAAAACTTTAATAATTTTTTCATTACATTCGTTATGGAAAAGTGCTCCGTAAAATTCAAAATATTTGTAAATGCTGTCCGTTTAAATTTTTAAAATTTTGCATTTAAATAAAGCTTTTTCTGTGTTATATTCAGACCTGGGACGAATGCATTAAATTAACTAATGCTTTGATTAGAAAATAGTTTGCTCAAAAATGAGTTTCTTAAGTGTAAAAGTTAGTGGAAATGATATAATTTTGCACTTAAATATTTTATAATCAATTTGGTGGCAATTTCTCAGGTCTGGCTATAGCAAAAATATTTCTTTATTTCCCTTATTTTAGATTTTAATAAAATTTTACAAAAACCCCCCTTTGAATTTCAAGAAAAATTTAATTAATTACAATAATTGTCATACATGACGTATGATTAACATTAATTACAACGAAATTTTTATTTTTGCTCATAACTTTGGAATTTATTAAACGATTTAATTCAAACAAAATGCAATTAAAAGCAGACACTTTGAAGCTTGGATTTTAACTAAAATAACTACAATACTTTTTAATATCATGCTAAAACATTGATTTAAAATTATCTTTTGTTGGAACTTAATTACTGGCTTTGTATTAGTAGCTTTAAATAATATTTAACTAAAGTTAACTAAATAAAAATAGTATTATAGTATTACAGTTCTTTAATGTAAAACCAATATGGATTTTGCAAATGCTACTACCCTACTAAAGCTTTTCAGTTAATTCTTTTAAGGCCTTATGACACTATATTTTCAATGCATTGTTCAAGTTTTGGTGAACAATGCAAATATAATGTAATAAAAAAATTTACCAAGTGCAAAGATTTCAGCTGTATTAAGATAAATAGCAAACTATCAAAAATTTTATAAAAGTTTTCGGTAAAAATGAAGATGTGTCAAAAAAAAAAATGTAAAATTGTTCAACTTAAAATTGACATTGCAAGCTTGACATATATAAAGTGTTGCCGAATCAGCGGTTAATGGGCAAATTCAGCGATTTACTGCTTTTTGTTTGTTTTGTTTTTAGGTTTCTCATAAACAAAAAGTTGACAACATTTAATAAAATAAACCAAATCATAACAAAAGTATATAGTTTGCTCTTTCCAATATTTACTGTTTTCTTTCTACCAATTCTATATCAATTCCATGAATAAAAAATGTAGTATCATAAGGGCTTTAGCTAGCATTCTATAAAAATAATAACTAACTAACGAACGAAAAAATCGGATTTTTTTAATATAAAAAAACACTTTCCTTTTCATTTTGAAATTTGTGCCAAAATTTTTACAATATAATTTTTTGTGTTAAATTTTTTTGATATTAAATTTTGTATAAAAGCTTAAATCAGCTGTACTTTTTTAAGATGAATTTTCGTAATGTTTTAGTTCATACCCCAAATTCCTGAAAGTTTTATGATTTCTAGAAATTCTCCTCTGTTCTTATAAATGACTATATATATATTTGTAGTTAAATTAAAAAATGTTTCATAAGAATTCAATTCAGTTAAATATTCTTTAAATTTTAAGCCTTTTAAATACTAACTAGATTTTATTAAAGCTTTAGCAAAACATGAAAGTATATCTACTTTATTTAAAATTTTAACTGATAAGGCACAAAACTTTTTTTCTTAAAATATGATATTCTGCTGCGGGGACTGAACATACATTTTTTTATATCAAACTTGTTTCTTATAATAAATAAACATATACGAAATAAACATATTTTTAATTTTTAAAGCTTTAAGTTTGCTTCGCAAACCATAAATTAATTTATTTACAAGCTTTAAAGCTGTTTTGAACAAAAGTTTTTTTAAAATGTTTGTAAAAGGATAAAACAAAAATAATTCAAATCTACAGACTTTCGTTTTCTATTATATTTCGGCAGTTTATGAGAGCTTTAAAAAAGTTTGACAAACAAAATGTATAAATCTTCTCAAAGTTATATCATACGAAATGTAGTAAATATTTCACAAGAAGTAAATTTCGGTTTTGTTTTTGAAACTTTGTAAGCTTTAAAGCTTTGTTCACAATCAGAGAAACAATTTCGTTTTTCTTCTATCTTTTTTCTTCCTAAGGTTTTTCATATTTTTTCCTTTCATTTTTAGAACAAAAATGTAACTAAATTTATTTTAAAAATTTAACTAAAGTTGAGTCAACTAGAACTTCAGCAACAATTTGTATGAAATTGTTTTTGACGTTTAAAATAATTTTATTTAGTTTTGAATGAAAATTTCAACAAAATGTTGTAAAAAATAATACTAAATGCATAATATTGTTGTGGCTAAAATTTGCAAACGGTTTCTTAATGCAAAATGTGTGTGGTTGCAAAAGAAATTGTTGCTCTATTATGAACACCAAGTGGAAATGTGTTTGTGATTGTGAACGAAGCTTAATGCGTAAAAGCTCTTAAGTATGTTTTTGGCTTAAAAATATTTTAAGTTTTGCTTCTCTTTTATTAAAGTGACTTTGTCAGATTTTAAATTTTAACATGCTTTTAAAAACCTTAAAAACTTAAGAAGTCTCAGTCAGTCAGTAAATTTTTTTCTTTTATTTTTCTTAAAAAATTTTTAAAATTGTAATAAATTTTCTATAAGTTTTCTTAAAGCTAATTCTTTAAAGCTAACAATTATAAAATTGATGCCTTTTTATAATTGTTAGATTTAAGGAATTAAAAAACTTATAGAAAATTTATTACAATTTTAATAATATTTTAAGAAAAATAAAAGAAGAAAATTTACTGACTGACAGCATCATAAAACCTAAAATATTCCAAAAAGGCTTTTAAAAGATAAGCTTGTTACGAAAATCTCTTTTAAGATTTTATTATTAATTAAAGCTTTTTTTACCTTTTTACCAATGGCTAATAAATCAATGTTTGTTTGAACGTTGGCTTAGTTGAACTAAATTTAAATTTATATGCAGATTAAACTTAATAGCTGTAAATCAGTTCCCCATATATTGTATGTAGTGCAAAAAATAATTATGTGGCAGCACTACGATAAATGTTGTCAAATTCTTATGGATTGTATTGGTAGTTTAAACGCCCAATTTTATGAGTTTACAGATGGTTTAATAGTTTACTGAATTATAGATTTGTTGGTTTAAACACATTTTAAACCAAAAAGAGAGTTTAACTTACACTGATTTATCAGCCCTAAGAAAAATAGTTCAAACGCTTTATCTACGCAGAAAAAAGATTATTTTACTCTTAAATTAAAAAAAAATTAAATTT
Source organism: Pollenia griseotomentosa (assembly GCA_963931875.1). Taxonomy (NCBI): domain Eukaryota; kingdom Metazoa; phylum Arthropoda; class Insecta; order Diptera; family Polleniidae; genus Pollenia; species Pollenia griseotomentosa. Next base: position 14,741,632 of record OZ007564.1, read on the forward strand.
TTCAGAAAGCTTTTTAAAGGCTAAGTATAAAGAAAATTTTTTATTGAGAAAAGCTTTTGTTAATTCCGACTAATAAGAAAAAGCTTTTTAATCTTTAAATGTTGTAAAAAGTATTTTAAACTAGATTAGATTAGATTATTAGGAAAATATAAGATAATAAGATTTTTTTTTTTTAATTTAAATACTAGGAAATAAAGTTCAAAAGCTTTTAGTATGCACAAAAAGGTATTTAAGCTTCTAATTAAAAAAAAAAAAACTTAAAACTTCTAAAGTGTTATCCCTTAAGCCTAGTACTATGTTCAAATTTGTGAAAAATGATTAGCAACATTTATTATTCCACACGAAAATTTTGACATGTATCAATGTTACCTATCTTGCGAGTTTGTACAATTTGACGTTTTAATTCCTGTAAAGTATGCGACATTGTTTTGCGTATGTAAACAAATCCCACATGTATTTTTTTTTTTTTTATTTATTTATTTATTTTTACATTACCAATAACCTAGCCTTAAAGGCCATAATCGGTTACAAATTTCTACTAATAATTGTAAACAAAAATTAATATATAAATGTATGAATGTATATAAAAAATAAAATATATTAAAGTTAAAATATAATAACAAAAGGGTTAGATAGCTTCATTAAAATGTAAGAGTTTAAGCTATGAAAAATCCCAGAACAAACTAAAATACTAAAATTAATTTTTTTTAATAAAAAAGAAAGTCAATATGGATAAAATACTGTTACCGGTTGTGTTATATTAATTTTTATTTCTTATTAAATAATCAGTTCATATTTTTTTGCTTTTGCTTAAAATTCCACGTGAAATAAGTGCAGCTTACATTATTTCGCAGTTGTAAAAAAATGTTGCCAGAAACATTTCGGAACTTTTTCACAAAATGAACAGAGTACAACTCTATCAACATTTTTTCATACATATTCCGCACAAGTTTTTTTCATATGCGTTTTGACAGCATTTCACGTGAAATGTTGAACAGAGTACCAGGCTTTATGCAAAAAAATTTATGTAAGCTTGAAGTGCTCATTAAATCATTTTTTCATACAAATATTTAGAAAATCTTTTTATGTTCTTAAAATTTTAGAAAAAAAATATTAAATTTTAAAAAGCGGTGATAAACTTTAAATATTAACAAATGTCTTTTCAAGCTATCTATACTTTTAAAAGACTTAACTTATTGATTAAATCAAAGCCTTTAATGGTTTAAATTCCTTTGAAGCTCTGTAAATCTTTGCTTTCTTCTTGTGATTGTTTGCGTGTCTGCATGATTTTTTACGTTTGCCTTTTTCTGTTCGCTACGCGCTATAAAACTCTTACATATGAAACCATTATTTTTCATTTCCGCTTCAATAAGCAAATATTTCCAGTGTCTATATGTTTGTTTGTTTGTTTGTTTGTTTGTATGGCACTGTCTTCTGAAACTGAACTGTTTTTTTTTTTGTTTAACTATTTTAAGTTTTCTGCCTACGGCTACATGTGTAGTAAGAACAATATTTATTGTATATTTTTATTGTTCTTTATTGCAAAAAAAAAGTAATAAAAGAAAATGTGTAAAAAAGATTGACTGGCAGAGATGTCACACATTTCTTGTTATTCTTCTCCTCGCTTCTCGTTTTATGTTTGTTAGTTTGGTGTTGTTTTGCTTTTTTGTTGTTGTTGTTGCTGTAATTGTGTTATGAATGTGTATTGTATTGGATTAAAATCATACATTGTCTGTTGCCTATAGAAGCAAAAACAACAACAATAACAGCAACAGTAGCAGCAGCAACACATAAAAAACTTAATTGTTGTTATTTTTGTTATTACTACAACTACCATTTCTCCTGCATGTGTGAGCTATTGCGATGATATTGAAAAGAATTTTTTTAATAATAATCATTATAATTGAGCGCGACAGTGAAAAATTCAATTAGTGGCGGTATGTGTTTAAATTCAATTTGTGTGTGAATGATTTCATTGATTGTTGGTGTATAGAAACGACATCAACAACAGCTCTAGCAATATCACCGGCAGCAGTAGCAGCAGCCAGCTTGTAGCAAAAATAAATACAACAAGGACAAAATCATCATTTCATGATGTGAATTGTTGATGATAATAATAATGTTGTTGTTTTTGTTGTTGTGTCGTTGCTGTTCTTTATGAGATGATGGTGCTGGTACTGGCTGTTGCCTTTTAACAATGTCAACTACATCTAAAAATCTTTATTGTCTAGTCAAATATTGACATCATATTAAACAAAAAAAAAAATTATTTACGCCTGTAAAATAATAATAATATTGTTGGTTTTTATTGTGTTTTAAAGTCTTGCATTATTTAAATAATATTTGTGCTGATTTTATAATAATAAAATAAATATTTGCTAAAAATTATCTTCTAAAATTAATTAAAAAATTTACTTTCAAGTTCATTACACAGAAAAAATGTTTGCCAAAAATATTTCAATTAAATAAAAAATTGGTGTGCATTAATTTTTTGTTTGCTGCAATTGCTTTTTTTAATCAGAACACATATAAACATAATAAACAAATGTATTCAAGTTTTCAAGACAAAGTCTTGACAGAAAAGAAAACGAAAAAACAGAGGAAAGGAGGCAACATGTAATTTGAAATTTAAAATGATAATAACAGCAAATTTCGAACCACCAGTACAACTGGTTAAAGGATTGATGTTTGACTGTTGGCTGGCGGGCACCACAATGGTGCAGTGGTTAGAACTCAAAGATTTTCTGAAGAAAGAATGTGGTGATTCTTGAAACATGTAAAAATCAACCCGGGTTCAAATCCCAGCTCAGCCAACGAAAAATTATCAGTAAATTTTAATAAAAATTCCAAGTTGTAAAATTCATTCCTCAGTGAAAATAATTTGATGCAAATTAAATTTGGTGAACTCGAGCCTAATTAAAGAATATCAAAAAATTAAAAATTAAAACACATATATATTTAAATGTTGGTATATACTAAATATGCAATTAATTTTTTAATTGACTAAATCTGAGTGGCATGGCACGAAAATACAAATGCGTTTATCATATACGATCAGTTCTTTTGCAAAATTAGTAAAAATTTCATTATCTGAACGAATTGTTTAATTAAAGTCCCGCAATGCCAGTTCTGTTTACCAAAAGAGGCCCACTGAGGACATTGTTGGATATAACATAATGCAAAGTTCCAACTTAACATTGTTAGTATCCGACGGATGACATGGCTTATGTTGCCTTTGAAGGCCGCAAAGTGTATTTGTGGCTTATTCGCTAAAAGCCATGACCTTAAAGACCTCACAGGAAAAACTCTGACGGGGTCAAATCTATAGACAGTTTACATCACCTCCACGTGAGATGACCATTCCCTCAAATCGCTTGTGCAGTTTGTCCCATGTGACATGAGCTGTGTGGTATATAGCGCCATTCTCTTGTAACTGCATTGTGGTGGTGGAAAAGAAAGTTGTTATCATTGACCGTTGACCATAATTGCCTCGTCAAAGTCGTTCTCCAAGAACTGTAGACCGAAATATGTCGGCGTGCCAGTCTAAAACCCATATCAATCAGTGACTTTTTCGGTATGCACAAGAGACCCTTGGCTTTCATCTGGATTAGTATCGTCCCATTCATCTGAAAATCGGCCTTATCGCTGAAAATGATTTTTCGTTCAAAATTAAGGTCAGTTGTCAACAGCAAAAATAATCATCTACACGTGTTGCTGAACACTTTATCAGTGATTTGGCAAAATATGTAGCTTTAAGAATATGGCCGCTATCAACTATAAAACCTTTATTTCAAATTGTTATTTTAATTAGCAAAATACTTGTTTTGTTATTTTGTCTTATTTTCTCTTAAATGAAATTTTAAAAACTCCTTCAAAAAAAAAAAAAGCAAATAAGAGTGCTTTAATCTGCTATGCCGAATCATATATATATCCTTCATGGTTCAAAAAAACAGATATAAATACCGTATAAAGAGTTCAACTTTGTGCCTCGCCTACTTGTCTAATCCCGCCCACATTTTGTCGGATGTTGTGAATTGATAACCAAGATGCTAGTACCTTATTTGGCCGTTCTCCAGATCTACCGAAATCTATAATGTTTTTGTATGGGAATGGGCATGGCACCCCACTTCTCCTATCCCGCCCTTTTCTTGTATTAATAACCAAGATGCTTGGATCTTATCTGGAAGCTTTGGCTTTTGCCTTTCTCCAGATATAAAAAAAAACGAAAAACAAAAAACAAGGGATTTTTGCGTTAAATTTATTTAACGATCTATTGTTAAAATATTGTTAAAAACTTGGCGATGATAACAGTGACAGTCATTTGACCAGTTTTTTAGTTAAAATAACAAACATAATACTAATATTACACCTTTTTCATAAATATGTATATATTTTTTTAATCCTATGGTGGGCGTTCCAGTGTACCTATTCCTGATGTTTTTCCTATACTCAAAACATCTCGCATCTAAAAGACATCTAAAATTTGTGGAAAATACAGAAATAAACACACTTATTAAATATTTATAAATCAAAGGATATATACGTATATACTTATCTCTTACAATTGATCTCTTACAATTATTCCTTTAGTTTTAAATTAATACTTTAAAATTTTCCAACACTTCAGAAAAAATGCGTTTCCAATAAAATTTTAAGAAATTGTACATATGGTTAGAGTGGAACAAATAATATAATATTTGCCTGCATTGCCACTAGCAACATTTTTTTCTCAAAGCGATTTATTTCATAAACTTTCTAACTACTGTGGGACAGGGTTTTATATGATCGGGCTTGACTGACTTTTCTTCCTTATTTGTTTGTTTAAAACTTTTTTTATTGCTGTACATTTTTGTTTCATTTAAATTGCTTTAAAAGTAGACATTTAAGGGAGTGAAATAGAAAACAAGTTTTTTTTAATAATAATATCAATAAATTAAAGAAAGAACAATCAAAAGTTATAATCAATTTCTATCATATTTAGTTTTTGATGACGTCAGAAAAGATTTTTATTTTAGCAAAATTGTTATTTTTATAGGAAAATAAAAAATGTGTTTATTTATAATATTAATAAAACTTAAAATTGGCCTTTAAACCCCTTTGCAACCGCAGAAGTGTAATTGGAAATATAAAAGGTGCTGTAGCGTATGATTAATATTAATTAAAAATCATTTACAAGCAGTGTTGCCAGTGAAAATACCTACACATGCGAAGAAAAATCCGACTTCTCCCTACACGTTGAAAAGATTTCCCTTACAAAAATCCCTACGAATTCTTGTCATTAAAATAGAAAGAAAAACATAATTTTAAAAAATAAATTTTATTCGAATATGTATATTAAAGCTTTGACAACAAAAAAAAAAAAAAATACATATGTACATTAATGCTATAACCAAATTTCGGCCCCAGTACCACACGATTGCAAATTTCGTGCTTTAAAAAAAAAAAAATTCGGGTCATTTTGGAATAAAAACCTTACCCACAATAACGACTTTGTAATATCTGCCAAAAAAAAAAGGTATATTAGTTTTAAACAAAAAATTTTTTAATTACTAAAAGTGAAAAATTTTGTTTGATTATTACATATTGATAACTTAAAAAGTAAACATAAAAATGTTGTTTAATTATAACATATTGATTGAAAGAAAATATTTGCGGTTTTAGGATAAATAAATAAAAAACTAAAAAATTTGATTTGATTTACCGCGTTTTGTGGGTGAACTTTTTTTGACAACCGCGAAATAGTAATACCATTTTTTTTAAATAATTTTCAGTGGTCTATTCGACTATGCTAGGATCGTTTAGATATTCGCCAAAAATCTAAAACAGTAACAGCCCTAATATACATATGTACGCACTTTTAATTAAATCTTTTAACATTGAATGATATCTTAGAAAAAATATACATTCATACATATTGGTGTCACCAACTTTTTGAGCCACAAAAAACTCTGGCAACACGAGTATATTTTAATGCGATTTAGGAAAAAAATCAACCTTCTTGGACAAGAAAATATCACTAAAAAAAACATTTTTTTCTTCATTTATTTCATAAATAATGCGATATGACGAAAAATCTCTACATTTTGTAGATTATAAAAAATTTTTCCGATTTTTCCTACGCTGCTATTTTAGTATCAAAAATACCTACATGTAGAGATTTTCCCCTACTTCTGCTAACACTGTTTACAAGCTTCTTTTTATGTTTTTTTTTTAACTATTAATCGATTTTATTTAACAAAATTGTAAATAAAGGATGACTGCTCTAAGTTTTTACTAAAAAAAAGAGAATTTCTGGGCCCAAATCGTCGCACACGTGATCGAATGAACTTTCGTATCGAATAAAACTTCGTGACGTATCAAAAACGAGATTGCGGCATTCGAAAGCTTTCGTATCGAAATTTGTTTAAAAAGTGTAATAGATTTTTATGCTTGTATACTAATGGCATGAGGCATTGCACTTTTCGCCGCATATAAATCAACAATGTTGATAGTGCCCTATAAAATAGGTGACTTCGGTTTATTTATGTGACTTTTTTATAACGGCGGCGCTTACCAAAAAGAGCAACAAAGCAACGCAAAAATTGCAAAAATTCGGAAAACATTTTACAAATTCAGAAAATTTGCAAAAAAAAGCGAAAATTCGCGAAAGTTTTTAACATATCAAACAAGCCATTAAATTGATTTAAAGTCCCTAAATTACAAGAATGGCAAAAATTCGATTAATAATTTTGAATTAACGGAAATTTGCAAACAGCGGCATGAAAGCAAAGTTTAGTATTTATTAAAAATTGTTAAAGCTGTACAGAATCAGAAAACTTACAGAAAAAATCTCTGCTAAAGCGAACATGGCTAAAATTCGCAGATAATCGCAAACTTGGAAACAAGCCCTAAAATTTGTTTGAAATCGGTTAAAAAAAAACAAAATGTCAACAATTAACAAAAAAATCTTTTTGCAAAAATAGCGAAAACTCGCGAAAATTTTTAATAATTCGACCAAGCCATAAAATTAATTAAAAGTCCATAAAATGAAAAGTCCAAAGAATTAAAAAAATTCTGTAAAAATTCCTAAATTAGGGGAAATTCGCAAAAAACTGCTAACAGCGGCATAATAGAAAAGTCTACTATTTATTAAAAATCGTTAAAGCTGTAAAGAATCAAAAAACTTTAAATACAAAAATCGCTTCCATCTATGACTATAATTTGCGAAAAATTGCAAAACTGAATGTTATTATTTTATTTCGTATTGCTGAAAAAAGTTTAATACTTAAATTTTTAGCTATTTGTTAAAGAAATCTAATATTTATTCCCAAAAAGTGTGTAAATTGTTTGTAAAAAAACAATTAAATGTTTTTACGAAAGCTCTTAACCTATCGAATGACATTTCGAGTAAAGTCATTCGATCGACTACTCGTTATCGAATGACATAATCTCAAAAAGTAAAATTTCGATCAAAGTCACTCGATCACGACTGCGACGATTTGGGCCCTGATTTGTTTTCGAAAAATTAGTTTCAAAAGCAGTGATAGTAACAGTTTGTTATTTCTCCTGTCTTGGTTTTTTAAAGATTATTCCTTTAATTTTTTTAACAAAAATGTAACTAAAGTTTTTTTTAAACTATTTTACTTTTTCTTTAGCAACTATTTCTATGAAATTAAATTTTTGGATGAAAATAAATTATGTAAATTTAAACAATAAATTTTAAAAATAATAATTTTTATGTAATACTGTTCGGGGGCAAAATTCCCAAATGTTTTTTGTACTAAAAATGTGTGTGCTTGTGAAAAATATGGGTGTGAACACTCAGTTGTGAATCAGGCTTAAGAATTTTTAGCAAATGATGTTGGTTTTAATTGATTTAAGTATACAAATTTTTGTAATTAAATTGAAACTTTTATCTAAAATAATAAAACGTACTTTTGCTTTTAGCATATCCTTAAACTAAGTTTAATTTTAAAAATGTTCACATTTTAATTTTAAAAAAGTTCACATATAAAACTTCATTTCAACTTAAAATAAATTTAAGATATTTTCCTAAAGCTAAAATTTTCTTTAATGCATTACCTCAATTTTGGTTGGTCTAAAATCTGGTTTAAGTTTAAACAACAATTTAAACAAAGAATTGAAGAAAACATGTAGTTTCCTTTAAAAAAAAAATACTTTCTTAATATTTTTCCTTAAAATCATCCAACAAACAGTTGTCACTAACAGTTTCTATTTTTCTTTTTTTATATATATGATTTTTCCGAACTTCGTTCCTCTCTTTTATAACAAATTACAATTGTTATAATACTGTTTCAACATTTCATATTCGTCTGAAAGTGCTTAAGAAATTAACATGATTTATATGGTGCACATTTGCACATTCCCGGCACAATCACTCTTTTAAGCAAATGTGTGCCTATGATTACCCACCATCATTTTTAATATTGTGATTAAGAGTTTTTCTTAACTCCTACGCCAGCAGTTCTTGAATAAAAATCTTGCCTCATCAACGTCACTTTTGTGTGTGTGTTGTGTTGTGTTTGAAAAGGATGTAGGAAAATGTAAAGTTTCTTAAGCTTTTAACTTTTGTTTAAACAAAAAAGCATAAAATAATATTAAATGTTAAGAAAAAAAAAAAAAACACAAAATTAATGCGATTTCTTTGAAAAAAAAAAACAAAAAAACCTAGAGCTTCTATTATTTTCTGTTTCAACTCCAACAAGTTGGCAGTGCAGCGAGGCAGTTACAAGTTCTTTTTGTTAAAACTTCATATTCAACTAAATTATGTTTGTTTTTTTTTTTTTTTTTGTTAACTCATACTCATGTAGGGCCAACACTTACAATGAAAAATTAATGTTGGCAACATAAAATGTGCTTTAAGTTAAGCTTTATTTTCAACACAAATCTTTATGCAACAAAAACTAAACGAGCAGAGGAGCCGCATTAAAATAACAACAGCAAAATAATAAGCATAACCTGGCAACAAGGGAGAATAATTTTATTTTTTTAAGCAATTTTTCATAAAGCAGTTTTCAGTTTTTTTTTTTTGGTAGAAGATGAAAAAAGCGGAAATTTAATTTAGATTAGCAAAAGCTTAAATAGAAAAAAAATCAGCATTAAATTTTTCTTATACGGGATTTTTAAAATTATACTTAAATGTACAAAAAGTTAATTTAAAGCTTAATCTAGAACTAAAATAAGAATACAAGTATTTCAAAATAAGGCTTTTAACAAAAAAAGCTCTTGTGGCTTTTTCAAAACAATGCCTTATTTAAAAAGAGTTTAAGATGATCATACAAACCCCTATTTGTAGTTAGTTAAAAATGTTTTTCTTTTAAAGAAAATATTATGCTCCATAAAATAAGATTTGTTTAAAGCTCTGTTTTTTAAGTCCTAATGTACTCTACAAGTTTTTTTTTTAAGCTCTTAAAAACATATTTTACTTAACTTTCAATCCCTAAAAGTATTAAGCTTAAATGCAGAAGTTTTATATTAACTTAAAAATGTTTTTAGCAAGCCTGTTTCTGTTAACTTAAGTACTTGTAATTATACCATAAAAGCTTTTGCTAAGTCTAACCTTAATAATTCAGCAAAATTACTCAAGAAGCCTAAAATTTTACTAATCTCTTAAATAAAATTTTGAGCTAAAATATTTTTTAAAAATTTATTTAACAATTCTTGTCTTTTAAAAGCTCTTAACAAACTTAAGTTATTTTAATAATTTTAATCATCAAAGATTTAGTAAACTTAAAGCATATTCCAGAATAAAAAATTTTATAAAAAATCGCTTATAAAATATTGTGAAATAATTAAAGCAACTTAAGCTTGAATTAAGCCTTAAATTTAAATATCTTTACAAATCTTAAGAATTTCATCAATTTAAAAACATAATTTTAAAACAATTACAAAAATAAGATTTTAAGTTATGAGAAGCTTTTAGCTTTAAGACTTATTTAAAGTTAGTGCACAAAAGTACTACATTTTTATTAAAAGCGTTTGGCAAGTTTTACTTCTAAAAACATTAAAATTATCTAAAAGCAATGGAAACAAAAAGCTTACTAATTAAAGCAAAGCTTTTACGGTGTAAAAATTCTGCTTTTTTTTGTTTTGATTTAATAAAAATTGGGAATTCAGCACATTTAAACGAAACCCTGCTAATGAATTTTTGACCCCCAAGATAAACTTTGTTAAAAGATTTAAAGCTTTTAAATATGTTAGTGGTTAAGTAAATTTTTTTATTTTACACAATTTAGGTAAAAGTATCTGAAGCTTTACGTAAGCTTTTTATACTTATTTATTATTTACTTACTGGAAAAAAATCAAATGACGCTTTTACTAAAGATTTGATTATTAGCATTTTTCAATTATTTAAAACATAATTTTTTTAAGAATTCAAACAATTTCTATTATTTAATCTCAAATTACAAGCGCAATTTTTTACAGAACTTCTACAATTTTTATTAATTTACCGCAATCAAAGCGTTTGTAATAATCGAAATTGATAGAAGCTTTTTTAATTTAAAATTATTTTATAGATTATTTTTAATAGTTTAAAACTATTTTTATTTTTAGAAAACTGTAACAAGTCATATTAATTAACCTCAAAGCTCTTTAGGAATATGGCTATGTTTTTCTATTTTAAAAGCTTTTTATAATAATATTTTCTTAAATATAAAAACTTAATTTTTTTAGAAAACTTAAACAATTTTTATGTTATGAATGAAATCGACGCAAAAGCTTTTTTGTATTACATATTTTTTTTAATTATGTATTCAAAACTTGAGTTTTTATTTAACTTCAGCATGTAATATTAATTTACCACAAACAAAGTAGTTATTTGAATTAAGCTAAGCTTTTTTCTACTTTGAAACCTTTTTATAATTATTTAAAACTTGATTTTTTTTTTAACTTATATATATTTTTCAATTTACGTTAAACAAAGCTCTTGTAGGTATTGTAATTAAACTAAGCTTTCTCTGCTTTAAAAGTTTATTATAATAATTTTTTTTAGCTATTCAAAACTTTTTTTGTTTAGAAAACATAAATAATTTTTATTAATTTACCATAAATTGTAGTTTTTGTACTTAAAAATTTTTTAAAAAATTTTTTTTACTAACACAAAACTTGATACCGCAAACAAGGCGTATGTAATAACTAAATTGATCTAAGAAGCTTTTAGTAATTTATAAGCTTTTTGGTATACAGAATTTTTTTTTTAGTTATTTAAAACCTGATTTCTTTTAATTAATCTCTAACATTTTCTATCAATTTACTTTAAACAAAGCTCTTGTATTCATTGTAATAAAGATAAGCTTTTTATACTTTAAAAGCTTTTTAAAAACATAGGTTTTAATTATATAAATGTTTATTTTTTTTAGACAAAACAAAACGTTTGTAATGATTGGATTTTAACAAAGCTTTTACTATTTTAAAAGTTTTTATACTTGTTTTTATATTAAGATTTACAGTTTAATTTTTAAATGAAAAGGCTTGACACTTTTTATTATTTACAAAAACTTTTAGTCATATTTGCTTATTTCTTTGTTTTAAATAAACCAAGGTTTCTGTTTTTATAAAAGCTTTACATTTTTTTTTTATAAACAACAATTTTTAGAGAAACTTTTTTTTAAACTCTTTGTAATTTTTTAGCTTAATATTCTTAACCCTTAAAAAACATGATTTTTCACTTATTTCTTACATGTTGTTTGAAAACATAATTTTCATATTCCCTTAGAAATTTCGTAATTACAATTAATTTTTAGTTTAACGACATGTAAAAATTCATTTCCTGTCATTTAAAAACTTTGTAATAAAAACATATTTCTTTTTTTTTATTATTAATGTAAAATAAGCTGTGTAAAATTTTTAAGGTGCGTTAAAGTGTGGCTGGTTTTACCTTTAATAAACTTTCTATATAAATTAAAAAAAAGAAAAATTGATTGTCATGACAAGTAAGTTAATTTCCGTTTAATGCAGAGAAACAGAAAACAGTTTCTACTTTAACTATGTACCTTCATTTTTTTCCCCACTTATGAATATTTCTTTCTTCAAGAAACATTTTCAACAAAATGTAATCAATTCTTATGAATCACAGTTAACTAAAATACATTATTTTTTTTTTTTAATGAAATCCCCACATACTGACTGCACTCATATAAAACTGTTTTGTATGACAGTTGTGTATACCACAATTATAAAACATACTTATATGAGTTTTTATTTTCATTTTTTTTAATGTATATAAGTATAAAACAAAACCAATTATAAATAGATTTATTTTTATAAAAATACACAACAATTACAGTTTATTCAGCAGTTTGTGTGATAAAGTTGTGCATGAAAAAAAAAACAACAAAAATTTCAAGAAAAAACTATTTGTTTCTCCTTCTCATACTTGTAATTATAGATAAACAATATAATTATTGTTATTATTGTACTTGATCCCTAAAGTTTTATTGTTGATGTTGTTGTTTAAAATGTTTCTTGTGTATTCTGTTTAAAAATGAGACAAATAAGCCAATTGTAAAATTTAGTAAGCGAATTTGTAGATTTAAGGCGAATAAACACATGAATCGCTCTAAATGACTAAAAACTGCGGAATTCACAACAAATGATGTGCATTTCTTAAACAAATGGTTTTCGTCTTTTAAAACTTATATAAAGGGTTCAAACTAAAGAAATATTTGACGGAAAAAGCGTGATCACTAAAAGATCAATCTTTGTTTTTTTTTAAATTTTCGCTAATTCAATAAACTTTATTTTTGAAATAATTGTTAAACGCTGTTTGCTATAGCAAGAGTTGTGCAAAATCAAACAACAGCCCCAAATATTTGTTAAGTATCCTTAGCTTTTTTCCTTATTTTTTATCTAACTTACAAAGAATTTGCAAAACCATTGCGACCCACTCAAGATAATATTTTAAAACTTTTTTGCAAGCAGCAGGATTCTACCAAAAGCAAAAATAATGGCTACCATGCGAGTAACAGACGTTGAAATCGATCTTGCATGTCCGAAATGCTGTTAAAGGGGCATAAGGAAAATAAAGTTTTCAAGTGAATCATTGCTGACGAATAAAAAAATGCTTAACTGCGGAAACCCAAAGAGCAAAAACCACTTGTGAAGCCCGGCCAACCAGCCAAAACACAAACAAATATCCGTTTATTTGGAGGGAACGGATCTGCTGAAATCGGCACAAATGATAACAGGGCACATGAACCTAGCACAATTGATTCTTTTCATGGGAGCGTTGATAGAAAAAAGCGCGACATTTGCCACCAGTTTTGAAGCTACAATTATTGCAGAGCTTTGCAACATGCTGCCAGACCAGTTAAAACGATTAAGACAATAAATGTTGGGATGTTTTGCCTCTCCCGCCTTATAACCAAAATGCCTTGTTCGACTGACAGTTTTTTGGTATCGCTTCTGAACATTTTTACCGAAATGCGCTTCACTTTAGCACAAGGGTTTTGAAATTGGTTTGATTCGTTCTTAACATAAAAATCCAAAATGTTGCCAGACATAGAAAAGGTTTTTGTAAACGATGGCCAATAAATTTAATTAATTTATGTATTAATGTTTTACAATAAACGCTTCAAATTTATCTAAAATGTAAAAATATTTTTAGTTACACAGCCGAGCTTCGATCCCTAACAGAGGACGAAAAATGTTCGTCATGTTTTTCGGGTTAAAAAAAATGAAGTGGATTCAACCTTCCTACCAAACAATCCATCCAAGAAGCTCCCTGAGCACCCATTCCCTGGAACAAGGATAACATCATGACCAAGGACAGGCAGCCACCACATCCTGGAAAAAAAGGTAGGAATCAAAGATTAGCAAGGTTTCCCACCACTACACCAAATACATGGAGGGAGTTGTTTCTTGGCAGCCCCATTATTCCAGGACCTGCTACAGCAGACCAGTTATCTACTTAGCTAGAACAACAACCGATTAAAGAAACTGATACAAAGAAAAATTATAAATTTAATAGATTGGTACTCCAATAACTAGGAAAGTGAAATCTCACATGGCAGGGCGCGAAAACAACTGCAACAAATGGTGTAAAATGGAGATGCTTTGTGGAAGCCATATGCTCCTAAATGAAATAATGAATTTAAAAAGAAGAATAAAGTGAGACGTTTCTTCCATTTATTAAAACTGCATTCGCAAAGCCCGTTACGTGACGAACAAAACGTAAAGGAAGTAGATTCTTTCTGCTACCCCGGAAGCCTTAATAACCAAAACTTGTAGCACTCCGGAAGACGTGTAGAGTTGAATAGGAAAGGCAGTCTAACTGAACCTAATAAGGATATATATTCATACGAACTAAATGCAACATATTTAACAGTTGTATTAAGTATATTCTATTTTACGCCTGCGACCTACAAGGGGTATCTAGGGAAACGTATAAAGGATATTTAAATTTTTGTGTTATTGACTGACCAGACCTGGCATGGCACTGGTCTGGCTATTTTTTAATTCTCCTTCGGGGATCACTTGGTGGTTATGGTTTGTATTCAAAGTCACAGAAAGTTAGATCTTGAAAAGCCTGCTTTGATAGCTGATTTTTCACCACCTCTGGGAAAGTTTGGCATGCGGGCCATAGGTGCTGTTGCTATTCAACAGATGCAGCGGAGGTTACATAGCCCCAGCTCCTTAACAAGTGGTGAGTGTATAACTCTACCGGATTGTACACTCAAAATGTTACCGGTGTGTACTGGTTACTCTCTCACACACAGGGGCGGATAGTAAACGCATTGTTTACCATCCAGTTTTAGAAGCAGAGTAAGATTAGGCCGACATAAACGGTGCAGATGTAAATATTTTCTATCCATGACCTCCTGCGAAGATTGAGACACGACAAGCCGGCATTTTAACTCTCTACAAGCATTCCAATCGTGGCTTACGGAGAATACTCAAAATACTGACCAAGCAACATCAGTAATGGCGGTTTACTGGTCACACTCCTATTAATATAGAAATTAACAGAATAGCCCTGTATAAAGCACACATTACGAAGATCCCACGAAGGCCGCCAAAGAAGGAGTCGACTTGGCCACACACGGAGACGACAACTTGACATCGAGGTCGTGGGTTCATTGAGGAACGAAACCAAGCAATATATCGTACTAAATCATAAACACGGTTTTAACTCTAATAAGTTTTCTTTGCTTAAAGCAGTGAAAACTACTCAAAATCTCTAAATATATATTTGTTAAAGAAAATTTAAGCAAAATTTAAAGAAATGAGGTAAAGTAAAATTTATAGCAAATTTTTCCAAAAATTCTTTAACTTGAAACCTTTATAAATATAAAGAAATATGATATTTTTTTCACTCCAATTATTGTTACATTCCTTTCGAATTGCAAAGAAATTCCATCTTTCCCATTGTAGTGTATCAGAGCACTTCGTGCTGTAGGGTTTTGTTGCAACAATAAGCATTTAAAGGAAATTTGAAAAATTGCTAGCAATTATAATTGTCATTAAAGAAAAACAAAGAGAACCAGAAAGAAAAAAAAAAACAAAACCAAAATAAAACTACAAAATTTAACAAGAATAATAAAAATAATAACTTCATCATTTATGGCCATGCAATACGTACAAGATCCCTTTCAAAACTTTAAATTAGTTTCATACAATTTTTTTTTTTTTTGCTTTTTCTTTAAATTCTTACTTATTATTGTTATTGTATTGGCACTTAATAATAAAGATAAAAATAATATTGAAAAATTGTTGCAAGATGAAACCCCTCTAGTTCAATGAAAAATTATAAAAATTGCTATATAATGATAAGAAAATGAAAGAAAGAAAAAAAAGCAACAAACATTATGAAAAAAGCAATTAATAATTATGAATAAACTGTTGAAGATTGCAAAAATGAAAAAAATAAGGAAAAATTTGTTGATTGTAGTTAATTATTACGAACCAAATGGTTAAATTTACTATCTAAAAGAAAACGAAATAAAAACAGTAAAAAAAATTGCAAAATTATAATGAACAAATTTAACCTGAGTTTGTATCTCACTGTACATAATTGTATTGTGTAGTTCAGTGGCATATTGTGTCTGTGTCAATTAGTGGATTTCATTGGCAACCTCTTCAAACAGTCCCTCTATCATGCAACACTATTATGTCAGCATCACTTTAATATTGCACGATACGAAATACAGTGCAGGCAATAAGTAATACAACCTTAAAAGCTACAGTTTGTAGCAAAAAAGTTCGAAGATATAATGAGATGATTCACATGCTTCAGGGTTTAGTCGCTAAATCTTAAGTTTTTTAAAGAGTGAGAGAAAAAGCTACTAAAGGAGAGGAGTGGCTTTCCAACGTCTTCGTTATTCAGTGGAAACCGTAAGTCTAGCAAGCTTATCTGCCCCTATGTTACGTAACTCCAACACAACTTACCGAAAGCTCTTCTCTAGAACGTTGCGTTGCATTAATTAAATTATTTAAATGTTACTTTTCATGGCATTAATGTTAAGAAGTCTAAGGAAGATTACTTTATTATAACAAACCTTTTTTTATATTTAATTTTACACTGTTATTGCTGCCTAGTACAATGTAAGCCCACTGTACCTTTCTCTACATAACATTTAAATTAAAGTAGAATGCTTAAAAAAGAATGATGAAAATAAAGTATACATAAAAAAAGGAAAATACCTCTTATAATTTGAACTGAAGATGTCTTGCTATTGAACTTTTTTATAGTTTTTAATGACACTACAAACATAAAATACAACAAGAAGCAAAAAAAAAAACCAACAAGCAAACATAGAAACCGAATAGAATAGAAAGAAAACTTTATCAACCATTCCACAATTTACTATGCAACACATTTGTGGTGGCTGTCAACAACAAATGCATTGGCAAATCGATTTCAAAACTGCTCGGATACAAAAAAAAAAAAAAAATGCTGCGTAAGAAAGAATACGAAGCGACAAAGCAAAAAAAAAAAAAAGCGAACAAAAACATTTGCTAGCATTTTCGGCTCCCCTGACATTAGCGACAATGCAGCATGAACTTAAAGTTAAAAAAATCAAAAAAAAAAAAACTGCAAAAAAGTTAAGGATGAAAAATAAAAAAAAATATTTTATCATTGCAAAACGATTTGTCGCTATTTTTCATAATGTTAGTAGTTGATGGCAGTTGTGTTGTGGCAAATGATGCCAAAATAATCATGATGTTAATGATTATTATAAAGCTGAATATAATGACAGTTTTCTACTCTCTGCCATAAATGTTGCTGTAGTATTTAGCAGTAACGTTTGATCTTTCTAGTAAAAATTTTACATTAAAAACTCAACTGTACCTCTTAGAAAATAAGAAAATTTTGGGGGAAAAATTATGATACCAAAATAACACTTAACAGTTAGTGGAAAAAACTTTATAAGAAAACGATTTTCATGCACATGATTTTAAACAAATCATTATAATGCTTTAAATTTATAGCACAATTTCTTAAAAGAAAAAAAAAACGGTTGCTGCAACATTTATCTTGTATATTTATGAAACAAAGTAAAAAATTTTGTTTACTAAATAATTTTTTAAATTTATATAAAATACCAAAAATAAAAAAAAAAAATGTTTCAGCAACACTTTTCGGCAACAATTTGTTAGCAACTTTTTTTGGCAACATGTTGCTAGAATGTTGCTGTTTTGAATCAATGTTTGGTTAAAATTATTTTTACACATTTTTTTATTAAACTAAAGCAATTTAATATGCATGAAACCAATAGCAACATGTTGATAATTGTTGCTTATTTTATATGTTTATATTGCGTTGGATTGCTACTTGGTAAGAACAATGTATAGAAACATTTAGATAGCATTTCTAGAGGTAAAGTAAAACTATTCTTTAAGCAACAATATTTTTCAAATATGCATTAAAAAAAAAAAATTATCAGCCACAACGTTTCAAAATGCAACATTTGGCTTTAAAGTTGCTAATGTTGCTCTATATTTTACTTTTAGATACTTTTGCAAAGAAGCTTTTCAAGCTAGATATGAAAAAAAAAACTCCCCGAGAGTTTTCTCAATTTTTGCAATTAAATTTAAATAGGAAAACTGGGAGAGGAAAACAAATTTCAGAGAAATTTTTATTTGTAATTATGCTGTTTATGTAAACGACATTATAATGATTGTGTTGTCAAACATTTTTTCAGCAACTTTAGATATTGTGATTTATGTAAAATAAAGAGCAATGCGTTGCGCAAAATGTCCTTAGCAACATGTTACTTCTAAATTTTGTATGTTACTAAACATTTTTTGTTATATTCCTAAAACGTATAATATTTACAACAGAATTCCTAATATAAATATAACAACATTCTCGCAAAATGTTGCTATAGCTATTGTAATTCTTTTATTGCAACCAAAATTATCACAAGCTGATGTTGCTAAGAAAAACCGAGTAGCAACATTTCTGTAGTGGTTTTATATAATACTCTAACTGTTAAATACAGATGATATCAAATGAAATCTAAATTTCTTTCTTTTTTGCTATTTCTAAATACAACAACTATATGAAAAGTAGAAGAGTAGAGTGTACTTGGAAAAAAGGATTCAAGTAAAAAATATTAACAATGACAACAATAACAGCAACAACAACGATTAAGATAATAATGATGATTACAGAGCTGAAGTTTAGACTGTTGCAAATGCTTAATGCAGTTAAGAGTAGATTTGATGTTGATGTCGTTGTCGTTGTTGCTGCTGCTGCTAATGCAACTCCAATGCATTCAATTCTATCACTATTGTCGTTTTCATAGTCGTTGCAAGCTTTTCATTTTTGTTGCCGTTGTTGCTGATGATGATGATGCAAAAGTCGGCATTTGACATTCTGTTACTTTTCGCACAGATGCTGAAAGTATTTACAACAGAACAACTAAAAATATCTTTAACATACCAGCCTTATCTTCAAATGTTACCAACCACATACTTTCAGCTTCTGTTCCTAGAGCTGGAGTTTTAACTACTGGCGTCCATACATTCATGTATAGTAAATTTTAGAAGTAAATACTCTTACTGATTTCTGTTTGTATTTTTTCTAAATTGAAAAATTTTCTATCTGCATCTGTGCGCATGATGATGATGATGCATTTGCTGGTAACCGTATGTTTGAATAAAGTTTATAAGAATTGTTAGGATGAGCAAACAAAAAAAAAAAAAAAAAAAAAAAACAAAATAAAATTGTTATGCTTCGTTTGCCTCATCTCCGCTTGTTAATTTCTTTTTTTTTACATCTTTCTAATGTTGTTGTGGTAGATTTGTTTGGTTTTGCTTGATTTTGTGCCCCATAATGTTGATTATGATCTTGGTGAGGCTGACTAGGTTCTTTGTGATGGTGACATGTTAAAGTTTGGTTTCAGTTATTTGAGATTTTCTTCATTTGTTTGTACTTTTAATTTTTAATTTCCCATTTATCTTATGTATCTGATATTTTGTTATCCAGTATTATAGATTAGTCAAGCTTTTTCCTGTAGAGATTAAGTTGAGTTTGAACATTTTGTTTCTAACTAAAAGACTTCTAAGCAGGAAGTGGACTTTGGAGTTTAAAAAAAAGGAAAAAAGTTGGTATTGTCTTAATTGAATTTTAAAGGAATTATGAAGAGCTTTGGCCGAAGAATGACTTTTGAGTGAGATTAAGTGAAGTAGATTAAAAATACAGCAACATATTGCCATTAAGTGAAGTAGTCTATGAATACTGCAACAAGTTGCCAAAATATAATATTTCCAAACATGTTGTTTTCTTGCGTTTTTAAGAACTCAAACTTAAAAAACACATTAAAAACTTCTGCAACATTTCGTATGTATGTATGTGTTACTAGTAACCCTATACATATTTTAAGCAACACGTTGATAAAATTACGTTTTGTTTTTTCAAATAATTCAAAACTTTCTTATGATAAAAATTTATAATTTCAAAATAAGTTTCCTGTTTTCATACGAAATTAAATAGTTTTTCTGAAATTTTCTATGTTGCTGCAAACTTAAAAAAACACATAAAAAACTTGTGCAACATTTCGTATGTATGTATGTGTTACTAGTAACCCTTTACGTACTTTAAGCAACATGTTGATAAAATGACGTTTTGTTTTTTCAAATAATTCAAAACTTTTTTATGAAAAAATTTTTAATTTCAAAATAAGTATGAAAACATGAATCATACGAACTTAAATAGTTTTTCTGACATTTTCTATGTTGCTGCAAACATTTTGGATAATTATTTGAGTATTAAGCCTGGTTCAGTGTTTAGTGCAAAATGCCGTCAAACTCAATATAAACAAAATTCTGTGAGAAATATACGAAAACAGTTGTACTCTGTTTATATTGCGAAAAATATACGAAATGTTTCTAGCAACATTTTTGGTTTCCGTGCGAAAGAAGTGCAGATTATATAGTTTCGCACGGAATTTTAAGCAGCAACTTAACATTTTTTTGTACATTTTATTTTTATTTTTTTTTGTTGTAGTAGTTTTAATAGCAAGGGTTTCAAAAAGAAAAAATTTAAATGGCAAAAAGTTTTTGGTCTTTGTTTACCTTCGCAAAACAATGTTGTAACTAATTAAAACGTTAAATTTTGCAAAACCTCTAGATAGATAATATTGATATATGTCAAAATGTGTGTGTAAAATAAACAGTGTTGCATTTTTCGCAAGTTTTTACAGAGTACTAGGCTTTAAATAATATAAAAAAATATATAATCAACTTCTTATTCTTCTGTTTCCATCATGAAATACGAGCTTCTTTTAGCAACAGGTTGGTTAAACATGCTAAAAAAATGTTAAAAGTTATTTTAAACTGATTTATAGTTAAAAATTTTCTAGTTTATGAAAAAAAAACAATTTTAAGAACATTTTGATCTTTGTTAAGAATTGTATATATTTTCTAGCAACATGTTGCTTCAACGTATTCTATGTTAATGCAGATATTCGTAAAATATTTTAATGCAAATTTTTAAAGCAAAATTTTTATTTAATTCAAAATCTCAGTCACATGTTGGTCTGATGTTTTCTTAGGTATCCCTATATGATTTACAACATGTTGCTTAACCTTCTCAATGTTGCTACAAATTTTTTTTTAAATTTTTTAAACATTTGCTATTAAAAAATTGCCTAATTAAAAAAAATATATTTACATATTGCTTTTTGATTTTCATATTTCTTCCATCAACATGTTGCTTTAAAATTCTCTGAAAATATTTGTATTCTTTAGTCTGGGCACACACTATGAAAGTTCTCTATTAGGAAGTCTAAGTTTAGTGAAGAAAAGCATGTTCTTTTCTCTACTCACCAACAAACTCAGACTTAATGATAGAAAACTTTCATAGTGTGAACCCAGACTTAGGTGAGCAATAACTAATATTTTTTTTTTTTTAAATAATTTTGAATTACAAACTATCGGTCACTGTTTGGCCACTGACTGTAAAGTATGTCTCGTCTAAAACATTTCATACCTAAATACCTTTTTTACATATTTGCTTAAATGTCTTTATTTTTTTATTATTATTACTGTTGTTGCTGCTATATGCATTTACTATTGTTGTTATTTATGTCTTTAAGTTGGCAGCCATACCCAGGAAAAACTTTTTGATTTTTAGTAATAGGTGGTAGTTATTTCATACGTTACTTGGTAAGAAGTTGGCATTACAATTGTCATTATTTTGAAAACTTTAATAAGTACTTACTAGTAATGACCACAACAACTACTTATTACTTCTATTATTTTCACTACTGAATATTTGCTTACTAATAATCAGCTCAATAACTGCTTATTAGTTGTGTTGTTTTCAGTACTGAATATTTACTTACTGGTAACGCACTTAATAATTACTCATTAGGTCTATTAACTAGTGATTTTTTGGCTTCTGGTAAGTATATTGTAAGTACTTACAATTCAACTTACTAGTAGTTAAATAATAACTAGATATTTTTTGCCTTCTTGTAAGTGTATTGTAAGTACTGAATTCTGTGGACACCTCGAACAAAAATAAGTAGTTATTCAGCCGAAAAATAAGTAGTGTTTATTTTCTCCAACGTTATTTGCTAACTTACTTGGTAAGTAAAGTTTTTGCTGGGTAGATGCAAATAGAAAGTACTGCAACTATTTTAATAGCCGCCTTTTTTCGCTCTCTCTTAGTCTTGTTTATTGCTATAAACAATTTTTTCCTACTTTTAAAAAAAGCTCATTTACTTTTTTTTCTATTTGCTTTTATTTTTATTGTTGTGGCTGTTGTTGCTGATTGCAGTCACAGTCATCAATGTGTTTCTTTTTTTTTTTTTTGGAATGTGTTTGTGCTTGTTGGAAATGCAGACAAGTAAATTATATGCTGCCGGTGTTATATACAGACTTACAAAGACTTGGACTTGCATCCATCTAGCCAGTCAACCAGCCAGCCATACGTACATCTATTCCTAAGTATTCAAACAATACAATACCTTTTTAGATGTCAATGGCATAGATACTATAAAATATGCATTTTGGAAATAAGAAATAAAAAGCAACTACTACTCAGTATCTACTCTACTCAAATAAATTTCTAGCGCTATTTTTTTTTCTTCACATTTTGCAAATATTTATTTGTTTGCCTGCTATTAAGACAATGCACTTGGCACAATGTTGAAGAAAAACAAAAAAAAAAAAACCAACTGCTGTAGCCAGCCATTGTGGCCATCATTCCTCTTCGACAGTCTGCCACTACTTTACTGTTTAATGATTGATATAAGAAAAAGTCATAAAAAGACATAAGATGAAAATTTTTTAGCTAAACTTGAGATTATTTTATTAGAAATGCATAAATAAGGGCCAAGTTTAAAAAGAAAATTTTAAAAAAAAATTTTTAAATGCTAATTTTTGGGAAAATAAATTTTTAATAAATAAGATTCCAACAAATTTTAGAAAACCCAAAGATATGTAATAGCAAACAAAACTGCAGAGTGAATGAGAATTGCAAACACTCAAAAAATCTTATTTGCACGATATCAAAGCTTAAACAAAATACCAACAAAAAACAGAGAGTTTATCTTTTCTTACTTTCCCCACTACCTTTACAGTGTATTTATCAAGAATAAAGTTGGGAATTAAGCACGACAAACAAAATCTAATTTATTTATTAAATATTTAAAAATACAATAACAAATAATGTTTAAACTCAATATACCGAGCAATAGTAACGAAGACTTTCAATATGTTTTAGTTAAACAGTTCATAGTCTCTAGCGAAAATCGAACCCGCAAGCCCTACCACTTAGCTCACTTACAACCAGCCAACTGGGGCGAGGCGCCTTAACAAGATGTGGAACAACTAGTTTATACTTTCTACTCTTTTAATTTTTAAACAATAGTTCGATTGTTTGCAAAAGTGTATTTGGAAATTTTTATGTAGTTAAAGCGGTTAAAAAAACACTAATTGTACACAAAAACATAATTTAAAATATGTATTTTTCGTTGTGTGAAATTTTTATTCTACAACATGAAAATTAATTAAAATTGTTGTTGATAATTTTTCATTCTTGACTGTTGCCGGGCTCGAACCCTGGCCGGCAGGCTACCCTGACATGTTTCGATCGCAACCACTCGATCTCCTCAGAGGGATTTGCCGTCTTACACTCGCAGCCAACGACGACTGTTGACGTCAATAGTCAAACATCAATCCTCAAACCAAATTGTATTTTAACCTTTGGTAGATCGAAATTTGCTTTTTTGAATGATTATCCATTTAAAATGATTTTACATGTTTTTCCTTACTTCTGTTTCTTCGTACTTTTGTCAAGAATTCTTCTTGAAGTCCAAAATAATAATAATTTAATGAAAATTAAATTTGATGAACTTAAGCCTAATTAAAAATATTAAAAAAAAATTTGGATTAAAAACCATAAATAGTTTAACAAAATAACCACAATACTAATTATTGAAATATTCTACTCTAAACTTTACAAATTCTACAATTTTTATAAGTTACTAAAAAGTAGACAAAATATGCCTTAAACTGATATACAACTTGTTGTTTCTTTAACCCTGGATGGTTACTGTTCGCCGAATCGACGATACTCATTTACTCTTTATAACATAACTTTTTTTTATCAGAATTTAAATTACGTTCTTTTTTTCAACAACGTTAGCTGATGGCGAAAGCTTTTAAAAGTAGATTAATTTGAAAACTCAAAATGAGTTCAAATTCGTATCGAAATTCGAGAGAAATGTAATTTTTTAATAAAATGCTTAACTAAATAAATTTTTGTTGCTTTTTTACTTTAAAATTCGTGCCGCTAGAATTTTTTTTTTAAATATTTTGTCGATTCGGCGAAGAGTTCCCTTTATGTACTAAAATGTAGAGTAACCTTCCAGGGTTAAAACAAACCTTCAGCTGCTTTACACATAAGTCTGAGTTCATACGGCGCTTTCTTTATTGAAAAGATTCTTCCTTTTTCTTCTTTGAACATGAATTGGTGTTCAAATGATTCATGTCATGTCGACGCCATGTTTTTTATTTTGTATAGTCGTGCGTATGAAAACAAAAACAAAATTAAACAACGAATAAGAAAACAAAACGTAAAGACAGTACAGGCATGTGTGTACTCGTTTCTTTTCCCCTCGCCCCTCTCGCCTATAAAGTAGCAATCTTTTCAATAAAGAAAGAGCCGTATAAACTCAGACTAAGATCGTAAGTATCGTAGCATGTCTGGGTTGGACATCACTGATTTAAAAACTCCTAAAGTCCCAGTACTACCAGACTTCGCACTTTTTTTTATCTTTTTAATTATTTCCTTTTAAATAGTTTTCTTTTTTTAATATATTTCTTTTTCTTTTCCCTTTCCAGGTAAATGAACTGATTTTCAAACCACAAACATTTTAAATTGTAATTTTCAAAAACCAAGTAAGTTTTAGATTAATTTCTTTTGCTTATTATAACCACAAATTCTCTATAAATTCTCGTTCATATTCCTCATTAAAAAGAGTTTTTTTAAAACTCCAATAAAACTGTGTGAGAATAAAGAGAGAAAAAAAACAACAACCACAATTCTTTCGGTTGGTCAATGGCCAGTGACATTTTGATTAATCCCACACTATCAATTGTCAACTTTAATGACTTTGTCTACACTATTTGGTTTGTCTTTCTATTCTGTTTGGCACTGAAGCATCACAAACAACATTGTCATCATTATCATCGTCATCATAAACATTTTGTTGCCTCTGACTCTGATCTGAAACCACAAACTCGCATCAAAATTACACACACACACACACTCATCCAAATGCTTCCTCCTAAAACCAACTACAACTGAAAGAGAGAAAGACAAACAGTGACAAATCAAAATACAACTGCAATAACAAACAGCAATAAATCATATTTATTGCTAAAAATGTTCAAAGATAATGATCATTAAAAGACAGTAGAATGGGGAAAAAATGGCAGAAACAAAACAAATTATTTTTTAAGTTTAATTTGTAAAATTTCTAATAATCATTGAAGCCTACAATAGTTTTGTCTATTTGTTTGTCATAGATTTAATTGGAATTTTTGTTGTTGTTCCTTGCTAAAAATAGAAACAGATACAAATTTTATTTAATTATGTTTGAATTTTTTTTTTATTATCGTCTATAAAATTAAATATTTTGTGTCATGTTTTCTGTGGTTTGTTGTTTTTTTCATTAAATCTATAAAATATTTTTGGAGAGAAAAAAAAAAAATAAATAAAATTATCTTGATGACGATTATAATCGAACGATGTTTGTGGGACAAGTATGTTTTGCAGGGTTGGAAAATCGAAATTTATGTCCTACTAAACCCCTAGACAAATAGTACTTTCTTTGGCAAAAAGTACTTTTACGGGAGCAAAAAGGTAACACAATTTTAGAGCAGAACATTATTTAGCGTACGGTACACACAGCCAGAAACGATATTTATTTTTTAATGTTTTTGTATTAGTACACAACCCTTAATACCGTTCATAACTATGGTTTAGAAAACTGCAGTCGAAACCAAAAACTGTCGAACAAATAACGAAAATTTGTGCACTACTTTTCACTTTTTGAGTTGGTTCGACAGCGACTGTTTTTGTTGGCCAATGAAAAATGAAGAGGTGGAGGAAACGGCACTTTAACTGCAGTTTTTTAAACGCTGTTCATAAATATTTTCACGAAATTAACCAACATTATGTAGTGTTCTGTTTGCGTTTTGAAACAAAACAATGTGTTTTTTCTTTCATTAATGAAGGAAAGAGCCAACAACAAATTTTAGCAACGCCTCTCACTAGTATTGTTATTGTTGCTTGTTAATTTGCACGGCCACAGCATGAATAACTTAAGTGTGTATTGTGTACATGTTCTGTTTTTGTAAAAACTGAGCTGAAACGAACGAACATTAATGTGCTAAATCGAACACAACGCAGTTTGTGGTTTTTTACGAAAAACCTAACGCAATGAAATGATCTCATTTTAATGTTGAGTTGAATTAGAATGAAAGAAATAAAGATTACGACATGCTCATATTTCCCGTTAGATGACGTTGCTTTGAACGGCCAGGGTTGCTATGCTTAGAAGGCCTTTAGATTTGCGAATTTCTTATTAGTTATCTATGTACTTTATAAGAGCAATTAAACAACAAATATCTTGAGTTTGCAAGCTTAAAATTATTAACCAACAGGAATGCAGTTCGCTTGACGTCATTTATGAACATGCGCAGAAGATTAAAATTTTATTTTCGGGATGGCGTCATTTTGATTTTTTTATACTTGGATTAGTATGGTATTTTCATTGCTTACGAAGATCACAAACAGAGTTAAGTTTTTGTTAGGTATTTACTACACAAACACTTGTGTGTTTGTGTTTTCCATTTAATAAAAACCAATTGCGGTATCTTGTTTTTTCGCAAACATAATATACCATTTGTGATAATTTGAAAAATGAATTTTAATTTGTATTACTTTTGATCTTTTTAGACAGTGTCCAACAGAAGTTGACTACTAGTAAAACATATACACAAAATGGACCAGGTTTTTGGTATGAAAATGTAAAATAATATATTTGAACCCTGCTGATGGAATGCATGATTTTTGTGAGAGGAGTTTCCGGCTTGGAATACTAAACACCTTTTTCATCAGCAATAAAAACTGCTGTTTTGTATAATTTCGTTCATAAGCATTCCTGCACGGTAAAAGCTCCCTCTCTCTCTCTCTCTGTCGCTTAAAATTTATGAATTTTTTCTTTCAATATTAACTAAGACAGAACGTTATCGACCCAAAAATGTTCTAATATAAATAGTTTTGAAAATTTTGACAATTTGTCCCTTACTTCGACATAAATCAGGCAAATATTGAAGGAAATCCTGCTTTTTTTAAAGACTACTCTTAATATCATAGAGCCACAGAGTACCTGTCCAAGTCCAATAGTTCTGAGTTGTTCATCCCTGATGTGTTGTGTGTAGTTTAGAGTTTTAAACCTCAATTTAGTTTTATAAATAAAATATTTTCGTGGTTTTAATTAACTAACGTTTATATACAATACGAAATCGAAAACCAACCTCCAGTATTTAATTAAGAAAAAAACAACTTGTGCTAACTGCATTAAAATGAATCATTTCCCTAAGATCTGTAAGAATTTAATTGGAGAAGCATCTTTTTTATGAGAAATTGCTTACAATTGTTTGAATTTTAAAGAAAACTGCTAAATATTGTAAAGAATTTTATTCGTTATACATACATTTTGAAAGCAAATGTTTAAAATGACCTAAACCTGCAATCTAGTTTGCATAAACATGTCTAACAGAAGCCATAATAAAGCGCCTCCTCGAGAAGTTAAAAACAAAACAAGCGAAATCGTTTTTCTCGCCTTGGGACTAGCAAGCTACTAACTTAAACGCTTTGCCTCTTTTATGCATTTTTAAGAGAATGTTGGAGGTTGACAGTTTTGCCTCTAAGTTTTTCCTTTTTAAAGCAGTCGTGCCCATTTTCAAAATTTCTTGGCACGTATGTTCGGGCGTCAAAATATTGCTTACTCTCTATATTCGCTATGGGTCCCACGTTAAAATACCAATCATTAACTTGTTTTCGCTTTGCTGTTAATCTGATGTTATTTTTTCAAAGCGAGTTTTTATCTGCTTTAAACACGCAAGCATGAATATCAGAGTATTTATGGTGACCACCACTGTTTAAGAGCAGTGGCCGGCAACAGACATACTACGATATTTTGTATCTAAAGATAATTGATTCTCATATTACAAAAAGAAATTTTTTTGAACTGCAGTTTTGTTTTCAAAATTTTGTTTAAATTTGGTTTTACTCAAATTCAGTTTCCAGAACATGGCCGAGTTTTAAGTAGTATTTATAAATTCTAATCTTTTAAACAATTTTATGCAAAATAAAGTTTATTAAACTTTCCGGTCCTCTTTTATAATTTTCTCATAGTCCATATTTAATTACATACATTTACTTGTATTTTGCCACAGACATTCGCTATGCTTCATTATAACATTTCATCCTTGAAATTTGTTTTGTAGCATAAACTTTTAAATTTTTAATGTTTCCCTCTTACAAAGAAATCTAAAAGGAGTAAAACAGAGATTTACATTCTTTTCATACGGTTTATCTATTAATACCGTAATTGTAATTAACTTTTCATAGAATTACACATAAAAACATGAGTTATCTAATAAATTTTTTATATATTTAGCAAAAAACAAAAAAAAATAATAAAGCTGTCGTTAGAACGTTCTCTCTTCAGGCCAGTTACAGTTTGCCAAGTCATAAACTGCAATGATGATAAAATTTAGTTTTTTTTTCGTTTTTTGTAATTTTCTGCTTTTTATGGGGAAAAAGAATGAAATAAATATTATGAAATGTTTATTCTGTCGGTTCTTCGTTTTTTTATTATTATTTTTAGCAATTAAGCTCAATAAAAATTAAGAAATATTGCAAAAACTGCAGAAAAATTTTAAAAACTTAAGTTAAGTTATAAGACAAATGCAGAATGCAAAGTGGAGCTACATGTGAAGTTTTGCTATTTGCAAAAATCTTACAAAATCTCGCTATTCGAAATTAAAAAAAAAAATATTTTAAAATATCAAAATTTTGTTAAATTTTAAGGTTTGCAAAAATTTGCTATTTTTTTCTGCGAATGCGAATTTTAAGAAAAATGTTAAAATGTTTATTTCACTTTTGAAAAAGAACTTTTTGAAAATTTTCGAAAAAAAACATTTTAGAAGTAAATTTTCTAAAATTTCACTAAATTCTAGAAAATAGTTTACTATTTTATAAAAAATTTTATACTATTTTATAGGAAATAATTTACTATGTTTTCTATTTTATAGGAAATATATTACATACTATTTTATAAGAATTATTTTATTATTTTATAGAAATATTTCACTTTTTTATAGGATATATTTTAAATACTTTTAAAAGAATTATTTCACTATTTCATAGGAAATATTTTACTATTTCGTAGGAAATAATTCACTATTTTATAGAAAATTTTTCACCATTTTAGTAGAAATATTTCACTATTTAAAAAAAAAAATATTTCACTGTTTTTTAGGAATATTTCACTATTTTATAGAAAAATTACACTATTTTATAGCAAATATTTGACTATTTTATTAGAAATGTTTCACTATTTTATAGAAAATATTTAACTATTTTATAAGAAATATTTCAATATTTTATAGAAGATATTTCACTGTTTCATGGGAAATATTTTACTTTTTTATAAGAAATATTTTACTTCTTGATAGGAAATATTTCACTATTTTATAGGAAATATTTCACTATTTTATAGAAAATATTTCACTGTTTTATAGGATTATTTCACTATTTTATAGGTCATTATTATATTTTATTAGCAATATTTCCCTATTTTATAGAATATACTTAACTATTTAATAAGATATATTTTACAATTTTATAGAAAATATTTGACTATTTTATAGGTAATATTTTACTATTTTATAAGAAATATTTAACTATTTCATAGGAAATATTTCACTATTTTATAGGAAATAATTTACTATTTTAGAAGAAAGATTTCACTATATTAAAGAAAACATTTCACTATTTTATAGTAAGTATTATTTCACTGTTTTATAGGAAATTTTCACTTTTTTATAGGAACTATTTCACTGTTTTATATAAAAATTTCACTATTGTATGGAAAATATTTTATTATTATATAAGAAATAGTTTACTATTTTATAGGAAATATTTTACTATTTTATAGAAAATATTTCACTAAGTTATAGAAAATATTTCACTATTTTATAGGAAATATTTCACAGTTTTATAGGAATATTTCACTATTTTATATGTAATTATTTGATTTTTTTTTTAGCAATATTTTACTTTTTTATAGGAAATATTTTATTGTTATATAAAAAATATTTAAATATTTAATAAGAAATATTTTTTTTTATTGTACATATGTACATTTAAAAATGTTGTAGAAAATGATTAAAATTTGTAACATCAAATAGCAAATTTACGATAATTTTATAGAAAATATTGCAATTATACAATTTTTTAATATAATTTTACAGTTAAAAAAAAAATTTCAGTAATTTACTTAACAAATTTTTAAATATTAAATTATAGCAACATTTTTTTAAAAAAATTTATAGCGAGTTTAAACATTAAAATTCTGAAGAATATTTCAAAAATGCATAATATTTTCAAATTCTATATTATTTAAAAAACTATATCTTTAAAAAAATTTTCGTAATTTTTAGAAATTTTGTAGAATATGTTTATAATTTTGATTTTTTTATAGCAAAATTTATAGCAAGTTTTTGCAAAAATTTCAATGCTTTTGAGGGAATTTTCCAAATCGTACTGTTTTTATTTTGTAGAAATCATTATAAAACTTTCTTATATTATGGACATTTTCCTAAACTGACATTTGACTTGTTTGACTTCTTATATCCCCTCTTTTGGTGTAGGGAGCTGCTGTTTAAACTTTAATTTATTTCTTGAACTCTCCACACATAGTTGCAGTTTTTTTTTCCTCCACCAACTTAACCAACCAAACATACATCATAATGTTTAATTATTATCTAAAAGAAAACTTTAAAAGTTTTGCTGCATGGACAGTCACATTTCTCAAAAGGCAGTTTTTTTTTTAGAAACAGAGATGCCTGTAACGAAGATTGTGCCACTAGTTTGTAAGTCTGTTGCAAAGTTTATTTTGTTATACAAAGTACTTTAATTTTTTTTCCAAGAATTTTTCTTTTTCCTCTCTCTCTCTCTCATACAACTTCATCATTGAAATTTTTCCCTTTCCCTATTTTTTATGACTATATCTTCATCTGACATCTGTTGAACTAGAGATGCTGGTACAGACTAACAAACATATACATTCATACATACATTTTATTACTTCTGTGTTATGTTTCTTTCTCTTGGTGTGCACTAGTTTAACTAAAACATGCATTCCTTTAAATGGTGATTTAGTTTGCAAATAGAAGAAATGCAAAAAAAAGTTCAATAAGTAGTGGTCACGTCATGCTTTTTAACATGTAGTTTCTAGCATTTGAACAAAAAAGCAAAGCAGTGATAGAGGAGGTGTTTGGATCAATGAGTTTTGTTTGACAGCCAACAGAAGGGTGAAGTTTTATGGCAACCCAAAAACCTTTCACCGCCTTAGGTTGTTCTCGTTTTCAAAGAGAACTTTCATATAAGATAATTTAGTTACAAGTTTTTGTTTCCAATTAATATTTTTTTGATGCTTAATTAGAAAATTGTCAATTAAGTCACAAGTCCAAAACTTAAAATAAGCAATTCAAAATGATAATAATAACTCTTTTTCAAAAACATATAACTTGTCGACAAACTCATGGACATCATAATGTTGGTATAGCAAATAGAGCAAAGAATTTTGTTCTTTCATGTTTCCATAGCAAAAGTCAAATTCTGTCAATAATGTTATAGATGCAATTGCATATGCATCTAGTTCTCATATTTGCAGCATCATAAAATTTTAAAAGCAATTTTAACAATATTTTGTTGCCACAGTTATATACTCATCATCATTATACAAACAAACTAAAGGGGTTTTCAGTAGACACAACGTATTAAGTTTTTACGATTTCTTGCATAGGAACAATGTTCGCTAGTTTTTATACTAGGGCAGTTTGATAATTTTGTGAGTTTTTGTATTTCCAAAGCAGCAACTATTAATCCTAGTACCCTTAGTACTGGCATTAATGGCATTCTCTTTCCTCTTCTCTTTTAAAAGCTCAGAGCTTGACGGCTAAAACTTGTAGAGTGTGAACTAGAACTTATCTGCTGCTATCTATAACTTATTCAGTCAAAATGTTTAGGAAGCTGCATCCAGCCTTTGACAGCTATAAAAAGTGCACAACCGAGGGGGTTATCGAGAATTTCGATTCGA
Source organism: Pollenia griseotomentosa (assembly GCA_963931875.1). Lineage (NCBI taxonomy): Eukaryota > Metazoa > Arthropoda > Insecta > Diptera > Polleniidae > Pollenia > Pollenia griseotomentosa. The sequence goes on from OZ007564.1 coordinate 14,773,989, forward strand.
ATAAAATAATTTACGATTTCAAATAATTTGTGCTGTGTATTGCGATTTGTTTAAACTAAACTTTTTATACTTAATCGAGAACAAAAAATCCCTTTTAAAACTCTCTATTAAGAACAACAACTTTTCACCTTTTTTTCATTTCTTTATAAATAAAACTCTTCTACGAAAGTCGTACTACACAGTACAAAATCGAAATACGCGTTAACCTCCCCGCGTTTATTTCAACAAGAATGGCAACAAGTCAGTTTCGTTTGTTATTAAAACGTTCTTATTTAAGTTAGAAAACTATCACCAAAACCAAAGAAACACTTTATGAATACTATGGGAACTCTTCACCAGTGTTTAAAAAGCTGCAGTTGAGACAGTAAAAGTCATAAGATTGTGCTGCAACTTCAACTTCTTCATTTGTAATTAGCCAAAAAGAAACTGTTGCCTTTACTTTTGATTCATTAAATGAAAACAGGTGCAGTCAAGGCAAAAGCAAAAAACGAAAAGTTGTACATAACAAAGAACATCGACGGTCGACATGTTTGAAAGTGTTTGGTTTGACAGACTGCAACTTTTAATAAATCCCGTAGTTAACGAAGATGGGACGTTGTGTTTGTGTGTTTTCGTTTTTTGCTTATGCCTGGACTACAACTGTTTTCATTTAATGAATCAGAAGTAAAAGCAACAGTTTATTTTTCTGCAATGAAAAATCAAAAAGTGGAAGAAAAAGCAATTTTTTTATTTTGACTGCAGTTTTTTAACCTTGCTTTTCACCATCAATGTCAATGGTTGAAAAGTGGTTAACTGAGTTTCGCTGTGGTCCTTCTAGCACAAATGGCGCCAAAGATTTGAACATTTGAGTGCGACTCGTACATTAAGTAAGTATAAAAAACGTAATTTATCCCGAGTGTTTTTCTTTTTGTGTAGTGAAGAAAAAAGTGTTTCTCCATTAGGAGCAAAATGAATGCAAAATTGCAAAATCTTATTATCTGGAGGATATTAAAAAAAAAAAATTAGAAAGACAAAAGATTAGATGTTTCGAACTTAAGGAGTACTATGATGAGGAATTAAATGCTTTTTTGTGGTAACAATTTTTAATTCATCTGTAAATCACGAATATATGAAACTGCCCTCGTAGTTAAAACGTCAGTCTATTATATTTGCGCTTCAATAGCGTTTGCAAATCATTAAATTTTGTTAATAGAAGTTTTCATTATCAGGTCTGTCACAGAAATCAATTCCGATTGATAGTGATTTCCTTTTATGTGAATTAAGATACGAAATCACATCCACTTTCGGTCAGAATTGATTTTTGTGACAGGCCTGTATATCGTGACTACGTTATCTGCGCTTAAGCAAGTTTCAATGGTTGTTTTTTTACCAGCCAAACATTTTGACTAGTAAGCATCCTGAAGTGATGTACGAGACCCAACTTTATCAGAACAATGTAACTGTTTTCATTCCGGTAGCGTCGTCGGCCCATTTTTTTTTTGATGATTACGGGCGCATACATGGACCATTATAGAGGAGTATTTTAGAAACTCGCTCAATACTATGACATTGGACGGCTCAATATCTCATAGGGCGTACGACACAATCGAAGCATTGAAGTCCTAGTTTTGCGAGATGGTTATCTCGCGCAATAGTTCTAGAGAATGACCGCCATGTTATTTAGGCTTTTATTTCTGTGTAGTTAGATTTTATCGCCTATATATGCCAACAAGCTTGAAATTTCGCCTTGACTAGCGCCAGTGCTACCACATCAATTATTTAAACAATGTCATTTTGATGGTTTTTTCATTTTAAAAACAAATCATTTAAATCATTTTCCTAACGTACTTTAAACTAAAAAAACAAAATGAGTCTCTCTTTAATGAAAAACCCTTTATTTAATGCAAGTACATACAGAGATTCTTATATGGCGAAAATTATTTATCATAAAAATACTCAGCTGCGATTGTAACGATGTAGCAAACGAGATGAGTATTTGAAATTTTTTATTATATTTTGTGTGAAATATTTATTAAACTCATCGTGTATATAGAATGAATCTAGTATCGTTTTTTTCGTTTTAAGGAAGACAAAAAAAAAAAAAAAAAAACCATTTCATTCATAAAATAACCACATGCTGCCTTTTGCAATAAGAATCAAACTATACGAGTCTAGTTGTAACTCTTTGCCATTATAGATATCGCATCAGTTTTTTTGTTTTTGTTGTAATACTGCTAAGACTATTCTCATTCTGGGGGCGGTTGGGGGTCTCTATAGTCCCTACTTTGGATAACGCTGATGATACTTGTTCACTTAATATGAAATGAAAAAAGTTCTGTATGTACATACATAGATATCGTGACCTAAAACGCAAAACGATCTAACTATCATTTTGCAAATATTACAGAAGCAAAAAACTATTTAAAATGAGAAATTGCCTTAAACTGTGTATAATTTATTTAACTTGTTAAAACTATCATTTGTTTTGACAGTGTTGCATATTATGTAAACTGTTAGTTAGGTCTTTTAGCGTTTAGCATACAATCTTTTGCAGATAGGGCCGTTTGTTTTAGCAATTTGTTATTAAGTTTGATCATTTGGTAACTTTTTATAAGAATTAATAAAAAAGACGTTTTTGAATTTCTGGTTAGATAGGGCCTTTTGCGTTTTGGGTTACAATATGAATTGCTTGTATATAATAACGCTGAGTTTGAGAACTATTGCTTTTAACGAATGAAGACGCCTACTTTAGCCAAAAGCATTCCAAGTACAATCATAAATTTATTTTTGTGTTTATTTTCATATATTTTGTTTGCTTTCGTTTTGCGTATTTGCTGAGTTGTTTTGCCATACAGATCTGTACATAGATGTATATTTGTATGTGACGTCAAAAAAAAGCCGGAATTGCATAAATGCATATACATATATGCACTTTATATACATATGACCAAAATATTTTAAATTTAGTTCTGGTTAAAATATAGCTGAAGGATACACCAAGAGAAATATTTCCAAAACGAAGAGAAATCGTATCAAACTGATATCGAAATTAGTTGTAACAGACAGGTTAAATAAAAACTTATGCAGTTAACGAATTTTATAAAATCTTCTCTAAAATTCTTGATGTCAAAGTATGTTATTTAAACTACAAACATGCATGTTGCGAATACATATTTTATTTAGTACATAAGCCCAAATATCTTTAGTACTAAAAAAATTATGTAGCCAAACAGATATTTTCAGGATTTTTGGCAATTTTGTAGAAAAAAGAAAAGCTAAGTACTAACTTAATAATACTGTGTAACAGGCTTAGTTTTTAGTACATAGAAAAGTTTTGAAATTATTTACACATTTTTCATTGTTTTATTTTTAGTTAAAATTTTAGCACATATTAATAATTTTCTTTTTTTAATCAATTTTTTCATTATTTCCACTAGTTTTTTTTATAATTTTCTACACTAAATTATTAAAATGTATTTATTTTTTAATTTCATACGACCTAAAATTTGTACTAAAACAAAACTTTTAGTCAGTTTTTCTTATTGCAAATTAACTAAATAAATAAAAAACACTTTCCCCTCGTTTTTTCTTCATTCGAATGCATGTCAAAAAAAAGTTATAACAAAATTTTCACTTTGTTTTAATTTTTTCAAACATATTTTTATGCAAAAAAAAAAAAACAAGTAAGAGTGCAATATTCGACTATGCCGAATCTTATATACCCTTCACCATGATGAGATAAGAACAAAAACTAATATACATAAATAACGTTCTTTAGGTAGGTATAAACATAGATGGGGGTAGTGCATTCATTTTGCAGTTTCAACTCACACTTAGTGATAGTGCAAAAATATTGCAATCATTTTGTTGATGTTGAGTGATGAATTGAAAATTTGCAGCCTCACTAAACATGAGTGATAGTGATGTTAAAAAATTTTGCACTCAGAAAAAAGTAGTTTGATTTAAAATAAAGCAATCATCAGCTTATTGCAACTTTTTTTTCTTCACTCATTTGAGTGCAACTTAAATTGGTGCACTAATTTTTAAATTAAAAACTTGTTTTTTCATGACTAAAGCCAATAATTATACCGTTATTGACAAAATATCATTTTGTTTAATGTTTTTACTTATGTATATCCTCAAAAGAAATCAAAAAAACATGCACATACAAAGTTACATTTTTTAAATTTTAGTGAGACAATATTTGTATGCAGCTTTTTTGATTGCATGTCCGAATTTTGCACTATTTGATTTGAGTGCAGATTTTTGCATTCAAATCTGCGTTTAGTGATAGTGAAAAAATTTGCAATATCACTCAAAATTTTTTAGTGGTAGTTAAAAAATAACAATCATAACTAAAGCTGGTAAAAAAGAGTGCAAACTACTTTCTTTGCAGTTTTATTTAGTGATAGTTCAATGCTGATTTAAATCAATATTTAGTGCACTACCCCCAACTATGGGTATAAATAAATATATTAATTGAGCCACGCCAACTTTTCATTTCGCCATGCCGAAGAATATAAAAAAAAAACAAAAAATTTATATATGTACCTATGCCCGTTTCCTCTTTTGCCAAAGTTGATGTTTGAAATTCGTTTTATAATCTTAAAATCGTTTTTTAGAACATAAAAAAATGAAATTAAAAAAATTTAAAAAAATTCTTTTTGGGATTCGAACTGGCAATATCATCAGTCTCAGGAGAGAACTTAACAACTCGGCTACGAATGCTTTTACTGAAGAAGCGTTAAATTAAAATATATTGAGTCTATGAGTTTGTTTCTTTATTTGAGCGGCATATCATATACATGCATTGATGTGCATGTAGATGCGTAAAATTAAACACATTACAAATAAAATCCACCACTTGTAGTGAAGGGTATAAAAAAACAAAAAAAAAAAAAAAAACAAAACACATTACCAACACGGTGTTACCATAGCCACTGTATGACCGTAGAAACCAAAATTGTATTGGTTTGTATGGTATGTTTATGTCGTTTTGGTAATACAGTGTTGGTATGGTAATGCCACGTCTAATTGGACCTTTAAAGAAAAAAATTTGAGGCAGTCGTGGTTTTTTACTCATATCTCAGCCATTTGCGGACCGATCTTGCTGAATTTCAATAGCAAACAATTCCGGACCATATGTGACATTAATGAGTAATTACCTGGCCCCCATCATATATGGGGTCTTCGGAAAATCCATTTCAACGGACAGACGGACATCGCTAAATCAACTTCGCTCCTCATAAGGACCCAGAATATATATACTTTATAGGGTCTAACATCAATATTATAGAAATTACAAACGGAATGACAAACTGATATATACCCTATTCACCACCTGTGGTGAAGGGTATAAAAATAGAATAAAAGAAAAACACTAACAAAAATTTTCCCTTAGTGTATTTTTATTTTCATATGATGCATCATCATCAGCTGGGTGCATGTTTGAGTAACTGAATATGTGTCTTCAATTGTAACGCAGGCAGGCTTTTAGCACAAAATATCCAAGAGCATTCTTTTTTTTCCTGCCTCATCTATCACAGAAAGACAGACAGACATCGGACAAATGTTTAGTACCAGAGATAGACAATTGCTGGGTGTTTAAAAGCAAAGCCAAAAAAAAAAAGAGAAAAAATACGCGGGAGTTGTACTGTTACAATATAAAGTAAAGTGAGTATTTTTTTTTTTTATTTTTTTGTTGCAATTATTGCTTTTTATTTCTGCTTCTTTCTCTGCGTGAGTTTAGTGCTCTAGTTACCAATAACGCCGTTGTTTTAAAGTAGTAGTAGTTGTACTACACTCATCCTATCGTGTAAAAATATGCCCAGCATACACAAAGTCAAACCTTTGATATTAAACGACTTTGTCTATGGTTTGATTTTAAAATTTGAACTCATATTGATAATGATTTGAATATAAACATTTGACAAAAAAAGTTTTATTAATTTGTTAATCTATGTGCAGACGGTGGTCAGTGTTTACGATATTGTAAGGGTTGGCAATGGGCTGACAAAATACTGCCACACAAAAAACTCCATTTTCCATCTCTGACACGTATGTTTTTGCAGCGTTACCAATAGGAAAATGTCTCTGATAATGATACCATTGTGGGATACATAAGCTTCGCACATCTGAAAATACAAAATGAGCTTACAACGTCTGACAAAGGTAACAAAGAGGGCGCACACGATTGTTTTTTCGGCTGGCAGTCTTACAATGGACTAACAATACTTTTTCTGACACGGTTGTCAAACAAAAACTGTCAGTTCGCATGGTTGTAAGAGAATTTTAGAACATTTTACTGACAATATTGTTAGATCTGAAAACGGTCTGTCCGAAGCTTTATTCTCAAATTGAAAATAAACTTGGCAACAATTAAATACTATATATTTGTTCCTTTAGTTCCTCTAAGGAGAATAGGGTGACAACAAAATTATTCCATTTTCTTTTTTTAGACTCAAGGTTCTTTATTTTATTTTAGGTTTTGCCTTTTCTCGAAGTCTCTAAGTCTAGTTGTCTTCGACAAGTGTGGGCCGGCCGTCTACTTCTTCTGCTACCTTGCAGATTCCAGTCTATTGCATTACGGGTAACCATCGCCATTTCCTTCTCAGTATTTCCATTTGTTTTTCAGAAATTTTACAAAATTCTTCTTAGACAGTTGTTGTTGAAAACTTGAAAGCTGCAAGCAGGACTTTGGTAGCCATGTTCGCACCCATTAGAGAAGCATACAGGGCTGTGCTGAAAATTGGAAACGTAAAACGCAAGAATTTGGAAGTTGTTTTCAATACACTTTTAATCTAATTTTTATAACTTGTGTTATAAAATTCTGCTTGATAGAGAAATATTTGTATAATATTTGTCATAAAATTCTTTTATTACAGAAATTTATGCTAAAACGACTTTTAAAATTCTAGCGTTTTACGTATACGATTTCCAGCATACCCCTGATAGATTTTACACATGAATTTAAAATTTTAATGTTTGCGTGGGTTAAGATTCAAATCGATTTCTACACACTGCAGAGTTGTCTAAATGCTAAACGGGGTCTAATGTTGCGGCTTAAGATATCTTCAGAAGATCAACCATTTGTTGCCTAGGTTGCAAAAGTCGTTCACGTTCTGGAGTTGGAAGTCTTGTATAAATAACGGTCTCCTGCATGTGGCGTTTATTGTCATTACTTTTCTTATGGTTATTCTGAGTCCTGCCTTTGCTGCATAATTCACTACCATCTTAACAGCCGTACCTAAACAAAAGCGGCATGTATTTTCTAGTAACCAAAAACTATCATGCCCATACAATTTGTAAAGAACATTCCTAAATAGCGCGGCGTCAACGCTTTGCAATTGGAAATCCGATTTTGACAAAGCGTTTAGTTGTAAAGTTGGCCGCTATTGTTAATAAATAATGGCAATTTAACTTTTTTTTGCCAATCTAGCGGTCTTTTCTCCACTTTTTATATATTATGTCGGTTTTATCAAACAAGAAAGTTAACACTATAGTTCGTCACACAACGTTGACGCTCTTGTTAAGGTATGACTTATCAGCGTAAAAGCTAAACGGAAGAAAAAGTTCCGCTCTTGTTTCGGAACGGCTATTAGAATTTCGTTCATATCCGAATAGTTGTGCGTCAGAAGGCATATCTCGTTCGCATGAACTAGAGAACGCTTTTTTTATCTTACAGCTGCAGCGATGGTGCCGGAATTGTCATTAAATTATTTTTAAATAATTGTAAAACGTTTGTCGTTTAAGAAAGGGTTTGATTTCAAATCATATTCGATTTGTGATTGAGATTTGAGAAAGAGTTGAATTTCAGATCCTTTTCAATTTGAAATCAAACCTCCGTGTTTGTTGGGATGCCTGCATGCTTGTTTTCACGTGCTTCACTATTCACAGTTAAGTGCAGAAAAAGAAAAAAAAAAACAAAACATTGTGGTGGTGAGTCCAAGAGAGTGAGTGCAATTCCTGTGTGATGATTATGACGATTGTGAATTGTAGTTGGGTTGTTTTTTTTTTATTATTTTGTTTTGCTTTTGTTGGCAACAACATTTTAGCCGTTATAATGAGTATTTTGTTAATGCTTGTGTTAGTAAGTGTATGTAGGTGTGTTTATGTTGTTTGTTATTAATATAAATATTTTTGGTATGTTGTCTGTGCAACATTTGCATTTCTTTTGGTATGCATTTAGCAATAATGCTTAAAGCGGAACTTCCATATGTGCCGTATTTTTCTATATATTTTTTTTTCTTTGCTTAACTTTTATATATGAGTGTGTGTCTACGTTTTTGTGTGACGTTCATTTTGAAAAGCAATTGCTGGTAATGTTGCCAGTTTTGAAATATTAGACACACTGACATGTTCTTGTTTATTTCTACTTCTGATGTTACTATTAAATGTATATATCATAGTAGACTTTTTATGTGTAAACTGTGTTAAAGCATATATAAAATGTTTTGTTGGTGTATAAATGAAACTGTTCACAAACTAGTAATAACACTGTGCAATATCTGAAAGTATTAGAGTCCTTTTTTCTCATTTATTTATAACAGAGCTGGTTGCTTTATTTCCTATTTCTTTTTTTTAATATTCTCCACATATGCAAACTTTATTATGGTACAGAAACAAAATCTAAAAGAAAAAAAGTATTAGAACTATTGTCATCATTAATAATGCTGCTGTTGTTTTTCATTTATTATTACTTTTTTTTTTTGTTTTGCTATTTCGTTTGAAGGCTGCAAATATTTACTACTAAAGTGTGCAGCATGCAACCACTATTTTGTATGTAGTTTTATTTTGCTATTTTTTTCCATGATTTAAACTTGTTTTGTGTGCCTCCCCTATAATGCCGCAGCATTTCGGCCTTTTCAGCAATTCACTATTTTAATTGGAATTTTACTATTAAAACAATAACAAAGAACTATTTCAAGCGTGCAATTTATTTAAACTATTTTTTTTTTATCATTTTTAACCGATTTGAATTGAAATTAGAAAAACCATAGAAGTTTTTTAACAAAGAAAAGGCTAGACTAGAAACTTGAAAAAAAATCTCCCAAAACTCCGTACGTGGCAGGTTTCCAGAATAAAATAACCCTGAAGGAAACCTACGGGTTTCACAAAAAGATTTTCCCTAAATTTTTTTTTCAATTAAACCATTAATCAATAATAAAATCACTTTTAATTAAAAATTTAATCAAGTGAATTAAACGTTTACTTATATCAACGTTACCTACTAAATGATAATATTATTTTGTTTTCTGATGAAAATTTAATTAATTTTTTAATTAATATCACGCATTTTTTAATTGAAGTTCATTTTTATATACTTTTCTGTGAAAAGTAACGCGACCTTAAGGTTAAAATTATGAATCTCTACACGACCGTGTAAATACGGGAGACAGTAGCTTCTAGCAAAGTAGGTCCTGCAGCCGTATTCTGTAATTCGCTAAAGCTAAATCTCAATCGCTAAAAATCTATAAAGTTGATTTAGCGGTTTTTGGCTACGAATGCAATTATTTAACGTGCATTGCTGAAACTGGCAATGCCATAAAAATTCAATTCACCGCAATTTTAGCTTTTAATGTTATCGCAAAAATTTTTAAATTTTTTATTCTCTAAGGCATTTTAGCGATCGAGACTTAGTTTTAGCTAAGCGAATAACAGAATACGGCTGATGGACTGGCTATTGTTGGATCCTATGGGGTAATGGTTGCTGCGGTCTGTCACCTAAATCTCGATGAGAAAGATCTTAAAGATACTTGTTGATACTAGGGTTGATTCAACTCTAAGGGAAATTACGCAATTCGGAATTTTACGGAACAACCTTTCCATTAGCAGATAAAAAGCTTAGGATTTTGAGCAGGGGGTCTAGTGATAGAGACCTTTAGGCTTATTTTAATTGTTCTAATAAAAAATTCATAGACAAGAACTGAGAAATCCACTTTCAGACACCGCCAAGTTAAAAAAACATATACTTTTTTCTTTTTTAAGCTACGCGTAATATCTGGTTAAATATTCAATACTCATGCAAACTTTCTACATTGCTTGTTAGTTCACAACTGTTTGAACCGATTTTCTAAGATTTTTGTTTTATTAACATAACGGACCTTGCAAGTGAACTACCCAACTGTGCTATCGCGAGCTAACAGCAAGATAATAATATCATGCAAACGTTTATGGTGGATACCAGAAAGTTATTAAACGCTATATTTTTTGAATTTTATTTTAATTTAATCTAAAAAAACCTTGTTATTTAATAAAACAAATAACCTTTTATTAAAATTTCTTATTTAATGAAACTCTATTTATCTTAATAATCTGAAAAACAACATCTTAAAGTTAAACAAAATAAAAAAATAAAATAATAAACTTTTGACATGAAATCAAAAATCTGAAAAGAAACTTTAACGTCTGAAAGTCTACGAAAAACAATTTCAAACTCATCATTAAATTTAAACGTTTCAATTTAAATAAAAATTCTTAACAGAAAAACAAGATCGTGCAAAAAACGAAATAACCCAAAAAAAAAAAAAAAAATTATCTAAAATTATAACTTCCGTTTGTCTGCAAAACAAGCGAACAAACAAACAAAAACAAAAAAATAATTTAAACAAATTATGTAAATTTCTGTTTTATATAGTTCGTACGTATGAGGAGAGTAGCGTGTCTCTGGGTATTCATAAAATACGCCAAATTATGTTGTTATACAAAAATAGTTAAATAATTTTAATGTTTGTTGTAGTTTAGAACGTGTGTGCTGTTGGAACAAAAAAAAAAAAAAATAATAATAAAACGAAAGAAAAATTATGTACAATTCAAACTTATATTTTTTTTTCTGTGTAAAATCTGGGCCGGAAAAACATGTTTGTGTGTTTGATTATGAATTTGGAATTAAGTGAATTAAATTAAAACAAGTTGTTACTCTAGTTTCGTTGTATTGACGTACCATAATGCAGCAGTAGCAGTACAGCAGTTTTTGGCATGATGTTGTTTCTTGATGTTGATATTTTGTACACACATCCATCAACATAAATTTTAACTACATAATGATAATGGCCACAATAGTTGTTGTTTGTTATTGTTGCATAATACTTCATTAAAAAAAAAAAGAAAACAAATACTTACATACATACCATAATAATAGTTGCAATAATACACTTGTGCTTGCACAGTTGGAAAGATATATAAATAAATAATAATAAAGCAGCAACATCAATGAATCTAAGTCACACTATAAACCTAAATACCAAACATTCTTGAATTGATTTTGAAAATATTGTAAATAATAATAAAATTGCAAAAACATTGAAGAATGCAGTAACAGTATGGCAAAGAATTAATTCTTTGCAATAGCTATCAAGCAACATTTCCTAAAATGTTGCTGGTAGGAAAAAAAAAATTCTGTTTACTACAAATGTTGCTTAGATAAAATCTTTTTGTTATTTTGATATAAAATTTCTTTATAAATAATAATAAAAAAAAAAAAATGTTTTTGGCAACATTTGAAATTTTTTATTTTTTTTTTCGGTAACATGTTGCCTTCAACATACAAAATTTTTATCTCCTTTCGCAAAAAAAGTCTTAAACACATTGCTAGCAACATTCAAAATGTTGCTCATCACTGTTTAGTATTGTAATGATTTTAATATTTGACACTAGGCACAGAATTATTATTGTATAGTGCAAACAGCATATCAACATGTACTTTGTTGGTGTTGTTGTAACCACTCGGCTGCCTTCGGTTGCACAGCTTTCGCTTAGTTGACAATATCTGACAGGGTCTTACGTAAGTCGTATCAATTGTCATAGAAACAAACATGTATTCTGCAACATATTGCTTGTAGCATTTTCAGCATTTCTTTCATTATATTTTAAAGCTTACTTATTACATATTAATGATTTCAATAAAATTTTAATAATTTTGTGTCAGCAACATGCTGCTGTGATACTTTTTAATCTTTGTGAACTATCAGTTAGTTTAATGTAAGACTTTAATTGGTTTATGAGTTGTCTTACGATTTTTAATTAAAATACTTAATAAACGTATTATGTTGCTAGAAATATTTCTAATATTGATCTATTCACTTTACTATTAAGTTTTATTTTAAAAGTACACTTACATTTTATTGCTAATTTATATTCAGCAAGATGTTGACTCGCAAGTTTTCTTAAAAAAGTGGTATGTTTAGAAAAATATTTCTGCTAAATTTCTATATATTTTTTTTTTTTTGTTTTTATAAAAGTCAATAAATGTTTTTTTACGCGTTTAATTAGGTTTTAGATATTTTTTCTGAAACAACGTGCCTAGCAACATTTTTAATATCAGCCCAATTATGAATTAAAATTCCCCGGTAGTTATTTACCTTCAACAGTTTTTACTATTTAAGTTCTATTGTAAAAATGAGAAAAGAGAAACAACTCCCGCGGAATTTTAAATCATTACTGGATTTAAATATTAAAGTATGTATTATTTTACTACTAAATTCATTTACAGTGTCTTATAACATAATTTTTACTGGTAAAATAGTTTAGCAACATGGTGCTTGGAATATTTAAAAAATAATTTATAAAAAAGTCTTTTTAACAAGATGTTTTATGGTTTTTTGCTTTAAATGTATTCATTTCATTTCAAACTTATTTTTAGCAACATGTTTCTAGTAACATTTAATTCTTTGATTATTTAAAAAAAAAAATTTTTTTTTTTTAAAAGCAAATCAATAGTGTTTTAACACTTTTGAATTGATTTTCAATATTCTTTCTGAAACATGTTGTTAGCCACAATATTTTGAACTATTTGTTCTTTTACTTAAAAATTTCTTAATATTATTTGTTCAAAGAAAGTTCTTAGCAACATGTTGCTTAGAATATTTGAAGCCAAGTTTTGTAATAAGAACGTAAAAAAGAATGTAAAATGGTTTTTGCTTAAAATATTTTTTTTTTCAAATTAAGTTTTAGCAATATTTCTCATTTTTATGCAAGTTTTTAAGCAACAAAATAAAATAATATTTTTTATTTATTTTTACTCTGAAAAATTATGAGAATTAAACACTAGTTTAATTTTTTTTAATGACACTTAAAAAACATGGTTTTCTTTACCTTCACAAAACAATTTTGTATACTTGTAACTAAAAAAAGTTCAAGTTTTAAAAAACCGCTGATAGATTATATTGATACATGTCAAAATGTTGCTCAACATTTTTTGCAAGTTCGAACAGAGTACTAGGCTTTAATTGTTTCTTATTAAGCTTAAAATTTTTTACCGCAACAACTTTGTTGTTTTATTAAAAACAACCTTTGTTATTAAATATTTTTCTTAATTTTAAGTTCCAAGAGTCAATTCTTTTGATTAACTGCCTGTCTTTCAAAATAATTTATAGACCGTATATCTTTTAGCTCTACTTTCAAAGATAAACAAACAAACGAACAAACAAATCCAGTATCTATATACTACTCTAGATATCTATATGGTTTGGTTTCATTTATATAGACAATTAATTGATATTTAAAAACACCACTGCTCTACTGTCTGTCTACAATGTATGTTTATAGACATGGAAAACAAGACCACCAAATTGTTGACAGACTCTCGACCGTTTTGCTGATGAGGATGATGATGATGTGCTAAAAGATTGTGTACGAATTAACTGGAAAAAAACAGAAAATACAAATAAAAAAAATATAACATTGAGTCAATATGTGTTAATAGAAAATGAATGGAAATTTGTACAGAGTAGATGAAAACGACAAATAAACAATATTATTTTGCAATTTACATTTGCGTTAAAAAAAAGTTTTTTTTCTACAGCAAAATAAACAGCATCATCTATCTCCACTTCTGTAGAGGAGAAAAGGCATTTTTTGTGCATGTGCATGTGTTATTTTTTTTAATTGCAACACCCCACCGTTTCCCGCCCAGTGTTTATAGATTTGAATTTATTTGTATTTGCATTAATTGCATTTAAATAAACATTATGTGTGTAGATAGAAATGAGTGTTGCTGGAATTTATAAGATAAAATTAAAAACAACGACAATAACTGCAAAATACGATATTTATTATTGTAAAATTTTATGAATGAATTTATTCATGCTATTTTTTTTCTTTATGGTGCCACACGAATAGTTTGGAAATAGAGAAACACACAAATTTTAAAACACAATTGAGACGGCAAACTCTAAGCTACAAGTAGAATAATGACAATTAAAGTTTCAGTTTAATGGATTTTTAGAAAAGGGATATTAGGAAGAAAAAAATCATTTTTGTATATTAAAAATAATTATTTAGGTCGCCTGCCGTTTTTATTGTATTTTGACTTTTTCATTCTTTTGTTCTCTAACTCATTCCATATCGTTTTAAAAAGTTGCATTTTTTAAATATTTTTTAATGTAAGTAATTGTAATTTAAATGTAGTTGTTATTAGCTGCTGTTGTTATTGTTGCTGCTGCTCTTTCTCTTTGTTGCTGTTGTTGATATGAGTGTAATTCTAGCCAGCTACTGTCGTTGCGGCTGTCGTATTTTTATTATTATAAAATCAAGTAAAAACATTTTTGCCACTGTATTTTTTGCTCTATAGTTCATTGATCGCTGACTGGCATGTTGTTTTTTTTTTTTATTAATTTTAAAGTCTATTGCTGCTGAACGTTGCTGTTGTTTTGTAATGGTCAAGCGATGGCGACAAAACTTTATTTTTATTTTTATTTTCTTACATGAGACTGTGTAATCTGAAGTTTTTTGCTTAATAGTCTATATTTTATGTATAAATTATTTGATACATATCATTTTAACTACCTTATATACATACATACATATATTTATTAGCATTTTTTTCAAATTTATTATGTCGAAAGTTTTAAGAGTCAAAAAAAAGAAGGAAAATATGCAAACAAAATCGCATGGTGTTTTTACTATCGGCAGCTTTAAATCACACTGAATTTATGAAGTTTATATAACGTATTACGATGAGTTTTTTTTTTAAATTTTACTCTAAAAAATATAAATAAATTTATGAAATTTTAAAAGAAAAACATTTCAAAAGTATCTGCAACATGTTGCTATTTCTTTACCTTAGGAAAATAATAATACTATGGCACATTAAATAACGTTTTTGCAGCATATTTGCTAACAAGATAAATTTGAATACACAATTTTTTCTCAACATGTTGCTAAACAACATTAAACAATTTCCAACAACATGTTATAGTTACTCTATAATTTGTATAAAATAAACGTAAACCCCCCAATTTCACCAAGTTCAGTTATAATTAACTATCAGTTATAGCTGTCAAAACATATTCTTAACTGGAATTTAAAGTAATAGTTAGTTTTAGCTGAACTTGGTGAAATTGGGGGTAAAACTATTAAAGAGGTTTTAGCAAGATGTTATTGTACATAAGTAGATTAAAGAGGTTTTAGCAAGATATTTATGTATTTAAGTAGAATAAATAAACATTTTATCATTTAGTAAACATTTCTAACACTTTTTAAAATAAAAATGTTTTTCAACATGTTGCTAAAGAAAATATCAAAATTTCTAAAATATGTTTATTTTGTTTTTGTTTTAAAAAAATTCCGTAATTTCTCAACAAATTTAAAATTTTATCTAGATAAGTCTTTTGCGACATGTTGCTTATAACAACTGTCTTCATATGACTAAAGGGAGTAAGCAACTTTACGTCTGTAAAATCATTTTTGTAAAATTTCATATGCAAAAAGCGCAGTGATACCTGCTGCCTAAGAAAATATTTAGAAAAATATTAAGCAAAATGTTGCTACTATACTATTTTTAAAGAAGATTCGAAATTCTGTGTTTACTTTGTTCTGAATAATCTTCTGCGACATCTAGCACTAACACTTTAGGAAATGAAGAAAAAAATGGCTTCAAATATGTTTTTAATTAAATAAAATTAGCAATTTTTAAATAAAAAATCACTTGAAACATAATTTTATTGTTAATTACAAAATCCTAAGTTTATAGAAATCTGTACAAATCTTTTATGCAACATGTTTCAAATATATAGAAAAAAATTTCACTCGCTTTGTGAACAAACAAAAAAATTATCAAAATATTTTTGAAAATCCCTTGAGGAAATTAACTTTAAAAAACACTTAAATTAATTAATTTTATTGTATATCGCTTATGTCACTGTGTTGCCAGGATAAACGTTTTAAGAATAACCACAAATGTTATTTTAAATTTTCTTTAATAAGTTGCTCATGTATGTAGGTTAGGTGTAAATGGCAGTCAATATCCATTTGACACACTTAGGCCCAATGATTTATTGTGATACCATGGAGTTCCACTACCCAGAAACCCCACCGAAGAATAAACATGAACTTCAAACGAAGTTTAAAATGCGCTTTTGTTTAACGCCAGAGAAATCATACAATCTGTCAAAGATGGCGGATGTGACACAGAAGGTGTTTTACGTCCTCCTCGTAATTTTCGTCATCACATCGCCTAGGCAGTAATTATAGTGGCCGACTCCCAGAGGCTGTGCATGCCTACCTATAAGACAGTGTCAGGTGACAACAGATACCAAAAGCTACACGTCACTCTTGGTCATCACATGGTTGGCCTGTCAACCAGGAGTGGCGATAATTGCCACGCAATATCGATTTTCGATCGCCGAAGTTCGTGTGTGCAGGAGAACAGAGGCTCCCCAACACCTTTCAAAGATAGTGGAACCCGTAAGTTAGTGCCAAGTCTAGAAAGCTTATCTGCCCTTATGCTTCCCTGTGCCCTGAGACCCATTTGATTATTATATTAACCTGCTTAGTAATCTCGTTTAGAGATGAGCGGCAGTCAAAGGTTGTTCTCAGGGAGAGATTGCATATGTACTTCATTTTGTATGTTAAAAAAAAAAAAAAAAAATGAACGCAACACGCTGCTGAACTAAAAAATTTGTTTACGGAATCATTTTGTTTTATAAAATTGTAAAGAACATACTTCCTTTTAGTTTCAAGTAAATTTTAATTTTTTTATTCTTTAGCAACATGTTGCAGTCTAAAAATAAAAACTTGTTAGAATCTAAATTTTCATTTAAAGCAAGATGTTGTAAAATTTGCTCAAATAACAGTTTTCTTGGGGGAAATGTTTTAACATGATTCCTTTATTATGATTTTATTTGAAGAATATTTGTTAACGAAATTTCAAAAACCATAAATATTTTTATAAAAAATCTTAGTTAACATATCACCACTAATTTATGTTTAAATGTTTTTATAAAGTAGAATTACACAAATTTATGATGTGTATAGTTTAGCAACATGTTGATTCCAGCAATTACAATTTTGCAGATGTTTAATTTGATGTTTATATCTTGTTTAAATTAAACAGCTCATTTAAATAGTCTTTAAAACGGCAGAATTTACAATAAACTTCCTTATACACATATGTTGAAATTTTCTTGTAAAAATTTTTTACTTTCTAATTCCAATTACTGTCCAATATTAACTAGACCATTTCATGCTTTTGCTTTATTAGAAAAGATACTAATAAATTAAGTAATTTAATATAATAAAACGCTTTTATACAAAATGGAAAAATAGCAAATAAAAAAAAAAAAAAAAAAAACTAACAGATTCCTCAGTATCACTGCATGAAGCATCAGTAGCCAGTCAGCAACATCCGTGGTCATAAAAATCAGCTGGTAGACTCTAACACATTTATACTTTCAGAAAATTTCATCATCAGGCTTCATATGAGAATTCTAAAGAAACCGACTCTTTTTATGATAAAAAAATATAAACTGCCAAGAAACAAAAAATTTTTGCAAAAAATGCTAAAATGAGTGAGCACGCGGTTATTCTATAGAGCTTTAACTAACGTGCTTTATGATTTTTTTTTTTATTGTTGTTTCAGTTACTGCTGCTCAACAAAAAGCCTGAAGTCATGAAAACCAAATAACAGCAGCAACATCTGCAGCGGCAGCCTTAGACGAGTTGCCACCAAAACAACTAACTAAACAAACGGACCAAACCAAACTGAACCGAACCGAACAGAACAGCCCGCCAGCCAGCCAGTCCGTCGGCTTTAGTAATACAACCAGGCCATAGAAGCAAAAGTAACGTAAAGTTGCGTGTTTTTGTTGCTGTTGTTGTGTTAAAAAAAAAAATAAAACTCATATACAATGTACAAACAACAGACAACGTGATGGCCAAAATAGTGTTTACCAAAGTGTATGAGGAAAACTTGTACTGAAACATAAAGATACAAGAGCTGGTTGGTTTCTCGGTTTCTAGCTGTTTGCTTGGTTGCTTGGCAGGTTGGTTGGATGGTTGGCAAAATGAAAAACAAAAAAAACTCGGAACAACAAAAAGCATCAAGCTCTGATCATCAAGGCTTGATGCATAAATAATTTATAAGCTTATGTAAGCAACTCATGCAAATGCACAAGTATTTGCACAAACTCATACAGAGATACAAAGATATATTTGGTCTACACTTTGAATTTTTGTCTACTTCTGTGTGTATTTGTGTAAGGCCGGTGTGCGCGTGGATGTGTTAAAGTCAGTTGGTTGCAGATTTTTTTTTTTGTTTTTGCATTTTTCTATGTTTTAAATGTTTATATACATATTTCTGTTCTACAACATATTCATTTGAAACGTGCAAATTGTCTAGCCACTACTACTTTATGTTTTTAACTAAAAATATAAATAAAACAAACTTGCACTGAACTAAAACAAAACTATGCAAAAGTTACGCCGGTCTTGCTGTGTTTTGCGTACAGTTATTTATAAAGTTGAAGGTACAAAATTTTATGAAATATTAGAATAAAGTGAAAATGTTATAAATTTCGTAAAAACTTAAATTATTTATCTTAAATTAACATTCTTTTAACATGTAGCTTATTTCAGTATTTATTTTGGTAGATCAGACAATTTAAGATCTTTTTCCATCTAGACATTGCCATTTCCGAATGTTGCTTCACCCTCAAATGTTTGTAGCTAATAAATAAATGTTCTTAAATATAGTGGTTTTGTTAATAAAATGTTAGTGGCATACTGATGCTTAAATATTCATAATTTTTATTTATTTATTTTTTTTTTGTTAATTTAATGAAATTTTACTTTTTGTTAATTTAATGAAATTTTACTTTTTGTTAATTTAATGAAATTTTACAAAAAAAAAAAAAAAACAAACGTGAAAAAATTTGACAAAATTTGCTTGCAACATAATGCGAAAACCTTTGGTTTTTATAATACCCTTTTGTAAAATAATTGGCTTAAATTGAAGTAAAAGCTATCGATAAAAAATGTTTTCAACATGTTGCTAACAGACAAGAAACTACTTTTAATTTTTCTTGCAACAAGTTGCTTAAAAATTACAATTCCTTTTATATATGTATGCATATTGTATTTCTGAAACTGAAGATTAAATGAAATTTTACCCAAAAATATGTAAAAAATATGGAAAAAAGTTGCTTGCAACATGTTGCGAAAAATTTTAGATTTTATTCAATATATAACGGTAAAACCATTTCTGCAATAATGAAAATTGTGCTAAAAACTATCAATACAAAATATATTGCGCTCAACATGTTGCTAACAAATTTTGGATTTAAGCAACATGTTGCTTTACAATTACTATTGTTTCAATATATCTTTGTTTATTTAGATCAAACTGAAGATAAAATGAAATTTTTTTATAAAATATGTAAAAATTTAACAAAAGTTGCGTGCAACAAGTTGCGAAAACTTTTGGTTTTTATTCAACGTATTACGATAAAACTATTCGTTCAATTGACTATTTAAAATTGAGCTAGAAACTATCATCACATAAAAATATTGCGTGCGAGATGTTGCTGATAGGTAAAAAATTTTGAATTTATATGCAAATATTAATGTAAATATTGATTAAACTGAAGATTTGCGAAAATTTTGTCAAAAAAATTTTGGGCAACAGTGTCTTTCAACATGTTGCGATTGCTTTTGTTTTTTTATTCAACGTATTAGAATAAAATAATTCGTGCAATTATTTGTTGAAATTGAGTAAGAAACTGACATTTTAAAAAAGCAACATGTTGCTAATAAACAAAACTTGTATACACTTAACGATGATTGAATAACTGTTATTCCATACATTTTCATAGTTATAGAATTTAATATTTAAATTTTGCTTTCAACATCAAATTGCTATAGTTTAAAAAAAATAAGGTTAGTTGCAAAACTAAGCACTTGTAAGATGCTACATTGCTGAAAATCAAACTTTTATTTCATGTTGGACAAACCGATTCGGTTTAAGAAAATGTTTTCTTACTCTGCAACTTTTTTAACAGATATTTCTAGAAAAATTGAAACATATTGCGAGAAAAACAAATTTTCAGCATTTTTTTAAAACAGCAGCCATATTATAATTGAGGCAACCGAAGCTAGCGACATGTTGCAAAACGATAAAGTGTTTTATTAGTAAAAAAAAAAATTATCATTTAGTTAAAGTCTGCTAAAAGTAACACCTTTTTAGCACTCACTGTGCGCGTTTGGCCGGTTAGATTTGCTTTGGTAATAGATTGTACTGATGTTATTTTATTTTAAGCGTTTTTTCCATATATATTTTCTTACTTGGTACAGTATTTTTTTTATTTCTGCAGTTTTTTTAATTTAGGCCAACAAAGAGAATGTCCAGACAGACGGACAAATTTTATGCTCAGATGGAGGGGACTGTGGCGGCGTCATCGTAGTCGTCGCAAACAACAACAAAAACCAAATCACCGACGACCACGTTGTTGCACAATATTAAATTCGAAACAAAAAACTTCTATCTCTAAATAAAACATGTAGATTTTTTTTTACCATTTCCAGTTGTTGTATACAAAAGTCGTGCCTCGAATTTTTATTTCAGTTTTCTTGTTTTATTTTTCTTTATATTTTTTTTTTAGTTTATTCTAAACGTGCAAGAATAAACTTAAAAAACTCTAATACTTTTTCTCCTTTTCTTTGCAATTTAATGAATTGTGAATCAAACTAAATTGTAATAAATAATTTCTATGGCATGGAAAGTTATGAAAAAATAATTGATTGGTGCTAAGAAAAAACTTAAAAAAGGCAGATTATTTTTTTTAAAGGTGCGATGATGGTGAATGGTCTTTAATAGAATTTTTTTTTTTTTTTATTAAAAGAAAATTTAATTGGAAAATAATGTTGGCAGTTATTAAAAACAAAAAAAAAAAATGATTGACTTTACCTTAATCTGATTTTATGCTAGATAATTATTATGCCAAAATAAAGAAAAGTTATTTTGCCACATCTTTCTTTAAATTCATTAGAACTTTTAGCAACATGTTGCCAAAGATTTTTTCCTCACAGTAACATAAACTTAAATAAGTAAACTGGTGATAAAATTTTCTACCAAGAAGTTAAAAAAATCGTTTAACATTAAGCGAAACTTCATTAAAAACCTTTTCAACATTTTCAAAATAATGCAAATATTTTGAAAAGATGGTTCTGCTGCAACAAATATTTTTCAAGCAACATGATTTCATAAAACTTAAGCAACATATAAAGTGAAAAAAACATATTTTATGTTGCTAAAATTCTTGCATAGTTTTAAAATTCTTCGTATACCTATATTCTTCGCAACATCTAGCAATATGTTGCGGAAGATTTTAAGTAACACTTACAGTATTTAACTTATAAAAGTAGTTACTTTTTGATCTTTAAAGAATTTCTCATATAAAATTTTGTTTCATTCAAAATTAGCAACATGTTATATATGTTCGCATTGATCCTATAAGTAGCATAGGGCAACATGTTGACTTGTTGTAATATATTTTAGAATATAAAAAATTTAAAAATTAGTTTTACTTCTATTCTTGATACATCAATTAACATGTTGCTTAACCATTATCAACATGTTTGTAGTTTCCTTCCTAAAATATTTAAACTTTTACCAATATGTTGCTAAAGACTTTTTGTAGCTTAATGAAAAATTATTAGTTTAAATATATTAGATAAATAATAGTAACACCGCAACATTTTGTTTATTTTTCTTTCTGTTAACTTTTGGTAGAATGTTGCATAAAAGGCTTTTTGCAAACTTGGCAACATGTGTCTTAAAACAAGTATTCAGCCTTAATAGCGAGTCGTTGTTGTGGTCGAAGTCATAGTCGTTAGAAATTTGGTGTCGACAAAATTTCAAATTTACGACAACTACAATGTAAAACTCATAGAACGTTTGTCGTATATATGTTTTTTACGACAATCATAATACCAAATTTAGAGAACGACTGTTATGAAGGCTGATTGTGAATATGTTGATTAAAAATTTCTTTGCTTTAATTCTTATTATATTTATACCCAGTATTATGCATTTGTGCTGATGTGTGTAACACCATAAAATATTGGTCCTAGACCCACCTTAAAGTATACCGATCGAATCTTTCTGAGTTGATCTAACGATGTCCGTCCGGCTGCCTGTCCATGTAACCTTGTGCGCAAAGAACAGGTCGCAATTTTGGAGATAATTTAATAAAATTTGGCACATAGGTTCTTATTGGCACAAGGACCAAGCCTATTGAAAATGGGGAGACATGGACAATTCTATGGAATTATAATATTTTTTTACAAAGCTTTTGCATAAGACATGTTTTTGCCTTATTAAAAAGGGGGAGAAGTTTAACCCAGAAAATTGTCCCTACATCTCTTTTTAATTGTGGTCACAAAATTCACAGGATGAAAAAACGCGTTATTTGTAAAATTTTTTGCTTTAAAATCCATTTTACTTTCTCACTCCAACTAATCCCTCTCTGACCATTCGGCTGTCTGTCTGTGTGTCTGGCTGACTGGCTTGCTTTCTGTCTGAGTATTTTGCCATTTCTTTTGACAACGTAATATTATAGTGGTTTTGGAATTTCGCATTCATGTGAGATGAGTGTTATTTTTTTTTATTTTTTTTTTTTTTTTTTGTAAAGTTTTCCCTCTTAAATTAAAACAATTTTCTGCCAGTGATTAAAACGGAAATTCTGAAATTAAAATGACAGCAGTGTTGTGGTTCCCATACAGTCAGCCAAGCATTGCAATGATACCCCCACTCTACTAACTACCACATACCACTGACCATCACATTGGGGCAAAGCAGACTCAACTCTACTCCACGTTCTACTTTGCATTTTTGTAACAGTCATTGCAAATATGAAACAATTTTTTTGTTGTTTTTATTCGCATACGAATGTATGTTTTTTGTCGTTTTGCTGTTGCACAAAGTCACTTGATGTTTTACATGGGGTCCATACACTTGTCCAAGCACTTAAATCAACATATGTACGATGTTGCACAGCCATGTTAACGTGCACATTCATACGAACGCTCGTATAAGCACACATGCATGCGTTTCAAATGTATGCAAGGGATTTCGTTTTTTTTTTTTAATACAAACGCAATTTTACAAACCCTCTTACAAAAATACTTTGATAGACATTCATCATACACGATTCCATATACAACGTATGAGAATTTTGATCTCATTCTTTTTTTACAAATGTTTTTGGTTGTTGTTTCTTTTTCTTCATGTACATATGTACAGCATATTCTTGTTGCAGCAACATGAACAACAATTGTAATTCTTTGTTGATGCGCCTACATATAAGTTGCATGTTGTGTTTAACGGTACGAATATATTGTTATTGTCCGTCTGCCAGCCAGAGAATTTTTTTCCTGTTTCTTTCGGCTACAAAAAATGAATTTTGATTTTGTATGAATTTTTTTCCATGGTGTAATATTAATAGTACTTTTTTCATAATACTGTTTCTTTCTTTAACAGAATTACTTTTTTTTTTATTTTTATAAAATTTTTTAAATAATATACATTTTATTTTCAGCCAAACTTAAAGTTGTTTTGCTGCAAAATATTAATATAATTTATATTGTTGTTTAAGTTGTGTTTATATTATTCAATAATAATTTGTGTCATTGATATTTTTATTTTTTTTTTACCGAGTTTAATCGGATTTTACTGTTTTTGTTGTAATTGCTTCTGTGCCAATTAATATTTTGCAAAACAAAAAAAAAAAAGGAAAAAATTAAGAGAATGTGCTTTTGATTAATAATTTAATAAAAAAGTTTTATAGACATTTTAAAGTGCAAAACAATTTCTGTTTAATGTTGTTTATTTAAAATATTATTATTTAAGAGTTTTAAAAATTTCAGTAAAGATTTTGGTTTATAAAGTTTAGATTTTAAAAAAAGTTGCACTAAAAATGTTTATAAACACAAAATCTGCTTAAAGGTGTTTAAAATCAATAATTTCAAGCAAAAAATAACCTAATTAAACAAAGCACTCAACATGTTTATAAACATTCAATATGTTGCTAAACTGTTTGTAAACATTTAGGATATTCCTTGACAGTTTGTAAATAATTAAGATGGTATAAAACTATTTGTAAACATTTAAGATGTTCGTAAATGCGATTTAAACTGTTGTTATAAATATTTGTATAAAATTTGCATTGATATAATATCAAATGTGTCTAGTACTCTAGTAAAAAATGTTGTGCACTTATTTTTTCATGCTAATAATTTTACATTTAACAATGTTGCCTATCTCGCGAGCTTGGGTTATTTGACGCTTTTACAATTCTAAGTATGCCAAATTGTTTTGCGTATGCTTACAAAACCCCTAATGTTTCTGTTTTTATATTTTCGTTTGGAAGAAAGGTATTTTATCAAAGTGTATTTTAATAAAAAAAAAATTGATTTTAAAACAATGTCAAACATGGATGAAAAGCCGTTATGGTTATGTTAATTAAATATTTTTCTTCTCAAACAAATTTTAACTACACAAAACTGACCAGCTGTTGCATAAAATTCCGCGTCAAATAAGTGCAACATATATTATTTTGAAGTTGTAAAAAATGTTGAAAGCAACATTTTGGAACTTTTTTACAAAACGAACAGAGTATAACTCTATCATTATTATATTATAAACATTTCGCATAAACTTGACAGCATTTCGCTTTAAATGTTGAACCGAGTACCAGACTTATGGTTGGATAACTTAAATAATACACGGCTTGTGGATTTAATTTTTTATATTTTTTAAATTGTGGACTTTTGTCATATTTACTCACTTAGTTGTTGAATGAAATTACTAAAAAGTTATTTTTTTTTTTTTTTTGCTTCGAAAATGTGCATACAACTCTTTGTACCAGTTTTTAAGACAAAAAAATGTTTGGCAACATGTTTAAAACCAACAAACTGTTTGAATACGTTTATAAGAACTTCGAAATTTTATTTAGAATGCGTATGAAGCGTAAATATTTATGATAAAAAGAATTTTGTGAAACACTCCCTGTCTTAATTAAAAAAACCGGGCTTATTTTTTTTAAATTCTCAAATTTCAATTTCATCTCTCTTAGGTACCTGTCAACTTCGAAATTTTTTGCATAAAACTGAACTCCTATAAATTAAACGTCGTGATACACCCACATATTTTAAATATTTTTTTGTTATTTATTTATTATTTTTGTTTAATATCAATTTTACCTTTAAACAAAATTTCAATATAAAATTTGCAAACAAATCGAAACTAATAAATTCAGGCATAAATGCATAAATACTAAAACACCTTTAACAGAAATGAAAAAAGCAACAACTAATAAAGTGACTTTAAGACAAAATGCTACACAGACAAGTCGTTAAACTAAACAAAAATTATAAAAACCTGGTCCCATACCAAGTCAATAACGAATCAAGTTGGCTCAAATTCAAAAGAAACAAAAATTCTCATCATCACGAGCATTGACTTTACACTTGGCATTTAAAAATTAAAAGTAGGCAAAAACAAAAAAAAAGAGTAAAATTATTAAATTTGTTTTTAATGAAAACAAACTGAATTATTTTTATTTGTCAACGGCCCACATTTAGAGATGCAAAAAAATGTTTAACAACATATTTCAATAATCAACAAAAATAGGCCACATACATGTTGTATAGGAAAGAAACATGTTGATAAATATAGTAAAAAAAATGTATATATATAAATATATATACATATATATGTATAAAGCAATTACACAGAAAAAATTATTGCTGAATTATTTTCAAACAAACGCTTGTTTGAAATTTTTTTTAATTTCTACAAATTTTTTTACTGATTCAATTAATATTTTTGTTTGATTTTTAGTTTAACCAACAGAAATGTTGACAACTATTCAAAAATTTAATAAACGCGTTATTGGTTTCAAGTTTTCATAATTTTGTATGAAATATTTAACGCTCTTTAATGTTGTCGTTTTTTGCATTTATTTTATTTGATCGTAAGCAACACTTCTTTATGTAAAATATAAAAACAACAACAAAAAACACATACAGTCTATTTTTGGACGCTTTAAAGAAGTACAACAATAAGAAAGATGATAAAATAGCGTGGCGAGGTTTTTAGTAAAAAAAAGACAAAAACAATACATATTTGGTAAAAAAAACCTTTTACACTTTTTAAACAACAACAACATTAGAAAAAACAAAATAAATTTTTGGTTGGTTTCAAAGTTGGTAAAAAAGAATGAAAAACAAAATCCCGTTTTCAATTTTTTAAAAATGTTAAGTTAAATAGGTACCTACATCAAATACAAAAATAAAAAGATGACGAAAAACATGTCAAGTCGGTCTGCTGCCAAGGAAAGGATACAGAAACAGTGAGTGAAGAAGAAAAACATTGTGTGCATAAACAAGACAAAAAAATGTGTCTCAAAGCCAGCCGCGCCTCTCTGCTCTGCCTTCATCTACTTCAACAGTGCTTGCTTGTGTGCGCGTCATTGCTTGTGCAAAAACTTTTTTGTTTGATTCAGCAAAATTATTTGTTTGAAATTTGTATGATTTTCAGTTAAATTATTTGTTTGAAAAAATCAGGGTTTTTTTTCAATAAACGAAATGCAAATAAATTGTTTGAATATGCAAATTTGTTTGTAGGACCGATTTCAGACAAAAAATGTTTTGATTCTACAAATTTTTTGTTTGAATTGGAAAAATAATTTTTTCTGTGTAGTTGCAGAATCGAAAATTTTGTCACATATAGAAAAAGTTGCATAAAAATGTTTTCGACATATTGTACGTATTTATATGAAATTATCAGGGGTGTCATGGAAATCGAAAACGAAAAACGAAAGAATTTTAAAAGTCGTTTTTCGATAAGATTTCGATATAAAAAAAATTTTATGACAATTATTATACAAATATTGCTCCATTAAACATAATTCTTTAACAAAAATTTTAAAAATTAGATTAAAAGTTTATTAAAAAGAACTTCCAAATTCTTTCGTTTTACGTTTTTGATTTCCATGACACCCCTGTATAAGTTTTAAATGTGTCTTAATTACGGCAATATATTGCTTAATGTTATCCACAAAGTAACTTAAAAAGACTTAAGGCATTTTAGCGTAAACACCCTATTAAAGGTAAATAAACTTGTTAGTAACTCTATACTTAAAATTTAAAAATTAAATTCTCCAACTTTAATTGAAACTTTTTGTAGTTCAAAGTCCAATTGTGACTTTATAATTTACTATTCTTTATTTACATTAATTAAGTAGAACCTTTTTGCAACATGTTGTTAATTATTGTTATTTTTTTTTTGCTGTTGCTATAGTTTTCAGTTACAAAAAATATTTTTCCAGTTAGCAAAAACTAATAAGACATTGCAAAATTTTCTTTTTTTTTTTGTATTTTTTGTTTTTTTTTTATAAAATGATGTCGTCTTTGCAATTTGTTAATTTGACACGTTCACCTGTAATTAAAGGTTGTATTTTTTTATTTAATAGAACATTGTTGTTTATGTCTTAAACAAAAAGTATTAACTTTCAGTTCTTTCTTACATATATAGTTGTTGTAAATTGTTTATTATTATTTGATTTTTTTTTATAAAGAATAAATAATAGCTAAACAGTGAAGTCATCTCTAATGCAAATTTAGTCAATAAATTAAAACTAAAAAAAAAAAACTGAATTACTGTTGTATAAAAAAATCACAAGCTCTCATAATAAACACATGAGTCATCACAAATTTTAAAACTTAAATATCACGTAGTTTTTTTAAGGTAAATAAATTCAGTCAAAAAAGTAAAAAAGTCAATATCGTGAAATATGAGGCAATTCAAGCATTTAATTAATTGCGAGTCAGATAAAATGAATATATGAAGAATTTTCTTTTAGCAACATGTTTTGTGTAGAAAATGTTCTAAGTAGCCCAATGTAAAGCCAAGTTAACAGTTCGAAGTTACGAAAAATGTTGAGCAACATTGATTGTTTCAAACGTAAATTTTGACATGTATCAATATTATCTATCTCGCGGTTTTGCAAAACTTGACGATTTTATTAATAACAAGTATGTTTCATTTAGTCAGCATAGATCGGGATGTGCTATTTAAGAAAAGGAGTTTCTACTAACCTTAAATAAACATAAAACCATTTTGTCTCTCTGTTGGTGTTGTCGAATGCTCTTTCAAAAAAATCTAAAAAAAACCAAGAAGAGTGGAAAGTTATACTCTGCGGACTGCTCAAGTGCTATGCGCAATATTTGATTAGGTCCACACGTTATTGTTTCCATCTTAAACCACTCTGTTCATTCCGAAGAGAATTTTCTATGGTTGGTGAAATTCGGATCGTTGTGATGACCTGCTGGATGGTGGTCTCCAGCTCCTTCATTTGGTGGGATCGCCCTTTTTGGTAGTGTTATTATTAAACTATCTTTTCATACCGTCGGCGAAGTAAATGCAAACCACGCATATTTATCGTGTGGCCATATATGTATATGTTATGAGGTCAGGACATGCCCTTAAGAATTCGGGTGGTATCATTTTGTTGCGGGCTGCTTTGTTGTTTTGCTTTGCAACTACTCCTTTTACTTTTTCGAAAGTCGGTGGTGCTGTAGAGATGTCTCTTCTTCGATTTCTTCTGACTTGTCGATTAGAAGGTGAACTATTAGAGTCTATTGGCAGGGGCGGAGACTCGAGGAATTGTCTCCATCGTTCAAGTTGATCTTTCATGTTGGTCAGGATGTTGCCATCTCGGTCGCTGATGTATGGTGTTGTAGCGAGTTTGGTTCCACTTAAGTGTTTGACGGCTTTATAGGTCGCTCGTGTATTGCAACGGACACATGCAGATTCTGCTGAGCTGGCAATGCTTTTCTAATACAGCTGCCGATCAGTCATTTCCTTCACCTGTTTTTAATGTTGTTGTATCAGTCGCTGATTTGATGGAAATTGGCGTTCTGTTCGACAGTGATTAGTTAAAGTATACAATATTGTTTGCTAAATATGTATTTTTTTTTTCGCAATGCTTGTTATAAAAACCAGCACACAAACGGAAAAAAATTTTGTTTTGCACCAGGAAACAAATTAATAGTATCAATTAAACAATTAATTCACTTGATTAAACGTTTAATTCACTTGATGAAACGTTTAATTCACTTGATTAAATTTTTAATTAAACTGATTTTATATTTGATTTTCAATTAAAACGGTTTTTTTATGATTAATGCTTTAATTGGTGAAAATACAAAACAAAAACTACAAAATAAATTATCGGAAAACAAAAATGTTGCTAGAAACATGTCGTTTGTTTCCCGCAATATAAACAGAGCACAATTCTATAAACATTTTTTCGTAGGTATTTCACAGAATTTTTTTTTTATATTGGGTTTGACAACATTCCGCACAAAATACTGAACAGATGAAAATTCATAACTTATTTTGTTAATTGAAATGCATTAAAGTTAGATACAATTATGCTTATAGCAGTATTAATCAAGCTAGGCAACCGATACCGATTAAGTACCGTTTAAAATTTTATATTGGCATTGATACCGATAACGAAATTCTTTCTTTCTTTTTTTTTGAATGATAATTTTAGGAGTATATGCGAATGCTTTTAAGGCCATTTTGTAAATAAGAAACATTAGTATACCCATAGTATATACGTGAAGGCCATGTGCACCGCGACCTAAAGGATCTTTTGTGCAGCCCATATGTCTCACCATGTCAAGTTTAGGCTGCGTATAAAGCCCATTACCCTGCTCGGTGGGAGATCAAAGATAACAGTCGGGCCCACTGTGTGCCCCCCGAAAAATTTCTGCCTAGAAGTCCCCAAGGCGGGACAGCAGCAGAGCAGATGTTCCGACGTTTCATCATCCATCCCACAGAATCTACACATTTTGGTAGATGAATTACCCAACTTAAACTGGTGGTACCTGAAACCACAGTGCCCCGTGAATAGGCCAACAAGCAGTCTAAGTTCCGCTTTTTCAAGCAGCAGAAACCTTCCTGCCCTGCGCCGGGACAGCGTCACAAATCTTTTGGAGTGTCTCAATCCAGAAGTGGACGTCCATGCGTGAAGGAACTCACGCTCGGACCATTTTTGTAGCGTCAGCCCTTTCATTGCCCGCATGGCCCTCATGGCCGGGAACCCAACACAAATTCAAGTCATTGTGTTTCCCTAGCTCATTCAGAGATGCAAAACAGTCCAAGACCAGCCTTGACTTTATCTCCAAAGAGGAAAGTGCCCTAAGAGCAGCCTGGCTATCCGACA
The DNA here is from genome assembly GCA_963931875.1 of Pollenia griseotomentosa. Lineage (NCBI taxonomy): Eukaryota > Metazoa > Arthropoda > Insecta > Diptera > Polleniidae > Pollenia > Pollenia griseotomentosa. Next base: position 14,804,477 of record OZ007564.1, read on the forward strand.
TTATATAAAGTCTCAAGCCCCTTGCCCCCCTCCTTAAGAAACATTAAAGCCGCATTATATATTATTTGGTGTCGTTTTCGCCGCCGTCATAATAAATTTTTAAATTTTAGAAAATTTTGATCGCAGTTATTTGCTAAAAGCGTTCTCATCGTCTGCAATTTTGACATCAGCTTCGGGTTGTATATTATGACATTTCTAACGTTACGACAAATTTCCTTTTGATAGTTTTCCACTTGAATAACAGACACATATTTTTTATTGGGTTTTCGAGGAACGATGGAATATTTTGTTTCGCATCTTTTCGACGAGATAAGTTCTCACCAGGGTTACAGAACATGGGTATATATTTGTGTAAATGAAAATACCCACAGCCATGGTGTCGGCTTTATTCGCCATATGCGGCGAACTCTGAAACAGATTTATTTCAATTTCTTATGCCGGCGAACGACGAAAAAACACAAATACAACTTTCTAAATTATGATAGCTGTTATTTTTACGTTGTTGTTGTTCTTCATCCAACTTTCACAGCTTAGTTTCACCGACAAATTCATCGTGTTGAGCGAAATTCGTCGTTCGTCCCAGTTGTGTTTATAGCACAAGCTTCGTTGTGCTTCCTCATTACAAGGGCGTGAAATTGCAGGCATTTATTATTGAAAAATATGCGCATAAAACGTGCTTACAAAAATGCTTAAAAAAAATCGACAAAAATATAAAAAATATGCCTTTTTCAGCATAATATTCTAATTTATACGCCTTTTAAACATTTTATAAAAAAGTATTCATTAACGATAAAACATGCAAAAGTATTCATAAACAAATCGATAGAATTTTTCAGCCAAAAATGTGATTCGGATTAACAACTTATTCACATAGTTTATAAACATTCGAGGAAAAACATGCATTTGCATGTAAATCCGTGCCCTACTCATTACCTTTTTTAAATTGAAGAAGTAATAAGGAAACCTTCTTCTTTAAACGCTTTATTTAAGTTAATTAACTGACTTAAGTATTTTTTTATTAACTTTATTTAAAAGTAGTTAAATTTAATTTAAAAAAATCTTGTTAAATTTCTTACAAATATCCTTTAAATTAACTGCTGCTTTGTTTTTTCCTCTTTCTCACTTTTTTTTATCGCAAAATTTGTGTTAATAAGTTTTTATTTTCTTTTCCATAAAGAGAGTTTTTTTCTTTTACTCGTGTGCAGTACACACAGAAAAAAATCAAGTTAAAAACGTAGAAAACAAGGTTGATTTAAAATTTGTCGGTGGTGATTTTGCTTTATACGTTTTTCATGTTAATTCAACCTGATTTTACAATAACTGCGAACAACATTTTTTTCTTTTAAAATAACTATAATTCTTGTTAATTTAACATTGCAGTAAAGTTAGAGCAAAATGTCAATTATATTGAAATAACAATCCGTATCACGTTGAATGAAAGTTATTTTAAGTTGAAACAACGTGAATTTCATGTAGAATCAAATTGGTTTGAGTGTGTTATAACAGTGTGAAGAGGCTTTAGAGACAACCTATGCATGTATTTAAGAATAATTCAAAACACTTACCCCTGTAACACATGTTTCACTTATTTTGTATTCTCCTTTGATAACAGAAGCATCAGCAGAATCGCCCAATATGGTTTTCGTCATCATTCTACTTTGAAAACTTGATGTACTATTTAACTAAATAATTTTAATTAAAAGAATACGGGAATTGTCTTCTTTTTATAACATATTTTAAAAATGAAAATAAAAAATGGACTTAAGTTTGTATGCATGTTAATTTAACAAGATAAACTTTTGATTTTAATATAAAACAGATTTTTATGGATTCAATATTGAATCCATATTTATTTATATTTAAATTTTTTTTTTTTTTATTTTAACAGTGAATAATATTAAATAAACGTGATTTAAGGTTATTTTATTTAAAATTAATATGAAATAATGATAAATTTAAATAAAGGGAATACTTTTGCAGAAAATTAATATGATTCTCAATCAACATTTTTCCATGTTAATTTTACATTGGTATTTTTTTCTGTGTGTATATAATTTTTTAATAATGATAGTTAATATTTATATATATATATACAATTCTTTTGTTATTCTGATTCCTGCACAATTATTGTTACAATGCCTGGCATAATTTTGTGTTCATGTGCAAGCACACACACGCTCTGCCACAAACATACACATATGCAGTTACATAAAAATGGAGCGTTATATCCTTGTTCTTTTGTTCTATGCATATTATTTATGAGTATGCGTTGCATTTCTTATTTGTAGTTGCTGTTGTTGTTGTTGTTGTTGTTGCCAGGATATATGCTGGCTGTAACTGTAACTGTGTATATGGACTGGTTTTAAGCCACAATTATTATTATGCAACCACTTTCATTTCCTTCTGGTAACTCGTTGAAAATTCATATAAACTGGGTAATGTGTTTCTTACTTGCTTGGTTAAGTTTAAATACAAACATGCAACACATACGACACATAATACTTAACTTGCAACACTCTCATACACATGTTTATTTATGAATGCTGCTTGCTTATTTTGTGTCGCTGCTGTTGTTTGTGTATGTTGAAAATCCGTTTGGTATAACGGATGTTAAGGAATGAATAACGTTTTCAAGTCTTACATACACATATACACACGACTCGTGCAACATTTCATACATCTAATTCTTAGTAGAGTATGAAACAGTGAATGAAAGAAAGAATAGTGCATGGTAAAATGTTGTTTCTGTTGGTGGCGGTAATGATGATGATGATGATGATGATGATAATGATGACTTTTATAGTGATAATGATAATTGTGTATGAGTGTTTGTTTGCTGTGACATTGGTTGCTTTTACTCTGTGCATACATTTTATATGTGTTTTATTTATTTTTACTGCTTTGTGTTGTTCTTTATGTGTCTGTTTATTTACTTCTTCCTCTTGTGTGGTGTTTTCTTTACTACTTACTAATTTATTTAATACATCTTGATGAGCACTTTTTTGTTGCAACATAATGCCGGTTGGGTTATTTGCATGATGATCTTTGTCATATTATTTTTGTTGCACATCTTAATGATCCAATTTATGTATCCTTAAGCATTACTTTTGTGTAATTTTTTTTTTTTTTTTTTTTTTTTTTTGTTTTTCTTGTTGAACTTTTATGGCCATGAAGCCTTTATTTTCTGCCGAGGCAAATATGCATATGAAAAAGAATGGAAACACCAACTGCCAAAAGGAATTGTATGATAAAGTAATTTTTACAATTGTGGATGTTGCATTGTTTTACGTATTGCATGGATTTAACGTAAAATTTGTTTTCTGGTTTCACATTTACATATTGAAATGTATACATTTATTTATTTTATTTATCTGTAGATTTATTTATTTTTTTTGTTAAAATGCGCCAATTTTACCAACTCGTGCTAACGTTATTTTTCGCGTGATTGCCAGCCACGCGCCCGTTTACAACAAAAACAAAAAAACCAAAGAAACACACATATAAACAGAATTTAAAGCCCGTTAAATACCTTCATACCACTACAATCATACAACCATAACATCTTCTCTACCTTTATTGTTAACAAAAAAGAAAAAAAAACTGCAAACAAAAAATCCACCGCAACAACACTTGAGTCCTTTACTTTTGGCTTTAAGTTTCTGTCATGCAACTCCTAACAACCGCAACAAGAACTACTCTGCCTCTTTTTTCACAGTCAGCAGCGCATTCTTAAAAGAAATTGTGGCATGCATGCCTGACATAGTTCGCATACACATCAGTATTTCTTTTATTTTCAAGTATTTTTTTGTTAGTCTTTTTCGTTTGTGGCAACAAACACATGTGCATGCTGCCATTTTATGGCTGGTCGTATAAGTACTTTATAAAGTTACAGACAGAGTCTTTGCATCAGCAGAATCAGCGGCAGCAAGCATCATCACCCTCACGTGACCATTGTGGCTTACAAACCGTGTGCGTGTTTACAGTGACATGGTTTTTTAAGTTTTTGGTATTTTGTTTTCTAGGTTTCTTCACATTTATTTTCTATTACAACTGCTTCATTTTTTTATGGGTTGCTAATAGCGGTGAAATAGCAGGCAGAAAAATTATTTAGAATTTGCAAATATTGTAGGTTTTCGAAAGTTTTATGTTTCCACTTCCTCTGATGGAAATGAAAGCTAATTTGGTCTTTTTCTCTAACAATGTAATCTTATACCTATTTGTATAACTTTTTTTTCTAAACATAGAGGGTGGCCCAAATAAGATATACCAATGGCGATGTTGGTGGTTTTGTGGTAGCTGTGCTTGCACAATTTGAATTTTGTGTGAAAGATCCAATTGGCCGGAACGACGACAAGTTGAGACAGATGGAGCATTTTCAACATTCTAGCGCACAGCTTCCACGTTGCCTTCAATGCGACTATTTCGACGAGCACCTCTTCCAGAACGGCTGATTACCGAGCCACGTTCCTCACAACGGCCGACTTTATTCATAATCATGAAGACTGTGGGAGCTGATCTTGAATTAACTGCCAGTCGCTTAAGCTGCCAGTTCCACAATTTCAAAAGAAGACGTTCGTATAGAAGTCTCTTTGAAAATTATTTTAAAACTGATGTTTTTTTTAATAGAAATTTCCTATTGTTATTGTTATTGTTATGACGATATTTTCCTTGCGTCATAACAATAAGTCGTTAACAAGAATGGAAAACTTCGTTAATTTTAACTAGTTGATTTTTCAAGAATTCAATAAAAACCTGCTCAAAAAAAGAATCGTTTTATTACAAAATAAACTAGTAATTGATATCTTACACCAGAGGGTATAAAAATAAATTTTCGAGGGTGTACCCTATTTGAGGCCCATGGGCATTCATGGATCCCCCTGAACAAAATTACGTTATTAAATTAACTTAGATTCATTTAAAAATTTTGTGTTCCAAATATTATTTAGATACCGAGCCCTTACCGCAAAAAATAGCTTAACTGAAAAAAAACACAATTTTACAGGAGAAGGTTTTTTTTTTATATATTCAATAAAAATTTTGTATGAAGGTTGGCGCTTAAGCTAAAATTGTTTTTGCTTTAAAATCCTAGCGGTACTTTATGTGACTATGATATTTTAGGAGATGATGCAAGTATTGCCAATAAATTCACTTATTAAAAAAAACGAAAATTGCAAATAAAGTCTCTTAAGCAATTTTTGCGGCAAACGGTCGATATCGTCATATGTTTGAGATTTATTTGCTTTTAAGTGATTTTATAACATTTGGTTATAATTTCACTATTTTTAGGAGTAGTATTTGTGTAGAAGCTTTGGTCATATATGGACCGATTCCAAAAAAAAAACTGTAAGAGAATTTAGGGTGCAAAAAACAAGTTTGAACGAAATTTAAGTTAAATAACAGCATAATAAGATGGTCTATGGGCACAGAGACTTATATGGAGAGAATGGGGCCCCATGTGGAATTATGGCCTGATTTTCACCATTTTCAAAATGCTTCGTACTTGTAACAATTGAAGCGAATGTCTCAAATTATCTTAAAAATTGCGACGTGTACTTTGTGCACAAGGTTATAAGCACAGACCAGCTAGCTGGACGGACGGACGGGCATAATAAGATCGTCTTAGTGATGCTGAGACGATCGGTATACTTTAGGGTTGGTCTAGGACCAATATTTCTTAGTGTAACACACTTCAATACAAAAGTTCTCGATTAGGTTAGGAATGGTTATGCGCCCAACGACACACTTGCACTCGGGTACCCATGCGGTCCATTGTGAATCGCTTTAATAAAGAGGAAGCAGAAAGAGAAAAATGAGGAAGAAAGGAGTTCGCATTTGAATTTAAGATAGATGATAGATACCACATAGAAAAAAACTCCCTCTACAGTCCCCTTATCAGAAACAGCCGACCTATTTCCCTGACAATCCCCAGTAGATCGACTAGATTGCATCCAGCGATGGACCCTAGGTCGTCGTGAAATCTATCTCCTAGCCATTTCTGCCTGAGACCCTGCATCCTAGGACAGTGGCACAGTACATGCTCAGTCGCCTCTAGCTCCTTAGAATCCTCGCATACCCTGCATGTCCTATTTACTCGTAAAAGCCCTAACAGAAAAATGACCCGTTAAGAACCCTATAAGTGTCCTAAGACCACTCCTATCCAATACTAATAGAACCCTGGTTGCCCCACAAAAGCTCTAAAAAAGCTCTTATTAAGCTCTTCACTATAATGGTGTGGGTATAGAACATTATACACGGAAAAAATTATTTAGTAGATCACCAGAAAATATGGCTTGAAATCAGAAAACTTTGCACGGTCTCGTCCTAGCCTTAAATTACTAATTTTAAATATATGTGTGACTTGGTTCAAGTTTCTTTATTTAAGAAAATTTTACTAAATACGAACAAAATAAGTTTAAACCAAGAAATAATTTTGGATTTCTTGTTTTAAGTAACGATTTTGATTACTTTAGAAAATAAACTTCTTTCAGCATTAAAATTGGTTGCTGCTTACCCTACATTAAATTATTGGCTATTATGATAGCATTATTTATTACGGTTTTAGGCGTACTAAACTGTTTTCCGGGAGTGGGGTTTATATGTGGCCTAGGGTAAATTATGAACCGATCTTCATGAAATTTCACAGTGTGATTTCCAGTCGAATAAAACGAACATTTGCAAAATTTCATATCATTTCGTGCATTCTTCAATCATTTATGTTAGATTTTATAACAAAATTATCAATTTTTTAAAGGGGTGGTTCCACATTTTGATTTCAATCCTAAATTGACACCCAGTTTTTTTTATTTCTTTTGAGTTTTTCGAAAGCGAGCGTATTTTCAACAGACGGACAGACAGACGGAAATTGCTGAATCGACTTAGAATTACTCAAGCAGCCAGAATATATATATACTTTATGGGGTCTGAGGTGAATAACAAAAAAGTTTCACACGGCATGACAAACTTAGTATACCCTCTTCACATCTTATTGCGGTGAAGGGTATAAAAATCACATAAAATAATTTTTTTGGGCTTTACTCAAAAATTTGCATAAAATAATTTAAAATCTTATCCAAAACGTAAAAACACTAATCATATGCTTGCCATAAGCAATAAACCACAATATGGGTATTCACTTTTAGCTGTTACAAAACAAATGTTTTTTATGAATCCTTAAAAAAAGAAAAAAAAAGTATAATTTTCATTAAATTATTTTTATGAAGAAAGGAATTTTACAACATGAAAATTAATTAAAATTGTTATTGATAATCTTTCATTCTTGACCGTGGCCGGGATTCGAACCGCGGCCGGCAGGTCACCATGACATGTTTCGATCGCAACCACTCGATCTCCTCAGATGGATTTGCCGTTTTACACTCGCAGCCATCTACGACTGCTGACGTCAATAGTCAAACATCAATCCTTAAACCAAATTGTATTTTAACCTTTGGTAGATCGAAGTTCGCTTTTTTGAATGATAATTTTTTTTAATTGATTTTACATGTTCTTCCTTACTTCTGTTTTTTTTTTCTTTTCCTTTTTTTTTAGTATTTTATAACTTTTGTTGTGATTGAAATTAACTTTACCGAAAACTTAATACAAAATAAATTTAAGCAAAATTTTTTACTCACGTGAACACTCTTAATAATTTCACATCCTAAATTAATAAACTTTACTAACCAAAATATTTGCTCTAAATTTAATTTCATATTCTATGAAATTTATTAACTTTGCAGAGATTTATAATATAAAATACTTACAAGTGAATTTGAATTTTAAATTAAACCAAAGAACTTTTCATTAATTTTAAATCATGCAACAAATTAATTTTAAATGAATAATTAGGTCATGTACAAGATGCATGATTCAAGTTTTTATTTCTTAATAACAATTTCTTTATCTAGATAATAAAACACTCACTTTTGGAAGATGCAGTTAAATCTTTCACTAGAAATATCTTTAACAACTTTAATGACTTATAAAGAAACAGTATCAGCAGATTTTACAGAAATTTCAAGATATTTTATTTATTCTTAATTGTGCATGAACTGTAAGAAATTATTGGGTGAATACTTTGCAGTTATTTAAATTTTGAAAAAGAATTTGCCACTAATATTCATTAAACTAATTCAACAAAAGGCGAAAAGTTAAAAAAGCACGTTAAGGCATTTAAAGCAAACAAAAATATGGGTTAATTGTGTTTTCATTGGAAATGTTTATAGAATACAAATAAGTTAGATTTTTTAAAAACTAGATTTCTCATTAAACAGAAAATAAAAACTATAAATTGATTTTAAAGAATCTCTAATGTTCAAACCAAAATTATTTTTTAAATATTGAAGAGAGTATAATGCTTTTGTGCTGATATATGTAATACTTTAAAATATTGGTCTAGGACCCAACTTTAAGTATACCGATCGACTAAGAATCACTTTCTAAGTCAATCTAACGATGTCCGTCCGTCCGTCCACTTGAATGGTTGTATTTCCATGTAACCTTGTGCGCAAAGTACAGGTCGCAATTTGGAATATAATTTGATGAAATTCGTTATATCGGTTCTTATGATCACAATCCTACTAAAAAATTCTTAATTTTCCTCTAAACGAAATAAAACCCCCTCAATCTGGGGTAAACCCCTAAACTGGCAACAAATATACTAGAGTCTCTGGCAGGAATCGAACCTCAACCCTCATACTTAGACTAGACTAGCTCACTTCAAACTTGATAGTGATCAACCCAAAATATAAAGTTAAATTTTTTACTTTAAAGAAAACGTTTATAGGCACTTATTTACCTAACAAATAATGTTTTGGGTTTTTTTTTGCTCCCATCAAAATTTCTGAACATAAATGACATTGATAATGTTTATTTTTTATTTTTTTTATTTTCGGAATTTGTATTGTTTTAACGCTAGACAATCATTTCGAATTTTTTTTTTCATTCACATCTGTACAGTGTATGTCATGTTTCATAATTCATATGTAAATTATGGTACAAAGGAAAATACTTTTATTGTTTTCATCATACTTCTTTTTTTTAATAAAATTTCTTGTTCAACAATTTCAAAAGCAACATGATCATTGTTTGTTTCATAAGAACTGATTAATTGCTTTTTACGAATTTAAAAAAAAAAATTATACTTAAAAAGAGAATTATTAATAAATGAAGGGAAATATAAACCATCTAAAGCCCCTTTCACACTATTCTACAAGTCTTGAGATTTTTTGCCGTCATAAAATCCAATGATTTTTGCTTGTCAAATTTTCAGAAATTCAAAAAGAAAGTTTTTTTAATTACATTTTGCGTTTACATTAAAGCACTTAAAATTGAAAGAAAATACTCTGTAGAATAAAAACAGCTGTTCAGTCTAACAAATATTTTTTATATAAGTACGTTTTAAATTTTGCCTTGATTTTAACAGATATTATACACTAAAAAAAAGAGTAAGAAGATAACAACATAAAATGTGATATTTCTTAAATATTAATTAATGTTTATTCTGATGCCGGCAACAAATTTTTTAAACTGCTGGAAGTTGATACGATCGTACTTTTTCGTCTGTGTATCGTTTAATAGACAATTTTTTTTTTTAAAAGTATGCATAGCTTATTAAAAATGTACAAGAATGCATTTGAAATTTTACAATTATTTATATGATTTTGAATTTTTTTTTTTAGAAAAAATAAAAGTGAAAATTTGTACACAAAATTTAAACTTTCCATCTCTGATTTTCTTCTTATGCTTTTGTTAAAACACAACTCTGATAAAATGAAAAATGTTATTGTTAAGAAAGGTTGTTTATTAATATTCTAAAATATTTCATTTGGTTTAAGAATTGATTTTTGACTATTGACGTCAGCATTCGTCGATGGCTGCGAGTATAAGACGGCAAATCCATCTGAGGAGATCGAGTGGTTGCGATCGAAACATGTCAGGGTAACCTGCCGGCCAGGGCTCGAGCCCGGCTACAGTCAAGAATGAAAGATTATCCATAACGTTTTTAATTAATTTTGATGTTGTAAAATTCCTTTCTTCATATATATAATTTGATGAAAATTAAATTTGATAAACTTAAGCCTAATAAAAAACATTAAAAATTTGGATTAAAACCATAAATAGTTCAAAAAAATAACCACAATACTAATTATTTCAAATATATTTTAAAATATGGTGAGAGCCTTTCTATGTCGACAGTCAAATTTCTTTACGTATCTTTCGACATTTCATAACAAATTGCTTTTGACATGTCTTAACAGTCAGTAGTATAGTGTAAAAGGGGTTTAAAAAATTAATATGAAAATTAAAACTACAAATTAGGAAACTAAATTTTGTGTTAATGATAAAGTCAAATGCCTTTAGACCAAATATTCATAAGGTCATAAAGTATAACCATTAAAGCATATAGTTAGTTGTATAGTCCTGTAGTTATAATTGTGTTCATTATGTTTGGTATTGTCAAATAGTCATGCAGGGTAAATAAAAGAAACGAAATGGCTTAAGTAGTCCATGTCTTTTTTTTAAGACAACTCATTTCCTTCGAGTAACAATTTTTTGAAATATAGTAAAAAGACTGAAACCAAATAGTTTGGGAATAATTTATTTTTATTAATGTTTAGTACAGACTTTTACCACAATGTTTTAGATGAAGATGAACAGAGAAATTGGATATGCTTCATAAAGCTTTAATTTCGATCTTTCCAACGTCAACATTAAGTGAAGGGAGAACAAAACCGTGTACACTTAAAGCATGTACACTTAAACTCTTTTCGAAAGAATATTTTAGAAGATTAGCTTAAATTTTGATGCTAATTTTATTTAAAAAATTTTCCTCGTTTATTACACAGAAAAAAAAAATTGAATTCAATTAAAAAATTTGTGATATTAATTAAAAAATTAATTAAATTTGCACCAGTAAACAAATTAATAGTATCAATTAAACCAGTTAATAGTATTAATTAAACGTTTAATTCACTGGATTAAAAGTTTAATTCACTTGATTAAATTTTTAGTTAAAGCTGATTATATTTTTGATTAATGCTTTAATTGGTGAACAATTTTAGAGAATTTTTTCTGTGTACAAGAAGTACATATTTTTAAATTTTTGTTACTTTTTTAATAAAATTTTTATGTTAAAACTTTACAATTCCAGTCGGAAAAAAGCCAACCAGTTGTAGGGGAATGTAAAAAAAGATAAATCCACTTTTTATTGTTGGTGTTTTGCTTAAGCTTTGATATTGTTACAATTAAGTCTTTGAGTGTTTTTAATTCTTATTTGCTTTAAGGTTTTATTTGTATAATATTTTAAGCTTTTCTTAAATCTTTGGAAAAGGTTTCTTGATGATTTGGCCTTAGCAACCAGTGAAATGCGCATAAAATATGGCTTTCCCTTAACAATAAATATTAGTGTATTTATCGAATATGGAAAATTGGGAATTTAGCACGACGTACAGAAATCTTATTAATTATAACTTTTGTATTCCCAAAAATAGCTTTGATAATTTTTGATCTTGTTTCTTTTAAACTTTTAAACTAGACAAAATTAAAATTATTCGATTAACCGAATAATATCAAATTGTTCGATTATAATTCGATTAAATTTTTACTTCGAATAATTATTCACGCAATTAATCGATTAATTGAATACTCTAGTAAAGGGTAAATAAGACTCAACATATCCGCATATAGCACTCCTACTTGGTGTAAATATATATTTAAAATTAAAAAAAAATATATAAGCTGGGGTTTTTTTCGTGGGCGTATTTTGAAGTTTTTTTTGGGAATATTTGCATGCATATTTTTAACAATTTTGTGCATATTTAAAGATGCCCTGAATTAAAGTCTTAATATCAATGATAATTAATTTTTATAAAAAATAGACACAAGTCACAATTGCTTTTTAATTTTTTTTTATAATAGGAATTGCGATAATAAATTGTTAATTTACAGATTTTAGTATGACTTACAGTGTTTTATTGTACTGTAACGATAATTTTACACACAGCTATGCAAAATGTTGGCAATTAGGTTTTTAATGAAAATGCAAAACTCTTAATAAACATTTTTTGCTATAAATTGCATTACTTTTGTGCAATTTATATTTTTAAAACTCTTGTGTTTACTAGAGAAATTACTTGTTGTTTTTTTTTGTTTTTTCTTGCTTTTTTTTATTTATTTATTGTATCGAGCCAATTACTTAAATACCTATAAATTTACAAATAAAAACAATAAAAATTTTTATGCAGCAGCAACCAAAAACAACAACAATAACACCACTAATACCACAAACAATTTGAGTACAAATAAATATGCCGTATTGCATTTTATAAAATTTTTGTTGTCAATTTACAATGGAATTTACAGAAACCAATACAAACACAGCTACACACAAACACATATACAGATGTTTGTGTGTGTGTTTGAACAAAACAATAAAACATGATTGTGTTGCAATTCTCTGCAAATGCATGTGTGTTGGTAGATATTGTAAATATTGTACTTCGCATTTGGTAAATATCACTAAACATAAATGTTTAATAATTTAATATGAGTGAGTAGAGATAGCACTTTAACTATAAATGCTTTTTTTTATTATCGTTATTGTTGTTGCCATAATTTTTGGTTGTTGCTGTTGCAAGCACTCTCCACTTTTATGACAGTCATTCGCCATATAAATGTGTGCTGTGTGTGTGTGTGATTTTTTATTGCTTTCGAAAAGCTCATCAATCAAAGTTTATGGTGTTTGTCAATTTTTGTTGGTGTTGCTGGTGTTTATTTTTTTTTTTTTGTTGTACTGTTGCACATGTAAAGTGAAGTTTTTCTATATTTTTTTTTTCGAAATGTAAATTGTGGTTACTTTTTTTTGTCTGGTCTGTTGTTGGTTTGTAAAGAAAACAAAATCAGTCACAGCAACATTTGCAAAAAAAGAAAAATGTTGTTGCTGTTGTTGTTAACATCGGAAACAACAAGAGAAAACACAGCTTTTTTGTGACGCTTTGGTAGGTATAAATATGTAACGGTATACAAATACCGTAAAAACAATTTAACGCTTGTCAACACTTTTGACTTTTTTTGTTTTTTGGTTTCATTGTTGTTTTGCATACAAAGTTGGGTTAAAAAAAACAAAACAGTGCACAAATAAAGAAATGGTGCCTTGCCTGCCTGCATAAATACATTTTTGGTATTTTGTCAGTTTTGCAAATATCAATGCAAATAGTAATTTAAATTAAGGGATATTGTTGTTGCTGTTGTTTTAAAAGTCCAAATGCTAAAACATAAATCAAGAGGAGAAAATAGGAAACACTCATTTAGTACGAGGGTGGGCCAATAAGTGCGTGATTTTTTTTATTAAATTTTATCCCACTCATAAGTAAAAAGGCCGCTCTTATCCTGTCAACAGGCTGCTCTCGTTTGACTGCCGCGTGATTTGATAAGAAAAGGGGAAAAAGTGAATATCGTGTGCCCATAAGGCATTATTTTTTACGAGAAAAAAAACGCTTTACTCATACCAAGGCTAAGCTTGATAAATACGATTGCAACTGTGCACCACCAATTCCAACGGTAAAAAAAATTGGTTTACTGCATAACCTTGTGGCTGCGCAAGCACAATAGATGACAAATACTCTAAATGCCCAGTTGAGGATTCTACACAAACGCAATCGTTTGACAACTTCGTAGTCAAACGATCCTCTTCTAGAGGGTAAAACAATCAATGGGGAATATTGTGCCAACTTATTGGTTCTATTTAATAACATAACGTCCAGACTAGCCATCGCTTTGTTTAAGGCGAATTCAACTACAGTTGGTGTCGATACTACAACAACCCAAAAACAACAGAAAAAATTGGTTATCAAAGTTATTCCTGTTAGTCAAAAATTAATTAACAAGGTTTCGTTTAGAAGTGCTAAATTCCCATTTTATACTATGGATAAACTGAAATTTATTGTTGGTGGTATAAGCTATTCCTATGCGCATTTCACTGGTTGCTTAGGGCAGATCATCAAGAAACTGCATCCAAAGATTTTAAAAAAACTAATATTGGGTTTTTAGCATTGAATTGTTAGTGTTTACGGATCGAAATGTGAAAATTCTTAACAAAATACCAACAAATCAAAACCAAATGTCTCGAACTATCAAAATCAGATTGCGTTTCGATACCACTTGCAGCTAATTTGCCCCAAACAGCCTTGTTCAAGCATTTGTTCGCCCAACGGAGTGTAACATCAGTAATGCCATCTTGATAGTTATTGTTGATTTTTATATTTTTACATGAACAGTTGTGCGTCGTTAGTTTTGCCAACGATTTGTTATTGTTCACACATAATAATGGTCAGTCTGGATATTGCATTAGGATTTGAACAAACAAAGCGAGAGTATTTGGCCAAACAACTTCTTTCTATTGGGGACGATGCGAGGGTCCACATATGTGCAGTTCCCATGACAAAAATCTATAAATTAGGGGCTACGAGTCCCTCCCTTATCCGCCCTGTTCTCCGGATTCTGGTCCGAGTGCCTATTTCTGGTTCCCAAACCTCAAGAAATGGATTGGCGCAAATAGATATAATTCTCTAGCTACGAAATCATCTCACAAACAAATTACTTTTTCAATGACCACAACCAATCCAATCCAATTTTTTTTTTTTTAAGTCATAAAAAATTGAACAAAAACGTTAAACAAAGTGTATAGAGCTCAAAGGAGGCTACGTAGAAAAATTAAATGAAAATGTTTGTTTAAAAAAGTCACGGACTTATTGACCCGCCCTCGTTGTTACTTCAGCTTAGAGATATGTAGACGTTTTTCTTTGAAAGGTTTAAGTGCTTCATTTAGTTGCATGTTAGTGAAGTAACTATTAATGTTTTGCTCAGCTGCCATTTAGTTGAGGTGCCAATAAGATTGAGTAGTGATAGATTTTGCTGTTAGAGATATTGGAAGCGAAATTAGTAGAAAATGTATTTCCTACCAACAACGTATTACTTTATACATATGTACATATATATTAATTTTTTCCTAAAGTTTATTTTATTTTCATATTTTTCTATTTTCTTTTATTTGCAGGTAATTTTTGAATGAAGTCTTAATGATGTACTTTTTATTTTACCATCAAGTGTGGGTAAGAATTTGAACTTAATTATCTTTTATATAATTACAAAGGCCAACCAACTTTTAACCCATAGATCAGAGTTAGATAACAAAGGCCTACAGCATTTGGAAGAACTCGAAACCATGGGACTAAAGTATTTTTTCTAACGATTTAACTTGCGCTGAATCCGAATCTGTACTTGGAATTTTTCTTTCACATCAGGTTTTAAAGATATTTTATGTGAAAAGATAAAGAAATTCTGAGTAGAGATTCGTATTTAGTGCAACTCAAACCCTTGGAAAATTATACTCTAGTCTGTTCTGTACTGTTTACCAATTGAATCAAAACATTCCCACCAAAGCAGGATTGTCAATTCCCGTGAATTGTAAGTGCACATTAAAATAAAAGGTGGCTGCGACGACTCACCAAACTCTTCACTCGTAAACCTTTTTTCACCACGTCACTGACAACATGAAGCTAGTGCACGGCTAAAGGCCCAACTATAATATGCTTAAGCTCCTGTCAAAAAATAACAAAAATCTTTTCAAATGCATTTAAAAACACAAAAACAAAACCAAAAAACATTTGATTCCGTACGGAAAGTGCGATTTGTTTCGCACCTTGCAACAAAGTTTCCTTAAGTTCAATATGGTTTGACATATTTGATTTACATGTATTCGCCCATTTGCTTAAGCCAACTTAAGCATATTATAGTTGGGCCTTAAGGCTCGTCAGGCTTGGGCGTTGGTACGTTGTAGCAAAAAGAGATAAACTTCGATTAACATTACTAATTGTGTCAGTAAGAAAAAAATGTTTGCGATTCTTTTCCTGGAAGTATAGGTGTTGTTACTTCCAACCCTCCCCTAAACCATGGAAGTATAAAGTCACTGTGTTATCTAACTAAGTACATAATTAAAAACATATACATAACCTTTTGGTTTTTACCCAGCAAACACAGAAATACTCCATATGTATTACCAAACGTATTGCCTGGATGAAAATATTATTGCGGCAATAATCGATTTCGTATTGCGGAAGATACTTCCGTCGGGAAGAAACGTGTCTCGATAGCATTACTCCTAAGCAATACGAAGGCGATGCTTCTAGATGATAAACTAGCAATATTGCCAGGTGACCACTAAAAAGAAAATAGAAAGATATCGCCAAAATATCATTGGAATGATAAAAAGAAGAGTTTGCATTTTAAAAAAAATTTACTTTTGTAAAAATAAGAACAGCTTTTTATTGAAAATCAAATTTTTAATTACTTACATAATTATATGTAAATTATACTTACAAAAAATAAACTTTATAATTAAATTAAGAAAACTGAAATAATTATGTAGTTTCCACCATATGTTCCAACCAATTCCTTTAAAATTGCATCCATTATGAGAGTTGAGTAATATCTTGATTAAGTTAAAAAGGAAAAAAAATTATATTTAACATATGTATTTATTTTATTTTTTACATATTTACCTTTTGGAGAATATTTTAGATTTTATAATTTTTTATTTATGACGTACAAATATGTTATAATTTTTTTTCTGCCTTGAAAATAAAAATTTACTTTGATTATTTTCTTTTAGATGAAAATTAGGGAATATTGCTAAACTATTGCCTTAGGGGATATCTGCCATTTGTTTGCAGGTTATACTATAAAAGTAAAATCGTATGACAATTTGTCTAAATTTATGTCTTTTAATGAATATATGACTACATAGATTAATATCTATATGAAAATATTGCTGTTTGGCTTCATGACTAGTCATATTTATGATTAAATAGCAAGGTAACTATTATGCCACTATGGACTTTATGAGAGAGACCACATAACTATTTCTCTACATGATTTTGGTATACAACTATCTGAGTAGTCATAAACTCATATCGCTTAATTGCTGCAACGTCGTCATAACACAAAAATGTACGTTTCGAAATAAACGTGTTTAAAGTTTTGTATTTGCTTGCACCACTTAGAAAAACTAACGACACATTCTCTTCAAACGGGAAGAGTATGAAAGATATTAAGATGCATATTACACACTGTTAAAAGAAAATAATATAAGAGAATAGTTCTGCATCACTAACTCCAAATTTCATTTTTTGTGTTATGACCAGAGAAGACAAAAAAAGCAATATTCAATACTTTTACAGCAAAAAGAAATTATAAAAAAAGCAACAAAAAATTGATAAAACAGCAAAAAAAAGCACTAAAAAATGTTTTATTCTAATTCTTCCACATCATCAAACTTATTACAATATACTATCATGTGGGCTTTTATGTTTTCAAATTTTAATTTTCTACGTCGATCTGTTAAAAGCGTTTTGTATAAAGAGAAGCTTCTTTCTACATCAACGGAGGTTGACGGTGCATATTTAAATTTGAGAATTTCATTAGAGGACAAACTTTTTACATATTCATCTTTTGGAACAGTACCAGACTCTAAAATATATTTTATTTCCAAAAACTACTGATATACGGGATTTCTTTTTAATATTTTCTCAAATTTCTTTTTATATTGTTGGTCCTCGATCTTGCATAGTCCGTCAAAAACTGCAGATAAAGCATTAGTGCTCTCTGAAATTAATAAACCCGCAGTTTGCAATTGTTTTATAGCAACCAAAATGTTTGCAAAATTGTATTTTAGAAATGCAAGTTGAGAACTTAGTTCGGAGTTTTCAAATATTTTTTTGGATTGCACAATTGAGTCGGCATCTTGACTGTCAAGTTCTAAAACAACGGCTTTACTTCTTCAAGATGTTCAGCGTAGTACATTGCCGCTTCTAACCAAGTACCCCAACGAGTTGGGCATGGAGACGGTGGAAGTGCAACATTAGGATTCATTTTTAGAAAGAGTTGTTTTCTTCGCGGTGCCTGTAAAAATTTTGTTTTTGTAACATATATTTTTAACATACATATGTATGTTTATATTAAAAAACGTATGTTTATATTAAAAAAACGCAAGAACTTTCAAGTTCTTTTTAATACACTCTTATTCCATTTTATATAATTTTCTTATAGAATTCTGTTTAATAGAAAAATATTTGTCATAAAATTCTTTTTCTACAAAAATCATTAATAGTTATATTTACCTTTAAGAAAATATTTTTAACATTGGAAATCAATTTATTGACATTTTCAAAGTTTGTTCGAATGAATTCAGCTATTCGATGGATACCATGTGCAAAACATGTTAAATGAAGCATTTTCGGATACATTGCCTTTAGAGAAGATATTCCACTTAGCATATATGCAGCTGCATCCGTTACTACAAGTAACACTTTGTTTTATTTAAATTAATAACAAATCTAAACTCGATTTCTTTTCTACTTTACCATCTGGCCACAATATTTGTAACGAATCATTACAAAATGCTGCAATAGATGCGCCATTTGCCGTTTCAAGTACTTGCATGTTCAATAAATAAGATTTATTGTCTTTCAATTCTTCTAAGACTCCAAAAATAAAATTTGCAACATATCTCTGTTCGCTGTCCGTAGTTTCATCTACAGAAATCCATATATATTTGTCTTTGGCTGCTTGACGCATTTTTTCTATAGATTCCCTATACAATTCTGGTATGTATTTCTGGCGGATGCAAGTTTCAGACGGAACCGACATTTGAGAATATTTCTCAATGAAATTTTTGAAACTGGGAGAACTAACTTTTTTTATTGGTATATTGGATTCTAACAATGCTTTACAAAGATCCTTTTGAAATGTTGTGGCAGTTGGAGTCACTGGATATTCCGTAATTAGTTTCTGTGGATGGTTCTCTTGCTAAGAAGACGCCAATTGGTGTTTCCCACATCTTATATGTTGATCCACATTAGACTTTTTCGAACAATTTATTTTGCAGCAGCATATATTGCAAAAGAGCCAATTTTCTTAAATTTTAAAGACACTTTCATATTGTTTTACCATTTTTAATAATACATTTCTATTACTTTTCTCTTTCGGCATTTTTTAAACTTTTTTATTTATTTCTATTTTTAACAGCATACTATGATTTCAGTTGATTGTTTTTAAAATGAAAACAGAGTTGCAAAAAGGTAGTAACGAAGGCGAATTCACTTTTATAGAGGAATTCGCCTTGGTAGTAACATACGAAGTTTTTAATACAAAAATGGGAAGTTTAAACAAAAAAATCCAAAAAAAAGCAACACCATTGTAAAAGAAGCAAAAAACAGCAGGTTTTATAAAAAACAGCTAAAAAAAAAGCAAAAAAGCAAAAAAGCATTTTAGTCTTCTCTGGTTATGACGACGTTGTATCAAATGAGAGATACATTTATATGTTTTATGTTCCTATAAAATATATGCTTTAATGATGATATTACCACCTTAGGTATTTGCAAATATTTTTATTTAAAAAAAAAAAAAAACTGCTGTACAATTCTATCTTAAAGTCAATCTGGTGCTTTGGTAAACAGTTATGATGCACTGCATCGGCCTTCGATATTGAAAAAAACCCACAGGAGCCAATTTTAAAAACAACATGACTTTTTATTCATATAACAATTCAGATATGACGGCTTCTTCAAATATGACTTTATAACCTTAGGAATACGCTTAGAGAAACCACTTTTTTTTATTAGGAGTTTTTTTTTAAAGAACAAAATTTAAAAATATTATGATTATTTTAAGAATATTATTGCCACCGACGACCACATTGTGGTTAGCTTTGGTCTCTATCAAGAAGTCACAACCATTTTATGGTTGGCTCCAAACATCTTATGGTTAATAGTGACAATTATTTGTCAACTACTAATAATCGTATAGTTTTCAGTTAATTAACAGGATTTTGTTTGTCGTGCTTAATTCCCAATTTTTATTGTTGATAAAAACACTGAAATTTATTGTTGATAACCAATTGTAGTGGGGAATGTAAGAAAAGATAAACTCACTGTTTATTGTTGTTGTTTTTGTTAAAGCTTTGATATTGTTACAAGAAAAACTGTTACTTATAATTCTTATTGTTATTATTTGTATAATATCTTTGGTTTTTCTTAAATCTTTGGATGCAGTTTCCTGATGATCTGGCCTAAGCAACTAGTGAAATGCGCATAGAAATAGCTATTCCATCGACAGTAAATTTCAGTGTTTTTATCAAGAGTAAATAAATCTTGTTAATTACAAGAGCAACATGTGTAAACCACCAAACTATTACAAGTTGAAAACATATTATTGTAATTATTACCCACACGATGTTAAAAGACAACCATAATATTGATCTTTTGGTACTTTTTCTCTTTTGGATAAATTTTGTATCCAGATTATATGCGGTCTAGATTAAAATATAGAGTACTTTTTAAGAGAAAAATCGGGGAAGAATTTCGAACTTTGATAGTTTTTGTCTTATTGCTAAATTTGGTATGCAGATTGCATATGGTCAGGGAAAAAAAGTAGTGTACTTTTTAAGGGAAAAAATTTATACTTGTTTAAGGAATAAAAAAGGGAGAAAATTGATACTATTTTTGCTTTTCGATAAATTTGATATATTCAGATACAGATTAAATTAAATTAAACATTAATATATAGTGTTCTTTGTGGCAGCCTAAAATGAGGAAAAGCTGGTACTCTTGGTACTCTTTTACCATACCCAGTAAACAATTTAAAGTTTCCAGATGTAAGAAAAGTACATGAGCGCTGACCCTTGCATACTACTTAAAAGTAGCAGAAAAGCGAAAACTTTCAAGTGAATTTAAAATTTAAGTAAATTAAAATGATTTAATAACATCTCATAATCCTTTGGAAATAAGCAGGTTGTAAGTGAATAATTAAAACTATTAAAATTCACGAACAAAGTTCTAAGTGCTTTTGTTAATCTTTAACATGAAAGCAGGCCCCATTGCAATGATTTTAAAATGTGCTTACGAGTATTATTATTACCGAACATAGAAATTAAATTTTTTGTCATCAAATTGTTTTTTAGCAGAGAGGAAAAATGTAGTGTTAATTCGCTATAAAAATGTATGCCTCTTGTAAGCAGACTTGTAAGGGGGTATTGCTCTTCTTTCCCTTACAAAACTGCTTTTCAGTAAGCTCCATTTTTTACTGGGTTGGTACTTTTTCTACTTTCAAAAAATTTTGGTACAGAGATAGCAAATGACCCAGATTTAAATCAAGGATAATTTTTTTACTTTTGGTACATTTTTTCTTTTTGATAAATTTGGTATGGTTGAGATTAAAATAATGAGTACTTTTTAAGACACATATTTGGTACTTTTTAAGGGGTTAAAACCACATAAAATTGGTACTTTTTCTCTTTGCGGTAAATTTGGTATGCATACTGATTATGGCCTACATTAACATACAGTGTTATTTCTGGGGGCCAAAAATGGGGAACAGCTGGTACTCTTGGTACTCTTTTACATTTGGTACTTTTTTTCTTTTCAAAAAATTTGGTATAGGGTTAGCATATGGTTCAGATTACATAATAAGTTACTCTTTATGATGTAAAAACGGAAAAATAGGTACTTTTGGTACTTTTTCGCTTTTTGATAAATATTTAGGTTACTTTTTATAATGTAAAAACGGACAAATTGGTACTTTTTCTCTTTTTGATAAATTTGGTATACAGATCGTCCAGTTGCCGGATTATAAATATTTAGACACCCCTTGATTTTCATACGGACTGTTGAATGTCGGTTGCTCATGAGTGGCGACGGCTTTAAACTTATATGTATATGTTGGCGAAAAATAATAATTCCTATAATGTTGTTATAGAAATAGTTCTATACATAAAATAAGTATAAATAAAATGTTTGTAAACCTCTATAGGACAAACCCTTTTCTCTAAATCTTGCTCTTATTTTAACGTAAACGAAGTAATTGTTAAAAGCTTGTATTGCTATAAAACTATATAAAGCTAAAAGAAGTATGACGATATATCTTCAGGAATATGCAATTTTTGGGCTGCATGGTAACACCTCCAAGACCGTATGACTAACCGTGTATGTGACTATAAGTAAGACAACATGACTTTATTTATATATTTACATACATATATATAATATATGACACAATTTCAAATAACAAATTCCAAAAAAATTCTACAAATTTTATAAAACAACCAAACTATTCTTCCATTGAAATTCCTTTAAAAATTCCCAATCAATCGTGTTAAAAGTAATCAAATTCTCTGCTCCAGAAATGCACTTTCAAGTGTTATCAGTGAGTTTTCATTACTGTTGCGAATTTCTTGTAGTTTGTTTTGAAACCAAAGCAAAAAAAAAAAAAAATTTGTTCTAAAAAATAACAAAAATTTCTGCTCTAGTTAACATGTCGCCATCAAAGGTTTTTGTTTTATGTGTAAATGCACATTTTTGTTGTTGCTGGTTAAAAATATATATGTAAGTATATTATTTGTTAGCAAAGCCGAAACACAGCGGTTTGTAATTTAAGACACCGGCTTTATAAAAATACAAACACAAAAAAGTCTTTGGGGAGAAAAAAAAAATTGTTACATATAACATGGTTTTTTATTACAATTTAAAAACACAGTTCAAAAGCGTAAGGTGAACTTTTACAGACGCAATACATTAAAAGTACTTTTTTCATAAAAAGTTACTTTTTTTGCAAAAAGTACTTTTTTCATAAAAAGTTACTTTTTTTGCAAAAAGTACTTTTTTCATAAAAATTTACTTTTTTCACAAAAAGTGTTTGTGTAAACAGAACTAAGAGATAAATATTATTTAAAGACAAACCCAAATATAAGTTTCTAAATGTTATCTTTTTTGAAAAAATTAAAAAAAAAATCTTTTTATAAACATTATCCATCAAATAATGATTGATTGACAGCTTGAAGTGAATTTAAAGGGAGAGAAATGAATACGGGCACTTGCTTATTTTTCTAAAAAACAATGAACAACAGCACAAAAACAAATGAAACACAAATTTTTGTTCGTAAAACCATCCATTTAAGAAAAAAAACTCTATAAAATTTTTCAGTTAAATATATATTTGACAGTTAAGACAATCAATATAACAGAAAAACATCTTTTGTTTCTCATTCTTTCAATTTTTAAAATTAACTTTATAAAAGCTACAAGTGTGTTTATAAAATATTTAAAAAAAAATAAACAGAAAATTATAAAATACATATGAAAACATTACAATAATGTCATAAATAGACAGATAAAACGTTTACCAATTCAATCAAATAGGATAATCTTCAGAAATTATGATCTAATATTTCAAAAAAAAAAAAAAAATAACTTAAAAAAGAAAGTGTGTCAGTTATGATCTCTTACTTAACTGCCTTAAATAAGAAGCTTAAGAGGATTTTATTTGAATAAAAGTGGATTTTTTTTTCTTATTTTATTTGAATTTAAAAGAACTCGTGATAGGAAACAATTGAACTTAATTGTGTCATTAATGAATTTTAAGTTTTGAAGAAAAATTTTATGTTTAACAGAATCTAGAAAGAGAAATGTCTGGCATATTTTATATGATGTGTTTTAAAAATTTTTTTAATTAAATATATTGTAAATTATACAAACAAAATTAAATTTTTTAATAAAACTTTATCTTTTTACAAAAAGTGAGGATTTAAAAAAAAAACAAGTTAGAGTGCTATATTCGGCTGTGCCGAATCTTTGATACCCTCCACCGACAGTTCGAATGTTTAAGGAGTAATATCTGTATGATGTCTTTTTATTATTATTATCTTAAACTGTGACGATTTGTTATTAATTATGGTTTTAGGAGACTAAACTGTTTTCCGGGAGTAGGGCATATATGGGGCCTAGGGTAAATTATGTACCGATCTTCACGAAATTTCACAGTATCATTTATAGTCCTATAAAATTGTGACGAGCCAAAATTTGTTATAATTGCATTATTTTTTACGGTTTTAGGCGTACTAAACTGGGAGTAGTGTTTATATGGGGCTTAGGGTAAATTATGGACCGATCCTCGCGAAATTTTACAGTGTCATTTCTAGTCGAATAAAACGGACTTGTGCAAAATCTTATGTCATTCCGTGCATGTTTGCATCATTTATGTTAGTTTTTGTAACAAAATTATCAAGTTTTTGAAGGTGGTGGTTCCACATTTTGATTCATAGCTCTGGTCCTACTGAACCGATTTTGCTGAAATTCAATCCCAAACTGCTTAGGATAACTACAAGCAATTTGACACCTAGTTTGTTTATTTCTTTTGAGTTTTTCGAAAGTGAGCGTGTTTTCAACAGACGGACAGACAGACGGACATGGCTAAATCGACTTAGAATTACTCAAGCAGCCAGAATATATATACTTTATGGGGTCTGAGATGAATAATAAAAAAGTTTCACACGGAATGACAAACTTAGTATACCCTCTTCACAACTAATTGTGGTGGAGGGTATAAAAATTAAGTTTTCTACAAATTAATTAGTATTGTGGTTATTTTGTTGAACTATTTATGGTTTTTAATTCAAATTTTCAATATTTTTAATAAGCCTTAAGTTCATTAAATTTAATTTTCATTAAATTATTTTAATGAAGAAAGGAATTTTACAACATGAAAATTAATTAAAATTGTTGTTGATAGTCTTTCATTCTTGACCGTGGCCGGGACTCGAGACGCGGCCGGCAGGTTACCATGACATGTTTCGATCGCAACCACTCGATCTCCTCAGATGGATTTGCCGTTTTACACTCGCAGCCAGCGACGACTGCTGACGTCAATAGTCAAACATCAATCCTTAAACCAAATTGTATTTTAACCTTTGGTAGATCGAAATTTGCTTTTCCGAATGATTATCTATTTTAATTGATTTTACATGTTTTTTCCTTATTTCTGTACTTTTGTACTTTTGTTTTCTACAAATGTTTTTTTTTTTTAAGTGACTTTTTTCAAGATAAAGTAATATATAGTTTACTTTTTCACAAAATGTGACTTTTTCACAAAATGTGACTTTTTCACATAACATGACTTAATCACAAATATGACGACTTTTTTACGAAAACGTTTTTTTTACAAAAAATAATTTTTGTTTACCAACAGATAATTTTTTTTTTACAAAAAGTTTTAAACTTATTTAACAAAATGTGATTTTTTTACAAAAAGTGTTTTGGGTTTTTTTAATGAACTATGACTTTGTCATAAAATATTCCTTTTCCCAAAAAGGCTCCTTTTTCAGAATGGATAACTTTTTTTAAGATTACCTCTCTTTCAGAATAAGTGTCTCTTTCACATGAAGTGAGTTTTTCACATAACATGACATTATCACATATATGACGACTTTTTACAAAAAAGTATTTTTTTTTTTAAATTAATGAAAAATGACTTTTACTACAAATGACTTTTACTTAAATAGTTAATAACTTCTTTTTCACCAAAAGTGACTTTATCACTAAAAACGACGTTTTTGTCCCGAAAAAAGTTTGTCACAAAAAGTAAATTTTAGCAAAAGATGTCGTTTTTCTTAAACTGACTTTTGACTATAAATTTTCTCTCTTCTAAAGAAATATTTTTCAATAAACGTGACGTTTTTATATATAGTGACTTTTTTCACATATGGTGATTTTCGCAACAATCGATTTTTTCGCAACAAGCGAATTTTTTACAAACGATAACATTTTTTCAAATAAAACTTTTTTATTAAATTCTAGATTTTTCGAAATTCAGGTCTTTTTTTCTTAATAAGTGACTTTTTCGCAAATGATGATGACCTCTTTGAAAAAAGTGACTTTTTTGCCTTTATCCCAACACTTGTTCAAAAAATGATATTTTACAAAAATTAGCTTTTTTAAAAAATAATCTTTTTTCTAAATATGTCTCTAGTTACAAAAGATGACCTTTTTTAAAAAAAGTGATTTAAAAGTTCAGAAAAATAATAAATTTTTATGTTTTCTATTAAAAAAAAAAACTTTTTCGTTCCAATTCTTTTTTATTTCGTAAATTTTTTGTATCTTTTTTACTTTTTTTTTGTTGCTTTATAAACATCTTAGTTTAATAATGACGATAAAAAATGTAATTTTTGGTACGACAATTTTAAGCATCATTGCCTGAAAACCATTAAAATTTTTTCTGCTTCGAACCTACACACACGTACATATTACGCACTTACGCCTTAATTCTTAACATACTTAAATATTTTCAAAACCCAACTCCTTCCCTTCCCCCTTTCCAAAACTATTACTCTAAAATGTACTTCCTGTTTCCCATAAGCAAAGAAAAGAGAAAAAACCAATGAAGCATTTACGACACTTGTAGCTAGTGAGGAAAAACAGGAAGATAGAGAAAAGCTCAAATTTTTATACACTTTAATACAAGATGACTTTACTTCTACTGCAGTCGTTACATTGTGGCTGGGCTTTGAGTATGTTTGGTTGGTCCCTTTACGTTTTAACTTTACCGAAGATACTTGTCGTACAACCACACACACTCACTCGCTCTTTGGAGAAATGCAAAAATGTGTCATTACCAGCAACAGCAGCCATCAAAATATCTTCAAATGCTTTTTGTAAAATACATATAATTTACAATAACAACTACAAGAATAAAAAAGCAAAATTGTAGGAGGGTGCTTTGGGCAAGGTTTTTTAACAGATTTCCAATCTAACAAGAGAATGTGTGTTTTTTTAATAAAAAAAAGATAAAGCTTTGAAAAAGCTCTACCAAAAAGCTTTCAGAAGCTTTCCAATATGATTAAAAAAATTTTGCTACTAAAAAGATCCATATAGTTTTTTTTAAGCATTTCTAATATACAGTCTGAAAAATTTCTTGGAAACAAACTTTCATAAAATTTTTAGAAAAACGCAAAATTGTAGGAGGGTGCTTTGGGCAAGGTTTTAGAATTTTTTTTTTAAACGGATTCAACAGATCCAACCTAAAGAGAGAATTTGTGTATTTTCAATAAAAAAAGATAAAGCTTTAAAAAAGCTCTACCAGAAAGCTTACAAAAGCTTTCCAATATGATAAAAAAAATATTGCGACTAAAAAGATCCATATAGTTTATTTTTAGCATTTCTACAATTTAGTCTGAAAATATCCCTTAAACGTTATATAATTTTTATTAAAGAAGAGAAAAAACTTTTCGAAAGTTCTTTCAAAATAAAGAAAAATGGCTCATTTCATAAGTCTTCTTATAAATTTTTTTAATGATTACTGAAAAAACTTCCAAAAGCTTTTGTGGGAAGAGATAAAAAAACCTTTTTTAAAAGGACTAAAAAAAATTAATTTTAAGTCATCGCCAAGATTTTTTTAAGACACAAGTTGAAGTGATGAATAAATCAGACAGTAAAGGTATCT
Organism: Pollenia griseotomentosa; assembly: GCA_963931875.1. Taxonomy (NCBI): domain Eukaryota; kingdom Metazoa; phylum Arthropoda; class Insecta; order Diptera; family Polleniidae; genus Pollenia; species Pollenia griseotomentosa. Next base: position 14,831,795 of record OZ007564.1, read on the forward strand.
GACTAAGTATTTTATTTTTTAGAGTCACCCTCGTATGTGGGCACATCAGCGAACAAGTGAATGTGTGGTATGTTTAGGTGTAAGTAAGCGGGCTTACGTTAATATGCACGGTACAGAGTGTGAGTATTTTAAAGTATTCTACCTCATAAATGTGGCAAAAGTGTCAGTATTGTGGCTGTAGAAAACTGACATGATTCATGCAGAAAGATACGCACACACATACACGCACACACACAAAACATATATCCTAAATGACACCGAAAAGGAAATTCATTTGGCATATCTCCCTTAACTCTCCTTTCTATTCCCACCCCTCTATAAGTTCTTAAAAATGTATTTAGAAAATTGAAATCGTTACTTGATTACACTCCAGTAAGTGTGGCATTGAAGAGGTGATCAACACAGTGGTGCTAGAGAGAGAGGGTTACCCCCTCTTTAGTTAAAAGGAGAACAAATGTGTAGGTATTTAAGTTGTGGTTGTAGCATAAACAGAACACACTTACATTCATTAAATTTATATGTAATAGTTAGACAGAGATGGAAAACAGGTATATTGTTTAAACAATTTCACTTAGTGTTTTGGCACGTTTTATGAGGCATGGCGAATTTGGTATCATTTTGTTGGTTTTACGTTTTTTTTTTTGTGGCAAGATTTTTAAAAGATTCAATTGTATGTTGGTTTTCCACAGAAAACTATAAAATATGTAACAAATCCAAAAAAAAGCAACAGGATGAAAACCATTGAAAGAAAAGTCATCAAGAGTTCTTTTACTTAAGAAGCATTTTTTGTTGCCTGTTTGCTCATAAAATGTCACCGCATTAAGGCAACATTATTGTTGCAATCAATACATCCATACAACCACCAACCACTTTTACACACACTAGTACACATGACATGCGAAAATAACATTGAAATACAATTTTAGCCTTAAAATGTATGCAGCACAGCCGTCTCACTGACTACAACCCAGTGATGATGATGAAAAAGTAAAACCTGGTTCAATTTTAGAAGCAATGCTTTTCGTGCTTGGGGGAATTAAACGGGGTGGTGTGTTTGTTGGGGGGTTGAGTATGATGAAGAAAGCAAAAACAAATTATAATACATTACAGCTTGGAAAACGTGTTTACGCATAAAATTTCTAAAATGATCATAAAAATTTGTTATTACTTGAGACGTTTTTTTTTTGCTCTTGCCCCCTCCTCGTCTTTAGAATGATGTTGCAGTTTTGGGAGTCATAAAATACAGCATGAAATTTGTTCCATCATATCGTAAAAATACTCCTTATGAAATGCTTCATATACCATATCTTATCTCTTGAAAGTTAATTGAATGGAATTGAATGATATTTTATTTAAGATCAAAATCTTTATACGCATATTTGTGCCACCAAACCATAACACATGGCAGAGAAAACAATTTCTTTTTATTAAATTTTATTCGAGGGACACAACTCATGACCGTCATAATGTGGTCATAATCCACATAAAAATTTGTGTTAGACAAACAGCAAAATAATCCTTAGAGGGTTTCAATGAAAAAAAAAAAAATAAGAAAAGTCTATTAGCAAATAGAATTAGGACCCATAAAAATGTATATTTTTAATGAACATTTGTTGTTTTTGGTAAAGTTGTTTTGCCTAATGTCTTAGGAGACACTCTAAGGACAGATAATCGACTGCAAATTCTAGAAGAAATAAGAAAAGTTTTTAAAAGTTTCTTTAAGCATTTTCTAGTTGAATGTGTACAACTTATTGTTTGAAAATGCATAACAAATCAAAAAGCACAATAAGAAGAGAACTTCTTATATAGACAATAATTAATTTCAAAGCGGTTTTTCGGTAACTGAGCTACCTAAAAAAAGCCCCACGCGTTTTTTTTTGTAACATGAAAATTTTATTTCCAAAAGAACCCAAAAAGCTATCGGTCAAATAAGATTTTCCAGCCAGGTGGTGTTGACTTCGCGTTGTTAACCCTTAAACACCTAAGACCGTCTACAGACGGCCATCATAAAAAATAGTATTGAACAAAAACTATTAACTTCACGCTGTTACGATGCAAACATTTTAAATGAGTATAAAATTCTCCGTATAACGGTACCAATTGAATTGAGATGACTTAAATAGTGTGGCAGAAAAAATCATTCTAGTCAGAACTTTGGTGCGAAAAGACAAATAAATTGCTTGTGAATTTAGTGCAAATTAAAATTTAAAAAAAAAAATCTTCTGGTTATTGAATTGAGTCTGGATTTTTTTTGGTAAGTAGTTGAAACGTTTACTTTCATATTACGTAGGTATAATTTCAAAACAAATAAGAATATTGTTTGAATGTTGATTTTTGTGAACACCGTCTGTAGACGGTCTTAGTCACTTAGGCGAAAAAAAATTTGTTGTAACGTTTTTTACCGGAGTAAAAAATAATCAATGTTACTCCTTGTTTTTTGGAACAGCAACTAAGAGACCTTTAACACACAAGATGTCGGCACAAGAGGAAGAAAACCAGCATTTACATACAACGAGAAAAATTAAACTTTCTTCGTTGAGTGACCAAGAAATAGTAATTTTATGGACTCAATAGAAGACGATGATTTTGAAGACATTGACGATAGCATTGAAGATCCGGATTACGAGTGCGATGAAATCATTCCTGATAGCGTTGAAAATACTGAATATGAGTGTAATGAAATTATTCCTGAAAATGATGATATGTTGCCAGATTGTATAAAGATATTACATTCATCGTTACTAAAAAATGCAGTAAATTTATCGATTAACGCAAGCAATTCCAGTTTGAACAGTATTAGTGCTGAGCCAGTTGATGTAAATTTAACACAAGATGGGCCTACGTCAGAAGTTTCCGACAATGCTTCAATATTACAAAAACAACCGGAGGCGAAAATTACGTTTAAAGCCCACAAAAGACCTCGATCACCTTTACCAGTTATTGAACTATCAGGACCTAAAGCAATACCCTCATCAGGGGGGTTCACAGGGGGTGGTAAGTATATAAAAACGTTTGTACCGAAAAAAAGAAGATTATAGTTTTTATGTATATGCTAGCCTTGTCGGATATAACAAAAGAGTCTTTGGAATTTAAAAATATACTATGGCGTAAAACGTCTTTGCAACTGCACGTAAACGAAGTTGCGTTTCGAGGAAAAACGAGTTTACCGCCTGAAGTCCAAAAATTGGAAACCCCATTGCATTCCCAATTCCAAACTTCCAATGGACAAGGCCGTTGAACTCAAAAAAGAGCCACGAGGTTATTGTACGGAATTTATTGGAAGTGCTTATGGGGTAGATATGTCTACTGTTTTGTGGAAGGACACAAAAAATGTAAGACTATGTTCAACATATGTGGGCATAATGCCTTTCCAACGAAGCAGTTTAGTCAACCAGCCATCTAAAATTGGACGTTACAACCGTAAGAAAAAAATCTACGATGAAATCGACTGTCCACAGATCATCCATGAGTATAATGCGCACATGGGAGGTGTAGACTTAATGGATGCATATATGGGTCGCAATGGTCTCAAAATCAAAACCCAGGACATGAGTATAACAAATGCTTTTGTGTTATACCGTAGAAATAAATCAGAAAAAAACCAAAATTCGAACGATAATAAAAAAGAAAATACCATGACAATGTTTGAATTTCGCTCGAGCATTGCAAAAGAGCTCTGCGTTTCCGTCGAAAAACGTTCGGTTGGTCGTCCATCATTTGTTGAAGAACCAACTATTAGGTCTATTATTGGGAAAAAAGCCGTTCATCCTGTAGCTGGTGTAAGATTTGACAAGACTAATCATTTTTCTCAATGGGGTTCAAAAAAGACCTGCAAACTTTGTAAAAAATCTGACACCCACACATTTTGTACTAAATGCAACGTCCACCTATGCTTTTCAAAAACAAAGAACTGTTTCACAGAATACCACATGAGTACATAATATATTTAATTTGAACATGTAATTTATTAAGCACGAAAAGTACAAAATAAAACTTATTTTCTTTCATCTAACCATCATATTTGATTTATTTCTGAAAATATTTTTTTCCCTTAAGCACCTAAGACCGTCTACAGACGGTCTTCCTTAATTTTGTCCTGGAGCTTCACACAAGCATTTTTTTCTGAATTGAAACTAAGATTCTTAATTTCCAGCATAAATATATGCTAGAACAAAAATTATTGCCGCAATTTAATACATATTTCAATTTCAGGTATTTAAGGGTTAAAGTTTGTGTAAACCAGTGTACGAAAATAAACAGTACACTATTTAGCGTTCGAACGAACACAACCCTTAAAACCATTCGTAACTGTTTTCAAGAAAGAGCCGAACATTTTATAATGTTCTGTTCTTCGTTTTAAACAGACCAATTGCAGTGATACTGTAGACAAACATTTTATTTTCATGTTCTATGTTTCTTTTTTTTACATTTGATAAAGAAATGAACAAACAAAACAATTTTAGCAACGACCGCTGCACGAACATTGTATTGTGTATAAGATTTATTTGTGTAAAATTATTGGTTTTTTTTCGTATGTGTATTTTGTTTTTGTAAAAAATTTTGGGTTTTTTTTTCCCAGCCAAAATCGACGAACATTAATGAACCGAACCGAACACAATGAAGTTTGTGGTTTTTTTAAAAAAAACCCGAACGGAATGAAATGTTCTCAACTTTTGTTTAGTTGGATAAGAACAGTATTATTTTTGTGTTCGAAAGATGACAAACAGGGAAACGTTTTATTTTTTTAATGATTTTTTACACAAACACTGTTACCGCTTGTGTTTTCCACAAATCTAACGAACCGAACACTTAGGAGCGGTATTTAGTGTTTATATTCGAACACTGGTATAAACGGTTTGTAAATAAGAAGCTTAACCATATAAAAAAACGCCAAATACTTAAAAGCTCAAAAAATTACATACATAAAAGCGAACCCCATATTCATAAAAAAAATTTTATTTTTTAAAAGGTTAATTGAACACATTTTCATAAAAAATTCGTTTCATAAACCTTTTAAAAACTTGGAATGTTTTTTATGAATATGGGGGTAACAATATAAACACTAAAAATGAAATGTAAAAAGCCACTATTGTTTCTGTTCTTTTTGGATTGTTGTATAACTGACACCACCTGTAGTGAATTAGCCTTGACCTTGTCTTAAAACTTTATAATTTTTAAAAAAATTGTGGGGTTTTTTTTTTAATTGTCTGAAGTTTTAGCATTTAATTAAAAAATGTTTCAACTTTTAATTATTTAAAAGCTTTTACACTACTTTTGCTTTTTTGTGTAGAAAGCTTGGAAGCTTTATTCACTTAAACTTCTTAAAGTTGTCTTAAAAGACGGCAATTAGAATTTAGAATTATTATTTTATTTGATTACAGTTGTATAAAAGCTTCTTAAATTAAAAGCTTTTGAAAAAAAGCTATAGCGTTTTAGTCAAAAAAAAAAAAAAGAAAAAATTTAAGTTGCAAGAAAAAAATTTTTTTTCTAAATCTGAAAATTAGGAAAAGATTTAAAGATAATTGTTAAATATTCAAACTTTTAAGAAAGTTTAATATAAACACTTAACGCATTTAAGAAAGTATTTATAAAGGTGTTACAAAATTTTTTATATGAAATTTTTTTTTATTTCTTGTTATTTGTTTTGATTTTATAAAGCTCAATTACGTATCATAACACTTAAGCTCTTTTAAATACTTTATATACCCGATACTTTTCCAGAACTACTTCTAAAATAACAAAAAGCTACGTTTATTTATGAAAAGATTAAATTGAAAATATCAATCGATTTAAATTTCACTCGACTTCTCATTACAGAATATGGGTTATACATTTATTAAAGGTATTGGGCATCGTTAGCTGTGATCTTTTGTTTTTCTTCTGGCAATATATAGATTCCGAATTCGGCATAGATCCAAACCAATGGTAGTCGGGCGTGGGATGGTCTGAACTTTAGAGGGTGGGGGCGGGGGTGAGGCAAAACTTTCCAACTTTCAAAAAGTTCTTAGCTGGCCTTGCAACCCAAGCTCAAGCGTTGTCCGCTGTAGAAGAGATCTACATCGATACCTGCCGCAAAGGCCTAACTCCCTAACGGTTACCAACCGCCCCTGTGTATGCGCGTAATCAGCACACAGAGGTTGAAATGTTGAGTGTATATGATGAAAAGCCAAAACTATTATTTATATGCAAGTTTAGAATTTAACGTTCCTTATTTTTGTTGAAAGTATTGAAGTTATGAAATTTCTTAAATTTCTAACGCCTATAAGAAGCTTTACAAAACAGTTTTCAGAAACAAACCTACACACAGAAAAAAATACCAATGTAAAATTAACATGGAAAAATGTTGATTGAGAATCATAGTAATTTTCTGCAAAAGTATGCCCTTTATTTAAATTTATCATTATTTCATATTAATTTTAAATAAAATAACCTTAAATCACGTTTATTAATTATTATTCACTGTTAAAATAAAAAAAAATATATTAAAATAAAAAATAAATATGGATTCAATATTGAATCCATAAAAACCTGTTTTATATTAAAATCAAAAGTGTATCTTGTTAAATTCACATGAATACAAACTTAAGTATGTACATTTTTTATTTTAATTTTTAAAATATGTTATAAAAAGAAGACAATTCCCGTATTCTTTTAATTAAAATTATTTAGTTAAATAGTACATCAAGTTTTCAAAGTAGAATGATGACGAAAACTATATTGGGCGATTCTGCTGATGCTTCTGTTATCAAAGGAGAATACAAAATAAGTGAAACATGTGTTACAGGGGTAAGTGTTTTGAATTATTCTTAAATAAATGTAAATGTTGTCTCTGAAGCTTCTTCACACTGTAACATCACACTCGAACCAATTTAATTCTGTATGAAATTACGTTGTTTCAACTTAAAATGACTTTCATTCAACGTGATTCGGATTGTTATTTCAATATAAATTACATTTTGCTCTAACTTTACTGCAATGTTAAATTAACATGAATTAAAGTTATTTTAAAAGAAAAAAATGTTGTTCGCAGTTATTGTAAAATCAGGTTGAATTAACATGAAAAACGTATAAAGCAAAATCACCACCGAAAAATTTTAAATCAACCTTGTTTTCTACGTTTTTAACTTGATTTTTTTCTGTGTGTAATTTCTTCTGCAATTAATGCATTCAAAGCTTGAGTATTAACAAAGATTTTGTTCATGTCGAGCTCAAGAGTCCTATCTATGATGTTGAATTAACTATAAAACTCTAAAATTTATTTTGTAAAATCCTTTCTCTTGCCTTAAGACACTGTGCTAGTAAAAAAACCGTCAAGTGGGGCATCCGGAGGGTAAACCTTATTCGAGTGCGCTGCATAACGTGTTGCTAACTGTCTGTCGTTAAAAGTTAGTTTTAAGCTTTTTAATAATATGTTAAAGAATAAAATTAATTAAGTGTTAAGGCTATTTTAATAGAAGCTCTTTATGCAATTTTTCTTTTTTTTTATTTAATTTCAGTCTTCTTTTGAAAAAGGTACTTCTTTTTAAACCCATTAGTCACTGTAATTAACTAATTGCCGCATTGAATATGAGTTTAAAATAAATATATTGAGTCATTTCTCGTATGCACTAAAACAAATTAAGTTCCAGGCAGCGCTGTTGCCATTAAAAGTAGCAGACAAATAGAATAATAAACCCAAGACTTACGGTAAGTAAAGTCTGGACAATTGCCACTATCATCAAGTGACAGGCGAATTTATTTATATTTAACTTTAACTAAAAAGAGACGTACGAAACCAGCTAAATACTCTTTTTAGTTTTTTATTACTTTTTTTCTGTTGTTTTGTTTTTATTTTCAATACAAACTTGGGCCTTTCTGTATGTCTTTTACCCAAATTACTCGTGCTTTAAGTCCCACAGGACTCATACATTAACCAGAACTCTGAAAGTAACAAAATTAAAAAAAAAAAAAAATACATGAGGAAAAAATTCAGAAAAAGAAGGTGCCTCATGATGTTTTATAAAACAAAAAAAGAAAACTCATAACCATATAAAACATACGACTTAATGTTGCACGTATTTATAGAACAGTAAAAGTTTGTATGTGCGTGTATGTGTTTGCATAACAAACAACCATACGCACTGTGCAACATTTATAACAAAGTTAATCATCATTTAGAAAGAGGAGTGAGTAGAAGTCTACTGTTACACTGCGTTGCAAAGGCAAGCAACAATGAAGAAAAAAACTCTTAAAAAAGGAGTGCTACCACAGTATGTGTCATCTGTTTTATTAGTACACATACATACGTAAAAACTCATATATTTTTAAACACATACATATAAATACAGTGAGTAACTTGAGTTTTCCCTTCAAACATTTTTGAAATTTTTTGGCGATTGCTTGTTTGGCGATGATTCCGCGATCCTTCTCAGGGAATACGAATCGCTAACCATCGCCTATGGCGATGAATATGCGAGCGCACACAAGTAGCGGCAATCATCAGTGTTTTTTTATAACTTTCGAAAGAATTTTTTTTCTCTTGTTGTTTTTTTAAGGTAACGGGAAAATAAATATTTGGTTTCAAGGGCAATTAGCAAAATTGTCATTCCAGTTGCGCAAGTGATTTGTGAAGGGTGTGTTATTTAATATATCTCTGAAAGCAATTTTCATCGCCGAATCATCGCCCGCGAATCGCCGGCAAATTGTCTAACATCGCAGCGATGCATCGCGTGGAAGCTAAGTGCGATCCTCTGGCGAATCGGCAAAACGTTCGCATGTGTCAACCACGTGAATCGCGGTACACGATGTTCACGCGAATCGCGGTACGCGATGTTTACGCGAATCTCGGTACGCGATGTTCAAGCGAATCGCGATACGCGATTCGCGCGGTTGACACATGCGAACGTTTTCGCGATTCGCATTAAGCTTCCACGCGATGCATCGCGGCGATGTTAGACAACTTGCCGGCGATTCGCCTGCGATGATTCGGCGATGGAAATTGTTTGCAGGGTTACTTCATGTTTAGTCATTGTCATTTAACACAATTTTCGAACGTGCAACAGAATTTCTGTAAAAGTTTAAAAAACTTCCAACCTTTTTCTCTATAAAAGCAAATCTAACATTTAGGCTGTTTTTATTTCCTTTTTTTTTTGTTTACAGGACAAAACTCTACTTGTCGTCTATGCAACAGCCAGGACTTTTTGTATAAAAAAAAAATAATAATGTTAAAAAACATAAAAACTAACTACATTTAACTTTACGCACAAGGGTCGTTTTTCCGTATTTTTTTCTAACTAAAAAAAAAAAACAAATTTATACAAAAAATAGTTGATTTAAGTACATTTTAAAGGCCACACTGCAGGGTAAATGGAATTAGATTGTGTTAGAGGTTGTGCTGTTCGGTTTGTCTTGAAACAAGTCAAAGTTTGAAGAAAGTCAATAAAAATTCTATGGAAGGGTGAAATGTAATGTACTCTTAAGTAATATAATATTGTAATATTTTGCAAACATGGAAATTGTCGTTGTGAGTCGTGGAGGAGGAAAAGGTGTGTGAAGGCAGTAGATTGCATAAAATTGTATGAGTATGTTAAAGTTTGTTACCCCTTTCCTTTTGAATAAATAACCATACACACACGGACATACAAATACTTTTTTTTTTTTTATTTATATGTTTATATAAAGAACATTAAATTGAACAGCAGATATTTACATTTTGTATTGCAAACTACAACTTTTTAGCAACAAAATTACTTGAAATGCCAAATACAACAATATCTAACACTCAGAGAAATTTTTAAAGTTTAAATGACAGGGATCAGCGGTTCGCAACGTGTGTTGCTCGCATGGGAAGCAAGTTATTTTTCTGCGGACCCTTGAATGTTATTTTGTTTCAAAAGGCAGTGCGGTATGTTTGTAAAATTTAATGATAGAACATTTTTAAAGTCCTTATAGCCCTCTTAAGAAAAAAAAAAAAAAAATTAAATAGATTTGTTTTAAAACATTATTCTAAGCACATAGATTTGTTTAATGTTGTAGTCATTAAGCGATACCCTGGGCTTATAACGAACACTATAGCTTTCTTTAAATACGCAAGATTCTGATATACGATATACATACAAAGTTCTTCCTTACAAAAGGCAGAAAGTTTTTTTCGCGATTAACCTTTAATTTGAGTACGAACCAAACAATGTATCACTCAATACAAGTCAATTCAAGAATCAACTTAAATCTAGTTAGCTCCTTTGTTAGGATTTTTTTTTTTATAGTTTCTTGTTTCGAATTCTCAATCATCGTAAAATTTTATTTGCTTTAGATAACGATCAATTGCTTTTCAAGTTTCTTTAACAGTGTTGAGAACTGCACTATGCCCTGATGTACTCATTTAAAAATTTCCATATTCTAGTTCAAAAAGGAAAAAAATGTTCTCCATAAAAATTTTTTTTACACGCATTTAGCCTTTCAAACACATTCATAAAGTACGGGGAACAGAAATATACATACACTAATTTTAAAAGCGTTAAACGCATGAAAGCTTTTGCAAAATACTGACACAAACAACCAACCACCAAGACCAGTGCCACCAGAGAAAAACACCAAACACTCATACTTCCACAAGTTCTTACCCCAACCACCCCCCCCCCCCCACACCCCTTCCTGGTTTTCCCTGTAATGGAGGATGTGTGAGTTTGTTTGAATAATAAAAGCAACAAGAACAAAAACATTACAGCAATAAAGTGATTTAGATTTAAGCTAAAACTTACTGGCATTGCGCCTGGCTTTATGCTTGTATTTTTTTTTTTTTGTTAATATTTATTCTACGTTTTCTTCTTTTTTGTTGTTGTTTAAACTTCTACTGGTGTTTTTGTAGTACTAGTTGTTGTTGTTGTTTTCAGTTGCCAGTATAAATTACAAAAACATGTATTTTGCATGAAATGTTTAATGTATTAAAAACATCAACATCGTAGAGCAAAACAACATCATAATCTGGCTGTTAGGCCATTAGAAATGCTCCTAAACAGTAGGTTAAAGCTTCCCTAAATAAAATAAAGACTAGTTATTGTACTGCAGAAGATTTTGTGACGAATATTTTTATTTTTGATAAGCAAGAAAATTCCGGAAACATTTTCACAAATTTCGTCTTCAAAATTGAGCCCACCCTAATGTTTTTTATGTCGATGTGTAAATTTTAACTGTATGCATATGTGTATGTGTGTGTGTGTGAGCGCATATGGGTGTATGTTTGTTGGATTTGTGTAGCTTTTGTTATTTTCTAATATATGGTTACGCGGTATTTTGTATGTTATTGTTGTTTTGTTCCTACTCATAAAAACAACCACAATAAATTTTCATTTTGTTGTTTTGTTTGTCTTTTTTTTCGCTTCCTGTACTCGTATATCCTTTGTTGTGTCTGTGTCTTACTGTCTATAGAGATATTTGTAAGGATATATAAAAAAAAGTTTTACTGCACAGATATTTATGTGTACGTACGCATATACCCAGCAAACATTAGGGTTTGGCTGTAAGTTAAAGAAGATATGAATACACAACTTTTCCCAAATCTTTAATAGAAAATTAGAAAATTATGTGAAAAAAGTTTTCTTTACATAACGAAACCCTATTTTTGTGTTAAGATTAAAATCAATTCTTCAAGGGCGTTTTTTTAGGCCAGGACAACTTGAAAAAATGTAAAACATAAGACAACAAATCAAATTTTTAGCATGGCTTAATCTCGAAAGGGTTTCGGGCACGAAGTTGGCCTCCAAGGCACCAATTGTCGCTGCTTTATCGGCATAAGCTAGTGATTTCAGGTAGCACCACAGGAAATAATCGAGACGTGTAAAATAGCATGACCTTGGATGCCAACTGACTGGACCATTTTTCGAAATCACCTTATCGCCAAATTTTTGGCTTAATAAGTCATGACAAGTAGCGACATCTGGTTGAAACCACATCTAACCGCTATCATCGTTATCCAAATTTTTAAACAAAAAATTAATGATTATTGTGTGGTACTGATATTTATCGACCGTAACGCAAGTTCCTGCTTCATTTTTAAAGAAAAAAGGTCCAATGATGCCACCAGCGTAAAACCCACAGCAAATGGTACAAGTTTCTGGATGTTATAGAGTCTGTAGGTCTGTTTTGGTTTTTCCTAACTCCATAAGAGACAATTTGGATTATTAATAGATCTTTTAAGCCAAAAATCAGTCTCATTGCTGAACACCGTTTTGCGCAAAAACAGCGATGACTGATTTCCCAAGCAAATTTGGATAATTTAGTAGAGTTGTTTAAGCGTAAATCTATTTATGATAATTTGTCATAGTATACTGATCAGAAATGTCAAAAAGTGATCACGTAATGACAGTTCGCTTGAAAGCTAGCTCCTTCATTGGTCCTATTGGTGCTTAAAATAACCCTTTTTTCAAGAATTGTTAACAAAAATGTCAAAAGTTTTTTGAATTCTGTTTTATTTTTTGCTTTCAAAAGTTTTTTTAAATTTTATTTTTTTTTTTTTTTTTTTGCTCAAATCAATATCAAATCGGTATCAAGGGTAAATATTTTACCCTTAAAATCAATATAAGATAGCAAAAAAGTTTTTAAGAAAAAACTCAGTGAAAAAATAATTTATATCAAATAATAAAATACACCAAAGAAAAATTTCTTTTAGAATACAAAATTTTAAAAACGCAAACAACAACTATTTTTGATTCAAAGTTCGTATGATTAACAACATTTTTTCAACTTTTTTAATTCGACTTAAGATGTTTTGTCGAAATGCCACAGAATTACAGCCGTATTCATAAAAACTTATTGATGATTAATTGACCGTTTTTAAGCAAAAATTTCTAAAGTTGTATTCATAAACGAAAAATAGTCTATTGAATCTTTAATAAACCATTAATAAAGTAAGAAAATTTATTGTTGGATTTGACCTTCTTTAAACCAAAAATAAAATGACATTTTGATAAGTGTTTGCATTTTATGATATTATTTTTGTGAAATATGTTAAAAATTAATGACAAAAATGTTTTATTTATTAATATGGACATATTAAATACATTTGATAATTATTTAAAAAATTTTTATATGATTTAAATGAATATGTGCAGGGACAAATGCAGATATTCTCTTTAATTATTTATTAAACAACAAATTGTTCTTCAAAAATATCAAAAAAAAATAAAATAAGCAAATCATAATAATAGTGATGTTAATAAGAAGTAAACAAACTTTTTATTTGAATACTTTCTTATCGTATATTTAAAAAAGGTTCAAATAAAAGATTTTATGATAGCTTTCAGCAAAATTTTGTTCAGAAACTAAAATAATATGTAGTTTTATTTGATAAGAATAATTTTGAAGGTCTACAATTAAAAAAATATATAAAAAAAATTTAAATATAGAATATCATGTGAACCGAATAGAAGTTTCATGCATCACTAACAATAAAATGGCAGCAAAATATAAAGAATGCTGCCATACTTAAACACAAAATCGCTACAAACAGTTAATAGTAAAAAAGCTGGTAATGTACGTTTATGAATACAAATTTTTATAAGAGGTTTATAAGACAAAAAGCGTTTAATAGTTATTACATACTATAAGCTTAAAATAAGAACTTTTTATGAATATGGCTTTAAATCTTTAATTTTTTTTCATATAATAAACTCTTGCCTTTTCACACTTTCTAGTTAAACGCTTAACACTTGCGAAATGTTTTATTTCAAATCGACATCAAATAGAAATCTACTGTAGAATTTAAGCCTTAATAAAAAGATAATCACATATGAGAATTATATTGTTTGCTGGGTAGTTCACCTATGTAATCGTATTTATGTTTATATGGGTAAATTTATTAGTTGAATTGTTTTGTACGTGTGTATGTATGCGTGTAATTAGAAAATTAAAATCCATTTTATATCCTTCTTTTAATACTTCTTTATGTTTTTCTTCTTGCAACACACACACAACATTTGTAGCAAATATTCATTCCTCGGCTTTTTGTTAATTTATTTGTGTTTCTTATTAAAACATGTTTAATATTGTAATATTAGATATTTTCTATCCGACTGTACTCGTCTGTCTTTTCCAACAAAATAAATATTTGAGTTTAAAAATGCAGGGGTGCTTTTTTTAGTATTTCTAAATATTTAATTTTATGTTTAATACTTTTTTTGTTGCAGGTTTATGTTTATTACTATAAGCATAGCAAATGTATTAAATTTTGCCAAGTTTATTGCCATTTAATTTCCTTTTTCTTTCCTTCCCAATTTCAGCTGGCAACATAAACAATCATCATAATTGAGGAAATTTATTTAAGAGAATTTTATGTCAGGTGGTGTGTAATGAATATTTAAGCCTTCAATATAAAACAAAAAAAAAAAAAAAATTATAACTTTTTTTAAGTTGTATTCAACATTTTTTTTATTTTTCGAATTTATTCTATGAGCTAAATTTCAGTTATGTTTTTTATAAAGCTTTTTTTTTGTAATAGTTCTATTCCTTAAATTTGGTAATAAAAGATCTTTTGCTTTCATATTTTCCTTTATATTCAAATTAAAAGCTTTCGTCTGAATTAAAAACAAAGTGTAATTTTTCTTTTAATTTATCCCTAATCACCCTTTAAATAAAACAACTTCTGGTCATGACATGTTGACAACTTCATTGTAAAACTTTTATTAAATCTGAGGCCTTAAAATAATTAACACCAGTTTGTAAAACAATATAATATTTAATTTTTTGTTTTGTTGTTAGCTTGGGGTTTAATTAAATTGTTGTTAAATTAAATTAATTTTCTATTATCTGAATAGACACAAAAAGCAAAAAAAAAAAATTCAAACAATATACTTTAATGTCATTAAAATCTAAATAAGGTGTTAAACGTTTTCAATTAGATTATAATTTTAACAATAATTTGAACTTATAATGCAATAATTTAATAAAACAATGACAACAATAGCTGCAGATACCTCTTATTGTGTCCCTGTAGTTCTGATCAATCGCATAAATAGTGCAATTAGCTGCCCAATAGCCAGGGAACTATTCTACAGGTTACAAAAGGCCAGTATAGTAAGTAGTAGAGCCTTTAATATCCTAAGTTGTATCAAGCACATTCGCTATTTTTGTACAGATTAGCTACACTGCTAGCTAATCTTCGTAGATTGGCTACTCTGGTAGCAAAAAACATGTATATTTCTGACGATCAAAAAGCTTTGTTGCTTTCTCTTATGAATTACAAAAAGCTAGTCAAGTAGTAAGAAGCTCCTAAAGTAGCCAAAAGCTCATAAAGTTGCCAGATGCTTCCAAGGTAGCCAGAAGCTTCTAACGTAGCCCTCAATATTTATAACTTTAATGTATATTTTCTATAAACTACAAAAAGCCAGTTGCTGCTATATTTGTGTAAGCTGCTAATAAAAAAGTTATTGTAAGGAAATTTTAATCTTCATGGGCTATCGAACTATATGTAGAAAATAATTTGGTTAGAGGTTAACATTGTCTAAGAGCAACATACTTTTTTTTTAATTTCTAAGCTAGTCCCGCAAAGCCATATGCTTTTCTGCAGGAAAGAAACCAGAGTCTCAGGCGAGAATCGAAACCGCAACCCCGGCGCTGTTAGACTAGCTCGCTACCAGCTAGCATACCGGACACGTAATATAGTTGGATTGAGAAATGCTTGTGGGTATCTATATAGTGCTGAAATTTTACCATAAAAAAGCTTAAATTAGCCAAAATTGGGTCAAAATTAAAAATGTACGATGTAGGCAAACTAGCGCTTTTAAATGCCATTCTTGTATTTATTGCAAGTAGTTAATTAGTAGACACTATGTCAACTACCGATTTTGTTAACTTTTCATAAAACCCTAACATTATTGGTAATTATCTATGAAGTATCTATTCTTCTAGCTACTAAGAGCCACAACAGCCTACTGAATAGCTAAGGAATTTACTAATTTACTTATTTTTTTGTTTTTTTTGGGAGTTCAACTTAATTGCTTACTTACTTACTTACGTTTATAGCTATTACAGCAGAGGCGTAGTTTGAGCCTTAAACAAAAATGGAACACCAGCTATTTCTGTCTTCTGCACGCAGACGCTAATTAAAGAAACCAAGTGTTTTCAGATCTTGTTACACCTGGTATTTCTAAGAGAGATTGAGCCGCTTTTTCTGCGTTGCCCATCAGTTGATCAGTTGGTTCTTCCTTGTATGCCGTAAGGTATAAAACGTCATTAACCATTTGTGAAACGTGTCCGGGTGAGCGCACTTGCTGAACATTAATGCACGTACACCTCGTGCAGCTCATGGTTCGTTCTAATTCGGAATCCTCATGAATACGTAGAGGGCCAGATTTATACGCAACGAGAATTTTTTTATCGCAAATTTGTGTAGAGCAACATGTTGCAAACATAATTTAAACATGTTGCTCTTCACAACTGTCAGTTTATCGGGAATAAAGCCTAGTACTCTGTTCAAATTTGTGAAAAATGTTGAGCAACATTGCTTATTTCACACGAAAGTTTTGACATGTATCAATGTTACCTATCATGCGAGTTTTTATAATTTGACGTTTTTTTCCTGCAAAAATGCAACATTGTTTGGCGTATGTAAACAAGTATTTTACTAAAAATATGTTTTTATATTAAAAAATTTAATAAAAAAGAAAGGAATTATGGATAAGAAACTGTTACCGGTTGTGTTATTTAAATTTTTTATTTCGTATGTAATAACCAGTTCATACTTTTTCGCTTTTGCTTAAAATTCCACGTGAAATAAGTGCAGCTTACTTTATTTCGCAGTTGTAAAGAAATGTTGCCAGAAACATTTCGGAACTTTTTCACAAAATTAACAGAGTACAACTCTATCAACATTTTTTTATAGATATTCCGCACAAGTTTTTTTTATATGCGTTTTGACATTATTTCACGTGAAATGTTGAACAGAGTACCAGGCTTTAAACAGGTATTTGTCCATGGATTTGCGTAAAATAAACCTTATTTTATTTCTAAGAGATGCAGCTTTACGATTAAGTACTTAAACTGGAAAGTATTTATTGATTTCAATTTTTTATACATTTTTTTATTTGAAAAACTTTATAATTAAACAAAAAAAATAAAATTTTTTTATATATGTGCCTCAATAACTCCAAAACTAATGGCTAAATCAAATAATAATATTATAAAGACTTAAATCTGGTGTTATTTAAATTTCTGTGACGGACTGCATGACACAATCATGTACGTCGCTCCAAAGTTACGACAAGATGTATGGAGCAGCCACTTCAAAGTCTTTAATTTAAAAAAAAAAAAATATCTAAAGCGGCTCAAAAAATATAGTGGTTATTTAAGAAAAAAAAAATTGTTTCCCATTTGTTGCATAGTGTTAATGGTTTAATTGAAAAAAATTGGCGAGAATTTTTTTCTGTGTAGAGTAACATGAGCGTTTTGTACAGTGTAATATTTGTTTGACGTGGAAGGGCTTAACTTCTCAATTGCCCTTTTAACCCGAAGTCTATTGGCAAGCTTTATTCATTTTAAAGCTGAGATCGTTGTTGTTGTTAATAACAGTGGCACCTAAATAAATGAAGCCTTTAGCAATCTCAAAAGTGGCGCTGTTCGATACTCTGCGTCGTTTCACTACCCGAAATAAAGTACTCCGTTTTGGCTCGTTCACTCTTAAACCCATATTATTTGACTGCTTTTCAATTTCAGCAAACGCTCTGTTTACTGCTTGTGTGTGGTGAGTTCTAGTAGACTATAAAAGTCAATAAAAGCTGTAAAAGAAAATTGTCAACTAGTTACTTTAGCTATGCTTTGGTAATGTACAGTAAAACAAATAGACTAGAAAGTGGAAAATTATAAAAGAAAAAAATATTTTGTGAATTATGCCGTTTTCTCCAATCTATTTAAATATTAATTTATGTTTAAAATTCGTTTTTCATGTCAAATCAAAATGAAATTAAATGAAAAACCATGTTTAAGTATGAATTTATATTGAAATAGAATTAGTGAAATTGGCCATTAGTTATAAAAAAAGTATTTAAATGTCCACAAGATTCTACAATTTCCAGAAACTTCTTGTAGCCAGTAGAAAATATTTGGTTCAGTTGTATACTTTATCTATGACTTGACAAGCTATAAGAGTTTTAACTGTACTTTTCACTGGAAACATGTTATTGAAAAGTATTAAAACAAAGCGAATTTCTCGACAAATCTTTAACTAGATATCCTATTTTACTAGTTATGCAGTTAAGGAAAAGCTAACTCATATTTTATTGGGGAAAGCTTGAAGATATCGGTTTTGTGGCAGAAAGATTAAAAGTAGTCCGGATACATTCCCAGGTTATAATTTAATAAATTTAATTGATTATCTGCTATTTAAAAATATACTATTTGTAGCATTTTTTTTTGTAACCAGACCTAAGAGAAAATTTTTTCAAACACTGCTGGGCAATTTTCATTTTAAAAGACAAAAAAATTTGTATTATGTTGTTAAAACAGAAGTATCATGATTGACAGTTTTATTTCGTTTTGTGTGTTTTTTTTAAGGTAAAAGCCATCATGATACCTGATGGATATACTTTTATAAACAATATACATACGTATAACAATAAATTAAACCAAAATTTAAAAAAAAATATAAATAAGTGCAAGCAAAAAAAAAAATTTTTTTTTAAAAAATTCGTAAATTTTGTAGAAATGTGTGAGTGATTTTTGATTAAATGACTGCAGAAGTGTGTGTACGTTAGCGTGAGCAAATGCTTCATTATTTGATCAAATTTTCGAGTAAATCTGCATTAGGAGGGTACAACAAGACTTGAAAATTCTTCACAAACTTCTTGCAATTTTTTCGAATTCTTACTACGGGCTGGTCGCGTATAAACCAATAACGTACACTGAGACTCAATTTTAGTGGTGTCGACTGTAGTGGTATTGGAAGGTCGATGATGCAAATCATATGTTGAACGAAGTGCACGAAAAGTTTATTGAATGAAAAGGTTTTTATTAAATAAATTTTTATCCATCTTGTTGCTTCGTCTTTCTGCTTTATGTACCACCCTAATTTTCATCTTCTGTGAGAGTGTGTTTGAGTTAAATTTGTTAAATGTTAATACACTCATACATACATCCATTAGTGTATAAACTAACAAATTGCCTTTAATGTTTAACACAATGTAGATTTAATTTGTTTGTTCAATTCAGTAGTATAAAAAATAAATACACACACTCGCACACTTAAAATTCAAATAAATTAAATTAAATGAAATAAATGAATAAATGTTTCTTGCATTTTATAGATGTGTATTTATTTTACACTTTGGCGTTAAAAATTGTATATGTATTTTTTTTTGTATTGTATTTGTATAATATTTATTCAATTAACTATTTTAATTTCATGTAAAAAAAAAACTTATATGATGAATGGAAATATTTGTATACTTTTTTGTTTTTTAGCATTATTATGTTAACAAATTTAAAAGTTGAAATAATTTAAATGTCAAATTTCCTTAAAGGTAATTCAATTTTTGGGTAAAATTACGAGTGAATATGATGGCCTTTATAAAAAAAGACTTAAGTTTTAAAGACTTGGCAAGGGTTAAAAGGTTCGAAAATAAATGCTAACATTTTTGCTCTTCAGTGGTATCTCTCATGACCGGAGAGCAAAGCGAAATAAGACTGTGGATAAAATTTATTTAATGTTATTTTAATTAACCTCCTTTTTTAAAACACTTTAAATTTACCTTAAAAACAAAGTTTAATAATAACAATCAGTGTTCGAAAATAAACAGAACATTATTTAGCGTTCGGCTCACACACCCTGGAACGATATCTATTTTTTAATGTTTGTGTAGACCAACACAAACCTAAATACCGTTCGTAACTATTTTCAAGAAAGAGCCGAACATTTTATAGTGTTCTGTTCTTCGTTAAAGAACAGGACAATTTTAGTGATACTGTGCACAAACATTATAATTTATAGCCAGGCCCACAATATCGAAACGAAAATTTCTTTCGCATATTTATTTCGCATATTATTTCGCATATTATTTATTGAAAACAAAAACAAATTTTTGTTTTTTGTTATTGTTTTCAATATAACTATAAGAAAGAAATGTTCTAGTCAACATTGTGGGCCAAGCAGTTATTGTTCTATAATGTTGCTTTTTAACATTGATAAAGAAATGAACAAACAAACAGTTTTAGCAACGACAGCGGCACGAACTGCTTGTGTGTGTATTGTGTATATGTTTTGTTTGTGTAAAAGTATTTTGTTGGCTTTTTGTTTTTTTTCGTATGTGTATTTTGTTTTTGCAAAAATATGTTTGGTTTTTTTTACCAGCCAAAAGGGACGAACATTAATGAGCTGAACCGAACACAATGAAGTTTGTGGCTAAAAAAAAACCGAACGGAATTAAATGTTCTTATCTTTTGTTGAGTTGGATAAGAACAGTATTATTTTTGTGTTCGAAAATGTCAAACATGAAAACGTTATTTTTTTTAATGATTTACGACAAAAACACTATTAGCATTTGTGTTTTCCACAAATCTACCGAACTGAACACTAAGGAGCGATATTTAGTGTTTATTTTCGAACACTGATAACAATAATATGAAGATGAGAAAAATACAACCCTGTTGTGAAAAGTTGTTAATGTTATTTGAACATTTACAAACAATAATTAGATCATGGGAAGCATTTTCGTCGAAATCCTTACGACCCCTTAAGCAAGGTCCAAACGGACTTCAAATATTTCTTGCGTAAATTGGTCGAATAATATTACACAGGAGCGAAAAGAAGAACTTGTAATGTTTTATTTGAGTTTTAAACGTTTAAAAACAGGAAAGGAAAATTTAGGAAAATATTTTATCTCACTAAAAGAGTTAAAAAGTCATAAATTAATAAAGACGGTGTAAATCAGTGTTCGAAAATAAACATTAAACAAAAACATTAAATATCGTTCCTTAGTGTTCGGTTCGGTAAATTTGTGGAAAACACAAGCATTAATAGTGTTTGTTTAGTAAATCATTAAAAAAAGGTTTGCCTGTTTGTGATCTTCGAACACAAAAATAATGATCCAAATCAAAAAAAAAAAAAAAGATGAGGTCTTCTGTTCTGTTCTGTTCTGTTCTGTTTTTTTTTTACCACAAACTTCGTTGTGCTCGGTTCGGCACATTAATGTTCGTTCGATTCAGTTGTGTTTGCTCATTTCTTTCTCAATGTAAAAAAGAAACACTATAGAACATTAAAATATAATGTATGTCTACATAATCACTACAAATTTTCCGTAGTATAACGAAGAACAGAACACTATATAATTTTCGTTACTTTCTTGAAAATAGTTATCAAAAATAAAAATTCGGAACTAAGCATGACAAACGAACTCTTTTAAATTAAAAATGTTTGTATTCCCACAAAATTACTTTGATAATAGTTAGGAACTTTATTAAGGCTTGTGTTCGTATACACAAATATTAAAAAAAATGATATTGTTTCTGGGAGTGTGAGCCCTACTTTGAATAATGTTCTACTTATTTTCGAACACTGGTGTAAATTAACATTTCTACACTCTTCGCCTACAATATTTAAACTAACACATATTTTACCCTACAATAAAGTCATAGGGCAAAACGAGTCCAAGAGTCGTAGAGGATTAATGATGAATAAATGAATGCATTTGTCTTTCGACCGTTGTTATTTTGTTTATTGGGCTATTTAGTCACATAATTTTCAATGCTAAAATAACTTTAAATAAAACTTTAAACTAATATTTGTTTAAATTTCAAACATACGGCTTTGTTTGCTTTAGTTTTGATTCTATATTTAAAACATGTTTAAATTTTCTTAAATCCCCTTTACCAGATCTGACGCAAAACAAATGATTAACACACATGTTTAAGTATTTCCTTGTGCTTCTTTATTCATATTGACTTTAAGATCTTAAAAAGACAAAAAAAAATCTTATTTATATTTCATCACTATCCCTTTTATTTAGAGTTGTCAACATGATAAAACATGTTCATCATTATGTTTACTTTTTGGGTTTGTTACTGTATTTATGTATTTATTTTGACATAAGATGACAAGATTATAAAACAAACATGACCTTTGATATCTTTTACTTACAAAAGTAGACATAGGAAAAATCAGTCTTAAAAAAGGCAAATGAAGGAACTTTTTTCTTTTTTTAAGAACAAGAACTTATCTGTAGTACTCACTCCTTCAAAATACTCTTCAACTACGAAAAAAATGCAATGTTTAAAAAATGAACAAGGCTTGGTAAACATAAACAAACAGAAAAATAAACACTTTTTTAAAAGAGACACACAAAACAGCAACAAAGAGGAACAAAGTAAAAAAATAATAATAAAGACAAATTTACACATAAAACGACTGACATTATGTCTTTATCTTCAAGTGTAATTATAGACACACTGTACAAACTTAAGTTGAGTAAAAAACAGTAAAAAATAAAATAATAATAATAATTCTTTGGAAAAAAGAGCATAATTTATAAGTGTTGCCAAGATTGACAAAATGAATTTTAAAAGCAACTCATTATTGCACACGCCTTTAACAACGAAAAGAAAATACACACACTATGTTGATTGTAAAGGGTGTATTTCTAAGCTCGATACCACAGAATACTAACAGAACTGTAAAAAGTGACGTGTGAAAAAGGCTTAAATCAGTTGCGAGGGCAGCTTTCGAAGAAAAAGACAGAAAGCTTTTTTGGTAGTGAAGTGGCTATGTGTAAAAACGTGATCAAAACAAAAATAACAAAACACAAACCACGTTACACAAATGCATTAGTTCAAGAAACGTTGTGTTTTGTGCAAAAAAAAATTATTTATTAATATTTTTTTTTTGTTTTATTATGTTTTACTTAAATATTATTTACTCGTGTTGTGGTAAACTTAAAAGATAATTTTTACAACAGATTTGCAATAAATCTCTTTCTTAGAAAGAGACAGAAAAAAACGCAAAATTTTCCGTCTCGTGACAGTTCTGTTAGTATTCTGTACTCGATAGAACTTTTAAAAGAGTTAGCTGGCAAACGAACTGCAATACTGCTCTCACTTTTCGCCACTTATGATCAGTATACTCTGGCAAATCATCATGAGCAGATTTATACTTTAACAAAACTACCACACAGAAAGAAAATAAAAATGTATTTAAATTAAAAAATTTGTGATATAAATAAAAAAATTAATTAAATTTGCACCAGTAAACAAATTAATAGTATTAATTAAATGTTTAGTTCACTTGATTCAACGTTTATTTGACTTAATTGAAGGTTTAATTCCATTGATTAAATTTTTAATTAAAACTAATTTTATTCTTCAGTTTTCGATGTTGTTTCACACAATTTTCTTTAGGGTTGAGACTGTTGTTTCGCTTAACGGGTTTGTGAGTAGATAAAGTTGCTGCATATGAAGTAAGACCAATCCACCAGTGACCTACTGACTCCATTACAAAAATGCGCCTTTTGGTGAGGTTGACATGCTGTCGGCATCATGGGACCTTATTTCCTTAGAAATGAAGTCAAACCTTGCTTTAAGGTGGGTTCATCCATGTGTTCCAAACACTATTTTTGTCCGAAATATAACTTTTTTACTAGGAGAGTTTTCTGCAGAACGATTCACCCATTTCGTAGAATTTGTCCGGAAAAACAAAGTTACCATATGGCTTACAAATGTAAACAATTATACAAAATGGCAGCACAACTAGTAAACTACTTATGTATGTATATTGAATTGTTTTCTAAAAGTGTGTTAAAGAAAATGGACAAAAAAAGGAATGTGATTGTATTATTTTTTTTAATAATATTTATTTTTTTTTATTTAAATATTCAGAAAAAAACAATTGTTGTTATATGAATGCAAAAACACTATATGATGTGGCAGCTCGATTCAACTTCTTTGAACAAATTGAAAAAAGTGGCATCTCAGTTCATTTTGTTCTAAACACGTATTAAAAGTAAACCAATTCAAAGAAAAACTTGCCGCAAAGAATATTTTCTCTCTCTCTCAAAAGTAATTAAGGTTTTACTCAACAAAAAAAAAAAAAAAAAAAATCTGTCCAGATAAAAATATTGTTCGGAACGCATGGGGGAATCGAGCTTTACGGTCGTTGGACATCGTGCAATGATTTTTTTTGGTTGGAAAATATGAATAAATTTAATCCGGACGAGATAAGGTTTCATGCGCAAGGCGCTACGTGCCTAACGGCGACCCCAACCATTGACCTTTTGAAATGTAAATTTGGCGACAAGTTGATTACGAAATATGTACCTGTCAATTGACGTCCAACGTCTTGCGATTTGAAACCTTTAGCTTATTTCCTTAAGTCCTACGTTAAGTCACTGGCTTACACTGATAAGCCAGCGACAATTGCCGCCGTGGAGGCTAGAATTGTTCGTGTTTCTTTTAATATACGACGTGTAGTGCCAAAAAAAGTGGTCCAAGTGGTCCGCTTTGTCAAGAGCAGCCAAGGAGCCCTCATGGCGGAAATCATTTGCAAATGTTTTTGCCATTGATCTTTCTAATAAAAAAAATTCAAGATTTAGTTTAGTTTGGCGTGTTAAATTCCCAATTTTTATTCTTGATAAAAACACTGAAATTTATCGTTGATGGGATAAGCATGGGATAACCAGATCATCAGGAAACTTCATCCAAAGATTTTAGAAAAACTAAAGATATACAACTAAAACTGTTAAGCGTATAAGAATTATAAGCAACAGTTTCACTTGTAACAATATCAAAGCTTAAACATTACAAAAACAACAATAAACAGTGAGTTTATCTTTTCTTACATTCCCCACTACAATTGGTTGGAATTCTTTCAACTTAATGGTAGTTGTGAGGAGGTTAAGAAAAAACAAAATAAAAAAAAATCTTTCATTAAAAATGAACTGTTTCTGCAATTTTTAAAATTTCCAGATTTATTGGGCTTAAAAAACCCACCCTTTAAATCTTAATACATGTGTGTTTTAACGACAACATGCAACAGCAACTTCACCCTCATAAAAACGCAAAATTAAAAAAAAATGCAACTTGCACTCTCACTCCTGTCAGCCTGCCTGCCTTTCTTTATTATTTTTTAAATGGCTTTAGGCCTATTTATAAATTACACACACACACTTACGCATACTGGCTCGAGCCTACTTAAACATTTGCTAACACTTTGGGCAAACAGGAGCCGAATAAAAAGGGGTAAATGAAAAATTATGCAGAAAAATTGTCATTTTCTTAAAAAATGCCTTCATCTGTAGGTTAAGCCAGTCATATTCGTTTATCAGGTTAAACGAGACATATTCATTAAGAGGCAAATGAGATTGTTTAGGATAGCTAAAGCTTGTCTTAAAATTTAAAAATTGGCATTAGATTGTCGCAAACGTTATAAATACGAAAGTTTACGTTAAAAAATGTTGTGTTCTTTTGTGGTTAAGTTCAACCTGCAACCAAAAACAACTTCCTATATAAATAAATAGAATTGTAAAGTTACTGACAGACTGATCGCGCAGCCCTAACGCAGCCTTAACTCATGAATCTTAAAAGTTTATATTTGGACTGGAGGCTGGCTAGTCTCTTGCCAAAGGACGAATTTTTAGAAACCCAATGGTAAGAAAGTGTAAAAACATGTAAATTCGCTAACTTAATATCGCCTTAACTAAAAAAGATACAAAACAAAATTTAATACTTATCGTAGTTCATTAAAAAATAAGGGGACAGGAATCTGGTACTCTTTATGGAAATTCGGATCTTTTGAGCAGTATACGGGTAAAACCTGTACTTTGGAATTTTTTTGGTAACTTATCTATCTTTTCCAACCAATAAACATAGAAATAAAAATTGCATTACATTTCCTATCTTATCTTGTCTAAAAAATAGAAATAGAAATTTGGTACCTTGTTGAAAATTGAAAGTTTAAGGGGTGAAAATCGTAACTATTTTGGGTACTTTTTTTACAAAACATTTTTCTCCATTCATTGATCTATTTGTATTAAAAGAGAGGCTCCCTCTACAATATTGCAATTTCTGATACTTCAATGGGGAGAAAAAAGTACCAAAAAGGGGAAGTACTGAAAATTAAATTTCTGTCTTTTAGTTTGCCGTTCCACATGTAAAACTTTTTGAATTTTCTATAATATTGAACTTATAAACATAAAATTATAGACGCAGGGTTCGGAGTGAACAAGATGAAAAATTTTGGGACTATTTTGCTAAAACCTCGAAACGTAAACTTTGACATATAAAAAACTTTAGGAACTAAAGGAAGACTGTAGCGGGCTAAATGCAAATGTATTAATTAACGAAAAACAAACAAACATTGAGAGATCTTACTATTTTCACTTCTCTCCAACAAACTCAGGTGGCTAATTTTAGCAGTCGTGATCGAATACTTTTCCGATTCGAAAGCAATTTTATATCTTACTAGCTGTGTAGACCTGGCGCTGCTCGGGATTTTCTAAATAAAAATAAAAAATGAAATACTGGAGAATTTTGTTAATAACTTGACACCAGCGCTATCTAACATCAATAAAAAAAATTTAAATATCACGACAACAGCGCCACCACTGGTAAACCATTAGTGAAAGTAGACCTTTCCAACGCTTGTACTCGTTTGAAAATCGGTTGAGTGGTTCTCGAGTTATAAAATCACGAACATAGGACAACTTATTTGTATATTTGTATATAGATTCTTCCTTTTGATACTAAACGAATAAAAATTATTTTTTCAGTGTTTTAAATCATTTACAGTTATTTCCACTTAATTAAGTTACTAAAAATGCACGACTTTTGACGCAATTAAACGGGAACTCCATTAAGCAGTACTCGGTTAATTGAGTCGCCGACGCAATTATTTATAACGACAATCGCTTAATTGAGCAAGATGTGCAATAAAGCGAAACATCCATGTGTAGATAGAAAATATAACAAATTTTTTTGTTTATTAAGTTAAAAAATGGTTTAGGTTTTTTAAAACAAAATAAAAATCAGGAACGTTCATTGTTCAATCCTTCTTGCCGCAAAACACTTTTTTTACATGTGTGGAGCAAGTAGACGGAAACAATAAACCGAAATATTTGCTCTTGTTTTTCGCAATGCGGTTTTTTTGCGAAATAATTAAGCGGGTGACGCAATAAAACGGAACTCAACTAAACGGGTATTTTTACATAGACAGTTATACTGAATGATTTCGTTCCATGATTTTTAGTGCAATAAAACGGGAAACTCAATTAAGTGGGGCTCAATTAACCGAAAACTACTGTATTTAACTTTTCACAACACTGAAAAAATAATTTCGATTCGTTAAGTATCGACAGAAAGAAACAGAAATTAAATTACTATCGAATCGAAAGAGTATTCAACCAGGACTAGAAGAATTAGCCTCCAGGACTTTGCAAAGTAAAGTTATTTTGTGTGAAAGAGATTTAAGCAATTTTATACGCTGCTCTTTTTCAATGCCATCGCCCGTTCTCTAATTCTTCTCCCTCTTTGCTAATTCCTTTTATGTCTTCAAGAAAAAAAAAACCCCTCTCAAGTAGCTCGAATCCTTAAACTGCCCTTAACCCTTTAATAAAACAAAATGAAATTATGTTAAATTTTTAAAGAACTATCTCTTCCTTTAGGATCTAAAGAAAGTAGTAAAGCTAACCTTCCTTGTTTGTTTCTTTAACTTACCAAGCATCCTTATAAAAATCTCTTAAGTCTATACTTTTATCATTAATACGATTTCTGTATGACGTGCTAAATTCCCAATTTTTCATATTTGATAAATACACTGAAATTTATTGTTGAGGGAAAGCTAGCTTCTATGCGCATTTCACTGGTTGCTTAGGCCAGCTCATCAGGAAACCTTTTCCTAAGATTTTAGAAAAGCTAAAAATATTATGCGAATAAAACCCTAAAGCGAATAAGAATTTTAAACACTCAAAGTTTTACTTGTAAGTAACAATATCAAAGCTTAAACAAAACACCAACAATGAACAGTGAGTTTATCTTTTCTTACATCCCCCTATAATTGGTTGGGTTCTTTCCGACGTTCAATTCAAATGAAAATCTACAATTAAAGTATTCTTTTAAAACTAAATGCTTCACTGTCATGTATAAAGTAAGTAGTGTTGCTTACCCTTCGAATTTTCTTAATCCAATAATAAAACCAATAAAGAATATATCATTATAATTCCCTTCTTCCTTGTCACTTACAAGGTAAGCACTTATGCTTACATTTTTCTAATTTCTAATTTCTCATTTTAAACTTTTAAATCCTTGAACCATTTTCTGCTGTTATAGTGTTCCTTCGAAATTCTCTTAAGCCTACACTTTAATCCTTTTAAATGAAAGTATGCCATTATAATTTTAGCACTCTCACACTCATGCAACTTTCCTCATACGATTATTTTAAGTTGTTGCCTTTCATGCAACAACAGGCAACTCGGTGTTAAACAACATGTGTTGTTTGCTATTAATTTTTATTCATTTACTTGTGTGTAATTCTCTTTTTTTCGCCTTCTTTTAAATTCTTCTTCTTTTCTTATACAATATTTTCATATTTGTATATTTATGTTTGTTTTTGCTTCATTTTGTTTTTATTGCTTTGTGATTTTTTTTTTTTTTTGCCTTTTGTTTTTGTGTTGCTGATGTTGTACGTGGTACGTGTGGCTGCCGTTTGTTTGTTGCCTCTATTTGAAGAGTGTGTTGCAGTTAAAAAAGCACTCAATTAAAAACATCAAGTGCGTCATGTTCAAAAACATACTTAACTTCAAGTTGTGACTTAAGCAGATCAAGGGGAAAATTAACGACATAAAAAGGAAGCTTTTCGTTTATATATTTTATTTTTTTCTGAAATACAATATTATATTTAAAAAATATGAAGATGTTTTTTTAAGAATAGCCCAGCAGTCTGGAAGGACTTGGATGATTAAGGAAAATGAAAGTAAGTCGGTGTTTTTTTCTAAGAGGAGAGAGGAAATTTCGTTATATCAAGAGACTTTAATTACATAAAATTAGAGATTAAGTGGGTGTTTAGTTTCCAATTCAACTTCTAATTACAACACGAAGGCAGCATTATGGCAATTTAAACTCATCTAATGCATGTGTTAAATTAATATCCGTTTTTTTACACGTCAAAAATCGTTTAAATTTTAGAAATATTATGCAATCAGGTTTCTTATTATTTAAAATACTCAAATCAAAATATTTTTGCTTTATTTTGGGGAAAGTCTTGAACAATTTTTGTAGCTATTCCAAATTTGTATATATTTTCTTAAAACGGAATACAATTTTCTTTACAATGCTATAAATATTTATGAATATTGTTTCTAATTTCTTAATCTCACTTGTCAAATAAATGGATTCAAAGTCTTTTGGCACCTTTATATCTTTAAATACAATCTGGTGGTAGTTTATGAATATGCTTTGAAATAATTGATTCCACCATGGATTCCCTAGTAATATAGTATTCTGCTATTTAGTTAAATATACCCCAATAATCTATGGTTAAGTCTTTATAGATCACAATATATTCACATGTCAAATAAGAAGACTTAAAGTCTTGATTCTATTATCGATTACATGGTTATAAAGTTGTCACCTTCTATATATTAGCAAGCAGTGAGTTCTCTTTTCTCACTTGCCTCACAAAACCGGCAAAAGGGTTTGTGGATCATAATGAAACTACATTTTGTTTTATTCGGCAAAGAAGTTCTTACAAAGTTCTTACAACCGAATGAAGTAGACAACTGTTTACTTTATTCATTCCAAGTAATTTAGTAATTTACTGCCTGTTCATCTATTTCCGAACTAAGACTTCGTTCGCTTTACTTACATTTAAAACAAAAGAAATAAAAAAATATTGTTTTTGTTTTGCATGTAGGTTAAGCGAACGAAGTCCTTGTTCGAAATCTTCAAACAAGCCATTAGTTTGTACTTTCTGATAATATTGTTCATTGATTGAAGCTCGTCGAATTAAAAATCCAACTTATTTTAGGATAATAGGTTCTTCACTATTAAAAACTTAGAAAAAGACCGAAGTATTTAATTGCGCACTTTATGCATGCACCGGAAATTTAAGAAGGAATCAGTTACCCTAAATAACATTCAAAGTTCTTAAGTGAAAAACAACAATCCAATGCTCGTGAACTGTGTTAAAAATTAGCTCCTTCAAAACTGCAGGGTATATAAAAATAATTTTTTAAAAGAACGTAAATATACATGTGTTATTTTTAATTAATTTTTGTGATCTTAAGCATAATTTGAGTTTAAATTTAAGAAATCATGAGGAATGTTGCATTAATGTCGGAAAGAATATTTAAATAAAATTAATTGGTTGTAAGAGGTTCTTACAAAAAATTGGATCAGCTAAAGAAAAAATATGTTTTAAATTTGTATAAATTCTACATCCAACCCCTAATAAAAACAAGTAAGAAGTTATAGTCGATCAAGCCCGACCATATGGTGCCGTACACCATAGTATCTACAGACACATTTTCAAAAGGCTACCATATTTGGGATTCATAAGCAATCATTTTAAAAACTGCAGTCAAAGTAGAAAAACTGCCATTTTTCCACTTCTTCATTTGTCATTGGCCAAATAAAAACTGTTGATTTTACTTCTGATTCATTTAATATAAACAGTCGCTGTCAAAAAACCCGACAGTTTTTGGTTTCGACTGCAGTTTTTTAAACCCTTCTTCCTGTCTTTTTTGCGGAAATAAACTTTTTATACACAAAGAGGTCCTTTTTCACCAAAGTTGCATTTAATATACATATACATGTATATATATATTTCATTGTAGCGTTCCATAGTGGAAGAAAGGACCACAATTTATTGTGGTTTCAGTAATCGTTCGAGGTTTAGAATGTATCCGGGTCTGGTATCGGGATTGCCAATTGTAGCATCCAGACATGCTTTTGGGATCACACGTAAGCGTTGTGACATTGGTTTTATCTATGGCGCCTATTACTCGCCATTACATCTTAAGGGTCATAGGCTTACTCGGTATTTATGGGAGCTCGAGGGACCCACCGAGACTTCCCCTTGTGATCGCTGACTGTCCGCGACTGCGGGCAATGCGGGCCGTACCACTATCCGCAACCTGTGACGAGTCTGGTAGCGTCCAGATATGCTTCCCACAGGCGGATAATATTTCAAACAAGATCATTTAAATGACGTTATTCGGCAGAAAGTTGCATTTTAAAAGATGGTCAAAATGGGTGATGATGATGATAAGATAAATAAGGAGAAGCAATGAAGGAGTATGTAGAGGAATATGATGATGGATGAAGAATGAATGCAAAGTGAAAATGAAGAGCGAAGAATTAGATGTCCACGCCGTGTATGAAAACTCACGCCCGACCCATGTATTATGAATGAATGTAGAAAATGAAGACGCCCCCAAGATTAAAGCGAGTGTATGAAAGAATGTGTCGAACACACGAAGGGATATTGAGATCAACAAAGAAAAGGCTGATGAAGAAGGAAGAAAATGAGCTTTTCTTTAAGATGATACTTTTACTAAAAATGCCACTAAAGGGCTGATTTTTCACTAATATTATGAGAGGACTATTCCTATGTGGTGTTGCTGTTGGAATTTTCCAAAGGCAGCATAGGTTAGATAGCTCTAGTTCTTAAACAAGGGGCAGCTGTATAATCTTGCCGGATTATTCGTGTCAAATTGCTACCTGTGTGATGGCTCCTTTCATTTACAGGGGCGGATGACAAACGCATTGCTTATTCACCTAGTGGTTAAAACCTCCTTAAGACTATTTATATTATACATGTTTACTATATCTTTATAATATCTATATGCCAATAAGAAAAAGAAAGACAAAAACATGAAAAACAGAAAAATGTACTTTGGACTTCAAGAAGATTTCTTGACAAAAAGTACGAAAAACCAGAAGTAAGGAAGAACATGTAAATCAATTAAAGTAGATAATCATGCAAAGCAAATTTTGATCTACCAGGATTAAATTCCATTTGGTTTAAAGATTGATGTTTGACTATTGACTGCCAGCCGTCGTCAATGGCGGTCAGTGTTTAACGGCAAACCCCTCTGAAGAGATTGAGTGGTTACAATCGAAACATGTAAGGCCAACCTGTCCGTGAAAACCTGGGTTCGGTTCCCAGCTCAGTCAAGAATGAAAAATTATCAATAAATTTTAATAAATTTCATGTTGTAAAATTCCTTTCTTCATAAAAATAATTTAATAAATATTAAATTTAGTGAACTTCGAGCCCCGGCCACGGTCAAGAATGAAAGATTATCAATAACAATTTTAATTAATTTTCATGTTGTAAAATTCCTTTCTTCATAAAAATAATTTAATGAAAATTAAATTTAATGAACTTATGTCTACTTTATTATAATTTTTTCTACTCATGTCGCCAAATTTCATTAGAATACAGCCAGTTATAAGGCGCTTATGTTATCAAGAGCTTTTTTATAGCTTTGTATTTGTATAGGAGGTATGGTCAAATATAGTCTGATTTCAATTAAATTTTGTAAGATGTGTCAGATTGCAATAAAATAAGTTTGGACCAAATTTAAGCTAAATACCAACTGCTCTATTCCGCAAAGAAGCTTGCATGGGGGCTATGTGAATATTAGGACCGATTCTCACCATTTTCAATAGACTTGATCATTGTAAGAGTCAAAACGTATGAAGAAAATTTTATCAAAATACCTCCAAAATTGATAGCCGTATTTTGCGCGTAAGGTTTTCTTGGGCAGACAGCCAGACGGACAGCGGTATACTAAAAGGTCTAGGACTAATATTTTTAAATGTTAAACACATTAGCGCAAACTCATAATATGCCCTTCATCTATGATGGCGACCCTAATTTAATAAATTATTGTGGCTATAAACTCCACCACACACTCCCCTTAAAAAAAAAAAAAAAAAAAAAAAAAAAAAAATTATATTGATTTCAAAAAAAAAAAAAACTGAATTTTAAAACCCCAACCCTAGAGTTTTTAATTTAGACACACTTTTTCCTTAAGTGCATTGAAGCAGGACTTCATCTTTGTGACATGATTTATTAAAAATAGAATTTCTACCCCTTTTCAAAACAATTTCGTGCCTTTACTTTAGGGATAACTTTTCAACTTAATTCTGGAACAGAAAAAGTTCAACATCTTCCACATCTTTTGAAAACAAATGATTGATTTGTTGCTTAAAATATAAAAAAGCAATATGAAAAATTATGGGAGGTTTTTAAAAGCGCATTTTATACATGAAAACAGTCATTTGGGCAAACCTTATGCGGCGTATGAGCAATATTTTTTACATTATTTTTCTTTTAATAAATATTTAATTTCTTATTTTCATGCAATATTTTTTTTTTTTTTTTTTTTTTTGCTTAGCTCAAACAACTTCCTTTATTTGGCTTTATTTCTTAAGGCAAAATAAGCAATTTTATGAGAATTTTTTATATAATTTTCAAGTTTTTTTTTTAATATTATATGAAGGTTTTGTTTTTTATTATTATTATGTTACCCCAACTTAAAAGAATAAGACAACAAAGTTAGGATTTCCTTTCTGGCCTTATTTTTTTTTTTTTTTTTTTGTCAATATCTTTTGGTATCTAAGTTAGCAGTTTTTTTTTATTACCCATCAATATAAAAGCCATAAAAAAGTGTTTTATTATGATTTTGATTTCTTTTTTTTTTCCCTGTCTCTCTCTTTCTCTCTCTCTCTATATCTTCAACATTTTTATTACAAAATTCTTAACTCATCGTTAGCGTGTTGCTGCAAGATTTGTTTTGTTTTTTTTTTCTTCTAAAAAGTGCACAACCAGCTTAAATACTGAAATTCTTTAAATAAAAAATGTTGTGTACGTTTTATGACATACAGACGGCAAGACATCAGTTGATTTTGCAATCTATGCCACAATGCGACTAATAATAAAGTTATAATTTTGTTGTGTATGACAGAATGAATAAACGTAGCAACTCAAACGCAGAAACAGCAACAAAAAAAAAAAACAAACAAATATCAGCAGTAGCAACATTTATTTTTATGTAGTGGCAAAATAATTGAGTGGAGGTTTAACGAAAAAGTTTATTTACTGTTTAGAAGGACAGTGGTCACATGCCATCAAAGACTAAAATTGAATTTTTGGTGAAAACGATTTTTTGGGTGAAAGTTGGACGAAACGAACACAATTAAATGGTCGCTTTTGTATGCGGTCATAAAATATTCCACTGAATGTATTTGCGGGGTCCTTGTTAAATTCAAAGGCGACCACGCTATGTCCGGCCGTCTGTCTGTTAAAATTGCAATTGAGCTTGCAAACTTAGGAAAATGGAAATATAAGAAAAGATAACCTCAATGTTTTTTGTTGTTGTTTTGTTTTAGCTTTGCAGGTAAAACTTGAGTGTTTGTAATTCCCATTTACTTTACAGTTTTATTTGTTTGTTATTTTTTTTAGCTTTTCTAAAGTGTTTGGAAAAAGCTTTTCTGATGATCTTGGGCAAGCAACTAGTGCCTTATCAAGAGTACGAATCCGAAATTTAGCACATTAAAACGAAATTTTATTTAAGATTTTTTAATTCCCTTGTTAGGCAAATTTAATTATTGAAAAAAATAATTTTCTTGTCGGTTGGTTGAAATGTATTGAAAATAAGCCAAATCGCCCCAGATTTTTGTTAGATTTGGTGTGTAGCGAAAATGAAACGTTTTTATTTAAAAGATATTTTTGTTTGAAAAAATGTCCTGAAAAGCAAATTGTTGTTTAATAATCTTCAATAAATAGATTATAGGGATTTATATTGTTCCCCTTTTTCCCTTAATTCGCAACACTGTGCATTTAACGTTTAATATATTTTTTCATAAACAATAATCTCTTTTGTTTTTCTTTTGTAAGAAAAACACTTTCTGTGTGTTTTTGTATAATTTTTTTTTATTTAATATCTGTTATTGTTGTTATATTTAACTTTCTGCGTTTATATTTTGTCAATAATAATAACAACTCAACAACAACAACAAAAGCAACATTAATAACGCAGAGAATATCTTTAAATAACAAAAAAAAAACAAAATCATTTTCATTCTTGCAGTTTTTATTTATTAAGAATGAAATTGAAATACAATTTATACAAATATATTTTTAATAAAAAAAAAAAAAAAATAATAAAAGAAAGTAATGAAAGAGGGGGAAAACAAAACAACAACAAAATAGAAATAAAAGTAATTGTTTGTTTGTAGCCTGCAGTTAAAGAGGAAAAGTAATGTAAACGTTTTCTGTTTCTTATAAAATAATTTTATTTTCTATTTTGCAATTTTCATGCGATATTTCTTTCTTTTATTTTTCTCCAAGAGCTGATATTTATTTTAGATTCCAAGCAGTTATATTTACAACAACATCATTTTGTTTTATATTATTTTTCTTTATTTAATTTTTTTTCTTCTTGCCAAATGATTATAAAAATAGAAAAAAAGGAAAATATTAAGAGAAAACCCAGTATGCGTGTTTTGGTTTATAGCAAAATTGTTTTACAGCCAGAAACATTGTTTATGGTTAAAAGAAAAGAAAAAATGCAAAAGAAATGCAAGTCTTAGCAAAAAAAATAATAATAAAATGAAAATAAATCTTAAACTTTCTTGTTAGTTTTTATTATTTTGTTAATTTAATGGCCTGAAGGTAACCAACCAACAACTTCTCTCTATAGATTGCAGTAAATATTTTTACTTGAAATTATTGTTTAAATTTTTTATGTACATATATGAATTTTTTAAATATTTCGTTTTAAGCAATTTATTAATGAAAGTTTTTATTTTCTTTTATTTGCAGGTAATAAAAAATATTTCTTTTATTGTCTAAATACATTTGCTAAAGTGTTAAGGAATTTGTGTAATTTGGTAAGAGTTTTTAAAGCTGATGCTTTGGAATTTTCCTAAGTATTATTATTATGTTTTTAATATTTTTAAAATTCTTTTTATTAAATTTAATAAAATTTTGTTTGGTAACAAATGAAGTACGGAAAAAAATTTTGTGTAAACTTTAAATATTAAAAAAAAAGAAATATATAATCGCACACACTATTTAAGAAGAAAATATAGTTTGAAAATTAAAAAAAAATATGGTAACTTTGAGCATACTTATTGTTACCGCAGCCATATTATGCCTTGACTTTAGAATTTCTACCTTTAAGTCTTTTATACAAATTCATCAAAATGCTTTCATACTAAAGAAATTTTTCCAAGAACTGCTTGTCGCCTTTATACCAGATGTCAAATATCGCTTCAATTTCTTGACTATCAATTTAATATTTATCGATGAATTACGATTTTTGAATTCTACCAAAACTTGTCAGTTACAATTAGATTCTAGTTCATATTTGGTGAAAGTCTTTTGAGTATCGATATATTTTCGAATCAAAATATAATATTTTACGATTTACGATTTTACGATTTTACGATTTCAGTAAATTTCTCTAGAAATCTATAATCTAAGATCTCAAGTAAAACGCACGAGCCATAAATCTGACGTTTATTGCATTAAAAGGTTAAATAGTTCATTCACAGTTTACCATTTAATTTTCTACAGGGGCATTTTAACCCATCTGACTTAATAAGAACGTTGCCAACCTAAAAATTCAATTAAATATGTATTACAATAATACATACTTTTAGTTTTTCTTTTTTTTATTTCCATTTACAACTACAATTGCAATTTATAAAAAAATAAAAAAAAATAAAGGCAAACATTTAGGCGTCTATTTGGCGAGCCCATATGACGTCGTCAGTTTCCTTTGTTTAGTGCTGTAAGTGAGAAACAAAAAAAAAAAAAAAAATTAAACATGAAAACAACGTTTACCAACAGCCGCCCAGTCAGCCTGGAAAGGCAACTCGAACAATTTACCATGTTATTGAGGTAAAATATACAGAAAATTTATGCACGTTTTTAATAAAAGAATATAAACATGTATTTAAAGTATTCTTTTAGGCGTCACCTGTAAATGTTGCCAACAACAAGAGCCGAGGACTGACAAAAAAAAAAAAAGGCAAAAAGGCAAAATGCATTTTAAAATGAAGAAAGTGTATTTTGTATTTGTTTTCTTTTTTGCACAACTACATTGTTGTAATTGCTGGCTGATTTATTTTTACACAAATGCAAATGTGTGTGTGTGTGTATGTGTGTTGGGAAGCACTTAAGGCTTGTATGATACGATAATAATCATCGTTTGGCTGCAAAGACTTAAAAGTTTTAACTCAGGCATTAAAGTTCCATTAGTTTAAATTTGATTTTTATTTTTTAATTTACCAGTACGTTACTTAAGCTACGAGTAGGTGCTGTAAATATGTATAGCGCAGTCTAGTTCTTTTTTTTTTTTTTAATATTTTATTGGTTTTTGTGGTGAAAAAGGTGGTAATCCATTGCAAATACTTAACAGTTTTTTCTTTTGTTCATGCAAAAAAATGGAGGAAAGTGCTGTTTCGTTTTTTTTAAGGAGCTTGTTTGTAGCAGCTGTAGCCATTTGCCATTAGGGTTTATGAGGGTAATGGAAGCTTTTTTTTTATTTTTATTATAAAAGCGTTTTTGTTTATAAATATAAGTAACTTATACATAAATATTTTTATCATTACCTTGAGTTAATTTCATGTTAAAATGTTTTAATACAAAAAGATCCCCATAACTATGCAATAGTTTTTCCATGATATTAAAGACTGTTCGCGGGTTGGTTTGTCTTTACTGTGTATAAATTATTTAATTCAGAAATGAAACAAATATTTCTAACTGGCTATTATGCTTAAAATAATTCTCTAAAGT
This sequence comes from Pollenia griseotomentosa, assembly GCA_963931875.1. Lineage (NCBI taxonomy): Eukaryota > Metazoa > Arthropoda > Insecta > Diptera > Polleniidae > Pollenia > Pollenia griseotomentosa. Next base: position 14,869,551 of record OZ007564.1, read on the forward strand.
AGTTTATACAAAAAGGGTGTACGTATATAAATTTTGAAGTTATTTCAAGACGCTCAAGAGGTTTTTCTTAATGCTATTAACAACAAAGAAATCAAAAAAGTTGTTTAATTTAGAGAAAATTTTTCGGATAGGATCATTGCATTGCAGTGTGGGGGAAATGTTATCTCTGAAAGCCCGTATTGGAACTGAAAACTTAATTTTACAAAGAAGGAACCCTGAAAGTATTTCACTATATAACAAATTCAGCATGGGTGAGATGTTCGCTTATATTCTATGATTTTTTAGGATTGGAAGTTTAATAAGTTTTAAATTGACATCACTGGTTTTAACGGAAACTGGAGTGTTGCCAATTAGCAGTTTATAGTAATAATCGCATTTACGAAGTTAAAAATTAAGTTCAAATAAACTTTGTGCATCAGGAGCTTATCAGTCGTGTGGAACATTTATTACTTACAGACGTTTGAACTGGTTTGTTTTTCGCTCTATATGTTTCTTACGACACAATAGAAGGGCATTTAAATTCTATATCTAGTTGTTCAGCTATTTCATTTGTTTCTTTAGAGAGCTGCTGGAAAACTGTAGATGTCCGTTCAAGCATGCTACAAATCTTTAGCAAGTTATCTCCTAGAAATTGATAATGTCCATGATGCCTTAGAAGATCGGAAAAATTTCAACCGGTTCTGAAATCCCTATTCCCTCCCCGTTCTCCACTCTTGCGCTTTACCGTGCCATTATACTTTAATTAAATTTTCTTAAACACTCCAAATTATTTTTTTCTTGAAGATCTTTTGGATGACTTTAAAAAAATTTCATAAAGCTCCTAAAGGTAAACTTTAGATTTTTTTTTAATACGCTTTAGCACATTTTTTAATAAAACTTTGTTACTTTTCCATCTTGCAAGCTAAAATTTAAAATTTGCCTTTTAAATCTGCTGTATTCTTTTATTTTCTGTTTTTCTAATTCATATTTTATGTTTATTTAACACCTTAAAGTCTTAAAGCTTTTTGTTGATAACCATAACTCATCTTCATAAATAAACAACTGAATGCATTTAAATGTCATTGCTTTATGCTGTTTCTGTTGTTATTGCTATTGTTAATATTACTGCTGCTGTGATAACAGCTGCCAGCCTTAAAGTATGAGAGCAAGACTACATTTCCAGCACAGCATATTGGTTTAACTAAACCCATTTTGTAAACATATAAAACAAAACTAACTTAATACGTATTCACATACATAACACATACATGTGTATGTAAACTCAAAGCATGTTTTGTTTTCTACACAATAAACAAAAGTTAGTGTTAAGGCAAGACGAGAAGAAAAACCATTCATTCACACAGTAAAATTAAATATCTTGTGTCGTGTCTTTTTTTTCCTACAAGGAATTTTCTACTGATGACCCCTTTTATGTATGCAATACATGTTGGTATATAAAATACGCCTCTGTGGTCATAAGCATATGTTTGTTAAATAATGTTGTATGTGAATGTATGTACAGACATTTGTATGCCTACAATAACAGGTTATTTGTAGCTAAAGCTGTAAATGCTTCTGTTTTCGTTGTTTTTGTTGTTGCTGCTGCTTCTTCTTTTATTGTTATTATTATTGTGGTAGAGGTTTTAACAACACACATACCCCTACATACAAACATAAATTTACTCTAGCTCATACTCATACGTGTTTTTTATCTTTATCTTTATAATGTTGATGTTAGACAAAAGATTATTTCTGTTGCATATTTTCAGGCACACGAGTGGTAGATTTGCATAGCATGCATGTAGGCGTAAACTAGGTACAAAACAGACACACACACACACTCGCACTGACATTACCAACAATAGCAACCATTATTTTATAAACAAAAACATACTAAACATTTATTTGTATGCTAAAAATGTAGTATATTTTTAGGCAAAATTAAAAAAGTATAAGCAAAAAAGTTTAAAACCTTTAAACTTTTAAGGGTGTTTGGGTTTTGTGTTATTTGTCGTTTTTCAAAAAAAAAAAAAAAAAAAAAAACATGAAATTTTACTTTTCCTTTAAATTTCTGTTTTTTGTGTCTTTCGTTTTGTGGTCTCTCTCTCTCCTTCTTTCAATTTCCTTTATTGTTTACTTTTCGACAATTGTGGCCATTGAAGACAATGAACTTTTAGCTTTGTTTTCGCTATACTTTAAGCATTTTTATTGTTGTAATTTTGCTGAAAACTGCAGCTGTTTTTTTTTGTGTCTGTTGACTTATTGTTGTGGTTGTAAAAGAATGAATCATTTCCATTCACACACACTTTCATCCATGTTAATATTTCTTATACATATATCTTGTAAAAGCCGGTATTTTTTATGGCACATCACATGCATTCTTTTAGGGAGGGAGCCACATATTGCGAGTCAGTTTAAGTTTTTGTTCACTTCTGTTTCAGTTTTTTCATATATACTTTTGATTTCTGCTTACACGGGGTAAAAGAAAGAAGACTGGTATTGTTTAAAATATATAGTTCCTTTAAAAATTACTAAGAATTTTGTAAAGAAAATAAATAATTAAATTTTGGTTGATTCAAGTATTCAAAACTGAGGGATTTAAAAGATTTTTTTTAATTAAAGAAATTAAACAGATAAGGGCACGTTTTCAGAACTTACCGATACCTAGAAGTAGGATTTTATCAGCCGTATAAAACGTTTTCATTATTACAACTTTACTTTAGCCTACCAGGTAGGATGAACCTTCTTTTAACTTATCGCTCAATTTAGGTTAAAGTTAAGTTCATATAATGGAGCACTTTTTATAAAACTTACAATAACTTTAAAATACTTTAAAATTTGTTTTCAGAGTTTTAAATGTGAACGATTCCAGAAATAACAATTTGAATAACATATTTGATTACTGATGAAATTGGTTTTTGTTTAATTTGAAATTATTTAAAAATTGATTTCTGCTTTTTATAAAAACATAAGAAAAAAATCAAGGATTTTTTGCGAGCTTGTGTGTTACCACTTTATATTCATTTTATCTATCGGTCTTTTTTAATTGCAATTTCCAATTTACAACTTAAAAATGTAATTTACATCAAACATTTATTTATTTCTACATATGTATTGGTAGAAAAATATATGAGCCTATTTTTTTATATAAATAAATATAAAATACATAAAATCAACAGCAAAAAAGTTCAACTAAAAGAGAGAGAAAGAAAAAAAGAAATAAAAAGTATTGCATACATTTTTGGCAGGCACATCAAAAAACAAAATGTGGCATACATTTTGGCTGGCCAGAAAATAAAAATTAAAAACCCAGGCATCAACATTTTCAAATAAAATATAAAAACTAAAATAAATAAAAATGAAATAAAATAGAGTCAAAGGCATTTGAACTGAAAATGTGTTTATTTATTTATGTTTGTTTATTTCTTTTTTTGTAACTTTTTTTATAATTTTGGTTGAACACACATGCAACTCAACACAAAAAAGGCCAACAAATGTTTGTCAACGAACTGTCTGCAGACCTAAGAACCCTTTTGGAATACAGCCAGTTGTTTATAAAAAAAAAATTACACTAGGAAATCCAAGGGGAACCGGAGGCAAAAATAAAATTTTCTGCAGCTAAACTTAAGTTTCCTTGCATTTAAAAAATGATTTAATTTAGCTTTTTCACTTCCTGCTAACCTCAATCAAAGATTAAAGCCAAAGTCCGGGAAAAATATAAAAGCAACAAATAAAAAAATAATGAAAAATTTTCAATAGATGTAAAGAACTAAAATTTATGTCATTTGTTAAAAAAAATATGTGTATGACATGTATAAGTTTCTAACTTAAAACGAAATTTATTGTTATAGCCTAAAAATAGGCGCAAAACCCATTTGAAACTAAACTTTAATGGCCAAAGATAAATTTTATTTAAATTTATTAAAAACTAAATTACATTTTTTTTAGATTTATAGCATATGCAGTCATATTTTATTATACCAAAATTAAATGCTTAAATCTAATGTTTCCCAGTTATCCTTATTACACACACAATTGGCCATAGAATTTCTAATACATATTCGTTAGTATTTGTCAAAATAATTTGCTAAAATCCATTTAAAGTCTCGTTACAACCAAACAATTCAACCGCCAACAAAATAAACCGCCTAATAGTATGCAAATTATAAATAGACAATCGCACATAACAATACAATTTAGCTACCTGGCACTTCTCTCTCTCTCTCTCCCACCGTCTGTCTATCTCTTTGGCTTTAGCAAATAAATTGTGTATGCTTTAGGGTTTGCTTTTTACTGCTGTCGTGCTGTATAATTATCAAGGAGTTTCTTTATTCAACCAGGTAAATTTTCAACCACAAAATTGTAGCATAATTTAGGGAGGCTTTTAAAAAATTAATGGTCGCTTTTAAAGCAATTTAATCATGGCTGTGTGTAAATGTCTATTTAATAAAGTGAATAAGTGTTTTTGTTTTTTTTTTATTTAATATGAGTTGGAGTAAGTGCAGATGTATTCTGTTGTCTGTTATTAAAAGTCAACTTAATTAAAAAGTTTATAAATTTAAATGGCCTAAAACAGATACACAACACCAAATTCATGTTACTGTTCCCTTTTGTTGATTTTAAATGAAATTCGAAAAAAATAAGAAATTCTTTTAATTGTTATGCCAAATAAATTAAAAGATATTTAACCTTTAGAACAACTTAATTTGCTAACTTTATTACTAACTAAAGTCTGAAAATAATATTGTTTAATTATTTATGAAAAGAAAATCGTTTGAGTAGAAAAGTAAGGAAGTATTTTAAAGAAATTTTTGGCTTTCCTGGCAGTTGAAATTTTGTAAATCAAAATTTTTTGTGAAAATTGATTATTTAACGTTAGGGGAAAATTACTTAAGGTAGAAACTGTAGTGTTTTGGAATGTTAAATTTAAAATTATTTATTTGGTATATTTCATAGACTTTTTTTCCTAAGCATAAGATAAGAACAAGTTTTGCTATCCTTAAGTTATTGCTACCAATAGAAAGAGAGAGAAAAGTTGAATTATAGCCAATTAAAAACACAAAGTACGTTTTTTTGACTTAAGACCTTTTTTGCCTATTGGAATTATAAATAGGCCTTATTGTCATTCATAAAGGATTTTTTTAGGCCCAATAGAACTTGAAATTGTAAAAATGAACACCAAAAAAACTAAATTTTAATTTAAAAATGTATTCGAATCATAAATATATGACGAAGGTTTCAAAATAATTTTGGACATACTTATAAGCACCGCAGCCGATCTTGGCGAGGCGCATTCTAGGCGTGTAATTTTGCATAAATATCAAAGAGTGTACGTTTTACAGTTAACCCTTGCATAAGGTTTGTCGGTTTTAAGAAAACAACCTTTGTTATGGGAATTTGCGTTATTGTTTTTTATTATTTTTTTTTTATTGCCTTAAAAAATGTTGACTCATTCTCTATTATCTGACTAATTTGTTTTCTGTTTTTAGTTTTTTTTTAGATTTTTTTTATTGAGAAAAAACTATTACAGCATTTTTAAAATTCTTTGAAAACACCTGTTTTATAACAAATTCTGTTTTTTTATATGAATAATGTTTTCTTAAATATGCATAAATTAAAAATTTAAAAATTCTCAACTACCAACAATTTAGCAAACCTGCCTACACTCCAAAGCAGCAAAATATTATTCAAGCTTGAATATCTGGCATATGAATCACAATTTAAATATTGTAATTGAAAACCGAGAAAGAAAAAAATACTTCTAGCAATTGTTATTAAAATATAAACAATATAAAAAAAATCAACTGACAGCTGAATTCCAGTTGGTATGCTGATAAAAACAATACACATATTTTAAATATAAAAACCATGACAGACTGACGACTCAGTGCCTGTTTTACTAGCAGACGAAAGAGTAGCAATAGTTTGTATTTTGCTGCTCTGCCTACAAATAATTAATAAAAAAAATAAAAAAAAAAAAAATTAATCAGAAGAAATTAATCACTAACAGCCCGTGAATTGAGTACAAGAGAGTGAGAACAACTTAATAGCAAAAATATTTATAAATATTATGTATATATATTGTGTGCATATAGCAATTATCGCTAATTTATATGTACTCGTATGTGTGAATATGCTAGATTTATAAGTTCTTTTTTTATTTTATTTTTTTAATGCCTAACAAAGATCTTTGTTCTTTTTTTTATAAAAAAAAACAATAAATGCTTATAAAATACAATGTTAATAAATTAAAAATAGCAGTAAATAAACATAAAATGTATCTTTTAATATGTGTTGTACCTAGCAACAACAATAAAAAATACAGCAAATATTATCTAAAAATACAAACATGTTTATTTATTATTTATGTATGTATATGAATGCGGTACTCTCAATAATCGGCATAATAATGGCAGCTTAGAATTGGTAATACCGTGTTCAGATATGCACCTTAATTGAGTTTTACGCAATAATTGACATTATTGAGCTCAATTATCCATATAAAATTGCAATTTAGTTATTGCTCAATTAATACGAAATTGTTATAAATATTGAGTAAAATTAAAATGCGACCCTGTCACAAGTGTGTTTATTGAGCATAACACAGCTTACTAAACAGGGTTTTGACATTTGGCAACTGAAATTACAACAAAACAAATGCCCATCAATTAGGTCGTTGCAAAAGCCAGATGTTTATTCCTTTAAGATGTCAAAATTTGTTTACATTTTGCTTATACATGTACATTTGTGTTTACGTTGAATGTTGTATGTAGTAGTAATATAAATTGAGTTAGCTAAATTGTGTATATGTGAACAGAAAGATAATTATGTCAATAAACCGAATATTGACTCAATAAAAAAGGTATATCTGAACACGATATAACATATATGGGGTATTCACAAGGTGTGCTATCATGTTGTATTGTCATAATGTTCTAACATTTTACAATGGTTTAAAAATATTGTTGTTGCTTTGTAAACAAAAAGTGTTTTAAATTAATAAAACTTTGCTTGCTATGTTTATTGTGCTGTCGTATTTAATCAGAAGAGACCTGCGCCGAGCGGCTATGATTTTGTAGCCATCGCCGTTGATGGTATAGTTTTATCCGGCTAACATCCGAATTAAACCTGCGGCTAGCATTTTTTGCAACAGAACACTTGCGGCGTCAAATTAGATTGGCTTAGGACTCTGATGTTTGGTAAACAAACAAAATAAAATTTATTTGTGGTTTGCGTCTGAAAAATGGAAAATAGTCAGGAAAGATCTAATTTAATTTATTTATTCATGAATTAGAATTAAAAAATATTTTGATTTTAGGTAAATATTTTTTTTATATGTATGTACTTGTTTTAAATCAGCTGATTTAAATTCAAAATAGCACACTAGATTATTAGGGGTTGTTCACAACAGTCCTATTTTTTCATGTTATTATTTTAAGACATATGACACCTTGTGAATCCCCCAATAGAATCTTGCTTAAAAAAAAGTTTTTGAAATAAAAAGACAATTGCATGACAAAGGTTGCGCAACTTGCTTAGCAACATTTGAAATAATTTCAGAAATAAATTAAAATGATGTAAATGTAACAAAGATAAAAAAAATTTGTAGCAACCTTTTTCTACTTTTGCAACAATCTTGAATATGTCTAGTACAATTCTGTGTTATCAACATTATTTTTAATAAATAACAATATTTTCAACATATGTATGTATTTCTGTTTTATTTGCTTCCCAAAATTGTTTCATAATCGTGAAATATGTTGCGCAACATATATAATGTCATATGCCAAATGTTACATGTGTCAATATTACCTATCGCGCTAGTTCAATTCAACGTTTTTATTCTTTTAAAGTATGCAAATGTGAAATACAAACGAAAAAATTTTGATAGAGTTGTACTCTATTTATATTACGAAAAACATGCGAAATGTTTTTAGCAACATTTTTATTTTCCGTGCGAAACAAGTGCAGCTCATACATAGGTATTATTTCGCACGGAATTTTAGGCAACAGCTAATCATTTTTTGTATTTTTTTTACTTTGCATATGTGAGGTGGGGTTTATAACAAGAGTTTCAAAAAGAAAAATGTAGAAAAGTGTAAAAATAAATAATTAAATAATTAAGAATTAAATATTTTTGTTTTTTACTTAAGAAAATTATTTAAATCAAATTATTTTACTTTTTTAATGACAATTATCAAAACACATGGTTTTTGTCATAGATGGGTGTAGTGCACTAGTTAAAAATGATTGCAATAATTTTCTTGATGTTGAGTGATGAATTGAAAATTAGCAATCTCACTACACATGAGTGATTGTAATGTTTAAACATTTTGCGGTAAAAAAATGGTTTGATTTAAAAAAAAGCAATCATCAGCTTGTTGCAATTTTTTTTCTGCACTTGTTTGACTTAAAATTTTGCACACAATTTAAAATACAAAACTTGTGTTTTCATGATTAAATCCAAGAATTATTCCGTTATTGACAGAATTTCATTTAGTTTAATTTCCTTGCTTATGCATATCAACAGAAAACCATGCACATACATACAATTAAATTTTTTTTTTAAATTTTAGTGATATGTATTATGTTTTTGTACAGGTTTTTGAGTGCAAGTTCAAATTTTGAACTACATATTTGAATTGAGTGCAGATTTTATCAATCAGCACTAAAGCTGGTAAAAATCGTAAAAACTAATTTTTTGCAGTTTTATTTAGTGAGAGTGCAATGTTGATTTAAATCAATATTTAGTTCACTACCCCCAACTATGGTTTTTGTTTACGTTCGCAAAATGATGTTGTATACTTGTAACTAATAAAAACGTTAAGTTTTGAAAAACCGCAAGATAGACAATATTGGTACATGACAACAATTTTCATGTGAAATAATTAATGTTGCTCAACATTTTTAGCAATATCGAACAGAGTACTAGGCTTATGAAAACAATTTTTATTAATAAAAAAAGAAAGTAACAATGAATGAAAAACTATTTCCGGTTATTTATTAAAATTTTTCCTTTCTCACTTAATATTAAGTTTATGTTTTTCCATTTGCTTAAAATTGCACGAGTGCTTTTTTACTACGCAGTTGTAAAAAAAAATGTTGCCAGAAACATTCCGTCACTTTTTCACAAAATGAAAACTGTACAACTAAATCAACATAATTTCATAGAAACGCCGCACAAGTTTTGTTCATATGAATTATGACAGCATTTTATGTGAAATGCTAAACTGAGTACCAGACTTCAAGCTTAATACCAGAGTAGGTAAATGAATTTCTTTTTTCTTTCTTTCTCGCGAAGGTTTTTTTGTACAAAACTTTTCGATTATCATTATCGCGAGAAAGAAGAAAATATTGTTGTTGTTTCCTTCTTTTGTGTTTGCCGAAGCAAACACAAATGCTTCTCTTCGTTTAGCAGAACGAAGAGGAATGATATAGAAGGAAACAAACTGAAGGAGAATAAAATTAGAAAAGAAAAATGAAATCGAAATATCGAATGGAAGGAAGGAAAAAATAAAGAATTCTTTTTCTGTTTTTTAGTGAAGGTCAATGGGTAACTTATCCAAAATTTTGTGATCCGTAGCATATTAAAAACTTCGTTTTTGAAAAATTCCCTAATAATTTACCAAAACGAAATCAATTTATTACATAGACATTCATTTAAACAAATTTCAATGAACAAAGTTTTTTCCTTCTTTTATTTCCCTCTATTTTTTTCCTTCGATTTAGAAAGAAGAAACAATTTTGTTTGCTTCTTCTCTCCATTTCGTTTCCTTCTTTTTCAGCCAAACGAATGGTTTTTTATTTCAGCACAAATATCAACGAAAGAAAACACAGCAGTTTCTCGCCTTCGTTTATAGAAACGAAACAAAAACAACAAATCTCTTCTTTTCGCGAAACGAAGAGGGAAAGATAAAAAAAAAAGAATTCTTTGCGAGGAAATACCTACCCTGCTTAATACTGTATGGAAATTCTTCGAAAATGTTAAGCAACATTTATTTGTATATGTTTATATCTTGTGATTAAGTGAGAACAAATATAAGAAATATAAATTTCGTTTCTTTGTTGGCTAAAAACTTCGCACAAAATAGGTGCAACTCATATTATTTCGCAGTTGTAAAAATATGTTGCCAGAAACATTTTTTTAACTCTGTTAACATTAAATGATTCATAAATAGTTTTGACAATGGAGTTCTGTAAGCATTTCGTGCAAAATGTCGATCAGAGTTAAGGTTTTTTCGCAAGTCGCAGTTTTGTGAATATAGATAAGTTTTATGTTCATATACATTTTTCAAAATTTATAGAAAATTTTCCAGACGATATTTTAAGTTCTATTGTTTTGTCAAAATGTTTAGTTATAATTGACATGTGCAATGTTGTTTTCTGGCAACAGTTTGTAATAATTTTAAGGCTTGTAAACATTTTCTTCTATACTGCAATATGAGCATCATGCTTAGCAACATTTGGCTATGCTATTGATAAAAAAAAATATTTTTTAACCATTTTTAAAATATATAGAAAAGTTTTCTGAAAAAAGTATTTAGCAATGTTTATTGTTATGTATGTATATCTATTATTTATCTTTTTACAGTTTCCTTATCAACATTTTCCTACATATGGTTAGAAAGATGAAATTTTTCTTGAATATTTTAATATTGAAATTATTGCTAATATTTTTGGCCATATTTTAAAAAACTTTTTGTAAAAAGTTTCAGTTATTAAAAAAAAAATCGTTTAAAGCTTCTCAAAATTAAATTCCCTTTTTTAAAATATAATGAAGAGCAACATTCTTTGAAAAATGAAATAATATTTTAAGAGCAACGTTAATTGTACAATTTTAATAACATGCTTAGCAACATTTAGACAAATTCTTACCCCCTTTTTCATAAAAAATATTTTTGACTTGTAAAAGGTTTATTTAACAAATTTGAAGAGAATATTCGTTTAATAATCCTGCTTTAAACCTAAAATATATATTATGAATATGGCCATTATTAAGTTTATCTCAACTACATAGCATAAATTATTTAAGCATTGAAAAACTAGTTATTATAAAAGTTGGGCAACATGTTGCGGATTTTATCGAAATAATTTTAATTGCTCATAAGTCTGGGATCACATTATAAAAGTTTTCTTTCAGAAAGTCTGAGTTTAGTGGTGAGAGGGGAAGAGAACATGCTTTTCTTCTCTCCTCTCTCACCCATAAGCTCAGACTTTCTGAAAGAAAACTTTCATAGTGTGAACCCAGACTAAATAAAACATATTTACCAACATTTTTAACAAAATGTTTAGCAACATCTAAAAAGAACTCAGCATTTTTATTGAGTTAATCTAGATATCAAAACTGAAAAAATAACAATATGTTTTATTTAAGGCAACATGTTAAGGCTACTAAAATGTCAGCAATATTAAAACTTAATAACGCATACTTTAAAGTCGCTTTTGTTTAACAATTTACATATTTTATTTACTATTTATTAACTTTGTCGCTTAATAAAAACCCAAAACGTTGATTATATTTTTTCAACAGTTAATTGTTTTTTTTTTCAACTTTGCCGTTATTTAACTTAAACAAACAAATGACTCATTTGAGAGAAAAAACTATGAAATAAAAAAAGTATGCCAAGCGAAACTCATCCCTCTGGCTAAATAGAAATACAACAGAAAATTACTAGTAATTACACACTCTGGATTTTAAACATAACATAAACACTATGAAATGGCTATATTTATATAATTTAAAATTAATCTAGCTTATTTTATAGATACATATGTATTCAGACAAATATTAATTTTGTTTGTAAATACAAATTATTTGTATTTAAGTATGTACAACAAATTTGTATAATCATAATTACAATTAAAGAGAGAAAAGCCTCTAGGCGTATGATTAATATAAACGAATGTTGCACGAAATTTTATTGTATAAATATTTAGTTAAATTATAGTTTAAACATTTTTCGCTGTTTTTAGTAAACATTTTTGTTATTATATTATAAATAATAAATGAAAAACGGAAAGGCAGTTTTAAATGAGGTCAGACAGCTAAAGCTATTTTTAGCAAATTAAATTTTGAAAAAAGTCTCTCATGTTTAAATTTTGACTATTTCAACTGTTCTTGACGGCATGACCTTCAATTAGTTGCTAATAAATCAAGTCATTCATTTTGCTATTTTAATTTCGGCCACTTTAACTTCACTAAACTTTAATCTTCCAGCTTAGCGACTGTCTTTGCAAACAACTTTTGTTTGGTTTTCATAATATTTGACAATTGTATTCAGTTCTCATATAATCTCATAGTTTTTGTGTGCAAATACTAATTTTTTAAATTCTTTATTTGAAGCCATCAAGGCTAAACAAATTTGCACTTTTTTGTATTTAGAATTTTTCTATTCACATATCACTTTTTCAGACTAAACTAGCAAACGATTTTAAATGTGAAACTAATTGAACTGAGAGTAAATAACAAACATTATTTTCAGCGTTGTGAAAAAATTCAAACAATTTAAACATGAAATAAATGCCATTAAGTAATTTTTTTTATTAAAAAAAATTTTTTATTTTTCGCTTAAAAATCTAAACACAAAACCAGTAATTAAAAACACGCAAATTTAATTTTGGGTAAAAATAAACAAAAAGCCTCATCAAAGTTGTACAACGAGTATTTTTTTATATGTTTTTTCCGTTAAAATCTTTTGACTATTTGAAAAATTACGTTTATTTTTTTAATTTTTTATTAAAATTGTTCATCAACCTTGATGAATTAGTTGGCTTTGGCTACATGTTGTAAGTGTATTTTACAGATAAGTTATTCGGAATAAATGGTAACAAAAAGCATAAAAAAAAAAAATATACTCTATTCTTGAGATTAACCTTATCTCAACTCTGATGCAACTCTTTTCAAAGTCTACTCTAAGTTTATTCTAATTCCAGGACTTCAACACTTTTCTAGCTAATTTCTAGCTTTACTCTAACTTTCTAATTTCACATTAAGGCTACTCTACTCTAATATTGAAACCCTAATTTATTACTAACTCTAATCATAAAGCAGTTCTTATGTTACTCTCTCCCCACTCTAAGGCCCAAATTGTGTAAAACGCAACGCAACGCCAAAAATTACATTGCAAACAAAAACAAATTCTTATATATTTCATAATTTTGTTGTTGCGTTTTAAAATTTTGAACGCCACAAGGTATGCAGCGTTTGAAATTTAAAAATTAAATTTTTATTTCTGTAGAAAGCAACAACAAAATTATGCAATGTTCTTGAATTTATTTTTGCTTTCAATAGCGGAGGTCAGTATTAGGCTTGCAAAAGTTTGCATCGTAGCATTTGCAAAATGGTATAGTAAATACTATAGCATACTTTTGGGAGCATGTGCAAAATGGTATAGTATATTTTTACTCTACACCAACAAAATATACAGCAATGCACTTGCTACTCTTTTGCAAATATGCAACGCCTTAAGCCAAAAGTTTATATTTACTCGACTTTTGCAACACTTGAATGCAAACCGACAGCTAACACTCAGTGAACCAAGCCGATTAAAAGTATACTACAGTATTTACTATACCATTTTGCAAATGCTACGATGCAAGACCATTAGCACCAAACACTGATTTCCCCTAATGGAATTTTTGCGTTGCGTTTTACGCAACTATTTTAATTGAGTTGGATAAGAACAGTATTATTTTTGTGTTCGAAAGATGACAAACAGGGAAACGTTATTTTATTTAATGATTTACTACACAAACACTATTAGCGTTTGTGTTTTTCACAAATCTACCGAACCGAACACTTAGGAGCGATATTTAGTGTTTATTTTCCAGCACTGATTCTACTGGTCCTTACTCTTCTCTTTACCTCTACTTTACCATCTCAAACTCTTCTCTAACTTTTGTCGAACTTTGTTCAAACTTTTCTCTTACTTTGTTCTCTACAATTAATCAACTCTTCATCTACTTAAACTCTACTTTAATTTTTGATGTCTTTACCAGCCAATAGGGCACTGAGCAAAATGCAATAAAATTTTCTGAACTTTATGTTGAGTTTGATAAGTACAGTTTTTTTTTATTATGTACGAAGGTCATAAACAAAGAAACTGTTTTTTAAAGTATTTAATACACAAACACAATTTGCGTTTGTGTTTGTCATATCTTTACCTTATAGAACACTAAAGTACAGTGTTTAATGTATATTCCAGCTTTTTTTTTGCTATTCTAACTCTTCTCTAAATTTAATCAAAGCTTACTCACACTCGTTTATAAATCTATTTAAGCTAAGCTTTAACTTTATTTTAACATTATTATAACTGAACTTTTATTCTAATAAGGTTCTAACCTAATTGTACTCTACCGCTTTATACTTTTACTGAACTTAACTTTAACTCTTTTATATCGTAACTGTTCGTCAGCTCTTCTCTAGCTCTTTTCTAGCTTAACTTTAATCTCCATTTTCATAACGTTTGCCTAAGATATCTTTTCTCTGCAACACCCTCATTTAAAGTTTAAAGGAATGATGGCATAATTCTTATTGTACGGAAGTTAATTTATGCAAATAAATATTTATAAAAAATTATTCTTCTTCATAAAAATTAAAAAAAAAAAATATTGAAATATTTAAAAATGATTAAAATGACCTCTATTGAAATATTTTATACAAACAAAAGGAGTGTCGTTTTAATAAATTTGAAATGCATGCTACCAGTTCAGATAATTATTAAGACACACTCCCTATGAGAATTAATTTAAATAAAAAAACAAGAATAAATATTTAAAATACTCTTTATCTGGTCAGTACAGAAATTAATTAAATAGGCGGGTCACAGAACTTAATTAAATGATAATTATTCAAAATTATTCAAAACAAAAAAAATATAATAAAGAAGTTAAGTTTGAATGCCACTTCAGCTTAAAACTAATGATGGACATGCAACACATTTCTCATACCATCATATTAACACTAGCGCGTAAATAGCAAACAGCTGAAGAGCAAGTGATTTTGATTTAACTTCTTGAACTGTGTAAGCCTTACAAAGAATTAAATAGTGTACAGGCAGTATTTTGAAGGCGTTCACTAGATTTAAATAAATGCCCGCCACTGTTTTATATAAAAAACATAGGTGTGACATACCTAAATATTTTATTTATTATAAGTAAATAATTAATAACAAACGTTTAAATAAATAAAAAAAAATTTCGATTTCGTTTAAAATTCAATAACATAAACTGGTTTTAATGTTTGTTTCATTTAACAAAATTTATTTTTATAAAATTTTTTATAAATTGTTAAATTATTTAAATGTTATCACTTTAACAGAGAATCAGAAAACAAACTTCGTCATTCTTTAAAGAAGAAAAATTGTTTGCCTGTTGATATGCACATTAGGGTAGCGCGTCATTCCAATTTCGCATAGCATTAAAACGTTATATTTTATTAATTGGAACCTAGTTTTAGCCATCTATATTCTATCAGCCGTATTCATAACAAAATGTTAGCCACAGTTTGTGCACTACGTACAACGAGCTGCTAACTAGAATGCCGATTAAGCCTAGCAGCTTGTAAGCACAGAGTTTATTTATAACAAACTTTTGTCCATCTGCTAACTTTAAATAAATCAACTCTGAATTTTAATGATGCCACATTATATTACTCAAATATGCAACACGTTTACAATAATCATCGCTGGTTTTGTCATTTCTGTTGTAATTTTTTTTTTGTTTTTTCCTCCATATATAACAATTTTAAAAAGTTTTTAAAATTAAAATAAAATAAAAAAAAATAGAAAAATAAAATAAAAAAAGATAGAAAAATAAAATAAAACAGTAATTTAAATAAAACCAACCAAATTGTTTAACATTAAACAGCTGTTTTTCACAAGTTGGCAAACGCTTGGCAGCTCGTTTGCAAAAGTTTAGCAAATCGTTAGCCAGAGTTTAGTAAATAAACTTTGTGCTAACTTCATGCCAAATTTTCATTATGAATACGACTGTATATCTATATCGATATTTTAAATATAGAATTAAATCGATCAATTTGTGACACATCATTTGATGCAACATTTAACATTTATTAATAAATGTTGTAACTCATTACTCTCAAAATATCCACAATTTTTGTGCAGTGAAGGTCAGATTTCAGACAAACTTAAGATGACCAATTTTTGATTTCCTAACTTTTTGTCGCATCTTAAATAAGAAAACATTTTCAAAGGAAATATGATGCCGCTGCAGATCACACGATGTAAAAATTTTTAAACTTCGACATAAATTAAGAAAGTTATAAGCCAATAATTGGAAATGGCCGAATTTGTTTTCACACAAAATTGCTTAAATTCAGTTTAAGGTATAAAAAATTTTTTTTTTATAAATAAAATAAATTTTGGATCGCCTTATTTTTCTTCATACGCTGGCGGAAAACCCTAATGCACGTTCATAACTTTTAAATTCAAATAAAAATCTAAAAATATAAATTAATAATAAACAAGTTTATATTCATAACCTGAATCAAATCTATTGGTTCATCCAATAGATTTTGTTTGATAATATAAGTCAAGCTTAGAGTCTTGGTAGAAAAAAATGTTTTGAAAAAAAAAATCGTTAAAAGCAAAATAAACATCATCATAAACTAAAATAAACCGGTTAATCGAGATACACTGAAGTCTCGAATGGCAACACAAATAAGATTCCAGAGTTATAAAAGCTATGCAACAAAATCTTTCTTTGCTTAACCAGGCATATGAAGTGCTAAGTGTTCAGTAAAACTGAATGAATTCTCAATTTCAGGTAGTTTAAGTAGTTAAAGCAGTAAAACATTTAAGAAAAATTTAAAAACACAAACAAAAATATGGTTAATTTTATACACACAAACTTGAACAAAAAAAAAATTTGTAAACAATAAATAAAATTCTTTAAAGGCCATACTTTGAAAAACATAAATAAACTTAAAATTAGCAAAAAAAAAAAAAAAAAAATTTAAGACAAAAGATTTGAACAAAGATTTTTGTAGATGCTAAATGTCTGATTTATAGCATTTTTTTTTTACTCTAAAGGAAAACTTCAGTTACTAATTATATGAAATTCCTTTGAATTTTTGGAGCAACAAACATGTTTAGATACAACATGTGTTTTTGGAATCAGCTTTATATTGTTAAATGCATGAGCTTAAGGCACGAGTTGCTTTTTAAAAACTTTTTAATATTTTTAACTTTAAAAATGTTTGAATACAGCTTGATAAATTCGATGCAAAGCAGATCAAATAAATGGCACTTCACTGTACTGTGTCTAACCTACTCTACCTCTAATTTAACTTTTGAAAGTCTTCTTTAACTTTTCGTATATTTGTTCCACTTTAAAACCACTTAAACTCATTTCTAGCCCTGCTCTTACTCTACCCAAATTATCCAGTAGAAAAAATTTGGGTTCTTTAAAGCACTCAAGAGAAAAAGCGCATAATCAAGCTTTAATAAGAGAGCTCTTATACAATAATAAAGAATAAGATATACAAAAAAGCTGCTATTTTAGTGCTGACCATGAAGAAAGTTTTAAAGCGAACAAAATAAAAATATATTATGGCTTACGAAAATGATTGAAAAAAGGCATTTAAACAAGTAAAAGCAAAACATTAATGAAAATGTTAATATAGTTAGCCCTTAAAAAAGCACTTTAGTAGTGCTTTGTTTGCATGTTAAAAGAAGCGCTTGTTGTCAGCAGAAAATAGTCCTCCAAACCGGGAACACCCCACACAAAAATCAGGCATCCCATCAGCAGGTTTGAAGCGATTTGAGGTATCAGTTCATACATAAAACCTGCACCTTTTGGACCACATTTTTTACTGGATATTTTCTAACTTTACTGCTGCTTTACTCTGACTCTACACTAACTTTAATCAAACTCTATATATATATATAAATACATAGGTTCTCGTCGATCCTTTAAGGATCGTAGGACCATTTCATTTCAGTTTTGCGACAATTGTGAGATGGTCTACTCCGTCTATGACTACCTTGTGGATTCCATTAATTGTAGCTTCTTGTGATGTGCTCTATTGGCCTTGCAGGGCGTGCCCAATCTAGCGCCACTTTATTTTTGGGATTTTAATATTTTTTAGGGCATGTTGCGTTTCTCTCCAAAGTCTCCCATTTGATATAGTTTGCGGCCATAAAATAGATTTTATGTCAGGTAGCCCTGCAATCCAAGATTCGCATCCGAAAGCTGTACAGACTTGCTGCCAGAGTTAAATATTTTGATTTTTATTCTTCTTGATATGTATGGAGACCGCCGGATTGGATTTAGGGGACCAAACGAATAATTATCAGATTTTGTGCGATTTCTAACATCGCACTGGAGATCCCAATCGCGAAGACTGCATAAGTGGCAGAATTTGATGCATCGCTACTCTACTCAACTGTAACTTTACTGTAACTCTACACAAAGTTTTCTTAAACTCTACTTTTACTTTACTATAAATCTACTCTTTTCTAAGTTTTTTCTAACTCTACTTTAACTTTTGTCTTACTTTACTGTAAACCTTCATTAACTTCTCTCAAACTCTTGTCCACTCCACTTAAACTCTTGTCTTAATCTACTCTTATTTTTACTTTACTCCAATTGTACTCTATTCTATCTCTACATTCACTCTACTCTAACGCCCCTTTAACTCGACTTTAACTTTGCTCAGACTCTACACCAAACTTTATCTAAACTCTTACTATAACTCGACATCAACTCTACGCTAACACCACTCGTACTCTCTTCAAACTCTACTCTAAATCTTTTCTAACTCTACTCTATTAAAACTGTATTCTAACTCTGTGACTCTAATCAAACACTACTCTTAGGCGGCATTTATACTATGATTTTTAAGACATGTCTTGAAGACATGTTTTTTGTTTTCTATTTGTAGACGAATTCGGTAGAAAAGAAATATGGGTCGAAAAAAAGACATGATATCTGCTCTTCGTGTTTTTTTTCTAATATTCTATTACTGTAATTTAAGATTTAGCTTTTATGTTTAATTTTCAATAGTTTTTTTAAATTGTTTAAACAATAGTAAAAAAAAGTCAAGTCGAGTAAATGTAAAAAGATTTTGGTAGCAGCTTTGAAAGAAAATTACAAGAAGACGCGTTTTAGAAATCACCGTATAAATGCCTACGGTCTAAGTCCTATCTTACCCTGTTCAAATTCTCTAAATCTACTTTTATTCTACTCTAACTCTTCTCTAACCCTAATCTAACTGTACTCAAATTCCTCTACTACTCTGCCCTACTGCAACAGTGCTCTAACTCTACTAAAACTATTTTCAAACTCTTCTCCAATGTGCAGTTGCCTCCATACAAGTGATTGAACGTGTAGAAAAATTTATTTGAAAGCACTCAAAAACTGAGTGCCAACGGAGATAACATTCAAACGATTTATTTTTTTATTTTTCTTTTTTTCAAGTTTCATGGCCGCAAGTTTTTAGCTCTAAAACCGTGTTTATCGAAAAGCTCTTGATTTTTTCCCGCATTGTCTGTTAATTTTATTGTTAGTCTATTAAAAGTGTTTTCTATATTTTAGCTCACAACTGTTTGCAACAGATTTGTAATTAAACCATTTTAATGAGTTATAAACGTGTATGTATACAAACTCATACCTATGCAATATTTGCTTTTGTATACCCAGTTGGTTAAATTGCTGTTGACGACATCTACGTCGTTGATGTTTGTTGCCCGCTACTTTTTCGGTTTTCTAGAAGACAATTTAGAGAAAATCGTCGTGTATGACAGTATGAACGACAATCAGGGGTGTTCTGGAAAATTGAAAACGCAAGCATTTTAAACGTCGTTTTTTAATAAGATTTCTGTAATAAAATAATTTATGACAAATACTATGCAAATATTTCTCTATTAAATAGAATTTTTTAACAAAAATTATAAAAATTAGATAAACAGTGTATTAAAAACCACTTTCAAATTCTTGCGTTTTCCGTTTCCGTTTTCGATTTCCAGAACACCCCTGAATGTCTTGTTTTGTGTCCGCTATCAAACTCATGTGGGTCAGTATAAACGACATTGTCTTTGAAGTTGTCTTCTATCAAACTCTATGTGGAACAGCATAAGCGATGTTTCTCATAAATTGTCTCGTATAAGTTTTCTTCTGCCGTAGTTGAAAGCTTTTCAATCATTTGGTTTGGTTTGCTTAAAATTCTCACATTCTCTTTTTCTTTAATTGTTGGTTAATTGACAAACTAGTCAAAAAACATGGTGATAAAGGAAGTTGCGGGCTTGAAAATGGATTACATGCAATTTATACTTCACTGTCAATATAAGAATCGCTTTTTAAAGTTAAATGTAATTAATAAAATTGCAACTTTACTGAAAAAGCACATGGAAAATGTGTCTGAAATAAATAACCATGTAATAGTTTTTGCTTTGTTATTAAAGATATTGTAGCTCATCTCGTCTTTTGCGATCTCGCCGCCATTTGTATGAAAATTTGGCAACGAGTTGTTATGAGCTGTCCTCAGTATGTATTCAACGACTTACAGTCGACTTGAACCGTTCGCTTAAGATGTCTTAAAGACGTGGCCAACTGGGTATTTGTACAACCTAAAAAAAAAAAAAAACAATTATAGCACACCAACATATATATACACACACTTACACACTTTCAACATTAATTTCATAAAGTGTTAAAGAAATTTTTAATGATTTCGATGAAAACTATAAAAACATTTTTGAATGCGTGCGTAAGTGTGGCAAACAACCAAGAAATTTGTTTAAAGAGAAGAATTAAAAGTTAACGGTTAGTTTTTTTTTATTAAAGATTAAATTTTTTAATGAGAGTATTAAGAGTTAAGAAAACATATGGCATGAAATTTTTTTCTTTTGCTTATTTTTTGGCATAATTTTGCCTGCTATTTTCATAATTCGTTAAGAAAACAACAAAGAAGGAACTTGTTTCAAGGTTAATGAAACTATAAATTAAGAAAAAAATTTATTTTAAATGTTATTTTAAAAATAATATAAATGACAGAATTAAAAGGGAATTGAAGTTTATACGCACAGATTTAACCACTTAACCACTATTTTTATGAAATATTTGTTTGATTTTGCATAACGGTTGCTAGATCATTTAACATTTTACTTATTACATCATTCTTTCTAATTTTTGCAGTAATAAAGTTTATTACGTACACAAATTTTAGATACACAAAAATTATTAAAACAAAAGCTTAAAATATATCAATTTGTTTTTTTCGTCAAATATTTCTTTAATGTGAACGTTCCTTTAGACACTGAGATGAAATCATTTTTAAAATAAAGAAAACTTTTTATTTGAATGTTTGTGAATAAAAATTAGATTTAATCTTAAATTTTTTTTAGCTAAAAATTAAACACTTAAAAATAAATTTTGCTCGTGCCTAAAAGTAGACAATTAATTTGTTGGGGCTGGTTAAATATGGAATGACTTTTAAGTTAAAGTTACTTGAATAATATGATTTAGCACAATTTTTGTCTCTTTTTTTTAAAATTTATTAATGACTATTCCATTTTTTCTTTTATTTTCAGGTAATATTGTTTTCCAAAATTGTCACTCAAATATTTCGGTAAGATATTAAGCAAATTAATTTAAACTTTATTGAGAATTCTACAATTTTCAAAGATATGTTAAAGATTGAATTTGTCATCCTACAACAAGAATAAAATTGACCCATGAAGTTAAATAATTGCCTTTCAATACTTTAATTTCCATTTAACAAGTGTTTTACCCAAAAGTATGCTTTTATTTTTAAACCCCTGCAAAGCCATTAACTTAATATTAAGTTTTTAATATTTTATGAATTCCTCTTAAATTTATGTTTTAGAATTGAATCAGGAAGTTTAACATTTCTTCAACAACAAACATGACTCATGTCACGTGACGTCTGTTTTAGTCGTTTTACCAACAAACATTTTTGGCGCCAAGAAAACCTTGAATTTATAACAAACAAATAAAAAAGCAAAAATTTCTACTTAACAACAATACTAAAGTAAATACACACTGATACGAAAATACTTAAAATAGCAAAAATACAGAGAATGGTAAAAACAAAAGCAAAACAAACAAGAAACTATGAGAGAAATGATAGGAAAGGAAACGATGAAACTAAATGATATGCTGAGGATAAGGACAGGGAACTACTAAAGTAAACACTGAAAAAAACTTTGTGCCGGACTCAAAAGAGTATTGCGAAAAAACATTTGTGTTTAATGCAATCTTCGGAATTACTATAAAGCTAGTCTTATATGTTAAAATGAAAAAATCGTGACAAGGGCTTTAACATCTTGCAGTTATGCCTTAAAGTATGCGATATTTTAAGGAATACTGTATGCTTTTTAAATTCTAACGCTCCAACGCTTACTCTAATTTAACTCTGCTTCAATTTCATAAAGTATTTTGTTTAGCAGGATAAGAAATGTTTAGTATTTTATACAAAGCTTTTGAATAAATAAACTTTTTGCAACAACTTTAAAATAAATAAGCTTTGTCATCATAAATAAACTTTTATTAAAATAAAGTTCCGAAACCATTTTTAAAGAAAAGCTATTTTAAAAAACCCTCAATTACAGTAAATTTTTGTCAATTTATTTTTAAATATATTCTGTATTTATTTAATAAATTTTTCGCAAAAAAAGGCATCTGAAATGTCTAATCTACAAAAAATTCTTTTGATTGATAAAGCTTTTTCCATAGATCTTTAAAAAAATCTATTTTTACAAACTTTAACTGCATTGATTAACTTTCATTAAAAAGCTTTTGAATAAATAAACTATTTTACCAAGCTTTTAATATAAGTAAGCTTTGTTTATAGTCCTTTAAAAACATATATATAAACATATATACAAATTTTATTTTCATAAAAAAACTGTCTTTAAAATAAAGTTGTGCATGCACTTTTGAATAATAAATCTACAATAATTCTTTTTATTAAAAAAGCTTTTGCAATACATAAGCTTTGTCCATAGAGCTTGAAAGCTTTATAAAATTACTTGAATAAATTTATATAAATTAAATTTTAAATAAATACAGATTTTTCTTTAAAGAATTGTTTTGCAAAAATTTATCTTTACTTTTTTTTATCTTAAAAGTTTATCTTTACAATAAATCTACTTAATTCTCCATAAAAGCTTTTTTATTTCAATATAACAGAGCAAAAGCTTCTAAAAGTAAAGCTTTCATTAAAATTATTTCTCTAACTGCTTTTATCTTAGAATAGGCGTGGGAAAGTTTAAAATTTAAAACTTTCTACAGGATGTTTCGCACAGGTAAACTGGGAATAATGGCTGGCTACAATGTTTTCCACTGTCTGGATATTAGTAACCATATAAATTATCCTTTGACACGCGATAGCACATAAACAGTAGTTTGCTAATGCAAAAAAGTAACTTTAAACTGCCACATTTTTGGACACATAAGGGCAAAACAAAAAAGGGAACAAAGCTAAAGTCTGTAGTTTTTCAAGTCATGCTTCATGCTCTAGCGATAAAAAAGGTCTGGGTCTCAACAGGGTAGTAGAAGGAAATTTACAAGGATATAAATTCCTGCCTGGGTTTTTCTACATTGTTGTATAATTTATGTGTTTTTAAACAAGAAATAAAGTTTTTCTTTTTAAGTTTTGTTTTTTTTTTATTTAAAAACTGTTTTAAATTAAGACGAGTGAAGAAACGTTTGGTAGTTATTTAGAAATTAAAGTAAATTTATGATTTCCTTCTAACTTTAGTTTACCTTTAAAGTTTTTTTTTTATGTCTTTAAGTTTTTTTGTTTTGGTCTTAAATGCTTTTTATTTCCTTTTCGTTTATTTTCTTTTTATTTTGTGGTTGAAGAGTACAATTTCAATTGCTTTTTAGCAAGTGAAAGCAATTTTACGATCATTTAATCGTAAACAACCAAAACCATGTACAAATAACTATTTTATTCCAAACCACTCAGTCTCTAACTCTGGGTAACAATACTGGCAGCTCATTCTTAGTTTTTCATTTATTTTTCTTTCATTTTACATATTTTTGTGATTTTTTTTTTTTGTTGGTGCTTGAAAAACTGAAAACGTAAAATGTCAACATACAAACTTTATTATTTTTTATGACTTTATTTTTATGATTCTAGTGGAGTCACAATGTCGCTAATTTCGGTCGATATTTAGAACACAAAATACAAGAGCAAAAAAAAATCACAAAAAAAGGGAAAAAAGGTTATTATTAGCTTTAGCAGTGAAAGGAGCACAACAGTTGTTGAACAAAGACTGGCAAAAATGGAGACAACAAAGCTTAAGGCATGAAATATATTTTCAGATTTAGATCATGCAACGACTCCTACTACTACGAAGTACTTCTGGTTATTAAAAAGCAAAATTTAAACGAAAATCATTAAAGAAAAATATGGAAATTAAATATTTAAATATATATAATTAAATTAAACTAAAATGCAAAAATAAACATGTTTAGAAACTAAACCGTTACAAAATTGCCTAAAAGTATGCACTTAAATAAATGGAAATAAGTTCCCAAAAGTATGCTGTAAATTTAAACGAGTTATTTTTAAACTTAATTCATATAATTTTTTGTACACAGTTGGAAGGTAAACGAACATTTTTAGAAAAATATTGTAATAATATTTAATAATACAGGGTGGGCCAACTTCGACAGACATGGCATATTGTAGCCGTTGTGCTGCATTCCAAGGCAAAAATTCTGGAGCCATTTGAACTTTTAAAAGAAACATACCCAGATTAACCAATATATTGCGCCGCAGCGACGAGCGGACTCATATAGGTACATACAGCATTTTTACGTAGGCGTGTTTTAGGTTCTGGCCATAATTGGAAATGAAATATTTTTGAGGGCTAACACACACGTAGGATTTTTCTTAAGCATTTGTTAATAAATACTTGAAAGGAATGTATTTCTTTTGTTGCGTCATTCTACGTATCACAGCTATACAACGCGGTAGATTTTACGTTAATTAAGATGGATAAGCTTCGTCCGTCTTGATACTTAAGACGAGTTCCAGACGGGGTTTAGCTGACCGAATGATGGCCGAGCTAAATGTAGGCCCGGGGACTCCTGTTAGGACATCCAACAGACTTCTAGGAGATCTAGAACAAAAATACAAAAAATTTTCTTTTCAAAATTTTTAAACTATTTTTTCAAATTTTTCAAAATTCCATTAATATAAAAATTTTATATGGTCTAGACTTTCAAAGAATCATTTTCTGAAAGTAGTGTTACCGTTATTTCAACAAATACTTCATAATATCTTGTGTTACAAGCTTACATTAGAAACAAATTACGTTTCTCAGGGCTGTCGTTAAGCAAAAATCAGTCAGAACCCCGGACATAAGTCGTTGTACTTGTGTTAAAAAAAATTCATTTAGTTTCTCTCCCGAAAAGAGGCAACAAACTAGAAAAAAAATCTTAAAATTTAATCATAAAATCGGCTTATTAACTTTTTATAAAGTTAAAATATTTATACAACTAAGACCGTTAAAAAATTATGATTTTGGAAAACTTTAATAACAATAATTTCTAAAAGAAATAAAACTAAAATTCAAAGCCATGTTAACCGCCTAAATGTATACCCCTCATTAAATATGATGACTTAGATACGTTATGTGAAAAGTGAAAAGATAGTTATTCCATTGAAAAGAAATTTGCCCTAATTTAAGCTTTCAGCAAGTCGTTTTTTAGGCAAGTCTACTTTTAGGCTTTTTATAAATAAAAAAAAATCCATTTTTAAATACAGTTTAATTTTATCAATGAAATTTTATAAAATTGTTAAGTTCATTGATTTTAAATGTATTTTGCGTATTTTCCAATTAATTTAAAACATTTTTGTTTTACATATTTAATTTAATTTAATTGTTTCAAAGACTATAGACAAAATTTATTATAATATTTAATTAAAATTTATACCAACATTTACTTTTAATAATTTCAATATATGCATATAGCTGTAATAATAAAATTATTTAAAATAAATTGAAAAAAACATGTTTGAAACAAAAGCATACATGCCTTATCCTGTTTATGCTTGTGTTTGTTCTTAAACCATACAGTAGCAAATTATTATAAAAATTATTTTTTAATATAATCTACTTATAAACATTGTGGTTAATTATCAGCACAAAATAAAATTATTATTTATAAATTATAAATTATAAAAAAAAATTTTAAAAATTACATTAAGCATTTTTTTGTGGTAGAAAAAAAATGTTTGCTAAAAACAAGAACATCATAATGCAGCCTTTGTAATGAAGGCAGTTTGCAAAAAAGAAATTAAATTAATTTATATTTAAATACCATTTAGAAAATGTTTTTTTTAAACACAGCAGAAACCACACTTTTAGCATTCTTTAGCTATAGCCTTTATTAGGGATAAATTGTTACACTTCAAGTGTAGCATACTTTTTGGAGTAATAATTTTTATATATGTAAAAATTTTATTTTTTGTAACCTTAAAAGTTTTCAATAATCTACATACATAGGGCTATATAAAATAAAGTATACCTTAGTAGATCCTTTTAACAATTTTTAACTTGTATGCTAATTTTTAAATTTACTTTGTGCAAAATTTGCTTGAGTGGATGTTGCAAAATACAAAACTAATTTGCAGTTAAAGCTGTTTTTTTTTTTTTATTAAACTTAACAAAGTTTTTATCAAAGCATATTCCATAAACCATATAAAATTGCATTAAAATGATATACTAACTTTTACCTTAAACAAGTCCTTTTTACCTAACAAAACCTCAACAGCTAATGAATATTAAAAATATTACTCAAACCAAAATTATAGCAAGAGCAGAAAAATGAAAAGAATTAACTACTAATTCGAATTTCTTTGCACGTTTTATAATTTTCTAAAATAAAAAAACGTGTCTTTTGACTGAATGTAAAAAGAAAAAAAACGTTTTTAAGTATTTGCGATAAATTTTTCCTAAAAGTATGCTTTAATTTTTGCTAAAGAATTTCAAAAAAATTCCATATTTTCTTTTAATATTTTCGCCATTTCTTGTTGGGCATTGGAAACACATATTTTAAATTTTTTCTTTTTCAAATGTCAAAGCGGATTTCATTTTATACAAAGTTGTATGGCATACTTTTAGGCCGTATTAAGACGAAAAGCACGTGTTATTATGGAAATTTTTCTATTTCTTTTTTCCTTTTCATATACGTGTGTGTTGATGAAGGCGGATGATGAGAAAGCTGATGAGTTAAGTTGCCTTCGACTTTAGACTTAATGCATTTAAATGAGAAAATTATGAGTTTTTAGCATACATTTTGTAAACTATAAAAACAGTTTTTGCTAAGCAACCATTTTCAGTGTTATATGGATGTTAAAAAGCTAAAAATATAACTAAAACATAGTTAAAAAAAACTAACGACTTAAATACAAGCGTTAAAAAATTTGTGTTAGTTAAGTTTTGCTGATGCTTCTAAAGAATAATTAATATTTATTGCATTTATTTTGTATTTTTAAGAAAATCAATTATATAATTTATTGACTTGCTTTCAAAAAATAAAAAACGATATATCTGCTTATTTCAGAGGTAAGGTGAGTCAAAATAATGTTATCAGGTGTAAAAATCTCATTTATAGTGGGGGTTCCAACACAAATCCCATTTATAAGTGAACAAATTATTTTAATAGTATACTTCTGGGCAAAATGCATAAGCCCAATTCACAATCTTATGCAAATGGTCTTGCATTGTAGCATTTGAAAAATGGTGTTGTAAATACTGTAGTATACTTTTAAATTATAGTTAATAGGTAAAGTATTTTTTTGCAAATGCTGAGTGATCGTAATTATTTCGAATTATTTGTAATCGTAATTAATAAGTTATTAGAAATTTTATTGCACAAAATTATATAATCAGTAGCCCAGTTCACAATCTTGTGCAAATGGTCTTGCACCGTAGCATTTGCAAAATGGTATAGTATTTACTATACTACCAAAAGTATACTATATTATTTACTATACCATTTTGCAAATACTACGATTTGCAATTGGGCTATTAAAACCTTCGTTAAAGTGTTCCATAAACTGTTAGTTTTTTAAAAATTTAATTAGATTTAATATAAACGAAAGTTTTTTTTTTAATTTTGGCTTTTTTAAGCAAAAACTATTAAAACAATATATTTGCAGCATACTTTAAGGATTTTTACAACCTACACAACAGGTTATTTATAAGTTTGTCAATCCGTTTGAAATTTTTACAATATTGAGCTTAGACCCTAGAATTTATACATGCATATTCTGTATCCTTATGAGTAGCGAAGTTTATTTAACTATGGCCGTCTGTCTGTCTGTCTGTCTGTCGAAATTGATTTTTCGAAGACCGCAGCATTAATAGGGACTATGTTGTTAAATATTTGTATCACATATCGCCCGGAATAGTTTGCTATATTTGCTACACATGGCTGAGATATAATCAAAAAAAAAACACGACGTCCTTTCATTTTTACACAAAAACCTTAAGTTTTGGAAGTCTTCTTGAAATTGATTAAAATTTCACCCTAAGTAAACTTAGTACATTGCTTTTAAGGAAACTTAAAAAAATCGGTTTGTAATTTTTATGTAATAATCAATTTTTATATGTTAACGACAAATCTTGAAAATATTCTGGCCAGACACAATCTCCAAGCAAACACTATGGCGGAGAATAAAACAAGCCTCTTTCAAAACGAAGAAGTGGGCGACCAGCTCAATCAAACACGGGATGAGTTGCAGTCAACTTAAGTCATTAGCAACAAATGTATGGCAATGGAAAGAATTTGTTTGCCCATACCAAATAAATTAGGAGGACCGAATTTGACTTAGCTATTTCGTACATATAAAAAGTTCGAAATATTGAAAATAGGGAAATTGGTTAATTATTTCCTCTGGCACGCAATCAAGTGTCCTATTAAATTAATGGTACGATAGAGTTCAAAACAAACAAGCTAGATTGATTAAATTGAACTCGTATAATCTCTTTATATGATATTTTGGTTATTTCGTTTTAAAAATCAGGGAAGGCGACGCACATAGGTTGAGGTTCTTGAACGAGCGGCTAAAAATAGAAGAAGTTGTCGAAGGACAATTAAATTTGGCACATATGCATTTTTTGTTTGAATCAAGAAAAAAAATGGAAAAATCAAAATGATCCGCCAACCTCCCAAACAAAGTGAAAATTTTTTTCGGCACATAGCATTTTTAAACACTCAGAATCATTTGTTTTGACATAACTCCCTTGATTTTTAATGCATCAACTCAATTTTCACAAAAAATAAATATCATAATTGTAGGATGGGCTCCTGAAAATATATACCTGATCCGCCCACTTTTACGCCCACCTCCCATAGAAAAACCAAATAGAAAAAACATGAATACGTAATTTAAGCATAGTCTTTTAATAATTTTTTAACATCATTATCGAACTCCAATTTTTTGATTTGCAGCCTTGAGCGAAATCTATTTATAAATGGGTCTGAAGACAATAAACGATTATGCATTACGTCTTCATTAGTGGCTACACGTCCAATTCTTCGCGAATGATATAGCCTTTATTCCTCGCTGGAAAGGACCAGGTACAACTAATTTTTTAGTTGAGACTTCAACCTGGCATTTGACAGCGCTTCACAGCGCTAAAAAGATGCAGTCCACTGAAGTTGATAAACATTGAAATTTTGATGTTGTTAATATTTTGTTCTACGAAATTTTTTTATGGAACTTTTTCCAACCTTTTTCAATGCAAATCTCATCTATGGCAATTGTCATTTACGAAAATATACAACAAAGTTTAATGATAAGTTTACTGTGATTGTACCAAAAGATTGAATATACAGTAAATTTGCATGCCATTTTAAACAAGCGAACATATATGAACTTGGAGCGTGTCTGTCCAAACAAATAATATATATATCAGCCTAATATTACGGAATTATAATATCTTGATATCTAACAACAAAATACCAAAAAAATTTTCCAAATCGGCGAACACGAAAAAAATGAATTTCGGACACTCTTCAACCTATGTGCGACGTGTTTTTTCACCAAGCGTCTATACAAATATGCTTCCGGAAAAAGACTATTGGCCAAATAGCACCCACTACGTGTGAGCTAGGAAACAATTAGCTATTGTATTCTTTGGTGAAGGGTATTTAAAGTCGACACATCCGAATAAAGCATTTTTACTTGTTTTTGTTTTAAGACGTTATTTAAACTTTAAACTGTAAATACTGATTACTCCTAAAAAAGTTCTACTGTATTATTTGCAAAAATATAATTAAAAACAAATTTTTGAAGATAGTAAGGCATACTTTTAGGTAAAAACTTATTAATTCAGAGCCTGAAGCTAGTTCATAATAAAAAAAAACCATTAAAAGTTATTTTATAAAAGAGAACAATTTTTAAATTTTTTGTTTCAAATTACATGTAGTTAAGTTTAATGCCTATTTTAAGGCTAAGAAATAAAACGTAAAAATGTTAAGCATATCACTAGGCTTGTTTTTAAATATTTAAAATACCTTTTTTTGCTTTACTAGCATTGAAAGATATCTTAACTTTTTTAATCTCTTTCACATTTCTTTCTATCCAAAATATTTTATTTATCACATTTTAAGCAATTTCCTTAAAAACGTCATTCCTCCTTTGCCATCAACGAAATGCCACACAGAAATGGTTAATAAAACAAAAAGAAACATTTCCTTAGTTGTTTTCACTTCCTTCTGTTTCCATTTTGTCTGGCATTGCTGTTGTTTTTTTGTTGCCATTTTATGAGAAAAGCAGAAAAATTTCTTCAAAATAAATGTATGTATGTGTTATTAAAGTTTCTTTTTTTTAAGACAAAAGAAAAATGTTGACCTTATTTCCTTAAATGCTGCTTTTTACGTCATCATTGTTTCTCAATTTAATTTGACTGTTAGCTTTAAGCAAGGAAACACTTGTGTTGGAGGATGACACAAGCTTGTCAGGGAGAGAAAAAAAGAAATAAACTTTAACTTTAAATTTTATGTCCCCAAAGCACTTCAAATTAGACGTTTTTTTTTTGGTTTTGGCCCTATTTCTAGCGTTAATTTTCTTTTTAAGGTTTCAAAGCGGAACAAATTTTATAGCTGGTTTTTGTAGTTACTGCAGTCTTAATCATTAATGCTGTTGTATTTATCAGCTTAGAAAGTGCCTTGTGTTTTAACTACAGCCAGCACCATCCAAAACCATTCATTACAATGTCACTAGAATCTCAACAATATTTGAAAGTAAAAAAAAAAACAAAAACAAGATCCTTGGAAAATTAGACTTCATAAAATTAACTATGAAATTTTATGAGCCAGCACAAAACTTGTAACTAAAAGTAGGCTACACATTTTGTTTGCTTGTTGTTTCCTTAAGCGGGAAGGTTATTTAATATTTCTTGGCATCCAAAACACTAAACAACTAAAAAAGATGAAAAATACCGAACATGAACGAAAAAAGAAAACAAGTGTAAAAACAAGGAAAACAACAAACATGATAAACCTTAAAGGATGATGAAGTGTGGGATTATTATGATTATTGAAAAATTAATGTGGCCCAGTTTGCGTTAGAGATGAGACGAATGAGCGAAAGGGAGAAAGTGCAAAATTAACATTGTTCGGAAACTTAATAATCAAGGTTTTACTTAAACTAGAACAGTTTAGTGTTGTAAGTATAAGAAGAAGAGTTGGAACAAATTAAGGTTAATAATATTACTTTTGAAAATTAAAGTGTATGAAAATAAACAGATGTTATGTGCATAACTGAAAGGCATACTTTAAGAAGTAATAAAAATAAAATTAGTTTTAAATGTAGTTTAAAGTAAGTTTTAGGAAAATTTAAATTGTTAATTTTTTATATGTACAGATGATTTTAATTATGTATGTATATAAGTTTAATAGTATATTGCTAGGCACCAGTGTTAACGTTAATAGTTTGTAAGAAGTTACAATTCACTCTTATGAGCAGATATTTGCAAAAGCCTTAAAACTCTTTTAAAGGATACTTTAAAACAAAAAGTCTATTAAAAGTATATTAAAATTTTCTTAGCATAATTTTGGGAATATGTACTTTAAAAATATAACTATAATAATAAAATAGCATACTTTTAGCAACCTTTAAAAAGCCTATTTTATATACCCTCAAGTATACTTAGGAGTTTTTAAAGTCTATTTTTAGGCATAATTAAAAGAAAACCTCAAACAAACTTAACAATTTATAAGAATACTTTGTTGACTTTGTTATATATTTATTGATACACCTTTTTGACCTTACCCCCCTCACGACTGACACTAATGCCTGAAAGGACATCACCTTTTCTACGAAGGCATTCCAATGGTTTCTTTGGTCTCCAGTCATGGGACACTCCACTGTGTCGGCCGCGTTTTGTAAGCAGAACATTGAGTTCTTTTGAAAGGACATCCTCCTTTTGCGGATACATTTTTGATTTGTTTTTTGTGTCCACTGTAAGACTTTTCTTAATTTTTGAAATTAAAGTTGAACAAAAATATTGATTTTAGATAAAATCTAGCGCAAAATTCAAACAAATTTCATAAAATCAAATTTTATTCGAGTTTAAAGAGGTCGAATGCTTTATCAACATTGATATAACTTATTTAGGTACAGTTTTGCCCGGCACAGTGTTTAGAGACTTTTTGGCCCTTAAGAATTTTAAATGTTCCCTTTAGAATCTAGAAAAAACAACTAATTGAGTATCTTTACCTTAAAAATATCTGTTAACTCAATAAATTTTTTTAATGTGCTTAGATAAGCGACGTAGTTTCCTTATAGTGATAAACTTTCAAAGCCGTAAGATAGGCAACAAAGCTTTAAAGAAAATTTATAAATTGCTGTTGCTCAATTTTAGTTTCAATGTATATCTATATATATGTATATGTATATATATATATATATATATATATGTATATGTATATGTATATATATATATATATTCTCTATGGTGAACTTATCAATTATTTTGAAAATCAATGCAGTTATTATGAAAGTGTAGAAGACAAGCAATGAACCTATAAAACCAACAGGCTTCTAACCAGCCTGCTGGAGGTTATTGGTGAAGCTGCAAGTGGGAGAGTGTTATCCAAACTAATAAAATACCGACATATATTTTTTTAAACAAAAGTGAAAAATATATTGTTGATGGGATAAGCTATTCCTATGCGCATTTCACTGGTTGCTTAGGCCAGGTCGTCAGGAAACTTCATCCATAAAGATTTTTGAAAAACTAAAGATATTAAACCAAATAAAACTGTTAAGCGTATGAGAATCATAAGCAACAGTTCTACTTGTAACAATATCAAAGTTTAAACAAAAACATCAACAATAAACAGTGAGTTTATCTCTTCGTACATTCCCCACTACAATGGATTGGAATTATTCTAACATTAATTGTAGTTTTAAGTACCCTGCAGGAAATAACACTAGTGAATCTGTACAGCCACCAGTACTAGTGACTTACTATACCCCAGACAATGTTATTTACTATAGACATTTATCATGTGCGTGTCATTGGAAATCTACTACTGACGTTGGTACTACTGACTAGGTAGTTTCTTTGGGAACATATGTAGACATTGGAACCAGACAATCAGTAGTGCATTTAAGTAAATGTAGTCTATACTTTTGGTACGAATACGAAATCAAAACAATCTTTTTTTATTATTTCTTCAACCTTTTTAGGAATTGTAATTCTCAGTGGTTATTGATAAAAATTTTTCGTATTAAAACCAAATATAGTGGCAAATGTAGTGTAGTGTAGACACTTCGTTGACAATGTCACCAAAATAGTCGACAAAACTGGTGACTTGGAGACACTTGCACCCAGGTTTCCTTCAGGGTAGGTTAAGAAAAAATCATTTTTGTATATGTATTAAAATTCCAATATAATGTAGGAACTTTCTGGTTCCGTGCAAATTCTTTATATTATTCGTAATATTGATTACAAAACTAAAATTTTTACTTTATCCAATAACTTTAAAAAAACCAAAATTTTAAATAGTCATCTTAATGCTTCGAAAAAGCCAACTATGTATCTGGTTTTACTTTAAAGCATTTAAGTTAAACTAAAAAACTTAAAATTAAAAATATCTATAACAAAGCTTTTATTTAGGCTCATAGATATTTAAAGTATTATCTTGCTATAATAGTTGTATTATACAATACATTACTAGCTTATCTTTACAATTTAAAATGCTTTTAATTCCTCTAAAATTAATTGCCTATTTTAAGGATGAGTTTAAGAAATAAGGTCATTGCCTACGCTTCATCTCATTCTTAAACATACACATTAACTGCATATAAAGAATTTTAAATTATTTTTTAATTTTGTTTACTACAAACATTTTATTTTATATGCTTAAGAAACTATAGCCTACTTCAAGGCTATAAAAGCATTGCCTACTTTAAGGTTTAAAAAAACATTTTGTTTTTACATCTACTTACTTAAGCTAAAAAGAAACAAGAAAACCCCGAGAAAAAAGTCCCTAACAACACTGGCATACAACTGTATGTATATCCTTTGTTACTGCAATAAAAAAAAAACAAGAAAACTGCCTGTAGAAAGTGCAGCAGTAGCAGTCTCAGTATCATTATAAAGAATTTACTGACATTCTTATTAAAAAGGATAAACATTAAATCCTTACTCTTTTTTTTAAAAAGGCTTTAAAACCATTAATTGTTAACGTTGCACATAAAACTCAAGGTAACAAAAAGAAGTGCTTAAATGATGAAATAAAACACAGACGTTCAGTTACAAACTAAAGGTTGTAATAAAACACTGGTTAACTTGCCGGAGCGGTGAAAATGATGAGATTGTTCACGATTATAAAAATGAAATTATAATGACAACGAAAATAGAGTTGATGACTTTATAAGGCGACAGTAATGGGTTTTGTTTTACTGTTTTACTTGATTATACTTTATAATAATTTTCACAAACTTAACATTTTAAATGCTGTAATTATTTTTTATTTCTTTTGAAAATTTTGTTAAATACTTGCAGAACAATTTATTGGGATTATGAAAATAATGACGGTGGGTAAATGAAGCTTATCGGACTCTTTAGACTTTTGACTTTATTTAGGATTAAGAAAGAGGACTTAAGCATAAGCAAGAAATTTTCCTTGAGATACTGTTTTAGAAGAAAAAAAAAAATCTGAAAATTACTCTTAAATTTTTTTTAAATTTTCCAAATTGTTTAATTTTTTGAACAATGGGTTCTTTTTTGGGTCCTATTGGAATTTACAAAAGAGTTTGCTGTGAAAGGAACTGGTCGTACTGGTCGTACTGTTCTTACTTTTTGACATTTATGATCAGTATCGCGGGCAAATCCTCATAAATAGCTTAACGCATCAAAAATTCTACCAAATTAACTTTAAAAATAAGTCATCGATATTGTATCTCAAAACTGTGTTCAGCGATGAGTCTAATTTGTGGCTTACTTAACAAAATGGCCGCAGTTAGAGTGAAACGAATTCACGACAGACTCTACTGACTTCCCTACAACCAGAAAAATGCAACGTTTGGTGGGGCCTACGCGCTGAGGGCATGATCCGATCTGAAGGCGGTGCTCGAGTTGTGGTCAGAGGAGATCGTTACCGTACCTTGAATCATGATTTTTTGTTTGAAATAATAGGTGATATTGATGTGGTTTGTACAGAATAGTACTACGTGCATATGGCGATCGCAAAAGACTTCCAATTTGTTCAATGTGAGTGCCAGCCTTGCATCCTTGATTCGCTGTGCTCTTAACACAGGGTCAATACAATGAGTCGACCATAGCTCCCTTGAACTACCGCCACAAAAAACACATAAAAGGAGCAAAGGTTAAATATAAAGAACTGGAGAATACATTTGGACACGTTCTTTCACATTAGGATGGTGCGCAGCCTATCTAACACTATTCATTTTATATCAGTAATTTAATTGCAATATAACCCCACATCGAAAAACTTGCTCTCTCTGCGATTTAGGTATAAACAACTGCCAACACGATACTCCAACTCAATACCCAGGCCGAAAACGGAGTTCCAGGGACCCCTGGCTCTTGTGTTATCGAAAAAAGTCTTCACTCAGCTTCATAGACAAAACTAATGCCAGTTGAACCCTTAATTCTTTAGGATGGGTGACCAACAGCTTATCGGCATCGATGCAGTAAACAACCATGATAGATACAGTCACACACACGGTGACTGCAAACCCCAACGATGCGCAGTAACTCCTCGCTCTACTGAAAGCACATGTATCAAAAGACCCTCAACAAGCAGCCCAGCAACCCCAAAATCTAAACAACAACCCCTACAAACAACACACGGCTAACCTGACCGCTTCACGTTGCCCGACGACTCCCTTCGAAGACATCTTCTCTTGGAAATTTCCATAGCAAACTCCCTTAACCTACACGGCGACCGCAACAGATTAGTTCTTGATTGAATCTTATCGACATGGTTGCCAAATTTTGCGTTAACCAACCGCCACCTAGTGTGAGCATAACCAACACACCCCGGTAGCAATTAGAGTGAATAGTTCGGCTAAAATTACACACTCGCACCTTGTTTAGGAGCTGGAACTATCTTACCTCCGCTGCTTTATAATAGTTTACAGCACCTGTTGAAAGCCAACAGCACTTAGAGAGAACTTTCTCCACAATTCGAGCTTGCACAATTGGAAGCTTTCATGTAGCTAAGAACTCTATTCTCGCTTCTCTATTCCATAAAACGCACACTTAGTTGAACGGTCAACATTATTTGCTATACTTTCTCTATCATTACGTTTTTCGTCACCTGGCGACCGCAACAATCGACTAATTGAAATCAAAGTTTGACGATTTCAAGAAGTGAACCTGACAGTTGGCCCTCAGACCATGCAATTGGACACCGCTCGATTAGTTCCTGTAGGTCTACGTTAAGTAACTGGTAATACTCGAAAAAGAGGTCCAAGTAGTGGAAAGGGAAAATTCGTGACCCGAAATCATTTTAAAATGCTGA
Source organism: Pollenia griseotomentosa (assembly GCA_963931875.1). NCBI lineage: Eukaryota > Metazoa > Arthropoda > Insecta > Diptera > Polleniidae > Pollenia > Pollenia griseotomentosa. The sequence goes on from OZ007564.1 coordinate 14,906,541, forward strand.
TGCCATGTATTAGTCTTTTGATTAAAAGTTTTTCTTCAAAAAAATTTTATATTTTTTACAATTTCAAGTCGGCCTTTAGAAAAATACCCTGTTTTATCGCACTGTGATGACAAACGTTTTTTTTTTCTTCAAATTTTCATTTAAAATACATGATTTTGCTCTGCTCGTTTTTTATCGTTTCTCTTCTTTCCGTTTAAAACCAATGCAATTTTAATTTCACACATTTATTTGGTGAAAGAAAAAGGAAAATAAAAAAGAAATACTGAATGAAATAATGGTGATGAAACAACATAATGCTGAACATGGTGTTATTCCACGAAAGAAAAAAATTTAGTTTTCAAAATTTCCTCTGAAAACACACAAAAAAAAAAATAAAAGAAAAATTAAAACATTTAATTCGGAAGTCAGTTCTTATTGCAATGAACATGCATTTCAACCAAAATTAAAAAGCAGAAGTTTTTTTTTTGTTTTGTTTGTTAAATGCCTTGTGGAATAATAAAGAAATAAAAAATAAAATAATATTTTTAAGCTTTTGTTAAGCACAGAAATAATGAAGAAAATGCTTGTCTGCTTCCAAAAAAAAAAAAAAAAAAAACTTAAGCAGAGAAGGAAGATTTCTTTAAAGAATAATCTGCTACTGCTGTTTAATTTATTGTTTTCTTATTTTTTTCCTTCAGTTTTATTTTTATATTGGCATCATTATAATTTTTATGTTTGTTTTTTTTTTTTATATTAAACAGCCAACAAGAAAATTTAAAAACCAGCCAACAGACATGAAAATATAAATCGTATAATATAAGCAAACAAATAGATTTATGGAAGTAAAAATTATTGCAAAAAAGAAAATGCAGTTTTCTTAAAGTTAAGAAAAAAAAGAATATGAAAGCAAAAATTTATGCAAAGCTTTTGTTATTTAACATCAAATTTTTTTCTAATCAGTATAAATTATTCACCCCTATCGTGAATAATCTTTCCCTCCTAATTATTCCCCTTTTCACATATTTGCGATCATGAAAAACTCCCATGAAAAAAACGCAATCCAAATGAGAATAATAACGTGAAAAAATGTTCACGGGAAATAATTCCCCTTATCGTGAAAAGATTTTTCCCTCGTAATTTGTTCACATTTCCCTTTGATTTTCTCACTTTATTTTTGCTAGGGAACAGAACATGTATGTACGTAGTTCCTCTTATAAATCGAGTATTAAGGGCTAGATCCGTTAATTAGGCACAAACCGATATATTGGTTAACAAAATGCAAAACAACAAGTCGATTGCCTGCGGATTTGTGAAGCTTTCGAAATACGTGGTGGCAGAATTTTAGAAAATATTTTATTTTATACATTAAATTTAAAAAGTGCAAAAAACTAACGTTGTAGTCAAACTATTCCTCCAATACTAAATATTGTGCTTTATTATTTTAACTTTTCTTTAAAATATATACGTGTATATTTCGAGCAAAAATTTCATTGATTTTTAACTTTTTTTCTTTTTTACATTCACTGGAACTGATAGCGTGAAAAATTTTTCACGTGAGATTCACGATTGCTTTTTCCTTTCGAGGGGAATGAAAGTTTCATGGGAACAAAAATTCCACTTGTTATTCGCGATAGGGGTGATTAATTAGTGTTATAAATACACTTTAATGCCTGTATTCATACAAATTTTTTAAATTTTATAAAGGCTTAAAGAACAAATTTACTATAAAAATTATCCTTAACAAACGTTTATTAAATTTAATAATCGCTTATGAATACGGGGGTAACAGTTTTAGTTCTTTAAAACTCTTGCTTTTAGTTTACCAAATTTTACTAGAACAATCTAACATTTCTGGTCCTTCAAACTGGATATAACTTAATAATTATTGTCTATTTCACAAATAAATTATATATGTAGTTGTTTTTTTTTTACTCTAAATTCGACAAAATATTTGCATATTATAATATTCATTATACTGTTTAATAGTTTTGGTCCTTCGAGCCAAAAAATAGTTTGAAAGGACATATATACAATTTTCCCGATTGTGGACACATTTGGTCGTTTATGCTGACCAAAAAAAAAAAAAAAAAAAAATCGCGAAGTGCACGAAATTCATTTTAGTTTGAACGCCCATTTTCGTGAAAGGCATTAACAATCTTAACGCGCTGCTTAATTGTGTACTTCTCCATGGTTAAAGTTGTCAAGCACTGAAACAAAGAAATGTTAAAATAAGTATGGCAAAAAACTAGACCTTAAAGTGTGATTCACAATAAACATCGTGCACTATGGTTGGACCACCACTCTATACTTGGCATTGGCGTATAGTCTTGTATTTTTTTTTTCCTTCTGATCACAACAAGCACATTATTTTAGACGTGTGTAAAGCTAGAAAAGAAAACAAAGAGAACGAAATTGAAAAGTTGTGAGCAAAACATTTTCGCAAACGTTTGCTGATTGTTTTGCTCTGTTAAGTGATGTTTTTTAGTTAAATATAAATACAGCTTCTTGTAGAGTTTTTTTTTGTTTTAATTAATGTTTATTTGAACTACAGTTGTAACAAAAAGGAAAATTAGCAATTTATAGTAAAAAAAAAAAATAATAAATCATTTACAAAATACGTTTCGGCGTTTGTTTTGCTATCAAATGTGCGATTGCAACGACAAATTAAATTTTGCAGATGAGATAAAAACCCATTCGTCAGCTCATTATTGGTTTGGCGCATATGCCAAAAAGTCGTAGTGGAGAAAAACGACAATGAAGGCTTACATGAAGTTTTCTGAAAATATACCCGATCGAATTTTTTCGTATTTTCTCCACTGCTTCTGGCATATGGTTTGAAGAAAAACATAAATTTTTGTAAACATTTATGAACGAACTTAGAAGTTAATAGTATCTTAATGAAAGTTTAAATTATTGTTTTGTGCCGCATACGCCACTTTTCTAAATAAAGTAGCTTTTTCTGCTGCATACGTAGACTTACAGCTGTGTATTAAATTGTTAACATTTTATTTTGCTTTTACTATTTTTTTGCGGCAATGAGGCTAAGCATGTGTAAAATTTATTTTATTGTTTTTTTAAGCTTTCGCTTTAACTATGTACTTATTTTTCTTATGGCAGTGAAGCAAAGCAATAGTAAAATTTATTTTGTCCTTTTTGTATATGGGATTTGCAGCTTTCCCGAAGCAGTGGCGTGTGGAGCAAAACAATACTTTATAACTTTTAAAATAGTTGATATGAAGAATGATTTATTCCTAATATATCAGAAACCATAACAAATTTCGGGAAACAGGGTTTGGATTTAAAACGGGGGTATTCAAAATATATATTTACCATACCTAACTAACATTTTTAAAAATGGCCGGTAGGTAAAACCAATAATGAGCTGACGAATTGTCACTTAAGAAGTATAAGTTTAAAAATTTAAAAAAAGATTTACATTTCTTAAACGTTTTCGAAATACTTCCTTTGTTTTCATACACTGCTTGATAGCTTTCTTATATTTGTTTCTTCGAGCCGGCCTTAATTTGCTTCTCAAAATTTTGATGAAACTACAAAACAAGTTCTTTAATATAAAATTAATATAAGGGAAATATTAAAAATATTTCTATTTTTGGCACTTCGAACCAAATATGAAATAGAAGTAAAAAGAATTTGGTGTATTTTACACAAAAAGTTGTGATACCAAAGTGTATCTGTGGAGTTATTTAAATTTAAAGATATTTCTTTCATTTTCTTCAAAAGCAAGAAAATATGGGGATTTTGATATTGACAAATATTATTATGTTTATTCGACCTTTACATTTTCCATTTTATATTAATTGATAAGTTCGAGGCCACTGTTGTTATTTTGAACAAATTTTATTTCTTTATTCAACATCTACCCATCCTTTGGATGGCATCTTCAGCAATAATAAGAAAAACGAGTAACAATTGTAAAAACACTATTTGCGTTCACATGTAAAATTGCACTCGTACACAACAGATTTTATCTGATAGGTAAAACAATTTCTTCTTAAAACACACATACTTACTGCTACACATATACGTACTCGTAATGTTGATTAGACGATCATCCAAAAACCGGTTCTTCGATTTACATACAAATTAGAAAATCAAGCCATACATAAGGACTTCTAACTATGTTTATCGGTCGAAAATAAGCTTCTTACGCATTAAAAGTGGGGCTCGTAGGACAAAAAATGTAGTTTTTAAATTTTAATAAAGAATTTTAACGAAGTGAAAAACTATATCGGAAAAAGTCAAGCATTCCATTAAATAAATTTCAGAAAAAAAAGACGTTTATGCACAAACATATAATTTTTGTTTTAACTAGGTCCCTAATTATGTAAATCGCAACGCCAAAGAATTACATTGAAAGCAAAAACAAAGTCATAAATATTTTTATTCATTTGCCGTTTTAAAATTTTCAACGCCACAAGCCATGAGGTGTTTGAAATTTTAAAACGCAATAAGAATTTCTGTAGAAAGCAACAACAAAATTACAAAATATGTATGGCTTTTTTTTTTGCTTTCAATGTAACTCTTTGGCGTTGGGTTGTGTTTAACATAATTAGGGCCCAAGTACAAAAGTTTTTTCATTTAAAAATAATGACGTAAAATTTAGGAAAATGTGACTAAATCATGAGACCAAAATAGATGCCTAGAGCACCGGTTATGACTTCTGACTTAAGCTGTTGAAAAAAAGATTTTTATTTACGCTGATGCATAAACAATTGGCTCGTAGGACCAAAAATTTAATTTTTTGAATATAACAAATTAACAGCAGTCCGTGAATGCTGAGGAGTGTCAAAAATATATTTAAAAATTTCGTACAAAAATTTCTCCTTTTAAAATTAATTTTACAAATTTAAACTTTTTAACTTTTTGAACGCCCCTTGATTTTTCTTTACAGCATACACTGAAAACTGTCTAAATATTGTACTAATAGACTGAAACAACATGTTAACAAATCAAGCAGACCGACATACTAAAAAGCCAAATGAACAAAAACCAAATATAAACAAGAAATAAAGAAAACAGTAGTCTACTTACAGGCAAATGAAATGTCTATGAATTTATGTATGTGATAATGTGTGTTTGTGTGATAAACACATACAATCATATAGTTATAAAAAATTTACAAGCTAATTTGTGTACACAAGGTGGCTGTGATTTCTTATGCCATCAAACTAATTTAACAGGGGACTTTTGATGACAAAACATAAATATGAATGAGGAGGCCACAGAAAGCAACAACAACAAAAACTCGGAAAAATTGAAAAGAAGGGAAAAGGAAAGACATGCTTTGCCTTGTACATTTGTGTAAGGAAAATGTAAAGAACTAATTTTGCTTTATGTTTTAAGACAAAGAGAGTGGGAAAGAAGGTCTATAAGAAAACATGCTGATGATGTATGACAATCATAAAATAATAATTTAGTGCATCTTGTATTCCTTTAAATGTACAGTTTTTGGTGTCTGTCTGTCGGTCGGTTTGTTAGTATTTATAAATGAGTGTGTTACCTTGGTTTTGATTATTTGTAGTTGTTTCTCTCTGGTATTCTCGAGCTGTTTAGTATGATAACAAATGATTTATAATATTTGTTTTTCTGTTCAATGCGACATACATACACATTTTGTTTGGAAAAGCTGATTGTCAAAGGTTTCTCTAAATTTGGGGTAACAAGCTTCGGATGGGTTGCGGGTGTCTGTCTTGCCTTCTACAGGATTTGATACAATATCGTAATATTTTTTTTATTTTTTTGTGAGGTTCACAGTTGAAATATGCCATTTTCTAAGACAACTTTTCATTAGAAAACGAGCAGTGAGAGTTATCGTTTCAGGTTAACAAATTTGTTTTCCTTGATTAGTGACTGTGCGTATGAGAGCTGCGTGTTAATGATAAAACAGCTGAAACATTGATGTTAATGTTTATGGTATTTTATTTAATAAATTGAGTAAATTATTTATAAGAAATCATAAATAATTTTTGTTTTCATAATAACGGTCTTCAGGGATTTTCTTTTGTCTACGTATTTGTAAAGCAAACACAAGTTCATTAGTAGAGTTGTTAAATGTAGGCATATTAGGGTGGAACAATTGCGTGAAGCTAAAAAAAATTTAACTTTTTTTTTTATGGCACAGTGATATAAAGTTGCTTTTTAACAAGTAAATTTAACGTAAGAAAGATTACTTACTTGTCTGGATGTTTTGAGGTGCCTTAACACAACTGAAAATCAGAAGGAATTAATTGTGTATTTTTTATATTATTATATAAATTTTTTTTTTTTTTGGTTTATAGATTTAATGCAACATAATAGATGTAATTTTGGTTACCTAAATTCTTATTTAGAAATACAGTAATTTAATATTCAAGTATTTTTTTATATTAAAAGTACGGGATAGTAGTCTTGCCTTAATGGAACCGTCGCCAAACATAATGATGTTGGGGGCAGCTCTAAGTTAAATGAAATTTTCTGTATGTATTTCAGAGTTAAAAGAGAAACTTTTGACAGTTATTCCAAAGCGATTGCTATAAAAAAGCCTAAAGGTATGCCATCTTTTTGTTTTATATGCGGTAGCCACAAATTATGTTGTGATTTATTTAGATTTTATTTCGTACTTTTGTTAAGGTATCAACAAATTTTAAAAAAAATTTCATGTTGTAAAATTCCTTCCTTCAGTAAAAATAATTAATTAAAAATTAAATTTGATGAACTCAAGCCTGACTAAAAAATATCGAAAAGAAAAAAAAAATTTTTTTTTTGATAATTTAATTTTTGACTGAACACGGGATTGAACTCGGGTCGAATTTACATGTTTCGAGAATAACCACATTTCCATCATCAGAATTCTTTGCCGGTCTACAATTTGCACCACTGCGCGGCGCCTGCCAGTCTATAGTCAAACATCAATCTTTAACCAATGGTATTGGTATTTGCTTAATTTACATGTCTCTTTTTTACTTCTGTTTTTTCGTACTTTTTGTAAAGACTTTGTCTTGAAAATTAAATTTGATTAAAATAAACGGTCATGTTCTAAACCGTCATGTTCTAAACGGGCATGTATTAAAATTTGCTCGATTTCAAATCCATTTCATTTCAATTTCTAGAACATTCCCGTAAATAATTAATTAAAATATCAAAAACTTCAATGAATTATTATTTTTAATCCAAATTTAATATTTGAACCAGGCTAAAGTTCATTAAATTTAATTTTCATTAACCCTCATACGTTCCTCAAAATAACTTGCAGAAAAGTTCCTCGAGTGAAAAACCACCTATACTGTTTATTTAATGAAAGTGTACAGAGTTTTTTTTTTCTTTTTTGAAGGTGTTTTTAATTTTTTTAGACAAAATAATATTTTGAGGGACTTCTTCGCAATTCTTCAAATAATCTTGTAACGTTTAGATATACCAAAATAAAACTTAATACAAAATTTAAGTTAAAAAAATTAGAAAAAATTCTCAATTAGATCCAGCAAAATGTTTAAGAGATATTATATTTTGAAACATAAAATGGGTGAAATTTCACCCGAAGACCGTATAAGGGTTAAATTATTTTTATGAAGAAAGAAAAATTACAACATGAAATTAATTAAAATTTTTTTTATTGACCATGGGATCGATTAATTATTATTTTTATACGGAAAAATATTTTAAGAATAAACAAAAAAATCACATGGCGGTTACATAAAGCAACAAAACTGCCTGAAACAAAAGGAAAAAGCGTCAAATAAGGGTATTCGAAAAAAAATAAAAGGGTAAGAAAACCAAAATAGCGTCATGAAATACACGGAAAGAGTGAAAACTGCAACAATGAGAGATGAGAGTTACGACAACAAAATTTCATTTTTTTTTAACAGAAAATTTATTTTTCTTAGCAAATCGCCAAAATGTATGCTTTAATTTTTGTTAAATCTGCAGTTTTCACAAAAATATGGTTCATATCTTAAATTATAGGCTTAAAAACTAATCCTTAAGGTGTAACGGATGTCAAACTTTTCTTTACCTCCTTCTTAAAAAATTTAATTTGTGGCAACCATTATTGAGGGGTATTTCAGTCAATAATTTTCTTCTTAACGTGTATCTTTTTTTTTCTTTTGTAAAAGAATTTGCCCGTTTTCAAACATACAATAAACTTAAGAAATGTTATTTCTTAATAAACAATGAAACAAATTGAAGGGAGAAATGAAAACAACAACAAAACATTTTATAATTAACAATATTTATACTTATTAAATTTTGTTTTAAGGAAGTAACAGAACAGAAGGAATGAAATTGAACATGACTTTAATATCTTCCATCCCTTGAGTGTTTTTACAAATGTACGTTTTTGGAAATATTTTTAATGTATGTATACAAAAACATTCTGAATATTTGAAATTAAAGAAGGAAAGAAGAAAGAACAAAGCACCCTCAACATTAAACGATTCCAAAAATAGCCAACCAGCAACCATTTTCTTGTTCAACACCCCAGCAGTGTGACAGTGGAAGTCTAAATAGTGAGTTAAAGTACTTAAAGATGGATGAATAAATATCTCAGTACTACAGCTTACACATACATGTATACATACAAACTTCCATTATAACAGGCATTAATTTTATAATATAAATAAATATGGATGTGTAAGACACATACAAACTCTCCTGCATGTATGTGTGTGTATGTCCCTCTGTCTGTCTGGTAGCAGCATATCATTATTATGCACGTTGTGTAATTTGTGTAAATTTTTGAATTGTTAATTAAGTCTTGTGGCAAAAAGCACGACTCTATTCTTTTGGGGCTGTAAAATCGAGGGGAGTTGTGCGCTAACATCACAACACATTTTTGTGTAAAAAAGCGTGCTACAGAGATTAAGGTCTGGCGTTATTTCAAGTAAATTCAGTTTTTGTTTTTACATTTTTTTATCAAACGTTGTTTTTTAATATTTCGAAAAATGTTCTTATTTCTTGCTTAATTATTATTATTTTTTTTTTTGATGGTTACTTTTTTTGGCGCTACTTAGTTTGTTGGAAAAAATTAAAGCCTAATTTTAGGTTTTTATGGCCACTGTTAATGCGGAACATTAAAACAAGAAAAACTTAACACTCATCACTTTTAACAAGTCTAGACAATTAAATATGGTGCTGGCAAAATGGTCATTAAAAAGTTAACCTTAGCATATTTTTAGGGGAAAAATATAAATTCATTTTATGCCTGGAAATAAAAACAGATTACTTTTTCTTTAAAAAAAAACAACTAAATATTCTAATTTCCTTTAAATGCTTTATTTCAAAGAACAATTAGTTACTCTCTTTAACCGACCATAAACAAAATAAGCATATTTTTAGGGGTTGAAACGAAATTTCAAATTTTAATTAAGGATACATAACAATTACAAATATATTAAACATTAAACAGACATGTGTTGTGTTATTATGTAAATCCCTTTTAAGTAATTAATACATGCAGTATCAACAAAATTCCTTAAGTGGTTTTTAAAAATAATTTTTAGCCTTAAATTAGACTGTACTTTTGTTTTTAGAAGTTTTGAAAGAAAAACTTTTTTACTTAGCAAATTTATGAAGTTGCTACTTGTTGCCTTTGTTGATTTCTGTTTAATAAATATTAAACAAAATCTCTTAACATTATTACAAGATATAAAGATATTGATTTTTGGAATTAAGGAAAGCTGTTTGCCAAAAGTTTATTTCATTACTTGTGCTAACTAGAAAGTTTCGTTATTTGAGATTTACATTTATTTAAAGGATTACCTTGATGAAAAAGGTAAAGAATTTTTGGTGAAAAGGAGGAAGCAAAGTCTTTTTTCGTATACATACAAGCCTTTTTTTTTTTTTTTTTTTTTGTACAAGTTTTATATGTATTCCTCTCTTTTACATGGAAAATGTTTTTAAAACAGTAATATGTTTTGGAAAAATTCTCCAAAACGTAGACAGAATATTTCCAGATAAATTTAACTTTATAAAAGTAAACAAAATGTTTTATTTTTAAATTGTTGATATTCTCCAAGAAGTATTCAATAGATTTGCATGCAGACTCCTCGAAGTATGCAATTAATATTTAACATGAAAAATTCTTTTTAAAAAATTATCGTGAAAATAAAGAATAAATTTGAACTTATGACTTTTTTTAACTGTTCTTCGTAAGTGGAGAAAGATATTAATTTTTACAGCAAAAAGATTTCTTGTATAGTAAAATTTATAATTGCTGTATTCACAAAACCCCTTGTATCATTGTATCTATTGTATGTTGTAAAAAAAACCAATAGTGAACTATGTATTTTAATACAACGTACAATTGATACAACGATACAAGGGGTTTTGTGAATACGGTAAATATTTCAAATGTGTTTATATCTTTAAAGAAATTTAAAGTTATACAATAAAAACGTAAAATGATTAAGCAGCTTTTTGAGAACTTAACATTGAAATGCGTTGTAAATGTATGCGTTCACTTTCTGCAAAAAGCAGTAAACAGATTAAATATCTTCCTTTTAAAAAATATGCTAACATCTTTAAAAGATTGGCAACACATTTTTTTTTTTTCATTTACATAAATTTAACAAAATTATTGGCTAGATTTTTCAAAAATAAGTAAACGTGCTATATTCGGTTGTGCCGAATGATACATACCTTTTTGGAAGGTATGTTACTCCTTATGCCAGAATATGATTATCTATGTAGGGAAAAAGCGAAAGTTCATAGATTATAAACAGACTTCAAAATGTGTGAGGTTATGGGGAAAACTTAGAGATTTGTGGGTAAAAACTGAAGACAGTCGTTTGTTTATGCTCATACCTCAGCCATTCGTTGACTTATCTGGTCCCCACTATATTCATTTCAACTTATAAGGACCTTAACGCATATACGTTATTAGGTCTGAGCTCAATATTGTTGAAATTACAAACTGGATGGCCAATTAATATATGTATATACATAACCCTTTCAAAACCAAGTTGATGGTATCTACTACCAAGACTTCCAGCAGACTCGGACGAAGAGTGGCATTTAAAAACCACAACTTTGAGATAGTCAATAATTTTATCTACCTCGGCACCAACATAAACAAAACAAACAACATCAGTTTTGAAATAAAACGAAGAACAATATAATCAACCGGACTATGCAAGCAACTTAAGAACAAAGCCACCACTCGACAGAGAAAAATCAGCCTCTACACTGATACTACCCGTGCTTTTATATGGTTCTGAAGAATGAGTACTTACAAAAGCAGACGAGGTAGATTTTGGAGTATTCGAGAGAAAAGTAATTCGCAAAATCCGCGTTGACGGAAAATATCAGTGTCGTATGAAAAAAGAGCTTTCCGAGCTTTATGTCGACATCGACATAGTTAAGCGTATTTAATTGCAGCGATTACGTTGGCTAATTCATGTTGTGAGAATGAACGAAGACGCTTCAGTTAAAGGGTCATTTAAGTACGAGCCTAGTGACGTTTCACACAGAAGGGGAAGACCAAAACTCCGGTGGAACGATCAGGTTGAGTAAAACATCTCGAAATTTTGAGTCACAAATTGGAGAAAAAGCGCAAAATATCGAAGCGCTTGGAAATCTATTTTACGTTCGGCTGCAGGAACTAATAGCCGCTTAAGTAAGAAAGTATATTCCCCTTTACCCCCAGTGGTATGTAGGAAAACATTTTAAGGATATTCCATTTTTTAATGTTACATCTCCTGGAGAAAAAGGTGCAGTCAGTTACTGGAATTTGGCAGAATTTAAAATTGACAGATCAGCTAAGTTCCTGGATGAACACAGATCTGAAACCACGGGAGCTAGCAGGCCACGGTGATACGGCGCCGGTTAAAACATTGGTTGAGGCCCTTCCGGGAATCGCGTGGTGGATGTGGCTTGGACACAAAATCGTGGCTAGGGAGACCCGAATAAGCTATTGATTTTTCACCACTTGTGAGAAAGGGTTTCCTGCGGGCGATTCTCCCTTAGTATGATTGCTATTCAACAGATGTTTCTGGGTATTTTTAAAGTAGCGGAGGTTTAATAACTCCAACTCCTAGACAAAGGGCGAGTGTATAATTCTACCGGGTAGTACTTTCAAAATTGCTATTTATGTGTGTTGGCAGTTTTTACACACAGGGGCGGTAGGTAAACGCATTGTTTGTCACCCAGTGGCTAAGACCGCCATGGAGTTAGACCAACGCTGCAAGTATCCATCTAAATATTTTTAACTTACAACTTTTCTACCTGTGGTGAAGTCTAAAAATGGAGTAAATTTGATGCAAATGTGTAATAAAACGATAGTCCCAGTAAAAAATTTGGGTTTTTTGAAGCGCTTAAGAGAAAAAGCGCATAACCAAGCTTTAATAAGAGAGCTCTTATTCAATGATAGAGAATAAAATATACAAAAAATCTGCTATTTTAGTGCTAACAACGCAGAAAGTTTTAAAGCGAATAAAATAAAAATGTATTATGGTTTATGAAAATCATTAAAAAAAGGCATTTAAACAAGTAAAAGCAAAACATGAATGAATATGTTAATATAGTTAGCCCTTAAAAAAGCACTTTAGTAGTGCTTTGTTTGCATGTTAAAAGAAGCGCATGTTGTCAGCAGAAAATAGTCCTCCAAACCGGGAACACCCCTTACAAAAATCAGGCATCCCATCAGCAGGTTTGAAGCGATTTGAGGTATGAATTCATACATAAAACCTGCTCCTTTTGGAGCACATTTTTTACTGGGTACAGAAATCTTGAAATAAAATGAAGTATTTTATCTATTGAAAAAGAGGGAAAATTTTGCTCTTGTCGTAAAAAGAAACCCCCTTAAAATATGCAGTAGTGTTTGTACTAACATTTTGTAATGTAATTACTATTTAGAGAACAGAAAAAACATCTAAATAGTTATAGATCCATGTGGAAAAAATAACGGTGACTTTGGCGCCTTGTAGTGAAACGTGAATCGAGCCCGCAACCCTTGCACTCACTACCCACTTGTTTGATTAATTTTTTTATATTTAATTTGTTAGTTTTAGTTTTCGAACTAAAATTCATTGTAAAATGACCGTAATTAAATGAAAATTAATTTATTTTCGTATAAACTTATCGTATTTTAATAATGATTTAAGTTTTTCAGTTTTGTTTGAAAAGTTTTAAGATAAAATTATGGTAGAGATAAATAAAAAAAAAAAAAATATCATAAAAAAGTGTATTTTCTTATGAGTTGGTCTCAAAAAACAGCCGACTTGTTTTGCCTTACCTGTTGTATTTTAGTGTAATTGAGATAAACAACAATCTAAACTCCTTTTTAAACTCTAATTACGTCAAATTCCCTATAAGCCTTAAAAGTATGCTATACTTTTTATTAAAGGTTCAAAAGGCTTCTGTTGCAAATAAATTATTGTGCATATTTAAAATATTTGTTTTTTTTTCTTTTGTTTTTCTACAAATATTTGTTTCATATATTCCATTATGAATTTAATTGGAAAAATTTAAATTTTTTGCAGATTTAAATTTAAAAACAAACAATTCCAAAATCATTCGAGAATGACTAGTATGTACGCATACATTTATATTTTTTTTTCCTATGGGCATTTCCGTCAAAAGGTGACCGAAAATTTAAAAGTTATTAAATGCTGATTATTTTACGATATTGTTATAGAGAAATATTTAGATTTTACTAATTTTATAAATTTACCCATAAATTTGTTCACTTAGATGAACAATCAGTGCAAAGTTGCGCAAACGTAATTTCTTATTTGTGAGAATGTTTTATTGTATGTTTTCTTTAGTATTATCTTCCTTAAAAGAGGTGATATTTGATAAAAAATTATTCCAAACAACTTTTCTTACATGGGGTGTAATCTAAGGAAGTTTTCGAAGAGAAATATGTTATTCGGATTTACGGTAAATTTTTATTTTGTTTTAATCATTATTCAGTTAAATTATTATGGAAAAAATTTCACGTTCGAAATGTCACATATCGAACCAGATTTTGGCTTAAAAAAAATACAGAAGATTTTGGAGTCAAACCAAAGACATTTTAATGTTACATTGCTACGTAAAATTCTGAAAATAGTTTGACTAAAAAATTGTGCCAGGTTTCGCTGAACTACGCCTTTTTATACATGGCTACAAAAACTACTTCTATTTTTTTCACGTTCGAACCGCTACTTCTTTTGCCATTATCTTTGACCTAGAATCGCGCCCCTCATAAACTTTAGCATAGATAATAGTGCTTTCTTAGCGCTATAATTTAAGGGTTAAAAGAACGTAAAAATATTTGTTGTTTAAAATGTTATTGCATTTTTGATTCGTCCGACTGTCACGTTCAACACTTTGGAATTACCCATATATGTTATAATTTGGTTTTTCACTCTGTTTTTATTTATTTCAGCTTAAATGTATTTTTACAACAAATTAAAAATGTATGCAAATTATGCAAATTTCCTTTTATTTTTATAAATTTTTTTTTGTTTTTGCATATTCACTTTGATAAAAAAAAAGAAAATTATTTATGTATTTTTTGTTTATTATTATTATTTTTTTTTTTACTTTTTTAAATAAATTGTTTATTCTGTTACGTTACGTTTGTTTGTCATGCATTATGTATTTGTTTATTAATAATGAATTTTAAATGAATATTATGACAGAATTTATGATATTTTGTTCTCTGTCGTCTCTCTATATTTCTGCAAATATTATTTGCAATGCGTTTTTTTTTTTGTTTTTTTTTTTTTGTTTGTAACAATGACAACAAACAGTAGCGGGAGCGGCAGTAGCAGTAGCAACAGCAGGATTAATAGTCATCAGAAATTGCCATAATTTTAACAAATTATCATGTAAATATTAAACCAGGCAGTAAAAGTCATATTTTACCCACGTTGGCAGGCAGTTAGACATACACAGGCTGACGTTTATTTACATAAATACATATGCAAATAGCCGGTGTGACAGTTTCGCTGTCTCATTATAAATGAAAGTCATGCAGATTATGTGTTAGACAATCTTTTCTTTTTTGGCAAAATATATTTAAACCATGAACAAATTCAAATCAAGCAATATGATTAAATTTCTGCATAGATTCCTTAAAGTTAAATAATATTTTTATTTAAGTAACGATTGGTTTCGCTTATTTTTACTTGCCGACAAAAACCTTTTCAAAATTTGATCGAAATTGGTTTGGATTAAGTATCATACAAGTAATGACCGTCATTTGTAACAGCCAGAGAATAAATATCAAGCCTTATTTGCGATTATATCGTGAGCGACAATTTATCGAAATTTGGTTTTTTTCATACAAATAGGTTATTAGTACTCGTTACAATGGGGAACAAATTCATAGATTTAGAATTTGTACCGTTGCGGAGAAAAAGACCATCTAAATCCAAATAAAGTATTGCATTGCTTAAGAAAAAAATAATAAAAACTCTTCTCCTGTAAAATTTGCCTTTTGTCGCTTACGATATAATCGCAAATAGGGCTCGATACATCGATCGCATCTCTGGTGCAATATCGACGTTATTGCAATTTGCCTAAATGTTGAATAATCACGGTCAACGTGCAAAATATAAGTAATGATCTATATTAAAATCGACAAAGACAAAATAGTGAAGAACACTTTTCTCTTCTATTTGTCAACCGATGTGAACAAAAAATAAAATCTGAAGTGGTAAAAAAGGGTAAAATCGGTAACTTCATATCACCAAAACTAAAAAAAAAACACAAAAATTAAATACTTATCGTTGTTGTTCGTTAGAAAAATAAGTGGTACTTTTTTGAAATTCGGCCCTTTTGGGACTTCTTTGCCACCCCCCATCTGTCTTTTAAACCAAAAAATATAGAAATAAAGATTATACTAAATTCGTAACGTAAATATAAATTTGGTACTTTTTCGAAATTCGAGTATTTTTGGAAAACATTTTTTTTTCATGTAGATATATTGGTATGTAATTATGGGCTCCAACTACAATACATTTTAAAATTTTTGATACCTCAATGGAAAAAAAAGTATCAAAAAGGGGAAATACGGGAAATTAAATTTCTTTCCTTTACTTATGTGGTACTGCATGTGGTAGTTTTAGAATTTTCTATAAAATGGAATTTAGAAACATAAAATTATAGGTTCGGTGTCCCGAGTGAATGAGAACCTATAAGACGAAAAGTGTTGGTACTTTTTTGTTATTCAACTGGTACTTTTTAAATTTTCGCTAATACTGCGACTACAAACATTAAATCTGTAAGGGGTAGATTTTTGTACTTTTTCGTCTTACAACTGGTACTTTTTGTGATTTTCGTTAGTGAGAATATATGAAGGGCAACTTTTTTGTTTTTCAACTGGTACTTTTTGTATTTTCGTCTGTATAAGACCTAGACACATATAATTGAACATGCAAGGTCCTGCGTAAATGAGAATACGTAAGAGGGATCTTTTAGGTACTTTTTCTTTCTTTAACTGGTACTTTTGGAATTTTTATTTATACTGAACCTAGAATCATAAATAGCTCATTATGTATAGCTCAGAGTGACTGAGAAACTAAAAGCCTTTACTTTTTGGTACTTTTTCAATTTTTCAATTGGTACTTTCCGATTTTTTTTATATTATTGAAGTAACAGAACTAAATTAAACATTCACAGACTTCGATGGAAGAAAATATGTGGGCCGGAGGTTGGTCAGTCCACTAAGACGAAAAAAACAAATAATCGAAACATGTTAATTCATATACATATACATTTTGGGGTGCCCCGGTAGGCTAGTTGGTAGTAAGCTTGTCTAACAGTGCGGGGGTTTCGGGTTCGATTCCCGCCAGAGACTCTGGTCTATTTCACTACAACGGGCTGAAGGTCTACGTTACTATTGTTCGGTTAATTAAGTTATAATATCATTTGTAATTGTACTTGTAACTCTTATTAAATGAATAAATAATATACTTTTTGGAATATTTTCTTCATATTTGCAAAACAAATTATGTCCGAAATTCGACCACAAGGCAAACACTAGTATTGTTAATTCTAATTAGTTGGCTATTTTAAGGACCCTTGAATCCACGTCTATATGCTTTTTTAAGGACGTTATTGTATTTTTAATTAGCAGGAACAAGCTAGTGGCCTCGAGCTTGTTTATTAAAAAAGGATTGGGAATTTAAAGTCCGAATAAAGATAATATTTAAAAAACTTTAATTTAAAAACTCATTTAATTAAATATAATTTTGTGCCGTCCTGTGCATTGAAAACATATTTACCTGGTAATCAATAATTAATGATTTTTTGTTTACTATACAATTAATCTTTTAATAGTACCATAACGAGAGCGAACTGCTATTAAATTAAATAAATAAATAAAATGTCCTAAAAACTTAAATAATTACAAAAAAAAAATAAGAAATATTTTGCAATTTAAACACAAAAATATTTGAAATATATAATTTACAAGGTGATCCGACAGACTTTGATCCGTCGAAATTTCCATGATTTTTTTTATGATAATCTAAAATACAAGTTGAGGATGTGAATCGATGGATTCTATTATTAACCAAGATGATTTAGTTAACTAGCGAACCGAGTTCTTGAACTCTCTGGAGTTGCTACAGCTTCCACTTCACACTATAATTTTGAGCGCTGTTTGGAAAGACTTTTTCGAGCAGATGTCCTTGTTTTACATGCATACCTGTAACTTTGACGTGATTGCATGGTGGGTCTAAGCCACTGAGTAATTAAAATTTACTAAATGTTGACATACAAAGTTGACAAGGCTTGCATATCTTGCAATATGTAAACAGTTGACGGTACTGAAAACATTCAAACTCCTTGCTATGAAGTTCGAGCTATCTAATCTCTGCTGCATTGTTCGAACCTGTCATGCAGCTCCTGCTGATTAGCAACAGGACAAAGATGCTCCCTCTTTACAACCGAACCCACTCCACCAGTTCCTGTTATAAATCGGAAACAATCTACCCGCGTAAGTTTGGGTAGCACCACAGACACCTCGTGTAATTATTTTATCAACATCATTGTAAGAAAAGCATTCTGAAACAGAAAGCATTATATTTCTTCGGTAACACTAATCTTTTGTGAAAGAAACAACTACTACAAACTAAGATCTTATTTTGGACAAATTTGGACAGGCTTGTGACGGGTACCGACGGAGAGTTTTCACTGCCTTCCCATCGGTCTTGTATTGTGTAAGGGCACACAGAAACAACCGTATCAGGATGGTGTTACTAACCCCATCTTGGGTTCATAACGGCACAAACCTCTCCACCCAGACATAAATGTCTTGTCCAGTTTGGTTACAAAAACAACCGTGCAGTGCAACATGTGAGAGCAGCATACTTCCCACAAAATACCCAGCAGTGTACTTACTGAGAAAAGGTAATGGCAATATACATAAATGCTCACTACACCACTTCTGACATCTTTAACAGCACTCCATTACAAACCACGCGTTTACAACTCTCGACGAACATTCTTTCACAAAAAGTGTTAGAGAACAAAAATTTATCTTTCTGGATCAGATCCCTTGACATTACAAGAATCCTCCACTTCATGTGGCCGATAAAATAATACCTCACCATTGATCAGCACAGGTGTTTATGCTCACATGCGGGTCACTGATCCCGAGGAGAACCATCTAACCTTAAGTATTATGGTCAATACTTCACGCCATTGAATCCTTCCCTATTCAAGGGCGCTAGACTTTTGGAATTCGCACCGTCATTTCCTAGCCAGCCTCGGCTAGAGCCCTGTATTTTAGCCATCTACAAGAGATGTTATCAGAGATTACCACGAGGAGGTAATACATAGACTTTTGTTGCAGGTTGAAGGTATACCACTAGGGCCGTCCTCCTGAACAAGCAACTTAATCTCTACTTTTTCGAGCAGTTGGGTCCTATAAGTATCCCTTCAACAATAAATTTCAGTGTTTTTATCAAGAATAAAAATTGGGAATTGAGCACGAATAACAAAATCTTGTAAAATTTTGTATACCCAAGAATTACTTTGATAATATTTTTACTAAATTTAAAATTTTTTTTTTTTGCTTTTAAATTCTATTTTCAACATATAAGTTATACACGTGTAATAGTCTTTGAAGTTTGGCAAAAAGGTCTCAAGTCAAAATCTGTAGTTTTTCGCAATACTCAATTGAAAATTATTTAGTTGCCTTATTTAATTGGCTTATGCTTTTGCTACCAAACGAAAGAGAACAAAAAAATTGAGTTAAACCCAAAGCAAAACTCAAAATGCATAATTTTTTACTTAAGACCTTTTTGCCGAACTTCAAAGAAATACAAAATAGCATTTTTCCTACATGATTTCTAGTATTGAAATTGTATTTTTATTAAAAATTCATTATGTTAAACAAAAAAGCTCTTAATAATACACTTAAACATTTTCACGCATACAAAAAAAAAATCATGTTTTATATCATTTATCACTCTCTATAGCATCTGTTATAGAAATCTGCTTGCCAATAGTTGTTTTTGTTGTAGTTGCTGATGCTTTTGTAACATGATGTAAGAAATATTAAGTGTTGACAGCATTAAGTGTCACTCTTTATAAAATTGCCAGGATATTAAACGGCAATCAAGTAAATACTAATATGCCTCCATTGTAACACTTTACTTGAGTTCTCAGTGTGATGGCGCTCCCTTGGTGGTGAGGATTCAAGGCACCTCTTCGCCAGAGGAGTCAGTCAGTATTAAAAAAAAAGGTGTTGCGAAACAAGCGAATGACAAACAGTGCAAAAAAAAAACAAATTGCTTTATACACACGCATACATGCTAGAAAATGAACGTGTATGTGTGAGTTTGTAAACTAAGCTCTAATTCAAAGGCAAACATTTATTTTATATTTGTATTGTTGCTGTAAACACTGTCATCGTTTGTTGTTGATGGCGTTTAGCAGCTCTTTTTAAAAAGTAATTTTTCTTCGAACATTTGTTCAGAACACACA
The DNA here is from genome assembly GCA_963931875.1 of Pollenia griseotomentosa. Classification (NCBI taxonomy): domain Eukaryota; kingdom Metazoa; phylum Arthropoda; class Insecta; order Diptera; family Polleniidae; genus Pollenia; species Pollenia griseotomentosa. The sequence goes on from OZ007564.1 coordinate 14,926,437, forward strand.
TGCATACCATCTTTTTTTCTTTTTGTATATATGAGTGCTTGGTCTTTTAAAAAGAAACGGAAAGTAATAAAAAACTTATCTGTGTGCTGATTTTCTTTGCTTTGACTGTCGTTCTTGTTGCTGGGTATAGCGTTTTGCTTCTGTGTGTCTTAAGGAAATGAATGAAAGAGGTTGTGTTTTTCCTTTCTCTTGCACTTTTAATTTTTTTTTATACATACATATATCTCTTTTGTTGATGTTCTTTTTATTAAGTATTTTACTGCTACCCCTCTGCTTTTACCCCATCTTTCCATCATCTGCATTGCTTAAGAAAGGACTTTTGCTGACAAGATCCTCTTATATGTTGGCACTTACTTTACTGTTTATGAATGAGTTTTCAAACGTTATCATATTGTACACATAATGGTTGATGTTGATATTTTGACATGTCATACATCAAAATATTAGTAAAAAAAAAAAACTTTTTATATCCTTTACTTTATGTCAAATCGATGTGTTGCTCATGTGTGCGTGCAAAGTGTAGAGTTATGTGTAAAAGTGTTACAAGGAGTTGTTTTTTTTATTTTGTACAGATATATGTATAAAATTTCTCTTGACACTTTATTGTAGATGTTTTGTAATATTTTTTCTGTGTTGCTTATTTATATTTCATTAACATACATAATGTTGCCTGATACTTTAGATATTGTGTTTATACTCCCAGTTGGGATTCTAGTTAAGGACATGTGATTACTTAAGAAAGTATTGGAGTCTAAACTTCTAAAACGAAAATCCTGCTAACTTTTATTCCTTTTAGAGAATGCTTTCCTGACTGTCAAGTTTAAAAGGTACTGACAGAACCATGACATTTCTTTAAGTTATCGCTGAAATAGTTTTATAAAAGCGTGACTATAAATTTCCATGAAATCGCCCTTAAAGTTTATAACAAATTTAATAAGACACTGCTGCTAGAAGTTATGCTTCTTTATTATTCAAACTGAATTCGATAAAAATTCAGAGTAAGTATTTCTTATTTGCCAGAATTGGGGAAAGTTATGATATGATTTTACTAAATCACTTAAATAAGATGATGCTTAAAATCGGTATCTAGTCATCACAAATGAAAATCAGCTTTAAATTAGGATACTGAAATTGTACTAGTTTTGTTTTAATTTGTTCCTGTTTAAAAATTTATTCTAAAATAATTTTCCATAAGACATCGACAAATAAGCAGTTTGCAACAAGCCTTAAATTTGAGTTGAAGATTCCCATCTTTAAGAATTTCTGGAAATTAAAACAATATTATTTGCGGGAATTTGTGCGAAATGTTGCAGGAATTTTTTTCAGTGTTGTTAATATTACTTTGTTTTTCCAGCTGACAAAATACTTAAATGTCATTAAGACTATTTACCTTAACCTTCTTAAATTGATGACATTAACGGATCATAAAAATTATCTCGCTTAAAAAAGCAGCTGAAAAACTCCTGAAATGTAACATCCCAGGAAAAACTTTTTGATTTTTAGTAATAGGTGGTAGTTATTTTATACGTTACCTGGTAAGTAGTTGTCATTACAATTGTCATTATTTTGAAAACTTTAATAAGTACTTACTACTAATGACCACAACAACTACTTATTACTTCCATTATTTTCACTACTGAATATTTGCTTACTAATAATCAGCTTAGTAACTACTTATTACTTGTGTTGTTTTCAGTACTTAATATTTACTTACTGGTAACGCACTCAATAATTACTTATTAGGTCTATTAACTAGTGATTTTATGGCTTCTGGTAGGTGTATTGTAAGTACTTACAATTCAACTTACTAGTAGTGAAATAATAACTAGATATTTTTTGACTTCTAGTAAGTGTATTGTAAGTACTGAATTCTGTGGACACCTCGAACAAAAATAAGTAGTTATTCAGCCGAAAAATAAGTAGTGTTTATTTTCTCCAACATTATTTGCTAACTTACTTGGTAAGTAAAGTTTTTGCTGGGATGAGCACCGGCTTGAAAGTATGCTTTATATTTTATGTAATACTTAGCAGTGCGAAGTGTGCTACACAAACTAGCAGCTTAAGAATAACTATTAATCAATGCTGGCATGCAACTAATGTTTACCAAAAACATTTTTTACGTCCTAAAGAAAGGCTTTTAATTTTTTTATTATGCACTGGGTGACCTATTGTAAAGGTTGTTGATGATCTTGTGATAGAAGTACCTGCACAATTTGAATTTTGTATGAATGCATCTTATGATCCAAATACAAAATTCTTTGTTGTTTTGGAAATGCCCAACTGGCCGAAAATATAACGAGTTGACACAAATGGTTCATTTTGAACACTTTGCCGCACAGTGCAAATACTTCGAAGAGCATCTGTTCCAAGACAGTCGATCACTGCACCCCGTTCCCGGCCGACTAATGCCCTAATAGGCTAGCTGGTAGTGAGCTAGTCTATCAGCGCCGGGCTTGCGGGTTTGATTCCCGCTAAAGCCTCTGGTTTCTTTACTGCAGACGTAGAGCTTCGCATGATTAGCTAGGGAATTAAAAAAATTATGAAGGCTGTGTGAGGTGACCTTGAATTAAAATATTTGCGATATTTTTGGGGTGCCATAACAATTGATCACTGATAAGAATAGAAAAATTGTATAATTTTAACGCATTGTTGAGTAATGTATGCATTCGGTACTAATTTTAAAGAATTCAGTTATAACCTGCAAAGAGAAAAACAATTATATTAAAAAATCAAAAAGTTGTACGTGTTTAACGTACAATTTGGATCACCCTGTACACATCTTGCAAATGCTTAATAAAATAACTGCCTAAAAGCATGCACTAACCAATATTTCCCTAAAAATCCCTCATCTGGCGGCTGGAAAACTGCTGAATTGCAATAAGGTCTTATTACTAACTTTTGCTCCCTTAGCCTGCTGCTAAAACCATACTGAACTTTAAAGCTCTTAATTTCCAGTTGGGTTAAAACTTTCTTTTCAATATTTAAATATTTATAAAACAAGCAAACAAGGTATATTTACACAGGGTAAACTCGTTGGCCCATATGTTTGTCAGCTGTTTACCCTTGTTTGGAACCCAAACGTCAAATTTCGTGTATATGAGCCAAAATTTGTGCATGATTGAGTTAAATTATTTTTGTTTTATATGAAGACAATTTTGACAACTCGGTTCTTTTTATAGAGCAGCATGTCTACACTCCCAATTGAGTCTACCTTGTGTAAATATACCTTGCAAGCAAATATTAAAAAAAAATGTTTCAAAGAAAAAAAAAAATCAGCCAAACACACACATACTACTTTAAGAAAATATAAACTTTAGCGTTTGTATATATTAGTACCCTGAAGCTAAATTCGTTACTAGTCAGGTTTTTAACCAGCTTATTTCTAGTTAATACGATACTAGTTACAAAAGTACTATTTTTATACGCGTCGAAAAAGTACAATAATAAGAAAGATAATGAAATTTCGAATGCACAGCTTTAAGTATGGATTTCCTTAAATAAGGTACATAATGCTTGATTCAAATACGGATTGTTCAAGTGCCCGGTTTTTAAAATAATCCGAAACCAGGATCGACTTAATTAAAAGTAAGATAAAATTAATTTCAAACTGTGCTTGATTCAAACATTTCTAAGATGGTTTTATCTCGATTCGTACTTGAAATATTCCGATAGTGAAATTGATGCTTTCCTAAACAGCTACCCCAGAGAACCAGAGGGAATATTATTAGTTCACTTACGCGTTAAACTTTTGTTTTCACTTTTATTGTATTCCGCCCTTTGTTAAGAGAGGAACACCTAATTATAAGACACCAGCAACACGCCCTATGTGTTTTTCTTAATCATTCTACTTTGAAAATTTGATGTATTTAAACAAATAATAAGTTAAGGAAATCTTAAAGCAAGAGAAACAAGTGCTTTTGTGAAGTTTTGCTATTATTTTTTTAATTGTTTACATACCCCTGAAGGTGGTTAGCGACGCTAACCGAAATATTGGGAATTAAAAATAAAATTATAAAAACAAAAATCACGAGTTTTTAATTTTTATTTGTTTACTTAGACCTGCAGCCAAACAAAAACAACTAATAATTATTAAATAATTTGAACAATTAGAATATGGGAATTATTGCTTCCTATTTAACTTTCTAAACTTAAAAATAATCTTTATTTTTCTTCTTGAAGTGTTGTTGTTGTTGTTGTTGTTGTTTCTATACAAAACAATTAAAACATTTTTACCGTCTTTTGAAGTGTTGTTGTTTCTACAACAAGCTTTTACAAAACACAAACACACGCGTATAAATTTTTGAGTACGACTCGTACTAAAGTAATTAGAATCATTTTAAATTTAGTATGAGTTTTATTGTGTATTCAATAAAAGTGCAACATGTGTAACAGGAAAATGACTTATAATATTCTATCCATTTTTGTCTGGTTCTTTAAGGTAAGTCTTAGAATTATTCTGAAATAAATATGATATCTGTCTAAGGTTTCTTCTCACTGCTGTTCTGCTTTGGCTTACAAAGCAAAAAGTATTAAAACACTACTAAGGGGGAAATAGTAAAAATTTAGTTTAGCTTTAACCCGGCGCCGGGGGGGTGGATTTTAGCTACAAGGACATGGGGGTTGGGTCATAATGACCCACTTATTAAACTCGAGGTTTTTTGCTATATTTACGAAAAAATATATACAATTTAGATTGAATCTAACCTTATTAAGGAAATAAAACATGACATTGTTAAAAAATAACATATTTACTTTTATTTTTAAACAAAAAACATTTCATATTAAAAAAGTCAACAAAGGAGGCTTCGTCTAGCTTAAATATAATAAATACTTATTATATATACACGGGGATGGGTCATATTTCCTTTTTTTAACTTTAAGCACGTGTTACCCGAAGTACAATCGCCATGCGACTGATTTGAAATTTATAACAGTCAGAGAGATTCAATATCACCAGCTACTGAGAAGAGCGTAGAGAAGAGAAGTACATTTTTAAAACCACAATCCATTCGATGGGTAATTTTGACCCATCCCCCCCGGTTCCGGGTTAAAAGCTAAAAATAAAACAACTAGTTTTAAACTTTTATGAGAAACCAACATTAAATTCGATAGTTTCATATAAAAAAACCAAAAGTGCAACTAGTTTAAAGTTAATACCAACTAGTATATTTCTAGCTAAATACTAGTTACTTTGTCTGCAGGGAGTTCATAACAGTAAGTTTGTGTGTGTTTGTGTGTATGTGCATGAATGTATGATCCACTCAGACATACTTGAAGCTACAAACTTACAGTGACTAACTAAGTAGACTTAAATGAAAAATAAAACAACGAATATGAGAAAAAGAAAACTTTAAATTAAAATTCATTTTTACTTTCATTGTTGTTGGTTGTTATAATATTCCGTAATACTCTTTAGTTGCTACTGCAGTTTGACTGATGACAAAGTTGACATTGCTGCTGCTGCTGCATAAAAAAAGCAAAAGTCTGAATAAAAACTTAATTTAACGCCAAGCTGTCATGACAACAGTCACACTTTAAGCTGAACTAAGAAAAATACAAAAACGACTGAAAAAAAAAACAATATTAAATTCTGCTACAAAGAAAACAAAGCGTTGTGAAAACAACAAAAAAAAAAAAATGAAAATAAAATTATGGCACAAAATATTTGTATGTATGTTTGCATAGAGTTTCTTATAATCAACATTGACATATGAATATTAAAATAAATATTTAACAAGTATCTCTCTACCTAATTATACACATATATTTTTCATTAACTTTATTTAACTTTGACTCAAGTGCTGAAAGAAGGAAAACTTTGTTTTCGTTTTTTTTTTAGTTATAATAATAAACAAATTAAAAACTAAATTTACTTTCAGACTGAATTAAGATTGTAAAGTGTTTTTTTTTTTGTCGATGTTTAGACAATAGTTTTTTAATAAAGCTGTTATAATAATTACAAAAAAGTAATTATACGATGGCCTTAAACTATGCTCTTATTTGCTATGCTTTCTAAAATTTCGAAGTTTTTTAATAAAGTACCTGCCTTAATGTACACATTGAAGTCATATCAGATTGTTTTAGGATTTTGAGAACTGTCTTCAAATTACAATTTAGCCTGCCACTTCCACTATTTAAGTCTTTATATCACTAAAATGTTCCTTTGGAGGAAGAAGAAAATTACCTTCCTTCACTGTAAACTCCTATAACGTGCACCACTCTTAATAGGATACCCCGTTGTCGAACACTGTTCCTTAGACCGACAGCATTGTAGAGTTAAGCATTTAGTTCTTTTGAGGCAACATTCCTCTTTAAACGGTTCCTTCTTTGTACGGTCTTCAGACATTCCACTGTATATTTAAGTCTACTTTAGAGCAAAGAAAAGCCATAAAATTTATCTTTAGACTTCTTCCGACAATTAAGGTAAAAGTAACTGTCATTTACTTTCAAAAAGAAAATTTTAAAAAATTTTTAAATAAATGATAAATAAATTTATCAAGAATAAAAATTGGGAATTAAGCACGACAAACAAAATCTTATTAATTTAAAGTTTTGTATTCCCAAAAATTACTGATAAAATTCACAATTTGTATTTTTATGCATCCTAAAAGTATGCAATATATAAAGTTGCTTTGCTATATTTTGCAACTTAAGCTTTCCTCTTTTTTTTTCTTAAACAAATTGTTTTTTTATTAAGCTGCAATGTTGCCATCAGCAGCATTTATACAGTTAGTTAGTCTTTTTTGTCAGCCTTAAAGTATGCTTTGGTTTTTCATTATTTAATTAACCTTTACACTGTAAAACAAGCATTATAAAGTTAATTATTACTAAAGCTTTCAAAAGTTTTTTTTTTTAATAAAAACCAACAACTTTTTTACTTGACATTATCGCCTCGGTGAAGCAAAAGAAAAAAATTGGAAAAAATTTTAAGAAATATACAACATGACTTTGTAAATGCACTACTGATTCATCAATGTTGAAGCCATTGAATAAGGTTTTTTTTTATTTTACAACTTAAATAATGTAAATAGAAATCTATAAATAAAAGGGGAGAAATATGTAAAATGTAGAAAAAATAAACATATTTTTTTAACATCCTCAGCGCGCAGAAAAATAGTTTAATGCTAAAAGTTAAATTGAGGTGTGTATTCAAGCTTTAGAAAAAGAAAAATGTTGAAAGAAAAAAATAAATGAACTTGCTAGGAAAAAACTAAGTTCTATAGATGTTCGGTATAACTCTACTTGAAAGGAAAAAAATTGAAGTGCACCAAAAAAAAAAAAAAAAAAAAAAAGTTCATCAAGATGATGTTGATGATGAGGATCAAACATACATCATTCATGCATTACAAATGCTTGTTTATATAAAATAAAATGTAGCATACAACATAGTAAATGCTATAAAAAGAAAAATATAAAACATATCTTTAGGAGTCGAAACAAGCATACATTATCACGCATACTTTTAAGCATACATCTTTTCGATTTTTTTTTTTTTTTTAAAGCGAAATTGCGATAAAATTCTTTTTATCAAAAATAAACAGAAAATATAAAAAAGTAAACAAACTTCTAAAAGTAAATGTCATATGAAGGCTTTAGAAATTTACGTTTTCTTCCATATGCCTCCCCTCGTCCTTCCTAACTTAAATATCATCAATCTGAAATGATTTCCCCCGATAACGATGTGAGCATATTTACCAGTACGTTAGTACAACTGATTAAATTTATATAAAGAAAATTTCTTTCAAAACTGAATAAAACTTTTGCTGTCATAGTTCGGTAAAGAATATCTATTAAAAAAAAAAAATATTCTATCAATGACATTTGCTAAACAGAAATACCGAAACAACAATTTTTATCATACCATCACGTAGTTTTTTAAGTTTTTGTTGTTTGCTTTATTATTCCTGCTGCTGTTGTTGTTGTTGTTGTTGTTGTATTCAGCAATATCTTAATAATTAAAAATTCCAGCACATTTTAATGGTTTTCTCAACTAAATATTCATATATTTTTTTTTTTTTTAATTTCATATATTTTTTGTTTGTTTATACAATTGATTGTCTTTCTAGTGTTGGTTGGTTGTGATATTCTCCTCTTAAGTCAAGCATTGAAAAATATAAAAAAAAAAAATCTAGAAATAAAATAAACTACAATACTTTGCTAACAAACACAAAAGAAGAAATGTACACTTAAATATGCAAAACACCTATCTCATAATCAATACATAAATTTATAAGTACTTTAAAGTATTTATAGAAAAATGTCACTGAAAAAAAATATTATAGAAAACAAATTCATAAGAAAATAAAAAAAAAAACGTCTTTATAAACGTAAATGACTTAACAAAGGACTTTTTCAAATTGATTTATGCAAAAGAATCTTTCTTTAAGAAGTACTTTTTTATAGAAAAGTACTTTTTGAAAATAAATCTCTTTGTGTAAAATAAGTAAATTGTTGCAAAAATTTATCTTACAGGGAGAAAACTATTTTTCTTTGTTTAAAATACATTTTTTTAAATAGGTCTTAGTTTTCCTAAATTGTCTGTAATAACTAAGGTTTCTTCCCGGGATTTCCCATCCCGGGAATTTCAATTATTTTATTTCCCGTTTTCCCGGGATTTTTCTTGCGGGATCCCGGGAAATAAATTATTCCTCATAATTTCAGAAAATAGCTATTTATACTTTGAAATTTAGTTTTCTATTCTCTAAAAATTAGCATCTGTGGATGGGTTGTGGATTAGATCAATTACAAGAAGTGAGTACATGTATTTAAATCAATGTCTCCTGATGCAATAAATCTACTAAAAGCAGAATGGGCAGTGCAACAGTTGACTATTATTACATTTAGTGAAGTGAAGCGTTAATAAAGTACATTAATTCAAAATAAGATGCAGGCAGTAAAGTTTCATTGTCCATGGACAAGTCTTAAAAATAGGAGATACCTAAACATATCGCTCCTTTATTGCAACATAGTCATATCTACAAAAACAAACGATCTTGGCAAAATGCGATTAAAATTTTTAAAATGTACCGATTTAAAGATATATTTTGCTATAACTTCGGTTCAGTTTGAGATATAATACGAGAAGGTATGAAAGAAAACTTTGCTAAAGTTACTTAAAATTTTAAGATATGACTATGATGCAATGAAGGAGCGACATGTTTATTAGGTGATAAACACAAATTTTCAATTTCAATTTGTGTTGGTTTATATACCCGTGAAGTGCGGGGAAACCGAAATAAAATAACATTTTGGAAACTCGTGTAAGATACTACAACATACCACTTGAAAAACACATTGTCCTAAAGATTACAAATGGACCTATTGAAATTAAAAGGTTTGGAAGAAGCATCAAACTTGACATACATTTGACTGATATACCTACCGTTGTTTATAAAAAAGAAAAAATTGTTTCTGATTGTGAATCCGAAGCTACAACGGTGTACTTTTAACTATTTGTCCAACCTCGGTAAAAAATGAACGAAATTTTTCGGAAACATGATAATTAGTAAATAAAGTCAGGAATATACTTTTTGACGACTTACAAAGCGCTTTGAGTGTATCAGAAAGTTATTTCCTATGCCATTAAAAAATGTTATATATTTCTTTAAAGTATTTTATCTATTTTATTAATTAACTTTTGGATTTCATATCTTGAGTACCTCAATTTTTACTTTGTTTTTATTATTGTTTCGTGAATTATCCAGAGCATAAAAATACTGAATAAAAGCATAATAATAGGGAATAAAGGCGTTAGGTAATAATAATTCAAGTTCCTATTTCAATCTTTGTAAACAAGTTCCCTTACGTTTTTTTATAAAAGTTTTTTTTTCATATTAATACCAAAATTTACTTTGTATTATTTATATGGAGCGGGATCCCGGGATCCCGGGAAATTTAAAAAATTTCCCGCTTTCCCGGGAATCGAAAAAGTCCGGGAAAAAAAAACTCTAGTAATAACGAAAGTTCCTCTCCAAAAAAGTGTCTTATTGTGGATAAAAAATTACTTAGTGGGAAAAATACAACTTCACATTTTACGAAATTCACTTTTTTTGTGACCTTTTTTGCTTAATAAAGACTTCGCCTACTTTTTTAAAATTAATAGCTTCTTTCAATCATTATCTAGTAGGTTTCTCTTATATAACTATTATAACTACTTCTATAACTACTTACTTTTCAGATGTATGTAGGTAAAAAATAATGACTTACATTTAAATGCGTTCATTTTGGGACATCCCTTGTAAAATTCATTGCTTCTTTCAGTAGAATTGGAAGTAGTATATTTACTTTTTCCTGATTACTTAACATATTATTTTGTAGGCGAAGTTTTTACTTGGTACTCCCTTCTTTGGGAAGGTATCGAAGTTTGTTATTAAACGAAGTGTGGAAGGGCTTGCTCCCAATGACAAACTGTGTAAAAAGTAAATAAGTGTCGAATGCGGCGAGGAGGGCTTGTGTGGGCTAAATAAGGCCTCTTTACTCATTCTAGTTACCGCTGGGCACTTTATATGAAAAAAAGTCATATTTTAGGAAACATTTTACACTTTACTAAGAAAAAGTCCATTTTCTGTTTAAAAAGCCCCTTTGAATTAAGATAAGAGTGCTATATTCGGCCGTTTCGAGTTTTTGATACCCTCCACCGAGAGTTAGACAGACAGACCAAATTTTACTTTAACAGCATGATTCGTTACAGTTTTAGGCATAGTAAAGTGTTTTCCGAAAGAGAGCTGTATATGGCGACTATGGTGAGTTATGGGCCTATCATCACGAAGCAAATAATATGTTCACACTTTACATTTGAGATGATTAAGATGACAGATGATTAAGAAAGAAAAAAACACAAAAAAAAATGTATGTTTCTTTAAAGTATTAAAAATCGATAAAAAATACTTCTATAAAATTATCAGAAGATTATTTTAAATACATTAATAATGAAATTACGAAAATTTATGAATTGTTTAAGGGGGAAAAATAAGCAAAAATCGTGGCCGGTTGTTCTCGTTGGCCAATTCTACATTATACTCAGTTCGAGGTATGTTCAGAGGAATCTATGTGATTTATGAAGTTATTTAGTTGTAATCATGTCAATTTGAAATGATTAACAAATCACTTCAATGTACGTGGGTAATCATCTCGATTTTGATGTAATAAGAGCTAAATCACGTTCTTGTTGCTTAAACGCGTTTAAGAACCCAAGTGTAAACAGAGTATAAGTAGTATGATTTCTAAACATATAAAATTAATTTGTGCAAAATCTTATGTCAGTCTATGCATTCTTCCACCATTTTCGTTAGTTTTTTAACAAAATTATTAATTTTGTTGGGAGGTTGTGCCAATTTTGGATTCATAAGGTATGAATCAAATGAACATTAAAGTATATGTCTATATGAACCACCACAATTGTGCTGTTTTATAACTAAACGACATAATGTTTGTTACTTTTTTTGAAAATAGCTATGAACGGTATTAATGGTTGTGTACTAATACACAAGCACTAAAAAAATTAGATATCGTTTTTGAGTATGCGACCTGTACGGTAAATAATGTTCGTCTTATTTTCGATAATTTTTTATAACTCTTTTCCTACTTAGCCGATTTTGCTGGATTTCAAACTTTTTTTTATTTTTTATTTTTTTTTAATTCCCTATCATCCCGCGAAGCTCTGCGCTTGTCTGCAGCAAAGAAACCAGAGTCTCTGGCGGGAATCGAACCCGCAACCCCGACGCTGATAGACTAGCTCACTACCAGCTAGCCTACCGGGGCACTCTTAAACTTATTAGAACAACTAGAAACAAGCTGACACGAATACTGTTCTTTTTTTGGAGTCGTTCAAATGTGAGCGCGATTTTAACAGACCAACAAACATACGGATATGGCTAAATCGACTATGAATTACTCAAGGACCCTTCCTTTTTGGGTCTTAGATGAATATTTCAAAAGTTTTACACATAATGACAAACTTAGCATATCGTCTTCATAACTTATTATGAAGGGTATTACAAGTAAACTTTTATAAACATTAAATTTTAATGAAAAAGTGATTAAAAAAAAAATTTTCAATAAAGAAGTCACTTTAAAAAAAAATTGTTTTTTAAAGTATTTTTATGACAAAAGTCACTTCATTATCCAAGTAATTTTTGGGAACACAAAATTTTTTTAATTAATAAGATATTGTTAGTCGTGCTTAACCAGGAAACTTTCTCCAAAAAAATTTTAGAAAAGCCAAAGAAATTAGCAAACAAAACTGTAGAGTGAATGAGAATTGCAAACACTCAAAAAGTCTTATTTGCAAAACAAAAAAGTTTTTATGTAAAAAGCTACTTTAAAAAAAAAATTAACTTCTTATGAAAAAATTCACTTTTTATTGATAACTTTAAATAAAAAAATTTATTTTTTAAAAAACTTAAATTTTTAAGAAAACAAGTAAGAGCGCTTTATTCGGCAATGTCGAAACCTATATACCCTTCAACATGGTGCGTAAGAACAGAAAATTATATATAAACCCGCTTATTAGATATAAATAAATTCATTTCGTGCCACGCCTACTTCACCAATACTGCGCTCATTTTATCGGATATTGTGTATTGATAATAAAAGCTGATTGTCCCTAATCTCTTGCTCTTTCCGTTCTCCAGATATGTATACAGAAAACCAGACAGAAATCGTTAAATCAACTTTGCTACTCACAAGTATTGTAAAAAACGCAAACGCAACGCCACAAACTACATTAAAAACAAAGTCAAAAATATTTCATAATTTTGTTGTGGCTTTTTACAGAAATTCATATTGAATTTTTAAATATCAAACGCTGTATAACTTGTGGCCGTTACCGTTATTGGTACCGATATCAAAATTCAAATTGGTTTCGGTTGCCAACAAACATTTTATTTCCATTAGAACAAGTTTTGAAAATTTAAACTTGATTCTACTCTGCAATGAAAATACAATTCTTACAATAGTTTAGAAAAAAATCCTTTTAATATTGGCTCCATGTGAAAAATGCGTTAACTAAGTCCTTAGGGTCCGGTTCCTCTTTATTTTTTTGAACATTCTTGTTTGGTTTGTTAAATTAAATTCGTATCGGTTGCCAACCTTAATTTTTTTAAGCAAAAGTAATTTTTATATATAATATCTATTTTATTCGACCTTTGTTATTTTCAAGTATTTATAAATTGTCGAGCTTGAGGTCTTTTTTTAAAAAACTTTAACCCCCGTATTTATAAACGATTATTAAATTTAACAAACGTTTATTAAGGAGAATTTTCATACAAAATTTGTTTTGTAAACCTTTATTAAATTTAAAATTTTTTGTAAATACAGGCATTAATGTTTAATTGAACCAATATTTCGGCACTTCTTTGAGTGCGAAAAAAGTAATTTTTCAAAAAAAAAAAAAAAAAAAATGTTTTGCTTAAAAGTTTAGATTTTGTATAAAAGTTCCTAAGGATAATTTCTTTTTTGTGAAAAAATTATGACTTTGAGAAAACGTATTTCTTCGTGGAAAAAGTTTAAAGTTTGTGTGAAATACGTTTTTTTTTTGCGAAAACAAATTCTGATGCGCCTTTTGAGAAAATTTTATTCTTTAATAAAAAAAAGTACATCTGCTAAAAAAGTACTTTTAGAATAAATTTTGTAATGTATCTATAAATCCTTCTTCTATCTATTATATTATTTTTTTCTTTTTGCTGCTAACAAAATATAATTGAAAAACATTAGTGGAAACCAGCGGCAAGTACTGCTTCATGAAGTGTTTTATTACGAGAGTTCTTTTGATTATTTATGGAGTCATTCCTTAAACATTCTAACAAATAAAGATATCCATAAATGTTTATAAAAAATTAAGTAAGAGAAACGCACTAAACATTATAAATAACAAACTACAAGATAAAGCAAAAAATAAAGACCCCCAGCAAAAAATAAATACAGAAATAAAACATGTAATAAATAACGGAAATAAAAAAGTTGGGATCAAAACATAAACTAAGCAAAATTTGTTTTTTTTTAAAAGAAAACATTCTTTTTTATGTTTTAGAATTTCTTATAAAAAATAACAGAATTCTTTGTAAAATAATTATTTTGATTATAAAATGTTTTCTGGGTTGTATTTACTAAAAGAGAATAAATTTTTTTAAAAAAGGAATTTTTTTTTTTTTTTTGTTTTGCACATACATGAGTTTTTCTGTCTACATTGCTTCAGTAGTTTATTTTGTTTGATAGAGTTTATGAGCCTCAGGGGTAGTTGAAATCATGTTTCGAATTATTAAGTGGGTGGCACATACTTACACGCATTTATTTTACTTCTATACTCCGCAAACACTCATCCTCACAAACAAAGACTGGCAAGTAGTTATGAGGGGGTGTGTGTGTCTGTAAATATCTACAAAGATCGTTTGTTATGTGTTGTTGCTGGATTATTGTCTTCTTATACCTGGTTTTTAACTACATTTAATTTTTTTATAGAACCATAGATGGCATTTTCGATTTTTTTGTTTTTGCCAAAAGGAAACCATACATAAAAGGAAAAACGTACGAAAAGTTTAATGAACCAAACGTGCCGAAATTGCACAATTAAATTATTCGATAAGTACTTGTACTATGAAAGAGAATAATTTGTTTTATATTTTATTTTTTAAATAATTTTTATTATAATAAAAACAGCTATGAAGGTTAGGTCTTATTGGCAGCAGCAATCAAGCACAGCCCATATGGGTCCATAGTGCCTCGGTAGACTAGCTGGTAGCGAGCTAGTCTATCAGCGCCGAGGTTGCGGGTTCGATTCCCGCCAGAGACTCTGGTTTCTTTCCTGCAGGCAAGCATAGAGCTTCGCGGGATTAGCTTAGGAAATTATAAAAAAAAAAAAAAAAAAAAAAAAAAAAAAAAAAAAATAAGTTAGTTTCCGTTGTTTTAGCAGGTGTCAAACATTCGATATTACTTGGCTGCTAATAAATCCCACAGCTAGCTGGTCGTATCAATAAAGGAATGAATCCCAACCAAATCAGTTTCAGGGCGACTGGATTTGCCCCTAACTGTTCTCGGAGCAAATAAATTAATTATTGGGTCCCCGAGTGCCGGAGAATGAAAGAGAAGATGTTATATCGACATACAGTTAAGGTTTTATAATTTATAAGATATTTAATAAAAAGGAACAAAAAAATTCAAAACTCCCATTTAAATTTTATTATAATTTTGATCGATATCAAATGTAATTTAGTCCCTGATTTCATAAAAAGTTGATTGATTTACGAGATTTGTTGGTGAAAACAAAAGATTCATATTATTAAACTTGCTAAGTAAAGCTTTTCAGACGTCTGAAAAAACAATCAAGCACATACTAACACCAGACTCAGACCGTGATTTGAAAATCTTGTTTATTTAAAAAAAAAAAAAACACAACAAATTCAAAAGATGATTTTAGGGTTGATTTTGTCCCGTTATCATTAGTTCTTCTTTACTTGTTTATTTGTTAAAACAAACAATTTAAATGAGCTCCGTGTTTTGTACTGTAAAAAGATGTTGCCACATTAAAATAAAAAAAAAGATGCAACATAACGAAAGTCACAAAGAACAGAAAATTTAAATTTTTCTCTACCCCGTTCGCCAACGAACACCAAAAATCAAGTCTTAAAAATCATGGAAAAAATCACTGTCTGAATCTAGTGTTAATCCTTATTGAAAACATTGATGCCCATTTCACCAAACAATTGTTTAGAAGCCACAACTCTTTGTTTTTTATGCTCCTTAATTTAGTCGTTCGTAAAACAGCGACGAGTGCACATAGCATAGGTTAGCTGTGTTGATATTTTTTCAAGTACAGTGTGTAAAATAAATGACGATTAAATTAAAAAAATATTTTTTTACTTTGAATAAACTACCATTAAAGCTTTAACCCTGCCTTTACACATGCAAGTAATTACTTGCAAGCAGTCTATATGTATTATCAACGAAAATGTCGAAGAAAACGCCGAAAGTCTTGCAAGTAGCTTGAGTGTTTACACAGTCAGTGCTAAGTTCATTTCATTTCAAATGTTCTCTAAGCGAAAACATCTTATTAAAAAATGTTTGTTTTTCGGTTTAAAAACATTATCATGTTATAACAAAATAAATTTAATAATTTCTTCTTTACTTGATTTTCGGTCCATCTTGATGAAAAAAATTATGTTTATTTTATAAAATATATGACTACAGTACTGCCGTAGTGGCGATATCATAATGTTACTGAGAAAATATTTTGATTAATAATTTTTTTTTTTTTTTTTTCAAAATGCTTACAATTACCATTAAGGCTGGGTTTTTAAGATCTCAGTTAAACTAGGTTTAGTTAATCTGAAAACAGATTTGTGCCGCCATTACCAAGTTTGAATACAAAATTTTGACGGAACAGCTTAGTCTTGCTAAAAATTTTGGACTTTAATGAAAAAATAAAAAAAAATCACATTTCGCCGGATAAATCCGAGTTTCAGACTACGTTAAACTAAGTTTAAACTTAATCCACATCTTAAAAACCCGGCCTAAGAATACACAGAAAATCCGCTATAAACATAACTTTTATTTTACTAAGTACTAGTAAATAGATTCACGGCAACACTGTTTCTTCATTTGTAATTTTACTTGCAGCAAGTGTCAAAAATTTACTTGC
This sequence comes from Pollenia griseotomentosa, assembly GCA_963931875.1. Lineage (NCBI taxonomy): Eukaryota > Metazoa > Arthropoda > Insecta > Diptera > Polleniidae > Pollenia > Pollenia griseotomentosa. The sequence goes on from OZ007564.1 coordinate 14,943,070, forward strand.
AAAAATTTGATAGTATTAGTGAAAAAGTGTGAGTGTATTGAGTTTTTCGAACTTGCATTTGCAAGTGTAAACTGCCAGTTCACACTGAAATTTTCTTATTTATTTACTTGATAATACCCCTGACAGACATAGGATTTGTATACAATACTAGCATAGTATACTACATGTGTGGCAACCTAAACTACAATTAAACCACGTGGTACATAAATTGCTGATTTATATACTACCAAAACGTAAGTAGTATAAATGTGGTATCTTATTAAACACAGCTTTTAAGCGGTGTTCAGTAGGAATTGTAGTATGCATACCATGCTATGTAAACTATATGTCTGTCAGGGGTATAAAATGGGAAAATGTTCAATACATTTTGTTTTTTAAAATTCTTTTAAAATTTAAATTCTTTAAAAGTCTTTTCAAAAAATAAAAAATTTATTGTGGACTGCATTTTTATAGATTTTTTACAACCGAAATAATTTTTAGTGATTAAAATTAAATGAAAATCTTGGCGCTTAGTTTTACGTATCACTGTACTTTAAAATTCTCATATCAATACAGATGCAAAAAATTTTTTGGACATGAATGACTCAAAACCAATAAACATAAAGCGACGTCTTATACTACAATCAAAAAAGCTTTGATAAGCTCTATTATTTTGAGATACCTTTAAAGCGTGAAAATAAATTCGTATCCCTTAAAAGTCTTTAAAATTATGAATTTAAGCCTTGCCAGTGTTGTTATTAAAGCTTAGTTTTTATTTGCAACAAAATTATTAAGAACTGAAGATTAGCTTCTTTATGCAAAAAAAAAGTTCAAGTTCACATTAGTTAACCAATACATTTAGCCCATACACTTTTGCTTGGCTTAGTCTTTTTGTTAACTAGTGTAAAATATTAACTTTCATTTTTACATAAGACAGCTAATATTAAGCTTTTAATAAGCTTATTGCAATGTGAACTTAAACTCTTCTTAGCATAAGGGGGGTACAAATTTAAATATAATGTGATGATACGATCTTCAAAAGCCTCAAACGGTTTATTGTTTAAAGTGTTTGTTTTATTAGCAAAAAAAAGGCTTTTAGTTAAATGCTTTTGTTTGATTATAAAACTATTTCAAAGGAGCTTTTTCACAAAAGTTTTTTTAACAGTTCATGTCATTGAATTTCGAAACTTTCAAAATTAATCAAATTAATCGCTAATAATACATGTAGCAAGGAAAGTCTTAAAAATGTGTCAGAACAAAAAAAGCTTAAATTATAAAAGTTCAAATGCAATAGGTATAATTAGATTTAAAATTTAATTAGAATTTTAAAATTATATTTTAAGAAAAAGCTTTGCTTGCAAAAGCTTTTTCATAAAAAGAAGTTTATTTTTTTTTTGTCGTTTAATAGGTGAAGCTTTAAAGTTACTGAAGGATTTTATAAAGCATAAATTAGGTTTTTTATTCCGCTAAATTTATTAAAGAAGCTATCAATTACTTAGCTTCTTCAATAAAAGCATTTCATTAGAATATTTTTCGGGATTGACAAGTGTATATTTTAATAATGATTAAAAAAACCCTATTATTTGTTTGATTTATTAGAAGTTATATTCATGGTACTTCACCTGTCCATTAGTTGCATAATTTATGATCTCAATTTGTTAGAACTTTTTTATGTACTCCACATTATTTATGCCACACTTATTTAATTTTCTTACAAAAAAAAAACATTTTTCTGTTGCTATAGCTTTTATGTAAATTAACTAAAATTACACAAATTGTTATTACATTTTATTAATAATATTTGTCTAATATTTTTTTCCATTCTTTTCTCTTCATTGCAGGTAATTTTCTCTCTATTGTTAAAGGAAAAAGTTTTGGCTATTTAAAAAGCTTAAGTCATAAAAGAAAAGAAATCAGGGTTCCTCAGAAGAAAAAATGACACTAATTCTGTAATGTAAGTTAAAAGTCAACATTTTAAAGTTTGTAATAAAAGTGCAATAAATTAAAAAAAAACAAATTCTAAAGAAAAGTTTTTAAAAAAAAAAAACAGGGCAGCAAAAAAAATTAAACTTTTTTTTATAACTAAAACCCCCACTAGGTTCGCGTTTTACTTACTGATGAGTTTTGCTGTAAGTGAATGTACCCAAATGAACAGCAGAAAATGCTCGTAATAATAACAATAAAATGTAAAATAAAGGTGAAATGCCCTAAAAGCATCATAAACTCGCATCATTAAAACGTCACAATACAATAAAGTGAACTGTACAAAACAGGCAACAAACCGACCCTCACACACACAAACACACAGGCAAAGTTCCAAACAAACGTCGAGACACCCATTAAACGAATGAAAATCCTACACAAGTACAAAAATGAAAGAAAAAAATTAAATTTATGAAAATATTGTTACATATTTTTACTTTATTTTGGCAGAAATATTATTTTTTCTAAAACAGAAAAAATACTGAAATTGTATTTTTCTTTGCATACTTCTTAGCAAATTGTCAGTATGTGTCCTGATAATAGAAAAACTGACAAAAATTAAATAAAATGAAAGGTACTCGTATGTGTTAGTGCATGTCTCAAAAAAAAGCAAGCGTTTTGTAAGTGTAAATACAGTTTTGTATATTTTCAACATCCTGTTTGTTTAAGTTATTGTTTGTTTTTGGTTGTGTGTGTGTTAGTTAAAATTTACTTTTACTCACATAAACATTGTTTATGGTGTAAAGTGTGTGTATTTGGTTTTTTTCCTTTTTTTTTTTTGTTAGTGTCAAAGTGTGAAAATCCTTTTTTTATATTTTATTATATACAATATATTATTGTTGTGTTTTTTTTGTGATACACTTTGTTTTTCATATGGTTTTTATGAAGTTCCTTTATGCAACGTTAGCTTTTATGATTATGACACCTTTGCACCTTTAAACAATAACAACAGTAAGCTGCAAATCTCTTTCTCTTCCTCTTCTGTTTTTAGTTTTGCTATTTTCCTGTTATTTCACTCTACATTTCATGCAGAATTTCAAAATAAAACCCGCTAAATAATTTATTTATTTTTTTGTTAATGCTTCTGCTGGAATTTTATTTTTTGCCAAAAATGTAGCAGCGACAAAAAATGTCACGTTTTTCCCCCCTCTTTGTTTTATTCTTGGCTAATAAACAGCAAATTATTCATATGAAAAGTTTTTAATTCCATTATAATTTTTTAACAGATTTGTCAATTTGTTATAGTTTAAGGATTATGGAAATATTTGGGAAAAAAAAAGTTTAGAGCGCAATTAAGGCAGTGCAAAAACTAAAAAATACATGAAATTTTTTAAATCGCATAAATTCACAAAAGTTTAGAAGACGCCAAAAACTAAAACTGTTTTTTTATAACATGGTTGTAGTTTTATAATGCTCAATTTGATTAAACAAAACCCTCTTAGAAGAAAATTTACCTAATTTTGTTTAAGTTTGCGCTGTAATTTTGGAAATCAGACGTACATTTCAGTCACACCAGGACAACGATCCACATCAAGGCACATTCTATACATTTGTGACACTTTTATATCAGTCGAAATACTCTCAAATGCCACCGCAGTCTCCGTACATCAATTCATTTTAGCATCTATGTGCACATTTACAAACAGTTTTAAAAAACATGCCATTTCTTATCGTTATAGCGATAAATGAGGATTGAGCGAAAATAGTACCCTCTGTTAGGAGAAATCTTGTAGAGTGATGCCATAAAGATCAGACGCTGTTAAGTGCTTAACAAATTACTGAATATTTATATCCAAAGTTTAAGCGGTCCGACTAATTTTTTGCTGCAAATTTTTTATGTTAATTAATTAACATGTTTATTAAATGGTAAATGATTACTGAATTTTATAATTTGTTGTTTTTTTAATGTAACATAAATAGTATTTTATTGATTCACTGTTAATGGTGCCCCACTAGACCTAACACTTTTTTCATTAATAGCGTCACAACTTGGAACAATACTATTATGTTGATAGAAAACTACACAATTACACATAAACACAGTGTCACAAAAAGCAACACAAATAACATAAAAACATACGTAACGTTATTTTTCTAGCTTAAGAAAACAGTTGCACAAACGAAATGTTCGAGGTCGTTTTAGATTTGATTTGTGGAAAGGTAAATGACAGAAAAAACAAGATTTTGATAATTTTTGGGTTGTGACTTTTAATCGTTACTTTATATTAGAAAAGGTGTATCTAACACACAACATTTCTAAGTTTGAGACATAAATCTTGAAAAAAAGAATTAATAAAAAAGATAGTGCATTGTTTTAGAACTTTTAGAAATGTAGGAAAAGTCCTAAAAATAGGCTTTCATTTATAAAGAAAAAGACACCCCTTAAATATGCCACACTTTTTCCTTAAGAATCATATTTTTTATTTTAGACAGCTTCGAAAGCTGATAAATTGTGCCAAATGTCCAGCTGCTACAACTGCAAAATAAAAGAATAATTTTTCTTGCCTTGAACAATTGAAAGTTTATACCCAAAGTAAATGCTAAAGTCAGTTAACTCTTTAATTTTGTTTTATAATTAGGCAAACATTTCTTAAATAAAAAAATATGACCAAAAATATGCAAAGAAAACATAAATATGCATATGAAAACTAATTATTGTGATATTTTTAGTAAATTTTTAAATAAAAGAATGGAAAGGATCAGTATATTACATCAATCAGTATATTACATCAATAATATTTGTTCAGTTTATTATTGGAGCAGGCTTTGCTATAAGCATTTTGATTCTTTCCACGACCGCCACATTCCATTAGTCGTGAGAGGTATTGAAACAAGTTTTTGGCAAGAAACTAATTGCTTAATTGCAAATTACGTATATTTTTATACACAAATCCTTTTTTTGTATGCCAACAGCGCAAAATAATTGTCCCGTTCAAAAATATTTACAAATATTTCAGTTCAGCCTTAAAGTATGCAATAATATCTGTTTAATCTTTTAAATTCTCTTGATCTTAACACTTAAAGTATAAACTAGTAAATATGCTATCCTTAAAGTAACTTAAACTCTTTAAGCAAACCTTATAAGTATGCAACAGACAATTTTGTTTACCTTTAAAGTACTTGCAGTTAAATAACAGACACTTAAAGTATCTATTCAACGTAAATATTATTTTTTTATTGCCCTTTTTATGTTTACTCCTATTCATTTAGATAAATTATTCATTATTCAATATAACGACTTAACGTTCTATATGTAATTGAAGTCATAAAATATAAATAATAATAAATTTGAATCCAAAATGTATACTCTATATATAATAAACTCTTGCAAATATGCAATAAAAACATTTGTTATCGAAAACGCTTTTAAAGCTTTAAAGAATGTCAGAGTAAATGTAGTTTCTTTGAACTGCTTTCAATTATTAAACTAACATAAAATGTATTAAACAAACATTGCGTTTTTTAAGATATTCCTTAAATTTTTTTAAAATTCTAATCATTTGATAAATAAGAAAATTTATTAATAACAATACTATACAAAGTAACCATGAACTTTTCCAGCCTATTGTTTTCTTAAACGAAAAAAAAAACAAAAAACAATGCAACTTTGCAAAACATTAAAAAAAAACAAAAAAATCCACTGCCTACTTTGAGGGAAAATAAAAAACATAAACCTATGATCAGTGTTCGAAAGTAAACCAAAGATTATTTTGCGTTCGGTACAACCGATATCCCTATTTAAGTTTGTGTTTTAGTACACAACCCTTGATACGGTTCTTAGCTATTTTTACGAATGTAATAAACATAATACAGTGTTCTCTTTTTCGTTACAAAGCATTGCAATTGTAGTGGTTTTGTAAACATTAATTATAACTATTTTAATGTTCTGTAGTGTGATGTTTTTTATATTGTTGGAGGAATGAGCAAACCAAAAATTTTACTAACGCTTTTCACTAGTATTGTATTATTTTGTATTGTGTACATGTTTTGTTTTTGTATAAATTTTTTTTTTTTTACTTTTTGTCTTTTTTTTAAACCAGATGTATTTTTTTTTTTTTGTAAACAAATTTGTGTTGTCTTTACCGCTGGGCACAACTGGAACAAGCAAACATTAATTTGCTGAACCGAACACAAAGAAGTTTGTGGTTTTTTTTAGAACGCATAGAAATGTTCTCATCTTTATGTTGAGTTGGACTAGTTCAGTATTTGTATTATGTACGAATATCACAAACGGAGATATGGTTTTTTAAGGTATTTACTACACAAACACCATTGGCGTACCATACAGAACATTAAAGTTCAGTACATAATGTTTGTTTTCGAACTCTGCTTAAGATATATTTTCTTTTCAAATACCAACAAAACACACACATACATACATGCAATCTCAAATACAAGTATGAAACTATTTTTATAAAGAATTTTATCTAGCCATCTTATACGAGGGCTGGTCATTAAGTCCGTGACTTTTTAAATAAAATGCAGATATTTGTATATAAACACTTTGTACAATGTTGCTCTTAATTTTTTATCCCTTCCAAGAAATTAAAATTATTTTTATGTGCGATGATTTCATTGTTAGAGTCAAATCTCTTTCCGCCAAACCTTTTTTCAGGTTTCAAATCAATAAATAATTATTCATTCGGCGCTTAATTTGCAAAATAGGGCGGATTAGGGGACAAATCATATCCTATTTAATGGACTCTTGCCATGGTTAAGCATTCCAATACACGAACACAAGAAATTTACTTTTTTTCCATTTTATCCTCAAATCACTAGGCAGAGCGCTATTAATGACTATCAAACACAAACTAAAATTTTTAACAAGATTGAACTCAGAGACGCCAGTTGACAGAAGCGATATTGGCTTTTCAGTTAAGAGGCGGAAAATTTAAAATGTCACGGAGTTATTGACCCGCCCTCGTACACATCAGTGTTTAAAAGCATAACATTTGTTATGTTGTAGTGTCTTTAGTCCATCGATTTGCAATTGTTTGTTTTGTTTGTGTTTGAGACTCAGCGTGTGAGTGACTGTTGCATGGGCTCTCATAGTATATGCCAATGATGACACTTTACTTGATATGCTGTTGATGAGATGAGTATATGATGATGATGCTGACGTTCAGATTGTATTGCATATTGGTTGACAGTGTTTTTTTTTTTTTTTTTTTTGTTATATTATTTTTTTAAACATACTTGTCAGTTAACAATAAAAGCAAAAGAAAAAAGAAAATATTACAAAAAATATTGTCCATACTAAATATTGATGTTTCAGTTTTTTTTTTCTCTTTATATTGTATTTAATAGAGAACAGGCGTCATATTTTTTTAAAACTGTTGCTGTTTTATTGTTTGATCATCATTGTCAGAGTTAATCGTCAACAGACATTTTAACAGAATGAACAAAACAAAAAAACAACAAAAAAAAAATAAAATAAAAAGTTTTATATGAAATTGAAAAAACAAGCGGAAAATTTAAATGAAATTTTCATATTGTTTAACAACACACACATATACACATACATAATATCCCAGTGGGAAAAAGAAGGAGTAGGAAGGCCTTCTAAAGGCCTCTGTACCCCTTCTTTTGGATGTACAAGGCCTTCTTGCTCCATTCCATGCTCATATCTTTTTTACACACGTTGTCATTGCGGAGAAGGCCTTCCGCTCTCGCTTCTTCAGCAGGTACATAAGAAGGGTAACGGGACCAAAAAAAAATTGATTTTGCTGTTGCTTGTGCAAAAAAACAATACAAAAAATGTTACTCCTTCGCTACTCCCTTCTCATAGAAGCGAGTGTGGAAGGTGTATCTTATCTTTTATACGAAAGAGGCCTTCTATGAGGCCTTCTTTAGCAGTTAGATAAGAATAGTAATTGAATCAAAAAAATCTTTTAAGCAGGCCTTTAAAAAGGCCTGAAGTAAGAAGGTCTTCTGAGTTTTCCCGCTGGGATGTAGGATGTATACATGTAAAATATAAGGGAAGAATATAAATATAAAATGGCAGTAAAATTGCTATTGAAGTGTTCTGAGTTAATTTAAATAGTAAATTCTAGGAGAGACTAAAAAGTACTTTCACACTTTTTCCTAGTATAAAGAGTATTTTTAATATATTAACATTAAAAAATCATGCGCCAGTCTTTAAACCCAAAATAAATTTAAATGTACAAGCTACAAAGATCAAGAAAACAAAGAAATATGCTTTAAATATGCAAAAAAGCATAAATATGCCTACCAATTGAAAAGGAACCTTTTGTTTTTTTAGTAAATTATTGATTGGCATTTTATAGAATATTGTTACGAAATAGATTTATCTAAGAATTATTTGTAGTTTTATTATCAAAAGTCATTTTTGGGAATACAAAATTTTAATTTAAAAGATTTTGTTATTCGTGCTTAATTCCCAGTTTTTATTCTTGATAAAAACACTTGAAATTTATTGTTGATGGGATAAGCTATTCCTATGCGCATTTCACTGGTTGCTTAGGCCAGCTCATCAGGAAACTTCATCCATAAAGATTTTAGAAAAACTAAAGATATTAAACCAAATAAAACTGTTAAGCGTAAAAGAATCATAAGCAACAGCTCTACTTGTAACAATATCAAAGTTTAAACAAAAACATCAACAATAAACAGTGAGTTTATCTCTTCTTACATTCCCCACTACAATTGATTGGAATTCTTCCAACATTTAATATCTTTAGTTTTTCTAAAATCTTTATGGATGAAGTTTCCTGATGATCTGGCCTAAGCAACCAGTGAAATGCGCATAGGAATAGCTTATCCCATCAACAATAAATTTCAAGTGTTTTTATCAAGAATAAAAACTGGGAATTAAGCACGAATAACAAAATCTTTTAAATTTGTAGTTTTAGTTATAAGTTGTCTTGTAAATTATAATTTATGTCGTATTAGTTTGAATTATTATTTGCTACAGTGTGTTTTAGAACTTAGATTTAATTATAGAGTCTCGAATTCGAACAGAATGGTCTGGAATCCGCTAGAAGAGTCTTGAATCTGCTAGTTATAGAATTTCGGATTCGAACAGAATGGTCTGGATACGAAAAGAAGGTTCTAGAATCTACTATAAATACAGGCAAACCAGCCCAATTTGTTGAGTTTGTTTTGAGAGCAAAAACGTAACGTGTGTTTTCCGAATAAGTTATCGAAACTAACAAAACCCATTTGGATTTCGCTAGCTTACACAGTTTTCATGTTTTTTTACTACATTTTTCATACTTTTTATGAATTTCCGATGTAAACACAGCTGTATTTTAATGCCCTAAAACAAAACTCCAACTGGTTTCTAAGGTTAAGCCGTGAGAGAAAATGTTCATGTTCAAACAGCAGCTAGTCGAGAAAAAACCCAAATGGAATTTTGTTAGGTTCGATAAGTACTTCTAAAAATTCCACACGAAAATGCGTTTGCACTCGATGACTTCACTTACGTTTGTACTCTGAGTCACTTACTTTGAAAAGGAAAATAAAATTTTGTACACTGAAATCTGTCATAACCTAGAATTAACATTCAGTGAAATCTCTCATAACCAGACACCGAAGGGTCTAATCAGGTGTGTCAGTACAAAAATGATGTCCTCTTAAGAGAACATAATGGTTTCTTTTAACCCTAAGATGTCCTACATGGTCTGGCCAGACCATATTTGACTTACATATGCAATATCTTTGTTTGTGGCAAAAGTTTTAAGAAACGAAGACTATGAATTCTACAACTAAGTTTTCCTAAATCGAATAAAACTAATTTGGAATCATTTGGATCACGTTTAGGGCACAAAAACCCTTCCACAGGAAAAAGTTTGCTAAGTGCACCGCATGGTCTGGGGGCCAAAATTCTATCTCGCAATCCGATTATTAACGTCCGTTGTGCGTTTTTTGTAAACCACAATCAAAGATCAGACAAAAACTCGTTTTAACTGCGGTAACTGCAACAAAGATATGTTCCTTCAACATGGCAGAGAGACAAAAGAGTATATTTGCATTGATCGTTTAGCATAATAAAACCAATTGTTGTGGGGAATGTAAGAAAAGATAAACTGATTGTTTATTGTTGTTGTTTTTGTTAAAGCTTTGATATGGTCACAAGTAAGACTTTTGCTTATATTTCTTATTCGCTTAACAGTTTTACTTTAGTTTTTCTAAAATCTTTGAATAAAGTTTCCTGATTATCTGGCCTAAGCAACCAGTGAAATACTCATAGGAATAGCTATCCCATCAACAATAAATTTTAGTGTTTTTCGCAAGAATAAAAATTGGGAATTAAGCATGACAAACAAAATCTTGTTAATTAATATTTTACAATAATATTAAAAAAAAACTGATTTATTTGAAATTAACACAAAATAAGTACAAAATTTTGTTTAGTTTACTTATTTGGCTGGTGTTTTCAATCGTGGTCTGCCCATACCATGTGGTGCACTTAGTGGTACTAAGGTTATAGAACATCGAAGGGTTAAAACACTGCCAGTACAAGTTAACAGCGTTCTTCGAAAAGGGACGTCCGCAAAAAAGGGGTCCATTGAGGTACATTGTATTTCGATTGTTAAAGATATACATAGTTGATTTAATTTCAAAAAATCTTTAGCACTAGAGAAATTGAAACTTTATTACACCTTGTCTTTGCAATATAGTTTTTTTTTTGTGAATTTCTGCTCTCTGAGCAAGAGGACTCCATAATAGCTTACTTTAAGGACCCCTTAAGAATTTTATGGTTACGCAAACCGCAAAATAGTTGTAATTTGTTTTGTTTACATTTATCAAATTTTTGTGCAACCTATTTGCTTAACAGTTCCTTTTTTTGCTTAACTGTTCCTTTAAATGTTATGCACAGTAACTTGTATCGATTTTTTATGCCCACACCCCAATCGTGGCGAGGATTTGATATGCTTTTGTGCTGATGTTTGTAACATAAAAATATTGGTTCTAGACCGCGCGCGACCTGTTAGTATACCAGCCGACTCAGTACCACTTACTAAATTTTATTAAAAAACAAATATCACCCACCGAAAATAACTTTTAAAACCATAACTTCCTTATAAATTTTGGCATTTATAGACATTTTATTTTTATAAAACTCATCTGTATGTACTGAGGAGTAGGGTATCAAATGGTCGGGCTTGACAGACTATACTTATTTTTCTTGTTTTTCATATAAAGTTCTATGTCAAATCCCATTTATTTTATTTTGCAAAATAACAGCGTTATTTTATGTAAAACACATACATAATTTGTGTGATTGTGTGATCGTAACATCTGTGCATGTTTAAAACTTGTTATATAAGCCTGCAAGTATGCTATAGTTTATAGTTTCTGTGTAGTGGTCTGTTTTATACTACAAACTTTATTAAATTTGTTGGCAATACTTTAATGTCAGTTTGTATGTGTCACAGCATGAATATGAATTTAATTTTTCAATGGTTTTTATTACCAAAGTGTTTCTAGGTAAAACTAAAGTGTTAGTTAATTAATGAATTTTAAGTGCTTTTTGTTCGGTTTCCTAATTAAGTGTAAAATAAAATTTAATGAATTTTGTTAAAAAAAAAAACTAAAAAAGTAGAAAGATATGCTATACTAAAAATTGAAAATCTACTAAAATGAAGCATAAATTTAGGGATAAATGCTTAGTGCTGTTAATTTAATTAGAAAAAAGCAATGAATTATAGTAAACCTTTAAGTACATAAAAATGTTAGTTCATTTTTAATAAACAAAAAAGAAAAAATTAATAAAATGTAGGTCAATTTGTCAACAAGCTTTTGTGAAGTTAGTATTAAATTTATTTTCATAATAAAAATTAAAATTTAATAAAAGTAATTATTTTAAACATGCATTAATTTAATGACCTTCATGTTATGCCTTAAATGAAAATTTCCTTAGTCTTCTTTAACAACAAACATCCATTAAAAACTCTTAAAGTAAAAATCTTTTCATCACCAACAGGTGGATCTGCAGCAAAAATGAGCAACTAAAATAGAATAATGCCAGAAATGAGCTTTATGTCGGAATGTATAGTGGCGATACTAACTAAACTCTAAGCCATGTAAATACATAATAAAAATTTGCCTTTTTTTGTGCTTTACATTTGGTTTTTTTTTTTTTCATATTTATTATGCAAATATTGCTTGCATAAAACTGCATATCTTACACTTTCTGCAAATGTCTAAAAGGCTGAGTGAAACTCATTTTGTTTTAGCCTTTTTTCCCCTGTATTTTTGTGTTTTTTGTTATCTGTTTTTAGCCTTAAATACAGTAGAGACTTAAATACTTTTGTGGCATTTACAACACATATGTACATATGTCGGTATGTCTGTAAATAGGATATGTAACAAAAAAACAAAGATGAAAAAATATCCTTTACAATTCTGTTTCACTTTTGCCATATACTAAACATGGCAAATGAAAGATATATGAAATGCAAACATGTTAGAAAATGTACAAAAAAAAAAATGGTTCTATTTAAATATTCACATGTTGGCTGGAAAAACAGAGTATTAAAGAATTTTTAATACATAGAGAGTCCAAAGGAAATTGTGTTCGTTTTTTTTTCTCTAATCTTTTGCCTCAAAAGATATAACAAAACAAATTGAAAAAGACTTTAATTAATTAAAAAAGTGAACCTTAATTTCGTGATTAAGGACTATCATTTTGCTGAATGACAACAGTCATTTAAGTTTAATTAAGTTGTATAAATTGACTCTTATTCGACCTTTACAAAAGTTTTATTATTACAATATTGGTTTAAATAAATTAATTTTAATTAAAAAAAAAATAATAATAAAAATAAACTAAATTGTATTAAAAACTTCAAGGGTCATTTTGTAAATCCCATCCATTTTCGCTAAGACATTTTGATAAATTTAATTTGAAATTTATTTTTTAGCAAACACAATGTTGGCTATCGATTTGTTTTGTGTTTTGAGCTGTAGGAACCAAACATTTGATCAGCCGTATCTACCTACCTTAAAAACCGAGTCCCATATAACGTGTTACCCTTCTTAGGCTTACCAAGGTATGGATGTATTTTCCATACGTAGCCTGACTAAGAATCCACTGATAACCAAAATTTCAAATCATATTTTTCTGGTCTGTCGAAAAACATCGCCCCCTGAATGCAACAAGTTGCTCATCAATGGTGACATTTTCGTGACAATTGTAAAACATAGAAAAAAATTGTTGCCAACGGTCCCACAGTTCACAAATAGAAGAAAATATTACTCAACTACGCATTTGTCGTCGTCTCAAAATATCATCAGAGCGGAATGCACTATTAATTATATGAAATTTATCTTCAGACATAATGGAGTGGCACTCCAAACCATTTTATTTTTAGCATTAAAAAACGGATCAACAGAGCTAGCTGCAGCTACGACGGGTTTCCGTTTAGTATCTGTTTCAGAAGAACTTGTTTCGCCTTCTTTTGAAATATAATCCATTTCCGAGTCTGAAATATCGGAGTCACTTTCTGCATTGATTAAAACACGTCTGAACTATTGAAAACAACACACCAAGAACTGGAAATATTTTTGTTTCTTGACAACGAAAATCAAAAATGGATTCTATACTTATTTTTTACATTAGCTGTTTATATGGACCAAATGGTCCATTAACCTAACATTCATAAGTTTTTTCTAACCTAACAGCAGGGTTAAGTTTTCTTCACTGATTGCCTAGAAATTTTCTTGTGCTTAGTAATCTTGTGTTTGTTTATTGTATGACGATATATGTGAGCGCAATTCTCCGTATCAGTTTTGTAGTTAATTCTCTTTTCGTTTGGTGTATTTTAAATATGTAACATCTCCTGCATGTTTCGTTTAGTGTAATTATTCTCTCCCACAAGTATTCTCACCTTATCAAAGTCTGGTTGATGTCCCGTTTCTGCACAGTGGGCTGCAAGTGCCGTTTTTTGTGCCTAAGGTTTGTCATTTGATTTTAAGTCTGATTTGTGTGATGATAATCTTGTCTTTAATTTTGTCTTCGTTGTACCAACATATATCTTTAGGCATATGTCAGTATCGTCCCGCTTACATTTAAGCTGATATACCAGATCGGATTTATCTAGTTTGTTTATTCTGGATTTCATGTTGTTAAACAATCTGTTTATTTTGTTGCTCGTTTTCATTGTTAACAAGTAATAAAATCAAGTCAAAAATATAAACATAACACATTTAACAAGTGAAAAGGTCTACATCCACACAGAACAAAAGAACTTATTTATATTAATTAAATTAAAAAAAAAAAACAATTTTTGCGGTAATTAAAATTTTATAATATAAAGAAGAGCTAAAAATATTTTCAAAGGGCTAAGTTTAGATCCGAAAGAACTAAAATGGCCACACTGATGCTTAATTTTTTATATTTCAATCTTTGTAACAAGTTTTAAGCATGTTTTGCTTTAAAATCCTTTTCCAATTTACAAAGGTTATGTTATGTTATCTTATGAAGGGTAATGTCCCCAAGGGCACACTTCCACTCGGAGACAAATGCGGTCCATTGTGAATCGCTTCAATGAAAAAGGTAGAGAAAGAGAAAAGTAAAGAAAAGAAATAGAGGTGGATAGAACTAAGAAAGTTAGTAGGTACCACGTAGAACTATTACCCTCTCTACAGTCCCCTCAACAGAAACAAGCGCACCATTGCCCTGACAAACCCCACTAGATCAGCCGGATTACATCCAGCGATGCACCCCATTTCGTCGGTCCAATTTACAAAAGACTTTAAAATAAAATTTATTTTTTCTAATAATCTTATTTGTTTTTTAATATCTAAAAAATATTTGAAAAAGAATTTTAGGTTTTTTTTTTTTTTTTTTTTCCTAAGCTAATCCCGCGAAGCTCTATGCTTGTCTGCGGGAAAGAAACCAGAGTCTCTGGCGGGAATCGAACCCGTAACCTCGACACTGATAGACTAGCTCGTTACCAGCTAGCCTACCGAGACACTGCTTTAAGTGAAAACTTTCCTAACAGTATTAAATTTTTTTATATTTTTTCTATATAAAATTTTAAGTGTTATTTAAATGTCTATATAATAAAATAAATTTAAACAAAATACCTTTAAATTTAAATAAAAATCAAGTTACTTTAAAATTACATATTTTCATAGTTGACTTTATTTTGCTTTAAAATTTTTTACCTTTTCAATTTTCCTAACATAAACTATTTTCCAAGTATTTTTTAAATGAAAAAAAAAAAAAACTTTTAATATATCGCACTGGATTATTAAGTGTATTAACTCGAAATTTTAAAATAGACAAAATAGCTTGATATTAACGCTATTACAGCGGGTAGATATAAATATAACGTGTCGAATTTTTCCAAAAAGTGAAAAAATAAAAATTTTTAGTTAATACCCTCTTTATGATCAAGTGTGATATGTATATTTTTTTTTAAATTTTAATTGGAACATTTTCCTTATAAATAAAATTTTTAGTTTATTAAATAAAAAGTATTGTGTTAAATACAGACATGCAGCATTTGAAAGAAAATAATGATTTAATATGTCAAAGTGTCAATAGAAAATGCCACAAACACATATTTACTGTAATCAAGTTGTGTGTGTGTTTACGAGTTTTAAATACACCTAAAAGTATTCTTTACAACAGTATATAAACATAATGTGAAAAGGGTTTACAACTATATTAGTTTTCCTACAATAAATATATGTATGTGAATTGTAGAATAACTTTGCTTACTTCCTTTCTATATTTTGCATTTAAATATCCATACCCTTCATTCTGAGCACAATGCATTTTAATTTTTTGTATTTTTTTTTATTTTCTATAAATTTTAGTATTTTTTTTTCTCTACCTAATTTATTGAAATCGTAGAAACATGTGTAACTTGTCTGTTTTTACTAATAGAAAAATGTTTTATACATATTCCGTGTCTGGTTAGGAAACCTAGGGAGGATTATGATTATGGTACCTTTTATTGTACTAAAGTACCGCAGCGCCACCAAGGTTTGTTTGATTTCGGGAATTAGATAATTCAAGTACATATTTTTAATACACATCCTGTCAATTTCTTTAAGCTTAAACTGATATCCTAACGATTTTTTATTTCCATTTAATACGCCAAATTTATCTGACACTACTTTCCCATTTTATTTCTTAAAAGTACCTTTTTTGACTGCTATTTACTATCATGTACTTAGGTATGCCAGTTTATCTATATGCATAAAATCCTATGTGTGAAATTTATTTTTGTGTATATCCTTTGGTATATGTGTGTACTTCTTCATCTGTATATTTTCATATAAAAGAAATTTTACTACATTTATTTGTAGACAATGTGCATTATAAAATGTTGCTCTAGTTTTATTTTTCAAACCATACACTTTCATACTTATTGAAAGGGTGTGTGTGTGTGTTGGCTGGTAGTACGACGTGAAAACTGCAAAAAAAATTAATAATAATAAATAAAGAAAATACAAATTTAAATGAAAAAATATCTGGCAAATGTAATGAAAATGTGTAATAAGTTCTTCTTAAACTGTTAACAATACTTAAGTGCTATCTAACCCAGAAGTTCTTAAAGTGGCAAAGTGCATATCTCAAAATTATATAAATAAATAGTTATTTGATTGCCTTCTTTTTTGTTGCATTTCTAAACCCCCTGTTTAGTGAGAAACCAGGGAATGTCCACAGATTATCATAAAATAAATAAAGTAGGCAGTTTGAGTTTCCTGACTAATTGTCCATTGTCAGTTTTGAGTACCAGATATGTTTGGCAACTTTAAATTGCCTTTTAATTTTATGGTTTGAAAACATTCGTAAACATGTTAATTCGTTTTTGGCGGTTTTTTTATAGCTTTATTGCAATTTTTGTAAAAAAAAACTGACTTCTTTCTAGATTACCACGGGATGAAAAAAGATAGCTTATCTTAAACTAAGTTATCTTGATTTAATGAACTATTTTTAATTTGTCGCAATGATAAATAACTTAGAGCCTACTTTTAACAAAAAAAATAGTTAATAGTTAAAAATAGTTAATTCATATTTCTTCAGTAGAATTGTAAGGCGATTCTTTTCTTAGAATAAACTAACCCTCTAACTTTCATTTTGAGGGGTAATTTTCAACTTATACACAAAAGTATACTCAAACGACACTTAAGAGGGTTAAAATGTTCTACAAATAATTTCTGCATTAAATTTGACTAGGGGTCTATTAACTCCAAAAGTTCGTGCGATGTATGTAAAACGCCTAGTAAAGGAAAATTTTAAAGTAGCATATATTTTTATTTTTCACAAAAGTTGTTGCAATTAAGTCAAAACAGTGTTAACCCAACAAACACGAAGTCAAACCTTTGATATGAAATTAATTTACCATTTGACATCACACACAATTCTCAAACGTTTTTCAAATGTTTGATTTTAAATGTAAATTCAAGTTGATAATGATTTGAAAAAAAAAAACAATTGACATCAAATGTTTCATCAATTTAATGTCAAATTGGTATCAAATGTTAAATTCAAATCAAAACTAAACTTGGCAATACTTAAGCGAAAAAAAATGTAAAAATTAAAAATTGCGATTAAAGTTAAACTTCTACTTCGTGGTTAAATGTGTTTTACAAGTGAACGATTTATTTATTGTGAAAAATAAAAATTATTTGTGGGTAATTACAATGATTAAGAATACTACCTAAAAAATATTATACGTAAAAGTTCGGAAATTTTAAGTTTGTTTGTGCTACAATCCTCAAAATAAATGGGAGCCTATTTCGTCTTTGCAAGAATTAGAGGACGGAAAGAACATTATTTCATCTTTTGGCTATGGTGCCGAATGCTTATCTCACATTTTATTAAAATAAAAAATGAATTTAAATTAAAAAAATAACATATTTTTATTTATGTTCCACATTGTATTATAATCCACATTTGAAAAACCTTTGAGAATAACGTTTAAAAGCAAGTTGAAAATAAAGGCATTTTTTAATTTGAAGATAATTTCCCCTTTTTTAATTTTTTGTTATTGTCACGAGCAACCATATTCCATAAATTAAATTAGACTTTAATTAGAAAACTACAAACATATTGCTTTTGCCTATGACCATGTTTTTGTTAAAAAGAGCATTAATATCTTAACCACAAATAATTATATGGAATTGTGGTAAATATTTAAATATTATGAATTATAACATGGTTTTTGGCTTCCTCATGGAGCACTTGCTTAATGATAATTTGATTGCCTGTAACAATAATATGGTTTTGAGAAAACATTATATGTACGCTTCTTAATTTTCCATACCAAATTGTTTTTTTGTTAGCGCCGACCTTACGGGAAATATGTCTTCTTTGCCTTTTGGTATCTTGGTTTTTGTAAAAAGTTCCAAAAAAAACAGATATCCTTTGCATTTAAAAGAACTGCTGGTTTCTTTTCTATCTATCTGACTGATAGCCGATGTTGTTTTAAGCGTAAAATAAAACATTTTTCACAATAATTTATTATTTTTTGTCGTTGCATTGTAAATGATTTGTGCGAAAAACGGCAAGAAAAGTATCTTTAAAATTAAAACGTTAAATTTATTATAAAAACAGTATTCACTTATTATAATAAGTTTAACAGTATTCACTAATTATAATAATAATAAACTTATTATAATAAGTGCATACTGTTTTTATTATCCCTTATAAGAGAATTTTGGAAAAATAGAAAGTTAATTTTAGAAAAATCAAGTTTGAGTTTTTTCTTTCGCATCTATTCATTTTTTTCTTTTCCCAAATCATCACTATTAATTTTATTTAAATATTCCAATTTCAGATATTTTTACATATCTTAGCATTTCACTACTGTCAATATGCGTCATCTTTCATTTTTGTTGCCAGTATTGCTCCATTTTCAAAAAATTTTGCGAAAGTGATAGAGAGTACCAAGTTGGCATTTAGCTTTCGCATCTTAAGTTGTTTTCGCATCGCAATAGAGAGTAGCCCCCAAGCTTTTAAAAGATAGTTTTGTACTTAACTTTCTTTTTTTATGTATGTTTCTTTTAGTTCCCTCAATTCATTTAACAACAGTTCCAAATTTTCACTACTTCATCAGTTTTTTATTTTATTTGATTCTTCGATCCTTTCTATAACAGCCATAGATATAAATACATAGCTTTTAGGCTGATTCAAAACTTTTTTACCCATTGGAATAAAAGAATTTTTCATCTGCAAAACCGCAAATGACCAATATAAATTTAAATTTTTCTAACTTCTACCTTTTTTTCTTGAACTTTTTGACCAAATTTAGCCCAGGGTGTCCTTATTTTACTGCAAAAGTTTCAATATGGGATTTCTATAAGTTTAAGAGTTAAGCAAATTTCTTAACACTCGTGACGGACCTTAAAACCATTTTGAATTCCAATTTTTATCACTCAGACGCAATTCTTTTTATTAAAAACGAGGGGATGGAGACGATCATCGAGTTCAAATTTGGGTCAAAAAAAAAACAGGAACAAATTGACAAAAGAAAACTCCATTAATGCTGCAAGGTCACTCCTAGAGGGGTGAATTTTTCCTTTCCTTAATTTTTCCCAAACATACTTACGCCCTATCTTCATTCTTTAAAGGGGCTCCCATTCAAAGTTTAAAATTTTATAAAATTGTAAAAAATTGTCACCTACAGCTCTTAGGATGCACCTAGACGGGTTCATGTATGACTAACCCCACTTTATTTTCCATACCCAGCATTTGTTACTAACATACCTACCAGGTATCCACTTTCTTTAACGAGACTTTTATACAAAATGCCTTTAATGCCTCTTAAGTCAAATTTAAAAAGTTGAACAAAATGCTGTTAATTATACGAATTCTCCTTCAAAAACATTTTTGTTTACGATTTTAGAGTTTTGTATTATAAACGAAAGTTTTCTTTAATTTCGGTTTATTTAACTATTTGATAAAAATGATTTTTTCGCCAAGTTTTTGTTAATACTTTTTTGCTATATTATCTCGACTTAAGATGTTTTGTCTAGGATGGAAAAATGGTGGCGGACCTACAAGGTCCAGCATTCAATATCGACTGAATTACATTTAAAATTTTGATCGATATTAAATGTTGTAATTTGCCCCCAGGTCTCCATATTAAGACTTAAAACGACATAAAGGAAATGGGGTTAAACTTTATAAGTCCGAAAATTCTGCCATTCGTTGTCGTTTTCTGAGTTGAGAATGCAATAGTGTTCAGCTTCCGTTTACTGCTAAAGAATTTTGCTATTCTGCTTATATTTTAGTATTTATTATTTTAAAAAATATGTATACATATATCATGTGGAATATCCAAAAGTGTGGGACTTTTTAACCTACTTGTCATTTTTTGAAACTGAAACTTAATAAAAAAAATCTTACAGATTTATGATCCGGGTCAATTAAATATTACTAGGTCTTCATACTCTTTGACCAAGTCTAAATAATTGGGTTAGTGCCGCCAAAGTTGCGTGCACGCAAATTACTTGATTTAGTCTAAGTTCATACGGCTCTTTCTTTACTGAAAAGATTGCTACTTTATAGGCGAGAGGGGCGAGTGGAAAAGAAACGAGTACATACCCCTCGTCTCTCTCGCCTATAAAGTAGCAATCTTTTCAGTAAAGAAAGAGCCGTATGAACTTAGACTTACATGTTGCGGTCTGTCAACGTTGTTCGTTTTTTTTGTACATTAAATTCCCATGTAATAGTACAAATTAGCGTCAAATGTTAAACGAAAATTAACGTGGGAAAATTGTGGGTACAATCAAGAAAAAGAAAACATACACACAGTACGTTATTTATTATCTCTGGGAAATATTCTATACAATTGCTGGATTTATTTGGGTTCAACTTTTATTTTATATTTTTTAAATTCATTAATAAACAAAATAAACAAAACAAAACAAAGTGGCCGAAAATAAAAAAAAAATTTAATGAATTGAAAATTTTTGAAAATTAAAAAAAAAATCTGAACTGCTGCCCAGCAAATAACTATGATAAATTCCATAAAACTACGAAGCAGAAATCCAAAAATTATGTTGCTTCAACTAAATATTTGTGAACTTTTTATGTTTGTTGTAGTTGAATTTATTTTTTTGTACATATTGTATTTTGTCTTTATTTAATTTAGCGTTACTAAAATGTTTTTTCGCTTGTTGCGCTCGTGTACTTTTGTGGTTTCGTTAAAAGAAAAAAAAAGCTCAAAAACTTACAAAATAAATTTTTGTTTTGTATGAGCAGCAGTTTTTCCTTTACTTTTTTTTTTTTCATATTTTCATTTGTTTTTTAGGTCAAGCTGTGGGAACTTTTTTCACTGCAATTTACTTAAATATTAAAACAACAAAAGTTTTTGAAATTAACAAACAAAACTACCGCACAAAAATACCAACAAACTACAAAACGAGGGGAAGGGGGTAATAAAAGACAAGGTTTCTCTTTCAGTTCTGGAATAAAAAAAAAATAGTAAAACCAAACCAAAAATACTTTTTTGTTTTATTCTTTATGAAAATATTTAAAGAAAATTGTGTAGTAACGACTTTAAAAATATTTTTCTGCTACCATTTAAAGCAAGAATTTTCAATTAAATTAAATGAAAAAAAATTTTAAATTAAACGTGTTACTATTGCTAAACTATCCTTTAAAAGTTAGTTATTTATGTTCACAGAAAAAAATCTCCAAAATTTTTCACCAATTAAAGCATTAATCAAAAATATAATTGGTTTTAATTAAAAATGTAATCAAGTGAATTAAACGTTTAATCAAGTGAATTAAACTTTTAATTAATACTATTAACTGGTTTAATTGATACTATTAATTTATTTACTGGTGCAAATTTAATTAATTTTTGAATTTATATCACATATTTTTATACCCTCCACCACAATTAGTTGTGAAGAGGGTATACTACTAAGTTTGTCATTCCGTGTGAAACTTTTTTATTATTCATCTCAGACCCCATAAAGTATATATTCTGGCTGCTTGAGTAATTCTAAGTCGATTTAGCCATGTCCGTCTGTCTGTCCGTCTGTCCGTCTGTTGAAAACACGCTTACTTTCGAAAAACTCAAAAGAAATAAACAAACTAGGTGTCAAATTGCTTGTAGTTATCCTAAGCAGTTTGGGATTGAATTTCAGCAAAATCGGTTCAGTAGGACCAGAGCTATGAATCAAAATGTGGAACCACCACCTTCAAAAACTTGATAATTTTGTTACAAAAACTAACATAAATGATGCAAAAATGCACGGAATGACATAAGATTTCGCACAAGTCCGTTTTATTCGACTAGAAATGACACTGTAAAATTTTGCGAAGGTCGGTCCATAATTTACCCTAAGCCCCATATAAACACTACTTCCGGAAAACAGTTTAGTACGCCTAAAACCGTAAAAAATAATGCAATCATAACAAATTTTGGCTCGTCACAATTTTATAGGACTATAAATGATACTGTGAAATTTCGTGAAGATCGGTACATAATTTACCCTAGGCCCCATATATGCCCTACTCCCGGAAAACAGTTTAGTCTCCTAAAACCATAATTAATAACAAATCGTCACAGTTTAAGATAATAATAATAAAAAGACATCATACAGATATTACTCCTTAAACATTCGAACTGTCGGTGGAGGGTATCAAAGATTCGGCACAGCCGAATATAGCACTCTAACTTGTTTTAATTGAAATCAATTTTTATTTTTTTCTGTGTAGAAAGTAATTAAAAATCATTTGATCATTTAATAACTTAATTTTTTTATAAGGGATTTTGGAAATTTTAAGAAGATTTATGGGAGCTTATAATTTTCTCTTTTTTGTACACCTAGCTGGTTGTGTAACACATTAAAATGCATTTATTTAACTTTTAAGCGATAATGTCCAAAAAAAGTTTTTTTAGGGATTTTGGGGTTTTTTTTAATTTTTATGGGAATTTAAAAATATTATACTTTAAAAAAATAATTTAAGCTTAAGGCCACTTTTTATAAAATTAATTAAAAGGCACGAGCTCTATGTGTTCATTTGTCCTTCAAGTTGTGCTGAAAAAGGTCAACAAGAAAAAGAAATGAAAAAACAAAAAAATGTACTTTGGACTTCAAGAAAAATTCTTGACAAAAGTACGAAAAAACAGAAGTACGGAAGAACATGTAAAATCAATTAAAATGGATAATCATTCAAAAAAGCAAACTTCGATCTACCAAAGGTTAAAATACAATTTGGTTTAAGGATTGATGTTTGACTATTGACGTCAGCAGTCGTCGATGGCTGCGAGTGTAAAACGACAAATCCATTTGAGAAGATCGAGTGGTTGCGATCGAAACATGTCATGGTAATCTGCCGGCCATGGTTCGAAGCCCGGCCACGGTCAATAATGAAAGATTATCAATAAGAATTTTAATTAATTTTCATGTTTTAAAATTCCTTTCTTCATAAAAAAATAATTTAATGAAAATTAAATTTAATGAACTTAAGCCTAATTAAAAATATTAAAAATTTGGCTTAAAAACCATAAATAGTTCAACAAAATAACCACAATACTAATTATTATTAATTAAAATATTTTTCGAAATATCGAAATTTCGATTTCCGTTGGAAATCTTTTTCAGGAAGTTTTTTATATGTTTTTTATGTATTTTTTTTAAGCTTGATTAACTTTTTTAAAGTTTAATATTTTATAAAAAAGGTCGAATAAATTGGTTTATAATTTACTAAGTAATTAGAAAATGTTATTGACTTAATTATATTGTACTTATTAAAATATTTTTTTTTATAATTTTTCATACTTTTTATTTAATTTATTCAAAATGTTGGAAATTTTAAAAAACTGTTTGGGAATTTAAAATTTTTAATTACCAAATTTAATTTAGGAAAACAACTTAGTAAACTTTTTACATAGTTTCTTGGTATAGTTCGACCTTAACTCACTATATTGAAACAAGTCAAGTTACGAGTTGTCTTTCAAATCCGATTATCTTCGTTGCTCGAGGCTTTAAATGCTTGAAAATTACTTGTATGCCTTTATTTTATCTGGCTTTAGCTTACAAGTTCTAACTTTTCCTCCTAAAAATACTCGTTCTGAAAATAAATCTCTTTATTTCTTAAAAATTAATACATTTCTTAATAATTTAAATTTCTTTTTATTACAAATTCATTTGGGGGTTTGTTTGTCTCTAAATACAACTTTTCACTAACGTTTTGCTTGTGGTTCATTCTTCCCCTATACCTCCTTCCTCTCAATCCATGTTGATTTTGGCAACTCATTGTAATGCAGGTAATGTTGCTACTTAAGCCAATATCTTATAAAAAAAAATAAAAACCAATATAAGAAAAAACAAACTTAAAAACCCCATGACAACAGAAACAAATAACAGAAGGAAACAAAGACATTTTCCTATTCAGAGTGGGGAAAAATTAAATATTTTTTAAAACAAAATAGAAGAAACTTTAATACTTAACTAAATTGTGGCCAGCATAAATACAATAGTAAAGAAAAACTTGCAAAAACTTTTCGTAAATAATACAAAATAATAATAAAAAAAATGAGAAAAACAAGAACAAAAAACAATTGGAAAACTAAAGAAAAGTAAACTATAAAATGCACGTGATGACCTAAACAAATACATAGAAAGAAGCATTTACTAAGAGAGTATAGTACAGTGGGTGACAAAACAATACCAGCTTAATTGTATCAATCGAGTTAGAAGCAGAACGGCTGTTATTTGCGCTCTATGCTACAGTAGGAGTAAGAGGAACATACATATATACCATTTGTATCAAAAATCTTTTTAAGTTAAAAAAAAGTTCATTATTAGATTATTTTTGTCCATTTTCGAAAATATTCAACTATTTTGCTAGTCACTTTAAGATTTTATTTGGAAGACAAACTATTAACACATGGATACAATGACAATATATTTTCTGCAGAAAAACCTTTTATATTGTATATACACACACTAGCACATTGACTGTTTAAGTAAAATAAACCAAATGAACCTTTTTTAAATGTGTTTGACTGTGTGTGTGTGTGTGTGATGAGAAGGATAGATGAATGTTAAAGGCTGCAGCACTTTCTTTGCAAAATATTGTGTCTAAAGGTTTTTATTTTGTTGTCTACTTGGAAGTATGTTGAAAGGACAACACTTGTTTTTAGTTTCATTACATTCTTTTCTCTTTTAACTAGTTTACCCAGCAGTTCGAAAAGTGGACTTAAGTTTTGGTGTTATTTTACCCTCTACCCCTGGTGTTAAATGAGGGAATTTTTTTTTAATATTTAACTCAGACCCCATAAAATATATATATTTTAGGTCCTTGAGTAAGAATAAGTTCATTTGGTCATGTCCGTCTTTCTGTATGACTGTTGAAAAAACGTTCACTTTCGACATACACAACAGAAAAGAACAATATTGGCGTTATTCTCTTTATTGTTCTACTAAGTAATCCGGGCAATTTCAATCCGGATTTTAGGTCCAATTAAGATTTATAAGTCTTGAAATGAAATTATAAATCCTGGTAATGATTCCTGATATTCCTGATAATGGTGGAGGTTATCAAAGATTCGGCACAGCCGAAAGCAAGGCTTTAAGGAAATAAAAAATTTCAACAAAATATGCAAAAAAAAAAGTACAAATTACACAATTTTTCGGTAAAGCATCCATTCATACCCAACTACCAGAACTACAGGGTACTTCGTATGGACATAAGCGTGTGTGTATAAGTTTTTTGTGTTTCATGAAGAAAAACTGTAAACAAGTGAAAATATGAAAAATTATTGTAAGAAATTGTTTAAACAAAACTTTATTTATTTATAAACAATGGAATTTTTTTGTTTTCAAAGTTTCTTTTTTCAAGCTTTTAATGCAACAAGGTTTCTTATGTTCTTAACGAAGCCATTGATAGAAAAAAACTACATAATTTTTCTCAGTGTTAAGAGAAAAAAGTTTTTATTTAAGGAACAATAAAAACAAAATGTATCCTCAAAGTATTTAAAGTTTCAATATAATCAAAATATAAAATTATTTTGTACAAAAAGTAAAAAATAAATTAAGGAAAAATCCCTTAAAATATTTTTGCAATTTTACTAGAGGGCTTCACAAGAAATTTATTTCATTGAAATAATATTGATTTAAAAAAAAAAGAAAAAATATATTTAGCCCAACTACTTTTTAACATTCAAAAGCATAATCTTGCCTTTAAGGAATTTTGGCCGAATTTTTCTTATTTTTTTACATCTACTTAACGCCGAGTCTATATCCGGTCTTAATACTTAAAATTTCGTCAAACTTAAGCGCAGAAAAAAAAGGAAAAAAAACTTTGCCAAACATTTTTCTTTTCTCTTCTAGTCTTGGAACTAATAAAAGTGATAAA
Organism: Pollenia griseotomentosa; assembly: GCA_963931875.1. Lineage (NCBI taxonomy): Eukaryota > Metazoa > Arthropoda > Insecta > Diptera > Polleniidae > Pollenia > Pollenia griseotomentosa. The sequence continues at coordinate 14,969,342 of OZ007564.1, forward strand.
AACTATTGGTTGGAAAAGCAAAACCAAGCACGAAAACTTTCTTAATACTCTGGGATAATGGTTAAGAAGTTGGTTGGTGTTGTCAGGAGAAAGAAGAAGGAATTCATCATTTAAAGCACTTTAAACGGATGTTCTGGCACCAGTAATCAGGCTTAAGTTAATAAATGATAAAAGAGAAAATACGAAAATTAATACTAAACACCCGGAAAAACGAATAAAATCTTTCATATTGAAAACTGCATATACATACCAAGTGTTAAGAAAAGACTGGAAAATGTCTAAGAGGCAAGAAATAAATACAATGGCTGCTCTTAAGAAGGCTAGAAAATATAGTCGAGAGCAAAAAGTGTAAGCAAAAAACACAAATGTATTTCCTACTTTTAACAAAAACGTTCATAACAATACGTTGCCTAGTTTAAGGCTCTAATAAAAAAAGATTTGAATATAGCAGAATTATGTTGCCTACTTTAAGGCTGCTACCAGTTTTTTAAAATTAACTCTTAAAAACTTTTTTTGCTTGCTGCTTCTACAAAAAAACTTATTTTTTTTTGCATATTGTAATTCCCAAGAAAGAAAAATTTTTTTTTTTTTTTTTTTTGCAAATAGCATTTATTGATAATGAAATGAGTTTGGGAAGCTACTGATAAAGCATTCAACTCACAAATAATCCAATTCATCTACAAGTTTTTTCTTTACTTATTATAATTTTCTTATTTTTTCTTTGGTTGCTTTTACACTTTTTCCATAAGTTTGCATGTTTGCATTTAATACCAACATCTGCTGCAACTGCTGCCATTGATGCTGTCTGTGTAAATTTGGCGTAAATTTAATTCTTGTCGAAATTTTTTTTCTTTTTACGAATCCATATTTTGTGTCTTCCTTTTAGTTTTATTTTATTTGTTAGGGTAATTCCTTCTTACAGACGATTATAAGACTTGTGTTTAACAAATCTTTTCAAAGCATTTTTTGCTGATGTTGTTGTTGTTAGAAATTGATAAAATGCAAAAAAAAAAAAAATTGGAATTCGTTTTACAAAATTTACAGCTGATGCTGGCTGATGTTTGTGGATTTTCGATAATGGAAATTTCTTTGAAAACAACTTTATTCAATGAATTCCATTTACATCTTGTTATCGTCTGATTATTATAATTTGATTTTCTTTTTTTTATTTATTTTTTTTTGTTGTTTAGTTTTGGCTTTTAGATTTGGCGAGGAAATAAAGAAAAAATGCATTGAAGGAATTTGCACTTTTTTAAATAATAAATTTCATTGCAAAATAATTAGCACTGCATTAGCATTTTTTTGTTTTAGCTAAAAAAAAAAATATTCTTAAAAAAAGTTTTTTTGTTAAAAAAAAATTTTCAAAACAACATAAATCGAGAAGGTTCTATTTGCACCAACAATACTTTTGAGAAAACAAAGGTTAAATATTGTTTATCGGTTTACTTAGTCCGTTTCCATTAAACTAAAAAACAGTTTTTGAATAATTTCAATGTAGTCCGGAAGTATTATTTTCTGAATTCAAGTTGTCTTTACTCGAACTTTTCATATACGTATAAAAAGCATTTTTACTTTTATTTCAAGCTCAACCCCTGCCTTGTGTTTTCTTCGTCGCACGTTTAGCTTGCAGAAGTTTTGGTTTATAGCCTGTTTTTGCGTTCTTTCAGAGGTTAATGCAAGATTTCATTGGTTACCGAATAACTGACATGTTTTTTCTCGATGTCTTCATGCTCCAAAATTTTCAATAACGAATCTGACCACCATGAAAAATGTTCTTATTTCGCGAAGCACCAACGGTACTTTTTAAAATGTAAGCGCACGTTTATATGCTACGCAAAAAGACAAACCCAAAGTTAAGTAAACTAATACGTAACAATTTGTATAAAATAAATATATCATTAAAAGAACCACTTCATTCTCTTACTTATAAGTAGGGATGCGATTTCCTACAAATGCATGTTTATTGTCGATAGTCTAAGAACGATGTCGACCAATTATCTTTCGGAATCATTAAATTTGCGTTAAAATGGCATCGATTTGTTTTTGCATATTGCATATTTTGGTGAAAATGCATATTTTTGCATATTTCGGTTTTAAATGCATATTTTTGCATATTTTGACAGTTTTGAGTGATTTTTTTTGTTAATTTCCATATTATAAAAAAAGTTCCTAAAAAAATTTTTAAATACACAAAAACCCTTGAAAATAATGTTTTTTATTAATAAATAAATTCTTTTGGAGCTTTACTGTAAACACAATATTTTTAAAATTTCGACAAGAGATGCTTTTTTCAACCGATGCAGAACTTTACATGGTTAAAGCTTCCAATGGGTTTGAAATATTTTATCCTAAACTGTTCACAAGTTACTTGCTTGACACATGGGTTATAACAAGTTGCGGAGAAAATTTGAAGCCAATTCGATAATAATGCAATTTTTAATGAAATATATCCCTTGATTCTACTTCCATCGCAGCCAGTAGTAACAAGATGGGGCCTGGCTAGATGCTTAAGAACTCTATTCAAAAAACTGATTAATTTAAGAATGTTAGAAGAGCTTGGTGATACCAGTGATTATGCGATTAAAAAAGTAAAAGAAATATAAAATTTAAATAACATTAGCATTTGTATTTTTCAATTACGAATGTATTGGTGAAACAATAACTAATTAAAAGGGGATTAGTTATCTTTATCAAGTCAAAGTAATTGATATTTGATTTAAAGCCCGACAAATTTAAAAGAAATCCAAAACGTTTTGCAACAAAAATTAATGATTCCAAAAAATGAAATAAATTTCCAATATTTTTGATCTGATCAAAGTGGGATCGGAAAATAAATTCCTTAAGTAAAAGACAAAGTTTTACTTTTAATAAAACAGTACTTATTTCGATAAACAAACAAACATTTTAATTAGCTATTTAAGTTTTTAAAGATATTTGATTAACAATAGACTAAATTTTTTATATTTTTGATTTTAGTAAAATTAAAAAACGATTTTTTTTGGAAATTTTTTAAGTTTTTAGTGCATATTTTTTATTTTTTAGTGCATATTTTGCATTTCTTAGTGCATATTTTATGCGCATATTTTCGATTTTTTGGCGCATAGAAATCTCATCTCTACCTTTAAGTATAAGAAAATTCACTTTGAGTTTAAAAATAGATTTAATCAATTTATAAAATTTTAAATTGCTAAATAGTTTTATTACGATTTTAATTGCCTAAAGAATCTTCCTAAAGCCTGGTACTCTGTTCAACATTTCACGTGAAATGCTGTCAAAATGCATATGAAAAAAACTTGTGCGGAATATCTACGAAATAATGTTGATGGAGTTGTACTCTGTTTATTTTGTGAAAAAGTTCCGAAATGTTTCTGGCAACATTTTTTTTACAACTGCGAAATAATGTAAGCTGCCTTTATTTCACGTGGAATTTTAAGCAAAAGCAAAAAATATGAACTTAATATTAAAAAAGAAATAAAAAATTAAAATAACACAATCGGTAACAGTTTTTTTTTATCCATATTTACTTTTTTTTATTAAATTTTTTATTAAAAATAAATAATTTTAGTAAAATACATGTGGCGTTTGTTTACATACACGAAACAATGTAGCATACTTTGAAGGAATAAAAACGTCGAATTGTACAAACTCGCAAGATTGGTAACATTGATAAATGCCAAAATCTTCGTGTGGAATAATCAATGTTGCTCAACATTTTTCACAAATTTGAACAGAGTACTAGGCTTAAGGGAGAATATATTTTTACGTTCTCTTAACCCTTAAACAATAGCACTTAGAAAGCACTGTTATCTATGCTTAGGTTTATGGAGGGTGCGATTCTAGGTCAAAGATAATGGCAAAAGAAGTAGCGGTTCGAACGTGAAAAAAGTACAAGTAGTTTTTGTGGCCATGTATAAAAAGGCGTAATTCAGCGAAACCTGGCACAATTTTTTAGTCAAACTATTTTCAGAATTTTACGTAGCAATGTTACATTAAAATGTCTTTGGTTTGACTCCAAAATCTTCTGTATTTTTTTTTTAAGCCAAAATCTGGTTCGATACGTGACATTTGAACGTAAAATTATTTCCATAATTATTTAACTGAATAATGATTAAAACAAAATAAAAACTTACCGTAAATCCCAATAACATATTTCTCTTCGAAAACTTCCTTAGATTACACCCCATGTAAGAAAAGTTGTTTGGAATAATTTTTTATCAAATATCACCTCTTTTAAGGAAGATAATACTAAAGAAAACATACAATAAAACATTCTCACAAATAAGAAATTACGTTTGCGCAACTTTGCACTGATTGTCCATCTAACTGAACAAATTTATGGTTAAATTTATAAAATTAGTAAAATCTAAATATTTCTCTATAATAAAAATAATCAGCTTTTAATAACTTTTAAATTTTCGGTCACGGTGGACCTTTTGACGGAAATGCCCATATATAGTTAGAACCTTGTTGTCCTAAGGTCACGAAATTTTTTCTATATTTTCTTTGGAATTGATGAACAACTAAAAGAAGTCGTAAAAAAATACCAAAATTAAATAAAAAAAAAATAATACAATTAAAGGCTGAAATAAAAAATTATAACTAAAATTTAATAAATTGCTTTTCTTAAGCCCTTATGACACTACATTTTTAATGCATTGTTCAAGTTTTGGTGAACAGTACAAATATAATGTAATACAAAAATTTACCAAGTGTAAAGAGTTAAACTGTATTAAGATAAATGGCAAACCGTCAAAAAGTTATCGATAAAAAAATGAAGTTATGTCAAAAAAAATGTAAATTTGTTTAACTTAAAATTGACATTTCAAGCTTGAAATATTAAAAGTGTTGCTGAATCAGCGGTTTATGGGCGAATTCAGTGATTTGCCGCTTTTTGTTTTTAGGTTTCTCATAAACAAAAAGTTGGCAACATTTAACAAAATAAACAAAACCGGGATGGGTAAGTTGTTTCAATTGTACTTTTTTGTTGATACTTTTTAAACAAAGATTTATAATACCTTTTTGTGGTGTTTTTTATGAACATAAATAAAATTAATTTCAACAAAAAAAAATCTTTTAGTACAATTAGGGTTAAAAAGTACAATTTTTAAAGGTTGTTTGTACAATTTTTAAAATTCTCAACGCCATCCCTGAAACAAAACCATAACAAGGAAAAAAAAACAAAAAACTTTGTTTACATTTCTTATAGTTCGCTCTTTCTTATGCGCCCCATACACGGTTCCATTCAGTTGTCAACTGAGTCTTTCAACTCAGTTGACAACTTCATCAACTGAATTGAAAGATTTTAAATTTATTTTAAAATTTAATGAAATAAAAGACAATTTTTAAAATACTTAGCTACAAAAATTAATTTTGACAGCTAATCAAGAGACTCGAGCACACACAGTACAATCGAATTGAAAGACTTAGGCTGGGTTTTTGAGATCTCAGTTAAACTAGGTTTAGTTAATCTAAAAACAGATTTGTGCTGCCATTACCAAGTTTGTTTACAAACTTTTGACGGAACAGCTTAGTTTTGCTTAAAATGTTGGCATTTAATGAAATAATAAAACATAAACCACATTTCGCCTGAAAAATCCAAGTTTAAGACTAAGTTAACATTAGTTTTTACTTAATCCACATCTCAAAAACCCATCCTTAGTAGTCAACTTGAAAAAATCAAAATCTTTTGATTTTTCTTCAACCAACTCGACAACCGTCAAACTAATCAATTGACAAAGCCATACACGCTTTGATTTGGAGAACAACCGACTCAGTTGACAATTGAATTGAATCGTGTATGGTCTGCTTTACATTTACGGTTTCTTTCTATCAATTCTATATCAATTAATGAATAAAAAATGTAGTGTCATAAAGCCCTTAGTTTTATTTTTAAAATTTTTTTAATATTTGGTATAAAAAATTTTTTTAATCTTCTTAAATAGTTTATTTAAATTGAATTGGCAATGTATATTGAATTGATATTTTCCATTTTTGACATGTAGCAATGCGACATAGTAACAATATAACAAATTTGTCAATTCACAATTCCATAAACAAAAATCTTTTTTTTAACGATATGCCATACGACAGAGCTTGTGAATTGTACAATTAACTGCCTGTTTAACAATTTTGAACGTTAACATTTGCGTAGAAAATTTCTAAGAAACAAACTTAGTTTTAAAATATTTTCCATATAATTTTTTTTTATTTCCCTAAGCTAATCCCGCGAACCTCTACGCTTGTCTGCAGGAAACCAGAGGTTAGCTCACAACCAGCTAGCCTACTGGGGCACTCCACAAACGTTAACGTTCGAAAGTATTGAACAGTTATTGTCGGCAGCAAAAAAGCTTCTAGTTATAAAATATTATTTCGTAACAAAATAGCTTTTTTTAAAGGTACCTTTTTAAGGAAATTTGTTTTTGATATAAATAAAAACTTTTCTGAAATTTAGCAAAGTTTGGAACTTTTTTTAATTTGAAATTAGTATTATTGAAAGAATTTTAAGAATTTCTCCAAAATCAATCAAACAAACTGTTGGGACATTTTTGAATATTTTCATTAATATTTATTGTAAACAGCTACTTTCTTTGCGCTAAACCAACATACTTAATAGCACCCTATTTTTATTTACTTTTAAAATTTAAAGTGTACTTTACGATTTACCATAAAACTTTTGACAATAAATAATAAATCAATTTCAAATTAAATTAAATTTTGAAAAGGCCTTAGAACGCACACACACACACTCACAACAGGAGTAAATTATAAGCATCTTGTTATCATTGTTGCCTTTAAAAAAAATAAAACTTTATATAGCGCCTAAAAATATGTGCGGGTGAAATGTTATTGTGTTATTTTTAGAATAATTGGGGGGGAGACAGTGAATTTCATACAATAAAAGTCCTTAACATCCTTTTGTAATAAAAAGCAAATTTGTAACACATTTTCAGCAGTTAAACGTGCCAAAATATTTTCTGGGAAATTAGTTGTTGCTCTTGCTTCTGTTATTGTTATTATTGTATTGTGTTGTATTGTTTGTAATGATGATAATAATGATGATGTTGCTGCTGCTGCTGCTGCCGCTATTGCTGTAAGTGTTGTTGTTGTATTTGTTTCTTTTGTTCCCTGTTTAGGAAATTTTCGTTAAACTACATTCCAGACAAAGAGGGTGTAACAATTCTAAAAGTTGACCTGCTTAGAAGAACAAAAGCAATAGCATTTTTGTTAGTGTTAAGTTAAAAAATTATAGAAGAGCAAGAAGCTATATGTAAAAGCCATAGACACACACGCACACACACACACACACACACATACATACATAAAATAATAAAAATAAAAGTTATAAAATTGTTATTTCTACTTTTTAAAGGTATAACAGTGTAAATATTTGTTGTATGTTTGTATATATTTTAGTTTGTATTTATAATGCCTTTGAAAATAAGAACATTTAAAACATACATAATATCCTTAATTCACCAGGACCATGACTAAACAATGGTAACTTCTTGGTGCTGCTCCTGCTCCTTCTTTGCCACGCCATGTGGATTTTACCCCTTTTTGTTTCTAACAAAATATTTGAGAACCCAGTAAATTAGCTTTATTGGTAGCAACAACAAAAACCAGAAACAAAAGGAATTTTTTTTTTAATAACAAAAACAGGGCAAAAGGTTAAGACTTGGAAAATTACAATTTAAAAAGGGTTAAAATTATAAAATCTTTTACCCCTACCAAGTGATGGAATAATGTTAGAACAAATAATGCAAATTAAATGTTTCAAATAAAATTTTAAGTTTAAAGAGAAATTGAGTGAAACAAAAAACCAATTAAACAATAAATTTCACTGTGCTACACAAGAAGTATGCAGGGGTTCTCATACTTCAAAGGTGGGGGAAATGTGTACTAATAATTGTTTGTTTAGTCCGATTTTTTTTTTTTTTTGTAGTGAAATATAAATACTATTAAAATAATAAGTTCAGAAAAGTAAAAAAATTGTTGTATTGGAAAGCTCTAGAAAAACTCATTTTTTATTTGAATAAAGAGAGTTTTTATGTTCCTTTTTTTTAATTATATCGCTAATAAATAAATTATCACTTTTTCCTTTTTTACGACTTTTGTCAAGAGTTTTTTGTAAATGTGTGTGAAGATAAATAGGACCAGTCGAATAAATTTTCAAAAATATCGCATGCGATTAAAGATTTATTTAAAAAATATCGCATGCGTTAAAAATATTTTATAGAAAATACGAATATTTACAAACAATTTTATAGTTATTAAAGAAAAACTTTTAAATTTAGTGTAAATATTCGTATTTTCTTTATAATATTTTTTTATCGCATGGGATATTTTTTAACTATTAACTATTTATAGATTTTTTTTTAATACTTTAAACTTTTCGAGCCCCAGTCACGGTCAAGAATGAAAGATTATCAATAACAATTTTAATTAATTTTCATGTTGTAAAATTCCTTTCTTCATAAAAATAATATAATGAAAATTAAATTTGATGAACTTAAGCCCAATTAAAAATATTAAAAATTTAAAATAAAAACCATAAATAGTTCAACAAAATAACCACAATACTAATGACTTTTAAATATTTTGAAACTTATTGAACATTTTATTAGTCATTTAAGACCGTTTTACACTATATAATATAAGTCTTAAGTATTTTGACGAAAATGCTTCCCTGATCTAATTATTACCTAAAAGATTTAAAAAAACAATAACAACTTATTATGTCAGGGTTGTATTTTCTCAAAATACTTAAGAGTTGTATTATGGTATGAAACTACTTTAATTGCTATTGAAATTTAGAAATTTCGACAAAATTTGATTTAAAATTATATTCTCTTAAATGAGCTCTGTGAGGAATGTGGCTACTATATCCCAATCCTCCCATCTAAAATGAAGACAGTAGACAAGAGTTTAATATGCTATGAACGTTATATCCCAAAAGTATTCGTGTCCATTTTAATAAATTTTTTAAAATTCGACTTAGGAAAAAATTAGCCTCGATCAGTTCTGTAAGGGATTTGAACACAGTGGCCCTCACATTAGAACTTCACTCTTAGTCGAATTTTTTTCGATATCCATAAAGTTTGATACTAAATGATTGTTAAAATACACAATGAGTTTTTAATTAAAAATGCAAAAAAAAAATTGAAAAAAGCAATTGATATTTTATCAAAACTTAAAAATTTGGTGAAGTATTTTTTATTGCATACGATAGTTTAGAAAATTAAATTTATGGGTTTTTTATATTAAAAAAAATAGAAATTAATGACATTTCATAAAAACTTAAAGTTTTGTGTAAATTAGACTTTTTTTCGCATGCGATATTTTTATAAGTTTTTTTTATCGCATGCGATATTTTTAAAGAAAAATTTGCACGCAACACCAACATTTAAATTTAAATCAAAAAATTTGTTATTCCAAAAATAATTACCTGGCATTAACATTTGAAAATGATTTCAGGCATAGTGGCTATGCAGCTGTTCTTAACGAAGCGCAGTCAGAACATCCAATTGCGGCTAACTTTTGCAATTATTGCAAAATCTTAAACGTAGTTGGCCTTCAAAGCGTCTCGAAATCAATTTAGCGATAAATTTTGATTTTAATAAGTCGATGGTTGCGGTCGTCGTATGGCACATATGACAAATTAGTGTCATTCATACATAAAAAAAAATATTTAATCATGTTGGAGTAACGATCTTTGAACGCTAGTTTCGTCTTCATTTCTGAAGAAGCAAGTACCGATAATGCCCAGTGTATAAGCCGCATCATTTTTTTAAACAATGGAGTCTATATGGACTGTTATGGATTGGCCTCACTCCATATACAGCAATATTGTTTAATAACAAGCCGAAAAAGCTTAATTCGGTAAAAGCTTAGTCAAAACCACTGCATATTTTCTTCCTTTGCTTTTGTATGTTGTATTGTAGAAAAAAGAGGGAGAGCAAGAGAAAAAAATTAAAAAGTTCATAAAATATCTCTATTGTCATAATTAAGATAATTTTTAAAGTCCAACTAAAAGACTTTTAGTTAGTCTAAGTTTTTTTTAGCAAATCTATTTAAATTTTTTGCCAATTATTCAAGTTTTAAGTTCCTAAATTGTATTGCCATTTAAATTTTTTGTAAAGTTTCTTTTCAATGGCATTTTTTAAGACAACAGAAAACAACTTGAATTTTTATTTTAGTTTTTTTTTAATTAAAAAAAACTTTGACACTTCAAGGTACTTGAGCAGCAAAAGAAAATATGTATACACATTTTTTTATATATTTTTAATTTCCCGTCAACCAAAATTTCAAATTGGTGAGTTTGTATTGTGGGTAGTAGCGGTTTAAAGTAAATTTTAATTTCATTTTACAAACATTTAATTTGGCTGCTAAAAAAAAAAAGCTGTAGTGTGTACATACAATTTTTACAAGCATACTCTCAGGAAAACTTCTAGGTGAGTGCAGAAATTCATAGACAATAGATTTTTTAAACACAATAGAAGTTTAATTACAAATTCTCAACGTCTTGGAAATTGAAAATTTTTGCTAAGATAAATTGAAATAGTTCAAGCGAATCATAATATAATGTTGTACAAAAAAAAAAAAAAACACAAGTGTTTTTCGTTATTATTAAAGAAAATTCTATAATAATAATATAAATCATTTAAAAGATAAAAGAATACAGAAAAACAATTGTTTAAGGTAATTGTTTTTCAATTTTAAAGTGTGCATTTAGAGGCACAAAAGGCTTTAAGAAATGTGTGCGTTATCAGATAAATATTCATTGTGTAGAACTTAAATCTTTTAAAACAATTTGAAATTAAATGGAATGAATGAAAAGAACACTACACGTCCACTAAAAAAATCATAGCATTTGTGTTTGTCAGCTCTCAATCGGTGTATATCCAATTATGCTTGTGTACAAATGCTCGAACAAATGAGAAATTGTAGAGTTTGTATTAAAAAACAAATGCACTACGTTAATGTACAGTTTTTTTCGATCTCTGTTAAAAATGTTTGTATCCTGAGTATTAGAAGATTTTTGCTTTTAGTGTTAAAATGTTATAAAGTTTTAAGTATACTTTTAGGAAAACAAATACATAAGTACAAACTTAGACTCCGGCATTGAGGTTAGAAAGTTTTTGGATTACATAAATTAATAAAATAGTTTTTAAGTTTATGTTATTAACCCACCAAATGTAATTTGTTTAGTTAAGTAAAAAGATGAAGCATACTTTTAGGATCAATTAAATATTATCTTTAATATGCAAACAGGTATTATGTGCACTTTAAAAATCCTTCTTTGGGATATTAGAACTTTGTTTAAGATTGTTTTTTTATTGACTTTTTTCCTAAGGTTTAACTGAACATGTAGTGTCTTTATGTATGTTTATGTTTCTTTAAAAATGTGCCATTGGCTGCAGTTCTTGTTGCATGTCTTATTTTCTGTGCTCTATATCTATTTATCTCAAGTGCATATATAACATTATGTGGCAATATTGTGTATGTATCTACGTTAGTAAGTGCATCATTGGCACTTAACTTCAAAAAAGAATAACTGCTAAAGGTTTCCAGTTTCTATAATCTACAAAAGAAAAATATCTTTTTTATATTGCCAGCCATTTTTACCCCCTTAAACATGTACTAAACGTTGCAATAAGTACTAGAGTTGTTGTCACAAAACTTTGCACAACACTTAAGCTTATCTACATCTTCATAACAACAACAACAGCAGCAAGAGCAGTAGCAACTTGAATGCACAGAAAAGTAAAGTGGCAAGAAAACTTGCAAGTGAAAGAACAAAACGACCAGAACAAAAACAGTTAGAAAAATAATCTAACAAAAAAAAAAAAAAACATTTGTCTAAATACTTGTACTAAACTAAAGAGGGTAAAAATCCAAACAGCAACAACAAAACTACCAACACTACTTCTACCAGCACCAACTACTATCAGAAAACAGCCATTAACAACAAAACGATCTTAACGCCATCTTAAGCAACACTTAACGATGTTGGAGTTACAAACTCTCGAGAAAAAAAAACTAAAAACATGGTCATGATACATAAAACAAGAATTTTCCTATAACATAAAAATACTCTGAAACAAAAACTAAATAAAAATGAAATTAAATTTTATTTGTATTTATCCTTAAAACAAAAGAAGAGGACAGAAAAAAAAATGACTTTAATTAAGTTAAGACTGTAAATAAAATATATATTTCTGGCTTATATTTATAAAAAATTTTTATTTCTTTTTTTTTTTGCTTAAACTTCATAGAGAACTTAAAACTCAAATTGTTCTTGTTCTGATATGATTGTCTAATAAATTCAATAAACTTTGACCAAACAAAATTGAATTTTTATTTCTCCTTTTCAGTGTTGTGTATTTTTGCTTCGAAATTTATATTATTTTTGTTTTAAAATAGAAAATGAGAGAAATTTTTATATGTATATATGTATTTTCTTGGCCAATTGTTTAGTTTTGTGTTTTTCTTCAGGAAATTTTTTTCCATGCACCCCAAATGCAATTGAAAATTGTTATAAATTTAATCAAAACACAAGATTGCAAACGATAAACATAAACTAACAACATCAACAGCATCAACATCAACATCAATAGCAACAAAATAGCAGGAAGAATAAACCTGTAACATACACATATGCACATATAGATATATATACACTTGATTGCTTTCATTTTAATGTGTATGTATGAGCATTTTCCTTTATTTTCTTCAGTTGGCCATATCTCTCTACTCTTCCGTTTCCGCTTTTGCTTTTAAATTGAATTTTAAAGAAAACTTGACTAGTGATGTGTTTATTTTTAGTTGGAAATAAGAAACAAGCAAAATAAATATTGTATATTTATTAACAAAATTTTAAAATGGAAGCAATAAAAAAGGGGAATAAATAAAGTTTCGACTTAATGTTTTTACAACAAATTTAAAAATAGTTGAGCACAGGTTAAGGGATTCCTGAAAAAGGAACTCTAGTCGAGATCTTTTTTAGATATTTAGAAAGCGAGAACTATTTAAAATATAATTTGGTTTATAAAAAATTCTCACACGTATTGCCTAAAATCAGTTTCAGAAAGCTCCCAAAATATGTGGTAAACGGCTGCTTGATTTATTCGGATTACAAAATAAAATTATTATATAAAGTTTCATAATTTTCGTATGTGTATTCTAAGTCAAATTACAATCCTCAATTTACTTCATTCCTAGCCAGAGGATAGCTAAAGTAAGCCTCGTTACAGAAATATACAAACGAAAAATTGTGATAGTACATAGAAAATATTCCTGGAAAATATTAAAGGAATAAGCCTATTTAAGTATAACAGCTTTTAAGGATTGTAATTTGACTTAGAATACACATTCGAATAATATGAAAATTTATATAATAAATAAATTCCCAGATTCTATTTATTTCTATAATATATAGACTGTTGAACTTGAGATAAATCGGTCTATTATTTCACCTGGCCTGAATGTATGCCGAATTTAGGGTTTTAGTAAGATATGGTCCATAAAACTGAGCTCAAATATTAAGTACATATAAGATTTTTTAACTTATTTGAAAAGTCAATTAAATCGTCCCATTTTTTTACCTACCTTAAATAAGGATTTTGTTACAATAGCGCGCAAGCTATATCAGCTAGGAAACAATTAAATTTTCAGTACTATGGTGAAGCATTAGTACTTGATTTTCTGAAAATGTTCAGCTTTATTTTTTATATACAAAAAGCTTAACATTTTGTTGCCTACTTTTAGGTTCAAGGTTTTGGAAAACAAACAAAACATATATTTATGCATTAACATTGCAGTTACACGTTTAAGTCTTTCTTAAAAGTCTTATACATATAAATTTTTTTAAGCTAGATAGAACTTTAAATTGTAAAAAGTAACACAAAAAATTAAATTTTGATGAAATATTTTTTTTTATCGTTTCAGTATACTCTGATAAATCATCATGAATAGACTCACGCTTGAACAACGCTACGAAATTATCCAAATTTACTTTGAAAATCAGTCGTCGATTCGCGCAACTCGGCATCATCGGACCTTATTTCTTCAAAAATGAGGCCGGAGCTCGCGTTACGGTCAATGGAGATCGTTACCGCACCATGATCAATGATTTTTTGTTTGAAAATATGGATGAAATTGATCCGGAGGAGATGTGGTTTCAACAGGATGGCGCCACGTGCCATACGGCGAACGCAACCATCGACTTATTGAAATCAAAATTTGGCGATAAGTTGATTTCGAGAAAAGGACCTGTCAATTGGCCTCCAAGGTCGTGCGATTTGACACCTCTCGATTATTTCCTGTGGGGCTACGTGAAGTCACTGGTTTATGCTGATAAACCAGCAACAATTGACGCCTTGGAGGCCAGCATTGTTCGTGTTATTCGTGACATACGGCCAGCAGTGCTCGAAAAAGTAGCCCAAAATTGGACGTCCAGAATGCGCTTCGTCAAGAACAGCCGCGGTGCCCATATGCCCGAAATCATTTTCAAATGTTAATGTCACGTATTGATCTTTCGAATAAAATTTTTTGTGTAATTTTTTACAATTTCAAGTTATATCGGGCTTAAAAAAACACCCTTTACATACAAAAATTTAAAGCAATTTTTAAGCAATTTACTTTCAAGATGTCTTCCAGAAAACAATTTATAAAGGCAAACTAAAAATTTACTCACTAAACTTGTAATAAGCTGGTTTCTTAAGCGTACAGTGAGCGTCAAAATAAAGTGTACAGCTGGTTTTTCAATGTAAAATGTGTTGTAAGTTGTAAGAAAAAGTAAAATTTCTACTTTGTCAAATTTGATCAGACTTCAAGCTTGCTGTCATCTGTGAAAAAAAACGTGATAAAAGGGAGAAATAAGAAATTCAACGGAAAAAATACAGTATCTATAGTGAAGCGTGATAGGGTTGACTTTTGTAATACGTCCTAAAACAGATGGATGAGCCCAATAGCAACTCGATATCAACTCTACTAAACATTTGGGAACATTTGGCCAGACAAATTTAAAAAAAAAACATAAGCAGCATGCACTCTTTGAAGAAAATTCTGCAAGAAGAGTAGCCAAATGTGTGGAATCGATGCCAAAGAGACTAGAAGCCATCATAAAAGCAAAAAGAAATCAAACAAAGTATAACCCACTTCACTTTTCTTAGTATTTTAAAACTGTACACTTCTGTTTGACGCGTTAAAAACGGAGTAAATTTGTTTTCTATTGCACTGTTTTTGTTACTTTTGAAGTATTTAAACTTTTTAATTTTAAATTGTAATAACATTGTCCAAAGTTTTGTATATAATAAAAAAACTTCTAAAAATTTGAATTCTTTTCTACTAAAATAACCCTTTTTATGTTGGAAAACCAATTGTACACTTTATTTTGATGTTGACAGTATATTGCAACACTCAACTTGAAAGAGAATCTCAAAGGCAAGCTCGTTTAAATTTTTAAAAGTATGATTTTATTGGTAAAAAAAGTATGAATGTATTTGAGTAACGTTTAATTAATCAATTACTTGTTTGTTTAAAGATATTTTAATATTTATCATTTTACCAAATGTTTTTTTTTGCTTTCTTTCTGGCTGAATTTATTTAAAACTTACTGGTAATAAATTATCGATACTGAAATCGATAATACGTTTTCAGTATGTAAACAAATTGATTTCGAATACATTTTCTTTTTATTTTCAGTCTATATTCTTTTAAATTTTATATAATATATTTTAGTTTAACTGTATTCTGAATATAAAATTAAGACTCTAATTCAGAAATCAATTTTAAAATAGATCGAAACTGGTCACATTATTTAAAAACAATCGTTTTGGAATGGATCGATTTTCATCACATGCCGGATAGTTTAGCTTTTAAAAACATTTTAATTGTTTATGGATTTAACACAACTCTGGTTTCAGTTTTTTACAAATGGTCTTAATCAAGGAGTTAACTTAAATGTTAACAAATATTTATGGATCCCCTTAAAAAAAATGATCATAATCTAAATGAATTTTATAAACGGTTGCACTTTTTACCCAAAAACATTAGTTTTATAATAAAAATTTTTTAACACATATAAGTGTCTGTTGGTTATGAAAAATTAAAATATATTTATTAAGAGTTTTATTTAACCCTCTGCATATATTTTTTGTAGCAAAAACTTATTGAAAATATTTTTATAGCCATTTTACCATTTTGTTGTCTTTAAAACTGATTTAAAGGGTTTTATATAAAAATATAAAACAAATTTGTTTCATGTCGGTAATTCATATTTCCTATTTAGTTTTTTTTTTTATAAACTTATGGGTTTGTAAGTAAATAAGAGGAATTCCCCTTGTGTAATTTTAACAACCTCTATAAAATATGGTTGAATATTTTTGCAATGCAAATTTTGTTCATAAAAATGAACATACGTACAGACATTTTAAGGTATTTTTATTTTTATTTTTATAAACCTACGACTCTCTGTTATTTCCTTTTTTTTTTTAAACAATATCACTTAGTACTCACACAGGCACACATATAAAAACAAACAACCAAGCACATTCATTCACTCACACTAAAGGACGAAAAAGGCCAAGATATGTATGTATTTATGTTAGTGTGTATTAAAACAAACACAAATACTTTTGCAGATGCATACAAACATTTATAAATGTAAGTTTTGTGGCATAACAGAAAAACAAAATATGATGTTGCATAATTTAAGGAGGGTTAAAATAGAAATACTACAAACCAAATAGAAAATTACCCTTAAAACAGGTTTATTTACACAATTTCATAAGTGTTGACTAAACTCTGGCCATATTTTAGTTTTAAGTATGAAGAAAAACCCAAACTCTTCCTTGAATTTAATACTTCTTTGCATATTTATGCGTAAAAATGCGTATTTGCCGTTGTTTAATTTTATTGTTTAAATGTCTTGCATCAAGCTCTTTTTATATGCATGGTTGAATATGTTTACATTTCTATATTGTATAATATTATTGTTTTTTTGCGTTTAAGCGTAAATAATGGCGTTAGAGAAAAAAAAGAAGTTTTTAGAATAAAAAATAACTTAAGCGTAAAATATTTACAAGAGAATTTATTGAAAAACAAATAAATTCTGGTGGTTTCGTTTAAACAAAAAAGATTGCTTGTGTTTTATTAAAAAAAAAAAAAACATTTTTTTAGGCGCAAAGAACCCATTTGCCGGAATCGCATGTGATCTTAAGGGCCTATTTTTTTTCTTTTGTATGAAATGACATCCTTTTGCTCTGTTGTCCCAATCACATCACATTAAGTGCTATCCCTGGTAATCCCGCCTGCGTAGCCCCCAATTTTAAGACGACACATACATCCCACAAATAGAGTACGTGCTGGATTCTATTGAGCAATAACTTAATGTTTTCGTATGCCTTTTTCATATTTACTGCATGAGCTAATGATACGAATGGATACCCTTGTAGGCTAGCTGGTAATGAGCTTGTCTATCAGCGCCGGGCAGACAAGCCAAGAGCTTCGCGGGGATTAGCTTAGGGAATTAAAAAAAAGACTTACTTTTAGTGGTTCAAGGACTCTCAAGCCTTGGTTATTAATAAAAGTAATCTTGATCTTCGGAAAAACAGTTGAGAGAACTGAGAATGTCTTTTTCTTAAAAACGAAATCTTTGAGCCTTTTTTTAACAGATTCCTTTTGTAACGTGGAACCTAAAAGTTGGGCCTTAGATTTAGAAAGTTTCAAATCAGATTAGTTGAAAAGATGTGCCTTTTAAAAGGCCCCGGCTTCTTGGGTAAACACCGTTTTTTGCGTCTTAAGAAAGGAACACACAGCAACAAAACTGGACGTGGTAAATAAATTCTGATTGCATATTTAGATTTAGCGTGTCAATATGTATCAATTCCACAATTGCATTGTTTTGCTTATGTTTTGATGCCGACTAGCGATAGTACTGAGTTAAATTTTTACTGCCGTAATCATAAAAAAAATGATGCTAGTTTGAAATGTGTTTCATGGAAAAATTTTCATACAAATTTAAAAAAATACATTTCAAATCCATTTTAATTTTTATGAATACGGCGGTTATTATTTTAAAAATCAAATTTTTTTCTAAAGTTTTCATGTACTTAAATAATATTCTGTATTTAAATGACTTTTGACCATTAGAAAATCCCTCCCACATATACAAATCTTAAATAAATACGAAATGTCAATTTGTGCGCCCAAATTTATGCTGTCTAATTTTGCAAAACCAGAATTTTATGCAATAAAATATTTGTCATTACAAAACTTTATACAAATACGCATATGAGTATACTTTTATAAACGAGTAAATAATGAAAGTCATACCAAAAAATAACTTGCTAAAGGGATTAAACACGTTAAGCACAAAAGCACCAATACAAATACATAACGCTTTCTATTTAACCATCATGTTATTAAATGCAATACACAAAATAAATGAAAACTATTATACAAAAACACATTTAGAGCGATTTTCATTTACACACATTCATTTAGGATAAAAACTGTAATGAAAAAATTTTGTAGAAAATAAAAGACTAAAAATGAAAAATTGTATTTAAAATTTTTTTTATGCTTCCCAGCTAGCATTTTGTATCATAATCTAATCATTTAGGAATCAGCTTCAATAGCAAAATATCCGTATATGAGCTCATTTTTCAATCATAAATGATACTCTCGTTGTGAGAAAATGGTACCCTACCGATGAATCACCTGAAAGAATCATTTGTGATACAATTTTCTGATTCCTTTTTGATCAATTTAATGGTAGTTTTTATAATCATTATTGATTCGTTTTCGTCTCATTTTTCAATCGTAAACTATGTATATAGTTTTTGATTATATTTCATATTGTTTTTTAATTGTCATGTTTTTTATTTTTTCTCCGATAATTATGACTTTTAATTATTCGATCCAGCTTTATTTCAAACCAAACAAAAGTGATCGGTTTTTCGCATAGAAGAGAAGAAACAGTTTGCACTAACTTTTATGTTCATAAATTGTCAATAATTTTTGGACTTCTTTTTTAGCCAAGCTTCTTATTTATGTATTTGGCTAACATGAAAGTTTCAGTTTTTATTTTTTTCATTTGGTAAAAACAAAAATTCAAAATATTTAAAAACCATTATTCAAACATATAAATGAATCATTTATGAATCCTTCTTCAATCACTCAAGTGATAAATCAGTTTTCAATCATCAAAACTGATCTGAAAAGAATCATTTTGGTGATTTTTACAAAAAATAATCAGCCAAATGCTAGCTGGGTTTTTACAAATAAAACAAAATATATGTGTATGCGTTTTTATACTGAACTTAGATATACAAAAATAGTTTTTCTATTATGATTTATTGCCTTTTATACTCCCTGTGTTATGAATTACTCGTTCTAAGTATTCAGCTGTTTTAGTTATTTCCATTACACTATTTAAATATTTAACAATAATATTTGAATAAGTTTTGTTTAAAATTTTTTTCTATATGTATTTGTTTTGTTTCATTCCGAAATTTTTTGTATATTTTTTATTTTTTATTTTACAACAAAATAGTTAGACACACAAATATTTTTTTGTAAAAGATATGTATGCAAAGTTTTTCTACATGTCTAATTTTGTTTCAATTGTTAATAAATAAACGTTAAATTGCAGACAATGCAACAATTGTTTTGAAATTTATTTGAAATTTTTGTCCTCTTTATAATTTTGTCATTATTGTAGTATAAGCTCAGGCGCATAGTTGGTAATAAAGAGGAATGTAAATATATAAATATAGGCATAGTACGCATAAAATACGATTAAATGTTAAACAATTAAAAGTGCTATATTCGGCTGTTATGAATCTTGCATACCCGTTAACATGGTATTTAAAACCACAATAGCATGGGCGCTATAGTGTGAAACTTATTAATACGGTCGCCTATTTTTTTAAGCGCTTGGTGAAATTAAAAGTAGAATTCGCCGATTTTCAAAACTAAACAAATCTCATATACATTTAAACAATATTTGAGCCTAATTTTAAAAACCTAGCTGTTTTTATGGCCTTATGTTACCAAACCCCTAAAATTCGGAAGGACACTTGAATGGGGTCTAGGTTAAATAGTGGATGAATTGCAATAATTTCCAATTTTTAATGCTCTTTGTATTTAAGAGATAATTGAGCTTATGGTGGTTTGACCGGTATTGAACTGAAACTAATATTTTTTGGGGGGGGAAAGAAGTTTCTTGGCTAGAGCTCGGTCATAAATAAACCTATTTTATTAATTTTCGCTACCAGTACATATTCTACTCTGTGAGCTTAAGGTGAAAGTAAAAAAATAAGGTTTATAAATCTCTGTTTCAACACATAAAGTTTCGTTGTAGACCATAAAAATTAAAGGTTTTGGGGTTAAAAATTTATATTGACGGCTACAAAATTATAGGCAGTCGTGGTTTTTGATTCCAGCTATTTCAGCTATTTGTGGACCGACATAGCTAAATTTCAATAGGAAACTATTCGGAAACTATTAAAATAAATATTTTAGTTTGCAATGAATGACCTTAAAATACAATTTCTATTTTTCATGTCAAATAAATTTAAAATTATATGAAAAACTATATTTATGTATGAATTGATATTGAAATAGAATCGGTGAAATTGGTCATTATATTTTAAAATACTTTAAATGAATTAAGAAAATTTTACTTATTTACTAGAAATATGTGCGCTTAAGATACGTTTAATATAAATTTTTTTTTTTAATTTCAATTCCTAAAAAAGTCTATAATTTTAACACAGCTTAAATTTATCAAACAAAGTAATTTTTTTCAAACCAAATGAATTTCCCCATGTTGACGTAAATTTGTGTACACCTTGTTGCTTTTATCGCCTTGTTTTAATTATTATTAAATTAAGCTTTAATTTTTTGGCAATAAAAAGAAAGAAAAAAAATGTAAAGCATATTTTCAGGCTGTTTGCATTAAAAATTGAACTTTTATCATTAAACTTTTCATAATTTTCGTATGTGTAAATAAGTATTTTTGTAAACAAAATCCTTTATAAAAAGAAGCATAAGCAACAGTGAAATCTCGCGAAAACAGAGCGGTTTATAAATGTAAAATATTATCCCATTTTAATGTGTTCTCAGTGGTTTTACTTTCCTTGGTATTTAAATTTGTGTATTTTTTTTATTAAATTTTTTTCTTTTTTTTTTTTTGTGTTATTTTATGTTTTCATACCCATTTAACTTAACAACTACTTTGATTGTTTCAGTATAAATAAGTCAGTGAGTGGGTGTACACAGCTCTGTGCAGTTTTGTAATTGTACAAGTTGAAATATTTAAACTTAAAAGCCAACAAATAACTAAAGGCTATTTTGCCAGCAACATGAGAAAAAAAAGTATTCACAAATATTTGTTAACTTTTATTTTGTGCATAAATTTTTGCAAACAACAGAAAGGGCCAAACTTAAATAAGCTCTTTTAAGAGTAATTTATGTTATGGAAAATATTTATTTATATATTAATTAAAACTAATTAATTGTTGAAAAAATAAACAGGGTTTTGTAAAGAAAAAAACAAAATCTTTGCTAACAATTCTCTTTTCTGAAAGTATTAAAGCCTAAAGATAGGCTTTATAATACAAAATAAATTAGGAGTTTTAAGAAAAAGGATTTTTTTTTGGAATTTGCTAAGGGGTTATTAAATATTAATTTAGAAGATGTGTTTTTGCACAGGCATTTTATTTAATTACTTTGAGATGTTTTGAAAGATTTTTAAAATGTGGTGCATATTTATAGGCATGTGTTATTTTTTAATGGATTAGAAAACTGGCTAAAATCTTTTGAGGTTTTCCTAGATTCCTTTGGCAGTAGACTAGTCTATCAGAACGAAAGTTAAGGATTTGATTTTTGCCAGAGACTTTGGTCTGTTTCATAACAGCGGGCTAAAGGTGTAGATTACTGTTGCTCGCTAAATTAAGTACAAAAATAATTTGTAATTAAATATTTAAATCTTAATTAATAAAAAAAATCTTATACTGCCGTATTCATAAAAACATTTTTAGTTTAATAAAGATTTACAAAAACAATTTTATTTAATAAACGTTTGTTAAAATTAATAGTCGTTTCTGAATACGAAGGTTAAGGTTTGTTTTTCAGTTTCTTTCAAAAAATATTCTAAAGCTACTTTTATGATATTCTTGTTTAAGAATGTTAAGCATACTTTTAGGTACTTATTTTGAATTTTTTTTCTTTTGAATATTTTGTTTGATTATTCTAAGAAATTGTATCTAAATCGTTACCTCATAAACTTGCTTGAAATTTATTCTATTTTATTATTTAAACAAAAAAAAAACCCATAAAATATATCTTGAAGTTTATGTCTAAGCGTTTTTTTATATATTAAAAATGGATTACAGCTCGTAAATATTTGAATATTAACAACGTGTTTTTAATTTTTTTAGGAAAAAAATACATAAGCCTGCTTTTATGTCTTTATTTATTTTCTTAATTTAATTTTTATAGAGATTTTTCTTTAATCTAATATCAAGAATATCTATAAAAGTAATTAAGTATCAAGAATTTAAATTTTTAAAATCTGCGCTTAATAAAATGAAATTTAAAAAAATAATACAATCGCTTCTAACAGGATTACTAACAACAAGCAAAGATTGTCAACTCATCAAAACCACGCATTCATAAAGGGATTTTGGTGGCAAAAGAGGAATTTATTTTTTCTTTTCAAAAATCTAATGATGCAGTTCTATACGAACTATTTCACTAAGTCTGAATTTTTTACGTTACATCTTTTAATGCTCAACTTCTTTCCAATTCCCGTTTGATGAAGCCAATGTGCTCACACGCAGCAATCGGTTTAAACTTTTTTCGGTTCAAAACAGCAACAATTTTATTCACAGCGAATCAAAGAGAGAAATTTACGTTGAGCATACACCTACGAATAAAAACACATAGCGAACTGACCGAATACAAGCATTGGTATGGATACCAATCCCCAAAAGCTTAGCATCAAAAGATGAAACGTGTGAATTCAGACTTAGAAAACGAGTTACACAAATATTTTGCCACTTTAACTACTGAGTTGCAGCTTGTGCGTATTATAAATTTAAATGCCGTTGTTATTCCTTCTTTTTTATTAAAAAAAAAAAAAAATACTTTGATTACATATAAAATTCAAGAAGAAATTATTTCCAGCTATGTCCGTCCTATTGCTGTAGCGAAATAAGGGAAGAGGGTGTACTCCTTGACTTTGCCCACAAAAATCCACGGAATTTCACCGATCGCTGAACAAACTTTTCTGAAAAAAAACTCACGAATATTGCAGTGCAGGCTTATGATAAAATCTGCTGCATACACTTAGGCTTCAGTATTTTAAATGATATTGAAGTTACCAACTATAACAACAATTTGTTAAAAATTGATTCATAGCAATTGTCAAGAACTGTATAACGACATAAGAAAAACCCCATATAGTTCAAGTAATAAAACCATTTGAATTGATAATAAAATATCGGAAATCAAAAGTATAACATTTTCAAAAAAAAAAATTTATGCTGTGAAGTTTCGAAAATGAGATAATTGGGACACGGCAAAGATATTTGCTAAAAAATATAACTGGCAAATCCTTAGTTTACTATTTATAAAATACTAATATGTACATAGAAAGGACATAATTGATACTGTAGCACTGCCTATGCTCTTTAATAAATATCTTTTAGAACTAGAGGATGTAGTTTAAGAAAGTTAAAGTTAAAAAAGGCGGTAAGCGTGGTTTATGTTGATTAAATTACACATGCATCTTTTGTTTATTCTTGCAAATGAATGTACAAAATTTTAAAACTTTTGCTTGGATAGAAAAAATTTTATGAGAAAAGTTTGATTTACATTGTATTTAAAGGAAGTGTGGAGGGCGTGGCCGATTTTAATGAAAGTGCATTTTTTTAATTTAGTTAATCAAATGCTCAGTGCCAACTTTTAATGATCTAGGATTATTCCTTATATGTTTTGCACAGAAATCTGTGAAGCTATTCCCCTGTGCGCTGCTTTAACAGCAACAACAACCTCTTTAAAAAATTTAATTTAAAAAAGGAATAATTTCAAAACTATGTACAAATACTTTTAAATTTATATTTAACCAAGTACTAAACTCAAGAAGATAGAAAAACAACTCTGTTTTATATTTTTTTTTTTGATAAATAATAAAAAAAAAAAAAAACTAAATGTGTGTGAAAACTTTTTCAAATAACTAACAAAAAGTGCAAGTAAAACGAAAGTAAGAAGTGAAAGCATGTTACTTGGTTGTTTGAGGTTTCAACCAAATTTTATCGATAATATTTGCATAATCACAAGTTTTGAAAGATATTTTCTCTTCTTCTCAAAAGCAGCAGTAAAAATTCTCCTATCCCATTGTCAGCTCTACTACATCAATAACTCTAGTCATCACCAACAAGACCAGGCTAGGCGGCAACACATGTCAGCAACATTATCATCAGCTTCAGCAATCTTTTCCTGATTTCTTTGGCTTAAACAAACAAGTTAGAAAAAGAGAAAAATAGAAAAAATAATAATGTGTTGTCATAGTAAATACAAACAAACTAACTAACACTCACTTATTTCTATATTTCTTCTGCTCAACGTTAGAAAGTGTATTTTTTCTGATTCTATTTCTTCGTTACGTTTTTCAAGTGTCATGCAAATATTATTAAAGAGAACATTGATTATTTTGTAATTTTATTTGTAAAGTTTCGTTTCATCCCTCCTCCTCCTTAAGAAAAGGAAAAATTCTTTTTGGGGCAAATGAAAATCAAAGTGTTGATTTCTCTAGAATCAAATGAAAATATGATGATATTGTGGCAACTTGTTACAAGTAAACGTGGGGCGGAGTAGTGGAGGAGGAGGAGCAGAAGGAGATGTCGATGAAAAATGTCTGCAATCACAAATTATTTAAGAATGAATCAACAGAAAATGTTTTAATTTTGCTTTTCTTTGTATGAAGGGGAGAGTATTAACAAATTGTATTAATTCAAAAGCAAATCACTGTTCATTCAAATTTTCTGTTATCTCCTAAACCAAGTTAAAGTCCTTAATTCGCCAGCAGTATGATGTTCTATGATTAAATGTCATATTGTCTTGGTTTAAATGATGTTTCCAAATTATTCATGAAGTACTGATTACATACAATTGTATAAAGGTGGTTGCTTAAAAAAGAAAATATGTTTCTTACCAAAAGTAAATGCATACTTTTAATGTAGGAAGGTGCGCAAAGGTACTTTTAATGAAAGAACACAGAATCATATAAAAAAGAACTTTTAATGGTGAAGGGTACTTTTTATGAAAAGTATCACTTTTTTTTAAAAGGAGGAAGACTTCGACTCAAGGAAGGAAGAAACAGGTAGAGAAAATCTCTACCATCTTGTTGTGAATGACTGAAGAAAACAAGAACTATTTTGTAAAAGGAAATTTTCGTGTAAAAAGGAATTTTTTGTGAAAAAATTTATTTTATATACTTTTTGTGTAAAAAGGTACTTTTTGCGTAAAAAAGTACTTTTTGTGTAAAAAGGTACTTTTTGCGGTAAAAGGTACTTACTATGTGAACAAATGGATATATTTATGTTAACAGTTACTTTTAATGTAAACATTTTTGTAAAAAGAACTAACAAAAACAGTAATATTTATGTCAAAAGGTAATTTTTTTTAGGAAAATCTGCTTTTTATAAAAAAGTAAATGGCATTTAAAAGGAATTTTTTGTAACGACATGTTGAAATGTGTGTTATACTAAAAATATTGGTCCTACCACATTTTTTGTATACCGATCGACTTAGAATTACTTTCGGAGTCGATCTTACGATGTCCGTCCGTCCATATTTTTATATTTTTAATGCCATAACTTTCTTATAAATGTTGGTATTAACATAAAATTTGGCGACGATAAATTTTACGATAACTACAATGTCATGAAAAAATTTTGTGTTGGTAGGTCTAAAATGAACTATAGGTCTGATATAAAATTCCTTTCTTAAATAACCTCAAAGCAAACGAATCTCATATAATTGAAGATATCTAAATAATGTTTAGCATAAAGAATATTAACTAAAAAAATTATTTTATGAGATTAAGACTCATATCTCATAACATAATTTTTTTCTGGTAGTTCCATGATTGCATATGAGCCCGAAATAGGATACACTCTCGAAAGTTTGTTTTTCAAAATTGTGTTAAAGTATCATATGGACGGGCTTGACCGACTCTTCATTCCCACTTGTTAAATTTACTTAAGAAAAAATTAATATTTTCTTTAAAAAGTACTAAGAAAATACCTTTTAAGAAAGTTGCTGTATGAAAATTCAAAGGAGTTTTCGGAGTTTTTTCTCACTTTGCCAAACGATATGCACTGTTGATTATAGAAGACAATTGTTATTTTAAAAGCTTCTGTCTATAAAAATGGGGAACTTTTGATATATAAAAAGTACTTTTCAGTAAATAAAAACGTAAGGATTCATTTATTCGACCCTTAAACAAGGTACTAAAATATTTCAATTTGATTAAAAATGGTATTTTGAAAAAAAGTGTTAAAATAAACTGTTTCTCTAAATTTTGTGAATAAGTTTGTACTTTAAAGCTAAAATTCGTACATATTTTGAATTAACCAAGTCTGTAATTTTTTTTTTCAAAGAAACCCTGTGTTTCTGATACTCTTCAAAAAAAAACTTTAATCAAAAAAATATATATAGAAACACACAGATTTAACACTCTTACATACAAACATTATTACATTATTATTACAACATTGATGCTGGTTGTTCCTGTAATATCCTGGACACTACGCAATTACTCATGTTTCTGATTCTCGATTGTAAATAAATTTTGCTTTTGTATCGTGTCTGCACAGCACATTTTTTTTTTTTTTGCAACAGATGACGCATGACATCATGTCAGACTTCTTTAATTTGTTTTTTTGACTGACTGCAATTAAACTTTATTTGTGTGTGTTTTATTATCAATAATAAAATAGTGCTAAGGGAGGGGAAATAGGAGCCTTGAAGAATTCAACACGAATTAAGAAGAATTTAAGCAAACGAAGCAACACAAAATTTAACAGAAACCAAAACTCTCGTTCCATTTACGAGACATAAATAAACAATATTTAGCCAAGTTATAAAAAAAACACACAAACAAAAATGAGAGTATAATGCCATGAAAAAGTAATAAGGAATAAAATATTAAATGGAAAAATTCTTGAAATTCTGTGGGATTTTTATGACAAACAATTTCATAAAACTGATGGTGTTGAGTGATAATAAAATCTTTCTATGTATATTTGATAATATACTTGAACAATGTCTTTAATTACATTATTTACTAATACAACGATTAATGCTGGATAAAAAGAGGCTTTAATATTTTATACTTTATTAAAGATGTCACAATACTTTAAAGCCTTAAACTAGGCTACAAAAAGATCCATTAAATAAAAAAATTTCAATAAATTTATAGTTTTCTATAATAGCGTAAATGAATTACAAAATTTTTCAGCAAACATTGCAATGTATACTTTACAATTTACACTTAAATGCCTCCCAAAAAGTATGCAATACATTTTCAAATTTATGTGAACAAACTACTTTAACTTTATATTTCGACATTAGCATTCAAAATCTGACATTTAAATTGAAATATCTCTTGTAATTGTAGAATTTTGTTTGCAATTTTTCCATTTTCCAATACCACCAGTCATAATTAAGCATCCATCACTTTTTAGATTCTCTGTCACACAATAACAGACTTAATAATTTTATGGTAATTACCTTTTTTGGCATCAAACAACAGCAACACACATACATAAATGACAGTTACAATAGTTAACAACGCAATACCAAACAATATGACGAGTATGATAACATCAACATGTGCGTATGTTAAACTCTCACTCGTTGGTACGTTGTATTAAACAACTCGAAAAAGTACAAAAACCATCGACCTGCATGTGTCATGGCAATTGGTGAAACTTAACAAACGTTCATTGTACATAAGGAAAAAAAAACGAAAACGAAAACGCACACATGCACTTGACCTCAGCACATAAAAATAATGAATTTAATACAAAATCCTGCCTGTCACATAATTACAACTCGAATTGAAAATAAATTTAGTTTGTGTCCTTTTTTTAACTTAAATACACGTACTCAATTTTTGTATGAACCTGAACAAAACCATCATCCATACATACATCATAACAACATGTCAGTATTTTAGAGAGCTCTAACAAAATTTGTGTAAAAGTTTTTAGAGATTTTTTTCTGGGAATTTTAAAATTAAATCATAGAGCAAAACAAAAATTTACATAGCCACATAGACCCACTCTCTCTTTTTTGTTCACATCTCTACCTAACTACCCTGCAGACAAAGTAACTCGTGTTTAGCTAGAAACATACCAGTTGGTATTTACTTTGAACTAGTTGCACATTTAATTTCGTTTTATATATCAACTATCGCTTTAAACGGTAGGTTGTCATAGAAGTTAATTTTTATGCAGTTTTATAATAGTTTGAAAATAGTTGCTTTATTTATAGTATAAGAATTAAGAGCAAAATTAAATTTTGCTATTACACCTCAATAGTTTTTGCTTTATAAGCCGATGCAGAGCAGCAGTTTTTCCTTTAGAATAATTTAAAACACTTACAGTCGTACCTAAACAAAAGCGTCACGCGTTTTCTGATTGTCAAAAATTGTCAAGCCCATACAATTTGTATGAAGCATCCCCAAATATCGCGGCGTCAATGCATTGCAATTGAAATATCCGATTTGGGCAGCGCGTTTATTAGTGAAGCTGACCAAACGTTCCGCTCTTGTTTAAGTATGGCTGTTACTCCAGCAGCCGTATTCTGTAATTCGCTCAGCTAAAGCTAAATCTCGATCGCTAAAATGGCTTATAAAATAAATTAAAAGCTAAGATTGCGGCGAATTAAATTTTTATTTGACAAATTTAGCAATGCACGTTACAGAATTGCATTCATAGCCAAATATCGCTAAATAAACTTAATAGATTTTTAGCAATAGAGATTTAGCTTTACCAAATTCAAAATACGGCTGCAGGAACCCGATTGAGAGAGAGAGAGTGAGAGCATATTATTACCTATTTTCCTATTACAAATGTTTCACTTTCATAGTTACAATTATCCGACACCAGCAGCATGACCCGATATGGTTTTCCTCATCATTCTACTGTGATAATTTGATGTATTTAACTAAATAATTTGAACAAAAAGAAATCGGGAATTTTTTTATTCTAGTTATATGTTGTTCTTTTTGTAGTTTTGCTGTGGTTGTTTTCAAAACAAACAAGTTAATCGTTTTTTTTTATCTACTTTTGTAGGTGTTGTTTTTGTTGCTTCTACAACAGACTTTGTCAGGTGTGAAGCTGTGAATTCGAAATTTCATAATTGTTCTCATTGTTGTAATCGTAACAACTAGTAATAAACTAGACCAAAATCTTACTAGTTACAAATTTAGCTACAGGGTTCTTGCTTACGTGTGTATGCTTGTATTGGGTACTTAAAAAGTTTTTCAGTAATGAGTTTCATTACGTGTTAATGAAAAATTATGCATAAAATGTTTACTCTCGGTCAATTTATTTGATTTGAAATTAAACATGGAAATTTTGAAAATTATGAACTGTTTAAGTCTTAAACGCTTGCAGTTTGAATTGATAATTTTTTATAAACACTACAATTTTTTTTTATTTATGAAAGTTAAAGAAGTCTTCTAATAAAACTGAAGAATTAAGGAAAAAATAATAAGAAACTTATGTATATATTTAACGCAATTCTCCTTATTCGTACTACTAAGTTTCGAAGTTGATTGTATAAAACTTAAAGAAAGATTTAACTTAAAGTTAAAAAAATTTTCACTAGGAGAAAAACAGTTTTAAATTTTACATAAAAGGCATGTGAAAAAGTATTTTTAAACCAACCGTTTCATTACCAAAAAGTGGACAAAATAGCAAAATATTTTTACAGTGGGCAGATATGAATATAAGATTTTTTCCAAAAAGTTTTTATGATCAATTCAGATATGTAGATATATTTTGGTCGTATAAGTGAGAATAGAGTTGTAGTGAAACAGACCATAGTCTCTGGCGGGAATCGAACCCGCAACCCCCGCACTGATAGACTAGCTCACTACCAACTAGCCTGCCGGGGCAGTCCTTTTAATATTTAATATCAGGGGTGTGATGGAAATCGAAAACGTAAAACGCCAGAATTTTAAAAGTCGTTTTTTAATAGGATTTCTGTAAAAGAAGAATTTTATGACAAAAATTATAAAACTATTTCTCTATTAAACAGAAATTTATTACAAAAAGTATAAAACTGTATTAAAAATAACTTCCAAATTCTTGCGTTTTAAGTTTTCGATTTCCATCACACCCCTGATAGTTGGTTTTACACACTTTAGAACTTAAATTGAAGAAAATCTACATGCTGGTCGACTAGGCGGCATCAAAATCTTAATTTACTTAAAAAGTGGCTTTTGCAGGTTTGCATATTAATTAAACGAAATTATATATGAAAAGAAACTATTTTATTAACTATCGAATTACATTTCAATAAAGAATGATTGAATTGATCGTTTAAAAAAAAAATGGTATGATTTTTCTCAGATGAAACACAACCGAATTATTTATAAAGTACACTTTTATTTATATTTCCATTAGTCCCTCATTTTATTTTAAAGTATTTTTTACCCAAAAACCTTGCGAAATATGCAAAAAAAAAAAAAAAACATTAAAACCTGTTACAAAAGCGAAATTATCTTAGAAAATACAATGTCCAAAGTATTTTGCCAATAAAATTGTAGTTGTATCTTTTGTCTCAACAAAAACATTAAAGTCAACAACTACAACTAAAATCAAAATAACAACTTACGCATAGAAGACTCAAAGAAACTTTACCCTTTTGTATTTGTATTGCTTAATTGCTGTAACCCAGTTAAGAGAATTTTCAATCTCTTCTACTCCTTTATGACAGTGATCGGCAAATTTATTTTGGGCACTTTACCACAACGTATGAAAATAAACAACAACGAAACGTTTACCGTCGCTTTGCCTTGAACTTCGCAGCGGGTAAAACAAAAACAATAAGAATGATTTGGCTTTTGCTTTTCAGCACAACACGTACATTGTTTTCAACCAACGCAGATGGAAAAGAACACTAAATAGAAAAGTTTTTAAGCAAAAGCTTTTCGCAAAGATTGCTAATTGATTTGCTTCGTATAGTGATATTTTTGAGTACAATTAAAAGACAGCTTTTTGTAAAGCTTTTTTTTTTACTTAATGCTTATTAAGTTAAAAGCTACTTAAAATCGGTGTTCGAAAATAAAGACTAAATATCGCTCCACAAACGTTAAAAGTGTTTGTGTAGAAAAACATTAAAAAAAACGTTTCCCTGTTTGTCATCTTTCAAACACAAAACTAAAACTGTTGTTATCCAACCCTACGTTTGGTTTTTTTTAAACGACACCCTTCGTTGTGTTCGGTTCAGCTCATTATTGTTCTTCTGTGTGCTTTCTGTTTTGCGTAGCTCCCTTTTGGCTGGTAAAAACACACCAAACATTTTTTACAAAAACCAAAAACACATACAAAAAAAAAAACACAAAGCCAGCAAAATACTTTTACACAAACAAAAAATATACACAATACACTCACAAGCTGTTCGTGTTGTGTTTGTTTGTTCAGTTTTTTATCAATGTAAAAAATAAACGTTACAGAACATTAAAATATAATGTTTGTCTTCAGCATCGGTTTGAACTGTGTAGACAGGCAATGTCTTGAACTGCTATGGATCACCTTAAATTTTAATTTAAAATTGTATTTTTTCTCTTTGTGCCTTTTTTGCACCAGATAAATTAAGTTTACTGGGTTAAACAGTAGACATAATAATATGTATTAACTTAGATAGTGTACACATACTTGTGTTAGTGTTTAGATGGTTTTAAATGCCTTGAATGTAAATTTCAGTTAAAGTAATAATACTACAAATTGAGTAGAATATAGTTGTTGTATCTAATGATGGCTTAAATAAGAATTTATTTTAGACTCTTTAAGAGTTAAGTACAATTATTTTATTATTTTGACCTAAATTGTTGTTAACATTAAAAACAACATTAAACACACAAACACAAGGAAATCTGCAAAAGTATTTATGTATAAAATGTAGCATACAAACAGGCGCTTAAAACGAAACTTATTTCTAAATGTTTGTATTGTTATGATGAATATAATAAAAGTAAAGCATATTAAAAACACTAACAGGGGTATTCACTTAAATAAGCAAACAATGGAACTTTAAAAATATACTAAACAAAATTTAAATTATTAAACAAAAAAAATGTCAACCAAGTTTTTGAAGCCAGTTTTCTACACCTCCTAAACATTTTTATATTTTGAGTTGTGCCTGCTTATGATTTAGTATGCGATATGTAGAGTGTGTTTCTATATTATACATTGATATTTTCTGCAAACCGAAGTTCTAGATTACTCCTACTGTAGAATAATCTTTATATATTTTTGATTGCCGAAATTATTGTTCTCTTTAACATTGTTGTTTTTTTTTATTATTATATTAAGAATAATTTTTTTTATTTGATTTATTTATTTGAACTTAATAAAATTATACAGATGAACTTTGTAAGCTGACAAAATTACATTTGTATTGTTTTAATATAATTTGCTTAGCAATAATAAAATTAAATAAAGTTTCATATTTTTTATTAAATGTTCTGCCAGAAAATGAATTTATTTTAAATATGTACATTAAAAAAAAATATTTAAAAAACAAACGATTTACCAAATTTAAAGAAAAGATGCAGATTTGTTTATATCGTTCTTGAAAGTCGAGACATTATAACTCTGAATAACTTAAAATGTATTTTCCAGAATAAGTTCTATAGATATCATTCCTCGAACTATTTTCATTCGTTGCTTTTTTAATTTGAACTGGTTGCGTGTAGTTACGATGGTAATTTCTTTAAACAAAAATTTTTATTGGAAGAGTTATTTAAGTTATTTCCTTTACTAAATATTTGTTGTACTGCTTACAGAGAGATAAAAAGTTGTCATTTTCGGTGTTTTCTTTTTTTAACTTACTTGTAATTTGATAGCAAGACACAAATATTGTTCCAAATATTTTTGTATGTATGTATATGATATTTTAAACCAAACTAGCCACTTCAATCCAATTCTTGCACAAATTTTGATTGATTTTGATTTTAGTAGATATTTTTTTTTTTTTTATTTTCTTTACAATTTCTTGTAAATACATATGGGGGATTCACAAGGTAGTCATAAAGTAATAAAGTCATGTGTCTTAAAATAATTACAAGAAATAAATACGACTGCTGTGGGCAGCTGCTTATAATTTCGATTTCTACTGTACAGTTATGACGAATCAATGAACATAGCATTAAATTTTTTTTTTTTGCTTGAAACACAATATTTTTTTAAACAATTGTAAAATATTATTTATGACATTATGACGATTTGACTTGATAGCACATCTTGTGAATCCCCCAATAGTTGTAATAACTTCAGAAATTAAATATTTGAACAAAGTTCTTGTAACCTATTTAATTATTTTTTTTATCAGCCATGGAATGGAAACTTTCAGTAAATTGTTTTTGAAAAAAATAATCATATTT
This sequence comes from Pollenia griseotomentosa, assembly GCA_963931875.1. Classification (NCBI taxonomy): domain Eukaryota; kingdom Metazoa; phylum Arthropoda; class Insecta; order Diptera; family Polleniidae; genus Pollenia; species Pollenia griseotomentosa. The sequence continues at coordinate 15,003,036 of OZ007564.1, forward strand.
TTTTCTTCCTTCAATAGTAGTTCTGATGAAGATAAGTGCACTCATAGTATAAAGTATATAAAACGGTTTATTCTAATGTCCTTTAAGCTATAAACCATTTTCAATCGCTTTCGATTTTCATTTCTCTTGAATTCGATTTCCACAACATGGCTTTATTATTTACGTTATTATTAACCCTTTATTTTTATACATATAATATATTTCAACATATAATTTAATTTTATTAATTTTTTAATCAATACTAATATTAAAATATTTTTTTTATTTCGTTTCAGGTAATATTTTTCAAATTTTTGGTAAGACAAATTAAATGATATTTTAAAAATGGAATTTGAATCCAATTTCTAAATGATATAAAATCATTTCAAATAATAAAGAGAATTTCCCCTGTCGGTTTTCAAATCGAGCACACGTCAATATTTTTTTTAGAGAATTAAAATAGTATTTCTCTAACCAAAATATGTTCGGAGGCAACAATAATATATTTTTGGCTTATTATTATATGGCGAAGTTTTTTTATTATTATATGGTTTCTGGTGACAATTATATGGTTAAAGCAAATTTTCGTTAAAAATAGTTTTGTTGTTACGTGCATATAACAGATCTGGTTGTGTCATGTTATCGCCATAGAAGACGACTAAAATAGAATAAAAGAGAGAGTAGAAAACACACTTACTTAGGGATTAGCTTAGGGAATTAAAAAAAAAAAAAAAAAAAAAAAAAAAAAAAAGTTGTCAGAAAAAAGCTGAGCTCTACGATTGTATTACCTGGCATTTGTGCGTGCATATCGCTGGCTTAACATGCAAACTTATTATTTAGAAATTGAGACTTTAATGCAGAAATGTGCAATAGCTAAAAATACATTGATTACAAAGAAACAAAATTACAATTATTATATTTTTGCTGTTGTGTCGTAGTGATGAGCAAAAGCGCTAAGTCCAATTTATCACAAGATAAAGTCCAACATCGAGGTCGCAATCTTTTTTATCGATATGAACTCTCCAAAAAAATTACGCTGTTATCCCTAAAGTAACTTATTTTTATAATCGTTAACAACGGATCAATTATTCATAAATTAATGATTAATAAAATTAAAAGTTTATTAAATTTTAATATCACTCTAAGTCCCAAAAAGATTTTGTCTCGGCAAATACTTAATTTTAATTTTGCTTCTACCCACATAGAAAACAAACTGAGCTACCTAAATAAGAGCGACAGAATTCCAAAATGTTTACGCAAAACATAGTTTGATTGTTTTTTTCTCTCCTGTAAAATTTTTAAATATGGACTTTGACTCTTTGCATGTTAAGCCAGCGATATTCAAAAATCACAATACGCTTACACTTTATCACTTTCGTACTTGTAGCTCCCCTGCAAATATTTTGTATCATAATCGAATATTCAAGAGCAAAATAACCGCATATGAGCTCACTCACGATCATAAATGCTCCTCTCTTTGCGAGAAAATGTAATCCTACCGATGAATCACCACAAGGAATTACTTGTGATACAAATTTCTGGTTCGTGTTTAAACTTATAAGATAATCATAAATGAATCCTTTTTCAATCGCTCTAGTGATAAATTAGTTTTAAAGATCAAAGATGATCTGAAAATACTCCTTTAAGTGATTTTTAAAAAAAATGATCACCCGAATGCCAGCTGGGTCAACGTGCAAGAGAATTTAGCAGTCAGTGATTTTTTGGCATGTGCCGCAAGTTAATGTCAAATATAGTGCTACCAAATATACTTAATTTTGGAAGGTTCAGCATTATAGTATGCGTGTATGTTCTTAAAACAGTGCTTCGCATTAACTTTGTGTCTTTTACTTCAACCTAATCCAGCGTTTCCTTGCAACGGGCACTCTTAAATCAGCCTAAAATTACAGCTAAAGATTACTTGAACCAATTGCAAAAAATCTTACGTCTTATATATGGTTCGTAGGACCATTTAAACAGTTTATTGGCGTAAGGTGTAAAATCATTTCAAAGCAAAAAATGATTAAAATTTTGAATGAAAAACTATCTCAGGTAACTTTGTATTGAGAATTAAGTTGTACTAAAACTAAGATTTTTCTTTAACAAAAAAAGCTTTAACTCCTCTATTTGCATCCTAATTTTATTTAATAATGTCCTCCATTAAAGAAATTTCCATTTCTTCCATTCAATATTACCATCCATTTAAGCATTAAAAGTTTACGCTTGTTTTCATTCGAAAAGTAGTGAATAATGCGAATATATGTGTAGTTTGTCTGACTTGGCAGCTAAAAAAAGGAAAATGATATCAATTGTCAAAACCTTTTATGCTAAAAATGCCATAAAAGTAACAAAAAAAAAAAAAAAAAAAAAAAAACAAAATCAGACTGCTGTAGCTCTAGGAGAAATTCAAAAATAAAGTTCATATAGCGGCAACTGAACTTCTTATTGATAAAAACCTATTGAGGAATAAAAAGAAAAAAAATCAAAACGAAATGTGCAAGTATTTTTTGGGAAAAATGCATAATATCCAGCCATTGCTACAAATATGTAACGTAAACATTTTAAGATAAAACTCTAGTTTTCTTTTCTGGCAGAAGAGCTAAAAAGAGAGTGAATAAGTAAGTGATGGTGCTTGTATGTGTGAATAGAGATTGTAGGGAAATAAAAAGGATGTAAATGTATAAAGTGATAAAGAATGTTGGGATATTTTTTTTTATTCTAACATTTTGTCATAAAATGGCAAAATATTTTCTATAGTATTAAGAAAAATATAAATAATATGAAAGAAAAAAGGATTTATTTTGAACAGCTTAAAAAAGTATTTCAAAATAAATAAAAATTTACCTAATATGTTCGTTATTTCAATAAAAAAAAATGTTTTTAATATTTTTTAAATGTGAGATTGGCCTTAGTGATTATGACCTGCCCGCCCCGGCCCACGGATTATGTGGGGTAACAGGGTTGAACTTGGGCAACAGGGTTGGCTTTGGCAATGGCGGAATAACCGTCTAGGAAGAGATGCTTGGGTTAGGGTCGACTTTTTGATGGATTTTCTGCTTTAACTGATGGCTGGATGATGAAGGGCACAAGTGCGGGGGTATATATTGAGGATCTTGATATTGGAAGGTCATATAGGCATCCTGGTCACTGCAGTGTATTTCACGTGGAGGTTCTAGGGATTTTGTAGGTCGTGGAACTGATAAGGGGTAATATTGCTGGAGGCTCAAAGGTCACTATAAACGTCGATAGCCAGGTGGCTATTGTGGCATTAATTGGTTATTTTTTTATTTCCAAGCTAGTGGAGGTGTAGAAATAAGGTTATGTGGTGAGGCTATGTTGGCTACCGGGTCATTGGAACTTCACGGATGATGGCAAATGAATTAGCGAAACTGGGCTTAGAAATGGATAATCCTCACTGTGTGCAGTTACCCAGGCCTCCACTATCCTTTCTGGGAAAGGTTAGCAAATTGGGTTCTAGTTTACTTATAAGCAGGAGTAAGGTATGCCTTAGAACCATGATAGGCTGAAGGGCGGTTTTACTGGAATCTGACTCGTCGGATTAATGTTTGTTGTGCGAGGACACAGAGAATATGGAAACAATTGAGCACGTTCTGCGTCAATTTCCTAGGTTACCGAACAGCAGCCTTAGATGGCTGAGTTGTAGTTTCCTGGGCGAATGGGGAGATGTCTCGGGTTGCGGGCTAGAGAATCTCACGGGATTCGTTTTGGGAATGATGATGATAGTTTTCACTATTTTTTGGGCTTTCCTTCCTCTAATTTCCCACTTTCTTAAATTTCCTACTTCTCAAGGCGTTACAATGGACCGTACTGGTCTCTGGTGAGGGTGTGAAGTTGAACATCACCGGCCTTTCATTAAAAAAAAATATTACTTTTTTATGCCACGAATTTAATTTGAATTTATTAAAAAATTTGCATTTCTATCAAAAATAAATTGCCTAAACTATTTTTTATTCAGCAATTACTTTGGTGTCTCAATTTATAGTAAACAAATCGATGATTTTTTTTTTCAAATTATCTAAATGGCTTAAAAAAAGCAGCCGCCACAAAACACTTGAGCTAAAATGTGTTTATCTAAAACTATTTTATTTTCTGATAGCAAATAAACATTTAAAATATTAATCAATTTATTTGGAGCCAAATAAAAGACAACTTTACTTTTTACTCAAACCAACCTGCTCGTAGGTACAATTGGAAGTCAAATTTCACAACCCACATATTTTATACAAAGTAAATTGTATCTGTGCGAATCTGTATGGTTTTCCATATTAACCAAATAGCAAAATATTTTATAAAAAATATTTTTTTTAAAACATAAAGTCGTCTTTTTGCATTGGTAAAAAACGTAAAATGGTGCCAAAAAACAAGAGAAATCCGTTTATGATATATGAGTTTTGAGTTTGTAAACTACTGGTTTTGTTGGTCATATGAACTATCGGTATTATTTGGTATATTTTACAACCATTTTTTTTTTTTTTTTTTTTTTTTTGTTCGATGTTTTTTTGCCAAAAATTAATTGAGTGTATATTTTTTATGTGTTTTACACACACCCCTACAAACTAAAACATTTTATTTCCTTTATTTTATTTATTTGCAGAGATTTTTTTATTGTTCCTAAAGTGCAAAATGATTTTTCTAACTTTGAAATAAATTTTTAATACTTGAACAATTTTAAGGTTTTTTACTTTGTTTTATGAACGTATTTGTAGATTTTATAGATATTAAATTGAAGGAAGTTAAAATTTTACATTTAAAAGCATATTTAAAGGGGATATGTTAAGTTGCTAGCAAATGTATACTTTAAGGGGCTGTCATAATTGTTAGACATAGAAGTAATCTTAATTTCCTTTGGAAATCTTCCCAATGATTTTCTTTCTGAATATTAAATAGTTGAATTTAACAAAGGAAATCGAAAATAAAATAATATTTTAATTAAAAAAAAAACCAAAGTGACATTTAGATAAAAATAATAATTATAGAAGAAAGTTAATATTTTAGAAGATCGTAAGACATTAAAAACATATTTTTAGTGCTGCCTATTTTAGGCTTTTATTGTAAACTCTGGGACCATCTGCAGAGCTGCACGTAGTGTGAAACATTTCAAACTGTCATTCACTTAGGAGCAGTGTTCGAAAATAAAGAGTACATTCTTTAGCGTTCGGCTCACACACCTAGGAACGATATCAATTTTGTTAGTGTTTGTGTAGACGAACACATCCCTTAATACCGCTCGTAACTATTTTTAAGAAAGAGCCGAACAAAATATATGGTTCTGTTCTTCGTTAAAAAACAGAACAATTGCAGTGATACTGTAGACAAACATTATATTTTAATGTTCTGTAATGTTTCTTTTTTTACATTTATAATGAAATGAGCAAACAAAAAATTTTAGCAACGATCGCAGCTGGCTTCTTGTTTTTTTTTTTCGAATGTGTATTTTGTTTTTGCAAAAAATGTTTGGTTTTTTTTACCAGCCAAAAGCGACGAACATTATAGTTTGTGGTTTTAAAAAAAAAACCCGAACGGAATTAAATGTTTTCATCTTTTGTTGAGTTTGATAAAAACAGCATTATGTTTGTGTTCGAAAGATGACAAAAAGGAAAACATTATTTCTTTAATGATTTACTACACAAACACTATTAGCGTTTGTGTTTCCCACAAATCTACCGAACCGGACACTAAGGAGCGATATTTAGTGTTTGTTTTCGAACACTGGTTAGGAGTGACCCTAAATTATTCCTCTGCCTGAATGTTCCAGCAGGTCACTACTTCCGTTCATACACCAAGTAGTTTCCGGGCAAAAGTTCTCAAGCTTCCGTAGAAAGCTAATAAGAGTGCGAAAGCGAACAGTTACATCGTGAGATTGGACCCACAGATAGCAGCCCTATCACTAATAAAGGAAAAGAGGACCAGCAACCCATCTTTTTGAAATCCACAATACTAACGAATCGCTTAATAAATAGGAACCCTTTTTTCCAGTGGATGGCTTAGAGCTTAAACGAACCAAGTCATTAAATATATTACATATATGTATCTCAAAGCTGATGTGAAATTCTACGAAAATGTTAGCTCCATCCAGTTTTGAAACGGAATAAATCAAAAAGTGTTTCGTTCCTAAGGTAACGGTAATAAACCCAAGTCAATGGCTCTAGAATTTAATGGCAGTTCACTTACTCAAACTTATAATATTTTTGAATTTTTTTTTACTTGTTTCGCTCCAGCTCTAAGCCCTTCGCGAGTTTCAATCATTTTAAAGACAAACGTTTTGAAGAAAGTACAATTTCTAATATGTTTCTTTAGTACTGCCTAGTTTATGGCTTTCATTGTAAACCCCCATATATACGAACTTCGAGCATAAATCTAAATTTTTAAAAACTAAAAAAAATTGATGAAAAAATATCTATAAAAATTTTACTGCAAATAATGACCAGCGATTTAAATACATAATTTTAAAAATTGTTAAGCCTTTCGCCTAAAAGTATACAGCAGTAAGTTTTTCCCTCTCTCAATTGCGTAAAACTTTATATCAGCATCAAAGTATGCAACAATATTTCAACTTTAATAATACCCTCAACTAAATTTTAATCAATTTTATAGCTCAACAAAAAAATAAATACCATTAAATGTTTGAAAAGAAAAAAGGCGTTACGTTTAAAGGTGTTTAAATCTCATTATCTAGCACCATGTTTCAAGGAACAGAAAAAAATACTGCTGTGACCTTTTTATAAGGATCTTTAAACAAAATTTATATTTTCAAATTTAATTTTTTTTTTCTAGCTCCCCTTGTATTTTCTGCTTAAGACCCTGTTAAAGGTATTTAAATACCGAAATAATAAGCTAATTAAGTTAAAGGAAACATTTTTTTCCTTAAGCATAAAATAAAAATGTATAATGGAAAAGCTTTATTGTTCTGCTTCCTCTTTTTTTAAGAATTTTATATATAAAATATATAAAGCAGTTTACTAAACAGACGTTTGTAATTTACAAACGTATTACAAGAAACTGTCACCATTTTTCAAGCTTAGTAAATGTTATTTTTTCCTCGGGTCTTTTTTTGGTTTTTTTTTCCTAAAGCTTTTGCACTCCTCCTGGAATGACAGTGTTTTATTCTAATAAATTTGTTTATTATGGCCAAAGGAAGGAAATAAAAAGTTATAAAAGTGTCCCCCTTTGTAGCATATTTAAAAATTATTTTAGTGTTTCGTAACAAGGAATAATTATCATCATCATCAAGTAAATGGCTAACATTTAAAGTTAATTAATTAATTTTTATTTTTTTTATAAAATATTGAAAAAAAATTTAGATTTTTAAATACAAAATGTTTTAAAAACAATAAATCCATATAAAGCCTAAAAGTATGCTTAAAATTGCTTTGAAATTGCGTTCTGGATTTTTTTAAAAAGCCTTAAGTTATGCTTTACTTTTTGTTGTTATAGAATTTTCAAATAAATTTGTTTACTTTTTCATTGTACTTTTAATTCTAAGCTCTTTCAATTTCTTGGCACATCCAGCTGCCTACTAAAAACATGACAGGGCCAATAAAGTTGTCACTTTAGAAATTGCTTAGTTTCTTTAATTTTTTTCTTTCTTATGAAAATATTAAATTTTTTAAGTTCTTTTTACTTTTATTAACATTTAAATAAACAAGAATTGTCTTTCAATTATGCAAGCGAGTTTTTAAATCATACTTTAAGGATTTACTTCCGTTTTAAACTCCAAACATATTTTTTCTACAATTTTATTTTTACCAGGTTTGGTTTCCTTTGTAAAGAGTGTTTTTTAAGCCTGATCGAACTTTATAGCAACGTAAAAAATATTACAAAAAATTTATTTTTAATCAAAAAAATCTCGAGGCATTCTGGACGTCCAAATTTAAGCATTTTTTCGAACACGGCTGGCAGTGTGTCACAAATAACAATGTTGGCCTTCAAGGCGTCAATTGTTGCTGGTTAATCAGTGACTTCAATTAGCCCACAAGAATTAATCGAGAGGTTTCAAATCGCAATCTCTTGGAGGTCAATTGACTCGTCTATTGCTCGTTTGTTGCGATTGCTGTATGTCACGTTGCGTTTTTCTGAATAATTTCGTTTCGTGATTCAAGCGTCAATCTATTCCTTATCATTTGCCAGAGTATATATCGCACAATAAATCGCAAACAGACACAACACAAATTTTATGGAAATCATTAATTTTTCTTCTAATCTTTACCGTTCAGGAATATTTTGTTTGCCTCAATGTTTTCTCTAACTCTTCCTTTTAAACATTTGTGGAACTCAGTTAGATTGAAGAACTGCAACCATGGTTTCGAAGCCATTTTTCTGCCTTTCTTAAAAATTTTTGAATTTTGAGTTGGGCTTGTTTATGATTTAGTGTGCGATATATGTATATAAATATAAGTTACCATCGTTCCCACAATATATCTATATTTAATGCTAACGCCTTTACTACACTACCAACTCTTTCGACTGCTGTTTACTAAAGACCTGCACGAATGCATTTCAAGACATTCGTTTGGTTTTTAAATACTGATTGTCGATTGCTCTTTGCTAACGTATCAAATACTGTATTGTGAAAAACACATAAAGCTCGAAAAAAATATAAACACACAATTGCAAATGAATTGTAATAAGTGTGTTATAAACGAGCAACTACGAAGTGTAAAGAGTAAGGAATATACTCCACACTTCAACGAAACAAAAAAATCACACTAACTACACCAAATCACACCAAACAACAGTAACTGCTCACTTCTACAACAATACAACAAGACAAAAAACTACAGGCATTTTGTTTTTGTAAAATTCCTCGTCGTTGTCAATATCTAACTACAACATAGGCAAAACAAAAGGAAAATTGTGTTTTGTGTGCATGTATGTGTGGCAGATCACACAGTGTGTATTGATAGTTGACCGTACATTACTGTGTGAGTCTATACACAATTGTTGTGTGTTGTGTTTTCGTTCACATTGCGTTAATTTGTATAAATCAAACTACTGCTTAACACGGATCTGTTTGAAACCAACTACTGTTTTAACATTGATTTGGTTTTTCTTTATGCATCATTCGAACTAATTTAAAAAAAAAAATAAGTGTTTGACACAACAATAACTTGGTGTGGAGAACTGTGAACAAGAAACGAATGCATTCGTGCAGGGCTTTACTGTTTACCTCGGCCTAAATCTGTCTTCTCCATGTATGAGCTTAGCGTTCTTTTGCTTGTTCCAGTCGATGGCAATACTTCAAAGTCTATTTTGGAGCTTCTCGATTGTTTGGTAGGTTCTTGTGGCAGTTTTATTGACTACCTTGAGCACCTTTGCAATTTGGGTTGTATTGGCCTGTTTTATCGCTAAACCCGTCCGTGTGTTCGTAATACACGTGTTTCCTCAAGAACCCAATCTTTTGTGGTCGATTGGCCGGTGCTTCGAACAACGCATTACAGGGAAAATTTGTTTTTTGGCCGGACTGTTTGTGTGTGAAATAACCTTCATGCTAAAATCTTCCCTCTCAGTTTTATCAAAAATAAATTTAAGTCGAATATTCACAAGAACTACTTTCTCTTTTTCCTTCCCATAACCTATTTTCCTAGTTCCAACACAATCCTAGTGATGTCATTAGTGTGCCTTTCACGCCATTTGCGTCTCCTTATTTCAATCGATTCGAAATTCCCAAGCAGCTCACTACTTCCGGTCTTATACTAAGTATCTCCTGGTAATGTCTCTCAAACACCCGTCTGTCGACAGCTAAAGTGAGAAGGCACACAGTTGAGTAACCTGAATGGCATGCTAAAACCGATGCGTCTCAGGTAACTAGGTGGCCACCGAAATGAACAGGCACTGAAACTCTACTGTTCGACCTGCCTAGAGGTTGTTGGCAGCCCCAACACTAGGATCGGATGGGAGGCCTAATCAGTCCCTCAATCTTAAACTGAAATGATTACTGAAACCGCAAAAAATAATTGCGGCCCTTTGTTCCTACTAGGAACAACAGGACATAATATCTATATATATAAAAATGAAAAATGTTTGTATGTTTGTTTGTTTGTTTGTTTGTTTGTTTGTTTGTTTGTTTGTTTGTTTGTTTGTTTGTTTGTTTGTTTGTTGGCTTATAGACTCCTAAACTACTAAACCGATTTTCCTGAAATTTTTACAGATACATCACGTGAGCCCTAAAAATAAAATAGGCTACTTATTTTTTCGATAGGGGCAGGGGAATTCCCCCATAGGATGCCAATATTAATTATCGCATATATTAAGATCCGCTGAACGCATTATGCAGAACTTTTGGTAGTAAGATCTTCTGAGCCCCAAAATTAAAATAAAATAGCAGCGGGGGAAGTGGATTCCCCCATAGGACGCCAATGTTTAACATCGCATATCTAAAGAACTGTAATAGTGAGAATGTTCAAACTTTCTAGAAGTCACTCTTATGGTATACAACACTTTTGAAAATAACAATAAAGCGGGTAGGCGCAGGGGTGGAAATACCTCCCATAGGATGCATATATTAAATATCGCTCAACTGAAGAACTATTAAAGGGACAGTCTTCAAACGTGGTTAAAGCTACTATTATGGTAAAATATAAATTTCAATATAAAAATTTGCGGGGTTGACAGGGGAGGAGCAGTACCCCTCATAGATAGAAATATAATTAAGAGCCGCTGCACGCATTTTGTTGAACTTTTGGTAGTAGGATCTTCAGAGCCCCAAAATTGAAATAAAATAGCAGCGGGGGAAGTGGTACCCACCATAGAACGCCAATGGTTAATATCGCATATCTTAAGAACTTTTATAGTGAGAATGTTCAAACTTTGCAGAAGTCTCTCTTATGGTATACAACACTTTTGAAAATAAAAATAAAGCGGGAAGGCGCAGGGGGGAAATACCTTCCATAGGATGCATAAATTAAATATCGCTCAACAGAAGAACTATTAAAGGGAGAGTCTTCAAACATGGTTACAGCTACTACTATGGTAAACTATAAATTTCAATATAAAAATGGGCGGGGTAGACAGAGGAGGAGCAGTACCCCTCATAGATAGCAATATTAATAAGAACCGCTGCAAGCAATTTGTTGAACTTTTGGTAGTAGGATGTTCTGAGTCCCAAAATTTAAACACAATAGCAGCGGGGGAAGTGTTACCCCCCATAGGACGCCAATGTTTAATATCGGATATCTTAAAACCTATTAAAGTTAGAATGTTCAAACTTTGTAGAAGTCACACTTATGGTATACTACACTTTTGAAAATAAAAATAAAGCGGGAAGGCGCAGGGGGGAAATACCTTCCATAGGATGCATATATTAAATATCTCTCAACTCAAGAACTATTAAAGGGAGAGTCTTCAAACGTGGTTAAAGCTACTATTATGGCAAACTTTAAATTTCAATATAGAAATGGACAGAGGAGGAGCAGTACCCCTCATAGATAGAAATATAATTTAGAGCCGCTGCACTCTTTTTATTAAACTTTTTGTAGTATGATCTTCTGAACCCCAAAATTGAAATAAAATAGCAGCGGGGAAATGTTACCCCCCATAGGACGCCAATGTTTAATATCACATATCTTAAGAACTGTTATAGTAAGAATGTTCAAACTTAGTAGAAGTCACTCCTATGGTATACTACACTTTTGAAAATAAAAATAAAGCGGGAAGGCGCAGGGGGGGAAACCTTCCATAGGATGCATATATTAAATATCTCTCAACTGAAGAAGTGGTTTAAGCAGTGTAGCGAAGCGCACCGGGTTAAGCTAGTATATTATATATTTCAATCGAAATGGTTTGATTGCCTGTGCTTTGCTAGACCATATGATTAGATAAGGTTCTCGTCCAGAATACATTAAGGCCTTTGCGAAGACACCGATTTGCGAATATTTAAATTTTTCGCATGACACGAGTTGCAGCGTTCCAGGTTTTGCAGATGTACAAAGAAATAGATTTTATATTCGCATTAAAGATTGCAATTTTCGTACGCAAAGATAGAGAAGGTTATTTCTAAATAAATTTTACGCGGCCAAATATTTTACGTGCTTTATGCCAGCGCTGATCGATATCCCCTTCCTCCGTTAGTAGATATAATGTTCACAAGATAGCAAAAATGGCTGACATCTTCTTCCTCGCTTCCACCATTTACCAATAAATGCCAGAGTTAACTGATCATAAATTGCAAAAGGGAGCGCATTATGACGGTTCGATAGTTTAACTGCTTACCCTTTCGTGAATTCTATTTGGCTTAAAAATAACACCTTTTATTTAAAAACTTTTAAAAATGTTTTTTCCCCTATTATGTAAGTTAACATATAATTTTAAAATAAAAAAACCATTAAACATTTGAAAGTATCTACATGATTTTGTCAAGAGTTTTAAATTTTTCTTTACTTGCATTCCTTTATATGAGTAATGTTATGTTAAGTTGTTAAAAGTATTTAAAGTTCACAGTGCTTAACCTCAACATGGAAACTCTTCTTTAACATACACATGCAACAATTTTACATAGTTTTCATCAATAACATCAGGTTGGCTGCATTTCCTTGGCCAAAATAAAATCAAAAAAGTCACAAAAGATACACATTTTTGTTTTCTAAACTAAAAACCCTGATGCTACTCAAAATATGTCAAAAATTTTACATCAACTACTCGAGTCACAGGAAAAATTTACCAAAACTAAAACGAAAATTTGTTATTGTAGCCCTCATTGGTTTTTTCATTTTTCATCTAAGCCAAAAATATGCGAATAACAAAAAAAAAAAATATTTCCTTGACCAACTTTAAATTGTTGTAGTTTTCTTTATTTATTTTTTTCTTTCTTGATTTTTAAATGTAACTAAAATTCTCTACATACATGAATTTTCACATGTATATAGTTGTCAGATTTTACAAAGGATTTATGTTGTTGAACTAGCAAGAGGTATGAAAAAACAAAACCTGACAACCACAGCAAAAAAAATGAAAACGAACAACTCTATCTCCTTAAAAAAAAATGACAGAAATGAATTGACACTAGACAACAGCACTATTCTGTACTCTAGAAGACCAAAAAAAACAACACATGTCATATAATAAAGTAAAAATAATGTTCGTTTTTTAAGGTAGAAGAAAAATCTAATGAATTGATATTAGGGAGGCACCTTTCCAAATTTTTTTTTAAATTTTCCAACAAAATTTTTAAATTTCTTTGCTTTTTCACGTTCTCTTAAATATGCGAAAAAAAATTTTAAACTAAATAAATCATCTTTAAAACTTTTCATTATGGACATTACTAATATTTTAATATAAGTCAAAATTATATTAAAAAAACAAGAAAAATGTGCTTGCTAACCAAATATTGTTGTTAAAGGTGTTGTGGCAACAAAAAAGACCGAAAATAAATAGAAAAAATGGCCATAATTCACAGTTATTTATGAGGTTTCTAGGTACTACAAGGTTTAACACTTTAAATTAAAAAGAGAAATGTTAATAGAAACATTTTGAGTGACATATTACCTTTAACTTAAATATAAAGCCTTAAATTATACTATTAATATTAAGCAACTTGTTGTATGCCTAAGTTTTTCTTTCAATTATATTTACTGGACTATCTATCTATCTTACAACTCAGTTACGTAGGAACAAAGTGATTAATTCACTTAAGCAAATGATGTAGTGTGAAATGAAAGAATAATCCTATAAATATGGGTTTTTCCACAGAAAAGTCCACTTTTTGTCACGTAACGTCAGAAAACAATTAAAATTGTTTCCCAAAGATAAATGTACTATATATTGTTAACATTTTTCATATTTTGTTTTATAGTGAAACTAGATCTTCATTTAGACAAAATTTAAATTCTAAAATACAAAGTAAGTTTCTTACTGTCACGTCACGACAAAATTTGATTTTTAGGTATAAATTTATATATAGAATACTGCCGTACTTTAAACTTCTTAATAGGGGGGGTTTAGAGGCAGCTCTTTTTTAATAGAAAGCACAACAAATTTAAATTTACCAAAATCTTGGCTTGATTAGTTAAGAATAATTTTTAGCATATGACCCCCGCAACTGCACCTTTTGAACAATATCCTTTTGGGTCCACTTTGCACCACTTTTTCGAGCATACCCGGTCTTATTTCGTTAAAAGTATGCCGAATATCGGCTTCGAAATGATCAATCGTTGATGGCTTATCAGCAAAGACCAGATATTTTATAAAGCCAGACAAAAAGTAGTCTGAAGATGTCAAACTTCACAAGCGAGTTGGCTAATTTATAGTCCTTTTTCTCAAGATAATTCGGTCACCAAACGCCTGGCTCAACAAAGTGCTGATTTCGCGCGATGTTTGTTATATTGCGCCGTCTCGTTAAAAATATTTCTTCTCCAGATAATTGGCAATGACATGAGGAACAAAAAAATCACGAATACATTGCCTGTAGCATTCACCGTTGACGATAATGTTGGCACCAGTTTCTGATTTAAGGATAAATGGGCCAATACCGCCTTTGGCATCTAAGCCGCACCAAACCGTAATTTTTTCGGGATGTAATGTAGTCTCTCTCCAAAAATTACAATTCTTATTGTTGACATATCCGTCAGAAATGAACCTTACCGTTGAAGATGATTTGAAGATAAAAATCTGGTTCAAATTTCATTTGATTCTCAGCCCATTCACCGAACACAGGACGCAGTTGGTGGACCGCTGGTTTCAACTCTTGCACCAGTTTGATCTTAGATGGATGTAGGCCAAGATTTGCCGGCCGAATTGCTGGAAACACTTACGTCTACAGCGGCGATGGCTTCTGTACGGTACGAGCTCGATCTGGACGTTTACATCCAAAAAGTAAAGGTGGTCATGAACCGATCAATAGTATTGTGCATTAGCTGCTTAGATGGACGGTTATGTGCATCTTAAGCTTGTGGAAGTGCTCTATAAATTCAACGAACACAGCGCGAATTTTGGAAATAATTTTTCACGTTTAGTAAACGTTGTTCTGGTGTAAATCTTAGTATAATGATTTGTCAAAGTAAGTATGCTGCTGACAATAAGTAAAACACACTTCATTAGACCCCTTTCACACTCGGCAAGTTACTTGCGCAACACTTGGTTTGTGGATGTCGGCGGTAAGGTAAAAAAATGTTGTACAGACTTTGTTGTACTCGGCAAGTAACTTGCGCAACTAACTTGCCGAGTCTGAAAGGGGCCTTAGTATGACAGCTAGTTTAACAGTTATCCATTTTGGAAGTTCTTTTCGTCTAAAAAACACCCTGTATAAATGAAATCATTATTTGAAGAAATTTTTTATTTTATGTAAGGCCCAGAACAGACGGTGAAACGCAACTGCAACGAAAGCCTTTTGCAGTTATTTTGTTTTAAAACCAGTTTCAACCGTTTTTCATACACTACACAATCTAAATTGTACCAGAATGTAATGAAATAATCACAATTATTTCGCTTACCTTTGAGAACAGATGAAACGCAAACACGAGTTTCCGGCACGCCGGTTTTATTGCAGAAGCAGAAGCTAAGTGTTTAAAGGTCCTGAATTTCTGGTATTGATAACTAGTATTCAAAAGACTTTAAAAAAAAATCCTGTATAAACCTGCCTCTCTCTTCTTTCTTTGCGTTCCTACTTTGTTTAATTAAATTTTATTACGCGCTTTAAAAAAATATTAAATTCTTTAATTGTTTGAATAAAAAAAGAAATAACAATTAAACGGAAGTTGCTTAATTAAATGCGGATATTCAGAAAATTAAGCTATGCCAGAAAATTCATCAAACAGCCTCAACTCCTTTATGTTAAACGGAAATCTACAGGAAAAAAATAACAAAATGAAATCAGACGGCAGCAATGGTTTCCTGTTCATTTTAGTATTATGGCTACAAGTAAGAGAAAGAGAGAACAAAAATCAAGAACAGTCAAATAAAGTGGCAAATTGGCTTTACCAAATGAACGACAACAAAACACGAAAGAGAAGCTGAGCACAGGATTCATCAATAATTGTTAATTAAGAAATAACAATAAGACAGTTTTTTCTGTTTTTATGTATTTACGTTTTATGTTAAAAACGAGAAATGTCTTTTTTTGCAATACTAAAAGTATGTACCTCGAAAAAAGGTGTCAATATAAAAAAAAAAAATATTAAAAATAAAACCTTCAACGGAAAGAGTGGCAGACAACGAGTGAAAGAGAAGAATCAGCTTTTGTTTGGCTATTCGTAATTGTTGTCTCATGCCTTTCACAATATAAATACAAATTAACGGAAACGGAAACTTAAAAAGAACTAAAAACGAACGAAATGAAATCAGTAACAAAATCGCACAAAAAAAGTACAAAATATTGCGTTTTCGTTGTAAGCTAAAAAAAAATAAAGAAGAATTTTTATGTTTTTGGTCGTTTATTACATAAAAATTTCCTTAACAACCACAACAATTATCTTTTCTTTTTCCTTCTTGATTAATATTTATATTTTGTGACAATCATTAACATCAATGTCATCATTGTCAGAAATAGCATGTACTATAGTCAGGGTCTTATTGTTTATTTTTTCCTGTTACAATAACAAAAAGTTAAAAGTAAAGTGTTATAGGAATATTTATGAAGACTATTAAATGACAAAAGAATTTAATTTTGGCATTTTACTAATTGTTCGATTCATTAAAATAATTACGAGAACTATTGACACTTTAAAAACATATTTAAGAAAAGTTTAATTTAATTGTTCACCTTAAATTATTCAATTAAAATGTTGCTCTATATAAGTGCTAAAATTTGTAAAAAGAAAATAGGTGACACGCCTAAAACGAGGCAATACAAGTTTAGCTTTACTTAAGAAATTTATAAAATATGTTGTAATTTCTCTAGTCTACAGCAAAAAAATGTTTTAAATAGACAAAAAATAAAATCGATTTTAAAACGATTAATTCAAGTTTGTTTTCAGTTTTTTTTTCTATCACGTCTATTTTTTTTCTAGGCTAGAATAATATTTCGCCTAGAATAAGGCGGTTTTGCTTATATAATTCATCATAACTTAAGAACGATTTGTCCGATTTTGATCGAAATAAAATTTCCTTTAAGTTATTCAAATAACTTTTTTTCTTTAATAAGATTTAGTTTTAATGTGCTAAATTCCCAATTGTTACTACATATTGATAAACTGAAATTTATTGTTGATGGGATAAGCTATTCCTATGCGCATTTCAGTGGTTGCTTAGGCCAGATCATCAGGAAACTTCTTCCAAATGTTTTAGAAAACTAAAGATATTATTCAAAAAAAAACTGTTAAGCGAATGGGAATTATAAACACTTAAAAGTCTTACCCGCAATTATATCAAAGCTTAAACAAAACTCCAACAACAAACAGTGAGTTTATCTTTTCTTACAATCCCGACTACAATTGGTTGAATTTTTGTCCACTTTAATTGTAGTTGTAAAGGAAAATAAAAAGAAAAAAAAATAACTTTATTTCATTGTTTGCCAGTTCAGTTTATTGCACTGCCACTTGCATATTTGTTATCAAAAGTTTTCTTGGGAGTCAAAAAATTTCATTCTATTCTTAACTGTTTCTATTCTTTCGGCATTACTCAAAAATAGAGTAAGTGCAGGTATAACAGTGCCTTTTTTCTTTAATTAAAAAATCAAGAGTAATGAAACCAGCCTAAATGGTTTGCCGCTCTCAAAAAATAAAGAAACTTCGATCTTGTTTATTTTTGCAAGTCATTCTAAAGCCTTAAGTAAACGGAATGTAAAAAGCCACATTTGTATGTGGTTCTGACGTAATTTTTTCGTCATCACATCACGAATTTGCTACTGTGGCTTTGAAGTGACGTCAAAATTACGTCAGAACTACATGCGCATATGGATTTTTACATTCCGTGTACTGTAGGCTTAAGAGTCTGTGGGGAAAAATTTGATTAGCTGTATAGTCGACTTTTTTTGGGTGCTGTTAAAAAATAAGTTTTTGTTTTAAAGGTGCATTTTAAAGTTCTTAAGTGTTATATTTAAGTAATTGGGAACTACCAAATAAGTGAACAATATATTTCACTGGTTCCTCTAAAGAGGGTTAACTTGAAATTTTTTAATATTAAATTTTTGCAAGAAATCGATGTAAAGTTGTCATATCTACCCACTGTAAACAATTTACATAATTTTCTTTACTCTTTCCCCAAAGGTAGTACAGTTGTATCCCTCTTCTTGATATAAAAGTAGCTTGTCCAGAGTCAACTAAAGAGAAATATTTTGAGTTGTGCCTAAATGTAAGCTGAACTCATATCAGTTTTCAAAGGTTTTTTTCGGGAATAGAAAATTTATTATTAATAATATTTCTGTATGACGTGCTAAATTCCCAATTTTTCATATTTGATAAATGTTTTGTTTCAACTAATGAGAAATATTTAAGTTGCGCTAGTGTTTGTCACAACGGTAAGTTTTTTATGCTGCTATATTTCGTTTTGTTTCTATGTTTATGAAATGATACCAATATATAAATGAACAAATTTCTCATAAAAGGGAGCAACTCAAAAAACTTGTTATTTTTCGATAATCCCTGAAAAAATTACAAAAACAACTACCGTTGTATACTTCTTACTCGTATTTCTTTACAATGCCATAATCGTTTTTAACTTTTATTGTAGATATTGTACTGAAAATTTGTAAATTTTGAGTTGACTCTCTTTCGAGGAACCAGTGCGATTTGCAATTACTCTATAGATATAGTAAATAATTTAAAATTATTTCATATCTGCATTAACCTCAAGCGCGCCTAATGTGGTATACTTTAAATCAGCTAATAGTGTACATTACCTGTTTGTTATACCCTCCACCACAATAAGTTGTGAAGAGGGAATACTAAGTTTGTCATTCCGTGGCAAACTTTTTTATTATTCACCTCAGACCCCATAAAGTATATAATATATTCTGGCTCCTTGAGTAATTCTAAGTCGATTAAGCCATGTCCGTCTGTCTGTCCGTCAGAAGACTCAGACTCAGAAGAAATGAAAAAACTGGATGTCAAATTGCTTGTAGTTATCCTAAGCAGTTTGGGATTGAAATCCAGCAAATTCGGTTCAGTAGGATCAGAGCTATGAATCAAAATGTGGAACCACCACTTTAAAAAATTAATAATTTTGTTGCAAAAACTAACATAAATGATTGAACAATGCACGAAATCATATGAAATTTGCATATCATACTGTAAAATTTCATGAAGATCGGTTCATAATTTACCCGAGGCCCCATATAAACCCTACTTCCGGAAAACAGTATAGTACGCCTAAAACGCCTAATTATTAGTGCTATCATAATAAAATTTGGCAATTCACAGTTTTTTAGGACTAGAAATGACGGTGTAAAATTTCATGAAGGTCGGTCGATAATTTACCGTAGACCCCATATAAACCCTACTCCCGGCAAACAGTTTAGTACGCCTAAAACCGTAATAAATAATTCTATCATAATAGAATTTGTCGGTCAATAATTTAATATAGATCTAAGCCGCAACGAATTTTAATGCTGATGTCTGTTTTTATAAAGATAAATTAAAAATAAATAGACATCATACAGATATCACTCCTGAAATATTCAAATTGTCGGTGGAGTGTATCAAAGATTCGGCACAGCCGAATATAAAACTCTAACTTGTTTAACTTTAAAACTCTCCTTCAGATATGTTTTAAAACAATATATAGAAGTTTTTAGTAAATTTTCACCTTGTTTAAAATATTTACCCCCATATTCATAAAAGATTATTAAACGTTTATTAAGGGAAATTTCCATGGAAAATTTATTTTGTAAACTTTTATTAAATATTTAAATTCCCCTTTAAGGTATGCTACACTATTCGAATGTTTGAATAAATTTATAACCTGATCTTAATTTACTTTTTACTCTATTGTTAATCCTTAATAAATTTTCCATACATCATAGACAAGTTACTTGTTTTTACTTTTTTTTTATTTATTTTTTTCCTTTTTTTCCGTTGCTGTTGTTGTATTATCCCGCCCTATTTGTCGCATATTTTTCAATTCAATGCGGAAACTTTTGTCTTTTGACTTTTATGTCCATGATCTCTTGATACATAAATCCATAGCTTCGTATGCATGTAAAATAGCATAGTCCGTCATTTCGTTTACTATGTATGTTTGTATGTATATGTGGTATGTATGTCTATCTGTCTTCCTATCTCTACAGCTATATGTCAACTAACGAACCATACCTACATTTGTGGTTTAAAATTGACCAATTCATTGGTTCTGTGAATAAACCATTGTATAAAAAATGTCCTACCTGATAGCAAAAACACTCTAGCAACCGAACTAAACCAAACGCTAAACATTTACTGAGGTGTAGAGCAACATGGTAGCAAACAAGCAAGGAGCCAAAATAAAAACTGACTATATTTTTTTTTTATAACATTTTGTTCAATTTACCATATGAGAGGGGGAAAAATAAACGATGTTGCTAACTTAAGAGTCCTTTTTATACGGTAAACATTTGAGCAGCACCAGCCCAAAATACAAACAATGAACAAACTGCTGCTACTGCTGCCTTTGCTCTACGGCTAATGTTTCCATAGCAAAAAATGTAGCCAGCCATATTTCTATAAAAACTAACACTCACTTTCCCGTACTCATGCAAATACTCATACTCAGACTTCTTTGGTGCAAAGGCA
This sequence comes from Pollenia griseotomentosa, assembly GCA_963931875.1. Taxonomy (NCBI): domain Eukaryota; kingdom Metazoa; phylum Arthropoda; class Insecta; order Diptera; family Polleniidae; genus Pollenia; species Pollenia griseotomentosa. Next base: position 15,023,666 of record OZ007564.1, read on the forward strand.
AGTAATTGAGGTGTGATGGAAAGGAAGTAAGGACAAAATGGCTGTTGTAGAGCGAAAAAATGGGAATGATTACACGTGTTTAAATGTTATTTCTACTCCATCTCCTGTTACTATTTTATTACTGTAAATGTTGCACAGCAATGGAGTGGGTGTTTTGTTGGTTCTTTGTATATGGGACCATAAAAACAAACATAGTGGAAAATAGGTAAATGAACGCCAATACTCAAAGAGAGTTTTTATGGCCATTAAAAATATATGTATATTTACTTGTACCCTGTACAATATGAAGTCCTTGCGAACATAGACAATGTCTCTGTTGATTTTCCTATATGTACTCATAAATATATATATATATATATATATATGCAGTCATTTTTTATTTATGTACAGTGTTATTATATGTAAAAGAAATGTATTGGTGTGTGTTTGTATCAATATTAAACAAAAAAATAAAAGAAAAAATACCTTAAACCTACTGTTGCTTTTGTGTTGTCAATTTTGTAGTCAATAACGTTGTTGCTGAGCCCGATGATGATGATGTTGTTTATGTGAATGTTAATGCTGTGTTCTACCTACAATATATTGTTTACTTGATCTTTAATATTTAGCATGTATTATACATGTTGTCTGCTTTTAGGCGCAATAACTTGTTAAGTTTTTTTTTTATGCAAAGCCTTTGTTGTTGAGGTTAAAAAAAAACTACATGCATGTTAATATATTTTTATAGCGAATGTTAATCAAGCTTTAATTTGCTTTATTTAAACAAAAGAGTAGAACTTAATTAAAGAATAGCTTTAAGGTTTTCAAAAATAATTAATTATTTGTTTAAAATTAGTTTAAGAAAAAAAGGAAGGTTTTTTGTAGCCTTTTTTTAAAATGCTTTAAATAAAACTCTTCTTCAGGGTTTAAAATAATTTTAAAAATTGATTATTGTATACCGGCTTTTAAAACCTTTTTAAAAAAAACACTAACAAAATATGGCCTTAAAATAGGCACCACAAAAAAATTATCATCTAACGGAGTTGGCTCGTTACAAAGTTAAAAATACGATATGCCTATTGATTCTAACAGTTGTTTTGGGGCCTTATGAGAAGAAATATACTTAGCCCCGTTTTCACAACTTACCGATAGCTTAAAGTATACTTTAAGTAGCCTTATAAAAAGTGCTCCATTATTAAAAATTAAGTTTACCCTTAAGTGAGCGATAAAGTAAATTAAGGTTTATGCTACCTGGTAGGTAAAAGTAAAGTTGTAATAACGGAACACTTTTTATACGGCCGATAAAATCCTTCTTTTAACTATCGGTAAGGAATATTTCTTCTCATAAAGCGCTGAAAGAACTGTGAGAATCATTTGTCATCAAGTATTTCTAATTTTGTAACGAACGAGTTTTGCAACTTACCTACTCAACTGTCTTATGCAAAAAAGGTAAAGCACAGATTAGTTAAGCAACATAGTGTATATACACTATATTTATATTCATATATTAAACATAAGAAAGATTTAAAATTACCATAAATCCAAAATTATACTAAATTTTAATTAACAAATTTTAAAATTTATTAATGTTTAAGAAATAAAACTTCTGTACAATTGTTTTTAAGTTTTAGTAATGAATACGCCCCTTTATCTTTAATAAAATGACTTAAATATTGTTATTCTAACATATTTAGGATAATCTCAAATTTTTTTATAATTTTTTTCAAATCAAACAATTTTTCTTGTAGTATAAATGTATGGCCTAATTAAAGCATTAAAAATGCTTTAAAAAGTGTAGCATAATTTTAGTGTCAAAAATATACATTTTATTTTTTTACTTAAAAATTTATCAGAGATTAACGAAATAAAATTTCTAGTAATAGAAATATGTACTAGTTTTTGTGTCACGAATGAAAGATAGTTTAAATGTCATATACATATTGTTATTTTTTGACTCCTAAACGTTTTCTAGTTACAATAATGATCTTGTTATATAAATATATTGCCTATATTTAGCATTAACTTAAAACTGTAGCATACTTTTTCAAACAAAAAATAAAAACATCGCACACTAAATCATAAACAGACACAACTCAAAATTTAAAAATTTTTAGGAAATGCAGAAAACTATCTTCAAAAATATGGTTGCATTTTTTCAATCTCATTAAGTTTCATAAATGTTAAAGAAGACAGTGACGCAAACGAAATTTTCAAAGTCGCTATAGATTTTATTTGCGTTGTACTTGCTTATGTTGCAGTGTGCGATGTATAGATTTTAACTAACATTTTAATACTTCCTTGTAAAATTAATTTATTAAAATTCTTAAATTTAAACAATCTAAATTCTCTAATTAAATCTTATGTTAAAAGTTAGTCAACTTTCACCTGTAAAAAGTGTTGCATATTTTTAGTAGTTATACAATAACTCAGCATAAAACCTAAGAACTTGAAAACAAACGCTTAAGAAAAAAATTTAGCTTTACTCCATTTTTTTTTACTACAATTTTTTGCATTTTGTTTAGTTTGACATTAAAACCTAAAAACACTGTTGTTTATTGTTGTTTATTTAGATGTTTTTTGTAGTTGTACATATTTTATTTAAAATCTTTACAACTATATATATTATATATTTAATACCTTGGAGTGCATTTCGTAGCTGTAAAAGTTGGAGTATTGTTCAGGCAACAACAGCAACAACTACAACCTAAAATAAAGCCCAGGTTGTTGTCGTCATAGTTTTCTTTTTTGCTGTTGTTTTTGTTGTTGTATGTAGTATGCAGTTGTTATTGTTGACACTTTACCTTAGACAATAACAAAACTAATCGGCTTAATGAAGTTACTGCACTTTTTCTGTTGCTTTTGTTTTGTTCTCTGCAGCTTTTGTTTTAAATTTTTTGTTGTTGCTGTCTGTGTATTGCAAATGTATGCAGATCTCTTGTTGTTTATTTTAGTCACTTGATTGTAAGTTTAACTTTAAACTACACACTCATGTTTTATTCATTGCTGAAATAAAACAAAAAAAAAAAAAAAATCTGCTGCAACAGATTTAATAAAATTAAATTTACTTGAACTAAAATACTAAAACTATTTAAGAGTTTGTTGTCAGAATAATCATGGTAGTGTCATTGTTATAAAAATTTAATACTTTTTATTGAAAATCCCCTTTTGCTGCTTGTGTTACTGCTTTATATTTTCATTAAAAAAAGTGCACTGACACTTGATTTTTCTACTCTATTTCTTTTGTTTTAACCTCTGTACGAGAAAGTTTGTGGAGTTCTTTATATGGTTACGCATCAGTAGTTATAATCAGTTTGTGTCTTGTGTGTATTTAGCTTTTTTGAGTATAGCAGGCCAAGAAATATGCTACCATATGCAGAAAATTTCTCAAACTAAAGGGCCAAATAAACCACACAACCTGTTAAACAAACATATGAAACATTTTAAGGCAGGTTTGAGTGAAAATGAAAAAAAATTTAATATTTACACAAACATCTCGTTTTTGTGGTTGTCAAACTGCTTATGAAGTTTATTAGATTCTTTAATACAAAAAAAAATCACCAATTTTATTGGAACTAACACAAACATGAATCAAAGTTGCAAAAGTAAGAACTGCTAATTAAATGCAAGTCTTGATCTCAACGCTTCCGCCCGTTTGTAAGAGATATTTTGAAAACAAACTTTTAAAACTAAGTGTCCTCGTCCGGTTATAAGAGTGTCCAGTTATGGAGATACAGTTTGTATGAAAAAACTAATAAACAGCTTGGATGAACAAAATATTACCGGTTGTAGAAGGTATCCGGCTATAGGAGTTGCCCATTATAGTATGTTTCACTGTACTTAACTTAAGATTTAATTTTTACACTGTGTTATTAATTAAAATTTGTTAAACTTTGAAATATATGATGTTGAGAATATTTAATAAAAAAAATATATATCGCACACTAAATCGTAAACAGGCACAACTCAAAATTGATCGAAATTGTTTTGTTTTTTTTTTTCATAAACCAATTGAAAAATCAGATCTATAGCGATCACGAAAATTTCGTTTTTTCTTCACTGTCTTTTTTAATTTGTCTTTACAATTTGTGAAATTCAATTTGTTTAAAGAATTGCAACCGTGTTTTTGAAGCCAGTTTTCTGCCTCTCCTAAACAGTTTTGAATTTTGAGTTGTTGATTTTTATTAATTTCTTTTGACCAAAAAAAAAAAATGTTTCATTCATTTAATAAATTTCCGACTTTTTCTTTTTCTAAGGCCTTTAATGAAATCTCAATTTACAGAAACAGCCATATTTAAAATATCGAATTTATTAGAAACTTGTTTATTTATTTATTTTAATATAACTAATATACAAAAGCCTATCAATTTTATTGCAAGGGCATAGTTTTTTAGAGGAACTGACTTTTATCTGGTACTTTAGTTAAGTGAAAAAGACATGACAAAAAAATACCACGCATACACATAACCAGGGTTCCCGCGTACACCATTATAATTTTTAATAATTTTCAGCTTCACAGCAAAAAAACTTGATTTGAAGCTCATTCAATAAAAATACAGACAAAGAAATAAATTTATTATATTTTGAACAATTTCTAATTTTTTATTAATTATAAAAACAAACCATGATGCCAATAACAATGAATTAATATGCAAAAATAACCAAAACTATCAAGTAAACATTTAACCAGTACCCATGTTCTGTAACTTTAGTAAGAACTTCTCGCAGCGAAAACATGTGAAACAAAATATTCCAACTAGGGTTTTTTCCCGGGATTTCCCGTCCCGGGAATTCCCGGGAATTTCCATTATTTCATTTCCCGTTTTCCCGGGATTTTTCTTGCGGGATCCCGGGAAATAAAAAATTCCTCATAATTTCAGAAAATAGCTATTTATACTTTGAAATTTAGTTTTCTATTCTCTAAAAATTAGCATCTGTAGATGGGTTGTGGATTAGTTCAATTACAAGAAGTGAGTACATGTATTTAAATCAATGTCTCCTGATGCAATAAGTCTACTAAAAGCAGAATGGGCAGTGCAACAGTTGACTATTATTACATTTAGTGAAGTGAAGCGTTAATAAAGTACATTTATACAAAATAAGATGAAGGCAGTAAAGTTTCATTGTCCATGAACAAGTCTTAAAAATAGGAGATGCCTAAACATATTGCTCCTTTGTTGCAACATAGTCATATCTACAAAAACAAACGATCATGGCAAAATGCGATTAAAGTTTTAAAAATGTACCGATTTAAAGATATATTTTGCTATAACTTCGGTTCAGTTTGAGATATAATACGAGAAGGTATGAAGGAAAACTTTGCTAAAGTTACTTCAAATTTTGAATATGCAATGAAGGAGCGATATGTTTATCAGGTGATAGACACAAATTTTCAATTTGTGTTGGTTTATATACCCGTGAAGTGCTTGGAAACCGAAATAAAATAACATTTTAGAAACTCGTGTAAGATACTACAACATACAACTTGAAAAACACATTGTCTTAAAGATTACAAATGGACCTATTGAAATGAAAAGGTTTGTAAGAAGCAGTCCGGTTGTTGCTATTTTGCATCAACGTTGACATACATTTGACTGATATAGACGTTGTTTATAAAAAAGAAAAATTGCTTCTGATTGTGAATCCGAAGCATGCTACATCGGTGCACTTTTAACTATTTGTCCAACCTCGGTAAAAAATGCACGAAATTTTTCGGAATAATGATAATTATTAAATAAAATCAGGAATATACTTTTTGACGACTTACAAAGCGCTTTGAGTGTCAGAAAGTTATTTCCTAAGCCATTAAAAAATGTTATATATTTCTTTAAAGTATTTTTATCTATTTTATTAATTAACTTTTTGATTTCATATCTTGAGTACCTCAATTTTTATTTTGTTTTTATTATTGCGTTGTAAATTAAATTGTAATGTTATCTTTTTATCTTGTATCCAGAACATAATAATACTGAATAAAAGCATAATAATAGGGAATAAAGGCGTGAGGTAATAATTATTCAAGTTCCTATTTCAATCTTCAATTAATTTTTTAGTATTGAACCATTTCATTTACTTTCTTTGTAAACAAGTTCCCTTACGTTTTATATATAAAAGTGTTTTTTTCATTAATTAATACCAAAATTTACTTTGTATTATTTATATGGAGCGGGATCCCGGGATCCCGGGAAATTTAAAAAAATTTCCCGCTTTCCCGGGAATCGAAAAAGTCCGGGAAAAAAAAACTCTAATTCCAACTCATGTCGAAAACTATCAAAATAGATTACGTCGTTACTTTATAAATGTCATTACATTGTGCTTGAAGCCGATGTGACATTGCAGACGTTGAGAACGCCAGTAACACACATCGTTGACGGCGACCAAAATTTACTAAAGTTGAAAATTTTTCAACGACGGCGACGTTAATAGAACCGTCGGCTATACCAAATAATGTAAATTGCGACTTTAATGTTCGTTGTTTGCAAACGAGATTTGAAAACATTCGTATATATTTTTTTTAAAAAAATGTTTAAAGCTAAATAATAAAACAATAAAAAAAAATGTGGTAAGAACAAAACATTATTATCATTGTTCTTTGTACTTTGCATTTTTAATTGTTTTATAGTGTTAAAATTGTTTCTCGCCCCATTTTTATTCGTTAGTTTACTTGACAGTTCAAAGCGGGAACTTTTCTCACGAAAATGTTACAGACACACTTTTTCAGTAAATTGGCCAGTACCCTACAAGAAATGAATGAGCGAGTAGTCACTTTTTTCACGTTTTTTTACGAAATCAAGTTTTCTGTCATTTCTTTCTATCATTTTCTTAACACCAACTTGAAAAAAGTGACAACTCGCTCATTCTCTTCTTGTAGGGTAGTTTCCTTACGTGACAGCTAGTACTCGCCAAAAAAAGTTACAGGCACAGTTTAGTATAAAAACCGCTGTTTGTTTCAATATATGGCACTTTTGTTTCATTTCACACATTTCAATCGAAAAGTTTTTCGACGCGAGAGTTACAGAACATGGGCACAGGGTACAAGTGTATCTATCCCATTATGGTTTTTACTTTTACAAAAAAAATTTTATTTTTCGAATTTATTCTATGAGCTAAATTTCAGTTATGTATTTTATAAAGCTTTTTTGTAATAGTTCTATTCCTTAAATTTTTTTTAGGAATGACTTTTATACACCAACCAGACTATTATATTGTATTTTCTTGTTACATTTTACCTTAGCTATCCTTTGGATAGCAATGAAGTATATTGTATGTACAGAAAAATTTACAATTATTAGACAACAGCAGAACTACTTGATCTAAACAACTGAAGGAATGTATATAAAATTGAAATGTCATACTTTATCTGCACTTCCAGAGGTGATCTGAAAACAATATGCCTACAGTTATTGATGATTTAACCTCAGTTAACCTTATTTTGCAATAATTTGACCCGGGTCAGATATTGGTTTTAGTATTTAGTAAAAATTAAGAATTAGGCACGACAAACAAAATCTTATTAATTAAAAATTCTGTGTTCCCAAAAATTAATTTGATAGTACCCAATAAAAAATTGAGCTTCCAACGAAGCAGGTTTGTAAGGGAGAAACATAAAAGTTTCGCTTACCATTGCGCTTACGGAAGACATGAATTTTAAATGATGAGTTCCCACTTTAAAGCAATACATTTTTGACACATAAAGCGCATTATTCAGCGCATATAAGAATTGTTGGATGTAACGATCAGCTTTACATACTGAATGTTTTGATACAGTTATTTTGTATTATTCTCCCTTACAAACCTGCTTCGTAGTAAGGGAATGCCGTGGCACTTGAAATGTTGTTTTTTTTTTAAGAAAATATGTTGAGAGTTCTTTCACTTACTTTACTGCATTTCTGTATGTCTTATTGCGTAGCGCATAATTGTGCGCTTATTTTTTTAAATGTACCTTTAGTGCTTCGCAAAATGATAAAATTTTTAATTGGGTATTGATTAGTGTAACTCGTTCTTAGGACTTACTGAAAAACAAAACTTAACCCTTGTGTTAAACCGTTATTATTATAATACGGGGAAGTCTCATTTACATATCAGGTATGACCAAAAATCTTCAACTGCTAAAAAATACTGTCCTGTATAATAAATCTAATCTAATAATTTTAGCCGTTAAGCACTACAAAGTTAAAAAATCACATTTTAACATAAATATAATTTAATACGCTTTTAAAAAGTTTAAAAATGTAATTAAATTTCATAAAAGTATGGATTAAAAATACATTATAGTATATGGGTACCCGGGTACCTCGGGTGCTAAACAATGTGGATAAAGTTGGGTATTAACAGAAGGGTTAATGAAATCTTAGAATTTAGTTTTGGAAACTCTTTCTACTTTAATATTTGCTGAGGTGTTTATAAAAACTAAATATTTCATCGGTTCAAGGGTTCAAGGTATTCCAAAAGTTATTTTCGAAAACTTTGAATTTGCATTTTTAAATTTTTTATCTTGTTACTTTCTAAAAAAGTTCTTAATTGGCTGTAAGATTTCATTTAAGACTTGTAATGAATAAAAATTTTATTCCTTAATAAAAAAAGAAACCTTTTGCGTTTGAATATTCTTAACACGTTGGCTGCCCACATATAAAAAAAAAATCATTCCAAAAAAATTTTTTTTTATAACAGTTTCACGGTGATTGTTATTGTTTTATTTTGTGTTCTTACCTCGTCTTTAATAATTTCTGACGATTTGTGAGTGTTTTAAGCCTGTGACCACCGGTGGTTCACATGGCACTTTATGAATATAATTTTACAGTAATGCCATGTGTACCACCGGTGGGCACACATGTATTGAGGTTTTTATTTTTTATTTTTCATTTTTGTACTTATTTGTTATTTGTTTTTAGTTTTTATTTTAGAAAATTAAAATGTCCGAAATTAAAATGTCCGAAACTGAATTTAAAATAATAAATAGTCAAATAAAATGAAAAATAAAATAAACTAAAATCAGTGCTAAAAATTCAACTTGTATGAGCAGAGCCCTAAAAAAAATTTATACAGTAAAAAGAATATAGTTTTACAAAGGTGCCAAAGCATTAAACTTTACTCTATCATCACCAGACCAAAAATTATTTGATGAACAAATAAAGTATACATGTGCACCACCGGTGGTACACATGGCCTCATAGAAAAAAAAAATGTGACCCACCGGTGGGTCACATGGCAGCCAACGTGTTAACTTTATCTAGTGTATAGGGAATTTTCTATTTCTTATACAACCAAAAAAAAAAACAAAAAAAAATAAAATCTAGACTTTACTTAACACTTTTTATTTAGCCCAACAGATACAAATGATTTCAGAGCATTAATATATACATACATATATATATATATATATATATGTATATACATACATACACATACATACTGACTATTGAGAGTAAAAACAGTTGTAATGAAAACACAAAGTTGAAAAAACAAATCACACGCATTTATAAGGTTTCATTAGACAAAAGTAAACAAAGTATTACACACAATCTTTACACAAATGTAAAGTAAAGTTAGCAAGTATGTAAAAAATTGCGTGAATGTGTATGTGAGTGTGTATATAAATAAGTCGATTACAAATGTATGTTGCATCTAGATTCTAGAAATACAAAAAATACAAGTAAACATAGATGTGCGAAACTATTGTTAGATTAAAAGAAATTAAATCTGTATGTCAAGCAACCAACAACAACAACAACAGTTACATTAAGTTAAACCGACAGACGTACAAATACACATGCATTCATACTATCTAACAAAAACATGTGTATAAATGTATGCAATTTTTTCGTTTATATGAAAGTAAAATGTGCAGCCATGTTTTTATTTTTGCATTCTTTCTTTTAGTTAAAAACCAGGAAGGCAGTAAAGTATTCAATTCGATACTACATGCAGTTAGCATACACACATTTCTACATAAGTTGTGTATTATAAACATTAAAGAAAGTATTGTTGTTGCGTTTTAATTTTTTCCCCCTGCTTTTTGTCGTTTCTACTATTTTGCTTTTAAATCGAATGTACAAACAACTCATATGTAGATTAAAACATCTACTCAAGTAATACTAGTTATTATCTTACTTAAAAGTACGAGTACTTACTATAGTGAAATACGGTTATAACGAACACTGTATAAAACAAAATTTATTATTAAGAAACATTTTGCTTCTTTCTCATTGGTTTTACTTAAAACCTTCATACAAATCACGGCGTTTACAAGACTTTGTCGATGTTATAAAACATGTGCCCCGGTAGGCACGCTGGTAGTGAACTTATATCTATCAGTACCGCGGTTGCGGGTTCGATTCCCGCCAGAAACTCTGGTCTTTTGCAGACAAGCCTAGTTCTTTGCGGGATTAGTTTAGGGGAAAAACATAAGTAAACGTTTAATTCACTTGATTAAAAATTTACTGCAGAAACTTTTGTAGATTCTTTTTTGAAACTGCAACAACTCGCCGCTGCCTCATTGACGACTTAATTAAAGAGCATAAGAATATGTATGAGTAGCTTGAGCACAAGTGTGCTATGCATTTACGGCCTCTATGATGTACATGAAACAAAGTACACTATTCCATTCACAGCAAAAGTTTTAAAATGTAGACGAGGACTAATGAATTTTTATACAACGAACACATTTCCATATCCACATATACAATAACTAAAATCAATGAGTTCCTTCATCATCACCGGAGGATGCTTGCAGCTGATAAGTCGAAGCATAAAAAAGCATTATCAGCGACACGATACAACAAATAAGAAATGGACTGGATAATATGGCACAACACTGTGGCAATCGAAAACAGACAAGAGTTGGATCAAGGAACGCAAAGACGCTATCAGAAATATTGCGCTTGGCGAAAGTATGCAACGAAATGAACACATACCGTCTTTACTTCCTAAAACTATGTGAAGCAACATGGAAAGGTAGGAAAATTTGCGCACTGCCACTGGCAGCCATTTGAGCTTCAGCGGCGACCCAAACTCACATATAAATGGAGAACAGAAATCGAATTGATTTTGAAAACGATCCCCTTTTGAATCTGAGTTTCACCTATATTTCCCAGAACCACTCCTAAAATCAGTAAAAAGTACGTTTTTTTTAGAACTTAAAATTGTCATCGATTTAAATTTTACTTCATTTGGATTTTCAAATATCTCCGTACGTCTACTTTGGTATTATATTTATTTTTTGTCTTAAAAGGAACAATTTTTTAAAATTTCAAAGTAAATCCTTACAAAATCAGCGCAATCACGAATAAAAATTCCTGCTATTACAAATAAATATTCCGCATGAAATTTCTCACTTTTTCCCAAAAAAAATTCCCTTGCAAAACAGAAGAAAGCTTGTAAAAAATTGTAAGTACGAGTCTTCCAAGACCAAAAAATCGTGCAATGTATGTAAAACGGGTTTTCGAAAAATTCAAAAATTTCAAGGCCCGAAATTTCGAAAATCCGTTTTACATACATTGCACGATATTTTTGGTCTGAGAAGACCCCTACTAAAATTTGATACAGAAAATATTCGTGGAACAGTTTAACACTCTAAAGTGCCGTTTTAGTTAACTTTTGTGGGGAAGTTAAAAAAAGGGCAAAAATTACCCCTTAAAAGGAGTGCTAAAGGGTTAATATATTCTAAGCAAAGAATTGCCAAACAATTCTACTGAAGATATCTGATATTGTATTTTAGCTCAGAAGTACATTAAATATATATATATTTTTTTTTTTTTGACTTATACCAAGCGTCTTTTAAAAAAAAAATCAAAAACTTAAGGGGCCAATATTTTGGGAACCCGATCTAACTTTTCTAAACCCTTTGGCAGATTTGCTCTACTAATAGTCTAGTTCCATTTCGCGTTGCAAGTATTGAGGCTGACGGCAATGACCCGAATTTTGTTGCATTGTGTAATTCGAAGACTTTTTTCCCGAAAAAAGATTTTCTGTAAAAAAATTCCGTCGAAATATTCGTGATTTTCCTGACAATATCTAACTTTTGTCAAATTTGTCAAGCTTTTGGAATGTCTTTGTTACGGTTGTATTATAAAAAACCAAAGACTATCGGCCCCTTCGAATTCGTTATAACCGTGTTTAACTGTATATATATTTATTACTAAGGGTATATGAAGTGACAACATACTATTTATTCATTGTAAAAAAAATTAATGCCATTGCAAAGCACCCAGCACTAGTAACACTTTTTCTAATTCTAGATATTTTGCTTTTTCAAAGAAGACAAACGAACGAGTACTTAAAGATGAAACCGGAAAAATGAAACTGTTTAAAACGACTATAAAAAAACAGTAAACTGGTTACTTTAACCAAATCAATTTTTGCCTGTAGCTCATAAAATTGCCTTTAACTACTTGCACTTTTTCCTACTTTAAGAACGTTGTATTCTTTGAAACGATTTATTCTGTATCGTTCCATTGAAATCTTTTCCTAGATAAAGGCTTTTGTCAATTGTTATATGTAAATATGATAAGTGTGGGAGTTTTAAATGGAATAAAGAATTGTAAAGTTGCTTCAGTTACTGACATGCTGGAGTGCATAGTGTTTATGTCAAATATATACAATAGGAAAAAAGCAATACAAAAATTGCTTTAGAAAGTAATTTAAAATCAGAAATGTTTGCTAAAATATGTTGAAAATGTGGGCAATCTCTAGGGAAAGTTTTTAATGAATAAACATGGGATTTACGTGTTCTTCGTAAATAAAGTTTATCTTGAAATTTACTTTCACTGATAATTTTAAAGATACAATATTTGCGACTTAAAGAGCGGAAGTAAAGCAAAAGTGTCGTGGTAGCAAATGCTCCTTTTTATTTTTTTAATAAGTAGTAATAGAGAAAAAATTTCCCTCATGAATTAAGGCAGTATTTCTGCTCCTGATTCCTTATTGTATTGTAAGAGCTAAATGTTTTCAAGGCCGCTTTACACTATCACACAAGTCTTACGTATTTAGAAGAAAATGCATCTCTGATCTAATTATTGTTTTGAAATTTAAAAAAAAACCAATAAATACTTATAATGACAGGTTTTTTTCTCAAAATACATAAGATTTGCGTGATAGTGTAAAGTACCCTTAACTGAGTCCCAGCAGAACACATACAATCTAAAGAATTATCGTGGGTACCTGCCGTGTATGGCTAACCACACAATTCTTAAAAACACTGAATGGGCACGAAGCGCCTACTCCTCACCACACACACAGCTGGCAATTTGAATGTATAATCCGGCAAAATTATACACTCGCCCCGTGCTTATGAGCTGAATACTTTCACTCCTCCACTGCTGAAATACAGCAGTTTTTGTTGATAAGCAACAGCACCTACCAAGATCTGCCAGCAGGCCGAAATTCCCCGCAATGGTGGAAAATCAGGCCTTAGAGCGGACTTTTTAACATTTCTCTTCATGAACAATACAAGAAGCCAACAAACAACAAAAACCAGACCAGTACCAAAGTCTTAAGGCTGCTGGCTGACGTAGTAAGAGATAAGATCTTTGTTTAGCCGCGATCTACAAAAGACCTGCTTGTTCTGTATCTGCCTAATAACATGTATTGGCTGCACATCTGCAAATCCCCTGAGAATGTAACACCAAGAATTAAAATATCTTCAAAATTTACCCTTCATACCCTGGAGAGGGAAAAGTCCTCTACTATTCTAAATTGTGTTGTAAAAAGATATTATAAGTTTTTATAGCTTTTAATGAGTCTTTTTAAAAGTTTGTTTTAGAAATCTTACAATATACATATATTGCTCAAAAATTAACTGTGTTTGGTCGAGATGAGCAGAATTAAAGAACGAGTATGAAAAATTATGCAAATGCTGATTTTTTCAAAGCGGAACATTCTGGTATATTTAAGCACTAACGGCCGGTGCTCACTTTCCTAAACAATCGCAAAATTATTTAAACGAAAATCAGATAGAATTCTGTCCGACATAACAAAAATATGTCTGCAAAATTTGTTGCCAATGTTACACTTTCACACAAAAAATATGCAAAAACATATTCAGCTGCTTTTCGAAAAAAACTCAATCAAATCAATTATAAAAAATACAATCGCAAGTCCAACAGACTTGCATCACGATGTTTTTGTGATAAATCGTTCGACTACATAGAATAGCCGGCTTAAGATGCACCGTGTTATCGAAAGTAGAAAAATAATTACTATTGTGGTTATTTTTTGTTGAACTGTTTATGGTTTTTAATCCAAACTTTAATATTTCTAATTAGGCTAAAGTTCATCCAATTCAGTTTTCATTAAATTATTTTGAGGAAGAAAGGAATTTTACAACACGAAATTAATTAAAATTTATTGATAATTTTTAATCCTTGACTGCCGCGGTGCTCGAACCCAGGCTTTCACGGACAGGTTGCCCGTGTTTCAATTGTAACCACTCAATTTCTTCAGAAGGTCTTGCCGATTAACACTCACAGCCATTGACGACTGCTGGCAGTCAATAGTCAAACATTAATCTTCAAAACCAAATTGTATTTAACCTTTGGTAGATCGAAATTTGCTTTGAATGATTATCTATTTTAATTGATTTACATGTTCTTCCTTACTTCTGTTTTTTTGTACGTTTTGTCAAGAATTATTCCCGAAGTCCAAAGTACATTCTTTGTTTTTAATTTTTTTTTTTGTCCTTCCCTTCCTTGTTGACCTTTTTTAGCACAACTTGAAGGACAAATGTAAACATAGAGCACGTGCCTTAGCTTTTACAATTGTATTTGTGTTTATTTTTGTTCAACTGTTTATGGTTTTTAATCCAAATTTTGATATTTCTAATAAGGCTAAGGTTAATCAAAGTTAATTTAATTTAATTTAAAAAAGTTGAAAAACGATATTAAATTTAGATTGATACTTAAAATTTACTCTTTTATGCTTCTAAGAAAATCAAGGCAGTTTTTAAAGAATGGTTAAGACAGAAACTTTTAATTTAAAAGCGGTAAGATTATTTTGGATAATTTAAATCTTATAAGATTTGGTACGTTAAAAAAAATTCTTAGTGATTTAGATAATTTTTCTTTAAAAAAAACATCCATATATCTTTAAGTAAATACAAAGTTACTTTCCGGTGCAATAATAAACTCAGGCTGCTCCGAGAAAAACTGATGTGTGTAAAAAAAGACATATTAATAAGTCCATGGCCCTGTTTCTCAAAACTACAAGTTCAAAGTCAACAAGTAAAATACATTAAAAAAGTAACAATTTTACACTTTTTGTTTTTGTTTCAAATATGTTTTACTTGTAGACTTGTAACTTGTAGTTTTGAGAAACTGAGCCCAGGACAAAAAGCTTTTATTAACCCAAAGCTAATTACGATCGTCTTAGAGCCAAATATTTACAGTCGGGCCCACGATGTCAAACGCTATCGTAAGTTTTAATTTTTTACCGACAATCAGCTGATTTGCGGTCCACTTACAATTTTCAGCATGACAAGTGGATCGACAAATGCAAACGAACGATAACGTAACAGTTTTCATACAAATTAAACGACAACTAAGCGCCATTATTACAACCCAATGATAAAGTTGCTGATAGTTAACGTAAACAATAGCTATAGTAAATGATAAATTGACCATTAAGTTTTCTCCATTTTTAGTGCCGGTTCACACACGCCAAGTTTGACTCGTCAAGGCTTGAATTTATAGGAGAGAGGGGGAAAAAATGGCATTCTCTTTTCCCTTCTCTCCTAAAAGCTCAAGACTTGACGAGTCAAACTTTTAGTGTGTGGACTGGCACTTACAACTGTGTGATAAAATTAAAAATGTGGCAATATTGCAGTAAATACCAACTACTTTTGGTCTTTTAAAATATGTAGTGGCAACGACCTAATTTTGTTTATTGCTTAAATTGAAAGCAAAAGTAAATTTGTTTTGCTTAATTGTTTTTAATGGTAAATTGTTTTTTTTTTTTTTTGGAAAGTTTGAAAAATAAAATTTGACATAAAACTATGGCTATAAAAATATGGCAGCTTGAAAAGTTGCCATAAGGATAAAACTGCTGTTAGCTTATCAGTTTCTTTTAAGGTTAATGTTAACTTGTACTAACCAAAAACCACGTATGTGTCAGATAGCATCCTAAAAATAGATATTATTTGTAAGTTGTAATAATGGCCCTAAGATATATTATCTGACCACAAATCTTAAAATCAGTCACTTTTGTTGTGTTGTCGACAGAAGCATTTTGTTAAAATAGTAAACCAAATGTTTCTTTTCACACTAAGACAATTTTTTTTTTAATAAAATTATATAGTTATCTTTTAAATTAAAATTATGTAGTTTTATTAAATGTTTTTCACAAAATTCTACTACGTATTTTTTACTGCTTTGTTTGTTTTTTGTTTCCTCCTTTGTTTGTAGCTCAGAGTTGTATTTTTATGGCTTGATTTACATGTTTCGCCGATTTTTATTTGTGGAATTGTTGATGTGGCTACACGGTCAATTGGAAATACACAAATGGATTACGTTTGAAACGTTAAGGCCCAACCATTATATGCATAGCCGTGCTTAACCAACTGTCCAAAATGACGAAAAAGTCTCTCAAATGTATTTAAAAAAACAATGACAAAATCAAAAAACATTTGATTCCTTACGGAATGTGCGATCAGTTTCTCACTTTGCTTAAGCAAATTACAGTTTCATAAATCTTAACAAAAAGTTTCCGTAAGTTCAATATGGTTTGCTTTATATGATTTACATGTATTCGCACCTTTGCTTAATTCAACTTAAGCCCATTATGGTTAGGCCGTTAAACCTGTCGATCGACAAGTTGATAGTTAGTGGAACGCTTAAAAAAATGAAGTGGCTTGTTCACGCTCGCTTTAGCTCTCGATTAACATCGTGGAACAGACTGTAAAAATGCAATTAGATCTGGAAGTTTAAAGCCTGTCTTATAAGGAGTTTTCAACTCTCCTGCTAAATAATTTTATTTTTTTAATAATAATTAAAAAATTTAGATTAATAGAATAATTATTCATCATTATTTCTTAATTAAAAGGAAAATCTTAGATTTTCCTTTGCATACTAAGCCAATAAAAATTAATTAAGTCATTTACATAAAATGCTGTTTTATGTAATCGAATTAATTACGTTTTATGAAATTATATGATTACAAAGAAATGGTTTGGTAGCTATTTGCTAGTACAAATAATCTCAATAACTTTTTTATATCATTTTGAACAACAAAACAAGCAAAAAAAAAAACAAAATCTTTATTTTGCAGCAAATTTTTATGATAATTTCTTGTCTAGATTTTTTTTTAATACTAAAAATTGAGTTAAAATTTTTTTAATGACATTTCCTTTTATCTCTTTCTCTTTTTAGGTAATTACTTACATATATCTACCTTTACGAGCGCTCCTTAGCGCTGTAATTTTATAGCAGAACGTAAAACAACAACATAATAAAATGCTGCAGCAAAGAAAAGGAATTGCTAGGAACACAAGTTTGTTATTCAAATTAACGTTTCATTTAGATTTCATGTCACAACACCAAAATACTATACAAGCAAAAGGTAACTCTCACAACTACACACCAAAATTTATGTCTTCTTTTACTCCAAAAGTTTATGACTGCCAGTTCAAGAGTTGCAAAAGTGTTGTACGAATATTGTAGAAACGACATGAATATTGGGGGTTTAACATGTAATAAACAAACCGAAAAAGTATGCTGCACTTTTGTATGTAAACTTACAAAAATAAGTTTTTCTTTCCTTTTTCTTGTAAAATCAGTAGTTATAAATGACGTTAGCTAAACCGTAAAAAATGAACTGTTAACTAGTGTTTGTAAGGCCGTAAAACTTTTAACAAGAATGATGTGTAAAAGGAAATTGTCGTAAAAAGTAGAAAATACACACACTTCAAACACAGGCGTAATAAGAAATTGTAAGCCTTTCACAAAAAAAAAAAAAAAAACAGATAAAACATAAATCAAAGTTAAAAAACAAGGCAAACAGACAATTTAAGACTTTCTTAGCATTCGAAAGCTAACAAAAATTTATTAAAGCAATTTAAAAGTTCTAATATTTGGATTCATGCATTCTTTAGAGATTTGGCCTAAGTTCTTACTTTTATTCAAATTGAATATTCCTAACACGCTTTAACATCGGTAAACATGATAGTTAATTTAAACCTTAATTTATGCTAACTTTTTTAAACCCCCAAAGTATGCTTAAAATTTGTTATACTTTTTTATTGCTATACATTTATTTAATAATTAATTAACATTTCCAGTAAGTTGTTTATACGGTTTTTCATATTTTATTAATGAACTGGTTTCGTCTCTTCCAACTAATCTGTTTTCGTTGAACAGCATAGAATGCGAATAAGGCAATTGAAGATAAGTTTTGGTTTTCTTTTGGCTTTGCTCTGCCCTTAATATGTCCCTTAAGACTTGAAAGATTTAAAATTAAAAATGTACAAACTCTATTACACCATTTCTGTTTTTCATGCTCTTCTTTTAATTTACGGTCCGGATTGCTGGTTGCTTACTTGAATTCAAGTGTTAGATGAGACAAAAGGAATGGAAAATAACAATATTTATGGCCAACTAACAATTGCAGATTACACCGTAAACTGTAATACAATTGCCAGCAATGTTTTGTGGCCGAAATGACATTTACAGTGTTGTAAAAGCAATTTCTTTCTTTGCCATGTATACCACTTATCTTTTTGCTTCTTGGACAGGACAATTGGAAAAAGTAAAATGTTCGGCTTTTTTTAAAAATTGCTTCCAGATTTTTTTTTTTTTTTTTTTTTGTTTATTTTCCTTAAAACTATTTCCTTTTTTGTTCCCTTTGGTTTTCCCACTTTTCTATTCTTTCTTATCACTCCAACTCGTTTTTTTTTTTTTTTTTTTTTTTTTGTTCGTTAGTTTATTATTGCATTTGTAAATTGGTGTTGCTAAAGGTTTTTGTGGTCGATGTTAGTGTTATCATATTTTCCTATAAATTCTCACTATACTATAGAGAGTAATAGGAATGACCGCAATAGATTTTCTGTAACTCTTGTTGTCGTTATTGTACTTCTATTAAAGCAGCAGTGTCTCCGACTACCAAGAAGTATTTGGCCAGAAGTACAGCATACAACAAGTTGTAAATTTATTCATAAAGCCAGTGTAGTGGTCATGACAGTAGATAATAATAAAGAGTTAAGAAATGTATGAGAGAGAATTGTAAATGGGTTTGATAGCGAACAAAAAAATTACTTTTTCATGTTTATTTAAGATTTTGCAGGCACTGCTTTTGTTAGTTTGATTTATGGAAGCCTTTAAATTTAAACTATTTTCTGTTTCCTAAAAGTATGCAGTTGAAAGTGTGTAGAGTCAATATAAAAAAGTATGCCTTATCTTTTAAATTAAATTATTATTTAAGAAACCTACTGATATTAGTTGATGAAAAAACCGTTAAGCAAAATGTTAATTAAGCAGAAACTCCCAAAAGTATGCTTTTATTTTAACAATAATTTATATTATATATTTCCTAGCTTTTTATAATTATCCCTAAAATTTTTTTCATTTTGGTTGTAAAATTTCTTAGCCAAAATAAAAGTTTTAATTACATTTTATTTTGATTATAATTATAATTTAATTTAAATGTCAATTTCAATTTTTCATTTTGGTTTTTAATTCAGGTCACTGAGTTTTTGCCATATTCATCTTCTTCTTTAATTCAAATACACAAAAGTTTAAAAGTTTTTAGGCTTTCAAAAACAGATCTCGGTTTTTGTGTATAATTTTATAGCATACAATAAGCAGCATTAATGTTGAAACAATAATAGCCACAAATAAAAAAAGCATTTTATATTATGAACTGCAAAAAAAATACTGAAAAAGCTCCATCAAATTTTACTTTACAGTTTACAGATTAATATGTGGATTAAAGTTTTTTTTTTATTTTTGTTTTTGTATCAATCATGACGTCTAACCGAATCACACATGTCGTGTTGAATTTATGCATATTTTGTATGCAATTATTGCATAGCTTTAGGCGTATAAAGAATAATATTGATTGCTCGTCTACATTTATATATACGTTTGAATAGTTTTAGTCAATCACACATGTTTATGGTGAAGTCAAGCTTAAATTTTACAAAACTATAATAGACTATAAGGTATAAATTATACACAAAAGTAGAAAAATGGGTCTCTGTATTTTGTATTTTATCTGTATATCTGTAGAGGGTTATTAGGCTGGCTCAATTTGACGGAGGAGCAAGAAAATGTCTTATGTTTAAAATATGAGCGCAATGTAAAATCAAAACCTTTCTCAGATTATCTTAAAGACCAGCAAATTGAACTTTAATTTAATTACGAATCTTGCTAAAATGAAGTTCTTCCTAATTTTAATATACCCTGCATTTTGCTGTCGTTTAAAACTGTACGTTTATCTACTTGTTTTAAGGGCATATGTATGAAATCAGTCGTGAATATTGGTTGGTTGGCACACATATGAACAAATGTTTTTTTTTTTTTTTTTTTGTTTTACACAAACACACATATTACATTTATCGAGCAATCGACCCAATTACTTTGCAACAGCTTCATTGAGCTTATCTCTCTCTTTCTCTTTTGTCGTAATTCTCACTTTCATTTTGTGCATACAATCAGACACACAGACAGATACTTGTACATACACTTGGCATGTTTTTGCCATGTTTGTCTGACTACTGATTTAGCTTTTTTTCAGACTGTTTTTATTATTATTTGGTGTACAGTTGTTGTGTGTATAAAACGCAAATTTCGTGTCGAATTTGTTCGAGATCAAACTAGATTTGTTTGATTGTTAGCTTGTCTTTTAAATGGAAGTTGTCGTTAGTGCATCGGATTGGTTTTATTTTGCTTGTGGATTAAAAAGTTTAATGGAAATTGCTTTATTTAATAGGTTCTTTTTTTTTCTTAAATTTGTTTTGATATGAAAGTTTTTTGGTACTTTAAAAGATTTAATAAAAAAAAATGCATTTAGAAGATTTTATTTGTGATAGAATTCTTAAATTATCTGAGTTATTTATTTATTATGAGTTACAAATGCAATGACAAATTATATTCACAAGCAAAATTCAAACCAATTTTTTTTTTTTTCAATTAAACCATTAATCAAAAACAAAATCGGTTTTAATTAAAAATTTAATTAAGTGCATTAAACGTTTACTTATATAAACAACATTACTGCAAAAAATTTTGTTTAAATCAAAAAATATTTAATTGATTCTATTAATTTGTTTACTGGTGCAAATTAATTAACTTTTTTTATTAATATCACAAATTTTTTAATTGAAATAAATTTTTTTTTTCTGTGTTTCAACTTAATTAACAAATGAGTCTTTTTAGATCTTCAAATTTTATCAAACATGAGTTTTTGAGGTCATTCATCGGTAGGGTATCAGTGATTTCATATGCTCTCCATTTGCTTGTGAACTGATTCCTAAATGATGCGATTATGGTACAAAATGCTAGATGGGCTTTAACAATACAGAAATTAAAAGGCAGATAAACAAAGTTTTTGATATGGGGGCGATGTTTCACAATGCGTTGCTCCATACCCAGTTTGAGGCAAATAAACAATTAAATATAATTAGAACTATCACTTCATATATAATATATTTAATCAGGAGTTATTAATATTGTTATTCAAACTCAGATCCTTTTTAACATCGCATCCTAACCTTTACCACAAGCGAAAACGGTATATATAAGTTCGTTTTTTATATGAGTTTGTCATTTCGCTTGAATTTCTACAAATTAATCTGAGGCACTATAAAGGAAATATATTATGGATCCTCATTATAAACAGAGTTGATTTAACTTTGTCCGTCTGTCCACAGATATGATAGGGAGACTAGCTTGTTAAATATTTATGTCACAAATAAATCGTTTAATTTCGCTATTGAAATTCAGTAAGAGCGGTCCCTAAATGGCAGAGTTATGAGCAAAATACCACCGCTGCCTCTAATTTGTACCAAAAAACCTCAAATGTTTACCCATTTACCTTCTTCTTCTTTTTATAATCTAAAACCCATATTTTGCCTTCACTTTAAGTAAACTTAGTAGAATCCTATTTTTAATCGCTATAAATTAATTTAATTAAAAACATTGCCTATCTAAAGGCGCTATGTTTTCTAAAAAAAAAATATTCTTTTCATTTATTGTTTTTCTTGCTCATAAAGATTTTCATTGTTTGCCATTATAGTCGTTTCCTAAATCCTTTATTGCTCTTTATCTAACAATTAATTTTACTATTGTCAATGGGGGTAATATTTGGTCACACATTTTGTTGATTATTTTTTTGGTTTCTTTTCATGTTTCCTTTTCGACTTAATATGAAATGCTTAAACCCACATTGTTAAAGCTTTAACAAACACACACACCCATAGAATTATAAAAGGAAAAACATCGACGAGTTCTGTGTGTTAAACTTTAAACCACAAAATTACTTAATATTAAAGCTTACAACAGAAACCACAGATGAACACTTTCAAAACGATAAATAACAAATAGGGATCAGGCTCAATATTACGTTTAGGCCTTTGTTTAATTTTAACAACAACGATATAAGTACTCTCTATAGGAGATTTTAAGCCAAAAATATGCTGTAAAAAAAAGCAAACAGAAATGATGTTAAAAATATGTATAACACAAAGTCACAATAAAAACTAATTTTTCTGTGGTCGCATTAAGAGGATTCACGTAAATGACAAAACGAAACAAAAAATGAATGCAAAGGACCCATGATTGTGTAAAATTCACCTAACTCGTACACACACACACACACTCACACAGAAACACCTATGTATAAGACTTAAATGTACATAAAAATAAACGTACACATATGTTTGGGGCATATTACATAAATATAAAATACACCAACTCCATTACCTTGTCTTGCAATGGATATTGAAAAAAAAAAAGTTGTAAGTCTTTTCCCTGCTCTTTGGCTCCTCGTTCCCATTTTGTTGCCAAGGCATCGATTTAAGAAATATGTATAGTCAATATTTGAAAATTTTCCTAAATCCTTTTTGGTTTTTGTTTTTTTTATCGTGTTTATCTGAGTATGTGAATTGTCTGTCTAAGTGTGTTTGTGTGTGTCTGTTTAAATATCCGTCCGGTCTATCTATCTGTATCATTTTGTGGTTAACAACTATCATGGCTTATAATATTGACCCAAAACAATTTTATATGGCTTTAAATGTTGTCAGTTCTCATCTTTTTTTGCTGCTGCTACTGCTAGATTTATATAATTGTATTTGTATACTTCTACGATACGTAAAAAAGGATATTTTTCCACAGGTATATGTATGGTAACTTTTGTACCTACAACTAGACACTTACATTTATATGTACACGTAATTTTTTTTTTGTTGGCTTATCTTTTGTATTGATTGTTGTCATCATTGTAACAACCGCAAAAATTGACTTTTTCCTTTTTCTTTCGATATTTTCGTTTAAGTTCACATCAATGAAAATTTGTAGGCACAACGTGTTCGTTCATGTTAATTTAAGGTTGTGGTAATTTTGTAAATTGGAATGAATACAAGGAGAAAATTATAATATGAAAGGATTATATTTGGTATATACATGCACATTTAAAATGTAAAATGTTTATAAAGGTTGTTGGCTTTAATGTAAATTAAGGTAAATATGCATTTAAATGTAAATTTTTGTCGAAAATAAAAAAAATAGGTAACATAGTATATATATTTTTAAGGACCTAAAAGGTATGCAATAACTTTTTTTAAAGATTTGTGTTCGTTTTGTTAACTTACATAAACTGATTTGTTGAGTACAACAACAACAAAAATTTAAAACAAAAAATGCTTGTAATTTATTTTGTAAAGCTCTTGAAAGTATACTATAGTTTTTGGAAAACAACTTTTGTTGTTTTATATAAAATAATCAAACTGAGTTTTTGTTTAAATTCATACAAGGCTAACAAAAGTTTTAATATGTTTATTACTATAATTTTAAATAAACATTTTTATTTTAAATATAATCAATTGTTAAAAATTCATATTTTCGTTATGCTCCTAAAAGGTATGCTATTATTCTTATTCTAGATTATACCTTTTGTTAGTTTTATCAACTTTCTTAAACAGATTTTTTTAAGGTATTAATAGAACAGGTTTTTACTGTGTCTTGTAAATTGTTTTTTCTTTTGTATTTGTAAAACAAAGTGTGCTTTTAACAATAAATTTAAAAAAGTTAAACAACCTGCAGGATTAATACAGGGTAGGCCATAAGTCACTGAGTAACCGGTTAAAATTCAGTAAATTTTGCACAAAAACTTAAGCGGATTGCATAGTACTGTGGTAAGGTTTCATGTACCATTTGAATATTTTGGTAGTTCGTTTTTTTCATTATTTTCCGCAGTTAAGTTCTTGACATTTGAAGCTGAGTGGCACGTTTACGAATCGATGTTTCAGGGTTCTCATTAAAGTCCTCTCAAACTTCTTCGATATTATCTTGGCTTTGTGCTTCATGCGGTCTTCTACTCCGAGAAAAGTCACTAACAGACCCCGATTACCGAAAACGAGCGACTAGATTGCGTTTCTGCTTTCTGGTGGTAAAAAAATTACGAAATTTTTTTGGGTTTGAATTCTTGAATTACGATCAGGGTTGTCAGATGTGGCGATTTCTCGCCAAACGTGTCGATTTTCACACTTGTTTGGCGGCCTAATTTTTGATTTGGCGACATGGCGACTTTTTGGCGATTTTTAAAAAAAAATTGGCGATTTTGTTGGCTATTTTTGATGAGCTATGGATTTGTTTTAAAATTCGTTATGTTCAATAAGAAGAAAAAATATTACTTTCATTCTAGTATTTTTAGGTATGAAATTTGAGGCATTCATATGTATGTATGGTCAGTATTTGAAAGTATGTATGGTCAAATGGCTGATGAAGATAATAAAAATATTCGAGAAAATTGTTTTTGGTTTTAAAAAGTGCTCTTGAAAGAATCAATAAATATAATTCCTTAAAACATGAATATATTTAAAGTCTATGAACAATTTTTCATTATATGTATGTGGCAATTTATTATCATCGATAAAAAACATTGTTGTTAAAGATTTTTATGAACCTTTTGATGTCTACGAAACACACTCAAAAAAAATTAGCGTTTGTTAATTGTAAAGGGGGTTTTAATGATGGTATTTCATAGAATTTATATAGGTTTAGCCCAAAATTTTATAGCTACATGGATACGGCAGGTACGTACCATTTAAAGGAACTTGCTTTGGCTGTACTTTATATGCTGGTAATTACAACAAGTATTGCTTGTTGAAATTATGAACTCCACAAAAACTCGCCTTCGAAGTAGAATGCATTATGAACTTAAAGACGCGTTATAACGAGGTTTAAATTATACGAATAGTACATGTTGCACTTCTTTTGTACCTTCATTGAATAAAGGCTCAGTTAGCCGGGAGTAACAGTAACGTTGCAAATCAGCTGATCCATTTTGTTGTATGTAAAGCAATTAGAACGATTATAGTTAGCAGTAAGATGTTACGTCTCAATCTGTAAGAAATAGATTGGTCTTACTTTTTTACGGTAAGGTTACTGTTACGGTTACTCCCGGCTAACTGAGCCTTAAATGTAATTCTCTCACAATGTATTCCAAAGACAAATAGGGAGTTTGCCAGTGAAGCGTTTCAGATAACTGCAACTTATATACAAATGTATATCCAATATTTGTTTAATACTTACTGCAAAAATTCTTTTTTTGTTGCTTTAAGTAGACTACTATAAACTATTTTATAGAAAACATTGTACCTCTTTTGTGTTAATTAACTATTTTTATTGTGTTCTAAATAAATATTAAACAAAACATATGTTATGGCGACTTTTTTAAAATTTTTGGCGTATTTAGGCGATACTGAACAAATTTATTTTTTAGAATTTATAAAAAATATTTTTAATAATTCTAAAAATATGTATTTTATTGTCAAAAACTGAAAAACTAAGGCTTTGGCGATTTTGGCTATTTTTGACATTGAATTTGGAGAAAAAGGTCAAAATCAATCTGACAACCCTGATTACGATTAGTAATATAAATCTCCCCAACGTTGTTTTTAAGACTGAAAAATAAAAAAATGTAAACAAAAATAGAAAAATTATATCAAAAAAATGTTCAGTGACTTAATGGTCCACCCTGTTTTAGGTTTTTTACACTTAAAACTATGCTTTAGTTTTTAAAAATTTTAATTGAATTTTAGCTTTTTGCAATTTTTTTTACTCAAATTCTAATTAACATTTAAACACTATTTACCACAAACTTCAGGGGGCAAATTACGGCATTCGATATCGATCGAAATTACAATAAAATTTGAATGAAAATTTCGAGTTGTGGGTTTTAACTCTTAACAAAATCGTTTTAATTGTTTAATAATCCATGTCTTTTGGCCCCAATTGCATTTGAAGTTTGTAAGTTATTTGCATTGATTTCTTATAAAATGATATAAAAGAAATATTGCATACATAAGGGCTAAAAATCGATAAATATCTTTTTTTTCAAGAAAATAAAACAGCGAAAAATGGTAACCTTTAAGAAAAGATAGACACATTTACATTGAAACATTAAAGTGGCCAAATTATCTCTTACGCTTGCTTTGCATTTAATTTGCTTTTAAGTAATCGAAAAGCACTTCAAAGTCTAGCGAAACGTTAACAATAATGTAACGGGATGGTTGGTTGGCAGCAACGACAACAACAACACCAACAACAACATCAATAAAAGCAACAGAAGCTTACAAAAAACCCTAAAGTATGCTACATAGATGAAAACGAACAAAAAAAAAACAATGTGCGAAAAAATAAAAAATGAAACGAGAGCAAAAGCAGAGAAAAAAGAAAATTCTGCAATAATAAGACGAACGACCTACATCTGTTGAAGGGAGAATATTATATTCCAACATAAAATCGAGAACACGCAAAAAGGAGAAACCGCTAAAAGCGTACATCAGTTCAAAAAAAAAAAAAAAAAAATGGGAAAGAGTCATTGAAAGTGAGAGGGAGAGAAATAAATATTATTGCTAATATAAACTAATGCCTTGTACGCGTTACTGAATTTAAATGAGGAATTAATGCCAAATATTACATTACTTTGGGTTTTTCTTGTTTTTTTCCAATTCAACGATGAATACATTGACGACCGGCCGGCCATGTTGCTTTTTCTTCTTCCACACGATGATTTTCCTTTTCTGAAGATGAACACGTTAGAAAAATTAACATGATGGTAATATTGACACAGCAAAAACTGAAAATTATGATAATGAGAAGGAAAAATAGATGATGAGGAGGGGCATTTTTTTTTTTTTTTTTTTTTTTTTTTTTTTGTATTAATTTTGTAAGGAACTTTTATCTTGGGTCAAGCAAAAACCAAAACATTTCCATTCTTTGTTTTGTATTTTGTTTTAAATAAAACGGAAATATTGATGGTTTTTGCATAATGGAAATATTTATGTACTTCAAGCAAATTGTTGTTTTCGTTCAGGACGTAAAGTCTAGCAATTTCAAATTTTTCGTTGATAACATTCTAAGCGTTTCATTTTGTTTTTAGGTGCTTGGATGACAAAAAAATGTGTCTATCTGCTTAAACTTAATGGTTCGTTTGTTTGTTCTATATTTTCATACTTTTTGCTAAGAAACTTCAGGCTTCAAAGCTTTAGTAAAAAGTAATGGAAAACAATTCTGTTAGTAGGAAGGGGAGTAGGGGAGTAGAAGCAGTTGTCATAAAGATTTGAGTGTCAGGACTTAGCCAAGACTTTAATGATAATAAATAAATTTAGCACACTTGAAGGCGCACACACAAATATGGTTAATATTCTACAAGGTTGGTCCTTTATAATTTATTTATAATTTTATCAATGTTAAAGTGTGAGTGCCTTGGAATTGCTAACAAGGTACGAAAAAGCTTTAAGATTTGTTAAAGAACTTTATTTGTGCATTTGTGTTAGTGAGTCAAATGAAATGGAATGAAAAGTAATTTTATTTTTTTTTTTTTTTTTTGCTGTAAAATTTTGAAATGTTTAAGACAGAAGGTCAGAGTGTGGCGGCAAATTCATTAAAATTTACTTTGTTTTACATTAGAAATTAATTTCCAATCAAATCGATATTTATGTTTTAACAAGCTAAACATGCCTGATTTATTTCAAATTGGGCAGATGTCACACAGTAATATTTTTTTTTTTTTTTTTTTTTTTTTGACAAAATTACAATTTTTATGGATGACAAAAAAATTTTTTGATTTATTTATAACAAAGTAGAAATTGAAAAGACAGCTATAACAAATTAAAAATATTTGTGTAAATTTTAGAAATTTAAGATAATTTGATTGAATTTGATTGCCCAAGAACGCATCGTTTTTGTTTATTCTAAAAATTAAATGCAAATTGCTTGGCTTTAAACTTAAACCTGAATTTGTGTAGATTTATAGTTGTCTGTTATTATACTCAATTGTGAATAGAACGCTTCATAATTGATTACACTGTACGACAAACTTCAACTTTATACATACGTACCTCTCAGCTTTTCTTAATCAATTCATTTCGCGTTTTTACGCGCAATTCAATTTTTAATGTCTATCACTTGGGAAAGTTTCGATTACACCCACACCAGTTGATCGAGATGCCAGATTTTTTGCTTAAATACTTCGGTCCGCGGGTTCAAAGATTAAGAAAGTTTTAAATGGGGTTGATAAATATGGACGTATTCGCTATGACTAATATAAACGGTTCACAGCTCCCATCCCAGCAAAAACTTAACTTATATTTCACAAGTCTTTGTAACAACTTCCTAAACGCATTAAGTCTCATGCCTAATTGCAACTCGCAGCATTCCATTACACAAATTGAAGTACTTTCTCATGATTGGCACAGTAATTCACATATGCGCGTAGCTAGAGCCCAAAACTTAAAAAATCTTCGAAAAAATAAAGATCCAAGTTCAAATCTCAACTGGTGCAGTAAACTTTTTTTGCATATGTTAAGATTTGTTCTTGTATATAAAAATCAATTTTTAACTGTGAATAAAATA
Organism: Pollenia griseotomentosa; assembly: GCA_963931875.1. Taxonomy (NCBI): domain Eukaryota; kingdom Metazoa; phylum Arthropoda; class Insecta; order Diptera; family Polleniidae; genus Pollenia; species Pollenia griseotomentosa. Next base: position 15,052,702 of record OZ007564.1, read on the forward strand.
ATAGGAGCGTAAATACGTGGAGAAGTGGGTACTAGGGCGATCGATTGTTCGACTTTTTTCAATAACCGGTTTTCGAATATTCCGAATAGTTGCTATTTTAAAAAAACCGGGTTTCGATTAAACATTTTAAAAATAACCGGCTAACTGGTTTTAATTCGATTTCATAAAAATACAAAAATCAAATTAGGTTTTGTAATAAAAATTTAATTAGAATAAAAACAAAACAATTCACGAGGACTTCAGGTATGTTCGGACCTAACAAATATTTGACGATAAAATAAAAAAAAAAAAAAAAAAAAAAAAACCTGACCAGTAAATTGATTAATCTAAAGCTTTATTTTTAGCAATTTCTTTTTATTTGTTAAACTTTATATCTAAGATGGTAATTGTATTTATGTAAAATGTAGTTTAGAAACCGTTAAATAATGTTTTCTCTAGCCAAACGTTTTGCAAAAGCCAACAATTCTTTAAGAAAACTAGTGGTTACCGGAAGGACATCAAATATTTTATGGGTGTGAACATAGCTTTAGGAATTTTGAAAAACTTTGGTTTTAAAAAATTATAGGAATTTGATAAATTTATTATTTAAGATATTCTCCAAAATTTATTTTAATTTGTTGGTGGCTCAGCCATATTTTTAAAAAGTTGCAAACAAAACTTCTTAGTCATGATTATACATATATTTCAAATTATTTTGTTTCAGCATTATAGAAACGAATGGTAATATAAACATGCTTTTTGTAGAAAATATTTGTCAATTCGTCGATTACAATTTAAAACCTTCCATGACATTGTTTGATTCCTTCAATTTTGTTTTAAGTTCTTGGTGTTTTAATAAATGAAACTAATGAATTTTCCCATATCGTTGCTTTCGCCGGTATGTTGTAAGAAGATATGCTAGAACTACTTAAGAGCTTTTCATTTATTTTTGGCAGCATATTTTAGTAAAGTATAATTTCATTTGGCGAATATTTATGTCAAGCTTGTGGACTAATTAAAGGTGATTAATAATTCGTAACGTTGAAGAACATTTGCAACTCGTTTTGGGCCCTTTTCAGCACCATTGTATTTTAAATCAGTTCGAAATATCACCAGAGAAGACATCTTTATAAAAAAATATATAATATTTAGAAAACTCTCCAATTGCTAATTACTTTTTAAGCTGAACATTTTTTTGAATTGTTTTTGGTTTTTGTAACAAGAACACACGCTTATATAAGCGATTTGTATTCACATTGCTGAGAATGTGTTTTGACTTTTGTTACATTTTGTTTTGACATAAAAAGTTCAAATTTGCCCAATATTCAATTAGAAAAATACTTAAATTACGTATATTATTTTACTAAAATAACCGGCTTATTCGATATTCGAAAAAAAGACATTTTAAAATATTCGACTTGGGCGAAACTAAAATAACCGGTTAAAACCGGTCGAATACTATTCGGTCGATCTCCCTAGGAAGTACACATAAAGAAAACACTTTGTTCGCTATGGTCACCTCAGACAAAACTATTTTTAACTAAATAATGGTTACTTTAACTAAACTATTTTCAACAGCAACTATATTAGGGTTAAATTAGTCCCCCATCAAGAAAACACAAGCGTATTATGGTTGCCTTCAAACATGCTATGGTTATTAATAACAATAATTTGTTAACCGCTAAAAGTAGTATAATTGTTTTGAACCATAAGTGGTTACTTTTGAAAAAGAAGAAACTGTTATTGGTTATTTAAAACCATTTTATTATAAGCGGGTAACATATTGTTGTTATTATTAACCAAAACATGTTTGAGGGCTACCAAAATATAGTTGTTCTTTTTAATGGAAGACTAATTCTGTGGCATTGTCTTTATTAAATACTCATTTACAGACAGAATTTGAAAGCTAAAATAAACAAATTGTAAATATTAAGATTGTTAATAATAATAAGAGCATTTTTTTTGATTTTTATATAATACAAGCATTTAACCCGCTACTTCGTTAGCGTCTCCGTTTTTCTTCGTGAACATATATATATGCTAAAGATTATTTTCTCATTCACTCAGGACCTTCCATGTTTAATTTTATCTTTCTAGGTCCAGTACCAACGAAAATTCAAAAAGTACCAGTCAAAGAATAAAAAAAAGTACCAAAAAGTTCACTCGTATAGATTCTCATCCACCCAGGACATTGCATGTTGAATTTTATGTTTCTAGGTCCAATACTAACGGAAATTCAAAAAGTACTAGTTAAAGAACAAAAAAGTGCCAAACAGTTCCGCAATATATTCTTATCCACTCAGGACATAGGTGCTGAATCTTATGTTTTAAGGTCAAATATTAACGATAATTAAAAAATACCAGTTTTAGAACCAAAAAAGCTTCAGAAAAATATCAAATCTCCCGTATTTTTTCCCCCCCTTAAAGTATCATAATTTTCAGTATTCAAATTTCAGAATATGTCAATGAATAGAAAAAAAATGTTTTGTAAAAAATAATTAGTATTGTGGTTATTTTGTTGAACTATTTATGGTTTTTAATCCAAATTTTTAATATTTTTAATTAGGCTTAAGTTCATTAAATTTAATTTTTCATTAAATTATTTTTATGAAGAAAGGTGTTTTACAACATGAAAATTAATTAAAATTGTTATTGATAATCTTTCATTTTTTGAAGAATTAAATTTAATGAACTTAAGCCTAATTAAAAATATTAAAAATTTGGATTAAAAACCATAAATAGTTCAACAAAATAACCACAATACTAATTATTGTTAAAAGCTAAGGCACGAGCTCTATGTGTTCATTTGTCCTTCAAGTTGTGCTGAAAAAAGGTCAACAAGAAAAAGAAAGACAAAAATGAAAAAACAAAAAAATGTACTTTGGACTTCAAGAAAAATTCTTGACAAAAGTACGAAAAAACGGAAGTAAGGAAGAACATGTAAAATCAATTAAAATAGATAATCATTCAAAAAAGCAAACTTCGATCTACCAAAGGTTAAAATACAATTTGGTTTAAGGATTGATGTTTGACTATTGACGTCAGCAGCCTTCGATGGCTGCGAGTGTAAAACGGCAAATCCATTTGAGAAGATCGAGTGGTTGCGATCGAAACATGTCATGGTAACCTGCCGGCTGCGGTTCGAATCCCAGACACGGTCAAAAAATGAAAGATTATCAATAACAATTTTAATTAATTTTCATGTTGTAAAACACCTTTCTTCATAAAAATAATTTAATGAAAAATTAAATTTAATGAACTTAAGCCTAATTAAAAATATTAAAAATTTGGATTAAAAACCATAAATAGTTCAACAAAATAACCACAATACTAATTATTGTTAAAAGCTAAGGCACGAGCTCTATGTGTTCATTTGTCCTTCAAGTTGTGCTGAAAAAAGGTCAACAAGAAAAAGAAAGACAAAAATGAAAAAACAAAAAAATGTACTTTGGACTTCAAGAAAAATTCTTGACAAAAGTACGAAAAAACGGAAGTAAGGAAGAACATGTAAAATCAATTAAAATAGATAATCATTCAAAAAAGCAAACTTCGATCTACCAAAGGTTAAAATACAATTTGGTTTAAGGATTGATGTTTGACTATTGACGTCAGCAGCCTTCGATGGCTGCGAGTGTAAAACGGCAAATCCATTTGAGAAGATCGAGTGGTTGCGATCGAAACATGTCATGGTAACCTGCCGGCTGCGGTTCGAATCCCAGACACGGTCAAAAAATGAAAGATTATCAATAACAATTTTAATTAATTTTCGTTTTGTAAAAAATTTACCAAAAATAGTTACGATTTTCAACCCTCAAATGTTCGAAATTCGAAAAAGTTTCGTTCGAATGTGGTATTAACTTTGTTTCTATGTTTATTGGTTCAAAAGATAGATGGGGTGGCAAAAAAGTACTAAAATTCAGATTTTAAAAATGCCGAATTTCAAAAAAGTACCAGACACTTGTCCGCTTATTTTTTTTAAAGAACAACGATAAGTATTACATTTTTTTTTTTTTTCGTTTATCTTTTAGTTTTGGAGATATAAGGTTACCGAATTTTCTCGTTTTTTACTCTTTTTTACCCCCTAAACATTCGAATTTGCAAAAATCCCGTCTTAGTGGATCGATTTGGGTAGTGCGATGAGGGATCAGTGAGTAACGTTACAATTTTATATATGTAGATTGAAAATTTTTTAATACATTTTTTTATGCTCATATTTTTACCAAAAAAAAAAAAAAAATCATGTATCTCAAAGCCCTACTCATTACAATATACATTACTAAGTAAAATAAATTTTTGCAGGGACTTAAGTTCCAAGAAATACTTAACCATTCCTTAATTTTACTGATCATAAAACTTTTTAAAAAAGTAAATGAAATTAGTTGAACAGTTTTTCCGTAAGTTTTTGTTTTTATTATTATTATTATTATTATTATTATTATTATTTTTAACCTTTTAAAATGCTTTTAATTAACTATTAACTTTATAAAACACTAAACAATGTTTAGTTCAACAATAAAAGCCAATTAAAAATATAATTATAAAACAAAACAAACTGAAAAAGAAAATTACTAAAAAAAATAAATAAAACGATTTGAAGTGTTTTTACAATTTAAACAAAAAACCCACACAACATTTTACGTTTTACTTTTCATTTTTTTACCATCTTTGTTTTTATTGATATCAGCCTGCATGTATGCTAGTTTTTTTTTTTTTTGTTTTTTTCTTTTACTACAAAACAACTTAAGTGCTGTTTGAGTAGTTACTTCTTTCTATTGCAGTTTTAATGTGATTTTTTGTTCTAAATAATGTTAAAAATAAAATTTTCTTACAGCAGTTTTTCTGTTGTCTGGCTACTTTTTAGCCATTAAAGTTGCATTGTCTTAAGATTATTGCTACTAGAGTAACCACATAATATTATAGCACATTTCTATTTTTCAAAAAAAAAAAAAAAAACAACTATTAAATGTATGTGGTTGCAAAGCTTAGTACATGTTCATAATCATTAAAATCAAACACTATATAAATTTTACTTTAATACTGGCTACAGTGAGGTAAAAAAGTTTTAAGACTATGGGAGAAAACCAAAAAATTTTATGTTGACTAAATATTTGCCTTTCTTTTTTATAATTTTAAATATATCGCACTGGTTCCTCTAAAGGGGGATAACTCAAAACTTATAAATTTTCAGTAGAGAGCAAAAACTGTTTTCTATTTATATGTACTCCTATACTACAAAGGGGAATAGAATTGTATTTTTTTGGCAAAATACTAGAGAAATTGATTTAAGATTTTTACAGTGCGTAGATATGATCACTGTTCATCTTTTTCTTGCAAAAAGTGAAAACTACAAAATTTCGAGTTAAATCTCTTTAGAGGAACCAGTGCGATAAACGGGTTGTTAACAAAAAAAAAATAAATTTTTTAATTTTTTTAATGCTGTTTATATAACTTCCATGAACAACCCAATAGTTTTTATAAAAAATTTTATGTTTAAAGTTGATTTTCGACAAAATTTGTCTTGAAATTGTTGTTTTTTTTTCTTGTTTACCTTCCATGCCTTATAACTAAATTATTAATATTGTACTTTAAAATATTATTTCTCTCTAATGTTTCATTTTTATCCAGAATGTTTTTAGGACTTGAAATAAAATTTAATTAAAAGATGTTTTTGGTTTGGTTGCAATTTCTTTGTTTTACTTTTCAGTTCTATTAGTTTTCTCTACTTTTAACTTTTAGCCAAGAATGTTGTGGAGACATTACCGCAACATGCTGGAGTAGATGAAATTATAGCAAAATGTACAATAGAAACTCATAATAGTAACTGTAAAAATAATTGAAATAAGGGGTTTTCAAATAAGGACTTAATAACTTGACAATCGGAGAACGTACGTCAAATGGTCCATGGGATCCAGTTCTTGAGTCAGCTTGATCTTGTATGGGTGTAGGTAGTCTAATTCTTTGCGCAAAATTCGCCATAAATTGGTCTTGGCGATGCCCAGTTCTTAAGAACGCCGCGGAATCGACCGATTTGGATCGTTTGCTACGGACGCCTGAACAGCAGCAATATTTTCGTCACTTCGACCGACCCGTTTTCTCACTGGCACGGCAGCATCGCACATTTTTGCACTAAACTTGTTATTGCTTGTCTACTAGGGCTAGAATAACGACCGAAAATTTGAGTTATAGCTCTTAAAGTTGCGGTCTCCGACTCCGAATTTCGGTAATACTATTTTGCATACGTTGTTCGTTCGTGTACTTTACCATGATGAAAATGTTGAGTTTACTGTTAAAAGGAAAGTAACTGTTAGATGATCAGTGAAATAGTGCGCTCAGAAATTTAATATAAACTTGTCAAGTACCTATTGCAAAACCCTATATATATAGAAATATATGTAAGTACTTAATAAAAATGCTTAAAGTTTAAATAGCCAAGAAAAGAAATACTAAGGAATGAAAAATTTAAAAAAAATAATGGTAGAATGGAAAATAAATACATAAAGTTAAAAATTTATTAACTGGGATAATTTATGATCCTTCGGATCTGCTTTTGAAAAACTAAGGGTTTTTCCGATGCAGATGTTGGTCCTTCGAACCCGGGGTATTTATACAACTCTATATATGAAAAAAAATTTAATTATAAAGTTTCTTTATCTTTCTATTAAGAGTTAATTAAACTATATTTATCTCTTAAGAATAATTTTAACGCAAAAGTTTTGGTCCTACGAACCAGGTGATAAAACAAATTTCCATATTTCTCTTAATTTTTTGTCTAATATTTAAAATAAAATTTCTATTTAATAAAATTGATTTTTTTTCTAATGCAGTTTTGGGTCCTTCGAACCTAACTGTATAAGAAATCTACTTTTCGTTCTTAATTGTAAAGGTATTATAGTATTGGATTTTCTTCTTAAGTTTCTTGGAACAGTTCATAATAAAATTATATTTTTGTTTTCCATAATTCGCTACTTATTAAATAAAACAAATCATTTGCAAGAATATGGTTACTTGTAAATGATATTAAGTTATAACCCCCGTTGAAGCATATATAGTCATTGGTTTAGTATCTTATTTAACATGTTCACAATGCTAATAATTCTATTATTATTTCTGTCGCCTTCCCTGGCAAATACAAACTACTAATAAGACGTCTGTTACTGATATGAATTGTATGTCTGTCTGTCTCTTAAAACTACGACATACTCATAGCTTGTTGTTGTATCTATAAGTTAAAGAAACAGCATATTGCAAAGACTATTGTATCTGGGATAGTAATGGAAACTTACTTACTAACTTGATAAAAACAATGCAGGATTATAACTTGTGTCCTTGTGTTGCTAAACAATACAACATGTAACTGTATATGTTTTCAAGGGAAAATTACTAACTGAAAATAAATGTATGTATATAGAATTTAAAAACAGTTGTTGATATTGCTATTGACCACATATTTTTGTTAGAAATAATCAATAAATAACAATATTAAGTTAAGTTAATAAAATTAATTTTCTTTTTGTTACTAAATATATTTAAAAAAAAAAACTATTGTATTTTATAATATTAATAATAAAGCATGCTTTTAGGTTTCGTTCTGCAAAAAAACAGCTTAAGGGTTTGTTTAGAATTTAAATTTAATTGCCTACTTTTTGGATAATTTTGCTTTAAACGAATTACAGTAGATTTCAATCAAGCTAATCAAATATAAATCAAATCCTAAACATATTACATTTTCTATAGTAAATTTTCATGTTCCCTTAAGTAAAACTTCTTGATTGATTTTTATAGTGGCTTGTTTGTTATTTTTGCTTTAATTATTTTAAGTTAAATTAAGACGTACAATTTCTAATCAATCAATGCAAGGTCAGACAAAATAAATCAATTATAAATTTGAAGAAAATATAATATAATGCACACAAAATATATTTAGTCTATAAAAAGAAAGTAAGCTTTTTATATTAACTTCAGTTAAATATTTGCTATTCAATTATTAAAGATTTCACCTACGTTTTATTAAAACAATTATTAATATGTTTATAAAATTTGATTAAAACATAAAACTAAAACCACAAAAAAAAACAAAAAACAAACAATTTTTATAACTCTAAAACTCTGTTTATATGAGTCATAAATACTTTGATTTGTAATAAATTTTCATTACGATAATTTTTGATGAATCCACCACTGATGTTAAGACAATTGAACGTACACACATTACTAATTGCCACCAATGCAGTTTCTAATACTCTGACAATGTTATGACCATATTTAGCTTAAAGTTATTTAAAACTCATAAAAAAAATCGCTTAAATATTGCTCAATCAGTAAACACCTGTGTCGTTTGGCACAAAACGTGCCATTAAATATTATGAATAACATAAAAATCACAAACGACAGCCAGCTCTAAGGTGAACAACTGGCAATGAACTTTTTTTTAAAAAACTGGCAAAATGGAATTAGTTTGTCATGATTTGTTTAGTGAAATATTAAAAAAAAAAATTATGTGAATTTTATGCGGTAAAATAAAACTATAGTTCATTGTTGAATGACATTTGTAAAAGAAACACCACGAAAAAAAACAGTTGGCTATTGAAAATTTTAAGAATGTGATAAACTTTACGTTGCTATCAAATTAAACAAGTAAGAACGCTATATTCGGCTATGCCTGTGTAAATACCCTTCACCATGGTGCGATAAGAACAGAAAGTTATGTATAGGGATGAGATTTTTATGCTCTAAAAAATCGAAAATATGCGCTTAAAATATGCACTAAAGAATCCAAAATATGCACTACACAGAAAAAAATAAAAATTGATTTAAATTAAAAAATTTCTCATATTAATTAAAAAATTAATTAAATTTGCACCAGTAAACAAATTAATAGTATCAATTAAACCAGTTAATAGTATTAATTAAACGTTTAATTCACTTGATTAAAAGTTTAATTCACTTGATTAAATTTTTAATTAAAACTGATTATGTTTTGGATTAATGCTTTAATTGGTGAAAAATTTTGGGGAATTTTTTCTGTGTAAAAACTTTAAAAATTCTATATAAAATTATTTTTTAATTTTACTAAAAACAAAAATATAAAAAATTCAGTCTATTATTATTCAAATATCTTCAAAAAACCCACATAACAAATATTTGACTAAATAATGCAAAAAAAAAGTGTAACCAGTAAATCAATCAAACTTAAGCTTTATTTTTAACTATTTCTATTGATTTACTAAATTTAATTTTAATTTTACTAAAAACAAAAATATAAAAAATTCAGTCTATTATTATTCAAATATCTTCAAAAAACCCACATAACAAATATTTGACGAAATAATGCAAAAAAAGTGTAACCAGTAAATTAATCAATCTTAAGCTTTATTTTTAACTATTTCTATTGATTTACTAAAACTATTTGTAAGATGATTTTATAATGTAATTAAGAAACTGTTAAATGTGTTTGATGTAGCCAAACGTTTTGCAAAAGCAAATAATTTTTTAATAAAACTAGTGGTTACGTATAGGACATCAAATATTTAATAGGTGCGAGCAGAGCTTTACAAATTAAAATTTTTGTTTGTTTAAATATATAAGTACTATTTTGTTAAAAGTAAGACTTTGTCTTGTACTTGAAGAATGCCAATGCATTTTTAAAAAAATAATTTTCAGATCCCACTTTGATTCCAGGTCAGATCAAAAATATTTGAAATTAAATTTGTTTGCAAAACGTTTTGGATTTTTTTTTAATTTGTCGAGCTTTTCCTCCATTCATAAATATAATTTGACTTGAGTATAAAGTGAACTAAATCCCTCCTAATTAATTATTGTTTCACCAATTTATCCGTAATTGGAAAATACAAATGCTAATTGACTTGTAATGTTATTTAAATTTAAGGTTTCTAGTACTTTTTTAATTGCATAATCATCGGTATCAACAAGTTCTTCTAACATTCTTAAATTACTCAAAGTCTCCATCTTGTTACTACTGGATGCGGTGAAAGGGGAACCAAGGAATACATTTCATTAAATTAAAAATTGCAATAATATTAAATTGGCTTCTAATTTTTTCTGCAACGCGGTATAACCCATGTGCCAAGCAAGTAACTTGTAACAGTTTTGGATAACATATTTTAAAACCATGTAAGGTGCTGCACCGTTTTAAATTGAAGGATCTTGTGTCGAAATCTTGAAAATCTTGTATTTAAAGCAAAGCAAAGAATTAATTTAAAAATTTAAAAATTTTTTCATGAACTTTTTTTTAAAAGGAAATTAAAAAAATTACTCAAAAATGTCAAAATATGCATTAAAAACCTAAATATGCATTTTCAGCAAAATATGCAACAATATGCAAAAGCAAAGCGATACCATTTTATCGCACATTTAATGATTCGGAAAGATAATTGGTCGACATCGTTCTTAGACTATCGACAGAAAACATGCATTTGCATGGAAATCGCATCCCTAGTTATGTAAATACAGTTCTTTAAATATAATAAATTTTTTGTGCCACGCTAACTTCTCCAGTCCCGCTACTATTTTAAGAGTGGCTGTTGTTTGATAACCCAGCCATGTGTACCAAATTTGGACAATTTTTTCTTACCGTTCGTACGGTATAAATAAATCTATTTTGTGCCAGTGTTTTCCGAGAGTATGCTTTATATGAGGCCTGTGGTAAATTATGGACCGATCTTCACAAAATTTTTGTGGCATAATTTCTTGCCATAAAGAACGAATTTGTGCAAAATCTTATATCAATATGTGCATTCCGCCGCTGTTTATGCCAGTTTTTGTAACAAAATTATCAATTTCTTAGGGTGGTTGTTCCACATTTTAATCTTTCCCTACTAAGCCGATTTTGCTGGATTTCAATCCTAAAGTACTTGTTCTTTTTTTTTGCGTTTTTCGAAAGTGAGAGTGTTTTCATTAGAGAGACAGACATAAGGACATGGCTAAATCGACTAAAAATTGATCAAGGACCCAGAATATATGAAAAAAAAATTTTTTTTTTTTTTTAAAATGCGAGAATTTTGTTTTTTTTTCTATGAACTGTGTTTTTGTTTCTGAAAACAGTATTTTGGTTAAAACTGTGACTTAACCCTAATCCTGAACTTATATTGTCAAAATTGCTCAAACAGTTTTATTGCTTATTATTTTAAAAACTACCCAGGAAAAAGTAAACTTACCTGGTAAGTTAGCAAGTAATGTTGGAGAAAATTAAACACTAGTTCTTTTTCGGCCGAATTACTACTTATTATTGTTTGACGTGTCCACAGAATTCAGTACATACAATACATATACTAGAAGTCAAAAAATATCTAGTTATTATTTAACTACTAGTAAGTAGAATTGTAATTTACTTACACTAAATTAACCAGAAGCCAAAAAATCACTAGTTAATAGACGTTACCAGTAAGTAAATGTGAAGTACTGAAAACAACACAACTAATAAATAGTTATTGAGCTGATTACACAGTACAACAGCCAATCTGGGGGGTGAGAAATTCCAAGTCAGGGTGATGGTACTAGGTCAGTATAGTAAAACCCTCAAAGGGTTTGGCGTTCGTATGTGTCAGTTTTTTTTTATGACATTTTAAATTTTTTCCTTATCTTGATGTTTTTTTGTTTAACATAACTCGAGAACCACTTGTCCGATTTTGCTAAAACAAACTAAAATTAGAATTACAATTTCTTTAATCCGTTTATTTACAATTTCTTTAATCCGTTCATATAACGTTTTTCTTTATAATCAACAGTTTTGCCGGTAAAAATAAATTTGTGGAAAAAAAAATATTTTTTTGCCTAAAAATTAAAATTTATTTTAATAAATATTGCCTATTTTTAGGCAAAAAAAATATTTTTTTCTCCACAAAACTGTTGATTATAAAGAAAAACGTTATATGAACGGATTAAATAAATTGTAATTCTAATTTTTTTTGAGTTTGTTTTAGCAAAATCGGACAAGTGGTTCTCGAGTTATGTTTAACAAAAAAACATCAAGATAAGGGAAAAATTTAAAATGTCATAAAAAAAAACTGACATACGAACGCCAAACCCTTTGAGGGTTTTACTATACTGACCGAGTAACATCACCCTGACTTGGAATTTCTCACCCCCCAGACAATAATCCCAAAAATGTTCCATAGTGTTATTAGTTAGCAAATGTAGTGGAATATAATAGAAGTAGTAAGTAGTTGCTGAGGTCATTACAAGAGTGCCTCGGTAGGCTAGCTGGTAGCGAGCTAGTCTATCAGCGCCGAGGTTGCGGGTTCGATTCCCGCCAGAGACTCTGATTTCTTTCCTGCAGACAAGCATAGATCTTCGCGGGATTAGCTAAGGAAATTAAATTAAAAAAAAAAAAAATAAAAAAAAGTACACTCACAATATTCTGTACGTAAAATTAACTGAAATTGTAATATAAAATAAATGAAAGTTCAATTAAAAACCGGTCTACCTATTTTTCATTTATTTTTAACAAAAAGTTCATTTAATTTTTACTGTCAAAAATTCAACACCATATTCCGTAAAATCAAATAAATATTCAGTTATTTTGTAAAACTTTACTGTCAAAAATTCAACACCATATTCAGTAAAAACGATTAAATATTCAGTTATTTATTAAAATTTTACTGTCAAAAAATTGACCCCATATTCAGTAAAAACAATTAAATATTCAGTTATTTTATTAAATTTTCGTTTACTCCACAAAAGAGCCGAATTTCTAAAAAATACCAGACAGACACCTGTCCGCTTGTTTTTCTTATAAGCGAGAGAGGGAGAATATTTTTATTTACTTACCCAGTTACACACGTTTGTTTTACTTTTGTTGTACTGACCACGTTGTTTACAGAAGAACTCTCAATTATAAGACACCAGCAGCATGACCGATATGGCTTCGCAATTATTTTACTTTAAAAATTTGATGTATTTAACTAAATTATTTAAACAAATAGAAAATGGGAATTGCTTACACAAAACAAGCAATTCATTTTTTATAGATAAGTAAAAATTAATTTTTGGTAGTAAAATTATATAAAATAACTAAATATTTAATTGGTTACTGAATATGGTGTTGAATTTTTGACAGTAAAATTTTATAAAATAACTGCATATTTATTTGTTTTTACGGAATATGTAGTTAATTTTTTGACAATTAATTTATATAAGATAACTGAATATTGATTTGTTTTTACGGAATTCGCGGTTGAATTTTTGACAGTAAAAATTAAATAAACTTTTCGTTGCTTTAAATTACATTTTTATTTACTTTAACATAAAGAAGAATTTAACTCAATCAACGGACAATATTAACTGCAACTGAAAATCCGTATTAATATGCACTTAGTTTTTTGAATAACTGTTAGAATCAGTTAAAAATAAATTTGCTTGGAATTTTAAATGTTTATTTATTTAAAAATGACTGAACGGAATATTTCTTAAATAAACTACAGTCCGTTACTGTAATAATATTGTGAGTGTACTTATTGAAAATTTCAGAAAAATGACAATTGTAACGACAACTACTTACCAGGTAACGTATCAAATAACTACCATCTATTACTAAAAATCTAAAAGTTTTTCCTGGGTAGTCAATGACTTTTTTTGAAACTTATGTACAACTATTTTTTTTTTAATAGTATTTTTATGTGATCCAACCAAAACGCACGATGTTAATTGTAAATAAAACAAACAATTTTCTGAGAATTATCTGAATATTTTGTTAAGATACAATATTTTGCTATTCACATTGCCCCCATACAAACTCCTTTCGGAAATAGCCTTTGGAGCCCATAAAGATTCTTATTTTGTTGCTATTTAGATTTTATTCGACTCAAAAATATTTTTTAACAATCCCGAAAATTGCTTAAAATGCTGTTACTTCCGTAATAATGTTGGTGCTGACATAACATTTGGCGACGATTATTGAAAATAAGTCTTAATATACTGTGGTTTAGGGTATCAAATGGTTGGGCTTGGCCGACTATACTCTCTTACATATTTTTTATCTATTTTATTATATTCACTTTCATTATATCTTTATTTTCTTTTTGTCAACTTATACACTTAAACCTTGAACTAATGCATTAAAGGTTTTTCCTTTAATCCAATTTATTTTAATCCCTATCTAAATAAATAAACCGAAAACTTTTTTAAATTATAGTTATTTAAACATTAAAACAGAGAGAGAGAGAAAAAAGTCAGAAAATAAATATACATTTTCCAGAGAACATTTCAATGATAAACAGCATAACAAGTAGCTAACACAGAATATTAAGGGAATTAAGTTGGCATGACAGTAATAACTAACACTGAAAAAAAAGTTTATCTTGCTCACATTCGTTTTTGCTTTAAACACTTTAACAAATTCATGACACAGCAACAGCAACACAAACAAACCTAAACGCATATAAACGCAATGACAAGCCAAAAACTTTACATTTCTACAACGAAACACACGTTCTTTCACTCATTTATATGGCCCTCATACATTTGTATTTAGTCAGTGTATCAGTGTTAGTGTAAGCATGTTTTCAACATAATTTAGTGTAGTTATTTAGGCGTCAAGGCAACTTTTACTTAAACACACATATAAATTGCTCTTCTATACGAATGAGTATTTATTCGAAATAAAAGTTTTTCTTTTCTTTACAGCTTTTATATGTTGTTTATGTGTTTAGTTTTTACTTTACTTTTGTTGTGCTGCTGTTGTTGTTGATGTTTTGTTAAAAGCAAATAATATTATGTGACAAGTTAACAATAAATATTGATAAAACAAAAATGAAAATTGAAACACAAATACTAAAACAAATAACAAGGAAAAATACATAATTTCTTACTTGCTGACTGGCAACAAAGAAAAAAAAAGAGAAAAATGGGAAGAAAAATTAAACAAAAGTTAAATTTATAGCTTAAATATTTAAACAATAAAGTAACTTAAAACAAATGCGTACAGCAATAGACAAACTTAGATGATACCCTGCAGAAAATCTGGCTTCAAGAGTCAACAATTCGCGACATTTTTCAATTATTTTGGTGGCCCTTTCAATAAACTGTTAGTCGCACAATTCAAATCGTGTTGTGAGGTTACAAACGTTCAAATAAATACAATCTAGACAGTACTTATTTATTTCAAAGACTTTCAGTATTTTAAAATTACCTCGTGCAGTCTGCGAGAACTTGTGAGTCGTATGTGGCGTACGTACACAAATAAATGTTTTTGCAAAGAAATGTTCTTGCAATTTTTCCAAAGAAATTTACATACAAAATATTTACTACATAAATATCCCAAACTCACATTAACCCTCTAATGGCTAAGAGTGCCTCAAGGCATGCTTTACAAAATTTTTATTTTATAATTAATTTATATTAATTTCCACTTTTTTTTACTATTGCTTAAAGATCTAGAAAAAATATTTGAGGAAGTTTTGAAAACTCTAAAAGCATTGTAAACAATCTCGAACACAATGCTTTTGTTCAAAATGCAAACTTCATTTCTGCTGCTCAAATAATAAAATTGTTTTTTTTTTTTTTTTTTCATAAACAAAACTAAATATTTTTAATTTGTTTCATTACTTTTTATTTTCAATACAAACTAACAAACGGACTTCTCGAAAATTAAGTGTGTTTTTATTACTAGATGCACAAGGGTGCCTCAAGGTACTTCTTAATTTTTTCTCACCTGGAACGTAAAGAACTCATTGTACGGGCTACAAAATATTTTTTTTAACTCAGAGGCCCAAAAATACCCTAAAATATTATTTTCATGAATTATTCCCATTTATTCTAAAACTTGGCACCAGAGGGTTAAAAAAACCATAATTATCTATGTGTATTTTTTGTACCTATGCTCATTGTTGCGTGTCTTTTTTCATTCCCTTGCTAATTTCTGAGAGTATTTTTCATTTCCGGACTGTCACTATAGTAAAGCAATTATTGTTTGCTTCTACGCGTTTATACACTTACTTAAATTGGTCGTCTAAACTTCTTCACTTAAGTAATTGCATTTGACAGCGACACTACAGTACAGAGTTTGAAAAATTGTCCATGATTTGAATGGAATTGTGCATTCATCTGCTACCTAGTCAACATTTTTCAGGTTAAGCGTATGCTTAATATCTTTAACACAAAGCATGTCTACAGGTCTACAGTTGGTCTGTAGTACTGGTGACAAAGTCATTAGCACTGCTTTATAACAGTTTCGCTATTGACATTTCCTACAGGGTATTTATAATATATGTATGTGTAATAAACAAACACATAATACAAATTTTACATTCAATGACTAAAAATATGTATAAATGTATTTCAATTTCGCTAATGTTCAAATACACTGTCATCAGCAACATCGTTGTTATTATTATTATCGTTTTATTACTGTTATCATAATCATCATGGTTACATTTGCATTTGTAACAATTAGTTGTTTAAATTAACGCTCTTAACTGTAATAACGCCATAAATATTTGCCTAAAGCACACACACACACATAGATACATATAACACTTTTTCAAACTGACATTCCCAAACACACAACCAGACAGACACTTACTCATTTATTCATTTATTTATTTCAGAAACACACTTCACTTATACTCAATACTGTTACACAAGTACTATATACACCTTCACATGCTGTCAACATTTTACAAGTGCGCCTTTATTTATGCAGGAAAACGTTTTAGTTGTTTACATTTTACTTAACAGAGTTTAGAATTTAGAAATAAAGCAATTGATTTTATTAATTAATTACGAAGTTAATTAAATGTTTGAGCCAAAAAACAATACTAAGCTGTTTGTTGTATTTTTTTTTTAATGAACAACTAATTTCCGTTAAGTTCGTAAGCAAATTGAGTAATTTATTTAAATAGTTTGTTAAATTAAATACCTTTGAATTTTAAATTTAAAAAAGTCAGAAATTTAATAAAAAAAAAAAAAATAGAATTAAGAGAAATAGAAAAAACTTTATTGAAATAATTAAAAAAAAAATAATTAGTATTGTGGTTATTTTTTCGAACTATTTTATGGTTTTTAATCCAAATTTTTAATAATTTTAATTAGGCCTAAGTTCATTAAATTCAATTTTCATTAAATTATTTTTATGAAGAAGGTCAACAGGAAAAAGAAGGACAGAAAATGGAAAAACAAAAAATGTACTTTGGACTTCAAGAAAAATTCTTGACAAAAGTACGAGAAAACAGAAGTAAGGAAGAACATGTGAAATCAATTAAAATGGATAATCATTCAAAAAAGCAAACTTCGATCTACCAAAGGTTAAAATACAATTTGGTTTAAGGATTGATGTTTGACTATTGACGTCAGCAGTCGTCGATGGCTGCGAGTGTAAAACGGCAAATCCATCTGAGGAGATCGAGTGGTTGCGATCGAAACATGTCATGGTAACCTGCCGGCCCGGGTTCGAGCCCCCGCCACGGTCAAAAAATGGAAGATTATCAATAACAATTTTAATTAATTTTCATGTTGTAAAATTCCTTTCTTCATAAAAATAATAATTTAATGAAAATTGAATTTAATGAACTTAGGCCTAATTAAAATTATTAAAAATTTGGATTAAAAAAATAAAAAAAAAATATTTAAATATGTTTATGTAACTAAAAAATAAAACAGTAATTTTTATTATTTATATGGGCATTTCCATTTTGACGTGTCGTGATATTTGTACCACAAAATGTAAAAAAATTAAATGAAGAAGTCAAATTTGTGAAAAAGGTTTTTATGTATACAAAGTAATGAAGTAGCACTATATTCAGAAAAAAAATTACAGCAATCCACGCTAATGATTTGCAGATATAAGCAAAAATATGTGCTGGCGTGACGTTAAAAAAACGGAAGTGGATTTTGACTTGCATTACAAAAATGAATAAGACTACGAATTAAGCAAGACGGTTTATATAAAACCTTATTTAGTAAACTTTTGACTTATATATATTTATTTTTTAAGCTATAAAATTTAAAAAACTTTGCTCGTTTTAATGTACATATGGTCATTTTCAGCGAAAAGTCTACTTTTTTTAATGTAACGCCAGAATGCAAATAAGGTTGCATTTTAGGACCATGTTGTTCAACCATTATCCCTTTTGTTACTAAATGTAGAGCAAGTTTCGCTTTACACCAAAATATAAAAAAGTAAACTATACATATTAAATTTTTCGAGAAACAATTTAAATTATTTCTGGCGTTACGTTACAAAAAGTAGACTTTTCGCTGGAACTGCCCATATGCATATCGTTAGTTAGAGAAATATTTCGATTATTCCCTAAAGTATGCTATAAATGTAGATTAATTGTTTTTTAACTTTCATTTTTGTTTGTTTTAATAATTTGTATTCTATATGAAATTAAAGTTTAAAATAAATTTTCATATTCATATACATACTGCGAATTTGACAATATAAAGCATATTCTGTGTCCTTATGAGTAGTGAAGTTGATTTAACGATGTTCGTCTGTCTATTTAAGTGGATTTTCGAAGACCACAGAAATGATGGGGCTTGGTTGTCTTATAATTATGTCAAATATACTCCGTGTAAGTTTGCTATTGAAACTCAGTTAGATTGGTCCATAAATGGCAGAGTTATGAGAAAAAAGACACGTCTACCTCTAATTTTTCCCATAAAATCCCTTCTTGTTGGTTTTTTTAAGGAAATATCTGGAGAAGGGCAAGAGCCAAAGATTCCAAATTAGGTACAAACATCTTGGTTATGAATCGACATTATCCCACAAAAGGTGGGCGGGAGCGGAAAAGTTGGCGTGGCACAAAATAGATTAAACAGAAAACAGATTAGAAAAAACAGAAGTAAGGAAGAACATATAAAATCAATTAAAATGGATAATCATTCAAAAAAGCAAACTTCGATCTACCAAAGGTTAAAATACAATTTGGTTTAAGGATTGATGTTGGACTATTGACGTCAGCAGTCGTCGATGGCTGCGAGTGTAAAACGGCAAATCCATCTGAGGAGATCGAGTGGTTGCGATCGAAACATGTCATGGTAACCTGCCGGCCTGGGTTCGAGCCCCGGCCACGGTCAATAATGAAAGATTATCAATAACAATTTTAATTGATTTTCATGTTGTAAAATTCCTTTCTTCATAAAAATAATTTAATGAAAATTAAATTTAATGAACTTAAGCCTAATTAAAATTATTAAAAATTTGGATTAAAAACCATTAATAGTTCAACAAAATAACCACAATACTAATTAAAATAGATTAATTTATATCTAAAGAACGGTTAGAGGAAAATAATCCAAATTTAGTGCGCATAGCTGGAACATCAATACAAAACCTCTCTAAAAAAATTGGTGTTATTCCTTACAAACACATTAAAGATTTCTGTATAACTAGTGAATGGCAAGCGCCAAAGTTTCCAAATTAGGTACAAGCATCTTGGTTGTCCGTTTACAACATCCGCCAAAATATTGGCGGGATTGGAGAAGTGGGCGTAGCACAAAAGTGAGCTATTCATGTCTAACTAAACGGTGTTTATATAACTTTGTGTTCTTATCGTACCGTGGTGAAGGGCATATCAGATGCGGCATAGCCGACTATAGCATTCTTATTTGTTTTTGTTTTTCTTCTTTTTTTTTACACATAACAAATACATACAAGATTCGGTGAAATTTTATTAATTAAATATTTTGCTTGTTATTTGAAAATATACTTTATCAATAAATTAGGGAAAAACTTTCTTTCAGAAAGTCTGAATTTAAAGCTGAGCAGAGAAGAGAACATGCTATTCTTCTCTCCTTTCTTACCAACAAACTCGCACTTTCTGAAAGAATACTTTCACAGTGTGAGCCCAGATTTAAATAAAATTACCGTGAAGTAGTGAGTCAGATATAATACTTAAGCGGCCCATACACTTGCAATAAAATTGTAAAATTTCTTGTATTGTGCAATTATATTGCCAGTGTGTATGTGATGTTCGAAGGTTGCACAAGTTATTGGCAACAATGAAAGGAATATTGATTTTTATTGCACAACGAAAAAAGTGCAATATACATACCCAGTAAAAACTTCGCTTACTTTTTCAAAATGAATAGCTTCTTTAACTCATAATTTAGTAGCTTTTTTCTATAACTACATCTATAACAACTTCTATAACTACTTTTTTCTGCATGTACTAAAGTAAAAAAATAATGACTTGCTTTTGAATGCGTTCATTTTGGGACATCCCTTGTACAATTCATTGGTTCCTTCAGTAGAATTGTAAGTAGTGCTCTTATGTTTTTCTGATTACTCAACACATTATTTTGTAGGCGAAGTTTTTACTGGGTACTGTGAAATGAGTTGGCAACATTGTACAATGTTGTTTCGCAAGGGGAGAATTGGAAATAAAATGGCGAATAACATATCGTCACCAAAATGTGAAAGGACGTAACAACAAAAAAATCAAGTTGTTGATTGATTATGATGCACTAACATGTTCCTATAAAATTAAAAAAAAATTAAAATAAAAAGTGTTGTTACGCCATTTTGCATATTAGGTGACGATATAAAATAATATTGTTTCATGGATGGGGCACTTTTTGTGTATACACTTTATTTATAGCAGCCTGGGTTCGAATCTCAACCTAGTCAGCCTTACCCCATGGGTGTTTTGTGCTGAAATAAAAATGCGTTCTAATAAGGACATTGATTGAAAAAAAAGGAATTATTGCTCTTAAAAAGTTAGAAGTTATTACCAAAATCTTTTATTACAATATACAATGAAATCCCTTACGACCGGACACTGAAAGGACCACTGTCCGTACAAGGAGAATGTCCTCTCTAAAGAATATAATGTTTTTCCAATGGACAGCTGACGGGACAAGGCAACAGTGTCCATCTAAAGCTAAGGAGCTAAGGTGCCCCTAAGGAGATATAACACTGTTTTAAGTTAGTAAAAGTAAGATTTCTTTCTATTATCTCGAATATTTTAGAGCATAAACGAAAGATTATATTTCTAATTTACATATTTCGTTTTCCTATCTTGTAGCAGGAGTTTATGCAATACCTTTTCAAAAAAATCTCTAATAAAAACTAATCCTTTTTACATATTTTTCTCATTTAACTCTAAGATTGTTAAACAAGCAACTTAAAAAACATTTTTCATTTATTATTATTTTTATGGGTTTTTAAATAAAAATAAATAACACAAAACCACAATAACTTTTTCAACAAAAAAAAAAAAAACTTTTATAAATATAAAGTATGTGTAAGGAAAAACAGAACAATATGAAGAGCAGAAAATAAATAATACGCCAAAAAATATTTCTCTCAACTAGAAAACATTAATCATTTCACATGAATGAAATTTTTGCTTCACTGAGATGCATAACTAAACTTTAAAAAACCTCTCCTCATACATGTGTAGTTAAGAGCAGTGGGCAACACAAAGAGCTTTTAATTTAAATTTGCCTTTTTTGTTCCTTGGAACAATGGTGGCCACAGATGTATCTGCTAAAGAACAATTTTTCTTTTTATATTCTTTATTATATGTTCGTGCTAAGTTTGTGAAAGAACAGAACGATTATCTTTGGCTCCTGCTGGCTGTTGAAGTCGCTCATTGCCTTAACCCAAACACATACAGTTAAAATTTTCTGCGTTTTTTAACCATAAATCTATAGTGAGTACAAAGAAAATAAACCTTTTTTAAAAAAAAAAAAAAAAAAATACTTATTTAAGCACAGAGATAAATTTTTTTTATAAAGCAATTTAAAATTGCATATATGAATATAATTATGAACTGGGTCTTCCAAACGAAATGAAAAGTCTAAAATTTACTTATTTAAAAAAGATGTGATTGCCAGCCATTTGTAGCTCCGCATAGTCGCTCTCTTTCAAAAACGGGTTCGTTAACATTTTCTAGGATCAGCAGAATTATCGCATGAATTTTTTTCCCCAAAATTTTTTTTTTTTTTTTTTTTTTGGGATATTCTCTATGACTTATTCAAGTATGCATACTCTTGAAATACACCCCAAGGGAAGAATTTGAAGATTTTAAAGCCGCTGCCCCTCATTATAATGCGTTCACTGAAAATTTTTCGTAACAGATCCACTGTTTTCTTTGCTTTAGGCGCCAGCGTTTTAAAAACTGCAGTCAAAGTAGAAAAACTGTCATTCCTTCAACTTCTTTAATTGTCATTGGCCAAAAAAAGAACTTTTTTTTGGGGTTCGATTAAAATTTTTTAGCAACGATGGCCTATTATGCCTCTGGAATGCTCTCGGGTTCGTTCACTACTGACAATCGGTGTCTGACTGTACATAATTTCACCTTTTGAAAAATTAGGAAAATTAGGTGCAGTCAGTACCTGGTATCCGGCAAAAATCCAAAATTCACAGCTCTCAGGAGATCTTCACGTCCTCTTTCGGTTGCAGCAAGCCGTAGATCATATCGTAACACGGGAGACAGTTGCACCTGAAAGTACCACACCGTGCTGTAAGCTTCTTGTGGAAAATGCCTTCAGTCTTTTAGGAAGATTGTCTCTGTGGAAATTTCGCCTGACAGGATATTTTCGGAAATCGCGTGATGTTTGTGGTTTACTTTACAAAATCGCAAGAAGGGATATGCTGAAAATCCCAAAACAGGGCTGATTTTTCACCACTTGTGGGAGAGTTTGGTCTGCTGTTGCTACTTAGCACATGCTGCAATCATTTTTCCAAAAGCAGCCGAGGTAAGATAGCTCCAGTTTCTGAACAGGGGAGAGTGTATAATCTTTCTGGGTGATGCACTCGAATTGCTACCTGATTGTGTTGGTTCCGCCTACACTCATGGACGTTTAAGATCCACCACGGAGTTGGCCTTAGAGCAGGTATCCATGTTAATCTTCTCCACAGACATTGACAGAAGGCTACATCATGATTTGAGGAAAAAATTGAATTTGGTGCTCTTACTAAGCATTTCATTTTAAAAAAAAATCATAAATTAAGTTACGAATGACTTTCTTAGCCCCCTTTTTGTCGGATTTATGGCTCGGGAAAAATGTGTTTGGTGTTCTCATTAATCACTCCATTAAAAAAACTGATAAATTAGGCTACGAATTGCTTCCTCAGCCACCCTTTTTACCGGATTTAGCGCTAAGTAAGTATTTCTTGTTTCCAAATCTAAAGAAATGTCTCGACAGAAAGAGCTTCGACTCTAACGATGAAATCTTCCAAAAATCCTCTTTTAATGACCTGACAAAAATTATTTTTTGCAGGAGTAAACAAAATTAAAGAAACGTTAGGCAAAGTCTATGGAGCTCCAAGGAGACTGACTGCGTTAAAAAATAAAATGATTTTTTTTTTGAAAACCCTCTATTGCATTTAAAATTTTGCGGACTTATTGACCCACCCACATATTTAAAAAACGGAAGTAAAATTTATGTTAAGCAATTATAATATTTTTTTTTTTTAATACCATTAAAATGATTTATTGAGAAACGTAAATGATAAAATTATACGTTTCTTTTACATTTCCATTTTCTTTACAGCAATAAATGATTATTATTCTTTTGATTTAAATGGTCAGTTAAAAAAAAATATCATTAAGTTTTTAGGTAAGCTTTCAGCCGTCATAAAACTTTTTTGAAATATGATATTTTTATTGTTTAACACAAAACTATGCAACCCTTTTGTCTTTTTAACAAACCCCTAATGTAGGCTTTGATTTGGTTCCTGCTCGTTTTATTTTTTGTTTTACACGTGTTTAACGCGCTGATATTGTTGAGTGGTAGCTGTATTTGTTTTCTTTATCCTTTTAAAGTATGATATATGATCCGTTAACTTGTAATTTATAAAAATAAATCTTATTGGATATAAATATCTGTCTATACGCATGATAAGTCTGTTTTTTTTTTTTGTCGGTTGATATGTGTGCGTATGAGTGCTACTGGGACTGTTTACGGCTCATCAGTTGTATTTTTATCTGATTTCGGTTATTTTTCCTTTTTGTAATTTATATACTTTGAAATCCTTTTCATTTTTTATATTTTTTTCTAGGTAAGTTTGTCTATTTGTGTTAACAATACTGTCTTACGAAGTAATTTAACGCTCTATCTATTTTAAAGGGTAGTAGCTGGAGTAATTTTTTGTTAAAAAAAAAAAAACTGGAAAAATTTTGTTTTATTTTCCTTTAATAAATTGCTAAAAATTTATACTCCGTTCAAATATCTGTAAATGATATGTGCCCTTGTAAAAGTAGGAAAATTGCCAAATTATTGTTCGGATAATTTATGAAGGTGTTTTCGTGACAATAAAAATACATTTAAAGTGATTTTTTAAGAACAGCAGTATTGTAAAGTGTGTAATATTTTTGTTTTTACTGCTCAGAAGCTTACAAAGCTTTTTTACAAAAAATTTTATACAATTTATGTTAGTTAGAAAGGCTGGTGTTAAGTCAATCTTCATATTCTCACCCACACAGAAAAAATTAAAAACCAACTTCAATTAACGTATTTGTTAGAAATTTGTACTATTAATTAAATTCTTTACTGATTTTCCGCCTGCTAACAAATTGATCATATCAATTAACGCATTTGTAAGTTTGAGCTTTTCTTGCTGTTCAGTTTCAATCAATAGGTTTAATTGAAATTTGACCACCATTAAAAGAGGCTATATAAAACGTAAACACAAATCAAAATATTTTTTTCAATCAACACAGTTAATTGAAACAATTAAAAAATTTTTTGAGAATTTAAAATGTTTTGAACTTTGTGTGTATGTTTTCATATTTGCAAATAAACACACAAACATTATAATTTCTGTTTTCAATTAAGGCAAATTAATTGGAACAATTAAAAAAATTGTTTAAAACAGCATTATAGAATTAATTGAAAAAATTTTGGTGAAAATTTTTTCTGTGCAGAGACCACTGCGGTCTACTGTGCCGCCTTAGGTAATAAAAGGAGTTTAAGAAGAAAAGAAAGAGTGAAAGCATAAGAAATGGTAAAAGTTAAATTTAGGAGCTGAAGGAAAAACAACCCTACTAAACGCGATAGTCGTACACATGCCCAGTCCCCAGCTGCTTGCTTTGCCAATAACGATTCCCATCCCATTCTTGAGCTTACAGACCGATGCATCTGCCAATTCACCTATAAACCTACTACGCAGCCATCTCAGCCTGTTATTTGGTAGTCTAGGACAATAACATAGAATTTTCTCAACTGTCTCTATCTCCTATGCGTTCTCGCACTAGCAGCATAAATCCGACGAGTTTAGTCCTAGTAACACCGACATCTTGCCTATCTTGCAGTAATCATTCCTATCGGGGTTCTAAAGCAGACCTTGCGCTCCATCTTAGAAGTGAATTGAATCGATCCTCATAAGCGCCTAAGAGTATAACGTCCGTGATACTCTACAACTTAAAATCTAATATGTTTAATGTTGAAGAAGTTATATTCTTATTTAAAAACTACCCAGCAAAAACTTTACTTACCTGGTAAGTTAGCAAGTAATGTTGGAGAAAAGTAAACACTATTAATTTTTCGGCTGAGTAACTACTTATTTTTGTTCGAGGTGTCCACAGAATTCAGTACATACAATACACTTACTAGAAGACAAAAATATCTAGTTATTATTTAACTACTAGTTAGTTGAATTGTAAGTACTTACAATAAACTTACCAGAAGCCAAAAAATTACTAGTTAATAGACCTAATAAGTAATTATTGAGTACGTTACCAGTAAGTAAATATTCAGTACTGAAAACAACACAACTAATAGGTAGTTATTGAGCTGATTATTAGTAAGCAAATATTCAGTAGTGAAAATAATAGAAGTAATAAGTAGTTGCTGAGATACTAGTAAGTTCTTATTGAAGTTTTCAGAATAATGGCAATTGTAATGACAACTACTTACCATATAACGTATGAAATAACTACCACCTATTACTATAAATCAAAAAATTTTTCCTGGGTAGTTTTAAAAATTAATTTTTTTTTTTTGAAAAAAGAATTGTTTTGTTTATAAAAGTAAATTTTAAAGTTATCAATATTGTATAATCAGAAGCATAACAATGTGCGTTAAATTGTAGATATTTACAGAAGTATTCAATGATAATTTTTTAATTTTAATATCGTCTTAATTTTAACGATTTCTTTTGCCTTTCTCTGTTATTAAGTCATGAAAAAAAAGATTAATTGCTTTTGGGTTCAAAGTTAATCGACTGTTTACATGTTTACCGCAAAAAAAACGTGAAAAAATTTCTTTATTTTTGTACTTGCCCGAAAGTATGCAAAGAAATTTTTTGTTTTAAATTAAATAACCATTTAACCCTAGAGTACTAATGATCGACGTTTCGACGAGCATCGCTTCCTTTTAATTAATTTACTTTTAAATGGGTGTGTCTAACACTCTCAAATTTTGTATGCTGTTAGTAGATGATTTACTTTTGCTGTGTGTAATTGTGTTTTTTGAATTGCGTTGCTGAAACATTGCTTTTATTGGTTTTGTACTCGTCGAATCGTCGATGGTTAGTATTAACGTGACTTTTATTTTTCAACTTTGTGAGCAAATATTGCAAATGTTGTTACTTCAAACAATAGTGGCACCAATGTCCAGCTTAGGAGAAAATAAAAAAGAACACAAATGAAGTATGTGTAGATCATGCCCATACGAAAAAATGACGAATGTCAAAATCAAAATGTGATATATGCGAAAAACCCATATGAGGAGAGCACAAAGTTGAACTTTGTGACTCTGGCTCAAAGTGTTATTTAAAAAAAAAATTTTTTATTTTTTTTTAAAGACAAAAATGTCTTTTTTAAGTTTTGATTCTTTTTTAGTTTTTCAGTTTTCCTAACAATATTTTATAGGTAATTTTTTATGATCCCAAAAATATGTGCAACATAAAATAAAAAAGTTCTAAAATTAAATATTTCGTTTATCTATATGAATTAAAATAAAATTATTTTTTTATATAAACTTATAAGGTGCCATAATGAATAATAACATTTATTGAAAAAGTATATTTGCTTTTAAGCCAAAGTTATAGGCAGTTAAAAAATACATCGTCGAATCGACGATCATTAGTTACAACGTACGTAAAATATGGTTCGTACTCTAGGGTTAATTCGTTAAGCGTTTTCTATCAGCTTTCCTATGTCTATTTCAAATCGTGAATATTGGGGCAAACCATTTTATAGCCTTCAATGCAGGTGGAATGGGTTTACAGCAATTTGTCATTCCGTTTGTTATTTCTACAATATTGATCTTAGACCTTATAATGTATACATTAAAGGTCTGCATAGATTGATGTATTTAAAAATCGAACACAAGACAAAATTACATTTAAATAGCCGTTTCATTTGGATATTAATTTCTTAAGATCTTCTAGCTCTTCTTCAAATCGCGAATATTGGGGTATAATTTTTATTTTTTAGTTTCGAGCCTCGTTTCAGTTCGTTTAAAAAATCCGAAATGACACGATTTCTTATGTCTTCCTTTGTACTAAAAATGATTTTTTGTACGGGCAAAGCGAAGCTTCCATTAACATATTTCGCTGTAGTAACGGAATTTGTAAAATAATAAAAATTTAAAAAAAAAAAATTTTAAAATTTGGATTAAATCTTAAAACCCTAAAATTAAAGCAATCAAAATAAATTCGACAAAATTTAAAAAACTAATAAAATATTTGTAAATCAAATAAAATCGTTTTGATTGAAAACCCCAAACCATTGAAAATATTTTTTCCAATTCTTTCCTTTCTTTTTACTACCTAACCGATTTCCTGCTCTTGTGATTCTATTTTTTGCCTTTGGAATATGTTTTAAACAAAAAAAAAACACCATCCCGGTTTCTCTTGCCAGAAAGCACTGCAAAACAAAATATTAATTTTATTTCTTTTAATAGAAAAATGTAAATCAAAATATTAAATCATAAATCACCACATAAATCCTTTAAAGACAGCATATGTTTTTTTTTTGTATGTGTGTATATATATACATACTATTCGCACAGATACTGTACTTAAACACATACTCCAACACAGACAATAATCTAAAATACAAGCTAAATAACAAAAAAAAGAAGAAAAAAGAAAATGGTCAATTCTCTGCACTTTCTTTTAACATTTTGGGTTTACTTAGCTTTCACTCAAAAAATGATTATACACACATACATATAAGAAAAGAACACATACACAACAAAATACTGACACACAGATAAAGCCACAACAACAAAACATAGCATACTGTAAGGATTTAAAGCCAATTATTTTCACAGTTATCAAAATAATTTATTACTCTGAGATTTACAGCGATTGCAAACAAACTGTAAAAAAAAACAAGAAAATAAAATTATAAAACAGATATACATACCAACAAAAGCAACAACAAAAAATAAAAATATATACATAAATAAATTTGCAAAAAACATAAAAGAAAATTTAAAAACATATTTCATACACTTACACCCATTTCAAACAGGCACCAAAACACGCCACAACGATTTTATTTCTTTTGTGTGTGTGATTTTTTTTATTATTATCATTTAACTAAAATGAGAAAAATATATATTTCAAATTTCTTTACTGCTTAAAAAAAAAGTAAGAAATATAATTCAAATCTTCTTATCTTATTATGCTTGTAGGGTGTTGTAGAAAAGATGCCACTTACGTACATGAGTAAATTTATCTGACTTTATTTTCCAACTTTTTATAATGAGCCTAAGCTGGAATAAAAAAAAACTTTATTATTTATATTTATAAACTTAAATTCGTTTATTTACAGCTGTATTCAAAATAAACTTTTTGTTTTTTATTTTAGAAATACATACAAATATTCTTGGTATTGTCTGCATGATTTTTGTATAAGATAAATATCAATTTTTGTTTTGTGTCTAAAGTTTATTTGCAATTACCATAAATCATTCAGCAAATAAATGTTACCCTTACCAAAAAAAATTTTTAGTGTCGCCCATAAGTAGGCAATGATTTTCTTTATTTCTTTAATATACATAAAAGTGAGAGAGTTTGGCTTTGTATAAGACTTTTGAGTTTAAAAGCAATTCAATTTAATGAAAAACGATTAAAATTGAAACTGTTTATTAAACCCTTAAAATATTTACATACACTTAATTTATTTTATTAAAAAAAAAACATAAATTTCTTTGGACAGCTATGCCAACAAATAACAACCATAACACAACAAAAAGTTCTCAGCTTTTTAAATTGATTGTTAATTTTTCCATCATTCTCAAATAAATATTTATTTTACAATATTTAACAAGGTTTACACAACGCTTATGTTGAAATAACTGAGAATACATTGGAAAGTATCAAGGTAAACCTCGGTTGTTTACATTTATGGATGAATTTAAAATTAAGTGTTTTTTAAAAGCATATCGTGTAGGCGTTAATTGAAATATTAAATTTTGACAACGTTTTTAATTTAATTTAGTTTGGAACTTTTCTGTCGCCCCATCTTTCTTTTTAACCATAAACATAGAAATAAAAATTATAAAACATTCGTACTTATCTAAAAATAACAAATATGGATTCGATACTTTTCCGAAATTCAACCGTTTAAAGTATTAAAATCGTAAAATTTTTTGGTTTTTTTTACAAAGCATTTTTCTCCATTCTGGACATATACGTATTAAATTATGGGCTCACACTTAAATATTTGAATTTTTGGTACTTCAATTGGAAGGAAAAAAGTATCAAAAAGGGCAAATACGACAAATTAGATTTCTTTCTTTTACTTTTCTGTTCTAAATGTGATCCTTTTTGTATTTCCTATAATATTGAAATTAGAAACATAAAATTATAAGTGCAAGGTCATGAGTTAAAGAAAACCTATAAGATGAAAATGCTAGTAATTTTTTGTAGCGACGTAGAAACATAAACTTTGGCTAATAAATATGTCAACGAAAAAAAGGAGGACGTAAACGAAGTAGCGAGTTAAATGCCAATTACATTTTTAAAATTGCTAAGATCAAAAATATTATGTTTTAGAAAAAATTCTGTTGGTATTTCACCATAGTGGAAAAAGGACGGGTAAAAACGAATGGTTAATCTCGAACCCCGACAATTTTTAACGCACAACAGTTATGCGACGCAAAACCGTTAATCAATGCGGACGAAACGAAACACGCGCGAAGGCGTTCACAGAACGTCGGACATATTGGTCTTAAAGGGTACAATACACTATCAAAATGCTTGATGTCAAGCTCGTGTAGGTGTGCTGAACGTAATGTTAACATACGTTATGTCTACGTACAAACATTTATATATGCACTTATTCTACCATAGCGCTTGATGAATATATTAATAAGTTAATGGTGCCGTTAAGAAAAATTACAATGGTGCTTCCTCACCCAAAGCAGTTTTAAGAATGTACTTTTCCAATTTATTTAAAAATTGTTGGTCGATAAGCCAATAAATAATTCTAAAGTGTGATTTTCCCCACAATCTGCATTTTGTTATTAACAAGAGTCTCTTTCTTAAGTTCTCTTCAGTTTATTTAAGAATTCTTAAGATAATTTTTTTTTTTTTTGTAAAAATCTTTTCCAGCCAGCTTGACTTTGACTAAGAATATTTGCTCGAAATTGATTTCCCTTGAAAGTGCAGTTACGAAAAAAAAAGATCAACAAGGAAAATTTTCAAAAGGACGTTAGTTCTTGTTGAGGTAACTTACGCACTTAGTCTCATATGTAAACTGTTTCTCTTTCCTTCGGTTCCTCTCTTTCATTCACCTTTAAAGACTCACTTTTGTACAGTATTGCCAAATAGTGCGATTTGTCCCCAAAATTGTGATGTCGACAACTTTCTGTGAAAAGATTTTCGTGGGATGGGACTTTGGAATGTTTGTTCCTAATAAAAAATTTGTAATGTCCTTTCGTTGCCGGAAATCCCTGGAATTTAATAAAAAAGAAATTTAAAAAACAATTTAAGATTTTGGTTTAACTACAATGTTCTTATTTATTTATTTATTGTCTATGGATTAATCCTTACAGACATTTTAGACATTAAAAATTACACTTAAATAAAATAGACTATAACTAACATTTGATTACATTACACAAATTTTATGATCAATTAAGAAAAGCAATTATTGATCTACTTATTAACTTTGGATCCAACGAATAATCAATAAATCTATATAATTGATTGAAAGTGTTACACATTCTTCTAAGAGGGTCAGCATCACCATAATTAGCTCTAAAGAATTTAATGGATAATGGTATGAAATTTCGAGATGGTCGTTGAGGAATATTAAATGAAATCTCATTAATTAAAAATCCAGCGCAGATATCACCATTAAGAATGTTCAGAATAAACGATACATTCAGCATTGTTCTACGACTTTTTAAAGTAGGGAGCTTTATCAGAGCCAGTCGAGATGTGTATGAGGGCAACATTAGTGGGTTAAAATGTAAACCGCGAAGACAGAAGAGCAGAAATTGTTTCTGTACAGATTCAATTAAATTTGAATAAGTTTGGTAAATGGGGTCCCATATAATCGATCCATATTCAAGAATCGGCCTTACAAGTGCCATATATAAGGTTTTTGTAATATACGGATCATCGAACTCTCTTGCCCAGCGTTTTATGTATCCAAGTGTTCCTCTAGCTTTATTTATCATAAACGTAATATGCGAAATAAAGCTAAGTTTAGGGTCAAGTAGTATTCCAAGGTCTAGGAAATTTTCAACTGCATCAACTTGAATACCACCTAGGAAGTAATATACTATAGCTGGATTATTTCTTGAAAAACGCATTAGTTTACACTTCTTTAAATTAAGCTCCATTAAGTTTGCTTTACACCATTCATAAAAACAACTTAGATCATCTTGTAGACGTTGGTGATCTAACACATGGTTGTAAGTTAAAAATATCTTAACATCGTCAGCATACATCAGAACATTTGAAAACTTTATAACTCCAGGTAAATCGTTTATAAAAAGCAAGAATAATACAGGTCCAAGGTGGCTGCCTTGGGTACACCTGATGGCACATTTATTTTTCTTGAAAACGTTTTATTAAAAAGGACAGTTTGGACCCTATTCGATAAATAAGAGTAAATCCACTTTAAGGTAAGATCAGTAAATCCCATTATTTGAAGCTTCTTAACCAAAAGAGCATGATTGACTTTGTCAAAAGCTTTGCTGAAATCGGTGTAGATAACATCTGTTTGATTCCCTGCGAAAAAACCACGATTGATAGCAATTGTGAGCTGAAGAAGGTTTGTAGTGGTAGAGCAACCTTTTTTAAATCCGTGTTAATATGGAGATATTATGTTTGAGATTTGGTAATATAAATTTTCCGTTATTAATTTTTCAAAAAATTTAGGTATGATACTAAGCTTTGCAATACCACGGTAATTTTTAATATCAGATCTAGTGCCAGACTTAAACAAAGGAAGTTTCTTCTAAGGGATTCTGTTAACATTTCATAATTAGAAGCTTTTATGTATTTCCTAACTAAACTGATTCAATCAAATATCTTTAGAAAGTTTATTTCATTTTAATTGAAACAAGGTTTTTGAATAATATTACTTTTCTAAAACCTTAATGAGAGGATGACGTCTTTAAACACATTTATTACTTAAACTGAGTTTCAGAACTCCAGTTGCAAAGCAGCTCTTTATCAAATGCACTATCCAATGCAACCGTGCAGAATTTTGTAATGTTATCTGTCCCAAAGTGGGCCCCGAGGGTGCAGTGATCCTCTTAGGGATATTTCACCTCTTGGTATTAAATCCTCCGGCGGCATAATCACGTGCAGCCAATACCTGAGTTTCGGCGTAATCCGAAATTGACAGATCTGTTGAGAACGCAGCTGACCAAAAATCCTATGTGTTCCCACTGGAGTCACCGGTGACACGGACTGACTACTGGTTGAGGACAAGGTATTTTCAGGAAGGGATATTCGTGAAAAATTACTAAGAAGCTGATTTTTCGCCATTTGAGGGAGAGTTCGGCCTGACGGAAGCTATATCTAGGAGGTGTTACTATTCACCAGATTCTGCTGGCATTTTTCCAAGAAAAGTTCTCAAATAGGGGCGAGTATACAATTTTGCCAGATTATACAATAAAATTGAAATTGCTGCCACATTTGTCCCAAAGTGCATCAAAGAAGTTATCGAAACGTACACAATAAGCAACCCGAGCATGGTTTAACAGGATAAAACATTTTTGACTTTGACTCCAAAGTATTATGATATTTTGGAACTCACAAAAAAAAAATAAAAATTCAATTCAATTAGAAAATGTATACTATTAATCAAAAATGTAATTAAATTTGCACCAGTTAACAACTTTATAGTATTAATCAAATATTAAATCGTTTAATTCACTTGATTAAATTTTTAATTAAAACTGAGATTATTTTTGATTAATGCTTTAATTAAAAAATTTGTTGAGAATTTTTTCTGTGCAACCACACAAACAGCAAACGAATTTGTTTATTTTATTATTTAACTAGAATTCTTGTGACGAAAAGAATAAATTATATTCTGTCTGTATCACTTCTATTTAATTTAATCTAAAGTTTAAAATTTTTTTGTAAAAACCTTTTAATTTCATAAACTAAATGTTTATTAATTAAATATCTTAAAATTAAGAATGGAGGGTTTTTGGGAACCTAAAAATAGAAATTGGAAATCTTGAGTCAAATGCTTTCTGGCAACACCGGCTTTGTATTGTTTACATTTCAAAGAGTTAAACTTTTAAACTATTTATTAATAGTAATTTTCCTTTTTGGCCCAAGGACTCCCTTTCACTGCCTCCGCCTCTCTTTATGTCTCTATTGTAGCTCAAGAACATCACACAAATGTAAACAAATGTTGGCTGGTGAATTTCATTTTACAATGATGTGGTTGCTGACGATGGGTCATAGTCATGTATTTTAATCAATTGCATTTGTAAAGAGGTCCTTAAAATACTTTCCGAGCCTTCTGAAATCAAACGAATACAATCACCTGTTTTGGAGTGTGTGTGTGTGTGTGTGAAAGCTAATGTTGAATTTGAAACAGAGAGTGGGTTTTTTTGTAGACTATTGTTTTTCATCTAACAAAAACAAACACTTTTAGAGAATAAAAACCCAAAAACTAAATAGAAACAGAAATTTTGTATGTTTATTGTCATTTGCACACAAGGACTGTTTATTGCAGTAACGAAACCCCGTTGCTTTTGCTGCCTATGCAGTGTGTTTGCAGCTGTTAATATTGTTAGTGTGTCAGTCGATATACATACACATGTATAAAAGTATGCTTAGGCGTTCTTGTTTGTCTAATGTGTATACATTTATAATTCTTTACACTGCCAGCCAAACTAGTACGAGTATAATCATGAAATATTGTTAAACTTTTAGTTATGTGAATGTTTTGTGGTTTAATTTAGGGTTGAGCTAAAAATAAGGCAATGATTTTAACTTAAATGAGTATGAACAATGTTTAATTTAAAGAAGAATTCTGAACATTGCTGATTAGTGAGTAGGGTTTGCATTAACTAAGTCGAATATACCAAAATCGAAGAAATTCAAGTATTTTTCGAAATTCGTTCATTTATTTTACAAAATAGGTTTTCTGAAGTAGAATGCATACTTACTTTTATTAACTAATTCCTAACCTCTTCTACCTTGGAGTATCGAGATATAACAAGGGGTTAGCCTTGGTCTTCAGCTGTAGTTCTAGCTTCTGTATATCGTTTCTCTCGAAGAATTGATTCATGGAGACCTACCAAGTAAATCTTGTTCTCCCCTTAAGAAGGGTTCCAATGGACTTTGTCTGGAAAACTTGGTTCGGAATTCTGGACTCTTTCATTCATATCATGTGGCCATACCATCCGGCCTTACAATTGTCTTTTTTGTTTTCTGGAGGTTCTATTTGTAAGCTGCTTCTAATAACGTCATTTCTTACCCAATCTCTTCGGGTTTTACCAGCTACTCTCCGCAAATAATTTATTTCTTCACTTACACTTACAGGCAAGTGACTTCTTCTAGAGTCGTATGGTTCCATGATTCACACGCACATGTAAGTGTTAGTGTAAGTCGAATTTTAAACTGCTAATTTGGTATTCTTTGATACTTCGCGTTATTGCTTTTATTATTGCGCCTTTTTTTTTGAAAGTTTTTTTACTTCTCCTGTAATATTTGCTCAATGTGACTTAGGGCTTTTTTGAAATCATACGACGATATGTGAAGAGTGTTTTTTTATAGAGTGACACAAGTTAATTCATAATAAAACAGGGAAATATATTTTTAATATCAATGAAACTGGCTTTATTGGAAGGAAAATTTTATGAAATTAATGTTTGAATATGATTTCTG
This sequence comes from Pollenia griseotomentosa, assembly GCA_963931875.1. Taxonomy (NCBI): domain Eukaryota; kingdom Metazoa; phylum Arthropoda; class Insecta; order Diptera; family Polleniidae; genus Pollenia; species Pollenia griseotomentosa. The sequence goes on from OZ007564.1 coordinate 15,087,917, forward strand.
CCATGTGGCCGCCACGGCTGGCTCGTAAAAGTCGCAATCAGGAACAACAATTTTCAATAACTTTTCGCATTCCGAATATAATCGTTTTTTAAGACCAATGACTGCGCCAGCCCATGAAGCGAACCAAACAGTTATTTTCTGTGGATGTAATGGTGTTTCGACAAACGCTTGTAGATTCGCCTTACCCCAAATGCGACAATTCTGCTTATTTACGTAGCCATTCAACCAGAAATGGGCTTCATCGGAAAATAAAATTTTAAATGGAAATTCGAAATCAATATTAATTTGTGCTTCAGCCCATTCGCCGAATTATTTTGATCAAAAATTTCAACAATTTGTACGCGTTGCTCTTGTGTAAGTCGATACATAAGAAATTTCAAAGCAAACTAAACAAAAAGCAACTATCTATCAGCTGTTAAATGGGTCCTCAAATAAGGCAGTGATGCCAACTCCCTTTATCTAGTTAATTTTCATTTTGTTTAATTTTATTGCCTAATTTTAGGGGCATCTTAATATATACATTAATATGTATTTTTCCTAAACATATGAATGTGTAAAACTCTATTCGGTTTTGTGCAGTTGTATTTGTATATCGTTACTCTTATTAAGAAAAGTCCTAACTCACATAATTGCAACTTTACAGCAAAAGGTAACAACATAATAGAAACTGTTTGTTATCAAAACGTAAAATTGCTTGTACAATTGCTTATTAAATCGTTATTTTTGATATATTGCAATAAATGTTTGTGGCGAGGTGCATTTGTGTGAAATTTATTGGAAGTAAAAATAACTAAATTTTGGAAAAAAAAAAGTCGAGACCAACGTTACATTTTATTTATGTATGTAATTATATACCCTAATTATTAGGGATGCAATTTCCATGCAAATGCATGTTTTTTGTCGATAGTCTAAGTCTGCTTTCACACGTTTCATCTTTTGATGATCAACTGGAGAAAGAAGAAAGAAGAAAGGGGGTTGGTACAGAGATGCCTGTACTCGGTCAGTACGCTTTGTGTTTTCATTCGTAGGTATATGCACAACGATGACTGCATGTATTTTTTTTTCTTTTCTGTATCTCTTTGATTCGCTATAAATAAAATTGTTGTTGTTTTGAACCGAAAAAAGTTGAAACCGACTGCTGCGTGTAATCATATTGGCATCTTTAGAAGGGAATTGAAAAAAAGTTATGCATCAAAAGATGAAACATGTAAATTTAGACTAAGAACGATGTCGACCAATTATCTTTCCGAATCATAAAATTTGCGTTAAACTGGCATCGATTTGTTTTTGCATATTCTTGCATATTTTGGTGAAAATGCATATTTTGGTTTTAAATGCATATTTTTGCATATTTTAACATTTTTGAGTATAATATATTTTTAAATTTCCATATAAATAAAAAAATCTTCCACAAAAATTTTAAAATCAATAAATAAATTTTTTTTGAGCTCTACTTAAAATACAAGTTTTTTCAAGACAAAAGATCCTTCTCTTTTTAACCGATGCGGCACCTTACAAGGTTAAGGCTGCCAATGGGCTTAAAATGTTTTATCAAAAACTGTTACGTGTAAGTTACATGCTTGCACATGGGTTACACCGAGTTGCAGAGGAATTTAGAAGCCAATTCGATAATATTGATTTATAGGCATAGTTGCAATTTTTACAATAATCGCTTGGCACCTCAGCCAGTATTAACAAGATGACGAACCTGGCTAGATGCTGTAGAATAATATTCAAAAAACTTGCAGCTTATGCAATTAAAAAAGTAAAAGAAATATTAAATATAAATAACATCGAAAGTCGTTTAGCATTTGTATTTTTCAACTACGGATATATTGGTGAAACAATAACAAAATTGGAGGGATAAGTTCACCTTATAGTCAGCTCAAATTAATTGATATTGCTGAAAGTTCAATAAACAATGTTGAAGAAGAATTGCTCAAGAAATTAAAAAAAAATCTAAAGCGTTTTACAAAAAAAATATAGGATTTCAAAAAATAAAACAAATATCAACTATTTTCGATCTTGAATCAAATGTGAGATCTGAATTAGAAAATAAATATTCTACAAATGAATTTACATCCTTCAAGTATGGTACTATAACTTTGGTTGACGTTGATAGATCATTTTCCATGCACAACTTTTCTTTGCGTCCGAACAGACAAAGGTTTACTTTTTATATAAAACAGTATTTATTTCTTTATGCAAACAAAAATTTAAAAAAAGTTATTTAAATGAAGTTTTAAAAAAAAATGTAGCTTTGAAAAACAATAGACTGAATTTTTTATTTTTTTCCACTCTATTTCGATGGCCAAATTCTTCACAATTAATGGCAAATTCGTAAATAGGATGACAAATTTAATATGTTTTAAAACTACTTATAAGTATTCGTTTTGCTAACATTTAAATCAAACTCGTTTGTTATTTAATTTTTTAAGAAAATATTTAAAATATTTTCTTAACTTCAATCAGTTTTAAGAGAAAATCATATTCAGTCTTTTAATTGTCCTTAAAATATTAAATTCTCTAAATTTTTTTTTTATTTAAATTCATTTAGTAAAACTTGGTTCTCTTTTCTGTCTAACTGCTAATTTGTTATAATAATTTTTTTAATTTTAACATTTATTATCAACTTCCCCCATTAACTAACCACACACAGCATTAAACGAAATGCGGAAACGGAAAGTTGAGCATGAAAAAACTAGAACTTTAATGCATACACTTTAGAGAAATGAGGAAAAAGTTTTGTTTTTGGCTGCTTTAAAATACTTATAGTCGCTTAAACACACACACACAAATTCCTTCATGTACACGTACAAATAACCCACATTAATTGCGTTCATAAAATGTTATTATTTTGAATTTATGATTATGCATGTTGGCACATTAATTTCTCGCCAAACTTTGAATTATAAACAGAATGCCAACAACAGATACCAACGCACGAAATCATACACACAAACACGCACACTCATACAAACAAAAAAGACAGAACCCAACAAACACGAAGTCAAACCTTTGATATGAAATGAATTTATCATTTGACATCAAACACAATTCTCACACGTTTTTCATATGTTTGATTTAAACATTAAAATTCAAATTGATAATAATTTGAAAATAAACATTTGACATCAAAACTAAATTTGGCAATACCCCAACAAACACGGAGCTTTGATTTCAAATTGAAAATGATTTGAAATCAAACGTTTTTTCAAACGACATACGTTTAATAAGAATTTGAAAATCATTTATAAATCATAGCATTCTCAACAAAAAGGGGAAACTATTTTCAAATTGAAAAATGCCTTTATTTTCAACTTGCTTTCAAACTTAATTCTCAAATTTTTTTCAAATGTGGATTATAATACAATGTGAAACATAAATAAAAATATTTTATTTTATATTCAAAATTTTTTTATTTTTCGAATTTATTCTATGAGCTAAATTTTAGTTATGTATTTTGTAAAGCTTTCCCAGTTTCTGTTTAATATTTTATTTTTTAATTTAAAATTCATAATTTATTTAAACAAACTGTTAAATAAACACTCGCCACCATAGCTAAAAGTTGAAACAATGTTCTTTTCGTCATACAATCTTACAACAAACTTATGATTTCTTCGCTTTCCTTTGTAACTACTAACAAATAATTTTTATTTTTCACAAGAAATAAATCGTTCACTTGTTAAACACATTTAACCACGAAGTAGAAATTTAACTAATTGCCATTTTTAATGTTTACATTTATTTTTCGCTTTAGTATTGCCAAGTTTAGTTTTATTTAGAACTTAACATTTGATAACAATTTGACATCAAATTGATAAAACATTTGATGTTAAACGTTTATTTTCAAATCATTATCAATTTGAATTTAAATGTTAAAATTAAACAATTGAAAAACGTTTGAGAATTGTGTTTAAAGTCAAATGATACAGTCATTTAATATCAAAGGTTTGACTTCGTGTTTGTTGGGACTAAAGCGAAATATAAATGTAAACATTAAAAATGGCGATTAGTTTAATTTTTACTTCGTGGTTAAATGTGTTTAACAAGTGAACGATTTATTTCTTGTGAAAAATAAGAATTATTTGTGAGTAATTACAATGATTAAGAATACTAACTAAAAAAAATAATACGTAAAAGTTCGGAAATTTTAAGTTTGTTGTATGATCGTGGTGCTACAATCCTCAAAATTAAATTGAGCCAATTTCGTCTTTGCAAGAACTAAAGGACAGAAAGAACATTATTTCGTTTCTTGGCTATGGTGCCGAATGCTTACCTCACAGTTTATTTAAATAAATAATGAATTTCAATTAAAAAAAATCCACCTTTGAAAAACATTTGGAAATTATGTTTGAAAGCAAGTTGAAAATAAGGGCATTTTTTAATTTGAAATTAATTTCCCCCTTTTGTTGAGAATTCTATGATTTTCAAATGATTTTCAAATCATTATTAAACGTTTGTCGTTTGAGAAAATGTTTGATTTCAAATCATTATCAGTTTGAAATCAAACCTCCGTGTTTGTTGGGAAAGAGCTGTGGAAAATATTTTTTATTATTTTCTGAAGCTGATGTATTTTTTGGAAATAAATTTTTTAGACAACAAATTTTAAAAGTAAATGAAACAAAATAAAATGATGCTACCGCATCACCACAACATTACCACCATATAATAATAACACTTAATAATGACCATAAATTTTATTAAAAAACAACAATAAATAAATGGCTTTTAAAAGAAATTCTAAGGTAAATTAAAGTTGTAGTCATATTCTCGTGTTAACTAACTCTACTGCAGGGAAAATGTTTTTTTCAAGTTTGAAAGACAGTCAAGTAGCAACAACCTTATTTAGATAACAGGAACATAAAACACTCTAGTTATTTATAGCAACTGTTAAGTATAAACAAATTGTAATTAAATTACTTGCCCTTTAGACCAAGTCGTTACCGACTTCCAAACTCCCTCATAAAATTGCATAAAATTACCAACGACTCTTTTTGTAAGGTCTAAAAAATTATTAAGATTATTTCATATGTTTGTGTAAGTCTGTTCTTAAATGGCCGAAATAATAACTACATAAGTTTCGTGATAATTAACGTTCAAGCAAAGGAAAAGAAAGAAAACGAAAGACTACCAATGAAATTTCAAACACCCATAAAATCATAAAACTGACACATATTTTAGATTTATAGCTGTTCCATAAACCATCTGCTGAAAATTAATTTAGCTTACAATTTCTGTTTTTCTCTCTTCTAGACCTGCTATGAGTTGGAACGTTATTTGCGCGATGAACCCAAACTACAGTCCTACAAAAAACTACACAGTGAAATAGATTCCTGGGAAATATTCTCAGCTCCGGCTCGCATTTTGGAAGAACTTAAAATAAAGAAGGAACAAAATTTAGACTCTATATCAACTACATCATCGGTTTCATCACAATGTTCGGGCATGTCCTGGGACAGTACGGGTTCTCAGTCTTTAAGCTGTTCGGTGGTGGTCAAGAAAGAGAGACTGGATGATGAGGATGATGAAGAGGCTTTGAGCTCGGATAACGGTGAGGAGAAAATGATAATTGGCGGCATACATCACAGTACGGAATCATCACAATCTGCGTTACAACATATTTTAAGTACAAGTCATATACTAACAACGACGACTGCTACGCCAACCACTACCACAACAACGGTTATGCAACAATGCCCGTTAACGGAAAAGGCCATTAAACTTAGGGTAGTGGCGTCTAAAACTCCCTCTGAACATCATCATCAACAACATCACAGTCCTCAGCTTTTAAGTCATACAAATAATCATGATTATGCTTTACCCACCCTAACACCGCCCTCGTCACCGGAATCCATACGTACTAATATATCATCGAGTAGCTGTCATCAGCAGCAAACGGCCCAAATTGATGTTAACGAATTGGCGGCTTTGATACAGCAGCAACAAAAACAACTGCAACGTCTTGGCCAACAACAACAACAACAACAACATCAAAATCAGCAGCAAACCCATGTGCCACCTACTACTACTGCCATTTTACGTTTTCCCGGCGCTGTCGCCAACACAGCCTCTGTAAGTCCCACTACTAGCAACACAGTTCCTCTGCTACAACAGCAGCAACAACAACACCAGTCACATAATGTACAACCAATAACCACCACTCAACAACAACAACAACAGCAGCAGCAGCAGCAACAACAACAACAGCAGCAACATCAGCAGAAGCAGTCTCAGTCCCAGGCGAATCATGTTGGCCCAGCTGTACCTCATCATTTGACCATACAAACAGCTAGTGCTGCTACCAACACCGATCCTCAAACGGTTTCTAACGGTGCACATCAACTCAGCCATTCAACAAACATTCCCCGCAGCACTATTGTACGCTTGACTACTACAAATGGCAAACAGAGTGGTGCCATTAGTTTGGCCCGCGTCATACAAATGCAGGGTAACAATAGTGGGAATCTATCAACTGCCGCTGCTGCTCTACTCAATACAGCTCAGGCTGCCGCCGCTGCTGCAGCAGCTGCTGCCAACGGTGGTAATGCAGTGGGGAGTGCTAACAATGCCTTGACCTCGGCTCAGATAACCCAGAGAGGAACACAGCTGCAGAATCCTCAAGTAACAACACGTAAGTAGAAACTTAGATTTAGGAATAGTTTCATATTTTGATTAAACACCCACCAGGGGCACGTCGGAAAACATCGTTAGGCTATTTCAGCTTTTGTTATATCCTCCGCGAAAAGAGTTCGAAATTGTCAGATCTCTTGTGATAGACCAGACCAAAGATCCTGTCTGATACCATGGAAATCAGTAGCCCTCGGTAGCGCGCCACCGGTTTGACTACTGGTTGAGGCCCTTTCGGCGGTCACGTGGTGGAAGTGGTTTTTAGCTAGGCTTGACAGACAGCGTTGATTTTTCTTGCTTTACAAGAATTTTCTGTACTCGTCAAAAATCAAGAAAAATATATTTTGTCATGACTTTTTAAAGCCCAGCCAAAAACATGCAATCATTTTAAAAATTTGATAACAGTTTCTTAAAGCTGCACGAATTTCCCTTTATACCAAGGCGAATTCATGTTTCATGGTCAGTGCCCCGTTAGGCTGGGTTACGGGTTCGATTCCTCCCACAGACTCTGGTTTCTTCCCTGCAGACAAGCGTAGAGCTTTGCGGGATTAGCTAAGGCTAGGTTTTTGAGATCTCAGTTAAACTAGGTTAATCTGAAAACAGATTTGTGTCGCCATTACCAAGTTTGTATACACAATGTTGAAAAAGCCGCTTAGTTTTGCTTAAAATGTTGGTATTTTTTTATAAAATGATAAAAAAAATCAATTTTTGCCGGAAAAATCCGAGTTTCAGACTACGTTAAACTTAGTTTAAACTTAATCCACTTCTCAAAAACCCGGCGTTAGGGAATTTAAAAAAAATTGAAAAAATAAATACTACAACTAGAACAACAATAAAAAACAACATTGTAATTTTTTTGTGTCTTTTATTGGTCGATACGTTAAAAACACGAGCAACTTTTGACATTTCTCTTTCTAAGTAAAAAAACATAGAAGCTGCTGTGTTTTTATCGCTTCCTGAAAAGTGTATTCAGCGTGCTCTATACTCAACACTTATAATTATAAACGATAAACAGCTGACATTAAACAAAAGCATACAAAAATTTTTAATTGCAAATTGTGATTGAGATGTGAGATGTTTATTTTATTTTTAAATATTTTTTTTTTTTTTTAAGTTCAAGTTGCATATTTTGCACTGAAATGCTTATAATATCATTTGTATCACAAGATAATACTATAAGTAAGTTTTAATAATAGCTTGTTAAAAAAATGTCGTTTTTAATAGAGTGGTTATATTGATAAAATTGCTTTAAATAATATCCCTTAAAGCTTTAAATGATGCTTAGAATCGCCCTTACTCTTGACGTTTCAATAAAAAACTTTTATTTTCTTGCCCCATAAAAGAAAACTATTCTTAAAGAAAAACAATATTTTCCCAAGTTTTTTGTTTGTTTTTGTTCACAACATCATTAAATATTAATCGTTTATTTTATTAATTACTTTTTGTTTCATGTTATATGTACAAATATAACCTTGAAATTTATTTTCAATATTCTCCTTTGCCACTTATGTTTTTCTCTATCATTGTAGTGACCACAAAACCTCATCAACGTCAACAACAGCAGCAACAGCCAACCTCAGTACAGCCACAACAACAGCAATTACACGAACAACACAGTCCTGATGCTAAACGCCGGATACACAAGTGTCAATTTGTAGGCTGCAAAAAAGTCTATACGAAAAGTTCACACTTAAAAGCTCATCAACGGACACATACCGGTAAGTGAAAAATTAATCTATAATACGAACAACAAAATTGACAGCAATAACAACAACAAAAGTATCATCATTAAATATTGAAACATTTTATCTTCACAATAGTCAACCTGAAAGTACACAATAGTCCATCGAGAGTATGTGTGTAAAAGAATAGGTTCAGAGCAAAACATGACAAAGAGATAAATAATAAACTTCAAGCGCAGAAATGTATTAAATGACCTTTACAAACATGTTTATATAGAAAAGGAAACTGTGCTGTAAACTTTAATTTCGATTGGTACCAAAAATTAATTAATAAATTTTACTAGAAGAAGGTTAAGTTAGGTAGAAAGGCCGGTGCGATGTTGAACTCCACACCCTCACCTAAGGACCGGTTTGGTCCATTGGGACGTCTAAGGGCTTTAAAGATGATTTAAATGCATCGCTCTTAATCATGTAAAGCTTAATAGCAAAAGCTTTAGCAAGTTTTCCAACTAAAAGTTAATCTACTTTTTGTAGCTAAAGTTTTTAAAAAAGGGTGACGTTGAATGCCGAGTATTAGAGGATTTGACATTTAATGTACATAAAGAAATTTAATGCAACCTGCTAAATTCACTTTTTAAATAAATTAAGATTTAAAATACGCTCGTCGACCAGCATGTAGTTTTTCTTTAATTTGAGTCTGGAATTGTGTAAAACCAACTAAATTTTTGATTTTCCTCTCGAGCTGCAAATATGAAATACAAGAAGTTTTTTATCTCTTACAAAATGTGCTGGACCGGATTTTTGGAAATTCAAATGTATAGGTGTTAAAAAAAATAGTAAAAACGTGTAAATTCATTAACCTCATATCTTCTAATAGAAAAGGGATGCAATACTTTACTTTGTTCATTAAAAATAAGCGGACAGGTGTTTGGTACTTTTTTAAAATTCAGCCCTTTTAGGGAGCAAACGGATAAAACGTTTATTTAGGAACTTTTTTCGTCTTTTTAACCAATAAACATATGAATAAAGATTATACCGAATTCGTAACTTATCAAACAAATACAAATGTGGTACTTTTTCGTAATTAAAAATCTTAAGGTACCAATTTTATACGCTTCTCTTTAGAAAATATTTGTCTCCATTCATTGAAATATTCGTATTAAATAATGGGCTCGCACTACAGTGTTGGAATTTTTGATACTTCAATGAGGAGAAAAAAGTACCAATAAAGGGAAAATACGGGTAAAATTTTTTTCTTTTACTTTTTCACTTTACATATTGTACCTTTTGAAATATCTAAATTATAGAACTTAGAAACATAAAATTATAGGTGCAGGGCCATGAGTGAATGAGAACCTATAAGAGGAAAAATGCTGGTACTTTTTGTTGAAACCCAGCAACAAAAACTTTGGCACATAAATATGGTACGAAAATAGAGAGTTGCTGACGAAGTAACAAGTTAAATGCAAGCAAAAAATAAAATTATAGCTTTTCCATTTGTAACGTCATATGTTATAAATATAACACATAATTTCTTATAAATAAAGTGCTTCCATCTATCACATTTGTACGTGTACAGATGTACTATACATTGAACTTAAATTATATTAAGTAAAAAATCTCTCTTGAGATCATAGTGTATACAAATACCTGAACAAGAGAATAAATGCAAATCCAAACACACATGTGTACAAACACATTCAGCAAAATCTCCATACATAAATATTGATGAGTATATATAACGGAAGGACAATTGTTGTGTATAATTTTATTAATAAATCATAATAAGCACACACACACACGTATATATATATATATATATATATATATATATATGTACATATCCATAAACATACATGTGAATATTTATTATTTATTTATCTAAAGAGACCTTTTTCTCAGTTGTATGACAACAAACACAATTTTTGACATTTTGATCTAGGTATTGAAACCATGTCATCATGTAACATTTTATTCTTTAACTCTGTTTACTCATATTTATTTTACACCCTTTTGTCTGTTCTAGACACAACAATCATCCACTTGACATCCCAAAAAAAGCAAACTTTTTACAATATAAAGCCTTGACAGCAGATAGGGATATAAGTGTTATTAATTTTTTGCCTGTCGCAAGTAGTTTGGTGTAAAAATAGAGATTTACAGGATTTACTTTTAGTGACAACATTCAATATGATTTTGTAAAAGTCTTAATGAAGACTTTTTATTTCATTTTAGACCTTTTTAGGGCAATTTAGTTTGGTATTATTTTGTGTGTGTAAGATTTTGTAAAACTATTTAATAATGATGTATCTAAGGGATTATTTTTATAATTGCGGCCAGAGTTTCAAGATCAAGACAGAGTGGTTTGGCATTAATTGAATTAAAAAGGGTTTCTGATAGAATTTTTAAATAAAAAGGATCTCAGCTTTTGGTTTGCTAAAGAGGTTAGAGGGGTCATGATATTACTAAGACTTAAATTAGAATATACATAAACTATCAATGTCTTAAAGATACTAATATTACTATTTCGTTTTTAAAAGGGTATATTTTTTAAAGTACCACACTGCTAGTAAAATAGCGATATTGAATATCTTTAATTTGTAACAATGTTTAAAAATCTGCAGTCGAAACCAAAAACTGTCAAACAAAAAACGAAAATTTGTGTACAACTTTTCGCTTTTTTAATTTGGTTCGACAGTGACTGTTTATATTTAAAGAATCAGAAAGAAGTAATCAACGAATGAACGAGTGAAAAATATGGCAGTTTTTCTACTTTGACTGCAGTTTTTTAAACGCTGATTTGTAAGAAATTTCATGGAAAATAGCTTTTTGCTAAAAAAAAATATAAGATAATTTTTTTTTTTTTAAACGTAGTTTTGTAAAAACATAGTTTTTTTTCAAAAAAAATTAACTTTTTGGGAAAACGTACTTGTTTAACAAAAAAGTTCATTTTGTTTACCATAGAGGTGCTTTTGTCTAACAGAGAGTGTTTTTGTTTTAACAAATTGATTTTTACTTTTAACGACAAGTTTTTTTACCTTATGAAAAACTGTAATTGGTACCTTTCTTTAAAAAAAAGTACTTTTGGACCCAAAAACCTTAAAAGTTTGTTCTTGAGTCGCTGTGTGGATAAGAAAACAAGTTATTTATTTTTAAAGGTTATACCGCACATTAAATCATAAACAGGCACAACCCAAAATTGAATCGTTTTTTTCATAAGCGAGTTCAAAAGTCAAATCTATAGCGACCACGACAATTTCGTTTGCGTTACCGTCTTCTTTAACATTTGTAAAACTCAATTTGATTAAAAAATTTCAACCATGTTTTTAAAGCCAGTTTTTTGCAACTCCTAAATATTTTTGAATTTTGAGTTGTGCCTGTTTATGATTTAGTGTAAGATATGTACACAGAAAAAATAAAACTTGATTTCAATTAAAAAATTTGTGATATTAATTAAAAAATTAATTAAATTTGCACCAGTACACAAATTAATAGTATAAATTAAACCAGTTAATAGTATTAATTAAACGTTTAATTAGCTTGATTAAACGTTTAATTCACTTGATTAAATTTTTAATTAAAACTGATTTTATTTTTGATTAATGCTTTAATTGGTGAAACATTTTAAAGAATTTTTTCTGTGTACTTTTTTCTTGCAATTAACATTTTCAAAAGCAAAACTTTGGAAAACATTTTTGATAACAAGTTTAAAGGTATTACGCATTTAACAAGCTCTAAGTTTGCGTGAACTCAACTGGATATTTTTAATATTATTACGCATATTGTATGTATAACTTTTAAGCATATTAAAGCTTTTAATCATCAATTAAGATTCGTATTAGAGATCTGCACAATAATATTTGTATACGTGAAGTACACGTGTAGTGCGAAGCCATGAACACTTATCCGAAGTATCAAAACAATGAAAATAAACGCATTTTAAGAACAACAAATTTTTTGGATTGTATTATTTCTCTTGCTCTCTGCTATTTAGCAGAGCTCTCTGCTATTTAGCTCATTTTTTTGTATATATCGCCAATGATCGTATTTTATTTACTTGAAGAATGCATGTCGTGCTTAGGTCCCCTCTGCTTTTTTCTTAAGTACATAACGTGAGCTATGAACTTAATGTATCCAATAAGTACTATAAGTATTGCATGTACTACAGGAAGAAAATGTTCAACGTTCGATTCGTAAATAAAGGATAAACTGTTTCTATTAATTACTTTGTTTTGACATTTGTCACAAAGGACAAAAAAGGCTAAATACAGCAAAAACAGTGTTATTTTTTCACAAAATTATATACATCGGATCTATTTTTGCATGCATTTACATGATAAGCAAATACTCCTTGTACCACTGTACTTATAATACTTAGGTTAGGTTAGGTTCCATTGGCAGCCGTGATCAAGCACAGCTCACGTGGGTCCATTAATTAGTTCCCGTTGTGTTACCATGTCACACCGTCTCCCATGGGTCCTATGTTGTCTGGCTGCTAGTGTTCCCACGCAGCCATCCGGTCGATTCAGTAAAGGAGTGAATCCTGTTTACATCAACATCAGAGAGACAAGTTTTGTCCCCAAGGGCTCTTCGACCAAACATTTCGAGTCTTAGATCTCCGAAAGCCGGGCAATTACAGAGAAGATGTTCCGTTGACTCTTCCTCCTCCTCATCGCCGCAACTTCTGCAAAAGTCATTGTAAGGGAGCCCCAGCCTCTGGGCGTGCCTCCCAATGGGCCAGTGGCCAGTTATAACCGCAATCAGGTTTCTTAGATGATGTCTGGACAGCTGTAGTGCCCGACGTGTCCTTTTTTCATCTATGACGGGCCAGATTTTCCTGGTTTCCCCACAGGTAGTTTCATCGTGCCACCTCCGACTGGCGATAATATGAAACTTATGCGCTATAAGTTGCTTGCTCCTTGGGAGCGATGCACCTACATTACATGTTGAACCGTCTCGATTCAAGGTGGTGCCTGCATGCGCCAACGAATCCGCCATGCAGTTCCCCAGTATGTCCCCGTGTCCGGGGACCCAATTAAGGGTGACCAGTGAATGTCTCGCTATCTCATCCAGAGACATCCGGCATTCTCGGACAATTCTCGATGTGATGAACACATTCTCCAGGGATCTTATGGCCGCCTTGCTATCGGTAATAATGTGAATATCCCTTCCAGATATTTCACCGTACCGGATGCGTCTCGCGGCTGTGTGGATGGCCATTATCTCGGCCTGGATGACACTGCAGTGGTCCGGCAGCCTCATAGGAATGCTCCAGTTTAGCTGCTCGGAGTATATGCCAGAACCGACACCATACAGTGTTTTAGACCCGTCCGTGAAGATTTTAATCGCATTCGCGGGAATTTGTAGGTCATCATAGTGGACCACGTTATCCAAAATGCTTACCGTGAAGCCAGGATCAAAGATCGGCTCGGGTGTGACATAATCAACATCCATGTGCCAATTAATTTCATTCAGAATATTAGCATGTCCGATATTGAAATCCCTCCATGCTCCGGTGGCCCTTAGTCTTACCGCCGCGTTCGCAGCCAGCCTTTTGGCCAAAATGTCTGGTGGTAACCAGTTTAAAATCGTAAACAATGCCTTAGAGGGGGTTGTTCTAATGGCACCTGTTACCGCTATCGCCACCATTCTCATTGTACGTTCAAACCCAGTTTGATGACTCTTCACCTTGAGTGCCGGCCACCAAACAGCTGCCCCGTAGAATAGAATGGGTTTAATGACACATTCGTATAGCCAGTATACATTCCTCGGGTTAATTCCCCAGTTAAGACCAATGGCCCTCTTGCAGCAATACAATGCAGTTGCCGCCTTATTAGTCCTGGAAATGGTGTTCATCCTCCAGTTCAGTTTGCTGTCCAATATTAGCCCCAGATACTTGGCGCTGTCAGACATTTCCAGTGAGACCCCCTTTATCCTCGGGGTATCAAATTTGGGAATTTTGTATCTCCTTGTGAAAAGTACCAGTTCCGTTTTGGCAGGATTTACATCCAGTCCACATCCCTGGCACCATTTTGTTAGGACGTCCAATGCGGACTCCATTAGTTCAGACAATAGTCTGGGATCTTTACCCAGAGCCACAACTGCAACGTCATCCGCATATGCAACCGTTCTGCAGCACGTCCTTTCCATGGCCCTGAGTAGGGTATTCATATTCAGATTCCAAAGTAATGGTGAGAGTACACCACCTTGCGGGGTGCCCCTAGTCGCAACCTTGGAGATGTTCGAGGCGCCTAAATTGGATTCGATACGCCTGAAGTGCAAGATGCTGCTGACAAATTGAATAATCGCCGGGTCGATTTCCAAATGTCTCATTGCGTTAATTATAATACTTGTTGTGTCGTTACTTATAATACTTGTTGTGTCGTATTCATATTTTTATACATTCCCATATGACGGGGGCATACCAAATAAAACTATTTTGCCGAAATTCCGTTATAATTGGCATTACTATACCTCTTGTAAATATGATTTTGTATGTGCGTCAAATATATTTTGTATGATGTTTATTTGTCGAGTTATGGGGTTCTGAAGTGTTGCCGTTTTTTTTTTTTGCAATAGTTTTAAAAAAATTGTTTGATCTTTTCAAAAAATATTTAAAAAAAACAACTGTTCATCTATAAAACCAGAAATGAACAATGAAATTTAAAATTTTTCTAACTTCGACCTATTTTTTTTTTTTCTTTAATTTTTTTTTTAGCACATTTTGCCAAGGGTGTCCTTATTATACTATAAAGTTATGTAAATTTCTTTGCACGCGAAGCGTTGATGACCAAAAGTGGTCGTTTTGAATTCCAATTTTTCCAACTTAGACCCATTTTTTTTTTAATCCGAAATTAGCCTAAAGTATAATCATAATACATTCTAAATGGTACAACTACGGTACATTAAACTTCGGTAAGCTTTTGTATGGCTTTTCCTATACACAGAAACGAACAGCTGGTTCATACATTACAGATACGGTACAGCAACTTTCGCCTAACTCTGCCTTAAGTTTTAAAGATACTTAAATATCACTCCATGGTTGTCGCACTGTGGCAATTTTAATAAAATTTTTCTAACTTAGAACCAATTTTTTGTTTTTTTTTTAAGAAATTAGCCAACGGTGTTCTAACTGTATCGTAAAAGCTTTAAAGTTATGCAAATTTATGTAAAAATTTTTGAATTTCATTAGCCACATATTTGCTTGGGAGCCCCCCTTAGAGGGGGTAATAAGGGGAAAGTATGTTTGGAAAAATGTTTAGGACAAAATCTTAATGGGGTTCGGTCATACATTTTACCTCCCTAGGGGGACTCCTATGCAGTTATGGTACTTTTGCCCGTCTCTCGCCAATAAACTAAGACATTCTTAAAGAAAACTTTCATATATAGTGTGAGCCCAGAGTAAGTTTGAAACGGCCTCTTAAAATTTTCGTGTTCAAATAATTTTTAATAAATCTTTTGAGATTTTTAAGGTATTGGTACTGGGTGTAAAGTGTCTCTTACAAATTACTGTAGCTTATTCTTTTTAACTTAATTAAAATCTTTTTTTCAAATCTTGCTATTTACATTCTTTCATTTTTTAATTTTTTTAGAAGTTAATTACTTTTTTTCCTTTTTTCTTTATATATGACAAGTTTTTCTTCCACAGGAGGTATTTTTACCGAAAATCTCACTTGTATTACTACAATTTTTCTGCATTTTTTCTGAGACATGAAAGCGAATTTATTTAGACGTACAATTTACATGTTGTTTAGTGTTGGAAACCAAGTACTTATTATCAGTTTCTTAAAAATTTGGTTGATATCATGGCAAAAAGATTTTTCCCAACACCTACTGTTCCTCCTACATAAGTTTGTTATAAGCAAGTCTTATGATTGTTATCAAAAAAGATGGCCTACAAAACACTAAATAACACCCTTAGGCAGCTTTTGTTAAAGCTTACTAAACAACAACATCATTATGATGGTTGGTTGGACAATTTGCCTTTCTAAAGGATGCCATGGCACTCGTACTCTTTCCAAAAATAGGAAATTGTAATTTAATATATTTTTTCTTATCCTCCCCCCAACCAACTTAAAACGATAACCTTTCAACGACTCTCAGTTATTTACGTTAAACAACTAAAATAAAACTTATACACAGTTTAAGCAAACCAGCATAAATTGGCTCCTTAAATGGTCATGAAAGCAAATTTGGGAAAAATGGAATAAGCCAAGTCAACGAAAATTCAGAAACTAGAGATGATGGGGGGAGGTTAGTTGAACTAAAGAAAGAAACATGTTTTGGCGTTTTTTTGTTATGTTCAAAAAATACTATTAACCAATAAGAAAAAACAACAACAACTTGCCACAAGAAAACAAGCAAAAACAGGCTTAATACAATAACCAGCATAAACAATAACAAAAACTGTTAAATGAAAAAAAACTGCTAAAGAAAAAAGTTAAATGAAAACAAGTAAACAGTCACAATGAAAACAAAAGGTTTTCACAAATTAACACCTTTCGTATTAACGCCTCTGTATTTTACACACAATCTACTTTTAGACAGCAGTTTCTTGTGTAACCTTACCTCACTAATCAATAGACAAGCAGGAGGTCTTTAGGAAGTTAGAAAGAACAACAAATTGGTTGCCTAAAAAAGGGAATCGTATATTGTTCGTAAATAAATAAATAATTTTAATGACTTACTTAAGTTTAAACAATTTCTTAAAACCATATGAAAAATTAAAAAGCAAAAGAAGCCAAGAAAACCAAAACAAACAAACAAACAGCTTTAAAAGGATTTTATACATTATTGATTTAACAGGCGACACAAACAGACAATATGGCTTTAAGGCACTTAGTGGTTAAAAAAACCAAAATATTTCACAAAAAAGCAGCGTTTTTTTGAAAAAAGTTTTAGGTTATTATGGTTTGGTTTTGTAGCTTTAAACAAATCCTATACGACTCTAAAGATAATTTATGACAACCAATTATTCAATTTCTAACCAAAAAAAAATATACATAAATCCCCTTTAAACAAATTTTTAAAACAGGATCCACACTAATTTCTAGACACCCACAAACACACACACTCACTCCCAGACACATGTTTAACAGCAGACGCTTTTTGCCGGCAGCAGCCACACAAGCACCTGGGTATGCAAAAGCTGATAGTGTTGTTATGTGACAAAAGTTAATCCCTTTTCAAAATATAAAAAGAAATAAAATAATAAAATTAAATTCCAAAGAGCCTAAAATTCGTTAGAAAAATGTTGTTACACAGACGGAAAGTTTTCAAAGACTTTGTCAGCCATTTTGATTTATCCTTAGAACGCATTCACACACATACATACACCCAAACTTCTGGCTCCATAAAAAAACGAGCATATTAAGAATAAGATTTAAAATTTGGCTTGGGAATGTTCGTAAGCATGTTACAAATACCCTACATTATTTTAAAAAAGCTTTTGGTTACGAGTTTTCTTTTGAATATTTGATCAACCTTAACCATTGCCGTCGAAGCCATATGCATAGTGTGCGAGCTTTAAAAAAAAGCTTTGTGCTTTTATACCGACGAGACGGCGACAACAGTGCTTTCTGCTTTTAAAGAAACAACAACAAATTGTAAAAGCTTTAAAATCTGTTTACTGCAAATGTAAATAATAAAGTTTTTGTGTTTGGAAGGCTCTAATTTACCAAAAGATTTTTATTTAATATTTTTCCTTTGTATTTTTTTAAAGCTTTTTAGAGCTTTTAAGCTAATATTGAAGTTTGTATATCAAAAAATTTATTTTTTTAAAAAATAATATAAAAATCTTTTGAAAACGCTTGTAGTTTTCAACGGCCACACTGTCATTCATGTTCGATAGTTTTTAGCCCGTTTAACACTTTAATTCAAATAAGAATGCATTCTTGCAAAGCTTTACCCAGGTGGCCTTTATTTTTAGTATAAAGCTTTAATAAAGGCTTACCTTATTTACCAACAACTATTAATTTGACAGAAATTTTATATTTAAATACCGCAATTTAAATTACTCTTAGGCCCGTTTTCACGACTTAACGATAGCTAAATGTAGGAAGTTATCGAACAGATAATGAGTTTTTAATTATCACAAGTTCTCTTTAACCTAAAAGTGAAGGATAAGCTAAAGAGAGGAACGTTCTACCTTTAACTTTTGTCGTAAGGTTTAGATTTGAGATTGTCATATTATATTCACATATTTTTTATATATGGCAACTCCAATTAAACGTATATTTTGTAAATGTAAAAAAAGTACGTAGTTGCCAGCTCGTATTTTTATTTTGGCAAAAATAATCGGTATTTTCTTTAGTATTGCCACTTTTTTAAAAATGTTAAGTTTATTTTATACAGAAGTTGTGAAAACGAAAAATAGTTGAAGGTTACTTTATTCCTCACTAGTGCTAAAGGTAGCGTTAACTATATCGAACTTTAAAGTTAAGTCGTGAAAACGGGCCTTAAACATTATAGTGAGCTTCTTTTCACTCCATTTGTTCTCACTTATTTAAAGCTTTGCTAAAAGCGTTTCTTAAAAAACATAAAAAACTTTTTGAAAATCACTTCATAAACTTTAAATAAATTAACTTACTTAACTTTAAATAAGTTTTAAAAATAAAGCTTTTTTACCAGAAGATCTGCAAGTATAAATTAGTTCCAATTAAGCTCTTTAAAGAAATCCACACTAATTTTTGTGTACACCAATTACAAAGCTTAAAAGCTTTATTTTTTTTTTTTAATTAAATTTTTACCTTATACATATACAACAATGTTTTTCAACTTTAATTTTTTTAAATCCAATTTTTATTACCACTAGATTGTGGCAAACACCAAAGCTTCAACAAATTGCCGCAAATACCGCATTTTGACAAATGTTTTCAGTATTTTAACTAGATACTTACACAAGATACAAATAATATCACTAAAATTATAATAAATGTGACTTAAATCTGGCTGACATTTGTGTGATTTTCGGAATTTGTATGTCCTTAAGGCTTCCTATCATGCAAAGAGACAAGAGAGTTTTTTTCTTTTGTTGTCTTGGCTTTTATGTTTTCGCAGGAAAACGAAATAAAAAAATTAAAAGAAAAATATAGATTTAATATTTGCCGTTATTTATATACTATATAGTACTTATATTATATATATGAAGTAGATTTTTATATATTTTCGTTTTTAGTAGGAGATATTTTGTTAGAGAAATTTACTTAAAGCCTTTTTGCTTTTTGCCTTTGGGTTTTTTTTTTCTTTTGCTTGACATATTTTTTTTCGTTGCCTTAAAGTGGGAGAAAAAAATAGGAATAATAAAACAACTTAACAACCAAACACATATTTTACTTACCAAATAGAGTTTTACCATCCCGGGAAAAGCCACTGCGGGATACCCGGGTAATTTGTTTTAGTAGACCTATTTTATACGCATATGCGATTTTTTCGTCAACTTAAGGCGACCGAGATTTAATAAAAACAAGATATTAATATATTTCAACTAAAAACGGTCAACACCGTAGACCACCCATCCAATAACGCACATTGTCAAAACTATCCCTTTTTAAGCGGCAAATCTTGTAAATGTTTGCTATGGGTAAAAAAATGCAAAAAAAAGGAACAACAACAAAGGATTTTAATGGGATTTTTGGTCATATCTCAGCTATTTGAGGACCGATCTGGCTGAATTTCAATAGCAAACAATTCCGAAATATATGTGATATAAATGTATAACAACTTAGTCCCTAATAAATCTACGGTGTTCGGAAAACCTATTCAACAGACACATGGACAGACAGATATCGTTCAATCAACTTTACTACTCTTTAAGTTCCTGAAAATATATACCGTATAGAGTCTTCAATCAATATGTGTAGAAATAATAAACGGAATGAAAAACCTTTTTATCGTTACCTGAAATGAATAAAGGCCTAACTAACAAAAGTATATTTATGTATGTATATATATATCTATATATAAATCGGCAAAAGCAAAACAATTAAGAACAATTTCCTCCTCTGTATGCCAACCCATTTGAACAAAATATACTCCATTTGAGAGGTATATATTTACTTACAGAAGTGCACAATGTATTTATACCCACACCACAATAGTGGCGAGGGTATTATGCATTTGTGCTGATGTGTGTAACGCCTAAAAATAGTGGTCCTAGACCCACCTTAAAGTATACCGATCTTCTCAGAATCACTTTCTGAGTCGAACTAACGATGTCCGTCCGGCTGGCTGGCTGGCTGGCTGTCCATGTAACCTTTTGCGCAAAGTACAGGTCGCAACTTTGGAGATAACTTGATAAAATTTGGGTCATAGGTTCTTATTGGCACAAGGAGCAAGCCTATTGAAAATGGGCCAAATCGTAGGACCACGAGGGAAGATAGGGGGAAATTTCTTCCTCTCAGAAACTATCAAACCGATTTTAATGAAATTTAAAACATGCATAGATCCATATCTATATGGACACATAAGCTATACAGTTTTAAAAAATATAGGACCACAAGGGGAGAAAGGGGCAATTTTTGCCTCTCAAACTGATTTTAATGAAATTTAAAACATAGGTAGATCCATATCTATATGGACACTTAAGCTATACAGTTTTTCAAAAATAGGACCACAAGGGGATGTAGGGGGCAATTTCTGCCTCCCACAAACTTTTAAACCGATTTTAATGAAGTTTTTAAACATAGAGAAATCCATATTTATATGGACACATAAGCATGATGTGTTTTTAAGTACTGTGGTGCTGGGTATCATATGGTCGGGCTTGACCGACTATACTTTCTTACTTGTTTTTGTTAAATTCAATATTTTCGGAGTTATAAGCGATCAATTTTGCTACTAGCAAATGTACAGAACACATACATATGTATGTAAATACAAAATTAGTTTTTTTAAATTATCAAATAATAAAAAAACAGGGTGCTCGATTATTTGAAATTTTTTAGAAACCGGGTTTCGAATATTTCGACTATATAAATACGGGAAATTAAATTAATTTTTTTTAAATGTTCTATAATATTGAACTTAGAAACATATTATTATAGGTGCAGAGTGAATGAGAGCATATAAGATGAAAAATGTTGATACTTTTTGTTTTTCATCTGGTACTTTTTGAATTTTTCTTAATCTTTGGCCTACATAAAGATAAAATTATACATTAAATTGGGTGAATAATAACATGTAAGGGGAGCATTTTTGTTCTTTGGTACATTAATTAAATTTCGGTAATATTAGACATAGAAAAATTAAACATGCAATATCCTGAGTGGATAACAAGCTATAAAGGAGATTTTATATTGAACTTACAAAATTAAAATAAATCACGTTGAAGATAAAATATGAACCGGAGCTTGGCCCTTCGCCAAATCGATCCACTAAGACGGAAAAAATAAATGCTCGAAACATGTTAATTCATACATACTTAGGCGTACTACGTTTTCTTCATATATGCATACAAATTTATGGTCGAATTTTGACCTTAAGGCGAACACTAGTTAAAATAAAACCTTTAAAGATGTCAGAAAACCATGCATTGATAAGTCGTCCATGAAATTCTTCAAACAATTTTCAAAGTAGGTACAATACAAAAGCGAAATACGCATTAAGTAGAAGCTACTTTTTAAATGCATTTTTTGTTTCTTTATTGCTTAAAGTTTATGCCAAGCATTTAGAAAAATTTTATTGTGCACATCTACACAAAAATATCTTTTAAACCATAAATGTTTCAGCAATATTGGTCGTGCATAAAATTCCTAAAAGTGAACGACAATATGTGTCCCGTTTTTATATTGTATCGGTATAACCAAGTTTGTTACACCGAAAAACACAATATAACAAATTTTTTGCTGAGTGTGCTGAAAGAAACCTTTTAAATAAAAATTAAAAACTCGTGATTTTTGTTTTTATATTTTTATTTTTATTCCCAATATTTCGGTCAGCGTCGCTAACCATCTTCAGGGGTCTAAATATTTCAATATATAAAATAATTATGATTAATATTAAACAAAAAACAATACATACATCCATGTCACAGAACACAATTCCGTTCGGAAACGGAATTCATTCCGTATTTTGGTGCTTCAGAAAATTAATTACGAAAAAAATTTTCGGAATGAAACCATTTCTATTTTCATGAACGGAATGGGAGTTTTCTGTATCTTAAACGGCAAATAATTATCAAAATATACTTTCTATCAATAAACAAATATGTTTTCTTTATTTATTTTTCAAAAGAAGTATATTTTAAATAATTTTTAGAAATTTATTTTACAAATATTTAAAACTCTTTCTAAAATCTTTAACAAGAACACAAAATTTTCGTAATGGATTTATGAAGCATTGTCATATCTCTTTTGTTGTCATATTTTGCCAAAATTTACATACCGGCAACACACAAAACAAAACAAAACTGAAAAGAACAAAGCAAAACTGGAAACAATTACATTTGTTAAACTTTTTTTTAGCCTGCATTTCCCGCATTTTAATTTTTTACCTTCTAGTTCAGCAATTATTGATACGCCCGGCATATTTATTTTTAAATTTCACAAATTTTAAAGTTGATTACTTTTTTACACATAAATAAATAAAACTCATAAATAAAACTCAAATGTAATTTTTTTTGTACAAAAATTTTGGTTAACAGCTGTTTTTTGTTTTGCTAAGTGAATTTGTTGCCATATTAAATTGTAATAAATACTGATGTTGCCAAATGGGTAACATAAAAATCGCTTAAACAAAATTGTTCGGATTGATGAAAACGATTGGAATCCAAAGCACCAAAAATGATTTCGAACGGAATGGCAAATACGGAATTGACAGCATTCCGAACGGAATCTGTGACACGGCTGATAATTAAACAAAGATAATTACATGTAAACAATTAAAAAAATAAAATCACAAAAACACTTGTTTTTCTTGCTATAAGATTTTCTTAACTAAATCTAGTTTTTTGATCGTCTGTTTTTGTTTATTATTTGTCTGTATATGTGAGCACAATTTTCTGTATCTTGTCGGTAATTGAGACGAAGTTCTGGGTCAGTATCAATGATATGTAGCATCTCTAGTGTAAATCTCCTTGAGTAATTTCTCTCTTCTTGTAATATTTGTACTCCTTCGAAATGTGGTTTATGATTTGTCAGCGTACAGTGGGCTGCTAGCGCAGTTTTTTGCTCAATAGGCTTGTCACTAGCTTTTTGGTCAGATTTATGCAAAGATATCATTATCTTAAGTTTTGTTTTTGTCGTCTCAACGTATACTTTATTGCATATATTGGGCCCGTCATCACTACACGGAATTTTATACACCACATTTGACTTTTTTTCCTTTTTAATTTTCGATTTTGTCTTACTAAACAACTTATTCACAGTGTCGTCCGTTCTAAATGCTAGTTCAAAATATTCTTCATCATAAATATCAGAGTTTTTCCATCTTTCAGAAAGTCCAGAAATATATGATACGCTTTTATTTCTTTTTGGTTCTCTTTCCTCCTGCTGCCTGTTGTTTTTTGCATGTTTTATAAGATTTTTAATTGTCTTTATTGGGAAGTCATTCATGCTAAATATATAAGTTATTTTTGCTATATTATTTTTATGGAATTTCGTGTCAATTATTTTCAAAACTCGTCGTATGAAATTTGATGCTGTATTTATAATTATTCTTCTAGGGTGCTTGGAATAAAAATTGATCAATCGTCTCGAGGCTTGGTTAGTTTTTGATACCAGATTACTTTTAAATTGTTCCCTTTTCTTATGGTTATCGCTTTCCTCCTCCATGGTAAATTGTATTTGTCCATTAAATGAATTTAGTTTTTTGATGGTGTCATTTATTCTGTCCTTTTTTAATATTGCGAATAAGTCATCTACGTATTTCATCATTATCCTCAGTTTTTCATCCATTTTATCTAGTGATATGTCCAGAAGTTGTTCCATAATAATGTCAGCTATCACTAGTGAGGCTGGAGAACCCATCGGCATTCCGTTTCTTTGTTCATAGATTTTGTCATCAGACATAAAATATCTACTTTCCTTAATACAAAACCTTAGAATGTCTAAAAACAAATCCTTAGGTAAATGTGTGTGTGTCTCTAAAAGTTCCCATTTTTCTTCAATTGTCCTTAACGCTAAATTAATCGGAATACTTGGAAATAATGAAATCACGTCAAATGAAATAAGTGCTTCGTCATCGGCGATTGCAAAATTTGTCCTACAAAATTATCTATAACTATAACGCCTCTTTGTAACGGAGTATGTTTGGCTAAATGGAAAGCCAGAGAGTCTAAATAACATGAAAGTGTTAAATTTTTTCTTTGCCCAATAGAAGTAATTACAAATATGTAAATTATAATTCTGATAAAAAAAAAACCATAGTTATAACGAATTTTTCGGTATTTTTCAAAATATTGTTGTACCAGCCGCTTTAACGAAGTATTTTTCGACCACCTCCAAATTTTTAAAAAGTTTTAGTGTATCAGGGGTGTTTAAGTGTATCAGGGGTGTTCTGGAAATCGAAAGCGCAAAACACAAGTATTTTAGACGTCGTTTTTAAATAAAATTTCTGCAATAAAAGAATTTTATGACAAATATTATACAAATATTTTTCTATTAATCAAAATTTTATAACAAAAATTATAAAAATTTGATTAAAAGTGTATTAAAAAACAACTTTCAAGTTCTTACGTCTTGCGTTTTCGATTTCCAGAAAACCCCTGTTTATTTAAAAATAGCAACCCAGACGAAAGCACATTTTGCTATATTTATCAGCTTTTGGAAAATTTAGTTCTGCAATTTTTAAAACATTGGATATTTTACCAATATTGTGTCAGTTTAACATAGTTTGTGAAATCGTATGCTTATTTTTGAGAGCTGCGTAAAGCACGTTAACTTTATACCAATAAGAGAGTTAAGTGGGATCAATTTGAAGAAAATACCAATCGATATTTTTATAAACAAAAATTTAAATTTCGAAATCTCGGAGGATTTCAGATAAACATTCTTACATAAGTTTGTCCCTCTTAAAGAATTATAAAATTATTCCTTTACTTTGGTTTTCAGTGGGAATTAATAAGTTTTCGTAAAATTTTAAATTGTCGTCCGCTGAAACGGAAAGTAAAAATAGTCCAGAGTTAAAACCCCTGTTACCAAAATTACTCTTATACATACATAAATATTCAAAAAAAAAAAAATCCATCGAAATTAGAAACACACAAATTAAAATTATAAAGAAAACAACATTTCCAGCTTTTTAGCTAAAGGCCTTCAGTATCTTTCTTTTTATTTTGTTTCGCCATTTCCTTAAAGCTTTTTAGCTTCAAGTAAATAAAGGCATGTGAATGAAATAGGCCGGCGTTGACTGACTCAATTTTTTTCCCATAATCAAAATATAAAGTGAAAAAAAAACAAAGAAAATCTTATAAATCTTTGCAAAACCCGACTGAGATTTCAAGTAAGCGAAGTCTATAACTAAAAAAGAAATGATGACTCTTAAAGGAAAACGGAAATGCTTGTAGACACTCATACACACACACTTAAAAAAAGTATGAGTTTGTGCTAGGCGTCGTCCTCTTTTCATGACAAGAAAAATTATAGCCAACAAATAAGAACAGCACGGTTAAGCAAAAGCATGGGAAACTGAGCCCCAAACCCTTAAGAACAAGATCTTTTTTAAGTCCTTGTGGAATTTAGTACACAAATATTAAAAAAAAAATAATTTTTAACATTATGCATGAGAGAAACAAAATAAATTTATATAATTAATGTAATTAAAACGCAAATTATACGTTTTTATCTAATAAAATGCTTGATAATTGATAAGCTTACTCACTCGTGATGTTTTCGCTAAAAAGCTTTTAAATTAACTGTTTTTAAGCGTTAAAGGAGTACAAAGTTAAACTTGAACCCTTTTCATGTTCTCCCTGTTTCACATTAACTGCTTTTGTTTTGTTTGTCTATTTTTCTCCCGCTTCAAATTGCCATAAATTATTGTCGATTTTATCGTCATCAAGAAAACATTTTTCCCTTAAGGATTCCTATAAGACCGACCACTTTAAAACTGTAATGGTTAGCGGGTAATTAAAAAGTTTTTTACGACCATGGAAACTTCGGAACAAGGAGTAAGAGCAAGTGTTTTTGTTTCAGCAGATAGGTAGACTGGCTGGCAGAGAACGGGACATTGTAGTTGTAGTCTTTGTCATTGATTAATTCAAGCCTTTATTTTTAATACTATGAACTGATTGAAAATTTAAACTGTACAAAGCCAAAGCAATTTCCTTTATTTCCTTTTATTTTTGCTTTAAAACATTTAACTATCTTGAGTTTTATCAAGCTGAACTAATATAAATGAAATTAAAAAATTCCTTTTACAAACTATTGGACACATTTTATTTACAATTAATTGCTGTGTGTTTCAAAAGCCATTATCATCAGCCAAGTGCAGCTGCTATAGACTATAAAGCTTTTTCTTATATTCACTTAAACTAATATACGTAGATATTTTCCTATAAAGTGGATTAAATTATAACCATAAAAGACAAAACCAACACTAAAAAGCTTTCTAGGAAAATTGTATTATAAAAGTTTGAATAAAGGGAAATTATAAAGTTCAAACCAAAGTCGTTGCAGTGGAGTGATTGTGATATGAGCGTAATGAAAATGTTAAGAATGAAAGACACTGTATTTGTATTTGTATTTGTGTATACTAAAGTAAAGCTTATTAAAATATATGTTCAGGTTAAATTTCTTTAAAAACTTTTAATATATGGGCCAAAAAATCGTTCGAAATTACCATTTTAATTGTGGCATAATTTCGATATTGAAAAAAAAAGCTCTACTTAATTTAACTTAATTGGTAAACTTTTCATTATTTAATTAGATTTCAATAATTAATACTTCCAAACGAAGCTTCATAACATCATATTAAAGCCTACTAAGAAATAAGGTTTTCTTTGAAATTGCTTGGCAAAAAGTAATCTTGAAGCTTTAAATATACCAACAGTTATTAAAAACTTTCAATAGATATAAAGCTTTCTCAAGCACATCCGACATCTATAACCACAATAATGCTCAATCAAATCGAAGTCAAGAAAAGTAAAATAAAAGATCTGCTTGAAAGATTAACTCGCAGTTAAGCTTTAGATATATCGAAAATCTAAGACTGCATGGACAGCTTTATGCAGGTCTAAAGCTTTAAAAAATTAACCGACTACATAAACACAGTTTAATATCCCTTAATATACTTACATCCTTATTAAAGCTTTAGGTATTCTAGTGGTTCGATTTTGAAAGATCAAAAGCTTCTGAAAAAAAGCTAAATTGTACACATCGTAACCTTAAATATTTGTAAAATTTTACAGCAGAACCCAAAAACTATTTTTAACGATAAATTTATAAATTTCCATAAACAGTTTATAATTTATTTATTTTCAACAAATAAACTATTTTACAGTAAAACCTACAAGTTGTTTGGACAATTGACAATGTTGCATATTATGCAAACTGTTAGCTTAAGATCTAAGCTTAAGAAAATGTTCTGCCTTCTGCTCTTTTAATAGGTATTGCTGCTTTTTACACAATCAAAGAGTAAGGTCTTTGAAAGAGTAAGGTTTCTCTCACTCTTTCCGTTCTAGTCGTGTTCTATGGGCTTCGCCCAACATCGCTGACACCGACGTTTCATTTCTTGTATTTGTTGGGGAAAATGCTCACCATGCTTGTCACATTCATCGCCAAGATTATTTGGAAAGAAATTTAAGTTTAGAAGGTGTATTTTTAAAGACATATAAATGAATGTTAATTTAAAAAAATTAATAAAAACCAAATCGTGTTAAAAACTGTATTAATTTTCCCACTAAAAACACTTACAAAACTTAAATGGTATCTTCATCATTTGGGCTGCTGAAATTTTGCAGAAAGCTTGAAAAAACAAACCAAATGACTTCCATGCCCTTGACCCATCTTCAGACAAACCTAATTAAACTTGGAATCTTTCAGTAGCTTTGTAATTTGTGGTCTTTAATTTTGGCATCTGATACGTTGACGGTTTCAGGTATTCAAGTGCGACACAGTTTCCTTTTTTTTTAGCAAAGCTTTGACGAAATTTTTAATATGTAACGGGAGCACAATAATGTTTTCCTTTTTTACCAGAGCTTTGTATATAACATTATCTTGGCCAAGCGTAAAATTTACTCTATTATGCCAATCTTTTCGGGCATAGTGTTCATGCCGCGCTCAGCTGTCCCATTTAAACAAAGACCAGCAATACTTTATGTATCCTTGTTGCCAACCAGTCACCATGGCACCAATTTTTGGATCGGTACACATTTATTTAGTTATGCTGTTAGTACTCTATTAGTCCCAGTAATCTAGACATGGCCTCATACAATTAGGGATGCAAACGATACATCGATGATTAGAAAACATCGATGTATCGTTCATAAACATCGATGTTAATATCGATGCTTTGATTAACGATACATCGGCGATACATCGGCGATACATCGTCGTCAAAATTAAAAAACATCGACATCGCCCATTTAATATTTCATTAATTTAATATTTTTTATAATATTTTTACTAATTAAATTAAATTTTATTTTTTCGACCTTTTTTAAATTATTAAAATAAAAAGTTTTTTCCGAGCTCGAAGCTCGAGCTCGAAAAAACTTTTTATTTTAATATTTTTACTAATTTTAATTTTTATTTTTCAATTAAACCTTTTATTTAAAAATATAAAAAAGTGTTTTTCAAAGCATACGTTAAACGCAAGAATTTTAAAATGTCGGTTTTTAATAAAATTTCTGTAATTTCTGTAAAGAATTTTATGATATTATATAAATATTTCTCTATTAAACTGAATTTTTAAACAAAAATTAAAAATGTTTTAATTAAAAAAAGCAAAAGTTTTTTTTTTTTTTGCCAATGACAAATGAAGAAGTAATGGCAGTTTTTCTACTTTGACTGCAGTTTTTTAAACGCTGGCTAGAAAAATAACTTCTAAATAGCAAATTTGGAAAAAATCATTAAGTTTGAACTTTTGTCCACTGTAACTCTATCATTTCTTGAACAAGTTTTACAAGCCACTCATGGTTGTTTAAGTAATTCCATTTTCTTTCATTAAAAAAAAAAGTTAAAAATCCATTGAATGTTTTAAAATACTTTTATTATAGTGACTTCTAGGGTATTCATTCGGTTAACCGTCAATCGGTTAACCGATTAATTACTACCCGATTAACTGATCGGTTAATTTAAAATTGGCTTTTTTCGAATAACGATTAAACCGGTTAATTTCAGTCGATTAACCGATGTAATAAAATTTTAAATTTTTTGTAGTATTATAACATATTATTTTGTGTTTTTAATTATTGGTTTCGTCTCATATACAAAATGTATGTGTTTTGAAAATATTTTTTCATACAAACAAAGGTGTTCTGTGATCTTCATTTAACTCATTTTCCTCCGACCGATTTCAATGTTCAATCAACAGGAATGTGGCGAAAAATGGATTAAATGTTTGATTGCCAACACCTTTTTTTTTGTTTCACGTACTTTTTATATGTATGTGATTAGTTATTTCTTTCTTCTCATATCTTCTCATATCAGTCTTTTAACAAAATTAACCGAAACAATTAGAAGTGTTAAACATTTTTAAAAATTAAAACAGGACTCTAATGGCATAATAGAATATTTTATATGTTTAGAGAAATCCTGAAAAAGGACTGAGAAATTAGATATTCATCTCCGATAAGTGAAAGAATTTTTTCTAAGTCAAGTTTTGTCAAAATAAAAGAAAAGAATCGCTTTACTCCAAAACATTTTAACCAAATTACTTTTTTAAAAGATTTTTTGATAAGATCTCCTTTAACTATTGAAATAAATAATAAAATTATCTCAGTCTATTTTTTTATAAATACATTCTTGGGGGATTTACAAGGTAGTCATAAAGTTGTAAAGTCTTATGTCTTATGTCTTTAAATAATTACTAGAAATATATATTGTAGGATTAATATGCAAACCGGCTAAATCCATTTTTTATGTTAATTGAGATTTTGATGCCGTGTGGTAGGGAAAAATACGCTTCGTCGACCAGCATGTAGTTTTTCTTCTATTTAAGTCTGGAAGTGCGTAAAACTAATTGTATTTTAATTTTTTATCAAGTTGCAAATAGAAAAATAAAAAGTTTTTTGTCTCTCCTGTGAAATGTGCTGAAAGGAAGTTAGCAGATTTGCATATAAAGCCGACGAAATTACCCGATTATTGACCGATTAAATCAAAACCTCGGTTAATTAATCGAGCGATTAACCGATTAAAGCAAAAGGTCGATTAAATGAATACCCTAGTGACTTCATCTTTTCAAAAAACACAAATAACGGTTTTTTGGAATATGTTTTCGAAAATGGTTCTTCTTTTGACCATTCTGACCTTAAACACAGAAAAAAATTTTTGCGCCAGTAAAAGAATTTATCAAAATAAAATCAGTTTTAATTAAATATTTAATCAGGTGAGTTAAACTTTTAATCAAGTGTATTAAATGTTTAATTGACAATATTTTAAAAGTTTAATTCACCTGATTAAATATTTAATTAAAACTGATTTTATTTTTGATTAATTCTTTTACTGGCGCAAAAATGTTTTCTGTGTATTCGGAATTCAGAGTGTTACATCCCTTTATGTGAATGACCTCTCTCGTTTAGTTGCTTGATGAAAAACACGAAATCCACTGCGGATTGTTCAGTGGTTGGCTGAGTGTTAGCTGCAGTTTGCAATTAAGTGATGCATACGTCGAGTAAATAAAAGCTTTTGGTTTCGAATTTTGCTTATTAAAAAAAGAGTAGCAAGTGCATTGCTCTTTATTTTGTTGATGTTAATTATACTATACCATTTTCAAATACTGCGATTTGCCATTTGCGCAAGATTTCGAACAGGTCTGGTATTTATGCCTGTATTGTAAATTAACTAACAATTGACTTTTTTTTACATATAACAGAGAAGTTCTTTCAGTGCGCGTAAATAAAAGCCCGCTTGACATGTATATTTGTCGCTATCTCAAGGACGACTTAATGAAATGGTCTTAGAGTACGTGTGTTTAAGCTTGCACAATTGTGCTACAATATGAGTATCTTTTCATTATAGAGAATATAGTGTATATTGGAATTTTGTTCCCGTAAGGACCGGAAACTTGCAAAGAAATTACTTTCTTTGTAAAATTTTATTTTAAACCACTTAACTGCTGACTAATTCCGTGTTTTTTTTAATAATTTCAAATTAAAACCTTTCATTTCTATCTCTTGGTTTCTTTTCTGTTGTAACATCTAAAAGTACAGAGACTCTAAATTTTTTGGCACATCCTGCTTGCGTTTTTCTTTCCTGCTTTTAACAAACTGCGATGTTTAACTATAAATTACATTCGATTTTTTAAGTACAAATGTTCGTGTAACTTTCTATAAAAGTGTTTTTGAACATGTTAAGCACAAAAGTCTGCATAGATTTCAGGGGAGCGGAGGGTTTGGGGAAATCTGTTCTTTAGAAATTAAAATCCTAGACGCAGTTACAGCTACTTTTCCTCTTTTAGGTCTTTTAAATGTGGCTGTATGGGTTCGGATGAAGTGGAGAGAAGCGTGGTGACATTGTAATTGTATGTTTCTTGGAAAGTTTGTTAAAAAAAAAAAAAAAAAAATAGGACGTTTTTTGGCTGTCGCCAATTTTATGTGCATGTCTGTTCAAGATTTTTCTGGTGTTTCGTTATTTTTCTTTTTGATTTGTTGCAGCTTTATTTTATGGTTTTAACCTCATTGCAGTTTCCTTATTTTCTGCTGCTTCTACATTTTTTTCTTGGTGGCTGTACATCAAACACAAAGCAAACGGAAATTATATATTTTTTTTGTTGTAGTTTTTTTTTTTTTTTTTTTTTTGTTGCAAAAGAACTAACTAAATTCAACATATTTTATCTGTATTGCCAAAATAAAGAAGAGAAGATAAAAAAGCAATACATATTTTTATAGCAAAACTCTTTTACCAAATTGACCTCGTTTTCAATTAAGCTTAACTTATTCAATCATAAATTTTGTACAAGATTTTATTTAAAATCATACAAATAAGGAGAGATACAGTGGGCTGGATTAAATAATTAATTGATCAAACTATCATTAGTAACAAAATAAATATTGTTAAATGCCAATGTAAAAATTTTTTTATTAAATTTTGGAAATTAAGACATCAAATTTTAAATAAAATATTTTGCGAATAATGTTTTTTTTTAAATTTTTTTTTACTAAGAGCTACAAATACAATTACAAATTATTTTCCAACTAAATTAAACTAACAAGAGTGACTTAGATCTTCAGCCAGTTGAAGTGAAACAGGCCAAAGTCTCTGGCGAGAGTCGAACCCTTAACCCTTGCACTGATAGGGTAGTTTACCACCAACTAGCCTACCGGGGCACCTTATTGTTTGTTCGGGTGTCTCCTTAGGCCAGTTATTAGTGAGCTGGTATATTAGGGGGCTGGTTGCTCTCGTTCACAATAACGGGCTGGAGATCTAAGTCCCTCTTGCTCTCTTAATTCAGTTAGAATATAATGTGTAATTGTATTTGTTACTCTTAATAAAAAAAAACTTTTAATATTTTTACTTTACTTTTTTACTTTAAAGTTTCTTATACTTCTGTCTAAATTGCTCAACTTTAATTTGATTTCTTTTTCATTAATTTTTCTTCC
The DNA here is from genome assembly GCA_963931875.1 of Pollenia griseotomentosa. Classification (NCBI taxonomy): domain Eukaryota; kingdom Metazoa; phylum Arthropoda; class Insecta; order Diptera; family Polleniidae; genus Pollenia; species Pollenia griseotomentosa. The sequence goes on from OZ007564.1 coordinate 15,120,926, forward strand.
TGAATTTATTTACCTTCAGCAGCATTTCGGGTATTGTGCAATTGTGCTATAAATATTTATTTAATAAAACATTTTTCTGCATAAAAACTTGCACAACAAATAAAAGCAAAACTTTAAATAAAAAGAAAGAGAACTAAAAATTCAAACAAGAAAAAGAAAAAAATTAATTTCATTAAAATTCTCTCATCGAAAAAAAAAAAAAAAAAAAACAATACAACCGGCAAATAACTTTTTCGTTTTGTTTTAACAAAACAAAAAATCTTACAAGAATAATAAAAGGAAAATGTAAATGAGCCAAGTTTTCTTTATCTTTTAAAAACAATACGAAAACACACTTTTACAAACTGGAAAACTTTGCAATTGAAATAAAGAAAATCACAAGAAAATATGAACAAAACAAGAAAAATTAAAATAAACGAAAAAAAATGTTGTTTATTCATTCTAAAGACAAGGCAAAGTTGTGCGAAATGTTTACAAAAACAAATATGAATAGACATACTGATATTTATATGCCGCTGCAAATACAATGAAAGAAAATAAACTTTTATACATGTGTAGTAGCAGGCCCATCTTACGTTGGTCCTTTATTGACAGCCTAAACTTATGCTAAAGTTTTAACATAAAATCAGTATAGAAATAGTGCGCTCTTCTTGCTATAAATTTAAGAATTACAGGCAGGGTTACCACTCGTCGACTGATGTCGCAATTTTACCCCGTTTTGGCGGTCTGTGACTTTATGTGAGACTTTTCAATCTCATCTAATTTTGCGACTTCTTTCAATTTGTGGCGACCTTCATCCCTTCAAAAAAAATTGTCAACATGACAAACAGCGTTCCAGTTGACATAGTCTTCATAATACCAAAAGCAATATTTTTGCTATTCTAAGATATTGATTTTATGTGGCCGTTTGCATTGTGCGATTTTTGTTGCTGCCATTTTTACTTTATTGTCGAGTGGGGTGAAAGGTATAAAAACGGGAACACAACCGAGTCTACTCTTCAATACGTTTTATTCGCTCCTTCGTTCTCTCATTTGATGGAAAATGTATTTAAGTTCGGTCGCACAGAAAAGTTATGCTAGGAACACAACTGGGACGAACGACGAATTTTTAGCCGCGAATATTCGTCGCCAAAAATAAAACATATTTGTGAATATGAAAATACACACAATCATGGCGTGGGCCGAAATTCGTCATACGCGGCGACTTTGCAATAGATTTATTTATATTCCAAACGCCGGCGAACGACGAACAAATCAGTAACAGGTGACCATGTTGGATTTTAGTTTTCAAGTATTTTAGTATATAAAGTTACTTTTTTACTTTAATAATTGTTTTTTATTATTTTATTGCATTTAAAATAAATATACAAAGTAGATAACTATAAGAATAGTTTTTAATTATATTTTTGTTAATGTTTGTGTTTTTTAAGTAAATTTTTTTATATGGTCACACTATTTCTCTCTCTTTGCACAAACAGCAAACAACTTTCTCAATTAGTAAAGCTGTTAGTTGTCCTGTCCGTCGTTATTGTGTTTCATACGACGAATTTACTCAGAGAATTTTTACTAAAAAATTCGTCGTGCATGGCGAAATTCATCGTTCGTCCCAGTTGTGTTCCTAGTAGCATTACTGCGATAAAAAGTTAACAATATAAACGCAAAGGCAATTTTAAAAAACATCCGATTTAATGGTGCAGCAATACAAATTGTAGAATATAAATATAATATAAATTATGCTAAAACCTCAATGTAGCATTAAGAAATAACCTTCAGCTCCTCACTAATACTTTTTTCATTCTCTCTCTCTCTCACTCTTTGCAGGCGAAAAACCCTATAAATGCTCTTGGGAAGGTTGTGAATGGCGTTTTGCACGCAGTGATGAATTGACACGTCACTATCGCAAACATACTGGCGCCAAACCCTTTAAATGCCGTAACTGTGATCGTTGTTTCTCACGTTCGGATCATTTAGCGTTACACATGAAACGCCATATGTAAATTTGACGAACATCAGCCAGAGAATAAAAATAAATAAAGCGGTAGAGAAAAAAAATCATCTTCCAAAAATACAATTTTAATTCAAATAGAAAAACCATTTTCTGTTGATTAAGAAAAAGAAACAGTGCAAAATTCCTGGGAAAAACAACAACACTAAATACTGTAAAACTCCTTACAAAACAACATAAGTTTATTTAAGTTATAACCTAAGCATTTAAGCGAAAAGTGTAGTATATTATTAAAACAAGAGAAACAAAAAATAAGCAAAAGAAAGAGTGAAAAGGTAAGTTACGAGAACTTTAAGAGAGTTTTCATTAAATTCTATGATTAAAAGAGAAAGAAAGAAAGAGCGTTATGTGCCATCATCATCACACATTTTTTTTAATTTTTTTTTTTTTTATAAAATATAGAAAATAAATTTATTAAGAAATCTAAAAAATAAATAAACTGATTTAATTTAAATTAAGAAAAATTTTTTTTCTAAAAACTTTTTAAAAAGTTGATAAAAAAAAAATGTTATTATTTTTAGTTTTTTTTTTACGCCAGAAAAATGAGCTGAAGTACGAAGAAAAGTGTATGTAGAAATGTTAACCAGAACAAATCAAATTTTTACCAAAGTAAAGCAATTTATGTTTTATATATAAATATATACATATATAAATAGGTATATATATTATTAATAAATGTCTAATTATGTTAATTTTTTAAATAAGATATGCTTTAAGTTGATTTAAGAAAATATTTTCATTATTTTTCAAAATTGTATTAAACAAAATCGTTAGTAAAATTAAAATTTAAAAAAAGCAAACAAAAAAAAGCTAGTGTAAAGCTAAACACTGCCAAAAAAATTGTTTAGGAAAATATCTTCAAATGATTAAAAATTAATTTTTTTTTTTTTTTTAATTTCGTTTTTAAAATCTTAAAATATTTCTTGATTTTTTTAAAGCTATAAACACTATTTTAGGCAACTATTTTTAAAGTCAAAGCTAATTTAAAAAGCAAGGTTACATAAATTGAAAGTTTTAAATTGCTTGCTTTCACCTAAGTGACCACCCGTTTATTTTGTGCAGTTTTTGACGCTGCTTCTGCTTTAGTCTTCGTCACGGTTCTCAGATTTGATGTTTTATCGTCATTTTGGGTTCTAAATTGGACTATTGACAATTTATACCAGCGCTAGGCAATTTCAGGGCGCCACACCTTTGGTTTACGTACGTGTGCAGGGCTATACATTTTCACACTTTTTGCGAATATCAAAAACGGCATAGTATTGTCGTGTAGAACATTAAAAGTTATTAATAAAAAATATGATAAATTTTTCGGATTGTTAAAAAAGTTCATGCAGGGGTCGGGCTGAAGTTTGAAAACAACAATTTGTATCTCACGGAAATTTTAAGAAATATACACAAGTTTTTTGTATATATTCCTATACGTATCACTAAAATGCTATCTTGGAATTTATCCACTGCTTTAGATTTAAATATTTTCCGACGGTTTACAATTAATTGCGGCTCAAAATTGTTTAGAAGGTTTTAGAAATTTGCTTCCCTGCGTGAGGTTTTTTTTTTTCGCAAAATGACGGGACACAGGTGTTTTCGTTACAAAAACATTCTTGGCCACTCACTTATTTTGTTTTTTTATATTATTTTTATCCACAAAAGAATTTAGTTTTGTTTGTTGTATTTACAAGACTTTTTTGGATTTTAAAAATTTTTTTGGCTAACTCTCTTGAGTTATATTGCCAGGGTATCACACAAATTTTTGGAGCTTCAACCACAAGTACTCGTTCGACCCAAACCTTCGTATAGGAAGGCGAGAGCTTCCAGAATCTGCTCCAGAGTATTTTGGTATCCACCAGTAAACAACTGAGTTATTTCCTTGGTACTCCACCAGTAAATCGTCTGAGTTATATATGGTTCTCCACCAGTCACATAAAAAATTTGAGGTTAAAAACGATTGCATATTGTTAATGCTGAAGAACTGCAAAAACTGTAACTCGGTACAGTTATACGACGCTGAACCATTCTTTTTACAAATAATTATTTTTCATTAATATTCTCAAAATTAACAACCGCTAAGATGTTTTTTTAATATTTTGTATGCCCAGAAATAATGATGCATTTGTGTGTATGCTAGACAATAGGTACACAAGTGTGCAAAACCAATAGACAACAAGCTGATACAAAACCTCATTGTTTTTAAAATTGATTGTTTAAAAAACCTTAAAAAATGTATGTATGTTGTACAAACTTAAAGTTAAAAATCTTTATTTCTAAACATAAAAAATCTTTATTTGAGACAAAAAACCTTCAAATTTTATTTTGGTCAAAAAATCTTCAAAAATATGAGAATTGCCGAAGTCGTCTACTTCGTCCTGCGTAGGCCTGTTTAGACTAAAATTTGTACATGTCGTGATTTAAAAACTTCACGACAGCTTATGCAAACAATACTGCAACCACGATAAACAGTGTTGTTTTTTTGTAGTTTTTGCTAACCTCGATATCATTTTTTAACGCCTAACTTTCGCCACAAAAACGCCAACAATGATAAGGGTGATTGTTGTTAGGTGTTCCTTTCCAATAGTGTTGCCCAACAAATCAAAAGATATGTTACATGTTTTACCCTCAATTTTAACAAAGTGTTCGAAAGGCAGCATTATTAATAAAGCTGATCTTATACATAATTGTTAAAAAAAAATTTTTATTTCTTTAGTGTTCTTTGTATATTTTTTTTTTTTTTTTATTAAAAATTTAAAAGCAAATTATTTCAATTCTTCTGTGATTGGTAAAAATAAGGTGGAGAGAAACCCTTAACAAGTGGTGTGAAATATATATTTATATTAACGTTTTCGGTGAATATCTAATAAAAAATATTAAAACACAAAATTTATACAATTTAATTGAAAAAAGTACACAATTTCTTGAAAAAAGTACAATTAATATTAAAAAAGTCTCATTTTGCATCCCTAATATATACTGTTTTCTCTTTCTCATTTTGTCCACAAAGTAAGAATTGCAGAAAGAAAATTGCACAATATTAGACGCTTGCTAAATTTGCTCAAAAGACTGAAAAACTTGTGGTTATAATTAATACGATTTCTGTATGACGTGCTAAATTCCCAATTTATCATATTTGATAAATACACTGAAATTTATTGTTGAGGGAAAGCTAGATTCTATGCGCATTTCACTGGTTGCTTAGGCCAGCTCATCAGGAAACCTTTTCCTAAGATTTTAGAAAAGCTAAAAATATTATACGAATAAAATCCTAAAGCGAATAAAAGTTTTAAACACTCAAAGTCTTACTCGTAACAATATCAAAGCTTAAACAAAACAACAACAATAAACAGTGAGTTTATCTTTTCTTACATCCCCCTACAATTGGTTGGGTTCTTTCCGACTCGAATTGTAGTTGTAAGTGGGTAAAAAGAAAAAACAAAATTAAAGAACAAATTGTTTCATTCTATTGTCTTCGTAAGAAAACAACAAAAAAAAACCAATTTGCCAATTCAGTTTTCTGCACGGGCACATGCGAGTATATTATCAAAGTTATTTCCGGGAATACAAAATTTATCATTAATACGATTTCTGTATGACGTGCTAAATTCCCAATTTATCATATTTGATAAATACACTGAAATTTATTGTTGAGGGAAAGCTAGATTCTATGCGCATTTCACTGGTTGCTTAGGCCAGCTCATCAGGAAACCTTTTCCTAAGATTTTAGAAAAGCTAAAAATATTATACGAATAAAATCCTAAAGCGAATAAAAGTTTTAAACACTCAAAGTCTTACTCGTAACAATATCAAAGCTTAAACAAAACAACAACAATAAACAGTGAGTTTATCTTTTCTTACATCCCCCTACAATTGGTTGGGTTCTTTCCGACTCGAATTGTAGTTGTAAGTGGGTAAAAAGAAAAAACAAAATTAAAGAACAAATTGTTTCATTCTATTGTCTTCGTAAGAAAACAACAAAAAAAACCAATTTGCCAATTCAGTTTTCTGCACGGGCACATGCGAGTATATTATCAAAGTTATTTCCGGGAATACAAAATTTATCATTAATACGATTTCTGTATGACGTGCTAAATTCCCAATTTATCATATTTGATAAATACACTGAAATTTATTGTTGAGGGAAAGCTAGATTCTATGCGCATTTCACTGGTTGCTTAGGCCAGCTCATCAGGAAACCTTTTCCTAAGATTTTAGAAAAGCTAAAAATATTATACGAATAAAATCCTAAAGCGAATAAAAGTTTTAAACACTCAAAGTCTTACTCGTAACAATGTTTAAAGTTTTAACAAGGTTTTAAATATTTGATATTTTTTGTAATCCTGGCTTTAATATTCAACATATTTTTATTTTGTTTTTTTTTCTTTGCAAAAATAAAATTGTTTATTTTTTTATATTAAAAATTTCAAGTGCAAATAATGTTTCAAACATTTATGTTAACGATATTAGTTACTAAGTTCTTATATTTATTAATTAAAAAAAAAAGATTCATATGAACTTGATATAATTTTTTTTAATTAAACAAAAAAAAAACAAAATTATTAATAAAGAAATGTTATTCTTATCTATTCAAAACTATTCGTAATTATTGAAATATTCCTTTTTTCGTTGTCTTTTGAATAAAATTTAAATATTATTATTTATCAAAATTTCTTTGCTATAATTTTCTGCAATAAGAAAGTATTATTAATTATAAAAATTTTATTATTTCGGTTTTAATATTTTTTTAACTTAAAAAATCTTGAAAAAAATCTAATTACACGGTTGTGCACACAATAAATAAGCTAAACAAAATTTTATAACACATTTTTTTTACTCAAATGTTAAATTTAAATTTATTAAAAAAGAAAAGGTTTTTGTAAATCTAAACGTTTAAACTTATTCATTCTGAAACTTTGTTAATTTATCTAAAGTTTAAAAAAAAATAATTATTTTACTTTGTTTGGCCTTAATTTTTCAAAAAAAAAAAAAAAAAAAAACAAAAATAAAGTTTACTTTAGCTTTTCTTTAATTTTTGATTTTATTTTTTTTTTTTATTATGTAGTCTAATATTTTATAAAAAAATTTTTTAAAATTTTATTTATCTGCAAAATTTTTTATATTTTCTGTTAAATTTTAAGTTAATTTTTTTATTTTATTTCTATATTTCAATTTATAAATTTAAATTTTTATTATTATAATGATTTTTTTATGTAATTTTTATTATTTTAATAAATGCTTTAAAAATAAATGAATTATTTTTTTATTTTTAATGGTTTTTCAAAAAAATTTGAAAAAAAAAGATTTTATTAATTAAACGGTCTTTTCTACAAAAGCTATTATATGTATGAAAAACGCTAAAAGATCTAAAAAGCCGGTTGCATAACACTGTGCAACAAAAAAAACTACCCTCAATACTTGTAACGTAAAATGAAACTAGAATATTGGTAGAGCAAATCTGCCGAAGGGTTTTAAAAAGTTAGCTCGGGCTCCCGAAATATGGGCCCCTAAAGTTTTTGGCGTTTGGAATAAGTCAAAAAAAATATACTAAATGTACTTCTGAGTTAAAAAACAATATCAGATGTCTTCAGAAGTATCGTATGGCGATTTTTTTCTTAGAATATATTAACCATCCAACACTCATTTTAAGGGGTCATTTTTGTCCCTATTTTTAACTTCCCTACATACTTAGAGGGTTAAAATGTTACACGAATATTTTCTGCATCAAATTTCACTAGGGTCTTCTAAGATCAAAAGTTTGTGCAATGTATGTAAAACGGATTTTCGGAATTTCGGGCATTTAAACTTTTGAACTTCTTGAAAAGGCGTTTGGTACAAGTCAAAAAAATATACTAAATGTACTTCTGAGCTAAAAGACATTTTCAGATGTCTGTAGTAGAATTGTACGGCAATTCTTTTCTTAGAATATATTAACCCTCTAACACTTATTTTAAGGGGTCATTTTTGTCCATTTTTAATTTTCTACACTAAAACGCCAATTTAGAGGGTTAAATAAAATGTTGCACAAATATTTTCTGCATCAAATTTCACTAAGGGTCTTCAAAGACCAAAAGTTCGTGCAATTGATTGATTTAAGAATTTCTAAATTGTTTTTATACCGAATTCGTACTTGAAATAATCCGAAAGTGAGATGGATTCGAAACTAAACACTTACCTCAGAGATAGAGAGAATATTATTATTTACTTACCCTTTACACATGTTTGTCTCACTTTGTTGTAACCCGCCTTTTGTTTACAGAACGAACTCTAAGTTATAAGGCGCCCGACGATCGTGTAAAATAGTGAATACTAGGGTATTCAAACCATTGTTCGGTTAATCGATTAAACTGTTCGAACAATTTAAAATTGCTTATTTTCGATTAACGATTAATTTATGTCGATGAATCGATTAATCGAAAATTTGTTATTGCACAGTATTAGTTTGTGTCTTTAATGTAAAAAAAAAAAAACAAACCGGTACTTTTTAAATACCCTTTATTGTTTCTTTTCTCGGGAACAGTTCCTTCGAGTAACAATTTTTAAAATATGGTATAGCGCCAAGAATGAAACCAAATAGTTTTGGAATAATTTATTTTTAAGCATGCACGGTTACTTTTCGTCGAATCGACCGACGAAGCTCATATACATTTTATCATATTACTTTTTTATGTTTACTCAAATTACGCTCTTTTTTTCAACAACGTTGGCTGACGACGAAACCTTAAAAAAATAATTAATTTGAAAACAAAAAAAAAGTTCTAAAATTCGTTTCAAATTTTGAGTTACATGAAAAACTTTTATTTTTTATGTTTTATTTTAGTTTTTTTTAATAAAATGCTTAACTAAAGAAGTTTTTGTTAATTTAAAAATCGTTCCGCTAGAATTTTTTTTTTATTCGACGAAGAGAAACCTTAATGAACCAAAATGAAGAGAACCCTTTCAGGGGGGCTACTCTCTATTGCGATGCGAAAGAAAATTGTAGCAACTCTAGTGATTGGTACTCTTTAATACGTTTGCGCATATGTCTTTCGCATCTTTAATTTTTTTTTCTTTTCGTTAATCATCACTTTTTTTATTTAAATTTTCCAATTTCAAATATTTTTACACACTTTGGCATTTCATTATTGTAAATCCGCGCCATCTTTAATTTTTATTGCAACTATTGCTTTATTTTCAGAAAGTTTTGCGAAAGTGATAGAGAGTACCAAGTTGGCATTTAGCTTTCGCATCGAAATTGTTTTCGCATCGCAATAGAGAGTAGACCCCCAGGGTTAACAATGCTTAGAACAGACTTTTACCAAAATGATTTAGATGAAGAAGAACCTTCTACCAGACTTTAAGAAGACTATGAAAGTTATTAAAAATCAAAATAAGATTTAAGTGGTATAATGGAAGACTACAAATTAAAAAAAAAAAAAAAAACAAGAAAAAGAAAAAGAACAGAGAAATTGGATACGCTTTATAACGCTTTACTTTTAATCTCGCCAACGCACAGTGGCGCCATTTGAGTTTTTTCGTTGCAAAAATCATATCTTTTGAACCGAATAAGATAATTGAACAGTTTAAACAGCATATGATAGATAACTGTTCAGCCTATGAAATGAGCGTTTGGAAAGGGTGCTACGCTTTGTAGGGGCCTACTTATGGGTTATCAAAGTTAAAATTAGTAGAAAAATCAATTTTATGGTAACTAAAAAAAATTATTTTTACATTTTTAGTTTGTTTTTATTTAGGGTTTTATGTTTTAAATTATTACCCAACGAATTAAAAAAAAAATAATTTTTTTTTTAAATTTATTTTTTAAATTTTCTGTAAAATATTCATCACAATTCGTAAGAGAAGGTATATCTAAATGACTGACAATTTCTAAACTATAATTATTTTCTAACTCTATTCGTAACTTCTTTCTTGTAAAAATTAAACACTCCTCAATACTTTTGTTTGGCCTTCCTTTTGCTCCTCTGGTTGATGTGGTGGGTTTATCTACTGCCAATATATCCAGGATGGTGTCTTTATTAAGCCAGTCCTCGTATTTGGAGTTGAAGTTCTGAATGGTTCGATTAGATTTCACCCATTTTGCCTTAATATTTGCATATATCAGATAAAAATTATTTTTTATAATTTCGTTTCTCTCAATATTTCCGTATAAGCTATCAAGTTCTTCTAAAGCAGCTTCCGTGAAAAAAATTGGTGTGGTTGACTTTCTAAACAGTTCAAATAATGTAAAATTGTTTAACGCCATGTTTTCAGTACTTTAATTGTTTAATGGTTTCAGTAATTGTTGCGCCTACTTTCAGTCGTAGACTAATCCAGGCATTATGCTTATTTTGCAATATATAGGCTTATGCTACCATGCCTAAAAACTTACCTGTTCCCTGCATACATATGGATTTAGGCTGAATAATGCATTTTGATATTATGCACGTGTCCAAATAAGATGTGTGCCTACCTGTAGGGACCATAAGTCAATATTGTTCTTGACCATTTGTACGCCAAAGTATTGTTTAAGTGAGGTACGTACCTGCTAATTTCAATGAGTAGTTTTTTTCAAACTACTGTCAGTCAAAACATATAAGGGATGGACGCCATACAATTTCTGCAACGATGTCTTTTAACCTTTTTTACCTCTAGAAGCCAAACGGGCACGTACGGGCAGATAAAATTTTTGAATTATGTAAAGAAATAATCAAAGAACAGGTTCTGCAAATATAGAAAAATATAGATTTTTTTTATTTTCCGTCAAAGTTGAAAAATAGTGAAAATACGGATAGTTTTTAAATAGTGATTTACCAGGAGAAACACAAAGCAAACAGTTAATTTTCTTTTATCATTATACATTTAATAAATACATCAATCAATACAAACAAAAAATAAGGCGATTCGTTACCTATTTTTCGTGATATTACACCTGAAATCGCAACAAATTTACTAAAAATTGTGTGTTTTTTTGAAACCCGAAAGTCGGTCAACTTTGAACGGCTGTATCTTCTAAACTAAATATGTGATATTATTAAGAGTGGCAGATTTGAAATCGTTGAAAAGTTTCCTATACCATGGGCTTATTTAAAACTTCGTCGGCGCCCATGAAAATTTTGATTTTTGCAACCTCGTTTGCTCTACGGGCGCTACTGTGCAACGTCAACAATCAGTGAAATAATCTTTTCTAAATCAAGTTTCATCAAAACCAAAGAAAGAAATCGTTTGAAAAAAAAAAAAATAAATTTAAATTAATTCGATTTTCCGAATAATATTAAATTGTTCGATTATTATTCGATTAAATTTTTACCTCGAATAATTATTCGCGCGAGTAATTGATTATTACCAAACATCTATTATTTGAATACCTTAATGAATAACGGCTTTTAGCTCGTTTTAAGAATTATTTAAGATTATATAAGAGCTATAATCAGGCAGCACACAGTGTTGAATATGAATTCAAATTTCAGATAAAGCATTAAGTTATCTTATTCAAAAAAGTGGCACGCAAGTATTTGTACTCTAGTTTACTGGACGACTGAACTGAATTTGAGTTGCCTGCAGCGAAACCAGGCAACGCCGCACAATACTTTGATGTAAAGCAAAATTTTGCAAAAATAGAAGGAGTTGACTCAGACTAATAATATATATGATAATAAGACTAATATATATATGATAATAATAAATAAAATTTCAAGTTTTGAAAAAATTCCGCCAAAGGATTCATGTACCTCCCATATATCCTTTATTTAAAAAAATTTAATTCGGCAACACTTTTTATGTTGAGTTGTTACCAAATCTATCGAATAATAATGTTAAAATTGATGTACTTAGTTTTTTGTAAATTCTATCAAGGATTTTTGTTTTTTAAAAATTTTTTATAATTAAAATATTTCATATAAAAATTTAAAAACAAGTAGAATTTGGTGTTACCGAAAAAGCACAACAAATTACACTTAAACTCAAAATGTGGTAAATTTTTTTCTTTGCATCAATAGTGAGGGCAACGGAGCATATATTCTTTAAAAAAAACTGAAAAAACGGTGCACTCAGTTTTTTTTTTTTAAATTTAAAGTAAATATTGACGATTTTCATATTTTTTGCTAAAACAACCTGCAATTTTTGCGGCTATATAATAATGTTTAATAACGGTAGAGATTTTCTTGAAGTAAATTTCTTTAGAACGTTAATTTCTAAACAAAGAGCAAAGAAAATAGGATAATTTTATCGTACAGAAAAATATTTATAGCTTTTAATCTAAAGTACTAAATTATAAAAAATAATAAATGCGTTTTGGGCCTTTAAAAATGATCATATATCTCCAAGTTAGAACCAAAATTTGGTTAATTTCTCTTTTGATTCTTAATGGCGGACACTTGGTTTTTTAAATGGAAGAGAAAATTGAAAAAAGTTTTTTTATTTGTCCATCAAAAATTTTTTTAAACTTTTTTTTCAGTTGCGGCAACACTTTTTTAAGATTCATCCCGAGCATTACTAACACATACTTTAAATAAAGTATGGGCTCATAACAAAGAAGAATGTCTTTTTACCAAATACTAACTTAAAAATTGTGGTACTTCTTTAAAATAAATTTTTAATGATATTTTTCCTAGTACATGAATTAAGTTAAATTGTTCTTGTAAAATTTTATTAAAAAGTAGGACAAGTTAAGCGACCTCTCGCAGCGGCAAAACGCATTTAACATAAAAAAACGTTCTTCTAACATGTAATTTATTTAAACATTGGAACAACATTGTTTCGACTTATTTTTGTATATGGAACAAAGTACTGTATTTGTGTATTTAAACATGAGCAAAGTTGCCTAATTTCGCTGCTGGCAACTCAACTACAGTTGTGTTGCTAGCCGTAATCAACCCATTTAATTCAAATGAACTTAAGAGGATTCGCAAAAGACTTTAACCTCACAACTTTAAAAATCAAAAAAAAAAATGTAATTTTTAATTTAAGAGCATTAGTGTGACCAAAGGTATAATTTGAGATATCAAATTTTCCTTGTGATCATTTTCCTAGAAGTTAATAGATGACGCTTGAACTAATTTTGTTCTAACAACATTTTAAGTTTGAAATTAGAATGTTAGCAAAAATATTGAGTTCATGCAACGCTCAAGGTAATTTAAGGGTTAAAACAAAGGTATTTTAAGGGTTAAAGTATGGTTTGTTACCTTATATTTTTGTGTGATTTAATTCTTATTAACAGTTGTATCGAAGCTTATTTTAATTGTTTTTCGTTTCCTGCAACACAGTTTGCATTTTAATGCTATTCTTTTTTTTTTTTTTTGAATTTTTTTTTGTTGAATTTTTTACTTTAAAATTTTAAAAAAAATACAATTCTCTTCAATCAAATACAATCTTCATTAACCTTTACTTCGAATTTTCATTATTTTCATCTCTGACTTCAAAGTTTAAACTCAAACTTACAATTATGAAATGCATAAAACTAAAAAAAAAATAAGCAGACATGTTTGAGAGTTAGCGAATGTCGGGGATTAGGTTCACTTAAATCGGTTTTCAAATCTAGCATTGGTAGAGGACAAATATAATTGTCAACCTAAGGTACACATACTGCATTTCGAAAAAAAAAAACCAGTTAGTACAATAATAATTGTAGAGGGTATTCGATCGTAAATGGTACATTTGTGTACTTACTTGGTACTTTAACTATCAGGCGAATATGATGTAAAGCAGTGTTAAAATTTTGTTCTAATGAATGTAAATATTCTAAGAAATACTTAACATACCTTAAGGAGCCATTTAATTGAGTAAGTTCTTTTGCCCCAAAAAAGTATGTAATTTTAATTGTAGCTACTAATTAAATTTTAACCCTTTCATCTCACGTATAAACAGATGCGGATTTTATTTTTATGTTTGTTTCCTTATAAAGCAAATTGGAATGAATATAAAAAAACACGTGTTGAACATGGATACATTTTAAGACAGCTTTTTAGAAAATTTCTATAAAAATAAATAAATAGAAAAGTAGCATCAAAAGTTTAAGAAACTCTTTCTTAATTAAGTCGGAAAATATCAACAAGGCTCCATTTGTTTGTCTTGTTATTAAAAAAAAGTGTGCGACTTTTATTTTCTTAAACGACTTTATTCTTATTTAATGGACTTTTGTGTCACTTTTTTAAGAATCTATAACGGTTACCCTTATTTTAACTATGTTTCGCTAGAGTTATTGCTCTAGGTGGTGAAATTTTTTTCTTTTCATAAGAATTGAAGTCCTTTTTTTTGAGATATTCAATTCATAACGGTATCCAGCGATTAAGATTCATCTGCGATGATGAATGAGTACATTAGTCGGTCGCATTTCTCTGTTAACCCGATTTTTACGATATTCTCAGACATGTCTAACAAAATTTATTTTTAAACAAAAAATTTGTAGAACAAAAAAAACATTTGTTAAATACAGTGATGTGTGATGAAAAATTCTGTGATCCAGCATTTGAGAAAAAAACGAAAAATAATATTATAAATAAAAAAGTTAATAAATAATAAATTAACGAATATATTAAAAAAAAGTAATAGTAATAAACACGTAAAGCAGCCACGAAATGTTGCTACAAAAACCTAATTAAAATTAAAAGAAAAAAAAACATAATTTTCATTAATAAAATAATAATTAGCAAAATATTTTTTCCTATTTTTTTTTTATTACAATTATTTGTAAAATATAGCTTTTTAGCAAATTTGTAAAAACAATTTAAAAAATATATTAATAATTTTTAGCTTAAACTCTTTGTAGGTGAAAAGTAAAATTAAAAAAAAACAACCATTTGGCACAAAGCTTTTTTTGAAGCCAGTAAAAAAATTAGTGAAAAAATATAAAATTCATTCATTAAATAATAAAATTACAAAAACTAAAAAAACAAACATTTATAATTACATTTATAAAATGCTTATTAATGTCTAACAAAAAAATATGTGTCTTTTACTTTGTGTGCTTAAATTAACTAATTTTAATTAAGTAATTATTGATTAATTAAATAAATTTATTAAAACATTTAAGATCGTCTAAATATAAGCAAATAAAATGTACTAAAGAAAAGGCCCCTCCTCCTAAATGACATCTAATTGAAAGAGAGTTAGAATACAAAGCGCGATCTCAGCTTCCAGTCTAATTTATTTGCTTCCTTTAAATGATTAAAACAACACAAAATTATAAAATGTGTATAATTTGGCTAATTTTATAAAAATTAAGTGAAAACTTCCGCAAAAATTTAGAACAAAAACAAAAGCTATAAATAATTTAAAAAAAAAAAAATCAATAATTAAGAAGACCTTCTTCAGAAAAAAGTCTTCTTGTCTACGAATGTGTCAAATAAAAATTCAATCTTTTTCCTTTTGAAACAAAAAACAAAACAAAAAAACCAATCACTATTAAATTAAAAAACAAAAAGATCCATAAAAAAGCAAACAAATCATATTTTGTAAAAATATACATATTTTATACAAAAAATTAAACTTTTTAAAATTAAAAAAAAAAAACACTCCCACACCCACACACACACTTCAAATAACACGTTTAATCAAAAAACAAAGCAAAAACCATTTAAAGCCCAACAAACAACTTTATTCACACAAAAAAAAAAAGAATCTGAAAGCATTTTTCATCTTTATAAAAAAGACGAAAGCTAAAACCAAAATCATCCAACCACAAACACTTACTATTTAAACTAATTAAAAAAAAAAAAAAAACAAAAAAAAACATGAACAACTATTAATTTTCCATTGATTAATCATCACTTCATTATCAAACATTAAACAATTTTTTTAATGAGAAAAATATTTTCCCCAAAAGATAAGCAAAAGAAACATTAAAATACATAGGTATTTAAATAAAGAAAAAAATCAAATAAATTTATTAACAAAAAAATCTTAACATTTTTTTACACAACAAAAGCAAACAATTTTAAGACTGGTCAACGAGGTGTTCCGCGTATATGCAACAAAAAAAATAAACATTTATTTAAAAGAAAATTTAAAAAAAAACCAAAAAACTTAATCATGTAATTTAAAAGAAATTTATTACATTCCGAAAAATAATATATAAAACAAAACCACTTGAAGTAAAATCTTAAGAACTAAATAATTATTAAGCATTAAATTAAGTTTAAAAAAAGTTCACAAGCAAAATATAAATGTTTTCTTTAAATTAGCTGATAAAAGACAAAACAGCTAAACCAAACAGATTCAAAGTGTTTTTACAATTGCAAAAAGAACAAACAAATTTATTCTTATCAGCTTAATTAATAAAAAAAAAAACGTCGATCATTACGCAAATTCACTTTAAATTTTATTTAACCCACGGACAATAAACATGTACTAAAGGTCTGATTAAATGTACTTTAAAATCAAACACAGAACAAAAATCCAATGTGTAAACAACCAGAATGAGGGTACAGGAATTAAAAAAATACTCTTTAGACAATAGTTGTTTCTTTCAAAACATTTCAATTCAGTAAAACATCTTTTAATGCTCAACTCTTATGTTTTTAGATGAGGGAAGAAAGAAGAAAGGGGGTTAGTACGGAGATGCCTGTACTCGGTCAGTACGCTTTGTGTTTTTATTCGTTGGTATATGCACAACGATGTCTGCATGTAATTTCTTTCTTTTCTTTTTCTCTTTGATTTGCTGTTATTAAAATTTTTGTTGTTTTGAACCGAAAAAAGTTGAAACTGGTTGCTGCGTGTGATTATATTGGCATCTTTAAAAGGGAATTGAAAAGAAGTTGAGCATCAAAAGATGAAACGTGTAAATTTAGACTTAGCACATGCAAGAACTTGCGATGTCCTCTGCTGTGTCATATATGGCGCAATAATACAGAGTATTGCTATGCAATATTATGAAAGAAATTAACATACAAAATATTTCATACCCTAATATCCCAAATTCACATTAAAAAAAATGTTGGTAGTTTTATTCCCATTCTCATTGATGTGATTTTTTTTTATTGCCTTCTTATTTGACTTCCAATTAAGCTTTTGGTTTTTGCGTCTACACGTATCACATAGTATACATATGCTTGCGAAAGCGACACTACAGTAAAGAGTTTAAATAATTTTCATTGATTTAAATTTGTTTTTAAATGGAATTGTGCAGGCCTCATACGAAGCATTTCACATGCAGCAATGTTACCTATCTCACGTGTTTACACAATTCAACTTTTTTATTCTCTCATAGTATGCGACATTGTTATGTGTATGCTAACAAAGTCCATATCTTTTTCTATAAAAGTAGAAGCTGTTTGGTCCCGGCGCTGCTCGGAAATTTCTGAAAAATTAAAAACTAAATACAGGAGAATTTTGCTAATAACTTGACCCCAAGGCTATGTACCGGGTCAAAATTTTATCATTAAACTTATTTTTGTTAAATAAATACATTTTGTGAATTTCAGTCAAATCGTACCATAAATGAAAAAATTTTAATATCACAACAACAGCGCCACCTATCGGGACTAAGCTTAAGAGAAACCTGGCTCCGAAATAAAATAATTTATTGTCCAAGTTTGGTGTCAATCGGTACAGCGGTTCTTGAGTTTTAGGAGCACATACACGGCACAAACGTTTTTATTTATATACACTAGCTGTTTGGTCCCGGCGATGCTCGGGATCTTCTAAATAAAAGCAAAAAATTAATACTGGAGAATTTTGTTAATAACTTGACCCCAGCGCTATCTACCATCAATAAAAAAATTTTAATATCACGACAACAGTGCCACCTATCGGGAGTTTTTTTTTATAAACCATCAGTGAAAGTAGACCTTTCCAACGCATGAACTCGTTTGAAAATCGGTTGAGTGGTTCTCGAGTTATTAAATCACGAGCATAGGACAACTTATTTTTATAAATATAGATTGATTAATTAAATTATCGGTAATTTTAATAAATTTTTTTTTATTATACAGTAGTTTTGCCTTAACTGCCACTCTTTTAGCTGCCAATTTGAGATACCTGCCAAAAACCACAAAATTTCACTCATTTCTTCAATTTCGTATGAAATGTACTTGTTTAAGAGCCAATTTCATACGTGCCAATTTAAGTTAGCTGCCACAAATATTTGAAATTATTATCCCATATTCATTGATAATTTTTCATTTAACTGCCACAAAATTTTTTTTGCAACTGTTGCTAACGAAAACTATGTACATATGTAGTTTGTTTTTGTTACATAGAATGCTCGCAGCTTTTCTATAATTCTCTCATTCTCTTTATAACTCTCTCTTGGTTTAAAAATAAAACAAAAAAAGTGTGTATGTATGCATGAATCAAAACAATAGATCAGACGAAAGGGTGCTGTTGTTTGTTTTCTTCAGCACTTGCATTGTTTAGATTACATTACATTTGTGTGAATCGCACTTATGGGCCACTTCTGTGGCTGGTAAACGAATCAGATAACTGCCAATTTTTGGCAGTTAAAAAATTTCACTTAAGTGCCATTTTGACTTACCTGCCACAAAATGCGTGCAAAACACGGTGTGGCAGTTAAGTCAAAAGTACGTATATACTTTTCCCGCCTGAAAAAAATATAATTGTTATTTTATATTTCGTAAATGTAAAAAATAGAGCCAGAAACATTTCGCAACTTTTTGAAAAACAAACAGAGTTCAACTCTATCAAAATTATTTCATAAATATTCAGCCCAAGTGCATGAGGTGGCTTAAGCAACCGCACGAATATGTACATGCAAATCATATGTGCCAAGCTATATTGAACTTAAGGAAATTTTTCGTTAAGTTACCTGGCTGGACATTTTGTTGTCAAATAGAATAATTTTTTTTAAAAAAAAGGGTAAAGAAAGAATTCTTATGTGTCGCGAATGCTTTTAGATACGTTTCAGTTTGATTTTATTTACTACAGTACATATATAATGGGGCAGGGCCAGGACCAGGTGGATAGAATATGTACAAAATTTGCCTCTCTTTTTTTTTGTAAAACACACTTTGATAGAGGAAGACATAAAGTTTCGTTCTAATATATTTAATAATTATGTGAAAAAAGTGGAAAAAAGTCAGAAAGTGCCTGGCTAGGCCCAGGAAAACACTTAAGGGTTCTTCAAAGTGTGAAACTGATCTCATATTCCTTACGGAATAAGATGTTTTTAAATTTTTGTTTTTTTAAATGCATTTGACCGGCTTTTCGTTAATTTTTGACAGAAGCTTAAGTTAGTTCATTTATATTATGGTTGGGCTTTTAGAAGTTTTGATCTATGCATACAAATAAAGCTCAGAAAAGGGAGTTTTAACATGATAAAGTATTCTCATCTGCTTAACTGAAGTTAATGTCCTTTTTTATGGTCTAATTAAATCAAGACTTTTTGATTAAAATTAAACGAATGTCTAATTCTGCATCCATATTAACAGTCACTATAAAAGCAAATGAAGGTACATGGTTACCCGGTTTTTGCCTAAGCTGAATGTTGTTGATTATTGACGGTAGGGTTAATCATTGTTTTTTTTCTAAAACAAAAACTTCACATACCTTAAGGAGCCCAAAATTAAAAAGTAACCTCAATGATTATCAAATATTTTTTAGACTCTCGCTACTAGAGAAATTAGTTTAAAGTTTAATCATTTAAATTAATATTAAACTTTTGTTCGCTAAAGTTTCTTTCACATACATTTTCTTTTAACATTTACAACAAGTCGAATTCACTTTTCAGATGACTTTCTTACTTAATGGTATTGTACTTGGTGTAGTCTTGCCACTACCGTTTAATTGAATTCGCCTTGATTTACAATTTTCTATTATTTAATAACAAAAAGTTCATACTTATTTGTTTTAAATTAAATATTTAATTTAAAAATCATTGTCTTATTGTGTTCATGCACCTCTTTCGGCATAATATATAAAAAAATTTCCAAGTTTCTAAGTTCTATGAAAAGTTTTTGTGTTACTTGTGTTTAATTCTCAAAACTAAAGTTAATTATCACTATGCACATTAGTAAATTTCATTTCAATGATTTTAGATTTGCATAAATTTGTGTAAAATTTCTTTCTGTTAACACTCATTTTAAGAAATACCGGGCATTTATTTACAAATAAAATTACAGTTATAATTATAAAATTGATTGTATTTAATATCTTTTACAAAAAAATCATTGAGTTTCGATGCTAAGTGGACTAATTTTTCATACTTTCATTATTATTGTTTTCCTTTGGAAAGAAAACATACATTAGTTTGAATTTCATTGGTGTAGACTGTATTAGTGGATTACCCTTAGCCGCCAAAATTAAAAGTCATGAGTGGTCCTCCCAGCAAAAAATTCTTGAAAAAAATTTCAGTTTAACCATTACCGATATTAATTATCTTAGGGCTGTATTTCCGGATCGCCCTACCCCTCATTTTAGTGATTTCCACTGGCACCTTTCCAGACTAAGGGGTTTCCTGATGTCACGAGTCTCTGTCAATAAGCCTCAGTCTCTTAAAGTCCTCAAATAGGATATTTGTCAAAATGTTGGAACCCATCGCCAGAAGTTCTAGCAAGAGTGATGAAAAATGCCATAAATAAGTTAAATTCCACAAACGGAAACTTTTTAAAAAAATCAACCTATTGAGAACTTTGCTCTAGTTTGTCCGGACAAAATATAAAACTTAACAAATTCAAGCTAAAAGTTGTTCGTAATAAAATATTTTCTCTATCTTAAAAAGAGAATCGTGGAAATACAATATGTTTAAGAAAATGTTGCCCGTACAAAATGAAAACTGCGCATCATTGTAAATATTATGCTATTGGTATACATACATAATTGAAGCAATTTTTATGTTAGCAGAAAGACGTATGTTGGTAGATCAAGAGAAGACGAAATCTCTTCGATGACTTTCGTGCTTCTGACAACGAGTATAATGCATCACTGCGCTGCAAATTAAAAAAAGTTTGCTTTTCTAATGCAGCGCAGTGAAGCATTTACGAACGTGTCCAAT
Source organism: Pollenia griseotomentosa (assembly GCA_963931875.1). Classification (NCBI taxonomy): domain Eukaryota; kingdom Metazoa; phylum Arthropoda; class Insecta; order Diptera; family Polleniidae; genus Pollenia; species Pollenia griseotomentosa. Next base: position 15,141,838 of record OZ007564.1, read on the forward strand.
TTAATAAAATCTATCTGTTATTTTTCTCATAGAAAATCTGACAATGGGATAATTAGTGGTAATTTATGAGGCTTAAAATCAGTATGATATCGAAAAGGGAAACACCTTTCACCTTATTGTTTTTTTTTAGTTTAGTCTTTCAGTTAAACCAATGAATCACTAAAAAAAAATGGTAGCCTTCAACACTTTAAAGTCGATCGTTTTAAAGTAGATAAAAAGGTATATACCAATACCATATAAAATAATTAAGATCCAGAAAAGTGGGTAATACTAGAAAAATAAATTGGCTATTTTTGTGTTGAAAGAGAATTACCAAAATGGAAAAAAGTACGCAAGTGAACATAAAAAAGAGTAACCAATTTTGGTTAATAGTACCTAAAACGGTAGCACGGATCTAACTCGTGTAATATAATTTTAATCTGGCAAGGCTATTTTTAACTTTTAAATCTTGTTATTAAAGCATAATTTAGGGCGGTTATATTCAATTTAACTGTTTACTGTGGGGTAAACCACTCAAAATATCGATAACATTTATATACTGCAAAGAAAACATTTTTATTTTGTTTTTGACAATAGAGAAAAACAAAAAAAAGCGAATATGTTAAGAAATCAAATGATTAAGTGAAAAAAAAAGAAAGAAATCAAATAGTAATTTTGGTTTTAATTTTCATTTAAATTATTTCTATAGCGAGATATACAGAAATGGAAACTAAGAATTTACAGTAGAGAAAATATTTAACATATAAAATACAACAACAAAGAAAAAAATTATATATACATATTTAAAAAAAATTTATGTAAAACTAAATAAAAAAAATAAAAAACAATAAATTATTAAAGAGAATAAATTAGAAAAAAAAGCAAGAAAAATTTAACGAAAAATATTTATATCTACAATAAAGAAAATATTTTTTGTAAGAAAAGAAATATATATTTAAAGATATTTAATTAAAAAAAAAGATACAACAAATGCATATACATACTTGAATTAAATAAATTTTTATTTAAACTTAGTTTTAGAAGAGAAATAAAACAATATTATTAGATTTTATTAATACAGAAAGAATTATTTATTAAGAAAAATACATTTAAGATTTATCAAAATAATATTGCTAATATAAATTAATGTTTAATGTAAAGAAAAAAAATATATATAAAATTTAGCGTAAATGATATGAAGAAAAAAAAAAACATTATAAATAAATTAAAATTTATATTAGTAATTAAATGAAATGCTTAGCATAGATTTATTTATATGGAATATAGTTGTAATAATAGAAAAGAATCAAATCGAATGAAAGAGGAAAAGAAAAAACTATATTTTTACGCACAAAAAAATGTTTAAAACTACATAGAAACAAGGAAATAAACAATTATATAATTAAAGTTTTATTCTTATTTTTCAATTTTGCGGTTTGCTTTTTTTTGAGTTTTCTTTTGAGTTAAAATTAATTTAAATTATAACTGATGTTAATACCTTCCTCCAGCATGTCTGATGGTGATAAATTTTTTAATGTTTGTCTGAAAACTAACAGCCTTATTTATAAAAAATAAAACATGTTAATAAAGGGTTTATTAAACGGATTTTGTATGAAAATCCATTTTATTAACCCTTTATTAACCGGTTTTATTTTTTATAAATTAGGCCGTAATTATAGTAGACATAGAATAAATTGTAGTCCGTCTGTACTGAGATTGTGGTTTAGAAATTTATAAAAAAAATAATTAAAGATGTATTTCAAAAAACAAAAACTTTAAGCTTCGCGGAAAAATTTGTTAATATATCAGCAGTTTTTTTACTTTAAAGGCAGTAAAGTATAAAAGCATTTTTTGGCAAAACGGGGCATACGAAAAAAAACTGTAACCCCTCTGGAAATAAAAAAAACAAAACAAATTTAAATTTAAAGGGGGCGGAGGCCCGTGAGCCCCCTGGATCCAAAAAACGGCCCCGACCACTTAGTGTTTTGTGTAGGTACTCGAATTAAAGGTAATTGTACGGGCAAAAAATTTGAGTGGGCGGGACTTTTGGAGCCCTCTAAGCCTAAAGTAATGTCAATTAAAACAACAAACAATTTCTTGTGAACACATGAATTTGGATAGTGAAGACTGCTGTTGTTGCTGTTTTCTTTTTGTTAAAACGGGGTTGTTAAAACATTTGTTCGCTCAACGGTGTCTAGAATCACTGCAATATTGCCAATATTGGCATCTCAGTTCGTTTTGTTCGGAACAAGAATTAAAATTAAACCAATTCAAGAAAAAACTTGCCGAACAAAATCTTTGCTCTCTCTCTCTCTCTCTCTGAAAAGTAAGACGTCAAACTCAATACAAAAAAATTTTTGTCTAGACAAAAATAATGTTCGGAACGCACCCATGCGAGCTTTAAGGCCCAGTTAGGCGAACGTTGCTGTACCCGTAATGTACCGCACCGTACTGTAAGCACGTTGGTGCACTTATAGAACATTTAAAAATGTGTCATATGTGTTTCCCATACATAAACAAAAAGCAATAGTATACATAAAACAAAACACACAGTGATGGGAATCAAAAATGTTTAAATGGTGACCGCTGTGCAGAAAAAGTACCAAGTGATTTAAATGGTATTAAAACAGTATTTTGTGTATGTAAAAAACATTAATAATTTATATTTATATTATAGATTTACAATAAACAAATTTGTATTTTAGCATATATATTTTAGCATACATATATTGTATTATGGTGTACGCACCAAACAAGGTTTTGATATTATTTAAAGCCTTTTACTTGTTTCATATTTCCATTGTATGTGTATGTATATGAATTTGTTTATTTTTTACATATTAACATAAATATATTTGTTTATATGGAAATATGTTGTATTTTAAGTGGTTTTGTCTCAATTCCATAGCTTTACTGGAAAAAGTTCCAAAAAAAAGAGAAAAAGTAACCGCATTCAATTAAACATACAAGCAGCCCATCACTGCTTTACAACTGTCATGCAACAACGGCATAAAAATCTGTTTTATACAGATCGAGACGTTCCGTCAACGTGACATTTAAATTCAGTAAGCATTTACATTGTTTGCAAATAACAAAACGAACCAGACGTTCCGTTAGGGGACGTGGACGTTCGGCTAATTCTGCCTTTAATGTTGCTTTATGAGTTTTCGTGCCATATGTTTCATCCACATCAAAGAACATAAACAATTGTGTTCGCAAATGCTGCCACCGTTTTGTTCTTGTACACACATAACAATGCATAGTCTGGACGATGTGTAAAGTTACCTGTTTCACAGCTGATATGCAAACAAACGCAACTAGCACATTATTTAAATTGATGACATGCTTGATGCCGTGTTGAAAAATGTAATTGATTGATGTATTAAAACCAGCTTTGACAACGAATACAGACGTTAAAGAAGGCAGCCAGGGTTTTGCCTATTAGGTCCTTAGCATAGGAGCTTTAAACACTCCTTATGCATCTTATATAACTGAGGAGTCTTGCAGAACTCCGCGGCTGACCAAAAGCTCATTTAGACGAGCAGGTGCCCATAGCCCCAGGTAGCAAAATAGGCCATATAATTTATTGACAATGGCCATTAAGAGATCATGTGTTAACCCAAAAATCAGCCCTACGCTTTAAACATGACGAAGTTGTCTATAATGACTGATTTCAGAGAAAATTTGTATATTTTGTTCAAGCGTGAATCTACTCATAATAATTTGCCAGAGTCTACTTATAATAAATGTCAAAAAGTAAGTGCAGAATTACAGTTAGTTTGACAGCCATATTTTTGCATTATTTGTAAGATAGCTTTAGATAGAAAATCATAAACTAAGATTTGCCTACTAAGTGGTCATATCAATGAGGTTAGGCCGTTGATATCTAGAACTGGGCAATTGTGTATAAAATTTTAATTTTATATTTACAACATATCAAGGCGAATTTAGACATACTCTGGCAGCAGTATTGCCAAAACAACAGAGGTTTTTTGTATTGAATTCTTAGTTCTTACGGCTCGAAAAGTCAACGTTTTCTGAACAAAACATTCAAAAACCAAACAAATTCGTTAGAACTGCCAAAGTCAACAGACTTTTCGCTGCCACCTGTAGTGAATTCGCCTTGATTGGTATACTAAGAGATGGCTCTAAGATTAACATTTTTATGTACTACAAACTTCAGGACAAACGGATAATACCTTTCCGATTTATGGAAGTAAAGTAAGTAAAAAGCAATAAACGAGAGATAGAAACAGAAAATAGAATTGATTTACAGGCAGTGAGTTTTGTGGCTCAATATGCTAAAGAGGTAGTGATTGAGACAGGGGACAGAAAGAGTAAGAAAACTTGCTGTGTGTAAATTGTGTAATATGGATTAAACATTTTATCCTTTTTAAAATGTGTGTGATAAAAAAATAATTGATTAAATAGCAATAACGAGTATTAAAAAAACATGATGGAGGGTATAAAACATTCGGCCAGGTCGATTGTACGCACTTGACTTATTTATTGGTATGTAAATATTTATAAATAGAAATAAAATATTTGAGCGAGATAGATTTAATTTAATTAGTTAAAAATCCTCTAAAAGTAAAACAAAACAAAAAAAGTAGAAAACAACTAGAAAATAAGTTTAAAAATAAAATAAAAAATAAAAAGTTTTTACCATTTTTTTTTTATAAATGTGAGTTTTGTACATGTCCTTCAAAAACCAAAAAAAAAAGAAATCAAAAATTTCCGGAACTAATTTTAAGTATGTTTAAAAAAAAAAATGAACTGGCCAATGCTAAAAAAATAAAAATTGTTTGTTATATTAAAAATGAAATTGTATCTTTTGAGTTATTTATAAATTGTAAAATACAAAAAATATTATGAATAAAATTAAAAAAAAAAATTGTATTTATGTAAGTAAATTTAAAAACTAGATGTATAAATAAATTGAATAATATAATAAGCTATAAATATAATTTGTTTATTATTAGTCTAGATTCTTTTTTTTTATAAAAGTTACATGAATTTCATTTCTTATAAAAAATCAAACTTAAACTTAATTTAAAAAAAAATATTTTTTTACTAAAAAAAACAGAAGATATTAAACACCCCCCCAAGAAAAAATTCTATTAAATATATTTAAATAAAATTTTTTAAGGAAAAAAGCATTCAATGTATGTAAAATTAATTTATAAAATAATTAACTAACCCAGCTTGTTTTTTGTGTTAAAAAATAATAAAATTAAATTGAGTTAAAAAGTTAAAGTTTATTTTGTTTTCGTCAAACAGAAATCAAGTAAATACAAATTGTTATTTATTTTAAGCTTTAATTTATACAAATAAACAATTTAAAACCACAAGAAAAAACAAATAAATTAAATTTACTTTTTTACCTTTATAATTATTTAATGGAAAATTTTTGCTTAATTGTTGCTGCTTTTTGTGCATTATTATTATTAATTATTATTATTATAAATAAATTAAAAAAATCTAAAAAAAGAAGAAGTAAAATTTTTTCTTTAATCATTTCTGTATGAACAAAAAATTAACTATAATAAAATAGTAATATTTATATTTTTATTCAAATGTCAAGTAAATTACTACAACCGAAATACAAAAAGAAAAATATTTATAAAAAACAAAAGAAAAATAAAAAACCAAAAAATCATTTAAACATAAATATATTTAAAATAAAACATGTTTAAGTAAGAAAATAAAGAAAAATTAAACAGAAAACAAAAACTCCTTAAAAAACTCCAGATAAAATGTACGTAATTTGATATTTTGATGATGGAAATTACTGTGAACAAAAAACAAAACAAAAATATTAAAGAAAAACTAATAAAAAAAAGAAAACCCAAAAATATTATGAAAAATATAGAAAATGCGAAAATTTTTTTATTTCAATAAAAAATGAATAAAATTTGAAAATGAATTGTGTAAATTTTTGTAAGAACTGGCCGAAAGGGGTAAGTTTTTTTTTTTAAATAAATCGTAAATAAGACTCGGCAACACATTTTTTGGAACCTTAATTTTTTTAAACTGTTATTTGGTATTTCTATGGCCCTAGAGTTTTTTTCCCGGACTTTTTTGATCCCGGGATCCCGCTCCATATAAATAATACAAAGTAAATTTTGGTATTAATTAATGAAAAAAAAACTTTTATAAAAAAACGTAAGGGAACTTGTTTACCAAGAAAGTAAATGAAATGGTTCAATACTAAAAAATTAACTAAAGATTGAAATAGGAACTTGAATTATTATTACCTCACGCCTTTATTCCCTATTATTATGCTTTTATTCAGTATTATTATGATCTGGATAATTCATAAAACAATAATAAAAAAAAAATAAAAATTGAGGTACTCAAGATATGAAATCAAAAAGTTAATTAATAAAATAGATAAAATACTTTTAAGAAATATATAACATTTTTTAATGGCTTAGGAAATAACTTTCTGACACACTCAAAGCGCTTTGTAAGTTGTCAAAAAGTATATTCCTGATTTTATTTACTAATTATCATGTTTCCGAAAAATTTCGTTCATTTTTTACCGAGGTTGGACAAATAGTTAAAAGTACACCGTTGTAGCTTCGGATTCACAATCAGAAACAATTTTTTCTTTTTTATAAACAACGTCTATATTAGTCAAATATATGTCAAGGTTGACAGCATCAACCGGACTGCTTCTTACAAACCTTTTCATTTCAATAGGTCCATTTGTATTCTTTAGGACAATGTGTTTTTCAAGTTGTATGTTGTAGTATCTTACAGGAGTTTCCAAAATGTTATTTTAATTCGGTTTCACCGCATTTCACGGGTATATAAACCAACACAAATTAAAATTGAAATTGGGAATTTGTGTTTATCACCTAATAAACATATTATTATCATAGTCATATCTCAAAATTTTAAGTAACTTTAGCAAAGTTTTCCTTCATACCTTTTCGTATTATATCTCAAACTGAACCGAAGTTATAGCAAAATATATCTTTAAATCGGTACATTTTAAAACTTTAATCGCATTTTGCCAAAATCGTTTGTTTTTGTAGATATGACTATGTTGCAATAAAGGAGCGATATGTTTAGGTATCTCCTATTTTTAAGACTTGTTCATGGGCAATGAAACTTTACTGCCTGCATCTTATTTTGAATTAATGTACTTTATTAACATAATATGTATTTTGTTCGACCTTTAATATTTCTAATATTTCTAAATTTTCGAGCTTTAGGTCTTTTTGTTTTAAAAAACTTTTAACGTTTTATTTTAAAACCAATATTTCGGCACTTCCTTGAGTGACTTCTTCAGGGTTTTTTTCTTAATTTATAAAATTTTTAACAAATTATGAAAAATTTAACAATCAATTTCCATACATTTAAGAACAACCAAGGAATCAGAAGATGCATGAATAGGTATAAGACGATAAGGGATAAATTATTAATTTGTCAGTTATTGTTAAATTTTTCATAATTTGTTAAAAATTTTATAAATTAAGAAAAAAACCCTGAAGAAGGCACTCAAGGAAGTGCCGAAATATTGGTTTTAAAATAAAACGTTAAAAGTTTTTTAAAACAAAAAGACCTAAAGCTCGAAAATTTAGAAATATTAGTACTTTATTAACTCTTCACTTCACTAAATGTAATAATTATCAACTGTTGCACTGCCTATTCTGCTTTTAGTAGATTTATTGCATCAGGAGACATTGATTTAAATACATGTACTCACTTCTTGTGATTGATCTAATCCACAACCCAACAGATGCTAATTTTTAGAGAATAGAAAACTAAATTTCAAAGTATAAATAGCTATTTTCTGAAATTATGAGGAATTTTTCGTTTCCCGGGATCCCGCAAGAAAAATCCCGGGAAAACGGGAAATAAAATAATGGAAATTCCCGGGGATTCCCGGGACGGGATATCCCGGGAAAAAACCCTATATGGCCCTGACTATGAACAAAATTCTGGGAGATTGATAATAGCTTTCCTTTTTGAGATATACTATTTTAAACTAAAAAAAAATATACGCAGAGAAAAAGCATTTTTCAAATATGGTCACCTCCAACAATGCTATTTTTAACGAAAATGTTTAAACATATTATGGTTAATTTAACCATATTACTGTCACTCTCAATCATATTATGGTTAAATTATTCCTAGATTCAGAAGCCACAACTATATTATTGTTGCCTCCGAACATGCCATAGTTAGTGATACCAAAAAAATGTTTAACACTTATAATAGCATGGTTGTTTTTCAAGCATATCATGTTGCCTTAGAAAAAATAAAAATACTATTGCTAATTTAAAAAACAAAAACAAATCATATTTAACCATAACATGTTTAGTGGCAACCATAATATGGTTGTGGCTTCTTGACGAAGGACTAATTTAACCATAATATTGTTTTCGTTAAAGATAGTTTTGTTGGTGGTAGCCACATAAAAAATATGTTACCAAAATTTCTCTCGAGCACTTTCAAATGATCTTTTTTAAGACTTAATTGTGCGAAGGACTTTAGGTATATCTCTTTGCCAAATCCTGCAGTGGTCTGCCTTCATATGTGAGTCCTATCTTTCATGAAAATGCTCTTCCACTGTCTGAATATGCTGAGGGTTCTTTAGCCCTGCTCCTCTCTGAAATCGGGGAAATTTTGTGAAAACGTTCAAGCTGCGAGTGCATTTTGTTCTCAGCTTTTCCTCTAGCTTTTTCAAGACCGAAAGCCTGCACTCAACAAGCTCGTAGTATGCTTAAGTTTTTTCCACTTAGTTTTATTAGGAGTCGTACTAAAATTTTTAAGCAAAAAAAATTAAGCTCGAATGTACTTTAAACAATCCAAAATTGGATGAAATGCGCAAATCAAGCCATGCTTGAGATTAATTTTTATCTCACTTTAACATAAGTCAATCCAGTTTTTAGATTTTTTTAAGTACGAGCCACTTGAATAGTCCGTATCACGCATTCTATACTAGATTTAAGGAAATCCCTACTTACCGTACTATTGCCACAGCTTCGGCATGATTTAAGTACGGGTGGATTGATTTTTATTTTCAGTGTAGTTCAAAGCTATTGCTTAGACTTAAGTTTACTTAGTTAGTTAGACTTAGTTTTCTAGGAAAGTCTTCGAATGTGCGTGCAATAGTTATGGATCAATTAAAATAATCTTGACATTAATAATATATATAACATTTTTAAAGACGAATTTTTTTAAATTATTAATTTTTAATTTCAAGATTATTTACATTGTTCTTTATAATCTGTTCCCGCAAAGCCATGTGGCTGATCTGCAGCTGCAGAATTTCGCATGTGCGTCGGTCTTCCTCCAATTTAAGTAACACAATATATTGATCGTTAAGCTTTTAAAACAACAACTACAATCGAGATTACAGATCAATTTTTGTTATTATATTTCAATATGTAACTCAACAGTTTAAAAATTGACAAACCCATTTTGTAGATCTTGATTATTCAGTTCTGAGTTAATTAAACGATGTTAAGTTTGGACCCAAAATAAGAGAATTGACAAATTTTTCCAGCCGAGGACAGGCTTGAGCTATTGACAGAAACTAATCTTTCCAAGAGTATAACATTTAGAGAGAGAGAGATGCATCAAGGCACCGGAGGTCAATTTAACAGACGACTTCACTATTAACGAGAGTAGTTCTATTCGCCCTAACTTGTCGCTACTCTCAATACAGAGTCAAGACAACGGTGGCAATAGTAGAACATAATTGTCTAAAGGCCTCATTACTCATATCTAAATGTTGCGGGCACGTATCGGTTGCGGTCAACTTCAATGGTTGGTAGTTACCAAAAATGCGTAAACGTGTTATTTATATGTTTGTTCCTTTTACTCCAGAATGAAGAATAGGGCCGCAATACGGTTTTGGTCTTCAGGGTTTATTTAAGACAAGTGACTAATTAGGCCAAAGTGACCGATCCTTGTGTTGAGGCTGCCAATATTGGCCCCAAGCATGCAGTGGTTGCGCAGGTACCGCCCATGGTCGTTTGTGATATTGGATTTGTTGGTTGGCGCCGATTGCTCGCTACGACGATACTATGTAAGAGGCAAACTCGGCATTTAGTGGGAGATCGAAAGACCCTCAAGAAAGCTTTCCTTCTAACTGCTGACTGTCTGCGACCTCCATAGGCAGCTTCTTCACACATCTGCGGAACGTACTACTATCCGCAAGCTGTGACTTCCCGTAAGCAGATAATATATCACACATCATCATAGAAATGGCATTGTACAATAGATTATCCGCAAGGGCGTAGTAAACGTGTTGAAATGTGTTAAAAAGAGAACAACAAATTTTTGAAAATTTATATAATTTACTATCATTCAACAAGATACTTCGTTAGCGTCTCCCTTTTCTTCGTGGACATAGTTATATGCAGCGTTTAAAAAACTGCAGTCAAAGTAGAAAAACTGTTGATTTTATTTCTGATTAATGTAAACAGACGCTGACAAGCCAACTCAAAAAAATAAAAGATGCATACAAACTTTGGTTTTTTGTTTTACAGTTCTTAGTTTCCAGTGCAGTTTTTTAAACCCTAGTTATAAACCAAAGTTTATGTGTCTAGGTTTGAACAAAAAGGTACCAACTCTTTCATCTTTAAGGTTCTCATTCACGCAGGACCCTGCAACTATAATTTCACGTTTCTAAGTTTATAGAAAATTTAAAAAGGACCACATGTTAAACGAAAAAGTAAAAAAAGAAATTTAATTTCCGGCATTTCCCCATTTTGATACTTTTTTCTCCCCATTGAAGAATCAAAAGTTTCAATATTGTAGTCGGAGGCCCTTATTAAATACGTATGATCCATATATAAGTCAATAAATAGAGAAAAATGTTTTGTAAAATAAGTACCAAAAATAGGTACGATTTACACCCCTCGAACTTTAAATTTACCAAATTTATAAGTACCGAATGTGGTAAAGTTTTTTTTCCATGTCTATTGATTTAAAAGATAGATGGAATGGCAAAAAGTTCCAAGATACAGGTTTTACCCGCTTACTCCCAAAAGGGCCGAATTTGAAAAAAAGTACCAAAACCCTGTCCGCATATTTTAATGAACAACGATTAGTAATTTGTTTTGTATCTCTTTTAGTTAAGGGGATATGAGGTTAGCAAAGTTACACGATTTTACCTTTTTTATCCCTTAAATAGTTATTCAAATTTCCAAAAAACCTGTCGTAGTGGATCGATTTGCCAAGAGACCAACCCCTGGTTCGATAATGAATCAGTCGGACAGTCAGTAACGTTACCATTTTATTCATTGATTCTGATATGCTGCATCAACACAAGTGTCCACAAAACATGTTGGAATCTTTTGACCTAAATTAACGATTTTATTAACAAAAAATAAACGCCCCTTATTTCAAAAGATTAAAAGGCCTTATATCGTGTACGTCGGATACGTAAAAACGGAGAACAAGTTTAATTGTATCAGGTTTATCCGCAACGCAACGTTACGTTGCATAAAAATACTTATTTATTCATAAGTGATAAAGAAAACGTAACAGCTGATCCGCAACGAATGCATTTACGTAAGAGTTACAAGGCCTTTAGTCATGAACTAACATTGCTGAGGCGCTGGATATATCTTACTTCCACTGCAAAGGAGTTTATGATAAAGAGAAACAGCACATAACCTGGCAAGCCGTAGGTACCATGTTCTTTCTTTAGGTTCCTACCCCAGTCTAGGATCTCTAAGGCCTTCATTGCTATTTGTTCCCATATTACTAGATAAAACTCTGGCCAGCCGCAATTTGAGTACCCAAGACAAGCCTAAGGCATTGGCTGCAAGCTTTTCCCACAAAAGTCTAAGTCCATGATGCGTGGTTTGTAAGACACATACACGTACAAACTACGGGGGATTAATAAAGTTAGACAGTAGATAAATGTTGTTTCTTGGAGATTTTAAGCAGAAAGTTTTTTAGAGGGTTATTCAAATGTAGAAAATTAGAAGTTTGTGACGTCTAGACGCTAATTTTAAATGAAATAACTTAAGAATTTCTAATTTAACCTTTTTTAATGAAGTACTAAATAAGGGTTTCCTAAATGATATTTAAAATCCTTAGATTTGAAAAAAAGTTCAATTTAGCAAAAATAACTTGGAATCATTTTGAAAAAAACATTTAAATTACAATATGCCTATTCATAAAAGAACTAATTTAAAATTAAAATCTATTTTAGGGAAAATTTATATAAAAACTATTAGTTTTAAAGCCAAATTATGTTTTATGATCACTTTAGAATTTCTTTGAAATATTTTCAATTTATTTATAATCATAATAAGTGTAAAAAAGTCCCACACTACTTCAAACAAACACTCACAGTTGATTAAAAGATAAAAATCACTGACATGTTTTTACCATAAAATCACCGTATAACAATTGTTTAAATAAAATATTCTCCATCAAACCAAAACGATTTTATTTTTTTCGTGGCTTTATGACCCTCTTCACAGGATAAATTTATTTCTACTTGTCACACAATTTCTGTTTTCGAAACACAGAGATTTGGTTTTATAAAAAGTTGTCATGTACTTTTTTTATTTTACATAATTCATATTAAATTTTTGTTATTTTAATTTCAGCAAAGCAACAAAAAAAAAAAAAAAAATTAAATTACATTATCCAAAAAAATAACAGATACATTTTTTGGCATCTGTAATTAACACAAATGTCAAATTTATTATTATTTGCGGTTAATGTGATAATTTTATCACATCACCATCAAAACACATACATACAGAATACTAATGCATACGTGTGTATGTGTTTGTAATTATGAACTTTAGCTACAAATAATAGTGGGAAAGTATGGGTTTTAAGTTCGGTTTGTGAAATAAGTCTGAGTTTTATTTTCAATAAAGGTTTTAAAAAATATTGCAACTGATAAGTGTACCAAGTCGGAAAGGAAAAACATTTTCGGCAAAAATATTTCTTTTACACAGAGAGAAAAACTCTCGGGAGTGCGAGTCGTACTCAAAAATTGAAGTACGAATAACACTAAAACGTTCTTAAAACAATCCTAAATGGGATTACTTTCGAAAATCAATCCCGGAATATCTTCAAATAATTACAAAGTTCTTAAATAAAGTAAAAAAAAATTGAACTTTTCGTTGGTGGCGCCACTCTGAGAGTAAAATCACAAAGTGAGGGTTTTAATCTCATTTAACTTATCAAAGTTTGATGTAGACAACAACGCCCCACAAGCAGTTTAAAAACGATTTGCTTGTTGTGTGTAGAAACAACAAAATGGACAAGTTAAGTTTTTCGCGATTAAAAATCCGTACTTGAATTAATCTTTCTGTACTTGATTCAAGAAAATCCGTACTCACCGTACTATTAATACCACTTCGGATTGATTTGAGCACGGATGGATATTTTTTTCTTTGGAGTGTAACAGTTTTTCATTACCAAAGCCTCTCATTAAAGTTGAAGATTTTTGATAAAAATTCAAAAAACTATTCCAACAAGTGTCAGACCAGAAATAATAGATATTGCAGATATGAATTGAAAATATCTGGGCCACTTTAAATCTCCTGATTTTATGAAATTACTTGACCTTAAAATTTATAAAGAATTTCAAAACAAAACCCAGTAACAGTGCTTTATTTGGCTATGCTGAATAATTTATACCCTTCACCATAGTGCTGCAACAACAGAAAGTTATATTTATACCGTTCTTTAGATATAAATAAATCAATTTGGTTCTCTGATCCAGCCCACATTTTTTCGTATGTTGTGTATTGACAACCAAGATGATTGTACCTAATTGGGAAACTTTGGCTCTTGTCGTTCTCCAGATATACAGAAATCAATAATGTCTTTGTGTGGAAAATGGAATGCATTCTTCTCCGATCCCGCCCATTTAGAAAGGTTGTGAAATGACAACCCAGTTATGTGTACGAAATTTGGACAATTTCTGTCGCACCGTTCTTTACATAAAAATAAATCTATTTTTTGCTACGCCCACTTCTTCAATCACGCCTACATTTTGTTGGATGTTGTCTATTGATAAGCAGGATCTTAAGCTTTTGCGGCTCTCTAGATATAAAGAAATCTAAAATGTCTTTCTATCTGAAGTGCCACACCCACTTCTCCAATTTCGCCAATTAGAGAGGTTGTGTGTGGATAATTAAAATAATTGTAATAAATTTGGGAACTTTAACTTAAACTTAAACGTTTTCCAGATATGCAAAACAACAACAACAACAACAAGAGATTTATGAGTAAGACAGTCGTGGTTTCTTTGCTGATATCTCAGCCATTTCTGGACCGATCAGAATTTTAACAGAAACATTTTCGGGCTGTGATATGATTTTTAATCCGGTAATGTGTTCCAGAGCTTCTTTATAGGTCGGAATGGTATTACGGTCTTCACGATCGGTGATGACGCTACCTTCTTCATTAGACAAAAAAAATATAGTTTGATCATCAATAAAAAGTTCTTGGCCATTACTTTCATTAATATGTATATATACCTCATGTAAATTATTTGCTGTAGAAACGTGTTTTTTCAACATGGCAAGAGTTGAAAGTAAAACATCGTCTTCTAAATATGTTTCGGTAGAAGAAAATCCTTTTAAAAAACCTGCTTTACTGAACACATTTTTTATTGCTTCAGCTGTTACTTTATTCCCAGCTTTTTTGAAAAAAAAAGATATGACGTAAACGAACTTTAATGCTTTTTAATAAAGTTATTGCAGAGCCACTTTCTACAATATTCGGTTTGAAATATACCCGGATCTAAGGTTTGGCAAACATCAATTGTGCTTAGAGCCAAAAATTAATCTTAATGTTGCAAAGTTTTATATTTCTTGGATGAGAAACAGCATTTTTGAATGCCTGAGGACTTTCCTATCACTAACAAGCTTTCTTCTTTTTAATTTATGTATTCATAATAATTTTTGTTAAAGCCTTAAAGTATTTAAATGTTAACTGATAAGATTTTTATTCTTTATCAAAGAAATTGTCCGCTTACGGGAACTTTTTTGTTAGAATTGATGGTAATTTCATGTCCGCGATTGGTCATGGGAGGAGCGTCCGTTTTTTGAATTTTAATATGTTTGATTTCCTTTATTATGATTTTAAGTGAAAGAAACCCGTCTGCACAAGGGCGATGCATGCTTATAAGAGCTGTTATCGACTAGAGCTTTCACTTACATACATATTTTATATATTTTTGATATGCAGATTTATTTTGCATGCTTTTAAATTCGGATAAATATGTCTTAATGTTCCTTACAACCTCGATCTTTGGAATCATAAACTAAATTATAAACTACAAAATTAAGTAACATTATTATTTTATTTATATAAGACGATTTCACTCTAGATTTTTATGTAAGTGTTTAAGTGGGGTGAATAGTCATGAGTCATGACTGTAAAATTTTTGTAGCGTAGGGTGTCAAGTCATGCTTAAACGGGTTTTTACATTTTTTGACAACAGAAATTTCAGAGTTTTTTTTTTCTTTTTTAATCACAAAAATCCCTAATGAAAATCAAATCTAATATTTTTAATTGTAAGGTATAACAAATTCGTTTTAACTAATTTTATTGCTTTCAACTTATTTGGCTTAACTATTTTAGATAATTTGAGTTTTAATTTTGTTATTTTATTTAGTTCGTTTTTCTTTTATTTCAACATTTTAATTGTATTTACATAGAATTATTTTAAATAAATAAGCTGTCAGTATGAAAAAAGGAAACAAAAAAAAAAAAAAAAATATTTATGCCAAACTGACACATACTTATGCACGTGTACAACACACCTATACAAATTTACACTTCGGTAACACCAAACAAGTACATTTAGAGTTGGTTTCTTCTGGGCACGTCATAATTAAATGTCATAATTGTATTTATCATTTGTAATTTTAATTGGAAACGGAAATTTTTTTGAAATCTAAATAAAAACATATAAAAACGAGGGTCGTAGAATAATTAATGCTACTAACGTGGAAGTTTGTGCATAACTGATTTTGTTTGCTTGTGGCGCAATCACGGGAGAAACACCTTATGGATTTGGATGAAATTTGGTAGACGGACAGCATATAACCCGTATTATAATAAAGGGTACTTTTAAAAGCTCTAATTAGACGTAACATAACCATACAAAACACCTTTTTGATACAACCTAATGGGCAACACTTTATTTGATTATATAGACAACCCAATTTAATTTTGGTCATGGCAACGGCTATGGCATTATGTTTATGTCACGTCTAATTGGAGCTTTGGAGGAAAAAACTACAAAAATTGTTACACTTTCTGTTTACATATTAACATATAGGATACATTTTAAAAAAGGGATAAAATTGGTACTGTCTTCGCTTTTCGATAAATTTGGTATACATTTAGATTATGAACTACATTAACATACAGTTTGCTTTCTGGAGGCCTTTAATGAGGAAAAGCTGGTACTTTTGGTACTTTTTTAAATCTGGTACTTTTGGTACTCTTTCATATTTTGCCTTTGCACTTTTCGTAAAATTTGGCATATGGCTCAGATTAAAATATAGGTTTCTTTTTAAAAGGTAAAAATGTCAAAAATTAATACTTTTGGTACTTTTTTCTTTTTGATAAGTTTTCTATACAGATTCTATCTGATTCAGTAGCCAGCATATACATATTTAGACACCAGTTGCTATTCACGTGGAAAGCTGTCGGAAAATCAGTTGGTACAAATCACCTTAAGCCATTCCATTGTTGTTGACAAAAGTTACTCGCGCGTAGTCGGAACATACTAGCACTCATTTGGATAATGTTGAGCATCAAGCAAGTCCAAGCAAACGAATGGTCCAGTATTGTCAAAATTAAACCATTGAATAAAACGCTGTTATAATGAGAAAACTCAGCGAGACAAAGAGATAGATTTAAAATATGAGATCACAAAATCTACAATAATTCAATAAATTTTTGAAATAAATAAATTTTTAGTAATAGAAAAAAGAAGAAATATATAAAAATCTTGTTTTGATAAAAATAGAAGCGCTTGAACGTTATCATTCTTTTTATTAAAAGGATGATAGTTTTTTAAAAAAAATATATTTTTTTGAATATTATGGAAATCTTTTTTTTGAGAAGAATATCAATCTCTTTGGAAAAAACAAAATTACCGTGCGTTCTTCATCCTTTTTGCTGTTGGCTTCTAATGTTAAACTAATTGTAATTTTGCTTTAAAGTTTGTTCTCTTCTAAAATTTCCTAAATTTTAAACAAATACAAATTTAATAATAATAAAAATTTGTCCTTTCAAATACATGTGAGCAGCATTTAAATAACTTTAAAAAACCGTAGTAGAAATTGGTAAAGTTTAAGATTATTATTTATATTTTTTCATTCTCTAATTTTGTAGCAACAAAAAGCTGTCAAAATAAAACAACAAAAGTTAACACATAAACACTCATACAAAAACTTATAAATTGACTCAATCGTACACACACAAACAACGTTTTGTCGTGTGTGTATGAGTATCGGCAGACACCGACTAGAAAAAAGGATCTGACATAAAAGTAAAACAAAATGCCAGAGGATGAGGAAAAAAACAAGAAAAGAAGGAAAAGAAATTTTAGCTAAAAAGATTTTTTTTTTTAATTTCTTACTCTTAAAATTTCGTCTAAAACTTGTTGGCATAAAATTGCGTTAGTTATTACAGGGTGACCAAAAATAAGCAATATGGTTTAAATCTCTTATCAATTTGTTAATTATTACTTTCACAATCCTTTAATATAAATAACACAATTGAACAATATAAAAAAACAAAATCACTTTATTCACAATTTAATAAAAAGCGATGAAGGCCATTTCCTATTAAATGCCTACTACAGCAAGTAAAAGTGTAGGTTTTGGGATACGGAGACTCCAAAAGGTATTTATCAGCAGTAATGGTTTCAACTAGATAGAAACACAGCACATGATGCAGGTGCTTCAATGGCTTTGTTAAGAACCACATTCGGCGAACACATTATTTCTCGCACATGCGACTTTTACTCACCTCCACATTCACCGACATTTGTGTCAGTGTCTGTTAACAAGACCAGAACCATCCCCCAACTAAAGACCAACAATTGAAATGGTCACCACTTACAAAATATTACTTTTCGAAGCTAAAGTTTTCCAATAACAAAAAAAATTATAAACAATTTAAGCCAAACAGCTCATTCTGCTCTACCCTGTACATAGATGACAGCAAAAACGGGAAAAGGAAAAACAAACAGGTTTGAGTTCAAGAAAGTCTGCCGTTTTAGTATTGGGGTATTGAACCACTTTGACAAGTGGCACTTACACACATTTTTTTAGAATAACTTTGAAATAAAAAACTCCAACACCAACGTGCATGGAAACTTATTTACACACACGCAGTTTGTACACAAAAGTCTTACTATGCAGGCTCAAAAAAAAAAAAAACCAAATAAAATTCTCGTGTGATTCAATGTGAAACAACCATCTTTGATACACCCCGAATAGACCTTTCATATGATTTGACATTCAACGCTACACAGTCAACTGAAATTTTTTTAAGAAGTATTCTAATAAAGGGTGTTTTTTAAGCCTGATAAAACATACGAAAAGGGTTAGCTGTAAAACGAACTATCATACTGGGCACACTTTTTGTAACAGGTCATACTCAATAGATTTACGCTTGAGCAACGCTATCAAATTGTGCAAATTAACTCTGAAAATCAGTCTTCGAAGTTTTATTGCTTATTTTACATGCCATTACGTTATTAGTGCCATCATCGGACCTTATTTTTTTAAAATACTGCGCTCACTGGAGATCGTTGCCTCACCATGATCAATGATTTTTTGTTCGAAGAAATCGATGAAGATGTGGTTTCCACATGATGGCGCTATGTGTCATACGGCGATCGTAATCATCGACTTAAATTAAAATTTGGTAATAAGTTGATTTTGAGAAATAAATCTGTCAAACGTCTAACGATTTGACATCTCTCGATTATTTCCATTGCAATTATGTTTGCGAAGTCACTGGATTCTGCTGATAAAGCAGCAACAATAGACATATTGGATGGCAATATTGTTCGTGGCATTCGTGACATACGGCCAGTTATGCAGCCACCCATGTGCCCTAAATTATTTTCGAATTGTTTTGAATAAAACAATTTTATTTTTCCGTGTTATTTTTTTAAATTTTAAGTTCAATCGGGCTTAAAAAAAACACCGTTTATACATGAGATGAATGTGCATGCATGTATTTAACTAAAGTGGCTGCTGCTGCTGCTGCAGTAACACCCCAACTTTAGGAACAACACGAAGAAGAGTTTTTGAACTTTTTGAAACAATTTAGATAAAAATGCAGTCTCTGTGTGAAAGAGTAAAAGTAAAAAGCACGCATAGATATGAATACAGAAGTGGAAGTGCAGTGGATGACAAAAAAATTAAATTTTTATTATTTTAAAAAATCATGGCAGTTGTGATCGAATACTTTTTCGATTCGAAAGCAATTTAATTTCTAATTCTTTCTGCCCATATTGAACGGATCAAAATTATTTTTTTGGTGTTGTAAAGCATTTATTTGAGTTTTCAAACACTGAAAAAATAATACCGATTCGTTCAGTATTGACTGAAATAAAATTACTTTCGAATCAAAAAAGTATTCGATCACGAGTGCCATGATTTGCTCCCAGAGATTTTAACTTTTTTCGATGTTAGACGTTTAGTTCAGTTAATAAGTGTAATTATAAGTTTTCTAGCAAAAAAAAAAAAAAAATGGAGATTTGGTGAAAAATAAAAGTGTTCGGGAATTTTTAAATTTTTCTCTGCTGAATATAAAGTTTACAAAATAAATGAAATTGTAGGTTTATCATTTAATAAAAAAAATCGATCTTTTGTGATAAAATAAAATTTTTGGTAAGAAAAGGACAATTAATGATCATTCAAGTTTTCCCATAGAAAACTGAAGTTTTGAGAAAATGTTTACAGGTTTTTATGTTTTTTTTTTTTTTTTTTTTGTAGTAGAGTGTTAGGCTTACGGACTTAGTATTGATTTTAAGTTTTGATATGCAAAATCGATTGTTTTTTAATAAAAAGTTATCAAAGATTTTTAAAATTTTTTTTTTTTAATTTATACAAGGTGGCCTAATTAAGACCTAAATGTTAAGCCATTTTACTTTATTATTTTATAGTATAATTTTTTTTCTTTTTGCAGGTTATAACTTAAATCTTGGAAATTTAATTTTTCAATATTATCGAATTTTTTCTCTTCTTGTCAGCGAGCAATTGTTATGATGCAGAGAAAATATCGTCAATATTTTTATTAAATATCAGCTCCCACATCTTTCATGTTTAGGAATTTAGTCGTCTAATGTGAGGATCGAGAAGAGTGGAAGAGTTGGTCATCGCAAGATTCGCACTGAAGGCAACGTAGAAAAGTGTTGAAAATGATCCATCTGTCTCATCTTGACGTCGTTCCGGCCAATTGCGCATTTCCAGCACAACATTGCAGAGAATTTCAAAGTGGAATCTTAATATGCATCCATATAAAATTCAAATTTTGCAAGCGCTGCTGCCGCAATACAACTAACAATGACTTTTTTAGTTTACAAGGTTAAGAGCGATGCATTTAATTCATTTTGAAAGGGGTCACCCTGTGTATTTTTTGGAAAGAAATTCGCTTTTAGTTATACCCGTCACAGATTCTCATAAGCTATTGTTCAAATTCAAGTAATTGAATATTTTTCCACATAAAATGTCAATTTTTTTTTTAGAAAATTCGACTTTATTGTGATAAATATAAGTTTTAAAATTTTAATTAGTATTCTGGTTACACATGTAAGGGCAACCTGTCCGTGAAAACCTGGGTTCGATTCCCAGCTCAGTCAAGAATGAAAAATTCTTTGAATTCATTTCATATTTTAAAATTTATTTCTTCATAAAAATAATGGAATGAAAATTAAATGCAATGAACTTTAGCCTGATTAAAATAACAAACTTTGGTTTAAAATTTTTTTTTTTGTCCTTAAGTATTTCTTTTTGCAATTTTTTTTACCATTTACTGTTAATTTTACACTAACACTATTTCAATCTTTTAAGCAGCATCAAGAAAAACTTTTCCTTAAAAAAAAAATAAACATTTGCAACAAGGTGAAACGATGTTCATGTTCAAAAGGCTTCTGGTCTAAACTCTACAGATTTTCTTTTTCTAAATAAATACGCAACTTTAGCCCTTTTTGGCTTTAAGTGTTAGTTCTTGTACCTGCATTGGTATGTGTATATTAGACATGTGTATGAGGTTAAAAATGTTTCTGTAGAGTTAAATTTGAGTAGCAAGAAAAAGAATAATTAACTTTTCTCACATACTTTGGTAAGAGTATGTGTATGTGGCCTGTCTGTCTGTCCGTGACTTTTTCGAATTTCGCATCTGTTCTTTTCATTTTCCTTTGGTCATGTATGTAATTAGAAGTTTTTCTTTTAAAGAAAATCAACAAAAAAAGATTTATTTTTTCTTGGAAAGAAATAATCCAAAACCTTAGTTCCGGAAATGAAAAAGTTTTTTTTTTTTGGATCTTTTTAGTTTTTCTTGATTTTTTTTTTAAGTTTTTAATTTGAGTGTAAGATGTTTTTATTTTTTTTTTTTGTTAGAAATAATATTTAACAGAAAGTATAAAACTTTGTAGTATTTTTTGGAAAAAATAATAAATAAATTTAAGAACAACAAAAATAAACACTATACAACCAATGTGTGATTTTGCTGTGGACAGTAGAAGTCGAAAATAAGAGTTTTCTTTATTGTCATACAAAAGAAATCTGAAGCCAGTTCTTAATCAGATCCTTAAGAAAGAAAAAACTCAAATCATTGAAGTGTTAATTCTAACACAACAAAGCTTCTTCATAATAACAAGAATTTTTTACGATTTAGTTGCTCAAATATTATTGGTGTATAAGAAGCAATGGCAGGATTCACTATAAATGGAGTATCATTAAAACTTGGTTCGTGTCTCGAATAACTTATATTGACCTTTTGGAGGATAAACATCGGGTTTATAAAATAAAAAAGTTTTTCAGCTGCTTAAGGTTAAACGTGTTTAAGCATACATCATACTTTTATTTATAGACTTAAAAAATACCATCCTAGTACATGGGTAATGGGGTAACTACGTGTCTTCTTTTATGAATATTCTAAAGTGTCTCGGACCTAGATTTTTCATATCGGACATGGCAAGTTTTATCACAACCACAACAAAATCCAGATCTTGCGGCAAATGACTACCATTTTTTCAATCAAAACAAAGTTATCTAATTAGAACATGCTTTTCTTTTGTCACAGAAATCAAAAATAAGTTCGACTTAACAAATAAAAAAAGTTGAGAAGATCTTACAGGCATATCATTTTTCGTATTCGCTTCCACAGAGCTTTAGAAAAGCTGCTGCATTTTCACTAGTTCTGTGTATGACACGAAGCACTGTGTTCAACTTTAAATTGTCTTTCAGTTCAAAACAACTTCGGCATTACACTTTAAAATGAAATACAAGTGTAGTTTATCTTAATTTTATAAGTAAATTGGCAAAAGGAAACATTTGCATAAACTCAAATTTAAATGTACAAAATTGCACACACACAACCAAAAACAACCAACTGCACTAGCAAAAAAAAAAAAAAAAAAAAAAATACAGAAATCTGTAAAAGTATGTGTGAAAATATTTTAAAATCCAAATTGAAAATTTACTTTCACTTCAGAAGTAGTTAAGAACAGGATATATGTACATATGTATGTGTTCACATACCCACACCTACACTTAGGCAACAAATTCACATAGAAAGAGACACATGCCAACATATTTACAAACTTACTTACACATACACAAATTCACATTTAAAGTACAAAAAAAAGAAAAACAAAACTATTTAAGATTATTGTTTAAACATGTTTGGGATATTTGTTCGTATGTTAATGTCTGTAGTAAATAAGTATTTAGTTTCTTATAAAGAAAATCTTATTACAATTGGCCAGAATTTTATACAAAAAGAAGAGCAAAATCAAAGAAAATATTTCTTGTACTGAGAGATAGTCGTTTACTTGTGTTCGTATAGTTGCACAGTGAGCATTTCGTTAAATTTATTATAATATATACAATTTTGGTTTGAATCTTGTGAATGATTATGTAGTTATAAATTGGGTAATTTTCTGATTTTTAGATATTAGATTAGACTTAGACTTAGAAAATTATTACACTCTACCAGTATATTACTTTTTTTTTAGACAGTTTCATGATATTTCTGAGTCGTCGTTCTGACTCTTTACAAGTTATCCTTTAATATTATTTCAATTTGTTCATTTTTGTTTTTAACAAGTAATTTTTAGGGTTATTTTTATTTGTTTATTAGTCAGTTATAATTATATATATAATGTCCTGTGGTTCCTAAGAGGAACAAAGGGCTACCAGTTTTAAATATATTTCTAAGATTTTCCAAATATTCCTCTGTGTAAATTTTTGGTCGTAATATGTTCTAGTTTTAATACAAGTGCATCTTATCTTAAAATTCAAACCATGCTTTTTCTTACATTTAAAAAATAAAAATTAAAAATTCTTTCTTTCAAAACAATATTTTTGGACCCATAAGTGGAGGGGCTGTAGCTAAAAAAATGAGCAGCTGTCGCGCAGGTCTAAGTTCATGGTGGTCTTAGTCACTGAGTTACAAACAATGCATTGACCAATCACCCCTGTGTGTGAGATGAAACAATTCACAGGTAGCAATTTTGAGCGTACAATTCGGCAGGATAATTAATACATTCGCCTCTTGTTTAGGAGTTGGAGCTATCTAACCTCCGCTGCAACATCGAATAGCAACATCGTTTAGGGAGATCCACCCACAGGCCGAGTTTTCCCACAAGTGGAGAAACATAAGCCTTCGAAGTAGGCTTTTCAATATCTCTCTTCCTGCAAACACAATCACCGCGTGATCCTCGAAGGTGCTCAGTCAAAAGTCAGTCCGGTGCCCTGTCACCGGGGGCTACTGACTTTCGTGTTACCAGATACGAGTTCTGGCCAGCCGCTATCTCAGTGCAACTGTTAATTTCGAACTCAAGCGAGTTGTAGTTATTATATGCACCTGTTTCCTTAGAGCTGGCAGCACTGTAAGGTGGAATATCATAAAAATGTATGCCTAAATACTCCTTTGGGTGGAAAGGGTATTTATAAGTTTACCATCCTGTTTGTTATTTATGCAACAGTGATCTTAGATCTTATAAAGTATTTATGTATATATGAATATTCTGGGCCCCAGCGAAGTTGATTAGACGAAGTCCGTCTGTCGGTCTGTCTGTGAGTTGGTAAAAATCGGTTTTTCAAAGACCCCAATTATGGTGAGGACTATGTTGTTTTACATTTATATCAAAAAAAGACTGAAATAGATTGCAGGATGCTTTGAAAATACAGAAAGAAAGGTCTTAAGTCAGAAACTGTAGTTTTTCGTAATGTTAAATTGAAAACTACGGGTTTGCCTCATTAATTGACCTTTTATCGAAAGAGCAAATGATTACGATTGAAAGCAGTTGTGCTAGACTTAAGTTATTTATACCAAACAAAAGAGAACAAAAACATGTTAAGCCCAATCAAAAACTTAAGATAAATTTTTTTGCCTAACGCCAAAGATAATCTATGATCCTTATTTTGTCCCTCTCATTTAAAATAAACTTAACTAACAAGGTTGGCTCATATATAGTTTTTTCCCCTAAGCTAATCTCGCTAGGCTCTACGCTTGTCTGCAGGAGATCAGAGTCTCTGGCGGGAATCGAACCAGCAAGCCCCGCACTGATAGACTAGCTCACTAAAGCGTCCCATACACTTGCAATATTATTATATATGATATTCGCCGTATTATTTCCATTTTCTCCTATATTATGCAATAAGTCGCACAATGGTTTTATTTATTCAGTAAAAAGGTGAACATAACCTATAGAAATAACATAAACAGCAGTGTACAATGTTGCCAACACGCTTCACTTTCTTTTCGTTGTGCGATAAAAATCAAAATCTTTTGATTGCTGCCAATATATTGTGCCACCTTCGAAAATCACATATACATTGGGTATATAATTATACAATACGTAAAATTTAACAATTTTATTGCAAGGGTATGAGCCGCTTAACAGCTAGCCTACCGAGGCATCCGATATGATGGAGTAATAGCCAAAAAAAAAAATACTTTTATCTCTCCGAATTAATGGCTTTGACAAAATAGCGCCTATACCATATGAGTTAGAATGACCACGATCGGCTCAAATAAGTTTTTTGACATTCACATTCCAAACTTCCTTTATAATCAATTTTGGGTCTTTGTTCTTGTATTTTTAATTAATTACGTTTAATTAATTTAAAGCGCCAATATTTTTAATTTATATTTAATTTATTCATCAAAAGTACTAGAAAGAGACTCTGTTAAGTGATTAAAGAAACAACTTATCTTCCAAATGCTAGCTGGGTATTAACAAGTTTATTTTGGCATATATATAGATATATTCACATGTTTTTATGCCATATGCAAGTCTTTCTTTTATTTACAATGATCAAGTTTTAACTTACAAAAAATAGAAAAAAAATGTTGATAAAATTTCTACATTAATTTAGTATGTTTTAAGGGAATTTATCTAATTGACAAACTCTATTTGTGTTGCATATGTTGTTTCCTTGGAAAATAATATTGAAGAAGAAGAAGCAGAAGTAACAAAAATGCATGCACTTACTCACCCACATGTACATATGTAGTACATACGTACACTTATACTTTAATTTATACGATAACCAAATGCAATTTGTTAGTTAGACAATAATTACTGTTGCTGGCTAACAATTGTTGTAAGAAATTTTCTTTTGTAGTAATAATTCAAATATTTACGTATGTATATGTATATGTTTGTATATGAATTTCTAAAAGCATTTCGGAGATGAAAAAGTAGTTACAAATGTACTTTTTATGGTACCGTTCAAATTAAAAATAAAATTGTTTAAAAATTAATTATAAAAAAATGTATGAGACATTAACACAGAAAAAGTTATCCAAAATTTTTCACCAATTAAAGCATTAATCAAAAATAAAATCAGTTTTAATTAAAAATTAAATTAAGTGAGTTAAACGTTTAATCAAGCGAATTAAACATTTCATCAAGTGAATTAAACGTTTAATCAAGTGAATTACACGTTTAATTGATACTATTAGTTTGTTTACCAGTGCAAATTTAATGATTTTTTTTTAAATAAAATCACAAATTATTTAATTGAAATTAATTTTAACTTATTTTTCTGTGAATTTATTAAGGCCCCAAATATATTAAACGCAACGTAACGCCAAAGAATTACATTGAAAGAAAAAACAAAGTCATATATATATTGTAATTTTGTTGTTGCCTTCTACATAAATTCATGTACCTCTTTAAAATTTTCAACGCCACAAGTTTTAAGGCGTTTGCAATTTTAATAGGCAATGTGAAATTCTGTAGAAAGTAATAACAAAATTACATAGGTTTTTGAAAAAAACAAATATCAGCTGATTTATGGGCAGTCGAAGTTGACATTGGCAAGCAACCTTCAGAGTACAGCATTAAAATTGTAATTTTGATATAAATTAAAACGTTGTTTTAATAGTTATTGAACAAAACGAAGAAAATCGTGCATAATATGAAGAAAAGAGGGGATAGTGGTGGACGTTATTGCTTTTGTTAACAAAACATGTAATTCTAACTTAACCTCAAATAAATGACTTTTTCCGTAAATACATACTTTGCATAAGCTTTTGATAATATTGGCCGTGGACTGCCGTGTTTTTCTTTGATGAAAAGTGTTAAGAAAAGAATTCTGGTTTTTTTTATTTAACGTTGCGATTTTTTGCGAGAGAAAAAAAAACTGATGCTGTTTGCAATGTTATCAGTGAAATTGATTTAAATAAGGTTTCAAAAAAAGATTTGGCTTCGCAAAAGCAAAAGGTACAGACTTTTTGTAAAAACTTATCTTTAAGTTGGCACAAGGCTCAAGAAAAAATTAATGAAAACTGATTTTGTCTGCATTGCTTGCACGCCATTTTATCTTTTTTTATATGGTGGCAACCCTAAAAAATTCGACCATACCAAAAATCAAAAACCCCAGCGTTTCTGCCCATTAAAAATTCTTAAATTCAAAATTTCAGCTAAATCGGTCCAAAACTTTGACTGAAATTATTTTTGGCCTAAAGAATAGGTCAAATTACCTAGTGTGTATTTTGAGGAACTTCCAAGTAAAGTACACGTAAAGCCCCAACCATAATGTGCACCAAAATTACAGCCCTTTGTTTGATTATTTTATGTTTTATTTAATTTGTAAGCAACGTTTTTAAAGGCAAAAATCGTTGATGAAATTAAAATTTTTAAAATTCTTCTTTTTCTATATGCATTACAATTTATTTTATTATTATTTTTTAAAAAATTTACAAACACCTGATTCTATGCGGAATGGGCATTTAGTTTGGCACTCTGCTTAAGCAAGTGACATTTGATGCATTTTCACGAGTCTCTCTAATAAAAACTCAAGACTTGATGGCTAAAACTTGAAGATGTGTGAACCAGCACTTGGTACATTATAGTTAACCACATATATTTTATGAACTCTGAAAAAATTATCAGTAGTTTTTTATCAATTAGAAAAATTGTTTAAAAAATATTTCAATTAATTTAATGTTTTTTTGTTGAAAGAAAATTCAAAATATAATTTTGATTTATTTTTAAATTTAAATTTTTAATTAATTTTTTAATTAAGTAACAGAAAATCTTAACTGATTTTTTTGTTTAAAATAAAATAATTTAAACTTGTAGAATGGTTGTTGGAAATTGTCAAAACCTGTGCCCATGTTCTGTAACTCTCGCGACGAGAAACTTTTCGATTGAAATGTGTGAAATATATATTGAAACCAACAGCTGTTTTTCTCACTAAACTGTGTCTGTAACTTTTTTGGTGAGTACTAGCTCTCACGTAAGAAAATTACTTGCAAATTTACAGAAAAAGTGTGTCTATAACATTTCTGTGAGAAAAGTTTAGAAACATTTAAAAATGCAAAATACAAAGAATAATAATAATATTTTGTTCTTGGCACATTTTTTTATTGTTAAATTAATTATAAAATAAAAATAAATTATTTATAAAATAAACGAATGTTTCCAAAGCTCGATTGCAAACAACAAACATTAAAGTCGCACTTTACATTATTTGGTATATCTGACGGTTGTATTTCCGCCGCCGTCGCTGAAAAATCTAAAATCTTAGTAAATTTTGGTCGCCGTCAACGATATGTGTTACTGGCGTTCTAAACTTCTGCAATGTCACATCGCCTTCGAGTGCAATGTTATGACTTTTATAACGTTACAACGTAATCTCTTTTGATAGTTTTCGACATGAGTTACAGACACACTTTTTTCTCACTTTTCGAGAAAAGATGGAATATTTTGTTTCACATATTTTCGATGCCAGAAGCTTTTACTAAAGTTAGCGAACATGGGTACTGGGCTATATTTAATTTAATCAATTAACACATTGTTTGAAACTGCAAAGTTTTTTGATCATGTTTTTACTTAAAATTAAAAATATCATTTATTGAAAAAAAAATATTCAAAATTTTTAGTAATCTCTATAATCAATTTGGTAATATGTGAAAAATCAACAAATTGTTTGCTTGATTCTATGAATTTGGTGTTTAGTAGGGTATTCAATTGATCTGGCTCTTGCTTTAATCGGTTAATCGCTTGATTAGTTAATTGAGGTTTTGGTTTAATCGGTTAATAATCGGTTAATTTTCTTATAGATCGGTTAACCGATTAATAAAGTTTTATAAATTAAGTAATTAGAATAAATAAAAATGGAAAATTATTTATTATTTGGAGTTTATTAGTAAACAAAACGATAACATAACAATTCTTAAACTAAAACGAACAATCAAAAAAATAATTCATAAACATGTAATACATATTTTTAATTTATACATATTATGTATATTAAAAAAAAATTTATTAGTAATTCCAATAGTTTAAGGAGAAAAAAAAATTCTGTCACTTATCGTAGATGTTGGAGAAATCTAACATAGTGCCATTAGAGTCCTGTTTAATTTTTTTTAAAAAATTTTTAACACTTCTAATTTCTTTCTTACGTTCTCAGGTCATCAACTCATCCTGACAAAGATCAGCATCGAACTGCAAAAAGTTTATTTCCGAATTCCTTAATTTCTGTTTTTGTACTGTATTTAAAGATTGCATTGCTAGAAGAAAATATATTTTATGAAAAAAAACCTGTCGATGTTTTTAATGTAAAATAATATATATTTTTTGTAAGTTGTGAAAAATATTTTGTATCAACGTTGTCCTTTTATTATTTTTATTTAAATAGACGGCCCTTGAAAAAGTCACCAAAAAAAGTGACGAAACGTCGGGTGAAATGTAATAAATTTGTTTTATTTACATCAACATCATTAGGTCTTATTAGCTTATAAAGAAAAATAAACGGAGAATTAATAATCAATTGGCCAAAGAAATAAATACGGATAAAATTTCTTGACTAAAAGTGTAGACAAATTCTTCCATCTCTAACTTCCTATTTGCATACACACATTTTTCAGTTTGTTTTAAATAACTTATTAACATTTTAAAAATTAATTGTTATTTCATCTACATTTCATTTAGAAAAGAATATCTAACTAGTAAAAATATTTATGGCAAAACTAAATTAAAATTAAATAAAATGTAAATGAATGTATAGTAAATGTTTCGAATAGAATATTTTGTTGCAAAAAAAAAAAAAATTCTTGTATGAAACTGTTGGAATATTAATTATTTAAATTAATTGCACTTAGTACAAGATTTTAAAATGTTTTACTACTTACTTAAATTTATTCATTTGAAAGCAGATACATTTTTGTTGTAGTCAAAAGTTTTTATAAAGTTAAATAATACTTAATTAGGCAGAAGAGCTAAAGCAACTTACAGTCGTCATCAAAAGTGAGGGACCTGAAAATTGAAGAATATTTTTGAAAAAGATTTGCAAAAAAGGGAAAACAAATGTCACATTGTCAGTGATGCCGCAATAATAAAAGAATGATGACAGTAAGATAATCGAAAAGAAATGGAATAAAGTGAGAGAGCAACATATTGTAAAGATGTTGAAAGATCTTAATTTTTAGCCCCATGTATTTCTTATGGGAAAATGTTAACATCTTCGAAAATTGATGGTAGATGGTAGATGATAGATCTTGACTAGTGTTAAAAGGCTATAAAGTCCAAACTTAATTAAATCATCATGTCTTTCCCTTTCTCTTGTCCTTTTTTTTCTTTGTTAACAAAGCGCATAAAATTTAATGAAAATATGGTAGCATTGTCCAGAGAATAATTTTCTTCATGTGAGAGCATAAGAAAAAACGTTCTCAAAACAAGTTAGAGTGCTATATTCGGCTATGACGAATCGTTGATACCCTACCCCGAAAGTTCGAATTATTCAGGAGTGAGCTCTATACACGCAGAGATAAAGTATGGTTGGGCATGTTTACGGCAACTACACTATATTTTTTTATAAAAATATATACTTTTGTCGTGCACAAAAAATTGTTATTTTTATTTGATATCAGCAATATTATAGTGACTGTAAACATTGAAATGTTTATAGCAATTATAAATTTGATTATTGTTGACTGAAAAATAATTATTTTTCATACAACTAAATAATGATAAATAATAAATAATTCATGATATTTAATAGCCATAACATGGTACATATACGTAATCATAATATGTTTAAGATGCAAACTATCTTTACTGTAATAATATTTTATTATCGCCATTTGTAAAATAATTTTGCATCAGTTGTGTCGTTTGTTTTAAATATGCCTATCGAAATATTTGTTTGTAAGTGGTTAAAAAATTAAAAAAAATACACAATAAAAAAACAAGATTTAAGAAATTAAAAAATAAAGAAATTGTTTTTACATTAAAAAATTGTAACTTGCCACAAAATAAAAAATCGATGCAAAAAAATTGAATTTTTTTTATTTTTGTGAAGGTCATCACCTGTATCATAATATGATTACGTCTAAACTTATTATGATTACAATGACAATAATATGATTACTTCTATTACTTCTTAACATTTTCTGATTAACAGGATAAGAATATGAATAAGGGAAAAATATTATGATGTAATATGACGAATATATTTAGTCATAATATGATTCAATACTAATCGTAATATGGTGACTATAATCATAAATCTTATCATTATATGTTGCTCTTAGAATATGTTTACCACAACCATGTTTTTTCTCTGCGTGTATGATATCTATATATTATTAATTTATCTTTATAAAAACGGACGTCAGTATTAAAATTGGTTGCGGTTTAGACCCATACTAAATTATTGACCGACAAGTTTTAGGCTTTTCTTTTAAGAGAATTGAACTAGCTTGAGTAAAATATTATGATTCGTTTTAGCCGAACTTAAATATTTTTCAGGAGGGAAATTTATATTTGAGCCATGGTAAGTTATAAAACAATCATCCCAAAATTCTGCAGAGTGTTTTCTGGTATTAAAAAACATTAATTTCAAAAAATTTCAATACAGCTGTGAAACTATTTTAAGCGTTTACAATGAATTTCAGAAGGCTGCTTAATATGGGATCTAAGGTAAATTATGGACCGAATATCACAAAACTGCATGACATTTTTTCTGGCCATTTGAAGCTAAGATGTAAAAAAATTTACCGCAATATCTGCTACGGTTTTAGGCTTATTAAAAAAATTTCCGCGAGAGTCATAAAAAACCAGCGTTTAAAAAACTGCAGTCAAAGCAGAAAAACTGACATTCCTTCCACTTCTTCATGTGTCATTGGCGAAAAAGAAACTGTTGCTTTTATTTCGAGTTCATGAAATGTAAACAGTCGCTGTCAATCCAACTCGAAAAGCGAAAAGTTGTACACAAATTTTCATTCGTATTCGAATTTCCACACTCAAAAAAAAATTAACTAAAACTTAGAAAAATTTACTAAAGTTTATAAGCAATGGCTGTCGTATGGCGCCAAAGACATTTTTTACAGCAAGTAAGTACAAAAATTTCTTGTTATTAAGAAATAAATTTGATTCACTACTACATTTAAATATTAAAATTTGATCAAAATTTTTCTCAATTTAAATAACTGTTTACTAAAAAATATAAGGTTTTGTTCTTATACTTAGTTTTATAATTATCTTAAGATTTCCCTTAAATATGTTAAAATTTCGTTTAACTTAGTTCAGATAATTTTAATACGCTATAGGAAGTAAGAAATCTTTTCCAAACTTTAAGTTAAATAGATTAAATTTTTTAACTTAAAATAATGGAAACTTTACCTGAATTAAGTAAAAATGTTCCTAAAGCTTCCACCCTTTAGTTTACTTCGATTAAGTTAATATTTTTGCAAAAGGTAATAAAAAAAATACAGCTTTCCAACCCACCCATTTCATAAATGGGAAATATTTAGCAGTTGTGGATTACTATTTTTTTAAATTTTATATATTTTTCCTTTTTAATGGGAATTATATTACTTAGGTACATTTTTTGAACTGTAATGAAAATTGTTTGTTTTTACAATGTTATTTCCTTTAGTTTAGTTAACGTTAACCTAGATTTAGGAATTTTCTTTCAGTAAGAGTTTCTTAAAGTCAATTAATTTTTCTGTGTAAATTTATAACCTATTTTGAAGTAAATGAACTATTATATTTTTACACATTTTAAGGTAGTTTTATTGCATTTTAATAAATTTTTCTACATTTTAATAAAATGTTACTTCAAATTAAGGAAATTTTTGAACTATTTTAAAGAAAATCGTTTTCCTTTCATTAAGTATGTGTCTTTTTTTTTGAGTGCAGTCGTATAAACCGAACTTCTGCAAAATCTTATATCATTCCTGGGCATTTATCCACCAATTATGTTAGTTTTTGTAACAAAAATATCAATTTTTTAGATTGGTGGTTCCAAATTTTGATTCATAGCTCTGATCCTACTGAACCGATTTTGCATGATTTCAATCCCCAACTGCTTAAGATAACTACAAGCAATTTACGACCAAGCTTGTTATTTTCTGTTGTGTTTTTCGAACGTGAGCGTGGTTTTAACAGACCAACACACGAACAGACGGACATTGCTAAATCGATTTAGAATTACTCAAGGATCCAGAATGTATTTACTTTATGGGTTCTGAGATAAATAATAAAAAAGTTTCATACGGAATGACTAACTTAGAATACCCTTAATCACCACTTGTGGTGGTGGAGGGTATAAAAAATAGAAGTTTATTTCACGACGCCATCCTACAACAGGTTTATTGTAGTCTGTAGTCTCGACGCAGTTCGGTTGGAACATTTATTTTCGAACTAGTTTGGATTTTGTGATACACCTAAATATAGACTTTTATTAGGATAACATCAAAATCCCGATTGTTTAAAATCCCAAATTTTTGAATTCTGAATCTCAAAATTCTAAACTTTATAATCCCAAACTTTGAAATTTGAAGTCTAAAGCTATGCAGATAAGTTTTAGGAAGCAATTTGCAATTTTTAAATTCAGGATTTTGGAATAAGGGAATTTAAGTTTGGGACACATCACCCCAATCCTTTTGGCTTATTTTGAGAAATAAATTCTTAAGTACCAGCTATATTTAAAAGTGCTTAATCGATTAAATTAAAATTAATAATAAAAAAAAAAAACAAAATAAAGTACATTTTTTTTATTTCCAAAAGACGATAGGGAATACTAATTAAAACGTATTTGTGTTTTCTAATTACATTTTACAAATTGTTAGCACAAATTTTTCAATTTAAATAATAATGAAAAAAAAAAAAACAGAAAAACTTCTCAATGCCATTGAATTAAATTAAGAAACAAGAAAATCCTTTCCATTCTAGGAATTCCAGGGATAATTTCAATTGATTTAAATCATCATCAAGAATTAGCACAGACTCATCATCAATTCATTTTCTTTACGTTTTATCATTTTTATTTTTTTTTTTATCCCTCCACAACAAAACCAAATATTGAAACAAAACAAGAGGAAAGAAACCAACTAAAGCAACAAAAAATATTAATTATTCATTACTAGTACAAATGATCTAGCAAACAACAAGAACAACAAGTAATACGTTTAATTAACTGAAAACAAATAAGCCAAAACAAAAATACTTTGTATTCGTATTTGCAAGTGTGTGTGTGTGTGTGAATGTTTTGGATGTGTATGAGTATGTCTACATTAAAAGAAGGACCAGAAAAACAGAAAAGGATATATTGTAATCTAATCTAAGTTCAACATAAATTAATCTAAATGAGAAAAACAACAACAAGAAATACTATTAAGGGTTTTTTTTTGGTATAAATGTGAGTGCTTGTAGTTGGCTGACAGGACGAGTTAATGCGGAGTGGTTGGCACAGATAATGGTGGCGGTGGTAGTACACTAGTGATATACTAACTGTTATAAAAGTATGTATCACAACTAGAAAACAAAAAACAAACAAAAATAACAAAAGTGCCATTGCACGAGCTGTATTAAACATTTAACGAATGAATGAATGAATGCATGTATTCAACTCATTAGCAAAACTTTCAAAAACTACGAACGTGTGGCCATGTATTTGTGTCAGTTTATGTCGGTGTGAAGGTTCGAAATCCGGTTGTATGCATATTAAGAATGTGTGATTAAAGGGATGAACAGTGTGTCCTACAGTTATCCTGAAAGGAAATATTTAGGCAATTGTAATGAAATAAGTGGAAGTTAGAGCCCAGCACATATGTATTTTTTAAAATTAAGCGCTTTGCAAACATTTTATCTACAGCACTAAAAACAAATACTGTATTGTACTTTCCCAATTCATGTAG
Organism: Pollenia griseotomentosa; assembly: GCA_963931875.1. NCBI lineage: Eukaryota > Metazoa > Arthropoda > Insecta > Diptera > Polleniidae > Pollenia > Pollenia griseotomentosa. The sequence continues at coordinate 15,176,686 of OZ007564.1, forward strand.
TGTAGTGCAGCTTGATGAATTCATTAAAATGCAAATAAATCCCAACTAACCCAACAAAAACGGAAGTAGAATCGAACCGTTTCTCAAACAACAAATGTTTGATAATGATTTGGAAATAACTTGAAAAGCATAGAATTCTTAGCAAAAAGAGAATATAATATTATTGAACTGATAACTTCTGATAACTTTATTAAAGTATTTTTATCCATTTTTAATACTTTAAAGAAATTATCAACAGTAATTTTTGGGAATACAAAATTTTAATTAAAAAGATTTGGTTATTCGTGCTTAATTCCCAGTTTTTATTCTTGATAAAAACACTTGAAATTTATTGTTGATGGGATAAGCTATTCCTATGCGCATTTCACTGGTTGCTTAGGCCAGATCAACAGGAAACTTCATCCATAAAAATTTTAGAAAAACTAAAGATATTAAACCAAATAAAACTGTTAAGCGTATAAGAATTATAAGCAACAGCTCTACTTGTAACAATATCAAAGTTTTAATAAAAACATCAACAATAAACAGTGAGTTTATCTCTTCTTACATTCCCCACTATAATTGATTGGAATTTTTCCAACATTAATTGTAGTTGTAAGTAGGTTAAGAAAAAACAAAATGCAAAAAAAAACTTGCAAAAAGCATGTTTCCAGGTAGTTTTTTCAGGCCGTGCACTTGCCAGTTTATTATCAAAAGTAATTTTTGGGAATACAAAATTTTAATTTAAAAGACAGACAAAGGTTTACTCTTGATGATATGAAAAAGTATTTTTTTGATGATGCAAACAAAAATTTATATAATGTAGTTATATAAATTAAGTTTTAAAAAATATTATACCTATGAATAACAATGGAATAAAAACAACAATAGAATTTTTCATTTTTTTGTTTTAAATAAAATTAAAAAACAAACGCTTTTTTATTGAAAATGTTCAGGTTTTTAGTGCATATTTTTCATTTTTTTAATGCATATTTTGTAGTTTTTAGTGCATATTTTTAATTTGTCATCCCTATTAATAAGATTTCTGTATGACGTGCTAAATTCTCAATTTTTTTATATTTGATAAATACACTGAAATTAATTATTGAGGGAATGCTAGCTTCTATGCGCATTTCACTGATTCCTTTGGCCAGCTCGTCGGGAAACCTTTTTCAAAGATTTTAGAAAAGCTAAAAATATTATAAAAATAAAACCTTAAAGCGAATAAGAATTATAAACACTCAAAGCCTTACTTGTAACAATATCAAAACTTTAACAAAACACCAACAATAAACAGTGAGTTTATTTTGTTTTTCCGGGTCCATGATTGCCAATGGGTCCCATATATGTTACACTCTCGAAAAATTTTCTGTATAAACTGTGGTGTAGGTTATCAAATTTTTGCAGATACAATTAAGTTTTTTAAAAGTGAATGGCTGTTTTTTCTGTTTGTGTTAAGTTTTGGGCTTTGCTGTATTCCGATATCTGAAGTAAAATTTCATGACCAACTTTGTAGGACATTTCATTCCCGCCCTCGCCCTCTTTAGGGGTTTTTCTTTCGACTGGTAAGAAAATAGCCAAAAATTAACACTAGAACATAAATATGTTTCGCCAAATAAATTGCCGTAATATTTTTTACAAAGTTGCCGAAAATCCTTTATAACTCAGATGTAAAGTACGCATAGTTTCATATACCAACACGAACAGATCAAAAGGGAAAAACTTTAGCCCCCTAAAAAAATTCCGATGTTATATTGCAAAACGTCGACACACGTATGTTTTATTTTGGTCTCCACTACCAGAATCCATTACCAGAACCCCGTTATTTTGGAAAAGTTCGAAATTTGTAGAACAGTGTTCCATATTTCGTGGTTCCCACTCGTCTAAGAAAACGAAAAAATCTGTTTTAATTTTGCATATTTGAAAAAGATTACTGATTGAAAAATATAAATTACTATTGCAAACAGTGTAGCATTGAAGCAAAACCTAAAGTTGAGAAAGTCAATACTCCCTATTCAAATAAAGTTAATGTTGAGGATTTCGTTGCTGTAAATGATGATAATGATGATTGCAATTATTATGAGAATAGTGATAGTTATTTTTGGTATGATAGAAATAACACGTGTATTTTCATTTAAATTATCTCTGAGTGAGTAAGTTGTTAAGTTTGTCTGTCTGTATGTCTCTCTGTCTGTCTGTCTGTCATGCTTATAAAGGTGCTGGCATCCGTTAAACTCTCAATTAGGTTTTAAAGGAACTTTTCTGTAGTTTCTACAAAATATTGTACGTGGTGTTATGTTTGTATGTACATTCTTCCGGAAGTATTTTTGTGGTTCTTAAATTATCATTAATCGTTAGCATTGTTACTGTAATTATTTTCAAAGTATTTTGTCCTTTTGATTTGAATTTTCACAAGTAATTTTAGATACTCCAACTTATTTTTTACATTCTTTCATTATACGTCGTAGTAAGAGAGTTTTCCTTTTAAGTTAATTGATAGACAATTTTAGGGTTATCAAGCAATTATGGGAGGGTTTTTGTCTAAGGCAAAATATTTGTAATTTTTAACATCAGTTAAAAAGAACGTACAAAATTAAGGTTATTATTTAACTAAAAGGTAAAATAAGATACAATTTTGCCTTTTACTTCTATATAAAATTTTAAAGCTTAAGGCAAATTGTTCCTTATCAAAGAAATTAAAACGAAATAAAATATTTTGTCTCTATTTCTTTTCTGCGATTCTTTCTTAACATACAGAAGAAAAAGTTCTATGAATTTACTTAAAAATATGAGTAGAATTTTATTTTTAAAAATTTTTTTATATTATTAATATTACATGCCGTAAATTAATTCACAGTGTCGGTTACTAAAGGGTGTTTTTTTGTAGAGTGATACAAGTTTTAATCATAATAAAACATAGTAATATATTTTTGATATCATAAAAAATTTTTTTGACATTAATGTTTAAAAGCGCAATCTGGGTGTTTTTCAACAACTTTTAGCATTCTTGCCATCATTGTTTTGGAAGCAATATGGGCCAATGACTCCGCCAGCCCATAAAGCGTACCAAGCAGTAATTTTCTGTGGATGTAATGGTGTTTGGACAAAAGCTTGCGGATTCTCCTCATTTTAAAAGCGACAATTCTGCTTATTTACGAACCCATTTAACCAGAAATGGGCTTCATCGGAAAATAAAATTTTGAATAGAAAATAAAAATCAACATCAATTTGTGCTTCAGCCCATTTGCCGAATTATTTTGATTAAGAATTTCCACAATTTGCACGCGTTGCTCTGGTGTAAGTCGATCGATAATGAAATGTCAAAGCAAACTAAACAAAAACAACTATCAGCTGTTAAATGGGTAGTCAAATAAATCAGTGATGCCAACTCAAATTTGTGTCACTCCAAAATGAACACCCTTTATTACTATTTAAACTTGCCAACATTGATAATATTCAAATCATTATCACTATTATGTTTATCATCTCCATTATGCTTTTCTAACTAAAATCATACATATCTAATAACGTACTAGATAGTGAAGGATTAAAACGGAAACTGTTTAGTTTACATTGTGTATACATTTGAGCATAAATATTTTCCGAAATTAAATGTTTTAGGATATGTACTTAAACACAATATGGCAGGTTTTACATACATAAAGATGGTTAATGACATTAATGAGCGAAATATTATAAAACATATATTTATGTAAATATATATTATTCCTTCTCGTTCCTATATGGAGCATAGGGTTTTAAAGGAAACATTATCATTATGGTGTATTTGCTATATAAAATCGAAAACTGTGAGTTAAAAAAACATAAAGCCGCAAAACATTAAGAGAAAAGACAAAGATTAAAATTTTCCCCCGCAAATTTTGCAAATTTTTGTTTTCAATTCTAGTATAATAAAAATACAAAGTAAAACAAACAAGAATGTATAGTCGGTCAAGGCCGACCATTTGATATCCTGTACCACAGTTTATAAAGCAATGTTCGAAAATAAACAGTACATTATTAAGCGTTCGGCTCACACACCCAAGAACGATATCTATTTTTTTTTGGTGATTGTGTAGACGAACACAACCCTACACAGAAAAAATTTTGGTGAAAATTGTTTCAATTAATTCAATAATGCTGTTTTAAACAATTTTTTTAATTGTTCCAATTAATTTGCCTTAATTGAAAACAAAAATTATAATGTTTGTGTGTTTATTTGCAAATATGAAAACATACACACAAACTTCAAAATATTTTAAATTCTCAAACAATTTTTTAATTGTTTCAATTAGCTGTGTTGATGGAAAAAAATATTTTGATTTGTGTTTACGTTTTATATAGCCTCTTTTACTGGTGGTCAAATTTCAATTAAATCTATTGATTGAAACTGAACAGCAAGAAAAGCTCAAACTTACAAATGCGTTAATTGATATGATCAATTTGTTGGCAGGTGGAAAATCAGTAAAGAATTTAATTAATAGTACAAATTTCCAACAAATACGTTAATTGAAGTTAGTTTTTCATATTTTCTGTGTAAATAGCGTTCGTAACTATTTTCAAGAAAGAGCCGAACTTTATGTAATGTTCTGTTCTTCGCTAAAAGAACAGAACAATTGTAGTGATACGGTAGACAAACATTATATTTGAATGTTCTATACTGTTTCTTTATTTACATTGATAAAGAAATTATCAAGCAAAAAATTTGAGCAACGACCGCAACACGAACAGCTTTTGTGTGTATTGTGCATATGTTATGTTTGTGTTAAATTATTTTGCCGGGCTTTTTTTTTTTTTTTTAATGTGTATTTTGTTTTTAAAAAAATGTGTGGTTTTTTTACCAGCCAAAATCGACAAACATTAATGAGCCGAACCGAACAGAATGAAGTTTGTTGTTTTTTTAAAAAAGCCGAACGGAATAAAATGTTCTCATCTTTTGTTGAGTTGGATTAGAACAGCATTTTTTTGTGTTCGGAAGCTGACAAACAGGGAAACGTTATTTTTTTAATGATTTTCTGCACAAGCACTATTAGCGTTTGTGTTTTTTACAAATCTACCGAGCCGAACACTAAGGAGCAATATTTGGTGTTTATTTTCAAACACTGATATTTAGTACGATTTTCGAGAATGTACCCTTTTTTGAACATAGACCCGCCAGAACAAAATTATGTTATGAGGTTAAGATTCTTCTAAAACTTTTTTGTGCCAATTATTATTTCGATATCTTTATGAGATTTTTTGGCTTTAAGTGATTTTAGGAACGGAGTATATATGGGATGTATGGGTACACACAAGCTTGATATCACATAGTGGCTATCGAAGGAGTTATTGTTTCCAATTTGTATGTCAATCCCAATAAACATTAGGAAGTTGTGGCATTTAAAGCTAAAAGCGGAAGAAGTATTAATAAAAAAAGCTGCCAAAAACTTTTGGAAAATAAGTAAGATTGCCATAAATTAAGTCTGAACCGATTTTAATCTTAATACCAATATAAAAATTCATGTTTACAAGGACTATTCCGGAAAGGAGTTTGTGTGGTCGCCATATGCAGTTATGGACGATTATCACCATTTTCAATTGGCTACGCCCTCAATACAATTTTACATGGATAGACAACCAGTCACCCGGACGGATATCGTTAGATCAACTCATAAAGTGATTCTGAGTCGATCTGTGTACTAAAAGGTGTTTCTAGGACCATTATTTTTTGTTGTTACGCAAATCAGCACAATTCTAATCCTTTAAAGCATCACTTTATAAAATTCTCTAACTCTACCCCGTGTAAGTCCTTTTTGTCCCTTTTTTTTAAAGACAACCAAAATATGGTTGTGGCTTCTTGATGGAGGATTAATTTGCCAATAATAAACCAACCATAATATTGTTAAAAAAAATTTCGTTAAAAAAAGTTTTGTTGTAGCCGACGATAAAGTTGAAAAAGGTTTTTTTGCTGGATGTGGAATGCGAGAAAATATAAAATGGTCTTTATTTCATACTATTTCACAATTGGTGTTTAAATGTCTTAACAAATAGATTTTTAAGAGTTATATCATATGTTTAAAGAACTAATTCTCGCCAATTTTAGTTTTTCAATTAATGCCCGAAATTTTTACAAAAAGAAAGCTGGCCGTGTTCGTACCTCACAGTTAAATTTACCTATTTTACCGTTTATTTGGCCTACGTGTTTTAACTTCACTTTTCTTTAAAAATATGAAAGCTTCTACACCATAGATTTCTTTACACAGCTAGATTTGTTTTTGTAGATATTACGGGCATAAACCATTAATCAAAGATAAAATGAATTTTAATTAAAAATTTAATCAAGTGAATTAAACGTTTACTTATATCAACAACATTACTGAAACAATTTTGTTCATATTAAAAAATATTTAATTGATACTATTAATTTGTGCAAATTTAATAAAATTTTTTATTTAAATCAACTCCTTATTTTTTTTAGGAAACTTCAAGGAACATTGAATGTTATTTTTGTCAAGCTAATAGGGCCTAAAACCACGTTTGATGTGGGAGTAAGAAGCGTAGTTTCGGTACTATCATTTTAAAAAGTTGTTTTTAAATATTTGTACCGGAAAGGGGTCATATATGGAAACTTTGGTCAGTTAGTACTATTTACATTTAAGTTATTCTTAGTTTCGCATTTCCTCTCGTCACTAAAATTTGTTAAAGAATTATGGGATTGTAACCAATTTTTAGTAAAAGATTACTTACGTATAGGGTGTTTTAGTAAGAGTGCACTTTTTAAATTTAGTTTAATTTTTTTTTGTCCAAGTGGCAACTCTAAAATTAGGTGGCAGCTGTCACGTATGTTTATTCCGGTTATTAAAATTAAAGTGCTTTACGAAAGAACGATGCGTTATAATTGTGAATAATACCGGTTGTTTTTATACCCACACCACAACAGTGGAGAGGGTAGTATGGATTTGTGCTGATGTGTGTAACACCTTAAAATATGGATCCTGGACTCACCTTACAGTATACTGATCGACTCATAATCACTTTCTGAGTCGATCTTACGATGTCCGTCCGTCCGGCTGGCTGTCCATGTAACCTTGTGCTCAAAGTACAGGTCGCAATTTTGGAGATAATTTGATAAAATTTGGCTTATAGGTTCTCATTGGCGCAAAGACCAAGCCTATTGAAAATGGGCCGAATCGTAGCACCACGAGGGGAGATAGTGGCAATTTCAGCCTCTCAAAAACCTTCAAACCGATTTTAATGAAATTTAAAACATAGATAGATCCATATTTATATGGGCACATAAGCATGATTCTCCATGGGTAACGAATAGGGTGCACTCTCGTTAATGTGTTTTGTGGTGTAGGGTATCATATAGTCGGGCTTGGCCGACTGTACTTTCTTACTTGTTTTTAATGAAAAAGTGTATTCTTACTGGGACATCCCTTATTATTACTTTCGATGCTTATGTTTAAAAAAAAACCTATACCTGCTAAAATTTTCAGGAATTATGCGGGAATTTAGACGATTCAGTTAACCTTACAAAATTTTGCAAGTCTTTTATGTTAATATAGAGTTAATCTGGTTATGTTATATCACCATTTTAGGACTGTTAAGCGATTTTTGCTTGTCGAACTCTTTAAAAAAAAGATTGCGAATTACAGGTTCAGATGGTTATTCCTTTGAAAGAAATATATCGAAACTCTTAAAACGAATCGCAAATCGTATATTTAATTTTCATCAAAATATGCTCCCAATTTAAAATTCCAACAACACATTTTAGTTTCGTGACACTTTTTTTGACAACACACAAACACGGTTCGTTTTACAAGTACCAGAGCTATTATGTATTCTAGCTTTCAAATTTTGGACATTAAAATTCTCCACTTAAATTCGGTTACATCAACAAAACGTACGCAACATTCCCATCCCCATCCACATGCACTTTAAAACTTTAATAGCCATGATATAAAGTAAAAAGGATACTCGCAACCACAACAAAACACAATCGTTTTGTAAGGCGTTTTATGTCTGTCTGTCTATCTGTCTATCAGTCGATCTGAGTTTTTGTGTAGTTCATGCATGTAGTAGTTGTTAAAAGATATAAAGTTGAAACATGTAACTGTTAAAATGTTTAAACATTTATCTATTTAGACAATTTCCAACAAATACTAACACTGTTACAATATATACCAATTGCATTCTGCTAAATAAACACTCAAATGTTATACATGTACAGTACTTGCTACTACTACTAATACTACTACTACACATGTACATGTTTAGCAATCAGGATAACTGTCACTGACACTCTGACATTAAAAACTAAAGTGATGCTGCTATTTGAAATCATGATGATAGTGATAAGGTTGCTAGTGTTATTTTTGTTTATAATCATTTTGAAAATAATGCTGATGATGATCATAGAAATTAAACAAAATAAAATAGAAAATTTTTTTTACATACCATTTTGCCACAATGTCTGGTAGAGTGTGTACATGACATTTTCTTTTCTACATAAATATTATAGAAGTCATATGTGGCATCCATCACTTTTTTTTTTGTATTGCATATGATTATGTGGTTCAATGGCAAAACAGGATAATAGAAACTGTTGTTTAAAATACACACATTTGTGTAAAAACAAGTAACAGATTTACAACAAAATGGAATTGTTTATTCGGTATTTATTAGATATTGATGAATTAAAGTACTTATTTATTCACCCAATTTAAATCTTAGTTTTAGGAATTTAAATACACATCGCACACTAAATCAGTAACAGGCACAACATAAAATTTATCAAAATCGTTTTTTTTTTTTATTTTAAGAAATCTATAGCGACCACGAAAGTGTTGTTTGCATAACCGTCTTCCTAAACTTTTCTTCTTTAACATTTGTCAAACTCAATTTGATTAAAAATTACAGCCATGTTTTTGAAGCCAGTTTTCTGCCTCTCTTATTCATTTTTTAATTTCGCGTTGTGCCTGTTTATGATTTAGTCCCGTTTTGCAACTTACCGACAGCTAAAGGTAGGATTTTATCGGCCGTATAAAAAGTGTTTCATTATTACAACTTTACTTTAATCTACCAGGTAGGATAAACCTTAATTTACTTTATCGCTCACTTTTGGTTAAAGTAAAGTTAAAATAATGGAACAATTTTTATAAGGCCGGCTTAAGTTTACTTTTAGCTATCGGTAAGTTGTGAAAACAGGCCTTAGTGTGCGATATAATTTAATGAAGATACTTAATTAAAATATAATTTTACTACTATTTTTGTCATAAAAAGATAGTTTTTGTATCATTTGCTGGCACGCAGAAAAATATAATAATGTAAAATTAACATGGCGTAATATTGATTAAAAATCATAGTAAATTGCTGCAAAAGTATGTGTGGACTTTATTTAAAATTTTTATTGTTTCATATTAATTTTAAATGAAAAATGCTAAAATAACATTGTTCAATATCGAATCCATAAAATACCGTTTTACGTGTTTTGTGTAGAATCAACTCTTTTTTTCATATTTTAAATAATTTATAAAGAGAAGAAAAATAACCGTATTATTTTTTTAAAACCATATCGGGCCATTCCGCTGGTGTCATTTAGTTGTGAGTGATTCTCTAAACAAAAGTGAAACCAGGCTTGCCAGTTTAGCACTTTTAGTGCTAGGTTTAGCACATTTTTTTCTGATATAGCACTAAGAATTTCGAAAAAAGTGCTAAGTGCTAGTTTAGCACATTTCTATAATTATTTAGCATTTTTACCACTTTTTTTTTAAATCCCAAAACTACTTAAAAACTCACATAATCAATTCAAGAAAAATACATGGTACATAGTAGGCATACCTATAACTTTTTACAATTTTTGCCAATAGGAAAAATGGCATAGCAAGTCGAATAGAGCATAAAAAGTATTAAGACCCATTATATATATTTTTTCGAAATCGCAAAAAAGTTTCCGCACCAAACGCAATTACTGTTTTTTTTATAAGATCATATAGCCATTTGTTTTATCATTAAACTTCAAAAAATGTAATATGTGAAAAAAGTGATATAAGTGTATATGGGCATTTCCCCAGAATGGTCTACCAGGATGAAAAAATAAAATGTTGATAATCTTTGTCTTTTATTGTTTATTATTATAAAAAAAAGTCTATGTTGTTATAAAAGAATGGTTTCATAGCATATCTCAGCTGTTTTACTTGAGGAAATTGCACTGGAAACTGGAACATTTTATATTTTCTTATATTTTCTACTTCTAAAGACATTTTTATATACTTATTTAAAATGCAAAAAATATGTTATGTTTACACTCTTTCTACATAATCTCTCCATTACAATCAGTTGTAAAAGGAGTATTAAGTTTTTTTGTTAAGGAAATTTAAGGATATTTATGGGAAAATGCATGGTGATAATATTAAAAAAACATATATGTCAAAGTGTCACGTGCGTAATGTCACGTGCGTAATTTACAATTTATTTTTTTCTTCGCCAACCCATGCATAGTTGCTTTTGAACAAAACATGATTATAAAGGCCCATTACTAACCTTTATAAAAACATTTTTTCCGAAATAAAAACCTCCTACAATTCACTTACTTTCGCACTTTTTCTTACGGTCCTAAAAGGCACTTCTATTTTTGTCACGTGAGTAAGTCAACTTTGATTGCATGGCATTTGGGTACCCAGTGCTCAATTTACCATTTTATATACTTTTTAGAAAGAACTCATCACAAACAATGTAACGATTCTAGAATTCATTCTAAAATTCCAATCCACTTCTATTTTTTTAATATTCAAACACAATAAAACGCGTACAAATGTCGCGTGCATAACCAGAGAAACACCCATATATGAATTGGTCAAAGCTTTTAAATACCTTAAAAAAAATTAATTACCCTAGAATAAATTTGTCTTTTTTACTTATTCCGGAATATCGATTGGAATTATTTGTAAATTTGTATGTGATGCTTAGAACGAAGTCTGGTTTTCTGATCATACTTTCAACAAAAATAATTTCGCTACAATACAAAAATCATTGTCCGGCTTTAGAAAAGCAAATAAATATTTTCTCTGACATTGGGCCAAAAAAACCATCAGCTATTCAGGAAGTAACCTCCTATTTGATCAAATAACTATTGGATGGGCCTTGCTGAGAACTAGAATGAAAACAGAACTGTTATGTTTAGTTATACACATAAGAGAAGGTGCAAAATAAGACAACGCTTGACGATATTGTTAAAAAAAACCGGTTCATCTAGAAAGTAAACAGAAAAAAATATCTCAAGAAAATTTTTAACAACACAGTTTGTTTAAAATAAAATTTTGGGTCAGCAAAGTTTTTTTTTTAATTTAATGAAACAATTTATTAAAATTACACTTTGCAAAATAGCACTAAAAAATAAAACAAATTTAATAATTAAATATTTCTTAATATTCAATAAAAAATATTTGAATCAAAGTAAATACAGTTTTTTACAAAGCTTGACCATTTTTTAATAGCTCATAATTCTCATTCGCTTAACAGTTTTGTTTCTATAATATCCTTAGTTATTCCAAAGCCTTTGGAAAAAGGTTTCCTGATGGTTTGGGGGCTACTCTCTATTGCGATGCGAAAGAAAATGGTAGCAAATCTAGCGATTGGTACTCTTTAATGCATTTGCGCATTTGTCTTTCGCTTCTATTAATTTTTTTCTTTTCGCAAATCATCACTAATTATTTTATTTAAATTTTCCAATTTCAAGTATTTTTATATATTTTATTTATTTATTTATTTTCATTTATTCATTAATAATCAAAAAGCCAACATTTTAGCATTTCGTTACTGTCAATCTGCGCCATCTTTCATTTTTATTGCCAGTATTGCTTCATTTTCAAAAAATTTTGCGAATGTGATAGGAGTACCAAGTTGGCATTTAGCTTCGCATTGAAACATTTGGTTTTTTACACAGAAAGAAAAACACGGCATAAATCAAGTATTTTATGATTACTTTAAGTACGACTCGTACTTTAAAATAACGAATGACACTTAACCGTACTCAAAACAATCCTAAATGGGATTCATTTCGAAAATCAATCCCGGAATTTCTTGAAATAAGTATAAAATTCTTAAATCAAGTAAAAAAAAACAAACTTTCCATTTTGGGCAAGATGTTGGTGTTTTATCATTCTGTATGGTGTAATACGGCTTATTTCAAGTACGAATTCGGTATTGAATATGGATAAGTTAAGTTTTTCGCGATTGAAAACCCGTACTTGAATCAATCTTTCTGAACTTGATGCAAGAAAATGCGTACTCATCGTACTGTTAATACTGCTTCGGGTTGTTTTGAGTACGGATGGATTGATTTTTCTTTTAAGTATAAAGACACTTTTTCAGGGATGAAGTTTTTCGAGTCTAAAGTAACTTTTAACAATATTTTATATTTTTTGTTTGTTTTACATATCAGTTAAGCAAACGAACAGGCCATAAAGCACTTTTGTTCACTCCTTTAGTTAGGAGATCTGTAAAGTTGCCATTTTGTCTCTTATTTTTTCAATCAAAATTGACGACTATTTTTATATATGATTAATTTGGGGGCTATGGAAGAATGTTAAACATTGCATTTATATCAATATTGCCAATAGAGAGGGGTATATATTTCGGCGTACATAGCGATATATTTTTCGACTAATGGGTCCCGATATATTTTTTGCATGTTAACCAATTTATGTTTAAGAAGTGGTATATTTTTTAAGATCTAAGATAAGTGTTGTAATTTAACTACTAAAAATTTAATTATTATTGTTTTTTAGGTCTGGGCTTCTAAAATAAAAGAACTTTTTTTGATATCGCACTACTCTAATACTATGCAGGACTCATTTCTCATCCATTCCATAGTCTAACATGTATTGCATTAAATTTTCTCCAGCAGTGTTTTTAAAAAAATTAACTTCATATTTAATTCTATTAAAATTCTATTAAAGTTTTTTTGTTTTCTGATTTTCTTCTCCACTAATCATTGTTTTGTTTTGTGGAATTTTTTTCCAATGTGCTATTTCCCTGTCGGACATTCAGTTAACTTTAAATTTACTCAAAGCTAAATATTTTCAAGTAGTGGTGGTTGATACGTGCACTACTTTTATATGGAAATAACTAACTATTTTAACATTTCGATGTCCTAGGAAGTAGTCAATTGTCCGACTCTGCACTACTTTCAATTAACTTTAAAGTTAGCTACCTATCCGTTAACTTAAAGTTAACTTTTTGTAGCTAGATATAAACTTACTACTTTAAGTTAGCTTTAAGTTATGTTAGTTTAAGTTAAGGCTGATTGTTACAAACTTAATATTTTTAAAAATAATGACAATAAAAAAGTTGTAATAATGCAAAGCTATAAATCACCTGTCGAAATCGAAAAATTGTATTAGTTATTTTTTTTAATTATACTATAACCTGGCCTTAACCGATAACCAATTTCTACTCCGTATATTGTTATAATGGCCCGTAATAAATTAAGTCTTTTGTGGGTCTTGGAGCCGTTTGTTTGCCAATCGACTTGGTCTCTATACTTAAAATATACTACACAGTGTTTGAATACACTTTGGTTACTGTAAATTTTGCATTGCGTAGTAGTTGGCTTTAAGTTAGTCTATACAAGCTAACTTAAAGTTGTTTTTTTTTTGTAGTTAGCTACTGTTCAATACATACACAAATGTAAAATATTAACTGCAAGAAAAATGATGTAATCTTCACAGACGTTTGAAACGTCGCCAACTTTAGAGTAAAAATCATCAATTACTTTGATTTGCAAATCGTATAACTCCAAAAAAAACGTCCCTTTAAGGTAAAATAAAGTTTCATAGAAAAAAAAAATTCAATTTATTTTATAATTTAAAAGATAAAATATGATAAATTTAAACCACATTTAAGAACAAACAAACAAAAAGACATTTAAATCCAATATATCATCAGTTAAAGATTAGAAACGAGCAAATAAGAGATGAATATTATAAAATGAAACCAAAATACACAAAAGTGAAAGGTGGCATTATAAAAGTAACTGACATGACAACGTTAAAATAAATTCGTTAAGCAGACACAATCGAAACTAAGCAGGGACAAATAAATGAAACAAATAGACTTATAAGCCAATAGTCACAAGTACACAATCCAACCCACACACACGCTTAACTACACTTAGCAATATTTGTTATATCTAAATGATACGAAAAATCCGACAAAAATTGACTAGCCCCAGGTCTTAAGTTGACGCGTCAGTGCCAATTTATACTAAATGCAAACAAACTCATACACTCATCCATACCCAAAAATATGTACATACATATATTCTGGCAAAAAAGGACACTCTTAAATATACAAAACATATACATACAAGATTTAAGCATCACAAAGACTAAAAAAAAAATCGAATAGAATAGAAGTGAAATGGCAACACAAAAGCATAAACTACCCAAAAGATAAGACGATTTCTACGAGTATTCAAATTGTTATTGTTGGTGATGTTGATGTGTTTGTATGTAGTAGTGTGATCAAATGTATAAATGTTTGGTTGTATCACATGTTTAAATGGCTGTTGGCATTTGGAAAATCTGTTTGCGAATCGTTAGTAAAACCGTTATGCAAAGCCAAAATAAATCCTTAACGAAAGTCAAACTGCAACACAACTCAATTCAACACAACTCCACTGAGTTCTCAAATTCAAATCAGTTTTAGTTAACAGCTTCATACAACGAACCACAGTGAATCGTTTTCGAATATTGACTGGGAAAAAATACGGTACAACAAACTGTAAAGATGGTGTACAAAGTTTGTCATTCCGTGTGGAACATTCAAACAAAAAAATTTATTTAAGAGAAGAAGCCAGGTTTTTTTTATTATTTTCGAAAGGTTAAAATTTACAGAAATGTCACAATATTACTTAAATATGTTAACTTTTACAACTGATAATATAAATATGGGTATTCGAGTACAAATAGAATTTTCGAAGCTTAGTTCGAATTTTCATAACTATGTTCGAATTTTCGAAGTTAACTAAAAGTTTTTCCCTTTGGCTGGCAATGATAAATAAATTTCAAAATACCTACATTTGTTCTTATTCGAACTTTTTATTCCTATATTAAAGACGTACTTAAATTTTATTTAAAATAATACAATCCTGGACCTTGAGCTCAATTTAGTACTTCTTTTAAAACGGGAACTATCGATTGTTATTATGAAAGTTCAGATTTAGAAATTGAAAACCATATCAAAATTGTTGATAATTTTGAAAAATGTTTTCAAACTTTTTTTTTGGATTAAAAACCATAAAATAGTTCAACAAAATAACCACAATACTAATTATTGTTAAAGCTAAGGCACGAGCACGATGTGTTCATTTGTCCTTCAAGTTGTGCTGAAAAAGGTCAACAAGAAAAAGAAAGACAAAAATGAAAAAACAAAAAAATGTACTTTGGACTTCAAGAAAAATTCTTGACGAAAGTACGAAAAACAGAAGTAAGGAAGAACATGTAAAATCAATTTAAGTGGATAATCATTCAAAAAAGCAAACTTCGATCTACCAAAGGTTAAAATACAATTTGGTTTAAGGATTGATGTTTGACTATTGACGTCAGCAGTCGTTGATGGCTGCGAGTGTAAAACGGCAAATCCATTTGAGAAGATCGAGTGGTTGCGATCGAAACATGTCATGGTAACCTGCCGGCCGCGGTTCTAATCCCGGCCACGGTCAAGAATGAAAGATTATCAATAACAATTTTAATTAATTTTCATGTTGTAAAATTCCTTTCTTCATAAAAATAATTTAATGAAAATTAAATTTAATGAACTTAAGCCTAATTAAAAATATTAAAAATTTGGATTAAAAACTTTTTTTTATTTTAAATCAGCACTTGTTCTTTGATTAAAAATAGCAATTACTGGGATTTATTTTAAGAAGTTTTTGTTTCGTAATTTTAAACTAAAAAAGTGGCTACAAATTGTAACAATTTTTTAATTCTATCGATAAAAACCAATTTATCAGGGGTGTCATAGAAACCAATCTTATCGGTATTGGATTTGAAACAATAAAATAACACAAATGTAAACAGCAAATGCATTGCAAGTAATACAACGTTGGCATTTATTTGATATGTTCACTGTATAACCACTTCTTACTTTCTTTTCTATTATTTTCCTTTAATTAAAAACACAGGTTTTAACAATATTTTAGCGCAATAATCATAATTTACAAAATTCTCAAACAAAAGTTGCATTTAAAGCTGTAAACACATGAGCAAAAACATTAAACAGATAATTCGAATATCGGTTTTATTTGTATTCGAAAATAACAAATCCGACTTGTTTTCATGACACCAAATGAATTCAATATCGGTTTGCAAAACCGACAATCAGATTCTATGACACCCCTGTATAATTTTTGAAACTATGTTTCAAAAAATAATTTTCGAACACTAAAAACTTTCAAGTTTGATATAAAACAAAATTAAAAAATTAAGCTACGTTCACAATGATAGCAACAATTTCTTAATTTTTCCAAAATTATTTAAAAAAAAAATCGTCAGTAGAAGAAATTTTAGATTAAATCTTCAAAACTTCTGATTGACTTTTAAATAATTGTTACTTATTTTTAAGGTTTATCGGAAAAACTCAGTTTTGGTACATATTCGAATGATTTTTGCCTCTACTCTTGGTATCACAACCAACTTTCAACAATTCTAAGAAAGTTTTTCTTAAAAAGAGACTAATATTTGTTAAAATTTTCTTAAAGACCGAATCACTGTGCGACCGACAAATAGACATTCATCTTAGTATTACTACTTACTAGTGGTTTTAATATTTAAACGTCATGTTAAAACTCTTACTACAAATACTTTGACAAAACATATTGACACATACAACGTACAACAGACACATTTCTGTGGATGTGTATGTGTGTATCAAAAAGTATCAAGGATACAAAATCACCGGATGTAATGTCACCAAGAAGAGCCAAAAAATCAAACTCAATAAATGAATAGATTGAACTTATAAAAGTACATGACCGACACACATACATACCAGAGCAAAAACTAAACTAATAAGGACTTCATTGTTGTCGTTGTTGTTGTTGTTGCTGGTGTCCTTTTTATCAAACTAAACTCCATTTAGTCGTCTACAGCACTCTTAGCTTTCATGGCGCAAAATGATAGAAACACAACTACAAAAACCCAAAAAGCTTAAAAAATACAATAAAAAAAAAATGCCACACTGAACACAAAGAATAGTTAATTTTGACTTTTGTGGCATGAGAGTATCAATAGCATTAACCAGAGCAAGAATCCTGCACAACCTCCTCAGGTGAAAAAATATTTGGCATACAATGCAAATAATAGTGAATTGGCATAAAATATAATAAAATATCTATCTATTCAAGGGAAAATCAAAAGAAGAAGAACAAAATATATGATGGAAAATTATAGAAAATATCACATTTGTCTTTGATTTTTAGATTTGTCTTTTTTTTGGTTCGTTTTCTTTCTTCTTTCCCAGAGCCCTAGAGCATATTGCTTATGCAATAACAATGTCATTGTTAGAGTTTTGCTGAAATTATGTGGGCGAGGGAGAGAATGAAGAACATTTCCAGCATGGAGAATTGATTGATTTAAAGCTTAGACTTTGATACTAATGAAACTATAAATCATAAAATCAAATACTCTAACAGACACATTTATCATGACACTCAGAAACTTTTCGCGACAGGTTGAAGCTGTAAAATGGATTAAATTTGGCAGTAGCAAAACTTAAATGTCATCTTTAAGACTACATATATGAAGTAAAGGTACAAAATTTAACATTTTTTTTCAATTTTAAGATAAGAAAGATAAGAAAGTCTTTTGAAACCCGGGTAGAAGACTGCGAATAGGATGAAAATCTGTAAAAATGTCGCTTTTTTATATCAAAACATGTAGTTTCGAAATCTGTAAATGCTGCAGTGAAAATAATGAATTTAATAAAAATCGATTTTTTTTAGGAAAACTTGGAAATAATAATAACAATTTTGAAAAGATACTAGCGTACAAGAAAACTATTGAAACCTGTGATATCATTTATTTCTCCGAAGGATTATTTTTCTATTCAAAATTGTGATTACTTCGATTTTTTACACAAACCGATTTTTTTCTTAACTATCGTTCGTTTGTATTTTCAACGAAAAACAGCGGATTTGCGACCCAATTACAATTTTCAGCACGTAAGTCGATCGGCAAATGCAAGAAAATGATCACGTTATAGTTTTCATAAGAATTATTGCATTTCTAAGAAATATTTTGCGATTACAAATTTCAAAATCAGTCAACTGTGTTGTGGTTGTCGATTTTTAAGAATTAAAATGCATTTAATTTAAATCACAACTTTACAAATGTTGAAAACGCTATAAACGATGATGATGAAACATCTTTCAAAATAAAAGAAAAGTATTCTAATATTAACTTTATAAAATGGATCAACAAAAACAACACTGTTGATTTCTGCTCGCAAGTATTTCAATATATATATATTTTTTAGCAATATCAACATTAACCAGGGCTGTCAGATGTGGCGATTTTTCGTCAAACGTGGCGAATCTTAAACTTAAGTGGCGATGCAATCTTGTGTTTGGCGACATGGCGATTTTTTTGGAGAAGTTAAAAAAAGTTGGCGATTATTTTGGCGATTTTTAACAAGCATTTAATTTTTTTTTTTTTTTAATATTTATATGAAAAAATTGATGAGTATGGGCTAAGTTTTTTCTTGAAATTTTTAATAAATTTTAAAATCGCAATACGAATGCAATTGTTTTAGGTTATAAATTGATAATATTGCCAGATACATAAGATTGAAAACATAAAAAAATTGTTTCCATAGAAATTTGGAATAAAGCTTAATCTTTCAATCATCGGATCTTTACCGAAAAACTTATTTTGCAAAATAAGTTTTAAAAACTTAATCATTTTCGATTTCATATGAAATGGTAGTTTTAAAATAAAAAAGGAATAATTTATGCTCGGTAGTATGCAAAAATAGTTGAATTGATAGCGAAAGAAAATCAGAAATTTTTTTAAAAAAGTTGCAAAAATAGTACCAAGCGTATTTTTCAATGTGGAGTACAGAGCGGAAAGATACGCAGTTTTTTATACATTTTGACTCGATTTTTTACAAAACAAAATCCAAAATTTCTTTTAAGCCTTAGTTAATAAATATTGAGAAAAAGTTAAATATTCACTTGATATTTTTGAAAACCCTGATTTTATAAAGACTCGAAAACGAGTCTGGGTTAGAAGGTAATTTTTGAAAATTTTTTGTTTAGAAGACTGAGATGACTTTAAGTATTCCAGTTAAATTCCAAAGATCCAATTTGAATGCACCTTTTAAGACATTAATCCTTTGCTTCAAATAATTACAAAATTTTACCATATTCTGATTCACACAGAAAATCACTCCAATAAAAACTAATTTTTTTGCATCAAACTCTTCTAATTTTGCATACTTGATTAAATTAATCTTTTTGCTAAATTTAATTAATTGATCTCATAAGTTCTAGGTTTTAAGATAATCAGCGTTCTTATGACAATTGCACGATTTAAAATCGCAAAACGCCAGATTTCTTAAGGTCTTCCGGAAGACTATTGCAATTTGAAGTCGCCAAACTTCTTGCGATTGCGGTTTACAGAACACGTATTATGCGATTTCAAATCAAAAGCACAAATGTTTAGCATTTTGCGATAGTCTACTATAATATAAACACAGTTCTAGAATAAGGCTAAATATGAAAAATTTAAATAAAGGTAAAATACACATGTATTCTCTTTTTTTTATAAAACTTTTATTTGGCGATTTTTTTTTACCAAAAATTTAAGAAAATTAATTTTTGGCGATTTTGGGCGATTTTTAGTATGCTATTTGGCGATGAAGGTGAAAAAAAATCTGACAACCCTGACATTAACTATAAAGTTGCTCTCACTTCCATGGTAAAATGCTAAAGTAGAGTGGGTATTTCTCCAAGTAAACATCGTTAAAAGTAATTTAAGAAATAGGTTACATTTAGCAACTGTTTATGCGATTTTATCAATTAAGAAAACATTTTTAGCATAGCAATAAAATATCTATCCCTCCCCTCAATAGTGGAGTATCCTCTTCGTTTGTGCTGATGTTTGTAACACCTTAAAATGCACCTTCAAGTATACCGATCGACTAATCACTTTCTAAGTAGAATTTTCGACGTCCGTCCGGTTGGCTGGCTGTCCACGTAAACCTCGTGCGCAGAGTACTGGTCGTAATTTTGGAGATATGTAATTTGATAAAATTTGGTACATGGGTTCTTATGTGGTGTAGGGTATCATACATGCGGGCTTGACCGACTAAACTTTACTACTTTATTAACGATGATTTAATTTTTAAATTCTAAAATATTGGTTTGCGGTTATTCTTGTGTAACAAATTGATCTCGACTTACAACTTCATTGTAAAAAGTTTTTAATAAATCCAAATTTTTAATAATTTTAATTAGGCTTAAGTTCATTAAATTTAATTTTCATTAAATTATTTTTATGAAGAAAGGAATTTTACAACATGAAAAATTAATTAAAATTGTTATTGATAATCTTTCATTCTTGACCGTGGCCGGGGCTCGAACCCGGGCCGGCAGGTTACCATGACATGTTTAGATCGCAACCACTCCATCTCCTCAGATGGATTTGCCGTTTTACACTCGCAGCCATCGACGACTGCTGACGTCAATAGTCAAACATCAATCCTTAAACCAAATTGTATTTTAACCTTTGGTAGATCGAAGTTTGCGTTTTTGAATGATTATCCATTTTAATTGATTTTACATGTTCTTCCTTACTTCTGTTCATAAAAATAATTTAATGAAAATTAAATTTAATGAACTTAAGCCTAATTAAAATTATTAAAAATTTGGATTAAAAACCATAAATAGTTCAACAAAATAACCACAATACTAATCATTGTTTTTAATAAATTATTTCTGTCTTGTTATTGAATTTTATTTAATATGTTTTTATTTAAAAATGTTTTTAGCCATTTTTTTTTTTTTGGTCACCAAGTTTTGGTAACACTGTTGTCGACAGAGCCGTTGTGTTGGAATATTAAACGAAATTTTTCTTTACAAACTAACACTAAATGTTTATTTATAATTACATTTTTTCAAAAACAACACCACAAATAAAATCATAAAGTTTTATAAAGTATTTTTCAAAAAATTCTATTCTATATTTTTTATTTCCTGCTTTATTTTGTTTAATGTTTTGTTTATAGCACTGAGTTGTATTTTATGGCATAATTTACATGATTTGCCGCTTTTATTTTCAAACGGGCGTTTAATTGTGGAATTGTTGATGTGGCAATGTAGTTATTTGAAAATAAATTAATGGATAACGTTAGAAACGTAAAACCTGCCGAGCGACAAGTTGATATTTTGTGGGTCGCTTATGAGAGCGATAATGCGTGACTTGTTATCGCTGGCTTATGTTGTCGAACGACATCGTGGGTAAGGCCAGAAAGTCATTACATATTTTATTAAAACTATTCTGAGTTGTATTAAAAAAAAAACTTTTAAACGCAATTTTACTACAAACATTTTTAATGGCCTTCGTCAATTGAAGAATAAACTCTCTTAAATTAATAAATTGTTGACGACAGTATATTAAAAGAGTTATTAAAAGAACTGCACTTGTAATTTGAATAATTTAATGGTTTCTCTAAACTTTTTTGAAAATCAATTCGGGATTGACTTTATTAACGATGGATTATCTTCTTCACTGTGTGGTATTCCACCACTTTAACTTGATTAAACGACAAATTATCTGCAATTATAAACTCTGTTTTAATTTCACAATTAAGAGTTGTGAACAACCGTTTCGCCTGAGAGATCAAGACCGCCGTAGGGATTAAGACCGCCGTAACAATGAACTATCGATTCCTCCTTATATTTTTAATGAAAGTGCCACAGGAGAAATGGAATTTTTAGGGCTAAAAATGCATTACAAATCAACTCAATCAGCAAATGAGTTTTGAAAACTAGTGTCACAATCAGAGAACCCCAATTAGAAAAAACTTTGCAGTTTACTATCCACATATTCGGCACAACATATTGTTGTGGGCCTCTTTTTTCAACAATGAAGATTAATAAATCAAAGTTGTGTTCCCAACCCATAAACGAGCATTTAACTAAATTAATTTGTACCACGCTAACGAAATGTTTACCAGTTTTCGAAAATAAACAGAACATTATTTAGCGTACTGCCCACGATATTTGTATTTTTTAGTGTTTTCGTATACGAACACAACCCTTAATACCGTGCGTAACTTTTTTCAAGAAAGTCCCGAACATTATATTGTGTTCTCTTGTTCGTTATAAAAAAGAACAATTGTAGTGGTTCTGTAGACATACATTATATTTTAATGTTCGTTAGTGTTTCTTTTTTACATTGATAAATAAATGAGCACACATATAATTTTAGCAACGACCACAGCACGAATAACTTGTATGTGTCATAGATTGGGGTAGTGCATTCATTTTGCAGTTTCAACTCACACTTAGTGATAGATCAAAATATTGCAATCATATTGTTGATGTTGAGTGATGAATTGAAAATTTGCTGCCTTACTAAACATGACTGATAGTGAGGTTAAAAAATTTTGCACTCAAAAAAATTGTTTGATTTAAAAAAAAACAGTCATCATTTTTGCATTAAATCTGCGTTTAGTGACTGAAAAAATTTACAATATCACTAAATTTTTTAGTTGTAGTTAACAAAATAACAATCATTACTAAAGCTGGTAAAAAAGAGTGCAAACGAATTTTTTGCAGTTTTATTTAGTGATATTGCACAACTGATTTAAATCAATATTTAGTGCACTACCCCCAACTATGGTTTCTGTATTGTGCACACGTTTTGTTTGTTTAGATTTGTTTTGCCTTTTTTTTCGTATACGTATTTTGTTTTTTGTAAAAAATTTTTGGTTTTTTTTTTACCAGCAAAAAAGGGTGCTAAGCACAACTGAAATGAACGAACATTAATGTGCTGAGCCGAACACAACGAAGTTTGAGGTTTAAAAAAAAGGAACGCAATTAAATGTTCTCTTCTTTTTGTTGAGTTGGATAAGAACAGTATTATTTTTGTGTTCGAAGATCACAAACAGAGAAACGTTATCTTTTTTAAATGGTTTACTACACAAACAATATTAGCGTTTTTGTTTTCCATAAATCTACTGAATCGAACAATTAGGAACGATTTATCATGTTTATTTTCGAACACTGATATTAACCCGATTTCAGAAAATGCACGGCCAAGTTACAAACACACGTTCCATCTACTAGCAAGCCTTAGCTTTTATGTAACAAAATTTAAATATATCGCACTTGATCGTAAAGAGGGTATTAACTCAAAACGTAATATTCATATCTACTTGCTGTAAATTTTGTCTAATTTTTGGTAATCAAACGGTAGGCTTAAATTAAATTATTTTTCGTATGTCTTTAATGTTAAATTAAAAAATATTTTGCTTCTACTAAAAACTTTTAAATTTTGAGGTAATACGCTCTTTTTGATCAAGTGCGATACGTATGTATTTGCTTGAAGACGTGCTCATAAAAATAAAAATTACATAACAACTGATATATGTATTTGGGATTTTAGTTTAAGTTGGCTCTCGTTACGAGAGATTATTAGACTTCGGTTCCACCTTTCAAAATATAGTGATAAAAAGACAATTTGTAAGATTTTAAATATTTTGACTTTTATGTGTTGGGTTCTAAGGATCTGTGATTTTCCAAAACTGATATTTTAAAAAAATTTTTCTTAAATTGGATAAAGAATTTTAAACTAAAATAATCTGAGTAATTTTTAAGCCTCAAAAATTACTACTTGAATTCTACTTTGTAAGTTTATTTGAGATAAAATCAAAAATAAGAAAGATTATAAATTAAATAGCAAAAGACTTTAAAGAGCGAAGTTTTATGGTTCAAAAGGCAGTTGGGATTAAGAACAACCTAGGGACAAATTACAGCATTTGATATCAATCAATATTTCAATACTATTAAAAAGCTTTCTGATTATCTGGTCCAAGCAATCAGTGAAATGGGCATAGAAACTAGATATCCCTCAACAATAAATTTCTGTGTATTTATCAAAAATAAAAATTAGGAATTTAGCACGTCGAAATCCAATTAATAATAAATTTTGTAGTCCCGAAAATAACTTTGAAAATAAAAAAAAAATTTCGATTAATATCGGATGCCATATTATGCCCCATAGTCTCCATCATATTTGGGGTCTCCAGAAAACCCATTTTATTTTTAACACGGACAAACAAGCCGACGGACATCGTCAAGTTAACTCCTCTACTTAAAGGGTGGTTAAATTGTAAGGGCCGATGTTGAATGTGAACCACACCTAAACGCCAAGTTTTTTCCGAATTTTATTTGACATTTCTCTATTTCAGACTTACTCAATTTGAACCATTGAGAGATACACAATCCAACAACGTGTTAAAGTTATCCAGACTTATTATGAAAATGGGCGTTCAAATCAAAATGCATATCGTGCACTTCGTAATTTGTGATGAGGTACATTTTCACCCCAGTGGATTAGTCAATAAGCAGAATTGCCGCATTTGGGCGAATGAGAATCCAAGAGTGATTGTCGAAAAACCAATGCACCCACAAAGAGTGACTGTTTGGTGCGGTTTATGGGCTGGCGGCATCATCGGGCCGTATTTTTTCCAAAATGAGGCCGGTCAGGCAGTTACTGTGAATGGTGTTCGCTATCGTGAGATGATAACGAATTTTTTATGGCCCGAATTGGAAGATATGGATGTGGACGATATGTGGTTTCAGCAGAACGGTGCCACTTGCCACACAGCTAACGAAACAATGGCTCTTTTGCGCAACAAATTTAATGGCCTTGTTATCTCACGTAATGGCGATGTCAATTGGCCGCCAAGATCATGTGATTTGACACCGTTGGACTTTTTTCTTTGGGGTTATTTGAAAGAAAAGGTGTACGTCGATAAGCCAGCAGCAATTCAAGAGCTAAAGGATGAGATAATTCGGCACATTAACGGCATAGAACCTCCATTATGCTTTAGGGTCATCGAAAATTTGGACCATCGGATGGAGGTGTGCCGCCGTGGTCGCGGCGCCCATTTGGCCGATATTTTGTTCCATACATAATTGAGTAATACCAATATATCATAATAAAATAAAATTACAATAATATCCTAAATAGTTTGTGTTTTATTCAAAATCAACATCGCCCCTTGAAATTTAACCACCCTTTATAAAGATCAGAATATACATGGTGGCGTATAAGTAATGTTATGGTTTAAAAGCTGAATAGATATTTTGTTTACGTCCTTTAATTTTTTTGTTTTTTAAGAATTAACTTTAAAAAACTTGTTTGTTAATTTACCAAAAAATCATTATAACTTAATTAATTTTACAAACTAGTCTCTATACTGCGAAAGGGATAAATTAGCGGGGCTCTTAGAAAACTTAGGATATTTAAAAATAATTAAGCTAAAAAAAATATTTTAAATATCGCAAAAAACAAGATTTATTTTTAATTTGGGAATATGGTCCTAAGTATCCCTACTAATAGATTTACATTCAAGAGAAATGAAACCTCAGGATTTATTTATGTTTGTATTTAAATCGGCATTTACTCAAATAAATTTTTGCACACACATCGAAATAGAAGGAAAAGAAAGTGAAGGACATACAAAAAAAAAAAAAAAAAAAAAATGTAGAACTTTCTATTTAAGGATCCAGCATAATTGTCATCACCATAAAAATAGCATAAAACTTTTTTATGACCCTTTCATTTGAGTGAATCCCAACACTAAACTAAGTCCTTACCAAGTTCATTGTGATGTGATGCTTGTTAAATGTTGTTGGAATAGAGAAAACAAAAAGAAAAACAAGTTTAAATAGAAATAAAAGTATATAGATTACTTTACATAGATACGGGTACGTGCATGTGTATATGTCAGCATTAGATTAGATTTGTAACTATGTATTACACATTTGCTGAATTTTCAAAAATTAAAACAAACTTTTTCTTTCCACAAACTATCAACACAAACATTCAAGTTGATGTTGAACAACATAGTAGTCGTCATCTTCATCGTCATCATGAACATGACGATTAGTGTCGCATTAAAAGCGAATTGTATTTACCACATCGGTTAACACATTTTTATGTTTTAATTTTAAAGCAGGAAGAGAGAAAAAGAGTAAAAGAGGACAGAAAAAGATGAGTTGTAAACGAAAAACGGATTCGCCGGAACACAAACTATATTTTATATTCGTGCTAATACTAATTTATAGTAATTAACAGCAACTTTTTCTTTTTTTTTTCTTTTTTGAATTTTGCAAAATAAACAGGAATAGAAAGAAAAGTTTAAAGTGCCAGTGTGACAATTTGGTTCATTTAACTTCTAGTATGGTGTAGAAATTCAAAAATTGTTGGAATAAATTGTGGAGGCGGTTTTAATTGAAATTTTATTTAAATAAGAAATAATAATTTAAATTAAAAGTGGTTAAATTCTTAAATAAAAACAGAATGTAGTAAAAACAGGTCTAATTATGATAAGTGGTTTCTATTAATTTTGCTTTTTGATTTTTAGCAAAATCTGCACCTTAAGGAAAGTAAAAGGCTCAGTGGATTTCGAAATGTGTATTATGTGTTTTAATAAGTGGGTATATAAAGCTAACTAAAATATTGGAAAATATTTAATACCAACACTCAGAGGATGCCTCCTACTAATGCAATGCTTTGTATTGGTATTAGGAAAATAGGTTACGAAGAGAAAGAAAGAGGGATTTTTGTTTGTGGACATTTAGTCTGAATTTTTATAAATTGCAGTCGACTGGGAAGACTTCTGCTGCGAGTTTATTCCACCTACGACTAGTTCGACCGAAAAATGAATTTTCTCTGTAATACGTTGTGCGATACATTGGACAACCCACAACAAAAGGATTAGATCGGCTGGATAGGCGATTAATAAGGCATGCCTCCGGGTCTCGAGGATGAGCTCGCCCATCTCAGCTGAGCACTTACAGTTGTAATATCGATAGAATAATTAAGCACAAACTACATTCCGAGGATGCTCCAATGAACCAATAGAGCTGGATGTCCTACTGTCGCTGGTGAGCTTTAACGCACTCCATTGTACTCCATTCGGAAGCTTTAAGATAGACCTTGAAGCACCTGCCCAAATATTGGCGTTGTATTCCATTTCGGTTGGATATAGGCAGTATAAATAATGAGAAGATCAGACGGAGGGAAGTAGTTTTGCACCGTTTTAAGAAACAAAGACACTTGAATGCTGCTTTCGACACTTGAAACCAAATTGGTTCCAACGATCATCACATTGGATTTTCATGCCTAGAACATCAGACGTGTCTAATTGCTCAATAGCTATACCACTCATGTATACAGATGATGCATACTCCACAATACCTCTCTGTGTTATCATACAACATTGGGTCTTATGAGCATTAAAATCGATCCTATTCGCAAGACGCCACTTGGAGATTGTCTGCCGTAAGGTCATTATTGGGTGTGTCGTTCATGTTCTGCCTCATTGCTTACAGTTAGCTTAAACATATATTTTGCAAAGAATTAAAAGAAACTTATTCTTTCAAATTTTTTAGGACAGACAATAAATTTCTACCCCCCTTATGCAAAAAAAAGTTAAAGTTCACATTAGTTAACTTTTTTTGATAATGTTTTCTATTTTTTGCTTAAAAAGCAAACCTGTAGATATATTCGGTTTATTTTCTAATAATCTAAAGAGTCCCAAATTAAAGTATGCGGCGTCTCTGTATATTTTGAACGGTATCAATATATCATATCGTTGGCTTAGAGTAACCTGCAAAATCAAATTTTAGCAGTATATGACAGAGTCATACCGTTCGAAAAATTTAAAAGACGCCGTACCGAGTAAGAAAAATATTTACTTCAATTTGGATCTCAATACATTATTAGAAAATAAGTCAAATATATATTACTTTGCCTTTTAAGGGAGAAATAGAAAACATTAGAAGTTTATCGTCTGTCCTGTAAAATTTTCTAAAAGTCAGTTAGCAGGCTTACACTCCATGGCGACGAAATGTTCTATATTAAATTTTTCGCCAGTTTTTAAAATTTGTTCTTTTCATATGATTTTTAAACTGAAGTTTTTATGTAAAAAATCGTTTTATGTCGGCACAAACATATAAATCAATTAAGAATTCAATTGGTCTCCCTTCTAGGAGAGCAATGCTTAAGAGAGTGATCGCAGCTTGTAGATAGATATTAATTCAAAACGACACACAGTGGTATTTTTTTTGGCAAAAAGTCTATTTTTTACAGTTATTTTTTAGAAATCTAATGATGCAATTCTGTAAAGAACTGTTTCATTAGTAGAAAACCATGATTTGTTTTCGAAAAAAATAAAATTTTGTATAAAAAAGAGTGTGTTAAAGTTATCTAAATATTATGCAACGAAAACTGATGAAAATTTTACTACATTTCAGTTGTTTATACAATAAATATGGTTCAACTACCAACAGTTTTAGAGCATTTGTATTAAAATATAGTATTTTAAATTTAATAGGAAAGAAAAAATATTTAAATTATATATATAGTTTAAGAGATCTGAGCAAATCAAAATGACTCCAAAAAATTTAGCATTTGCAGTTTTCATTAGAAAAAAAAATAAGTTAGCTCGGTCTACCTCCGTGTTGGTAATACTACTAAATAAAAATTTGGAATGTTTTCTTTCATTTTATGTAAAAAAATTCTGCGACTTTTTGCGATCGCTGAACAAACTTATAAATTTTGTGATAAAACTCACGTATTTTTTGTGAATATTTACAATAAACTGCAATGCATATTTACAATAAAAGGTTTTGTATACTTTTAGGCTTTTGCTTTTAATTTTTAATAACTGATTGACAGCAATATCGAAAAAGTGCATAACAAAAAAAGAAAAACAAAACCATATGATTATTTGAAATAATAATATTTGCCAAAAAAAGTTTTAGAAAATTATTAAACGTAACTAATATTTAAAATGGGTTCATTTTGTGTTTCATATAGTGAATTGTGCAAGGAACTTATAAATTGCAATAATAATGTGGATTTATTAACTGATTTCATAAAAACAAAAAACATGGTGCCTACTATTAAAGAAATTCAAATTGTGAAAAAATCAGTTCAAAGGCGATTTCTTAGTCACTTTTTTAAACGTTTGGCCGAATCTCACAGAAACAAATCATATTTCTTTAAGAAAAATTACACTTGGCTAAAAAGTACGTTTCAAAACAAAATAATTAATGTGTACTTTGAATATAATTGAAAATTTTTAGATATATTTGAAGTATATATAAGTAGTATAAGACGTCAACCACGTAAACATATTTTGGAACTAGATAATGTAGTAAAAGAAATGATAATTGATGAATTTAAAGTTTAAAATGAGTTTAAAAGTTTACTCATTTTGTTTATACTCAAATAAAATTATTCTTAAATGTGTAGAGTGGGTGGGTAGAGGGCGTGGCCAATTTCGATGAAACTTTATATTTTTCTTAATTGAGCTAAATAAAGGCTCAGAGCAAAATTTCAAAAACTTTGGGCCAAAAAAAATTTTGGGTTCTATGGGCGGTGGGTGGAGGGCGTGGCCAATTTTGATGAAACTTTATATTTTTCTTAATTGAGCTAAATAAAAGCTCAGAGCAAAATCTCAAAAACTTTGGGCCAAAAAAAACTTTTGGGTTCTATGGGCGGTGGGTGGAGGGCGTGGCCAATTTTGATGAAACTTTATATTTTTCTTAATTGAGCTAAATAAAGGCTCAGAGCAAAATTTCAAAAACTTTGGGCCAAAAAAAAATTTTGGGTTCTATGGGCGGTGGGTGGAGGGCGTGGCCAATTTTGATGAAACTTTATATTTTTCTTAATTGAGCTAAATAAAGGCTCAGAGCAAAATTTTAACATTCTACGAGCACTCCTTATATTTTTTGCCAAACATTGTATGGACAAATCCCTCTGTGCGGCATACAAATTTCATGGATATAAAAATGCAATTGGTAATAATCTGTTTAATTTTTAAGATGCAAGTTTTGCAATAAACGTTTTGCTGTATCCGAGCTCGAGCGCTGAGAGGACTTTTAGGTCCGGTTTTTGAGATTTGAGTTAAGTTGAAAGTTTTTAAAATTATGTAAATGCTACTAAAGGCAAACTTACACTTTGTTTTAATACATGCCAAAAACCCAATTAATGTGTTAAAGTCTGACAGTGTGAATGCAATGTGTAATAAAAATGACAAGTAATGCGAAAAAAAATTTGGCATCACATACCACTTTTTGAAATATTTTTAAGCAATAATACTTTTCAGCAGGGTTTAAAAAAACTGATGTCGAAACCAATAACTGTCGAACAGAATTCGAAAATTTGTGGACAACTTTTCGCTTTTTGAGTGTGTTTGACAGCGACTGTTTACATTTAATGAATCAGAAGTAAAAGCAACAGATTTTTATTGGCCAATGACATATAACGAAGTGGAAGAAATGGCAATTTTGACTGCAGTTTTTTAAACGCTGCTTTTCAGGGTTGCATTATAACAGAAGCATGTTTATGTCTGATAGTGTGAATACAAATTGTTACGTTAAATTAGATTTTTTGACAGTTGCAACAAAACTTATTAGATTGCTATGTCACAAAGTATTATGGAATACGTAAGTCTACGTTTACACCATGAAAGTTTTCTTTCAAAGATTCTGAGTTAAATCATTGCATCGCATTTTGGGTATTTTCTGCCCCAACATCCAGTGCTACAGTAACATAAGAAATGTTAAAATGGAAAGGTCATATTTTAAGAAGGACATGGCTACCGTTGACCTGGAAGAACACGTACAACGTGGATAAGGAATGTCAGACAAGAATGCTATGTGTAGAATAAGTGATAAGAATAACGGTGTTCGAAATTTTTATAATTATATGTATATATGCGAGCGTTGCGGGTGCGATTCCCGCTGGTCTGTTAATATTGCTCGTTTAATTAAGTTAGACTATAATTTGGTATTTTAAAATCCTTTAAAATTGTTTGTATCTAGTGATTTCGTGTTTCCCAATTTTTGAATTGTGGATGCGACTCGGCCTTCTGCTGTTCTGCTGTTACTTTGACAAAACTTTGACCCGCTGTTTTACGCACACAAGCGTAAATGTGAAACGGTTGGCGTATCTTAACTAAGTAATTCGAAACCAAACGAATAATTTTTTTCACTAAAACTTCTCATAATAAGACGATAAAGAAAATAAATCAAAAACTTTCTTATTTTGCTAACGGATGTCTATTTTCATCTTGTTTTGGTTGAATATTAAGTAGGTCTATCTGTCTGTGACGTCAATAGCATTTTTATTTTTTTGCTTCTCGTTTATTAACTATTCCATTTTTATTTTCTGACGTCCATGGTGATGATGAGACTGCTATTAAAAGTTTTTTTTTTATTTTATTCAATACATGCACATAATTATACGTGTCGCATATTAAATATGTTTAGGAAACAAAAAGAACAAAAAAAAAAATCTGGGAAGTAGAATATTTCTTTTATTTGCTGACTATAAAAAATTACAAAAGTTCTTGTTGAAAAGAAAATGACAGGATAGTTTTAAATATTTTTCTTGAAACAAAACTTTGAAATGATTATGATTAATAATGTTTTATATTTAGTTTATATATGAAGAGGAGATTTTAGGTTTACTCTAAAGGTGAATATAGCTGAAAGTCAGAAGAAATAATAAAGAAATCTAAAGAAATGCTTGCTGCATGAAATGGATAAAGTCTTTTTCTAGTCGAATTTTCAATTTTTTAATTTTAAGTTTTAAAGTATTTCCTTTTGAAATTTTTAAAAACCAAAATAACTTGAAATTTGTGAATGTTACCCAGTAGAAAAAAAGAAAATTCAATGAGAACTAAGAGAGTGTTTAAAAATTTTAAGTAAGAATTGGACCAACGCCGCGAATAGCGTTGTAAAAGAGAAATTTTTCAAAACCTCTCTTCCATTGCTCAAACATCAAATCAGCCAGAATTTTGCACCTTATCCGAGTCAAAATCCAATCAGAAGAGTCAGGCATTGAAAGGACGTTATAAGTTTCTCTCAAAATGATACAAGCAAAATTGTTGGAAGAATCTAAATGTGTAACAAAGGTGCGAATATAAAAGTTTATTTGAAAAATCGAAAAGACAATGAAAATAAGTAGTGCGCACGAAAATAAACTAGGCATACTTTATGGTGTATAACTGTTACAATAATTGAAAAAAATTAATACCGTTACATTGGTTTGTTGCGTATTTGTCTCACTAGCCACGTGTTAAATGCCACAACTGTAACGAACTTAGTTTTTTTTGAAAATTGACACCAAACAAGAATATCGTAAGAAAATAATTGAAATTTTAAATAAAAACCCGTGCTGTTCGCCAAGAAGCTAATCCACAAAATTGCCCAGAACTCCGCCCCATGACATGAGTAAAATACATTCGAAGGACACAAAAGGCCTAGTTTAAAATGAAAAAGAATTTAAGAGAAAGTGGACAATTGCCTGCAAAATATAAGCTGCGTTCGTTAACCCCAAAATTTGTACAAATTTTTACTGGATTTTACTGAAATGCGTTCGCGTACATATAAATTTGTAAGATTTTCATATTACTCACCTACTGGATTTTACTGGGATTTTACTGGAAAAGTAAACAAACGCACATGATAACAAACCATACAATAAAAGCCCTAATGAAAGAAGTTAAAGAAAAAATAAAATTTTTGTTTAACAAAAATAACATTTTTGTTTAACACATTGAAGTTATTTTGTATAAAAATGAATTTGATTACTCTTTGCTTTCATCTAAATATAACATTAAAAAAATGCATAACTCGTTTAATTTCTAATAAAAAAATAAGTTGCATATTTTTTTTCGTGCGCACTCCTTAACTATGTAAAAATTGACAGAAATATATATAAAATAAGAAAATATAACAGCATACTGCCAAAAATCGCTTCAGAGCAGGTAATGTGGAAAAATGTTTAAAATACACACATTCTGCTGTGACTTATGGAATAACGTTCGTAGTGGAAAAATGTTTGAACTGACATTAGAATTTTATTTATTTTACACACTTCTTCTCAATAAGTACTAAATTTGAGAGCATAACAAGAGGCGAGACTTCTAAACAATAGTTTGGTGAAATGGACACCCCTGATCTAGACCAATATAGTATTATATACAATTAAAATATACATAAAAAATAAAATCAGTTTTAATTAAAAAATTTAATCAAGTGAATTATATGTTAAAAAAAATAATTGACCGGTATTAACATCAATAAGAATTATAAAGAAAAATTATAGTAATACGTCAATTAGATTGTTAATATTTATATTTAATTAAAATTTAGTTTACTTAATTAAGGTAAAAATATTTAATTGCTACATAATCTGTTTACTACTGCAAATTTAATGATTTTTTTAATTAATATCACAAATTTTTTAATTGAAATCAATTTTTATTTTTTTTTCGTTTTACTCAGAAAATGATTACAACTTAGTATGTCCGACCATCCGTCCGTCCTTCTGGCTGGCTGGTTGTCCATCTAAACTTCGTGCGCAAAATACAATTTGATGAAATCAAATAGATCGCATTCCCCCTTTTCTATCATGTTATTAATTATATTCTTTTAGTTTTTGCCAACTAATTTAAAATTAAACCTATTAATTAAAATATACAAACACTCTGTCGTAAATCTCTGCAACAGAGATTGATTGAGAATCATATTAACTGTCATAATAAGTTTGTTTTCTCCCAAAATCACACAATATTTGCTTATGTAATTAAATGCCGATAAATTTGAATATTAATGTTATTTAATGGGAAAGTGGAAGAGAAAGAGAGAGAGATTGGCAAAGCTTATTGCATAACATATTAATATTTCACTCATAAAAGTATCTTAAACATATTGTTATCCTTCGGTTGTTTACTTATCTCCTCCTTTAAGACCAAATAATCTTTAATAACAATAACGTGTTTAATTACTTTTCTCACTATCGGCTTCATTATGGTGTTGTAATATGATTATTTTATAGACAATTTCACAAATACATAGCGAAAATAGTTGTAAGTAGTGGTGTTAGTATACCTAAAAGACATCATTATAAGTATTATCAATGAGTACATTAATGAATACTTGAATAATGAAATTAATTAAAATTCTTAATTCTAAAAGATGTTAATGCCAAAGCACAATAACGTCAAGAAGCACGTGCGTAATGTCCCAGTTAACCATTTTTACCAACATCTTTGTTGTCAGACAAAGGCTGAAACTTAATCATTAAGTCAAACGAAATGTCTAAATTTAACACTTAATTTTACACTTTCTTACACTTGTCGGAATACTGTGTTATAAAGAAAACTCATTAAGAATTTTCGCCAGAGTTCGAAAAGAATTTGTCGAGTTTTCCTAAACAATGATTCTCGTTTTCATTTCAACACCCTATATAATTCTTCATAGGTATTAAGTTAAACATTGGATGTCAAATCAACAACTTGCACAGACTATAAAGTACGAATTCTGACAAAAGACGGCCAAAAATGTTTACGGGGGTGTTTTATACGAAAATGTCTGTTTGTGTTTTCCGATCTACTATCTTTTTCAGTCATACGTTCAAATTTCAATCCCAATTACAAAATTAAACAATAACAATTAGACGGTTAAAATAGTTGTTGCAGTTGATTAAATATTAGTAGCAACTAATTACACATTTGCGGTGTTTAGTAGGCATATATATATATACGTACATAGATACATATGTATGTATTAATAAAGTTTAAAATATAAACATGTGTTTTTCGCATATGTGTATGTAAAGGGTTTATAGCTTTTTGAATGTATTTTTGAGTTAAATTTAAGGATTGCCATTTTTGATGAGTGATACATACTTCAGTTAATTATATCATTATTTTACTACGTTTAGCAGTCTTTACAACGTTTTTTTAACATTCTTCGAAAATGTTTTAATGATTACACTCCCTTTTGGGTAAGTGAAATATTTAATTTACTTACATTAAAAAAAAAAAAAAATAACAAAACACGTGGGTCAGTATTTTTTAGGGCAAATGCCATATTGTTTTTGGAAATTTTATATAACACTATACACAAACTTTAAAGGATATAAGTTGATTACCAGTATTGTAACAATGTTACTTTGTTTAAAGAAAAAACGATTTAAAAGCTATAGGATGATAGTTAAAAATAGACTGATAGATCAGGTTTTATAAGAGCTAGTTGGCGTTTTTGAAGTAGCAGTTTGGCGGTTAGCGAAAACGAAGATAAATACGACACGGTTTACAAATCTATTACAAAAAAGGTTTTCGCGGTTGGCCTATTTGTTGCAAAAAATGGTTTTAAGTGTTTTAATAACTTATACGCATTTCTGTGTACTGAGCGTTATTCTGTTTTAGTATGCTTTATTACTCAGTTTAATTGTTGAAATCGTATTAACAACATGCACTTAAATAGCAGCGTTGGCCTGTCATTCTAAATGTTTAAAAGTTTTGTGAATTTTTGAAATATTGTTATATTGCAAAAGGTTTCATCGATCGATTAATCATGATGTGTAGACTAAAAAATTTATTGAACGTTATCCAAAATTTTTA
The DNA here is from genome assembly GCA_963931875.1 of Pollenia griseotomentosa. NCBI lineage: Eukaryota > Metazoa > Arthropoda > Insecta > Diptera > Polleniidae > Pollenia > Pollenia griseotomentosa. The sequence goes on from OZ007564.1 coordinate 15,212,371, forward strand.
AAATTAAATTAAAACTAATTATTTTATTATAAGATGCATCGAATGTTATGTAATCTAACTGTTGAAGATTCAACATATAGTGTTTGCATTGTGAAAAAAATATTAAAAATATTACAAAAATGTCTTCAGCGTCACATGGTCAAAATTTTCATATATCTGTAAATTTCAGGACAATAAAAAACGCTAACACCAGCATTTAGGCAGAAACGATATATATTTCTTTAATTGAAGTGTATTTTTTTTTTTTTTTTTTTTTTTTTTTTTTTTTTAATAGAAATATTTTTTTGCTTTAATGTTTACATTATTTCATACGCGCTCCACAATAGTAGAGAGGGTGTTATGCGTTTGTGCTGATATTTGTAACACCTTTTGGTAAGTCAATCGACTTAGAATCACTTTTTGAAACGATGTAACTAAGTCCATCCATCTGGCTGGCTTTCTGTCCTTGTGAGAACAGTATTGGTCGCCAGTTTGGAGATAATTTGGTGAAATTTGGTACATAGGTTCTATTTGCTACAAGACCCAAGCTTATTAAAAATGGTGAAAATATGTCTTTAAGAGAGCCTTATGAACCATCTTATTATGTTGGTACTTCAACTAAATTTGGTCCAAACTTATTTTTATTTGATTCGGTCCATATTTGATAGTTCCCATACAAATATAGTACTTTTCACGAAAATAGCTTTAAATGAATTAATAATCCTTATAAATACTGGTATTGACCCAAAAATTCTCGGTCGATTTGGATAAATTAAGTTTTCTTTGAAAGAAGATTTGGCCTACTACGTAATCGTGTAAGAAGTTTCGGAATTTTAAAAATTCTAATTTCGAACTTTTCCGTGGGATCCCAGGTCAAAGTTCAAAAAAGATCAGAACTTTAATTTTCCAACTATGATTGATAATACTGCTTCAAAACCAAATAACCGTGAAAGCAAACGTAACGCTCAATACACAAAAACATTAAAAATTAGAAAATATAATTTTATTTCAGGAATCTAGCCTTCTCATATTCTTAGTAATTAAATTGGCAAAGCTTTCACCAAATATGCACTTAGAATGAAAATCACAATGGTGAGTGTTTTCTACATTTGCAGGCGTAATAAGAAAGTAATGGCAAAGCGATTTTTTTTTTATTTTATTTATTATTTAGATGCTTACAAAATTGTATTTAAACACAACGAAAAAACCTTCTATTCAGAAAAAAATCGCAAAAAAATTTAAATTACTTTAAATTACTTTTGTCCTTAATTTTGAAATTTCAAACAACAATTTAAATAAATTGTATTTTTCTGTACTTAGTCCACAACCATTAGTTGTTAATACCGTATTTATGAGTTTGGGCATACTTTCAACCAACTTTTGTATAATTTGTTAAAATACATCTTCTTGCCCAGGGTATGCGGATCAATCTACAAAATCGGGAAGATGGGTCTGCAATATATTTAAAATAATCTTTTTTTTCATAATCCCATACATTTTTGCAATGAAGCAACCCCCTACCATGTTGCTGCCTCCACCGCTTTCAAAGCCAAGAACACACATCAGACAGGTATTAGTTGAATTTGTACTCATCTGACCAATAATGCGCCCCCAGTTTTTAACCGTTTGTTTTGTTGCCTGACATATTTTGAACATTCCGACACATTTTTATGTGACTTATTCAATGTTGGGTAGCGCTTTTCTTGCTTTTCATCGGCTTACATTTTTATTTATTGCTAGGGAAGCCTTCTTTGGGGTTAAGGACGGATCTGCTCTCATCTTTCTCTTCATAAGGCGTGCGGCCCCACCAGAAAATAGTTTAGAGGCGGCTGAGTTGGTATCTTCCTATAAGACCTCAAGTTGTTTATATATTCTGAAATATGGAAAAAATACATTTTTTATTAAATAATGTTTGGCTTACAGTTCTTATTGTAAAAAATATTGATTAGTTTTTTTGATTATCCATTGATGTTTTAAATTTTCGGTTGCATTTAAAAATTTTCTTACTCTCTTAAGCTGGGATCACACGATTGCCGCAATGCACCAATTTTAAAACTTTTTAATAACCCAATCGTGTGACTGCACAATGAAATGGCTCATGTACCAATCGAGAACAATATTGTGCTTTCTATTACCAATAAAATGCAACCCTGGTGCGGCAATCGTGTGACTACTTGTTATGCAACCGCGCGTCAATAAAAATAACAAATATGTACCAATATTTGTTGTGTTCTTGTGAGGCAATCAAACAATACAATAAGCGTAAATATTTGCTTTTTTAATAAATTTACTTTTTTTTATTCGTTTTTCATGTCAAATAAAATTAAATGAAAAACTGTTTTTAAATATGAATTGATATTTAAATAGAATTGATCAAATTGGCCATAAAAATTTCAATAGATATTTCCTGATATATTTAAAAATATAATTTAACTTTGTTTAGTTTTTAGAATTTCATATACATATTTTTCTTAAAAAATTTCAAGCAAAACTATTCGACAAAAATTTGTATAAATATATGCACATATGATACAATTTTCATTTTTTTAATGAACAAACCAACTAGAACTTCCAAACAAATAAAAAATCTACCACAACAGCTGTTTTCGTATTTGCCACAAGTACGAACAATCGTGTGACTGTGCTGAGGCAATTATTGTACCCATTTCGCTTTGTACCACCTAGCGGCAATTAAATTTGTAAAAAACAGGGCAGTCGTGAGATTTATGAATATTTAGTTGGTGCAATTTTATTATTGTGCGTCAATAAAGCGCAATTAAAATTGTTTCATATTGGTGCTATTGCAGCAATCGTGTGATCCCAGCTTTACTCTTACAAAATTGTCCTTTCTTTTTTCCCTTTTCTAATTTAGCGTACTTTTCATTCGTTCAGCTCAATTTTTTTTTTATTTTCTTTACCGCAATTACCTTAAATAAAGGTTAATTGTCAAGTGGAGGGTTATTTTTACATCTGAATACCTCTGACAAAAAAAGAACTAACTCATCTGAAAGGATTCGCATATGGGAAAAAATGTAAATTTTGCAAAGTTAAATTAAAATTTAGTACCATGAGTGAGACTATGGGTGTAAGTTGTGGGGTGTAAAAAGTAACTTAAATTACAATTTCCAAAAGGGCATGTGCGTGAGATAATTTTGTTGTTACTGTGTGAACTTTTTTTTTCATTTATATACTTTTTTCTCCAAATTGGGTTAAATTATTGTTAAAAATTGTTATAACCTGTTGACATGACATCTACTCGTATGAACGCAAAAAGTTATGACGTGTTTTATGAAACTTAAGTGTGAAATAACTTTGGGAAAATTGTAAAAAAAACAAGGTAAAAAAAAAATGAATTTTATTTCTTAACTGAAGAGAAATTTTAAATTGTTGAAGCAAAAAATTGGGTTTCAAAAGAAGATTAAAAACTATATAAAGAGTAGCAGTTGCATTTCAAAAGCTTTCGGTATAAAATCAAATTTTATATATGTGACGCGCAAAATATAAAGGGACCTAAGGGTTTTGTTCAGGAGAGCCATTTTAAAGATTTAAATACGTGTATCTTTGGTGTACCATCACTGAGCGTGTTGGTATTAGTCTCATTTGAAAGCGAAACATCTCATGACGTCAGGAACGTGTTGGTCAACCTTGAAAACGAGCGTAGGTCGTCCCTACCTCTTGTTTTATGTAGTTGGTTTTTACTGTTCCCTTTACCTTACTGGTCCCTTTCTCTATGCGCTGTCATATATATAAAATTAACATGCAGGGTTCTTACAGGGTCCCTCCAGCTAAATTCCTAAATAGTAGGGTTTCGGACTAGTTAATTACTAGTTGTTAAGCGTCGCAAAGGTACAACAGTGAAAAAGATGATGAAATCTCCACTACACTGCTAACACGGCAAAATTTGGTAAAAAAAAAACGATTTTCTTATTAATTGTAGGAATGACAAGAACAACTTAGAGCATTTTCAGCTGACAGAACATGTGATTAGATTTTTTCATCATTTGATCATAAAGAGGTGTTAACTCAAAATGTTTATTTATCAGTTTTTTAAAAAAGTAAATACGTAATATTTATATCTAGCCGCTGTAAAAATATCGTGCTATTTTATCAAATTTTTGGTAACGGTTGGCTTAAAAAATCCTTTTACATATGTATGTCTTTAAAATAAAATTAAAAATTGTTTTGCTTCTACTAAAAATGTTTACATTTTGAGCTTATAACCTCTTTATGATCAGGTTCGATATCATGTTGTAAAAAATTTAAGCTTGCAATTGATTTGGATAAGTTTGAAATGTATTTTTTTTTTATTCCTAATCAAAAAAAAAAAAATTATTTTACAAAATAAACTCTAAAATCTGCTGAGTTGTTTTTGTTTAAAAAATTCATGCCTAAAAATTCTGTTTTTAACTGCTAATAAAAACGAAATTAAAAAATTATTTGCTTATAATTAAAAAATACTTTTGTTAAAATAATAATAACAATTCTAACAACAAAAATTATATAAGTGTGTTCCCTATAGACTCCGGAACTACTTAACCGATTTTCCCGAAATGTACATGAATATAAATTTTTTATCAAAGTTTTTCTTGGGATTCAAGAAATTAATTAACCAGGTTTCGTTTAAATGTGCTAAATTCCCATTTCATACTACTGATAAACTGAAATTTATTGTTGATGGGATAAGCTTTTCCTATGCGCATTTTTTATATCTGAAGAATGGTGAAAGTGAAAGTATCCAAATTTGGTACAAACAGCTTCGTTATCAATACACAGAATTTGTAAAAAAGTAAGCTGGATTAAAGAAGTGGGCGTGGCTCTTCCTTAAGTAAGGAAATATAAAATCTGAAGAACAGTTACAGAAAAAGCTTGCAAACTTATTAAAAATATTTATTTCAATTATTAATGCAAAATATCTGATAAAATTGGGCTGGTTAAGAGAAGTGGGCGTGGCACCTCAAATGCAAATACAATATAGAGTTCTTTATATCTGGAGAGCGGTAATTGTGATAGTATCCAAATTTGCTACAAATAGCTTCGTGATCAATACACAACAGTGGGCTGGATTAAAGAATTGGGCATGGCTCTTATTCTAATTTATTTATCCCACCCGGGAAAAAGGGGCTCCTAGAAGAACATTCCAACTTATGTGCAGTTTATAGAACACGAGCGCCTTACTCGTCCGTTCAACTTACATTAAAAACAAAAACAAAATTTCGAAATTTGTTTTTGTTTTTAATGCAAGTTGAACGGTCGAGTAAGGCGCACGTGTTCTATTTTTTTTTCATGTTTACTTATTTAGAAAATTTAACAATTTCTACTATAATAAGCCCTAGTATAATATAAAACATATTTACATAAATACAAAGTCCCAGAAACGAGCTCTCGAGTATTAAGGATATAACATTAGTTTTGATTTGCAAATAAAATAAATTTTTATATATTATAAAAAAACAAATGAAAAATGTGAATAAAAACATCACTTATATATGGCAAAAATAAAAAGCAAAAGTCTAAAAAATAAAAAAAAGAGAGTTGTTTTTTTATCCACCAAAACTTTTTGGTTTTTGTTTTTTGTAATGCAAGGAAATCTTTTTTAGTTATACTTATATCAAACCTGTTTGGAAATTTGGATATACTGTTGCAATCAATTGCTTTGACATTGGCACGTCTATAATTATGATAGAAAATTGGAATACCATTATTCTCCTGTATTATCTTTAATTTGTCTAGGAATAACCCTGTGCAAGCTCTTAAACATTTTCTTTCAAAAACCCTTATTTTTTCCATATATGAAGATGAGATATTAAACCATATCGGACATCCATATGTGAGGATTGGTCTAATGAGCGATTGATACATTATTATTTTTACTTTAGGCTTTAGGTATTTTGAATAAAATAATGCTTTATACATGAAAAACGCTTTTTGTGCTTTTCTTATTGTTTCAATAACATGATTATTATAGAATAGGAATTTATCTAATTGAATTCCTGAATATTTGACAATTTGTTTGTTTGGTATATTGTCATTATTTAAATTCGATCTAATTCCAAAGCATTTCCAATTTCTTTTAATATTATTATTGCATCTCTTAACTGGCGGTCTAAATAAAATTGTTTCGCATTTACTTATATTAATTTTCATAAACCAATCAACTGAAAACTGAAATACTCTTGAAGTTTTGAATTTATTTTTTCAATTGTATCATAAGCATGATATATAATGATATCATCTGCAAAAGCTATAATATTGTCTATTTTTTTAACTAAATCTAGAATAAAAATTTTAAATAGTGTAGGGAAGTTAACTGTATCTTGTTGCAGGCCATTAACAATATTAAATGATTTATTACTTTCGTAGTTTTGGTTATATACCTTAAAAGATTTATTACTTATCATTTCAAAAATAAGCAATATCATATTAAAAGGGAGTTCAAGTTCTATCAATTTATATATTAACCCCGGAATTAAAATGCTGTCGAAACCTTTTTCCATATCTATGTAACATGCTCCTGTGCATAATTTTTTTTTCCAATTCGAGTTAACATTAGAAGTTAGAAAATGTATTGCATTAATTGCCGAGTGCTTATATTTAAAGCCAAATTGTTTTTCATTCACGTTTCCTTTTTCATTACAAAATTTATTTATGTTATTATTAATGCACATTTCAAATATTTTGCTGATATATATTATTATTTATTATGCGGGGATAAATAAGTTCCTATGCGCATTTCACTGGTTGCTTAGGCCAGATCATCAGGAAACCTTTTCCAAAGACTTTGGCAAAACTAAATACATTATTCAAACAAAACTGTAAAACAAAGGAGAATTATGAGCTATTTAAAAATGGACAAGAGTTGTTAAAAAACTGTCTTTACTTTGATTCAAATATTTTTTTTATTGAATATGAAGAAATATTTAATTATTTCATTATTAAATATGATTTATTGAGTGCTTTTTTGCAAAGTGTAAATTTGATAAATTTTTTCTTTGAATCAAACAAAAAGTTTATTGACCTAAAATTTTATTTTTAACAAACTGTGTTGTTAAAAATTTTCTTGAGATATTTTTTTCTGTGTATAGCACGTTGATTTCTTGGATCCGACATATCTTTGTCCCTTTTAGGTAAAAGGACTACTTTTGCATTTTTCCATTTGTGGGGGAAATACGAATTATTTAGCATACAATATTTGGAATTCCATCGTTTCCAGACGATAACTAAGCTTTCAACTTAGAAAAGATATAGAGAATTTGGTCTTTAGTTATAAAATATTCATTAGCCTGTACATCGCTCAAGTTATTAGACAATTTTTCCACATTAAAAGAAGTTATAGTAGTGGGATTATAATCGAATTCATTTTTAAGTTCTAAAAATCTGTTAAATTTTTCATTTACTTGTAAATGTATATTATTATTTCTGTCTATTTCTTTACGAGCGTGGGCAGATTCCAGGCAAGCACCAATGCCCAGCGGGAAAACTCAGAAGACCTTGTACATCCAAAAGAAGGGGTACAGAGGCCTTCTAGAAGGCCTTCCTACTCCTTCTTTTTCCCGCTGGGTGGCATCTAGCATTTGATCACGCTCATGTATTATATTAGTGTTAGGTTAGGTTAGGTTCCTTGGGCAGCCATCAGAAGACGGCTCACTTGGGTCCTCAATTGGTCCCTTTGTGATACCCGGCGCCAATGCCCATCCATTGGAGCAGTTACTCAGATGGTGTCACTGCAAGTTCCAACCACTTCGTCTTCCTAGTGAAGAGAAGGAGCGATTTTAGTTCCATCCCAGACAGATCCCCCAAGCAGGAAAACACCGGTCTCCCCAGGTATTTTTCCCTTATGCCCCGCAGTCCAGGGCAGTGACAGAGGAAGTGAAGCACAGTCTCCTCTTCCTCCTCGTTCTGACAACTCCTACAATAGTCGTTGAATTCCAGACCCATTCTTCCAGCATGGGTCCCCACCGGCCAGTGTCCAGTCAAAACCGATATCACCAACCTAATTTGGTTCCTGCTGAACCCAAGTAGAGAGCCAGTTCTCCGTTTGTCATATCCAGGCCAGAGGATCCTGGATATCAAGCAGGTGGACTCACAGGTCCACCGCATCTGCGCTATTCTATAAGACTCGCGCTCGATGAGTAATTTACAGTGGGCTATTGGAAGACCAACAAATTGATCGATGAATACGTCATCCATGCGACCACCCTGTCTAGCCAGCCCATCTGCCACTAGATTGCCTGGGCACTCCGAGTGACCAGGTATCCATATAAGCGTTACCCTTGAATGTTTCGCAATCTCATTCAAAGACATCCGACATTCTGCAGTCAACCTAGATGTCGAGTAGACACCCGCCAAAGAAGCAAGGGCAGCCTTGCTGTCAGTAAATATACGTATATCTCCCGATATGCGATGATACCTCAGCCAGTTTGCCGCCCGCCTTATAGCCGAGATTTCCGCCTGCAGGACACTACATCCATCCGGCAGACGAAAGGAAACCTTCACATCCAGTTCCTCTATGAAGAAACCTCCGCCAGCCCTCTCACCTTTCCTCGAACCATCGGTATAGACCCCCAGGGTCGGTTCCCGGAAAGTATCCAAGAGCACGTTTCCGTGCGCCACTCGTGTAACAAACCCCGCACCAAAGAACGGTACCGGAGTGCAGTAGTCCACTCCATCAGGGACAATCGTACTTCTGATTATCCCGGCGTGTCCATAGTCACGGATCGACCAGCCGCCAGCCGCGTGCAGCCGTGTCGCCGAGCAAAGAGCCAACTGTTTGGCCGCTATATCCACCGGAAGCCAGTTCAAAATCGTGAACAGCGCCTTCGTGGGAGTAGATCGCATAGATCCCGTGATCATCAACGCGACAAGTCTGTATACTTTCTCAAGCATCCCGCGGTGTATGCCCTTTTCCAGTGCAGTCCACCATACAACGACCCCATAGTACAGGGTCGGCTTTACCACTGCCTCAAAGATCCAATTGACACACCTCGGGCTCATACCCCAGTTTCTGCCTATTGCACCCCTGCACGCATATATGGCAACTATTGCCTTCTCCACTCTCATCCGGACATTTAGTCCCCATGACAGCCTGCTATCCAGAACCACGCCCAGATACTTGGCACTGCGAGATATCTGAAGCTCAGTTCCGTTTAACCTCGGAAGCTTAAAGTCCTCGGTCCTATACTTCCTCGTAAAGAGTACCAGTTCCGTCTTAGACGGATTTACACCCAGACCGCATGATGCACTCCAGGTGCTTAGTACCCTCAGGGCAGCCTCCATACACTGGGACATTACGCCCAAATGCTTCCCTGTTATAGCTACTGACACATCATCAGCATACGCCACTGCCTTTATCCTCATATTGTCCAACTTTGTCAACATGGTGTTCATAGTCAGGTTCCACAATAGTGGGGATAGAACTCCCCCCTGGGGAGTACCCCTGTTCACCAGCCTCTGAACACTGGTTTCACCTATTGTAGAGCAAATGACCCTATTCCTCAGTAGATTGTCAACAAATCTACATATGCCAACGTCGATCCCCAGATTCCCCATGGACGTCACAATAGAGTCCGGGTTGACGTTGTTGAAGGCCCCCTCAATATCGAGGAAGGCCACAAGTGTGTACTCCTTGAATTCGAGCGATCTCTCAATTGTTCCAACCAGAGAGTGAAGAGCCGTCTCAACAGACCTGCCCTTCGTATAGGCATGTTGAGAGGCAGAAAGTAAACCCCTTGGGATGGTCATCCTCAAGTGCACATCGATAACCCTCTCAAGAGTCTTAAGAAGAAAGGATGCAAGACTGATCGGTCTGTAGTCCTTCGGCTCGGTGTGAGAAGCTTTACCCCCCTTGGGTATAAAGACCACTCTACACAGGGTCCATTTCACAGGGAGATACGAGTATCTAGCGCATCCCCTATATATGGCCAGCAACCAGGGTATTATCAGGGTCGAATTCCTCTGCAGGTCCGCCGGAATTATTCCATCCATACCCGGAGATTTATATGGGCTAAAGCTATCGATGGCCCATTTAATCCTGTCATAGTCCAGTGGAATGGACATTGGAGTGGAAGTCGCCTCCCACGCTGGATCCCGTGTACCCCATTGGGAGTTTCCAGGAAAGTGAGTATCAATTAACACCTCCAGTGTTTCTTGACTATTCGTAGTCCAACTACCATCCGATTTCCGGACGTATGTCGGAACAACCGGGCTCGAAGCCATTACCTTACGTAAACGGTTCGTCTCAGAGGATCCTTCCACGCCGCTACAGAAGTTCCTCCAAGCAGACCTTTTCGCAGATCTAACCAAGTTTCTAAACCTATTCAATGATGACTTATAGTCCGCCCAGTTGCCTCGGCGCTTTGCCACATTGAACAATCTACGACAGTCAATTCTCGCCTGCGCAATGTCAGGATCCCACCATGGTGGCCGGTTCCTGCCCCTACGCACCCTTGGCCTACACGCCAGGGAAGTCGCCAACTGCAGTGAGTTCGAAAGCAGATCCACTGCTGCATCGATCCCTCCGATATCGTCAACCCTAGGAGGGTCAGGTAGAGACCGGACCAGAGAGGAGTATTGAATCCCCCAGTTCGTCCGTCTCCTGTTCAATATAGACATCGATCCTGAAGACCTAAGCCCTAGACTGAATTCCACATATCTGTGATCAGAGAGCGAACAGTCATTCGACACCATCCAGCTCTCGATCATATCGATGTGGTTTATACTAACTAGCGTGACATCAAGAACCTCACACCTATTTGCAACAACAAACGTAGGCTCACAGCCCCTATTTACTACTCCTAAATTATAGTTAATAATAAAGGAAAATAGTGACTCACCTCTTACATTCGTGTCCGTACTACCCCATATAGTGTGGTGCGCATTAGCATCGGCACAGATGATAACCGGAGTTCCAGTGCCCGCGGCCTTTGTAACTGCATCACGGATGAGCCCATTGGGTGGGTCCTGCCCGTGGTCGTGCGCCATGTACGCTGAGACCATCCAGACTATACCGTCCGGTGTCTCAAGAGCAACAGTTGTAGTATCTTCATCACTGTAATCAGAAAGAATGAAAATATTCAACGAGTTTTTAGCTAAGACACAAGATCTTATGTTACCTGTACCTTTCGCAAATAATAGCTTATAGCCTTTGAGGTTGAGTCCGCAAACCCGATCCTTGTGAATCCAGGGTTCTTGGACCATCACGAGCTCCTCCCCTCTTTCCACTATACGGAGGAGCAATGCAGCAGATGCTGCTTTAGAGTGGTGGAGGTTTATCTGTAGCACCTTCACCATGATCCATTTTGGCGACTACAGTGATGTTGACGTCCTCCTGGTCAGACTCCAGCAGCACGTCCTCATCAACCGTGTCACCCAAGAGATCAAAGAAGTCACCCACCAATCCTGAGACAGACTGGGTGTCCTCTTTGTCGCTTGAGCCCACGGCATCGTCACAAGCCATTCTATCCTCAGATTGCTTGGCCTCACTTACTGACGGAGCCGGATTGCCCTTGTTGTCACTTCGGTAGACACGGAGCAAGATCGTACTAAAACCATAGTAGAGCTTGCCCTGTCTCTCCCTCAGTGGCTCCAAGGATTGCTGGTTGATAACCACAATCGCCGTCCTTGAGGACCCTTCAGTAGCTGAAACCTTCACTACTTTCCAGACATGTGTGGGTAGTTGAGGGTTGCAGCACTGAATGATCTTCAAGATCTCCTCAGGTTCCGATGGTTCGGCAGAGATGGTGGCAATTGATCTCGGCCTCCGTGGTATCTCTCCAACAAGCACCACGTCAAGCCTAGCACCTTCCCAAACCTCTCCTAGCAGTTGGATGGCCCGCTTTAAAAGCAGCGCTGAGCGCTCATCCGCGCAAGCCATCAGCTTCACGTGACCCTGGTACCAACCAGCGTCATCGCATTGAGGGGGTCGCCCTGGATTCTCCCTGAGGATCGTCCAGAACACACCCATTAGTTTTTGTTTTACCAGATCCCACTTAGTATGAGAAATGGCACCATTATCGACACTTCTGTCGATGATAGCTCGTACCAGGTGACCTTTGGCCACCTCGCTGAAAGATTTGTTCATCGGTTTCGATGAAATTTTAGGACGTTTCGTCCCCGGTTGCTGTTTTACGGCTGCAGCTTCCTCCTCCGAACGTTGCCGTTTAGGCATTGTCACCTTTCCAGGGACTGGGGGAGTAGCGCTTGGCAGCCCAGCTAAGTGGGCTTTTGCCCATGCCAATGAAGCTTTTTGTTCATTGGTTAGATCTTCAGCTTTCTTGGAGCCGAGAAGATCGACGAAACGCAAGGCAGCACGCCTTGTGTTAGATGCCCTCTTTCTAGGAGGTTTTGTGCCAAGGGACTTTATGCGGTCGCCGAATTTGGCGGGGGGAGGTGCAGTTTTGGGATTGGATGTCTTCATCGCCATCCCTCCTTGCACAATGGGCACATGGGAAGCTGCATTGTTAGGCGACTTAGTCATACCCAACTTGGCAGCACCCGAAGCAGGGGTTTTATCCGTTCCAATGACGGAAAGGGCTTGTGCGACTTTGGAGGTACTTGGAGCGAAGTTCAGGGGTACCTCGTCGCAGTTTTTGTAGCAGCCGCCTTCTGGTCGGGCTGCCTTGGTCGCCTGGGCTGTTACAGCCCCTGGCTTTTTCGTCTCGCTGTCAATCGTTGTCATTGTTCTCGCCTGTCCGTCATCAGTTTTTGTCAATCGTTTTTGTTTTTGTTGTTGTGTTTGAGAGGAGTTCATTTTGCTAGTTGGTCCCACGAGTGTAGGGGAATTGAAAGGTCCACCACGTCATAGCCCCCATTAACGCGGTAAGGGCGTGGTCTATTTGCTGAGGAGCCCAGGTATCAGCAAAGCTCCGTGATAATACAGTCGGTAACCCCTGACTGCAAACCAACCGATAGGCACGGGTCGCATAACACCTCGGTTTAGGGGATGGATAACTTTTCGTCGCCAAGGCCTTTAAGTTCACTGCCTTCGCCTCGGGAGTCGTCAGTTGCTGGCGGAATACCCGGGCCAAGACACGAACCACAGCCAAGACTTAAGCCACCACATCGCTTCAAGATTGTTATCCATAATAGTGGTTAGTGTTGGAACCATCTTTTTCTAAAACGTTAGTATCTATATCTACATTATCAAGTAGGTGTTTAAGATTTTGTGGAATTTTTATGTTGTCCAGATGTTATGGTTTAATTTTTATAGTTTTTTTTATTTCGCCAAACATTTTTTTGGAATCTTTTGGATCTAATTGGGTAAGTTTGTCTTGTATATTTTTGTTTAAGATGATAATTATGTTTTCTTTTAAAAGTTTTTTTAACTAGTTTTAGTTGAGATCGTAGTAAGTTCAATGATGTTTCAGATAGAGAGTTTTGTTTCATTTAAAAGTACAATATCAGGATCGTATTTTTCTAGAAATTTGTTAAGGTCAAACCTTCTACTTATTGCTTTTAATGAATTGACATTAATATGTATAATTTTAAGCTTTTTTATTAAGAATGAATTATTTTTACACACACCAACCATGGACATGCTTGTAGATTTAATTGTTTTTGGAGACTTGGCATTTGATTCTTTAGATTTATCATCATATTTTTTTATTCTAACAAAAAGGTGTTATTATCATGATTTGATTTCATGTTATTAGAGTTATTTACTTTTAAAACATTAGCAAAACTTGTTCCTGTGCTATAAAAGGAGTTTACATTAATAGAACTATTTTTATTTTCTATTAGTGATTTTAGCTTAAGTCTAAGTTTTTGTTGTAGTTGCTTGTATTTCTCACAGCCTTTGTACGAGGCTGGATGACCATGTTTGTTGCAAAGTTCGCGGCACAATTTTTCTCTTTCTTCTTCTGCCACATGTTAAGTCACATTCACCTCTTTTATGATCGTTATTACACTTATCACATTTTGAAGGTAAGTCACAGTTTGGCGCGCTATGAAAAAAGCCTTGACAATTCCGGCATTGGGGAATCTCTTCTCGTCTCACTTGTTCGCATTTTATCATACGATAGAAAAGTGTTTTAATATTCTTTAACTGGTTCATATTACTTTCTGGTGTAGTTTGTACCAGAAAGAAAGGTAAATTGTACCCTTACTTAAAGGAATTTTTTGTTGTAAATTGACTAACTTTTACAAATTTTAATTCTTCAGTTTGGTATTGGCCCAGATCATTTAAAATATCTTCTGCTTTTGTATTAGAGTCTTAACCTTTTAGCAAATATGATTTGGTTCTTAAGGTTTTTGATGTAAACGTAAACAAATTTGAGTTTGTTTTAACTAAGTACGCTTTAACTCTTGAGAAGTCCTTTAACGAATTCTTAAATAAAGTTTTTTTGTTTCTAAATACTTTAATCTTAAAGTCATTTATTTTTAGAGCATTATTTATAAATTCAATTAATTCTTTAGTTTCTATGTTTATTATATTAATAGGAGGAATTTTTTTGTTTTTATTTTTTTCAGTATTGATTACTGTATTATTGTTTATTGCTTCAGAAATATTATTTTCATTTATTTTCTGCATTTCAGTCATTGCAGCTAGAGCTGAGTTAAGTTGTTGCGACTTCTTTTTGTTGTTTTTAACATGATCTTTTAATTTTTTTAGTAATTCACTGTTACATTCTGTATCATTTTCAGTGTCTAGCACTTGATAATAGTTGTTTTTTTGATGCTTCATGGTTTCGTTCTTTCTTTTTTTCACATTCCCGGTGTTGATATTGTTCTTTAAATTTACATTATTGTTATTATTGCTCGATGAGTTTTGGGCATTAAGCTCACTCATTTCACAAGTGTTTTAAACTTTTTAATGTTTTTTTCTTCTAAATTATTAAGCTTATGCTAAGTTCACACTTAGGTTTTTAAACGCGTTTAAGCAAAATGTTGATTTAGCTAATCAAAGCCGTTCACATTAAATTTGAGATGATTAAGATGACAGATGATTAAGAAAAAAAACACACAACAAACACACAAAAAAACAACAAACAAATTTATATTTCTTTAAAGTATTAAAAATGGATAAAAACACTTTTATAAAGTTATTAGGAGATTATTTTAAACATTTTAATGATGAAATTGTGAAAATGTATGAATTATTTAAGGAAAAAAATAAAACATTAAGCAGAAATCTTGGCCGGTTGTACACGATCATGTTGGCGATTCTACATTTGAGGTATGTTCAGTGGATTCTATGTGATTTATGAAGTGATTGAGTTGTAATCATGTCAATTTGAAGTGATTAACAAATCACTTCAATGTATGGGTAATCATCTCGATTTTGAAGTGATTAGAGCTTAATCACGTTCGAACTGCTTAAACGCGTTTAAGAAGCCAAATGTGAACATACTATTAATTTCTTCGACCTTCTGAATATTATTTCCTTCTTTATATAAAACGGACCTTGATGTTTTTTTCTTCTTTTTTTTTGCGGTAAATGCAAAAACAAAACATTTTATTTTTTTCGATTTTGAAAAAGATGTAGAAAATAAGCAATGCACTTATTGAAAATAGCATTCGATTTTTTTATCCGCAATGCGACTGACTCTCATCACGGTCACGATCGAACTCGCTCGTGTTTAATTTCCTCAAATGATTTGCTTATTTCCTTTAGTTCATTTAGAACGGTTCTGCTGCATGTCATCTTTGGGCGGCCTGAGTGTCTGCTTCCTTTAGATTCCATTCTAAGGTCGTTCTCGTAATACTATTATATTATATTCCCGGCATGGCACTAGTCATAAAACAAATTCTGTATATTTAGAGAACGGATACAGTTAAAGTGTACAAATTTGGAACAAATAAAGGGTGGTCTAACCATAATGCACGATGTTATTTTTGAGTCACACCTTAACTAAATTTGGCATATCTTTGTTTCAGTGTTTGACAAATTAAACCATGGCGAGGTATACAATTGAGCAGCGCGTTAAGATTATTAAAGCCTTTTACGAAAATAGGCGTTCAAATCAAAGTGCGATTCGTGCACTTTGTTACATTTTGGTCAGCATAGTCGCCCAAATGTGTTCATAATTGGGAGAAATGTGCACAAATTTCAGCAAACCAGATCTGTAGAAAATGTGAAAACAACTGTGCGTGCTCGCCCAGTTCGTTCTGCGGAAAAAATTGCTATTGTTAGCGATAGTGTGACAGAAGCTCGACTCGTTGTCAGGTGCAACAATTGAACGGACTTCTTTTGGCCAGAAATTGTGGATATGGACCTAGACGATGTGTGGTTCCAACAGCATGGTGCCACTTGCAACATAGCCAACGAAACAATGGCTCTTTTGCGCGAGAAGTGAAATGAACGTGTCATCTCACATCGTGGCGATGTTAATTGGCCGTCACGATCATGTTATTTGACAGAGTTGGACTTCTTTTTTTTTGGTGATATTAAAGGTAAAAGTGTATGTCAATAAGCTAAGAACAATTCAAGAGCTGGTTGGTTGGTTGGTTAACATGGTAGCACGCATAGGTCCAGGCGTGCAACAAGTAGAGCCGACAGTGGCTCCGTTTTGACACCACACAACTCGTCAAGAAATTGGAACCCCCCGATCAAACTTGACCCAGGGGCAATGCCGAGGTGGCTAGAGCTAGCCCGTTGCGTTGAGATATTTCAGCAGGCTGTTGAGTCCCACCCGCGATATCTCCGAGAGTCCTTGTAGAAGGTAATTCCCGAATAGTCTATGTCGCCTTGAGTTAAACGCTGGGCAATCACATAGAAGATGAAAGGGAGGCCGAGTCTTATAGCGTGCTTGCCGATCGTCCAGTGACCAGTAAGCACGTATGTAAGTCTTGACACGTCTTTCCGACTGAAGTTGAGAAGTCGCTCAGAGCGAACTATGTCATATGTGGGCCACGTTTTCCTGGTAGCCCTGCAGCCATCTAGTTTCCTCCATTTATCGTCAGCCATAACCAGATAGTGCCTGAAGATTTCGCTCCTGATAGTTCCCAGGGGTATTGCGACTGGCACAACCTGTGAAACATCAAGAGCGGCTCCAGTTTTGGCCAGCCGATCCGCCTGTTCATTGCCGTAATGGTCCCTATGCGCAGGGATCCAAATAAAGATTCAAGAGCTAAAGGAAGAGATAATTCTTCACATTAAAGATATTGAACAGCAATGATTTCTCAGTTTCATTGAAAATATGGACCATCGGGTAGAGGAATGCCACCGAAGCCGTTAAGAACATTTGGCAGATACTTTATTTCACACATTATTGTCATAGATCCTTTTTAATAATAACGAGTATTAAGATAATTCTTTGTTTTGAACTAACATCGTGTGTTTTGATTGTACCATCCTTAAGCTTAGTTATCAATACACAATATCTTTTAACAGAGGGCTAGATTGGAGAAGTAGGCGTGGTACCTTTAAACAAAAACAATAAAGATATGTGTATATCTAAGTAACAGAAGCAGTAAAAGTATCCAAATTTGGTACCAATAGCTTAGTTATCTATACAAGAGATCTGCATTAAAAATTTTTTCATTATTTTATTTTAGTGGGGGTTTGAAAGTTTCATTTTGTTTTAAAACTTATATCGAATTGCAAATTTAAAAATCATACTAACCATAAACGTTATATAGAACTCTCATCAATAAAAAATCGACAATAAATTTCCTTACTTTTAAACAAATTAGCATACTGGGTTAAAAGTAGCTAAAAAAAAAATTTCAAAAACAAAGAAACAAGTTCACTTTAATAAAAATTGGAAGGGGCGTTTAACAAGTATGTCCATTAAAAATGTACCTTATCTATCTTTTAATTAAGAAAAAAAGTAAAACCCCAATATACTAAATTTCTCAACAAATTAACTAAACAGCTTTGTAATTACAATTTTTATTAAAATATTTAAATCTCTTCTTCTTAAGAAGATAGACAGGCATAAGCGTAGCTAGACTGTCTTTCTGGGTTGAGCAATTGCAATCCCCTTCCCAAAAAGTAAAAGCTAAGGATTTTCGCGATAGCCATTGTGAAAATTTGCAGTGCATACCGGGGGTTTTTTTTTGTGTAAATGTGGTGTTTTTCTAAAAGTTTATTCTGGAAACACAAAACACTTCTGGCAGCACTAGCATGTTATCAAAAATAATTAAAAAATTTTTTCGCTTAAAATAATTTAAATTTGTATTTCTCTTTTATTTTAAAGCCTACGAAACATTTGAATTTAAACGTCTGCCTTACAAATGGCAATTCAGTTTGCAACGAATGTAACAAAAAACAAAGTAAACGAAACCAGCAATTAATAAAAAAAAAAAGGAAACAGTCCGGGGTGGGTAGAAATGGGTCTGGATGGGTGGGTTTCGCCCACCCCAGACCTCTCCTATATACGCCAATGCAGACAGGGATATTAAAGATTTTAAAAAATCGTATACCTCATATTACAAGGAAACTATAATGGGCCTGAGTTTGTTAAACAATACAAGCAAAGCAACATGTTGCTTACTAATTAAATTAGTTTTTTCTCATTTTATTTGTTGGTTTTCATATTTTTTTTTTTCTAATTTTATGTCTGCCAAACATATGTTACACTAAATCTTGTTTGTATGATGCAAAGACTATGACGAAGATGAAGAGGATATGATAAACTAGCTGCGAGACTTTTCCTGTCCTCCCTAACACTTCTTCTTAGGCATGTGTGTAGGTGTGCGTTAGATATGTGAGCGTGTCATGTTTAGGAGTTTGTTGTCCTTTTGTTGTTTGTCTTTGTATCATTAAGTAATCCTACACTGGTTTGTTTGTACAACATCTCAAAGGAGATTGTGTTTTTCAGTGGGTGTGCAAAATGCGTTTGTAATCAATGCAGACCAGGAATGGAAAATCGAAATTTTGTAATGGTACTCAATGCCTACCAAAATATTACTTTTTTGGGAACAGAAAAGAAAAACAAAATAATAGTATCCGTCTACATCTAGCCATACCTTTCAATTAAGACTTGATTCGAAAAAAATCACACTCTTTTTTGCACAGATTTGACACTTTTGTATTTAAATGGCAAGTGCACGGCCTAAAAAAACTTAACTGGCAACATGCTTTTGCAAGTTGTTTTTTTTGCATTTTATTTTTTCTTAACCTACTTACAACTACAATTTATGTTGGAAGAATTCCAAATTCTATTAAGCTAAATATTGGTGGTCAAGTACATACAATCAGTAATCAAAATAATTTGAAGATTAATTCAATTTAATTTAATTCAATTTTATTTTATTGATCACAACCCAATACAAAGATGAATCTTATATTAAAGTACTGGATTATAAGAGTAGGTATACAAATCTTATTAAAAATAATTACAATAATAACTTAATTTTAACAAGTAAACATTATATAAACAAAAACATAATAATTTGACAAATGTTAAACAAACTATAATTTTATTTTTAATTAATTAGCTGTTAATCTTTCTTTTTTTCTAAAATGTTCAAAGATTAATGTTTTGAATTGCGTTGTATTGTTGTTTCTTTGCAAATCAACGGGTAGCTTATTCCAAATGTGAATGGTATTAATATAAAAATGTTGCTCTGATATCTGAGTCTTATACCGCTGCTGTTTGATTCGATTTCCCCTATTCGATCTAAAAAAAAGTAGTCTATCATATAGATATTTTGGTTGACGAGTGTATATAATTTTATGTAGGTATATTAATGACCTACATTGTAGTAAGGATTCAAAAGACACGCCAAACACTTGTTTGGTATAAAAAGATATTCTATTGAAACGTCTAATACCATATATGTACCGTGTTATGCTATTAAAAGCAACTTTAAGCTTTCGAGTACTAGTAGCATCACAGTTCGCAAACAGTTCACAACCATATAAAAGAGTTGGTACCAAATATGTTTTAGCTAGAAGCATTCTAATTTGAAGAGGTATAAACCACTGAGTGCACCACAAATTTCTTAACATTCCATATACTCTTGCCGTAGCAATATTTATATGGTTACTCCAATCCAGGTGATTGTTAAAAGTAACTCCAAGATTCTTTGTTGAGGTAACTATTTCAATTTCTGATCCATTTAATAGCAAATCCGGAAATATCGGTATGGATAGTGTTTTCTTTGTTATCACTAAGCATTTTGATTTGTTTGGATTGAGACACAACCCGTTTGAAGTGAGACACAACCCGTTTGAAGATTAAGTATAATTTTACCAGTTAGTGCGCTAGTCTATCAGCGCCGGGGTTGAGGGTTCGATTCCCGCCAGAGACGCTGGTTTCTTTCCTGCAGACAAGCGCAGAGCTTAGGGAATTAAAAAAAAAAAGAAAAAAAAAAAGAAAAAAAATAAGAAAAATTTGAGATAGCACAAAAAAACATATGCAGTGTAGTCTTCCTTAAAGGACACCTTTTTTAAGCGAACGAACCCTTTTGTTGGACAATGTTGCCTGGTCCCGGCAGGGTTTACTAAGGAAAGCATTGAGTTCTTTTGAAGGACACTCCCCTTGTACGGACAGATTTTATCCAGAGGTGTAGGGATCATCTGGGGGATATTTCACTGCGGGGCATTGTCAGGTAAGGCCAACATCTGGAACTAGGCAAAAGTTCAAAATTGACAGATCGCGCTAATCAGAGATCTTATCTGATACCACAGGAGTCAGTTGCCCTTGGTGGCACGTCAACGAACCGACTTTTGGTTGAGGCCTTTTCTAATATGCTTCTTGCTGGAAAATCTTTCTGCATTTCTGAAAAATTGTCTTTGGGAATGTTTGACTGTAATTGTGGTTCACTACCCAAAGTCGCGGCAAGGGATACCCTGAAAATTCCGCTGAACTGCCGTCTGATTTTTTACCAGGTGGGGGAGGACTATTCCTAGGTTCAATTGCTACTAAGCAGATGTTGCTAGAATTTTCCAAAAGCAGCGGAGAGATAGCTACAGCTCCTAAATAAGTGGCAAGTGTACTCGAGTTGCTACCTCACAATAGTGGTGTAAACGCATTACTTGGCACCCATTGGTTATGATCCAATATGGAGTATGCCTCATGGTAGTTATCCACGTAAATCTTTTCTACAGCTGTCTAGTCGTGTCTGGTCATGACAGATTAAACTGTAAACGATTTGTGCTCTTTTTGCGAGTTAATTATATTTTTTTTTTTTGCAATAAATTCTTCTTAATCAGAATGAAACTACATGTAAACAATACTAGGGATCTACTAAGAGAGGGAGTCTGTGCGAAGCCGCTCACTATTTCTTGTCACAGTCGTTCAGTCTTGATAAATCTTAACAAAATTGTGATAGAGAAAGAGGTAATACATTTTGAGAGACACTCATGATCATATATTTTCGAACAATATTTGTATGTTTCATTATATTAAAACTTTTAAATCGGTTGAAAAACTTCTGATTAATTCTTAAAGTTTTTGAAATTTTTGTGTAACCATCATTTCCCGTAATTCAAGATAAATTAAGAAAATTCTCGAAAATAGTTCGGTTTTACAAAAAGTCCATCCCTGATGACGACATTATGTTTTTAAGTAATTTGATGGAAGTGTAAAAGGGAAGGTTAGAGAGCCTTACAAAAGCTTCAACTTTGCTTACATATTTACATATGTATGTATTTGATCATGTATGTATGTGCACAAAGGAGTCAAATAATAATCCTTCGTGTGATATGAACAAATCTTATGCGATATGAAATCTGTTGTGTAAATGAGTAATTCAGAGTGCTATGGGTGTATAATACACTCTGGTATTATTTTATTTTTAATATACTTAATAACTGCTTGTAGCAGCTAAATGAGAAGTTAATTCAATTTACTTACCATCCACTCTCACCTACACAAGACAAGGATATGGGATTATAAAGAAGAAACGTAGCCTTTTTATATCCTTTTTCGCAATGTTTGAATTAATTAGTTTATTCTTGCTTATGCAACATACAAAATAATTACTTTCAAAGGAAATTAAATAGTTTTTTCAAATTCATTTTTTGTTTTTTTTTTTTTTAATTTTTTAACTATTTTGTAAAATATTTATTCCAAATAATCTTTTTAATTGTGGGTCTAGAAAGGACATTTGTATTTTTTAAAGGTGTTTAAAATTCGGTTTAGTTGGCGTCTTTTTTTTTTTTTTTTGAAATAGCAGAGTTATTGAGAACAACAGTGAGTGCATCACGGATAATACTCAATTAAACATAAAACAGCAGGGTCACATGTGTTTAAGTGTCGCAATATATAATATCTGGCAAGCACACACAATGATGATACAGGTCGATGCACTATGGGGGATTTTAAAAAGATGAAATTAATTTAAAGCTTTTAAGAAAGAAGTCCTACTTAATAGAGCTTTAAATCGAAAAAAGGCCTGTATCTAGCAGAGACGTGCATGAATCAACACTCAAATAACAAATTTATGTAATATTAAATAAGTACAGACAAAGAGATATTTTAGTCAACAAATAAACGAATGATCCTAATGCATGATTCACCGTAACATGCGTTTTGTTTCCAAGTGCGTGTTCCAGCTTGCGAATTCGGTTTATTCATACTATACGCAAAAGCATTTAAAACTAAAAGTTATTAGATGCATGTGATTATCAATAAATCAAGTTTTTTTGTAGCATCAATTTTACATAGTCTATATGGAACAGCGTTGCCATTTGTCAAGATTTCCCTTTTTTTGCAAGTTTTTTTAAGTTGCCAAATAGTTTCGGATTTTTTTAAAAATTTTTTTAGATTTATTATAAATATATAAAGTTTTTCAAGTTTTTTGTAAATAAATAAAGTTTTTGCAGTTTTTTATAAATACATAACCTAAAATTTACAGTTTATTGGATAAAAATATTATATGATGTTTTTAGACAATTAAACGATTTTATGTTTTCTCACTCCTTTAGTAGTACAACAGTGTTTTTATACATTGAAAGTTTGTAGTTAACTTTGTAGTGCGGAAGACATTAAAAAAACATGGATAAATATTAAACAAAAAATGGTAAAAATATAAAATATTTATGCGTATTTTTAAATAAAATTTTTTATATTGTTTTATTTTATATTTAATTTTTTTATATCTTTAAAAAAAATTAATTCCTAATACATTTTAGTATTTTCTTTTAAAGATTTTTGAAAAAAAGTTTTTTCTTGCGAAAACAAGTTTTTTTTCTGAGATAACAAGATTTTTTTGTAAAAAATATATGGTAACGCTGATATAGAAAGAAAGTTTTTTCTACTTACTCTTAGTACGAGTCATACTTAAAAATTTAATTACGAATTTTTAACCTTAATTGCACCAAAAAGTTCTTAAAACAATCAAAAATGGGGTAACTTTCGAAAAATAATATGCGTACATACGCGTGTGTTTGTTAAAGTTTGTTGTAAAAACAACAACACTAGAAAAGAAGGCTTAAAACGGTTTGCTTTTTTTGTGTAGCAACAACAACAATACTACAAAGAGAGAAACATACATTATTTTCATATTCATGAAGTGAAATAAGAAGCCAAAATTCCCAAATGCTATTTGGTTAAATTATTTAGTTAAATACATCAAATTTTAAAAGCAGAATTATTACGAAAACCATTTCGGGCATAATGTTGGTGTCTTGCAATTGAGAGTCCTTCTGTAAACAAAGAGCTGAATGAAACAAAAGCGAAACAAACCATGTTATCTGGCGTTAGTGTTAAGGTAAAAATATAAATTTCAATTTCGTATTATTTTAAATACGAATTTGGAATTAAAACCAACCAAGAAATTATTGAATCAAGCTCAGTTTGAGATTAATTTTTATCTCACTTTTACTTAAGTCAATATCGTTATCGTTTTATTAAAGTACGAGGCACTTTAATAATCCTGTACTTAGTTTAAGGAAATCCTTGTTTGTCGTACTGTTGACACCGCTTTGGCTTGATTTACTTACGGATGAATTGATTTTCTTTTCCAGTGTGGGTTTTGATTTGATTTATTTTCTTAAAAGGTAAAATTAAAAAAGAAAATTATAGATTAAGCAAATTAAACCTTTTTTAGCGGTGTTATTAAACATTTTCACAACGAAGCGTTTAAATGGTTTGCAAAAATACAAGCAACTGCTAGCGGCGCGTAAAAAAGCAATGAGTTAAAAAAAAAAAACAAAACTAAAAACACTGAAAATATGAGTGCTAGCAAAAGCAAATCTAATCGTGCACAATTCTGGTATGCTGTAAAAAGGGTTGTGTTAGTAAACTTTAAATTGGGTGCAAAGCTGCGGGATTTCATTTTTACCCAGCCCTGAATTTTGAAATATTTTTAAACTGGCCCTGCAACATGTTGTTGAGCGTTGTCTTAATGAAGTATTAAGTTTTCATGCCTGTAAGCATATTTCGGGAGTTTTTTTTTGGCAAAATGAACCCATTGCGTTCCGTGCAAGTCCTCTGCAATCGTTAAGTCTGACCTCTTCTCTCCCTTTCATACCGTTTAAGCACTAATTCGGATGTGCACAATATGCAGGCTTTCTCAGCGCGTGTTACCCTTAAATCCTGTAGTAAGCAACTGCCTTTCTTTTGTATGAATCCTGTGGGATAATTCTGGCAGTTGTTATGGAATTCTTTCTTGATTAAAAAGCAATTTTATTTCTAAGCCTCTCAGTCGATACTGAACGAATCGTAATTATTTTTCAGTGTTATGAAAACTCTAATGGCCAATTTTCAGGATTAAGATTAAAACACATTTATGTTTAAAATCGTGTTAAATACAAAATTCTCTTCTTCACTTAATACTTAAATCAAACTTAATTCACCGATGTGGTACACTTAATTTTTACTTTAAAGTTTCTATTGTAATATTGCAAGGTGACCTCAATATCACGACAATACAGCAACAAGAGGCAAAGCAATAACAATCAGCTGTTTTTGAGACCACCTTGTAAATAATTATACTTTTTTATGATATTTTTTTTTTTGTATTTAGTAGTGCTACCATACTTTTATCTTATATAAATAAGACTTTTCAAATAAAACTCAAAAAATCAATCTGTATTTAAATACGATTTAAGTTTTAATGAAAATAAACTTAATTTAGATTTAATTACTATCCTGAAAATTGGGCATAATAAATACTTATCAACACTACTACTCTGACTAAAATATAAAATTAAAACTAAATATTAAATTAGTTCACTAGGACAACGCTAAAGTCCTTGAGAAAAAAAATATAACCTAAGCCAGATTTAAATTTATATTTATCTTTCTTTTTTTATTTTGTAAATTGCCCACTGTGCAATGAACAAGATAAACTGAAAGTGAAACAAACAATTTAATACCAGACACATACAACCAAACTGTTTTACCAGTAAAAATAAACACGTTTGTTCTAGCATGACTTGTTTTAAAGTCACCAAGCAATACACCGAGCAGACGTGTAGGAAGCTACAAGGCTAAAAAGGATAACTTAAACTTTAGCAACGAAAACAACAACAACAAATCAAAAAACGTTGTCATTGCGGTGACCAATGAAACGTTCAGCCCTGAACATTCGTTCGGTAGAACACACAACCTTTTTTTTCAACATTTATAAAAGTTGACATTAATCGAATGTGTAGATAGATGCATTTATTTAACCATCTTTCATGTTTTGATATATAAAATAAATAAATATATCCCAGTGCATATAATACTGGAATTAAATGCAACATACATCCATACACACCATCATACATTTATAATGGACCGATGATGGAAGCTGATGTCTGTCGGTGCTCAACGAACCAACCCATGCAACACAATTTGTATTGCATATTTCCCAGGCGCTGTCCCAGAAAGTTTTGTTTTTGTAGTTGTAGTTTGTTGTCGTTATTGCTGTTGACGGTTGAGATTAAATTATTCAGTCAGTCATCATGTTCAGGGTTTTTTGGTTCAAATTTTTTTTTTTTTGTATAATTCGTTGTTATTGCTGTCGTTCCCGCTACACTCCACAAATGAGTGTTTGAATGAAAACTTTTAATACAATTTGCAATACAAGAGACCATCATCGTGCATATTCAGGAAAATACAATTAACAATACAACAAAATACAGTGTGTTCGATGTTTTTTCTTTTTTTTTTTTCTTTATTAAATTAAATATAAAATAAATGTTAAAGAATAAAAATAACCTCTACATATTGACCTGTTAAAATGTATAATGGGTCTGTAATTTTAGGGCACAGAGGTATTACAAAGATGATGTTTATTATTGAAAAATAAAACCATTTTTCCTTAAGTCATATGGAATGAAAAACGGAAATGTTTAGCCCAATTAAATATAAAATTATGCCTTATTGGAATTTTTTCAATCTTCTTGGGTTTTGGAGATTCATGTTAATAAAAAATTAGATGAAATTATTTTTTTATAAAAATAGAAGAGTCGTTTTAAAACAGGGTGACGCAGAATGAGCCATACGGTTTAAATTCTTTAAAAAAAATTTTATTGTCATTATTTTTTCAGCATTTGTGAAGAATTCTTGGAGAATTATTTATGAATAACTGTGCAATCGAATAAAAATTCTAACACCCGAAATTTTGCTAAAAGTTAGGAAAATATGTTAAAAAGAGCACGAATGTAAAGCGTGTTTTTTTTTAAAGTGTCACATCTTTGACACTGCCTTATTTGAGCACCGATTTAACAGCTGATAGTTGCTTTTTTTTAGTTTGCTTTAATATATAATTATGAATCGACTCACACCAGAGCAACCCGTGCAAATTGTTGAAGTTTGTAATCAAAATAATTGCTTTATTTGTCAAACTCATCGTGCACTTTTTCAATTGTATGGCGTACATAATCGTCCTTCAGAGCGCCTAATTCGAAGAACAATAGATTGTTTTCGGACCACTTTTAGTGCTACTGATAATGTGCATCCCGTGAGACGCCGAACAGTGCGCACTGAAGAATCTGTACAGAAATGCATTGAAGGTGATCCTAATCAATCAATTCGTCGCCGTTCTCAGCAACTGAGGTTGTGTCCAACCACTTTATGGAAGATTTTACGAAAGGATATTGGCTTAAAAGCTTTCAAGATTAAACTTGTGCAGGAATTAAAGCCAAACGACCATCGTATGCGCCGCCAATTCGGCGAATGGGCTGAAGTAAAAAGTGATGTTGATTTGGTTGATATTGATTGACCAGCAAGATCGTGTGATTTAACCCCATTGGATCATTTTCTTTGGGGCTATGTTAAGTCACTTGTCTACGTCGATAAACCACAAACAATTGAACACCTAGAAATCAACATTCGAAGAGTTATCGGCGAAATACGGCCGCAAATGCTCGGAAGAGTTGTTGAATTGGTGTTCCATATTGCGCCTTCAACGCGCCAGCCATGGCGCCCACATGGCTGAAATCATATTTAAACATTAATTTCCTAAAATTTTCTCTCTAATAAAGCCCGATTCATTGAGATTAAAAATATATTTCCTTGATTTATTACACTGTGTGTAATTTTTTAAGTCATGGAAAAATAACCATATATGGACAACTCTAGGTGGTAAAAGACCAAAAAAAAAAGAACTGTGCCTACCAGTTTTCCCCAAAGTCATGCACTTTTATTTTATGGAACCCCAAAGATTTGGGGCCTCGGTGTAATTTTTGCAAAAAAGTGATGATTTTCTTAGGCTCATATCTTGCAAGCCGTTCGGAATTTTGATCTACCCTTTGAGACAAGCTCTTGCTCTTGCCATTAAGAACAAAAATTGTAAACATATAAAATCGAAAAAACTTCATCTTCAAGATCAAAATCGCAAAAAACTATAAAAAATTCGATTTTTTTTACCTTTTTCCACTGTTCAGGTACATAGGTAGCAAACCGCTTAAAATTCAAGAAAACAATCCACTACAAAAATATACCTTAGATATCAGTAAACAACTTTTTAGAACATATGAACTTCATAGGAATGAGTCTTAGCACCGTTTAGGACGTGCCACGAAATATATTTCTTGGTATATATAACTGATCAACTCCCATGTTTAGATAAGGTTCCTTGGGCAGGCATCAAGAGACAGTCTGCTTGGTTCCTTCAGCGGTGCACTTGTGATACCGAGCGCCAATGCCCATTCTATTTGGCAGCTACTCAATAGGCATCGCTGCAGAGTTCAACCAATTCGTCTTCCTAATGACGAGAAGATAGATCCTCCAAATAGGCAAACACCGCTTTTTCCAGCTTTTTCCCCCAATATTCCGAATTCCTCCTTGTCATGACAACTTCTGTAGTATTCAGTCACAACTGAAACCAATGGTTCCAATCCTTATTAAACCTAAGTATTGAGATGATTTTGTTTTATTTTTTTTTTTTTAATTACCTAAGCTAATCCCGCGAAGCTCTACGCTTGTCTGCAGGAACGAAACCAGAGTCTCTGGCGGGAATCGAACCCGCAACCCCGGCGCTGATAGACTAGCTCACTACCACCTAGCCTACCGGGGCACTCAAATACACATACAAAATAGATCAGTAATACACAGAAAGAAAAACACTCGGGATAAATCAAGTTTTTTATGATTACTTTAAGTACGAGTCGTACTCAAAAATTGAAGTACGAATTACACTTAAACGTACTCAAAACAATCCTAACTGGGATTACTTTCGAAAATCAATCCCGGAATTTCTTGAAATAAGTATGAAATTCTTAAATCAAGTAAAAAAAAAGGTTAAACTTTTTGTTATGTTTAACCCTCCGGCCTACGCATGTTTTAATTTTCTATACACATTGAAAAAAGGTCTGGCGAGACTCATGTGCACCACTAAGGATTAAAAAGTAAATTTGAACTCTTGATTCTCATTTAGTTAATGTGTTTAGTTAAATATGTACATAAGTTTTCTAAAATAAAAACCATATCGGGCATGATATTGGTGTTTTATCATTCTGTAAGGTGTAATACGGGTAAGTAAAAATCAATCATTATAACTTTTTCTTTCTAATTTCTTGATAAAATCAACCTTATAATACTTGAATCAATCGCATTTTGAGATTGATTCAATCTTAGTTTTACTAAACTCAATCTAATTTTCGGATTATTTCAATTACGAAACGGGATTGAATATGAATAATTTAAGTATTTTGTGATTGAAAATCCGTACTTGAATCAATCTTTCTGTACTTGATTCAAGATAATCCGTACTCACCGTACTATTAATACCGCTTCGGATTGATTTGAGTACGGATAGATTGATTTTTATTTTGAGCATAGTAAAAGCTACAAAAATTGTGTATAAATAGCTTTGCAGTGGCATCGAACGTAAAAAGGCTTGGAGAAATGGGTGCGGCACCTAAAACTATTTCCTGTTTATCTGGAGATTAGTCGCGGGGAAGCAAAGAGCACCAGATATTAATTTATACAACTTTGTGTTCTTTTCGCACCACGGTAAAGGGCATTAATGATTCGGCAAAGCCGAATATAGTACTGTTACTTGTTTAAACTTAAATTCAATAAACGTATCGGTATAACGGATATTTCTGTTTTCATTTCTGTATCATTACATCCCTAATTGAGATATTATAATTTTTTGCAGCCACACTAATTAGTTGCTCATAATCCAGATCCATATTTTTTTCTCTAAGTAGATTTAAGTGTGCGATGATAATTCTGGAATTAGAGGGTTGCTTAAGTAAAAGTGCGTATATAGTTTAAAATCACAGTTTTATTTAAACATTTCTTTTGTTTAATTATGTGAGCTTTTCATAAGAAAAATACACAGAGAAAACAGATTCGTAATCACAACCGAATGTGGCGCCAATCGAATTTCGTCGGTTGCATATACTATCTCACACAATTCGGTTACAATTTCTGAAAATTTCGTTGCTTAGCATAATATTTTTGATAGCAACATGTGAATTTTAGTGCACTAACAACAGATATTGTTAGTTGTTAGTATGATTATTAGAAACAAAATTGTGCATACCCAAATATATGATATCTGCAACTAAATTAACACATAATTGGTGTTCATAACAAGAGATTTGATTGTCGTTATCAATATATATTTTTTTAACTGGTTGCATAAACCTTTTTCCCGATATATCAGATAGAAAATCAAATTAATTCCAATATACTCCATTTTTTTTTAAGTATATTCTTTTTAGTATTTTTATTTATAGTTTTTACATTATTTAATTTTATTCAAACACATGCATACAGCTTTCCCCATCATCCAACGGATTTTCAAAGGTACAGATGATCACTTGGCTACAATTTCTTTCATCAATGCCATCTTGTTCCAGTGTCTGAAGTAAAACAGAATAATTAGCGTGTGGTTTCACAATACGAACAGTGATTGAAGCTGTTAATAATTATGAAAATCACTAAAAAACTGAGCGATTTTCATAAAATGTATGTATAACATATATGTTTGACCAATGTACACGGGAGCAAAATTTAAACAATACGTACATATGTTTGTATGTCTAAGATATTACCCAGCTAGCATAGGATGTTTGTTAGACGATAGGGTTTAATATTCAAAATATAAACAATACGTTCATACAGTATTGTACGATTGTGTTTAATATTCAACTCCTAAAAGAATGTTCTAATGATTATCTGACGAGTCACACTAATAAAAACTTTAAAATTGTTTATTTATTTATTAGTTGTTTATACATTTTCTGACACGCTTGTCTTTTAATCTTAAATGAACCTTTTACGACTCTCCTTATGAGTCATATAACAATTACTAAGCTACCTAAAAATGAGAGTTTTTAAAACATGAAAATGTATTGATTGTCAATACAATTTTATTTAAAAAAAACCCCGACGTAAGGATCTGCCAAATAAGATTTTCCAATAGGATGGTGTTTAATTCCTGATCTTAAGGTTTTTTTCGTATAATTTGTATGAAAGTTAAAAGTTTCTTTATTCAAAAGAAGCTTGATGCTCTTGTTTAGGTGGCTCAGTAATTCTAAGCATTCCACGAGTTGTAAGGGCATCCCTTCATGAATCTCATAAGATTCTTGATGTGCTTTCTAAAAGCCTCATTAGATAATCTTTACACAAATCTCAAACGAATCCGTCTATGATTAATATAAGCGTCTTTCGCTGTGTTGTAGAAGGAATCAGCTTGTGTAACAAATTTTCCCGTGCGGTGCATCTTCTACTATTAAAAAGTGCGCTTGTTAACGATCAAAAACGCTCGTCATGAGATTTCCAGTAGATACTTTCGATTAAAAATGCTAGCTGGGTGCATATGTATGTAGGTATGCATGTTTGTATTTACCCTGAAAAAATGCGACTAGTCCATACAAAAATGGCAAATGTAGCCCATAAAGGGCAAGAACTAGTCCAAAGGTAACCCCAATGAATGTAAAAAACATGGCTTATTTAACATTCATAAGAAGAAATTATTTGTTATGGTTAATATTTTAAGGCGAAATCGTGTGATTGAAACTATCATCAGCATTGAAAACGGTCGTAATATGGATTATACAAAATAGAGAATTCTATATATATATAGCAAAAACCTGAGTATAAGAGAATATGTTTTATTTGTATAATATGGTACTGTGTTATTAAAACTACATTAAGTCCTATGGATTAAGTGTTTAGGTGACTTTCTTTTAAAACTAATTTTTTTGTAGAATTAAAGAAAAAAAAAATACTAACCCAGTTAAAGGAATGTTAAGAAATAACATATAAAAGAAATGTCTTAATATAAAATTATTTTTCTTTCATGCACAAAAGTTCAAAATATCTTAATATCGGTCAAGGTTATTGAACTGGCAAGTAAAATATTTAAATTTGCAGAAATTTACTTAAGAACTATTTCAAATGTGCATTTTTTTTTTTGTTATTTATGCATCTTATTATATAATAAATTATTCAATTTGTATAAATTTTATTTATTTTTTGCTGAGCAAAATTTTGAACTTTAACTAACCATTTGTTGTTTGCTTAGTTTGCCATTTCCGTAAACGATTTAAGTGAATGTAATTTGAACCTGACACAAACACACATTTATCTATATATATAGTTGTTATGCACAGCAAACATTTTAATGGAAAAACAATCGCAAAGGATGATTTGCCAAATTGATTAACTGCAATACGGAATCACTTCACGATGCTCAAAACAATACGTTTACCACCGCCCCTTAAACATTCCGCCAAAAAGCCGTGACAAAAGGACCAAAGTCACTAGTTGAAAGAACTGCATTCTGAACACTTCTTTCACCTTGGCAAGGTACGAAACCTAGAAACTCCTACTATTTTTGCATAACACAAAATTGGTTGCAATGCAATTCCACATCAAACAACTTGGTCTTTCCCGCGATTTGGATATTAAACCACACCCATCACGGTAACTAACCCAATAACCAGACTGAGACCGAAGTTTCAGTAGCCCCTGATTCCCGTGGCACCGAGTAAAGTCTTCGGCCAGCTTCGTAAAACAAAACTACTACCAAAATAGTTCCGGATTTGTGACCAAACAGCATACCGACACCGATGCAACAAATAACCGTGGTAGATACAGTCACCCACACATCGCAAAAACAAACAATGCGCAGTAACTCCCCACCCTACTGAAAGTCCCCCACATCAAAATATAAACAGCACTACAATAATACGCAATGCAACAAAATAACATCAAGATAACATACACAGTTAACCTGCCCGATCCACGCCTCCCGACAACTCCATTCAAAGACGTCTCTGACTTAACAACTTCCACAGCAACTTCCTCAACCTACCAGTTCCACCACCAGAAAGACCACCACCAACATCATAACCAGCACCCACATGGGCAACCCCAATAGTCCCTAACTCTCGAATGTCCGCATAACACAAACAATCACACAGCACATGACTTTACTCCTCAATAATAACGCCACAATCACAATCATTCGTAACACTCAGATTCCTCGAGTTAAAAAACTCATTCAAAAAGCCATGACCCGCGAGAACGTAATCCAGACTGAGCCCTAAATCAAAATCTCGTTTATCAATCACAAAACGGAAATGCATGATAAAGCTATACTATACAATTCACACCACGATCCCATCTAGATTTCTATCTATCACTCAATACAGTTTTTCTCTTATTCACACTCATCCAACTCAAGAACACAAGCCAAAAGAATTAACCTCTGGCATGTCTTTATCTTACGATGAGCCGCAGTAGATCTAACCACACTACCTCAAACCGCTGCGCCATAAGCAACGCAAGCAACGACACGCATTGCACGCCTACTAAGGCCCCAATCACTGCTACCCAATCTTGCTACGGACACGATTCAGATGCGGCATGAAATGAATTTTCCCACTTATGGTTACCCCAAAATATTCGACCTTAGTCGCATAAACAAGAGTTACCCCATTTATCCTAATCAACGGTGGTCTCCTCAACGACAACCTTCCCTTAAGCAACATCGCAGCAAATTTAACAATAGCCGCCTCAATACCAACTTCGGCGCCATATTCATAAACAAACCGCATCGCAACACCTCTATCGCGCTTATGTTTGTCTGGAGACCCTAACCTCAACCATAACCAACAAGCCCTCGGTGCAAACCTTGCAGAGACGCCTTAACGCCTTAAACGCAACAACGAGGTATAAAAAATTCGATCATCAACCGCAAGATATATATCACCATGGACCATATATGAAGACAACAACATTGACCTCAAATGATGAAAGTCATAAATAAATGGTTTTAAGTTATAAAATTATGTTTTCCGTTTGCAAAATTTTTTATCAAGCTAAACTGTTGCCATTAGTTATTAAATGATTCAGATTGTTATTAAACTTTTTCACTGGGCTTCCATTCAATTTCCTTTGTATGCGATAGTTGTTGCTTAAATCGAAAAAGAAAGAATAAAATCTAAAAACCAAATTAGTTTCCTTGAGATCATTCATGCGTTACAAACATTTGCAGTCAACAAATTCTTTTGTAAAATGGATTTTCTATTTCTAACATTCCTCCTTTTATTTATATTTTTTTCTTATCCAACAGTTTTGAAAATTCCCATACAAACACACGTGCAATTTACAACACACACACACATACAAAATTTAAGCACATTAGAAATAAAACAACTCATCTGCAACACATTAGCTTTAACCTTTTCTTAACTTTCGTTAAAATATTTATAAACATCATCATTATGGTCATTATTATGCAAAAGTACATACGTTTGATGTTGGCCTGCATTTGAGTCCTTTTAAGGAGGAAAAAGTGAATTAGACAAAGATTTCCGGAATTGAATTTAAGACTGAAATCAGTGCATTTTTCGTTATTTTTATATAAGAAATTTGTTTCTAAGACGGAAGATTTTCTATAATTTGGTGCTTATGCTTTAGCATTAGATAGCATTTTTAGTACATATTAAAATTACTTTAAATATAAGACAGTATTTTAGTAAAAAACGGAGGCTTAAGTATAAGACGGTAGTTTGGGACGTTTATATGTATATAGGATGTACATTAAGGTGGGTCGAAAAAAAAGTTGTGCCAGTCAACCCCTAGAATGAAAGATTTGTCAATGAAGTTTCTAAAACAGGAAAACATTTTTTTTTGCCACGCCCCAAAATACAGCCCTTTTGGTTTTTAATATGTAGCGCTGCCATTTAAAGTCCGATTTCATCATAGAGCATATCGTTGCTCATGGTTTGACAATGGATTTCTTTTTCTTGTGACTTTTTAATCCAAACTCAAATTCTGGGCGCTACTTATGCCATCTCGGATCCTTCTCCAAAATGTCAAGTTTTTTTTCACGTGCCAAGAAAGCCCTTCTAAAACTTAGTATGTATAGATTTTAACATGATCAATTTTATGACAAGCCTTTAAATTAAACCCCTTTTTTCTTTTTCACATACATATTACATTAAACAAGGTAGAAGACTATACAAACCAAATAAATTTTCACCAGTCACGCCCTAGAGTAAAAAGTAAATTAATTATGTTTAAAAAACTTGAAAAAAATGGTTTTTGCCACGCACTTAATAACAGCGTTTTTTGTTTTATATAAAAAGCATCGCCATTTAAAGTTCAATTTCATCGTATCGTATATCATTGTTAAAGGCTAGAATATGGCTTAATTTCTGTATTTAATGCTTTTTTAATGTAACTTCAAATTCTAGCTGACATTTAAGAAATAGCGGATCATTCCCCTCTAATGACCAATTTTTCATAACTAGAAAATAATTCCTTCAGAAATTTTATAAGTGAAGTTTTTTATATTCTCACTTTTTACTCATGCCCTAAAGTTATGCCCATTTTATTATTTCATCATCAAGCCAAGTTTTTATGGCATGGGCCATTTCATCCAGCATGTCAAGAAAAAAAACCGTTTTTGCAGCCTAAAATAACTTTTTAAATAAGCTTAGCGAATATGAGGCAGATTCTATTAGAAATGCTAAAAAGTGACTAAGTGTACATAGAAGAGCATAAAAATCCTAAATAAACCTCAGCCTTAATATGCATTTTCACCAAAATATGCAACAATATACAAAAACAAATCGATGCCATTTTAACGCTAATTCAATGATTCGGGAAGATAATTGGTCAAAACCTTTCATAGACTATCGAAGTATAAAACTGTAGTTTAAGTATAAAACGGTAGTTTAAGTATAAAACGGTTGCGTAAGTATGAAATGGTAGTTCAAATATAAGACTGTAGTTTTGTATTAAACTGTGCTTTTAGTATAAAACCGTAGTTTAAGTAAAAAAATGTAGTTTTAGTATGAAACTGTTGTTTTAGTATAAAAATTTTGTTTAAGTATAAAAATGTAGTTTAAGTGCAAAACTGTAGTTTTAGTACAAAACTATAGTCTTAGTACAAAACTGAAGTTTTAGTACAAACCTGTAGTTTTTGTACAAAACTGTAGTTTTATTACAAAGCACTTGTTTTAGTACAAAACTGTTGTTTTAGTACAAAGCTGTAGTTTTAGTTCAAAACTGTAGTTTTAGTATAAAACTGTAGTTTTAATACTAAACTGTAGTTTTAGTACAAAACTGTAGTTTTAGTATAAAACTGTAGTTTTTGTACAATACTGTTATTTAAGTACAAAACTGTAGTTTTAATACTAAACTGTAGTTTAAGTACAAAACTTTAGTTTTATTACAAAACTGTATTTTTAGTACAAAGGACAAGACAGTAATCTAAGCATAATACTGGAGCTTTATATAAGACACCATTTTTAGTACAACTATTGCAAGTAGTTTTAGTATAAAATATAATTTTTTGTACAAATAGTTGTTAATGCAGGGTGGCGCATAAGTAACGTTGTGGTTTAATAAGTGGATAAATTTGCTGTTGCCTTTTTTCAGAATAGTCTTTGCAAAGCTTAGGAAATCTATGATAGAGAGTCTCAGCAAAGAAACAAAAATCAAATCGAATGAATAGTATGGGGCAACCAAAGTCTTAGAATATTTCGTATACATTAAATGCATCCATTAAGATGCACAGTATGGTGCGGAATAACATCAGAAAAGATCATTGTACCATATACAATTTTTGAAAACGACGAACAAATAGAAATGCTCTGGAAAGCACCTCAGGACTAAGCAAGCAATGGACATCATTTGAATGATATATTCAATACATATTTCCAAACTACACTTTTAATTTTAATAAAATAACGGTTAATAATATCAAAAAGAAAAAAGTAATTATTTAAAAACATTATAACGTTAATGTATAAGGTGGTGCTAAAGCTTTTGTATATCAACTTTTACATTAAATATTCGTTTTTGTATGAGACTTTACCTTTGATATAAAGCTGTAGTTTAAGTATCAAGCTAACCGCCCAATTCTGTATAGGACGGTTTATTTTGATTAATTCTAACGCATTTTTTAATTTATTTAACTAAAGTTTAAGTTTAAGACATTATTTTCTGTTCTCAGCGTTAGTATGTTTTAATAGTATAAGAAAATATTCTCTTTACCAGCTACTAACTTGATTTGTTTTCTTAATTATTATGCTTACTTTTACAACCTTCTATTTCAAATTAAATTTTTTTTTAATTAAATGACATATTACTTAGTTTGTACGCAGTGAAGAAGTAGTCAATTCAAATACTACATTTTCTAATTTGACTTCGTTCAGACTCTTTGTTTAATATTTACCAGCAGATAGTGAAAAAAAATTTGGCTTGAATAACTCTTAGAAATCAATACAGTTACACCTCTTTTAAATTAGGGCAAATAAACAAGCCTTAAGATGTGCCAAGAATTTCAATAGGATTATGGTAAAAAAGTATTTCTATTTTCTTGCTATTCTACATACTTTAAAAATATTATGCTTCATATGCAATTACATGCAAACACTTCTACATACATTTACAGATTTGTTGGTATTAAGATTTGTTTTTTTTTTTACAAAAAACAAAAAAAAAAAAAAAACTAAGAAAATATTGTACGGATTTTTCCGTTTTATTCGTTTGTTTAATTCTATATGCATTTTGTTTCTTTTTTCCACTATATTTCCGTATCCGAGAGCATTTCCGCTATTGAGCTGCAACTTTAAGTGTAGCGTTTCCGTTTTAATTCTACTTCGTTGCTTTTTTTGCACAAAAATTCTTCTAAAAATATATTTTGATGCTTGAAATACGTAACATGTTGTTTACATTTAACACAAGGATAAGAGTGAAGGAGAGTATTCACAAGTGTGCTTATGTGTAAGTCTGTATGTGTTTGTGCCT
Organism: Pollenia griseotomentosa; assembly: GCA_963931875.1. Taxonomy (NCBI): domain Eukaryota; kingdom Metazoa; phylum Arthropoda; class Insecta; order Diptera; family Polleniidae; genus Pollenia; species Pollenia griseotomentosa. The sequence goes on from OZ007564.1 coordinate 15,249,897, forward strand.
AGATTGGCCTGTATAATCAGTACGCAATTTATTTAGTGCAAGAATTTTTCAAAGTGTAGGGTTGATTCGTATGTGCATTTTTATTGTAATTTTAAATTTTTTTTTAAATTTAGTTTTGTTTTAAGTAATATATTTTTATTTTGCCCCTTTTAGTTTTTCTAAATGTAATTTATTTAATTTCTGCTTCGTTAGTAGTACAACTGTATGTTTTAACATCTAACAACTTAAAAATATTAGTTATTTCCCATTTATTTCTGTGTCTTGAGTAAAAGCATGGCCACTGTGTTTATCAAGTTGTATTTAAAGTTGTGAATATCGGAAATAAATAAAAAATAGTTTTCAAAAATTGACAATATTAAAAAAAAAATATTTAAAAATCGGTAAAGATTTGTAAAAATTAAAAAAAATTCTAATTTGTCGTCTAAGGCAATAGTTTTAAGTGCGACAATTATTTAAGTAAAAGACTGTAGTTTTAGCAGAATTTGGTAGTTTTAGTATAAAGGCTCAGTTAGCCGGAAGTAACAGTAACTTAACCTTACCGTAAAAAAGTAGGAGCAATCTATTTCTTACAGATTGAGACGTAACATCTTACTGCTAACTATAATCGTTCTAATTGCTTTACATAAAACAAAATGAAGCAGCTGATTTGCAGCGTTACTGTTACTCCCTGCCAACTGATTCTTAAGACGGGTAGATTAAGTATACGCCTGTAGTTTTAGTAGAATATAGTTGCAAAAACTTAATTATAAGAAAATGCTTGATTTTTGCGAAAACAAATGCTACATACCAAGAAATACTTAAAAACGTACTAATAATGATTATACCTAAAAACTTCAAAAAGTGCCAAAAATTATTACATAAAAATACAAAGAAAAACGATATTAGTAGTTTAACAAAACAAAATAATTAGTATGCTTTAAAATAACATTATTTATTTTTGGTTGTCTTTTACAGTTAATTGAGAAAGCAAAAATATAAAAGAAGAAAAAGCGCTATATTCGGCTGTACCGATCATTAATACCCTCCACTGTCTGTTCAAATAGTTCAGGAGTAGGCTTTATATAGGATGCATAACTTATAAGCCAATCTTCCTAAAATCTTAACCCAGAGCATTACAGTTCGTTGCCTAATTGAAACAAAATATAGTCTGGGTTCACACTATGAAAACTTTCCTTCCGAAAGTCTGAGCTTATGAGTGAGAGAGAAAAGAATAAAAGCATGTTCTCTTCCTCTCTCAACAACAAACTCAGACTTTCTGAAAGAAATCTTTCATAGTGTAATCCCAGACATACTGATTTGTTTCAGAAATATTATTACACACAGAAAAAATGTTGATTGAGAATTATAGTAAATTTCGGCAAAAGTATGCCCTTTATTTAAATTTATCATTATTTCATATTAATTTCAAATGAAAAATATTAAAATAAACTTGAATCACGTTTACTTAATATTATTCACTGTTAAAATTACATTGTTCAATATTGAATCCATAAAAGCCTGTTTTTATGTATAGACTCTATTTAAAATTATCTTGGTTTCATGTTTATTTTAAATGAAAAATGTTAAAACAAAATTGTATTGAAAAAAACAACACCATTTTTTTATTTTCATGTTTAAAATATGTTATAAAAGGAATACAATTTCCGTATTCTTTTAGTTAAAATTATTTAGTTAAATTGTACATCAAGTTTTCAAAGTAGAATGATGACGAAAACCATATCGGGCCATTCTGCTGATGCTTCTGTTAACAAAGGGGAATAAGAATAAGTGAAACATGTGTTACAGGGGTAAGTGTTTTGAATTATTCTTAAATAAATGCATATGTTTTCTCCGAAGCTTCTTCTCACTGTTACATCACACTCAAGCCAATTTGATTCTACATGAAATTCACGTTGTGTCAACTTGAAATAACTTTCATTCAACGTGATTCGGATTTTTATTTCAATATACATGACATTTTTCTCTAACTTTACCGCAATGTTAAAGTGACATGAATTATAGTTATTTTAAAAGAAAAAAATGTTTTTCGCAAGTTGTTGTAGAATCAAGTTAAATTAACATGAAGTAACTATGAAGCAAAATCACCACCGAAAACGGTAAAATCAACCTTGTTTTCGACGATTTTACCTTGATTTTTTTCTGTGTGTAGGCGTGATTTTCTGGAGGCGAATTTATATTGGACCGATCGTAGTTTATACCCCTGACAGACATAGGTTTGTATACTATACTATCATGGTATACTACATGTGTGTCAACCTAAACTACAATTAAATCATGAAACAAAGTGGTATATTTATGGTTTATATACTACTGTAGTATGCATACCATGGTATTGAAACTATATGTCTGTCAGGGGTATAAAGGATCGTTCAACACAAATATTGAAAATATTATCGGAAGTCCGCTTAATATGGGGCCAATGGTAAGTTATGGACCCATCTTCACAAAATTTTAGTGCGATTTCCAAGGATATGGGCGGGATTGGCACCTCTAGTACAAAGACGTTATCTGGAGAACGCCAAGAGCCGAAGTTTCCAAATTTTATGTTCAACCGCCTTGGTAATCAATTCACAACTTCTGACAAAATGTGGGCGTGATTAAAGAAGTGGGCATGGCACTTCTTATACAAAGACATTATAGATTTTTGTTTCCATATGAGGTGCAAGCATCTTGGTTATCAATACACAGCATCCGACAAAATGTGGGCGAAATTGAAGAAGTGGCAGTGGCACAAAATCGCTTTAGTTATATCTTAAGAACAGTATTGATATAACTTTCTGTTCTTATTGCACCATAGTGAAGGATATATGAGATTTGGCATAGCTTCAGTCTGTTTCCTTCTTTCCTCTTTTAGTTTTAGATTGTATGTAGTTTAAAATTGTAGTGTGAAACATTATTTTTTAGCATAACAGAGTTTTGTGGTCTTTTGTTTTAGTATATATCGTTTTACATTCATTGAGTAGACGGTAAAAGAATAGATCTAGGTATATCTCAAAATCTAAATTTGTAACTTGTTGTACTGAAAAATAATATGTTAGTCCTGTGTTTTTATAAAAAAAACATAACTAAATTATAACTAAATGGTTTTATTTTAAGATGGTGGATTGATAAAGGAGTTCGGTTGCACATTTAAAAACAGATGGAAGTTAAAACTTAAGTATAAGTATAAGAAAGTTTAGATAGCATTATGTTTTATATAAGACTGCAGTTTTATTTAATAAAGATGTTTAAGTTTAAGAAAATTTACTATAAGTTAGAAGTTTTTGTATAAAAAGAATGAAGACCGATAAAGTTTATCCATTTTTGTTTTTTGGATAAATTTCTAAAATAACCACTGTTTATCTGCGAATGTGAGTAGGAATGTATATGCACATGAACATTTGCGTGTGTGCAGCAGCATTCAGGTCTAGTTTAAGATACATTTTAGATATTTCTGTTTTAGACATTAGAAGCGTTGATATCAGTACACTTTTCTATGCTCTTCTATATTACAATTTTGTTTTTTTCCCTACTTTTCCTAGTTTTTTGTATGATTCTTTCTTTGGCTTAAGCTCTTGTATGTATTTTAATGTTTGATATTGTTGCCATACAAGCACACAGCTGCAAAAAAAACCATTCACAAACGATCACACTTTCAAACATGTATCGAATGAATCGCAAAACAAGGAAAACAATTCAACAAAGACTTCGTGTTTGTGTGTTCATTTGTGTAGCTGTCTGAATGTGTTTGTAGTTGCTGTTAGTAGAATTGGCCATTTGTGCATTTGTTATGCCTCACTGCGTTGCCTATTTGGCATGACGACACAAAAATTTTAAGAAAAACAAAAAAAAAAAATATAACAAAATGAAGCAGCTTCCAAAAAAGAAAAGAACCGAAATTTTACGTACTTTATTCCCTAAACCAAACATCCATATCGTTACCAATCGTACGTACTCTTTTGTAGTTCTGGCTCTTGCTTTGGGGAATTTTATTATCAGTCGTTTGCTATTTTTAAAAGATATTTTAACATTATATTTTCTATTTTCTTTTAATTTTTTTTTTATTATTTTCTTTATTTTAAGTTTTTCCTAAATGTGTGCTAAAAGCATAAGAAAAAAGGAATCTATATACATTCAGCATACAGGAATACAGTACCCTCATGCACGTAGTTAACAAACACACATGAACAGTTTGAGTTTTTATTTAAATTTATCCTTTTTTGTGTAAGTATGTACATATGAATATGTCTGCGTATGAGGATATGGGTACAAAAGTATGTGCACAGCTTTTTTTTATTCGTATTTGTTTAAATTAGTTGTATATGTTCCTTCTTATTTTTTTCTGATTTTTTCTTTTTTGTTTTTAAGTGAAAGTTTTCTATTAAATTAAAGTTTTTTTCTTGTGTTTTTTTTTTTTATTTATTATACTACTTCAATTTGTTTTGACAATGTAGTTGCAATTGTATATGGATGTGTATGAAATATTACATTCCTTTTGATTTTATTTGACTGTCATTTTTCTCTACTTGTTTTCAAATTTAAAGCAATAAAGTTGTAAAGTTTTTCTTTTAGATTCTCATATGGGTTTTAATTTTTTGAAATTTAGAGAAAATATTTGAAACTCAATTATTATTAGACAAGTTCTCTGATAAAGTTTACAATTTTTTTTTTTTTTTTTTTTGCAAAATATGAAGTTTTAAATAAGCATAGTGAAAATATTTGTTCAAAATCTAATTGCAAATGAGGCTTAAAATATATGGTCGATTTGTTTATAACCAGGGGCTTAAGAGCGAAAAGTAGTGACTGTAGCCCGTAGCACAGAGAGGAAAAAGCCCCAAATAGCGGCGGAAAAAAATTAAAAAAGATAATCCTTCAAAACCAAAATTCGATATACCAAAAGTAATATACCATTTGGTTAAAAGATTGATGTTTGACTATTGACTGCCAGCCGTTGCAAGTGCGATGAGTGTTAAACGGCAAGCCTTTCTGAAGAGGTTGTATGGTAACAATCGAAACATGTAAGGGCAACTTGACCGTGAAATCGTGGGTTCGGTTTCCATCTCAGTCAAGAATGAAAAAGTATCCAAACATTTTTATTTATTTGATGTTGTGAAATTCCTTTCTTCATAAAAATTAAATTCAATGAACTTTAGCCTGATTAAAATATCAAATTTTAATTAAGAAATTATTAAATAAAAATTGGGAATTAAGCACGACTAACAAAATCTTGGAAATTATCAATTTAAAAAAATTTTAGCGCAACATCAAAGCGGACAAACGAGTGTATTTAAAAATAATATTTATTTATCACTTAATTAACTGTTTCGGAAAATATGGCCTTTTCAACTTTGAGAAAAAAACAGGGTTGTAATTTTTAATTGTTTTTTTTTTTAAATTTGTTGTCGTATTGAATCGGTAATGCTAGACATTTTTGGATTTAATAAATTTTCTATTTTAATTAAGACTTAGCAGTGTAAATACAGAAACATCTCGTTTTGAAAACTTTTCTAAGTCTCTATAGAGATAAAAAAGTATACGCGGATATACCTGAAATGGTTGTGTAACCAATAAATAGATTTTAAATATTAATATTCTTCCTTACGGATGCGACTTTTACATCAGTTTTTCTAACTACACATATTTTCCAAATTTCCCTACTTGTTTGTACTTCAATTTAAATGATTTTGTTGTAATTTTCTTCCGAAACAACTTGTTGTGAAATACAAATACTAATTCAGTAGTCGTATTAAACCTTAGACAATTGATGATGGCAATACCGCCAGACGATTTTTCTTTTGTTTTCTGCAAAATAATGGAACCATTACAAGAACTATGGCTTGTGGTTATGCTGTTGATACAGAAAACTTACTAGTGAAACAAATCATTTAAAATAATTAGTAGGGATGCGATTTCCATGCAAATGCATGTTTTTTGTTGATAGTCTAAAATCGATGTCGACTAGTTAACTTTCCGAATCATTAAATTTGCGTTAAAATGGCATCGATTTGTTTTTGCATATTTTGGTGAAAATGCATATTTTTGCATATTTTGGCTTTAAATGCACATTTTTGCATATTTTAACATTTTTGAGTGATATATTTTTTTAAAGTCTATATTATAAAAATAGTTCTTTAAAAAATTTCCAAATTGTATACAAAAAAATCTTCAAAAAAAATTTTTTTTAAATCAATAATTTTTTTTTGAGTTCCTTGCATTTTTAACCGATGTGCATGGTTAAGGCTGTCAATTGTCCTAAAACAATTTATCCAAAACCGTTACATGTTACTTGCTTGGCACATGGGTTACACCGAGTTGCAGAGGAAATTGGAATCCAATTCGACAATATTGATTTATTGGTTTCCTACGGGAAAAAAGTATTTTTAAAAGCTCCTTCACGAGTTGCAATTTTTAATGAAATGTATCTCCTGGTACCGTCACCACCTCAGCCAGTATTGACAAGAGTTATGGCCTGGATAGATGCTTCAGAATTCTATTCAAAAAAACTTTGAGCAATTTAAGAATGTTATTGAAGAACTTGTTGCTTCCGAGGCTTATGCAATAAAAAAATTAAAATAAATATTAAATTTAAATAACATCGAAAGTCAATTAGCATTTAGATTTTCCAACTTCGGATATATTGGTGAAACAATAACTAAATTAGAAGGATTTAGTTTACTTCATAGTCAACTCAAATTAATTGATATGGCAGAAAGTAAAATTAACATGTGGAAGGAAAAATAGCCCGACAAATTAAAAAATTCCAAAACGTGTTGCATAAAAATGCAGGATTTAAAAAAATAAAACAAATTGCAACTATTTGACTTGGAATCAAATGTGGGATCTGAATAAGAAAATATTCTCCAAATGAATTGGCATCCTTCAAGTATGCCTCAACTTCGGTTGATGTTGAGAGATCATTTTCCATGAACAAAAGCTTTTTAACAGACAAAGGCTTACTTTTGATAATATTAAAAAGTATTTATTTGATTATGCAAGCAAAAATTTAAATTATGTAGTTATTTAAATTAAGTTTTAAAAAATATTATACCTTTGAATAACAAAAGAATTTTTTATTTTGTTTTGTTTTGAATAAAATAAAAAAACAAACGCTTTTTTATTGAAAACGGTCAAGTTTTTTTAATGCATATTTTGGAGTTTTTAGTGCATATTTTATGCGCATATTTTCGATTTTTTAGTGCATGAAAATCGCATCCCTAATTATTAGTATGTGGTTATTTAAATTTTACTGTTCATGGTTTTTAATTCAAATTTTAATATTTTTAATCCGGCTAAAGTTCAGCAAATTAAATTTTCATTAAAATTATTTTTTATGAAGAAAGAAATTTTTACAACATGAAATTAATTAAAATTTATTGATAATTTTTCATTCTTGACTAAACTGGGAGTCGAACCCGGGTTTTCAAGGACAGATTGCCCTGAGATGTTTCGATTGTAACCACACAATCTCTTCAGAGGGGTTTGCCGTTTAACACTCACCGCCATTGGCGATGGCTGGCAAATGTTATTCCACTTGGTGGATTGAAATTTGTTGTGAATGATTATCTACTTTAATTGATTTACATGTTCTTCCCCTCTTCCGTTTTTAATACTTTTCGTCAAGAATTGCAGTGTTTAAAAAACTGCAAAATCAAAACAAAACAAAAACACGACGTCCCATCTTCGTTAACTACGGGATTTTTTAAAAGTTTCAGTCTGTCAAACCAAACACTTCCCAACATGTCGATGTTCTTTGTTGTGTACAATTTTTCGTTTTTTGCTTTTGCCTTAAGCCTGGTACTCTGTTCAACATTTCACGTGAAATGCTGTCAAAATGCATATGAAAAAAACTTGTGCGGAATATCTACGAAATAATGTTGATGGAGTTGTACTCTGTTTATTTTGTGAAAAAGTTCCGAAATGTTTCTGGCAACATTTTTTTTACAACTGCGAAATAATGTAAGCTGCCTTCACGAGGAATTTTAAGCAAAAGCTAAAAATATGAACTTAATATTAAAAAAGAAATAAAAAATTAAAATAACACAATCGGTAACAGTTTTTTATCCATATTTAGTTTTTTTTTATTAAATTTTTTATTAAAAAAAAATAATTTTAGTAAAATACATGTGGCGTTTGTTTACATACACGAAACAATGTAGCATACTTTGAAGGAATAAAAACGTCAAATTGTACAAACTCGCAAAGTGGTAACATTGATAAACGCCAAAATTTTCGTGTGGAATAATCAATGTGGCTCAACATTTTTCACAAATTTGAACAGAGTACTAGGCTTTAACTGCGACTGTTTTTTTCATTAAATGAATCAGAAGTAAAAATAACAGTTTATTTTTGCCCAATGACAAATGAAGAAGTCGAAGTTACAGCACAATCTTATGACTTTTACTATCTCAACTGCAGCTTTTTAAATACTGAAGAATTCTTCTTGAAGTCCAAAGTACGCTTTTGCAGTGTTTGCGATTATCTTTGCGACTAATTAAAAATTGGCGCTTAAATTGAAAACAATAAGAAAAACAATTGTTGTAACATACACAAAGCACACTCATTGAGAAAAGATGTATGACTTGTGAAATGGCTGTTTGGTTTAAATAAACCATTTCCAATGACAACCCCATGTAAAAGTGATAGGACCCATCACGGTTAAAAAAGTTTGTACAATTGTTCTTTTTTGGAACAATTCAAAACTAAAGAGTACGCTGGTACCCCCGTGACTCATTTAGTACTATTTCCAAATTTTCCAAGCCTATTGTTAATTGATATAAAATGGCAACTCGTATTTACTGTCCAATGAATATAAGCGAAGTTTAATGCTGGGTGAAAATGGTCTTGCGAAAGAAAAAATGCAAAACTTCGTAGCTTTTTTATGAAATCTTAAGAAAACTCTGTGTAATTTGTTGTTGGATATAAGAAAACAGCTCTGATATTTTGCATTTGCTCTTTTGCAAGACTATTTGCACCAAACACTGAACTTCGCCATTGTGAATAGATTTATGCACTTGCTCATTGGACGATTGCATATACCACATTCTAAATTTAGCATCAGCGGCAGCATATAACCGTGCAATTTCTGATTATATTGGCAAATTTTTAAAATATATAGAAAACCACTCCTGCAAAAGTTCTAGTAGAAGAGAAAACTTCCTTTTATTTCAAGCTTATTTTGGAACGGAAACTCATAATATTTTGAAATTCGTCATAAAGATGGTTGTCACGTCAAGAAGTCATCAACAGAATTTTGGAACAGTGGTAGCCACTCCAGTATTATTGAACTCTTAATGATTTTGAAGGAGCTTTTACAAGGGCTAAATTAAATTTTATTATATCCGGACTTTTTACTCCAGCTTTTAGAATGTCTTTCCTCTTTCTGCAGTACGTATTGAAAATTGTAAACACAATAAAATTGGAATGCTTAACATTTTTATTTTGCCAAAAGTTGCGCAATTTTTTGAAAAAGGAGTTTTTGGGCAAATTCGAATTATCAAAATTAGGACAAGAAGAAAATCATCTGCCTCTTAGCGATATTTATATATCGTAGATATGTATTTAAATATCCAGAAATAACATTGAAAGTGGTATAGTTAAGTATTTAAGAAACATTTTAAGGAATATTATATAACATTCTATGAAGCTTTGGCTAGCAAACTTTACTGCAGAAAAAGTGATTTCAGTAAAAACCACCAGTATAGTATAACTTTTATTAAAAATGTTTTCATATGAAAGTGCAAATTATGATACAATTAATAACGAGTTTCGAGCTTTGGCGGATATAGATGCTTACAAAACTTAAAAATCGAATATATTTCTATTTTTGGATCCGAAGTGTCCACAATGAAACATGAATTAGATCAGTTAATTTTTGTTGTATTTCATTTTTGTTTATAAAATTATTAAAAAAAAAATTAAAAAAAAAATTTATAAATAAAATGATTTAGTACTATTGGGATCGAAAAAGTACGATTTTATAGGATTATTCGTACGATATTTGTTTTCTCATTTATCATCCCTGGGCCCCATTTATATAAAGTTCTAAAACAAAAACCGGTCTCTTCCGCCAAAGAACCTATCAGGGGACTACTTCAGTGTAAGTTCGCTTATCTCTAGGGAATGTCTTGTCTTGCTTAATAGACCTAATTTACAATTTTGTTCAACAATTTTAAACGTAAATGTTCGTATAGAATTTCAAATTGAAAATACATATTTTTTAAACTACGCTAACTTTCGAATTAGTTAAACTTTTTAAGAAGCCATTTTTCTGTTACTCTTTAAGCAATAAAATATCCTTACGTTACTAAGCAATATATTTTAATTAAGCATTTAATGAAATATTTCCAGTAAACACCAAATAAAACACAAAATACAAGAAGTAATAAAGTTTTCTGAGAAATCCCCCAAAGATCACTTAATTTTCCACAATAATTCTTCATTGTTGCACAATTTTGAATTAAGCTTAAAAGAGAAATAAGTTAATACATGTTTATGAGCAATAACTCTTTATATGATATTTAACATTTTTTCCTATAACTTTTTTATTCTTATTAAGAACTTTATTTTTAATCTTCTTAAACAGCAAACATTCTTAAGAAACACACAAACGCTCAAACAAATAAACATACATGGAAAAGTCTGTGATTTTCCCACAAATATGTTTGCATATACACAAGTACACACAATTATGCATATTAACACATACATACACACCTAGAGAAAAAGTATGATTCAATAATATGGTCGATTACATATTCAAAGTGGGTAAGGGAAAAGACCATATATATCAAAGCACTTTTTGTCGCAACTATATTTAATCAGTTCCTTTCATGTCTATCGCAATCATGTCATAGTTGTCGACAAACATGTACATTTTTATTGGGACCATTTAAAATTTTAAATTAAACAATAACGTTCCGCTCTTGTAAAACGTAAAATTATTTTAAGTAATTGAAGCACAGCCGCGAATAACGTTGTAAAAGCCACTTTTTCCAAAATCAGTTTTTTTTTGCAAATTATCGTTAACATTACTCTCTTATGGCCATTTTCTCAATGTATCGACAAACTGTCTGTTACTTAATGTCAACATAAATTTATTATACCGATAAACTGTCCGTAAACGATTTTGGATTTCTCAATATACCGACAAAAAACATTGATTTGAGTTGGCAACACCACTCAAAATACATGTAAAAGTTGGGAGTCAGCTGATTGAATTTATCTGTACGTCAAATAAAAGGAAAATAAATAATTGGCAAATGAGTGCCGGTTAGCATTGCGACAAAATAGAAGCAAATGAGACATTGAGAAAACCAAATTTCTTTAATGTTTCGTTGGGAAAAAAGATAATCGCCTAATGAGAAAATGGCCATTACATTGTTTAAACCTCAAATCAACCAAAATTATGCACCTTAACGCCTTCAAAATGACATACAGAGTCGACTAGTGGAAGAACGTTGTAAGTTACTAAAAAATGATACAATTTAATGGTTTTGTAAATTGGAATAACGTTTTAAATGCCGCTTGCGTAGTGGAAAAACGCGTTAAATGGCATCGCGATTGTGGATGTGAAACGTTTTTCCACTAAAAAAAGTTATGAACTCAAAATTTGCATGTTATTTTAAATTCAAATTTCTTGATATTTTGCGTACAAGTTTTTATGATTATTAATTTTGATAATCTAAAATAAAAAATTTTAAATAAGTAATCCTGCCTTTTAAAAACGTTTATTTGTTCTCCTAAAAAATAATAATTTGTTCACTTACAACGTTATTCGCGGCTGTGCTTCAATTATAAAAATGATAATTACAACAAGATGACTGTACGCAACTAAAGTATGGTTATGGTTACCTCATGGGGGATCATAGTATGGTTGCGATAACAATAAAAAGAAAGTTCCGTTATCGGAGGCCATATAGAAACACATTCATACACAAAGAGAAAATATAATTTTTTAACGAAAAATATTTAAACATATTATGATTACTTAGGCCATATTATTATCACACAAAACCATTATATAATTAAATAAGTCCTCCATCAGGAATCCACAACCATGTTATGGCTGCCTCCAAACATGCTGTGGGTAATATTAATAACAATAATTTGCTTACCCCTAATAATTGTTTGGTTTTATATTAACAACAACATCTTCCTCTCTTCAAATAGCAACTTTGTTTGGTTGAAAGCAACTATAGTTTATAAGTAATAAATATATTAATATCGTTATTAACAAAAACATGATCGCATGGAACCATAATATGGTTGTGGCTTCTTGATTGAGCACTATTTTTTGTGGCCACATTCTAAGACTTTCTAAGTTTACAAGATTAAGAGCAATTCATTTTGAATTTAACCATAATATGGTTAAATGCCGGTGACAATAATTGGGCTTAATAACCCACTATCTGTTAAAAATCTTTTCATTTAAACTAATTTTCGAATATCGAATAATATGTTTTCTATACGTGTATGTACTCATGCAAGTAAATATAAATATTTTACAAATTTTCATTATACATTGTACATACTCTAACAACTTAACAGTAAAATCTTTCACACATTCTCACTCATACACAGACACATACATCTTAACTTGCATACATTTACATTTATAAATGGATATTAATGTATACAAATATTAAATTCATGCAGACAGCCACATGAACGGCAGACGAAAGGACGGTGTTTTTAATAGCAACATTATAATTGCATAGAGGATCTTTAAAACAAACACAAATCACTTTAAAGCAGGACTTAGAAAAAAATAAGCACACAAACTGAAAAAAGAAGCATTTCTAGGTGGAATAGGAAGAAAAAAAATAAAAATAAAGTACAGAAGACAGATAAAAGAGACATCTGCCAGGAATTGTATGGACTAGAGACTTTTCTCAGAATTGAACACAGCAGACCAAAAATAGATTAGAAAATGCAAAAGAACAAGAAAAAGTAAATTTAAAGACAAACAGAACGTAAAACATGACAAGTTGTATGTCAAACATATATAAAAAAAAATTATATATGGGTCTTAAAAAGAGTGATGCAAAAAATGCTGTTGTTTTTAATAAGTTTTAATAAAATTTCCTAGTACAGTACTTATTAGTGCTGGGAAACTATCGATGGAAAAATATCAATATCGATATTATTATTATTTAAAATACAGCTATGAAGACATGTATTGCCGCAAGTTTTTACTTGCTATTATTAATTCGCGCAGAATTACAGCAATGAATACAACAAGAATGGCAGGTGGTATGGATTGCTTAGCTGTGCTTTTTTTACTACTTACTTAAGTCCTTTATGCCGAAATTTTTATATGTTTACATAGGGACTGAAATGTCATATAGTTTTATGATGTTGTAAAAAAAATAAAAAAAAATCGATAAATATCGATAGTAGAAAATATCAATGGTATCCCAGCACTAGTACTTATCGCTTATTTGCATACCGGTTATAAGCATTTTTCGCTTTTATGCATTCAAACTTGTGCAATAAAAGTTTGCTATTTAAAATATACGAAACTGATTCGTGTATAAGCATTTTTTATATGCATATCTCGCATTTATGTATTAAAAGATTCTCATTTAGTCAAACTTAAGTCAGATAGATTAAAGAACGCACAAAAATTATTTTATCAAAACTAAATTTCAATTTAACTTTGAAAGTATACATGCTCTTTTAATGCCAGCAAAATAGCTTTTTTCATGATGCTGGCGACAATAAGCGATTTTCTTTATAAGCACAGTATGCATATAAGCGAGCATTTTTGGTTTAAAGCACCAACAACACGTACAAACTATGACATGCTTAGAAGCGATAAATACTGTTAAATAATATATTATTAAAAAAGGAAATGTTATAGATATAACAGAATTTAAAAATCTTGTGAATATAAAAAATTATTTTTAGGAACAATTTTGATTTTTAGTTGAACTGTTAATTTTTTTTGATTTTTTTTCTTAAATTAGGCTCGAGTTCGTCAAATTAAATTTTCATTAAATTATTTTCACGCCACGTCTTCATGCGCTTCATTGATTTGAACAAGACATGAACATAGCGCCGGCAGAGCAACAGCATTAATATGTTCATGTTCTTGTATGTGGAGAACACGTGTTGATGTTCATGTTCTGATTTACCACAATGTTTAGTTTATTAAAGTGTTTGCTTTGTTTATTTCTTCAGTGGTGCGCTTAATTGTAGACAGAAAATGGATGCTTAAGCTGAATGACTTGTCAAATTTTCCACTGCAAAACACAAACATTTTGTGTGTGACCTTTATAACATTGCTTCTGTAAAAGTCAGATGCAAAGTCATCTGACAAAATTTCAATAAGAGCATGCTCTATTTTGTTCTGACAAACCATCTGACATCAGCTGTGTCAAAAATCTATGCCGGGAAGAAATCGGCAGCGACGGTAAACTGTTGACGGAATCATTAGCCGGCTAAAGTTTATATTTTACAATGCCTATATATGCATGATCATTTAACCATTGAATACAAATTATGTACATATATTTAAAAAACGATTTACTATGCGAAAAAATTATAATGTCAGAAGCAAATTACATATACGTTATAAACCGTGTGTTATAAACAGGTGCGTTCGTAAATACATCACTGCGCTGCATCAGAAAAGCAAACTTTTTTTTAAGCCGATAAAAACATAATTATAATTTTTTTTATTGGGTGACTATTATTTTTGTGGAGTTTTTCACAATTTTTTGGTATACATTTACTTCACTGATAAATATATAAGCATTTGAAACCACTGTGATGCAGTGATGCATTTACGAACGCACACAACCTTACAACTACATGTGACTTGAAACTATGACAAGTCATTTGCTAATTAAGACAGAAATTTAGGCAACGATGGCAGCACATGAAAGAAATATGAAGAAGCCAAACTTTAATAAAATTACTAAGGAAGCAAAAATAATATCTATTATAATATTAAACAGACAAGAAATTATTGAAATAAATGTATGTATAAATGGATATATAATCTAATGGAAAAACAACCTTTAGAACTTAAATAAAGAAATGCAACTTTTAAAAATTGCAAAAAATAAAAAATCGAAAAATTAAAAATCGCAAAAAATGAAAAATTTGGGCAATATAAATAAAGAAAATCACAAGGAGGAATTATAATCATAAAGTAAATACTATAAGAAACGACACGAATCAACGTAAAAGCTGAGTATCAATAGAGTCAAGCTAATTGTCTGTGTTTTGGGAATGCAGAAGGCCCATCTGTTATGAGCTGCTAAAGACGGGCCAACCGAATACAGGGAAAATTTGGCGAACACCATTGATTCATTTAAAGCGAGCATTGGCGGAAAATCACCCGGAATATGCAACCAGATATGAAGCCGTAATATTCAATATTGACAGTGCTCGTCCACATGTTGCAAGACCAGTTAAAAACTTTTGAAAAAAATATTAATTGGGACAGCTTGCTTCGCCCTCCT
Source organism: Pollenia griseotomentosa (assembly GCA_963931875.1). Lineage (NCBI taxonomy): Eukaryota > Metazoa > Arthropoda > Insecta > Diptera > Polleniidae > Pollenia > Pollenia griseotomentosa. Next base: position 15,265,346 of record OZ007564.1, read on the forward strand.
TAGGCCTTGCTACGTCTGACTGCAATTTGTTTAGATCGATGTAGAGTAGTCTCAGTGGAATGCGCTTTACTTTAAAATTGCCTACCTTAAGTGTTCAAACAGAACTGCGTCGAGAACACGTTTTCCATACAATTTATCATACAAATTTTTCGTAGAAAGCCGCGAGAAATAAAATCTATTTTATTTTGAGAACATTTGTTTATGCTTTCACATAAAGATACTTTTTCTTCCAACAATGGTACGAGACTATCATTAAATGTCATTCATTTTATAAACAGAAAAAGAAAAACAAGAAAAAAAAATAATTAAAAACTCAAAACAATGAAATAAGTCCTCTTTTAGACAGGCAAATTTTACTTTGACAAAGTTTAGTGAATTCTCTTTTAAACTTTGTTTCATGCTTAGACACACACACCCCTATCGTGAATAGCAAGTGGAATTTTTGTTCCCATGAAATTTTCAGTCCCCTCGAAGGGAAAAAAACAATCGTGAATTTCATGTGAATGTAAAACAAGAAGAAAGATTAAAAAACTTAAAAATAAATCAAATTTTTTTAAAAAATATACGCGTATATATTTTAAAGAAAAGTTAAAATAATAAAGCCAAATATTTAGTATTGGAGGGATGGTTTGATTACAACTTTAGTTTTTTGCACTTTTTAAATTTTATATACTTAACTTTTTCCAAAATTCTGCCACTACGTCTTTCGAAAGCTCTACAAATCCGCAGGCTAACGACCTGTTGTTTTGCATTTTGTTGAGCAATATATCGGTTTGTGCCTTATTAATGGATCTAGCCCTTAACTTTCGATTTATATGAGGAACTACTTACATACATATTCTGTTCCCTAGCAAAAATAAAGTGAGAAAATCTAAGGGAAATTGTGAACAAATTGTGAGGGAAAAACTTTTCACGATAAGGGGAATTTTTTCCCGTAAACCTTTTTTTACGTTATTATTCTCCTTTGAATTACCTTTTTTAATTGGAGTTTTTCATGATCGCAAATAAGGGGAAAAATTATTTAAATAGGGGTGACAAAGTTTAATTTGACAAATTTTTTTTTTTCTTTTTTTTTGTTGCAGCCAACTTCAGATAGAAACAACGAACAAAGAACAAAACGAATTTGTGAGTACAGCAAAGTATGCACTTCCCGCTATTCTCTTTTTCTCTCCCTTCTATAAACTCGAGAATTTGCAGAGTAGCTTTGTCTGTCTAGAAGGGGTCTTAGAGAGAATTTGAAGTAACTGTCGACGTTTTAATTAAGGACTTGTTAATTTTTGCCCGAAGTTGAAGGCTCAATTATGTTTGAATACTTATACCAAATTTTTTTATATAAAGTGGAATTTTTTTTTCGAAAATCGGTCTTTAGACCCAAAACTTTCATTATGTCACAATGATTTTGTTTAAGTAATTTGTTTAGAAGATCTATCGGAGCATCATTATTCCGTGCAATATCGGAAATCAAGTTCTTAATTTTATTTATCAAGATTTAAATATTTTTCTTAAAACAATTCTTTTGAAAAAAAAAAACATAAAATTTAGTAAACTTCTATACACTTGTGACTCCACATGTATTTATGTGGTTGTGCTAATATACTAGCAAGTGTTTGAATGTGCGTTTAAGTGTGCGATTATGTACCAGAGGAATGTAATGTTAAGAACATCAAGAAGACGGTTTTTGTTTTCTTAAACGACACAAAACACAAGAAACTGAGTTACAAGAAAGTTGAGCAAAAAAAAGAATAAAACAAAAACAGTAAAGGACGACAAAGGCAACTACAATCAACCAAACAAGGCTCTGAATCTGGATTTGGTTCTGTCTCTGGCGCTGGCTGTTGGCTTTATTATAAACTATAACTACAAGTATTTTATAAAGAAGTGGGTAAATACAAGTATAAAGTTAAATGAATGTTTTATGTATGTATGTATGTTGATATGTTAAGTGAGTGTAGTTGTAGGTGTAAGTGTGTTAGTGTTTAGCATTATAACTCTTGGTATACATAGACACGCTTTTCAAATTGCTTTGTGTTCTAAAATTCAATTTTCTTTCTTGAATGATGTAAGCCATGTTTACTTTTTACTTTTTTTTTTTTTTTTTTTTTTTTTTACTTCGTTTACTGTTGTTTTCTTCTTTAGAATATAAATACACCCACACTTGTACTCACTGACTCACACGTACACATTTCTCCCCTGCAAACAATTTTCATCGCCGAATCATCGCCCGCGAATCGCCGGCAAGTTGTCTAACATCGCTGCGATGCATCGCGTGGAAGCTAAATGCGATCCTCTGGCGAATCGCGAAAACGTTCGCATGTGTCAACCACGCGATTCGTGTACCGCGATTCGCGTGAACATCGTGCACCGCGATTGAAACCAAATATATATTTTCCCGTTACCTTAACAAAACAACAAGACAAAAAAAATTCTATCGAAAGTTATAAAAAAACCACTGATGATTGCCGCTACTTGTGTGCGCTCGCATATTCATGGCCTAGTTGTAAGGCGTAGGCGATGGTTAACGATTCGTATTCCCTGAGAAGGGTCGCGTTATCATCGCCAAACAAGCAATCGCCCAAAAATTTCAAAAATGTTTGTAGGGTAAAGAAAAGAAAATGAGGAACAGTGGTGAATATTTTTCAACTAAAGTCAACTAAAGCATATGTTTAACTTAAGCAGTTTACTAACGTACTTGTACATTAATGTTTTTGTTGGTGTTGTTGCTCTTGTTGTTGTTGTACGGTTATACGTAGGTATTTTATGCATATTTGTGAAAATGTTTATAGGTGTATGTGTGTGACAGAGTGTGCACATTTGTCTGTTTGAGTTGTTTGTGCATGTGTATTTGCCTCAAGTCTCAAAGGAATCTTCATTGTGTATTGGTTTGAGCCTCATAATACAGCTTTTGGGCTTGAAATGCACAAATTTAAACTCTTTGCAAAATCAATTTTAAAATATTCTCGCTACTAAAATCTCAACAGCTTCAATACACCGGTATAAAAGGTACATGTACCTGTAAATAATGAAACAGAAACACACACACACACACGTTTCCAAATATGCGCAAAAGAGTGCATTATTTTAACTGGCAAGAACAGAGTTGGTCAGAATTGGGGCCTTATACAGACAGGTGCTTATAACATTATTATGCTTATTATTAAGAGAAAATTTACCTTTTATAAAAAGAGTACTTTTTATCAATATCGTTTATTAACAACGATCTTTCTTATAAAAGATTTTTTAAATCAACTTGCTACGTTTTCTTAAAAAGGTGCTTTTTGTAAAAAAGATACTTAAAAAAAATACTTTTTTTTGAAGCGCCCATTTTTTTTTTCCTTCATTTTCAATCATTGTTATATCTACATATCGTCGCAAGAATTTAAGAACGCTGTAACGGCCAAAAAACCTGTATGAAAGTGGAAAAAAAATCATATCACAAAAACTTTACAACTTAAAAACATGATTTAAAAAACGTATTTTTATTTTCTCGCTTTATAAATTGGCTGTAAACATTTCCTCTCTAGTCTATTATTCCCAAAGAATCTGCGGCTTACAGCAAACGATTTTTCTTCCACAGGCCTATAAAACGCTGTAACTATAATTAATTTTTTATGGAAACAAAAAAGTGGATTTTTTTCATCATACAAATATGGCACCGGGAACAATCGACGGTGTATTCTTTTCTGATAAAAGTGACGCAAAAAAAACGTATTTTCGACTTTTTGCCAGTTACAGCGTTCTTTAATTCTTGCGACGGTATGTAAATTTTTGATGGTTGGGCCAATATGCCTGAAACTTAAAATCCCGAATTAAAAAATCCCAAATTTCAGCCAAAAATTAAAAATCAACTTTTTAATTGATTCTGATGTTTTGCAACAATACCAATGTTCACAAAATGTTTGAATCTTTCGGCCAAAATTGGCGATTTTATTAACAAAAAACCAACGGCCCTTTCTACAAAAGATTAAATGATAAACGCTAAAAGACCTTACTAACAGGTTACACAATATCCAACATTGTCAATTGTCAAAGCAACTGGTAGGCTTTTCAATAAAAATAGAAGAAAAATAAATTAGAAATAGTATACAGCATATTACACTACGTGACAAAATTTCAACAAAGTCGGGACCAAATGAATCTGACAGCTAATCTGTATGTAAAATTTTCCACTGAATCCAAACATGAAGTCAGAATTGTAAAATGTGGAACAGTCTTAGTAACTTGAAAAGAGCAAAATTGCAAAAATCATCAAATTTATAATGAAGTTTGAAATTTTGTCCACTATAACTCTGCCATTTATTGACTCATCTTCACAAACGACTCATGGTTATTTTAGAAATAATATAACCTTTCACTAAAAAGAAAGAAATACATAGTCCGTTTAAAATTTTTTAAGATATTTGCATTTTAGTCACATCGTCTTTTTTTAAAACACAAATAACGGGTATTTTGGAATAACTCAATTCTGACTTCATATTCGGATTCAGCGGAGTTTTACATAAAGATTAGGTGTCAAATTCATTTGGTCAAAAAACTGTCACGTAGTGTTAATATTTTAAATAGTATTTTGCTTCTCCTTTAAAATTTTCCAAAAGGAAAATATGGCCGTTTGCATTTTAGGCAACGAAAATATGAAGAAACACATGTTAACAAATTTCGATAAACATTTTCGACTGCTAGAAGTTAATTTTTTTTAGGTATTTCGACCGCTGAATGCGAATCTGCACTCCGTTCTTTTTCATCAGTTCTCTTTTTTTATTTGCACGCTGAGAAAAAACCTGTTTAAATATGTTCACCTCCAACAAAACTATTTTTAAAGAAAATTTTAAGCATATAATGTTTAATTTAACCATATTATTGTCACCGACGACCATATAATGGTTAAATTTATTCTCCATCAAGAAGACGCAATATGACAATAATTTGTTTTTAAATTAACAATAGCCTCTTCCTCTTTTCCAAGAGCACCGTGTATGGTTGAAAACCAACCATGCTATTATAAGTGTTAAACATATTTCACAAGTTCGTAGGTAACCATAATATAGTTGCGGCTTCTTGATGGAGGACTAGTAAAACCATAACCCTTTCAGACCTGACGCCAAACTACAAGGAAATTTTTCATAATTTTTGGAATATTTGGTCTCTTTAACTTATAGAAATATAATCAATGTTTTGGTTTTACCATTTTTATATCCTTCAAGGACTTGCAGAACACAAACAACTAATGCATCTCGTTAAAATTTTTAGTTAAAACGCATTTTTATTGCATTAAATGACTTCAATTGGCTTGAAATATTCAAATTTATAATTTTTTTTAGTTAAAATATGACCAATTAACTATTAGTTAACGATTAGGACTTTTGTAATTGAAAACAAAACTAACTTCTGCGCCACATTTTGGCAAAACTGAAATGTGGTGCAAGAACTTCGCAATAAATTAAGCAACGGTTAAGCGAACAGCGGATAATAAGAAAAACAAACATAGAGAACATTTAGCGTAATCAATGCATGCCGGTCTATTTGATATTGGTCAAGTGAAGCAAAAATATAGAGACTGAAACCCTCCTGCACAATCGTTACATCAGGGTCTAAAAGGGATAATATGGTTGTTGGTGACAATAATATGGTTAAATGAAACATTATATGTTTAAATTTTCTGTTGTAGGGAAAATTATTTGAGCGCGTAGGTTAAAACAGAGATTTTTTCGGGCTGCGTAGGGACTTATCAAAAAGTTTATAATATCACTGCTACTCTCTTATAATTGTAAAAAAAGAGGGAATACAACAAATGTGAAACAAACATATGTTTAAAAGGGTAAGAAAATGAAATATTAATATTCTGTCTCACTCCCTGGTTCTCTGCTGGCTTTAACTTTCGGACTACTTCAATTACGAATTTGGGATTAAACCCGTTTCATAAACCTTTTTTAAGCCCATTAAGAAAATAGAAAGTCAACCTAAAGTTTAAGGCCCCAACTGAACTTCTAACAAGCCTGCTTTTGTATGCACTTAACACATACAAACAACGTCATTGTTTGTCTAACGAAAACATACAAACACACGTATATATAAACATACATATACACACTCTTAAAATACAAAGTATTTGTAAAATTAAATTAAAAGTCTGTCACACACGTACAATCTACTCAGCAACTCAAACCTCGGGCAAATAACTCTCTTATTCTATTGCAACTTACCGTTGACATACACCTACACTTTCCACAAAGATTGACAAGTGTGTGTTTGTGTGGGTAAGTGTAAGGATATTTGTATTAGTATTTTATTATTATCAAATGCAGCATGTTTGTCATTTGTTGGTTGTTTAGTTGCTTGTTTTTCAACGATGTTGGACGAATGTTTTATTAACACACATAGAAACACTCATCCGTTCAAACTAGAAAAGCTTTTTTCGTTGGTATGTGTAAGTATTTAATGTCTGAATATAGTTTTTGTTTGTTACAGGATAATAAGTCAAATGCATGAAGAAATCGTTTGTTCGTACGTTATTTTATTTTATTTTTCGTACTGGTTCATGTCATACAAAAGAAGAAATTTAGCAAGATTTTTGTAATCAAACCAAGTAAATGTTTGTACAACGTGAAAATAAATAAGTACATACAGCTTGAATTGAGTAGACCTGAAAAGAGTTTGTCAACTTTTTGAGAAAAAAGAAAAGGAAAAAAATAATGAATTGAATTTTTGAACAGTTTTTAATTACAAAACAAATTTATTTTGTATGGAAAATATGTATAACATGGATTATAATTGTTATGCAAATATAAATTTTTAAAAATTTTTAATGTAATTTTTTAATAGTTTTTGATGTGTTTTTAGTGATTGTTAAATTTTCTTCTAGTGGGGAGTTTAAGAAGAGATAAACTCACTGTTTATTGTTGATGTTTTTGTTTAAACTTTGATATTGTTACAGGTAGAACTGTTGCTTATAATTCTTATACGCTTTACAGTTTTATTTGGTTTAATATCTTTAGTTTTTCTAAAATCTTTTTGGATAAAGTTTCCTGACGATCCTGTCTAAGCAACCAGTGAAATGCGCATAGGAACAGCTTATAGTATCAACAACAAATTTCAAGAATAAAAATTGGGAATTAAGCACGAATAACAAAATCTTTTAAATTTTCTTCTAACTTATTCCGGTTTTATAAAAATTTATAATTTATCTTATTTATAAGACTGTAGGATAATTTTCTAAATTTGCTGATATCTTAAAAAAAGAATTTGATGTCTATGAAGTCAGGGGTAACAGGCCAACAAATTTATAATCTTTGCATGATGAGCTTCTTACTATAAAACCAACGTCTGTAGAAAGCGAGAGCACGTTTTCGGTAGAAAGCAATATACATATCAGCAAGGATAAGAAATAGAATAGAATTTTTTAAAAGAAAATTAATTTTACCAAGTTACTATTAATAACAACTACTAAATATTTATAAGTTTTAACTATTCGTGATCTCCAAAAAAAAAAAAAAAATAAATAAGTAAATATAGGCATTTACATATGAATGTAAAAATTTATTTGGTTTTGTTTTGGTGGTCTGTGGAATTAATAGCGCTAATTTCTTTAGACTGTTGTATATGTGTATATTCTTTTAAACAAGTATAAACTTTTGTCTTGAACTCATTCAATGAAATCATTGTTTTATTCAAAGAATCCCGGGATTCCCGGAAATAAGATTTTTTCTGTTCCGTTTCCCGGGAACAGACAAAAGTCTGGGAAATTAGAAACCCTACCTTTAATATTTATTTACATAACATTTTTATTTCATATTTAAATGAATATTGTTAAGAAAATGATTTCGTATAAATTCATTTTTTTATTTATTTAAGTTATAAATATTAGGTGCATATGTAATTTTAAAAAATACAGTAAGCAAACTTTAAAATTAATTGTATGTAACTATCTTTGAATGTTATCAAAACAAATTCATTTTTGTAAAAATAAGTATACGAGTTATAAGGCGTTTATACTAAGGCGAATATATCAACGTTCATATAAATTTCCTGAAAATAAAAAAGATGTTCATATTTCCTCAGAACAACTTCGCACTTCTAGTAATCATCGATTTAGGTGGATCGTATGTTGCAACCCCTTAATGTTTTCTTTCACCATTATTAAACCTGCTATCAAGGCGAATTCAGTAGAAGGTAGGGTTAAGTCAACATATGGTGATTTTTTCGGTGGTCGACTTGTCAAATTGTGTATGCAAACTAATTTTTTATTTGAACTTACCTTTTTTACTAACAATATTTTTGACAATCCGACCACAGAAGAAGTGTTGTTGTATAGTTGCCTCACCTTTTAGTCAATGCGCCTTTGCTGCTATTGTATTAGTATTGAGTCGGCTACGATGATCAGTCTTAATAAGTTTTAGTTGGCTAAGATTTTCGAATATTTTTTTTCTGTACATTTTGCGTACAGATTCAAAAGATACGAAAAATGTCAGGATTATACATGATACCTAAAGTAGTCAAAAGATACGAAAAATTTATCTTTCGTATTCTAACGGCAACACTGATACTACCAGTAATATTTACTGCTTAAAAACAGAGAGTGTTTTACAAATAAGAGTGTCGCATGCATGTGTCCGACTTTGTTTTAATGCAAGGCCATGTCGGATATATATGCACGACAAAAAACACTCTCACAAAAATGAAACAAATTGGGTTTGCTCTATATTTTTCCTTATAACGTTATAATTTGTGTCTTTGCATTATAAGAATAAAATGTAAAATAATTTTTCTTTTACTTTTACTTTTACTTTCTAATTGTTAATATTGAAATGCATTAAATTGCGCCAAAACCATTATTACAGAAATTTTATGGGGGGCCGTACATCATATTACTGCATTAAAATCCTATTTATCGTCAGCCACTTTTGTGTGACATGGCTAGAAAGAATGGAAATCGCGTCGGACATATGTGTCCGACGTGGCGTAAACTACATAGTGCAGTGTCACACATATGTGTTCGACGTGGCAGTCAATGTGTTAAAGAAAACCCAGTTTGTTCATTTCATTGTAAACAAAGATTTAAATAATGCCAGTCCCTTTTTAAAGATATTTTTTTTATTCTGTTCCCATTGTGCTTCGTTGCTACAGAAGTTTTACTTCATTTTCATTAAAGCAGTTTTATTGATATATAAATTTTTAAATAAGTTGCATATAAGAAATAAAAACATTAAGAAAAATATTAAGTGATATTTGCTGATACAACATTAATATGATGAGAAAGCTACGACTTACATATAAGAAAGTGCTATCGGGCAAGGTCGACCAAATGATACCCTACATTATGTTAATAAATGTTGAAAGTTTACCTTTTTTGGAACTTTTTGACAATTATTCGAGTATGTTTTAAGAATGTTATTATAATTTTCCGAGAATTCAAATTTTGGCAGAGACACAACTTTTCCTTGCAAAAGTTTGTTAAAACTCCTTCCCTTGCAATACTACTTATCTATACTACAGATATGAAATAAAAACGACGCTCCTAAGGGTAGCATCTAGTTCATACAAGCAGAGTATTGTATAACTTTTAGTTTCGGATTCTGAGGTGTGCCTTCAGTGTACATCGTTTTTACAAAAGTTCTAGAAGCGATTCAATTTTGAGCCATTTATCTTCACCTGGCCACGGTGAATACAACCTTTGGGGGCATAACTGAGTTCCACCAGGAGCGGCCACGGGTTGCAGATAGTGGAACGCTCCATAGCTGCAATAGTCAGTAGCTATCAATACTTCGGGAGGAGGGTCTGAGGATGGCTCCAGAGTTGCGACAGGTTTCTATACAGCCAGAGTAACAATGATACTCGAAGCGTTTAGGCGGTAGTTTGGCGACTCTAAAACTACCAAAGCAAAACTGTTGCAACAAAGTGGTCCTCCGACTTTACTGGGGCTAGTTTTATCATCAGTGCTCCAAAAATATTTTAAACTATACCAAAATCCAAAAAAATATAAATATTTTGCTTAATTTTTTTTTTCAATTCACAAGTAGTAACGTAGTATTCGTTGTATAATCGCTAATTATAAATTGTTGTGCTTTTGTTGTTGTTTATTTTCATAAAAAAGTGTTTTGTCATTATAGGATTGATTTTTATGTGTTTTGAAACATTTTGTATTCATACCAGGCCTGGAAATGTTCGATTTGTTTAATTAATTTGTAAAAATTATTATACTCACATCACAATAATGGAGAGGGTATTAAGCATTTGTGCTGATGTTTGTAACACCTTAAAATATTGTTTCTAGGCGCACCTTAAAGTAAACCAATCAGCTTAGAATCACATTCTGAGGCGAACTAACGATGTCCGTCCGGCTGGCTGGCTTGTCGGCTGGTTGCTCACAATTTTTAAGATAATTTAATGAAATTTCCAACCTATTGAAAATGCGGCAAATCTCACATAACCCCCATAAAAGCTTCTTTCTTGAATAGTGTCTTTGTGCTCATAAGCCATGTTATTATGTTGGTATTTTGATTAAATTCTACTCCCGAAAATAACTTTTATTGCCAAGACTTCCTTATAATTTTTGGTATTAACATACAAATTGGCAGCTAGTATATCATGACAAACTTTGATGTGCCCAAAATTAACCATAGGTAATATAAACCCCCATCCTAAAATCTCGTATAGATGAAAAAAACTAAATAACATTTCTTTAAAGAGCTTTTACATGAAACTTAACTTCATAACATAATTTTGTTAAGCGGGGCCATGATTGCCTATCGGGTACACTAGAAAAAATTGTGGGACAATAGCACAACGAATTTAATTTTTCTAAATGATTAATATATGTTGTACTTATTTCAAATTGTTTTTTTTTAACGAATTTAATTAAAATTACTTATCAATTAATATTTTTACCCATTTCGCATCAAATTAAAATTTCCATCCCTGGATTTTATGGTATCGAATAATGATTGTCAACTTTAATTAAAGAAGAAAAAACAAAAATCGTATTTTTCAAACGATAAGCCATACGACAGAGCTTGTGAATTGGACAATTGTTTTTTTTAAGTTCAAAAAATAAAGTTCTCAAAAAAATATTTTTGTTTTCTTAAAAAGTATTCTATTGTATCATATTGGTTGTATTTGCTTTAATTTTAAGAACGTTACATTCATAAAATTAAAGTGAATACAACCAAAAAATACTTTGTGAATTGCGTTATTGTACTCAAAAAATAAATACTTTTTTTGTTTTGCGTTTATTTATTTTTCTTTTTTCTAACTTATAGAAAATAATTTTATCTTGTTCTTAATCTTTTAATCTTAAGTTATCGGTTCTTAATTTCTGATGCCTGATTTTATATTCCCAAGACAAATAAAATCTTTAAAAAAATTTTTGGACGTTACAGTTATCACCTCAAACGCATACATACATACCCTTATCGGTCTTCAGTGATGTAGGGTGCAAAAGCTATTTTGAAAAATTACTGACTTAAAAAAAACTACTGAGTGTAAAAATGCAATTTAAAATAGCAATATCTTAATCAAATCAATTACTAAAATGTCATCGTAACTTAATGCTGAAACAAAAAAGAACAAACCTCATAGAAGTTTAAGGAAACTTAAATTTAATTTACTAATTTTTTTAACTTAAGGAAAACATATTTTAGTGAACAGTTCCTTAATCAACCGTTGCACACAAAAGTATCTGGACTATCTACGCGGCCAAAATTGCTTGTGTTTTTTTAGTCTTCCGAAGGATTAAAATTAAAGATAAAATAGGTTTTAAAAAGTTTTTAAACTGATGTATTAAAAACAAGTGTTAATTATATTTTTAAAAACTAATTTTCTTCTTCGTCACTCTCTGAAGATTTGTTGCGACAAATCTTTGCAGAGGAATTGTTTTAGGCAAAAAAGTTTGTTCCCCTTCTTTTTACTTGTCTCATACGTAAAGGAGGCTTATAAGAGAATCGAAAAAAGCAAAGATGGGTCTAAAAGAAATATTTTTATGTAACACACATCAGCACAAAGCAGGCACAAAAGTATATATGGGGTTACAGAAGATGCTGTAGAAAAACAAAAACCCCCTTAAAAAATATATTTATTCGAAATTGAAATTTGACTTAAGTATAGTACCTTAGGAAACACATAATAACACGCCAGGTATTAACCGTACAGTCGTACAGCACATCATTAATTAAAGATCTAGTAATAAAATAAATTTTAACCCAATATTGATAATAGTTACGAGGAATTATAATTTAATTCTGATGAAATACACAAAAATTACATTTGTTTTCATCAACATACAATTACAAATCTTCTGAATGGCATTAAAATTTTAGAAATCAATGTTGACAAAAAATTGGATTTTTGGCCAATGAAATTAAATTCTGAACCACTGTGCGCCCATCCAAAACCTAGCGTAGTTTAATGGAAATGCACGGGCGGAGACCTGTCTCCTGGAGCGGAGACTGGTCACCTCCAACAAAACTGTTTTTAAAGAAAATTTTAAACATATTATGGTTAATATAACCATATGATTGTCATCTACAACCATATTATGGTTGAATTAGTCCTCCATCAAGAAGCCACAACCATATTATGCTTGCCTCTAAACATGTTATGGTTAAATATGACAATAATTTGTTTATAAATTAACAAAAGTATTTTTCTCTTTTTCAAGAGCAACATGCTATGGTTGAAAACCAACCATGCTATTATAAGTGTTAAACATGTTTAAGTTATTTTTGACCATAACATGTTCGGAGGCAACCACAATATGGTTGTTGCTTCTTGATGGAGAATTAGTTCAACCATAATATGGTTGTCGGTGACAATAATAATGTTAAATGAATCATAATATGCTAAACATTTTCTTTAAAAATTGTTTTGTTGGAGGTGAGAAATTGCGCAAAATTGTCGCAGTTCCTATTCAGTGGAAAGTTCTTTTTAATATTTGATTTTGACTTGTAACAAAATCCAAGAGAATCTTTTGTGCATTGCTTAAGGAATAATAATATTCCAAAGAACTAAATACTCAAAATAAAATTGAGATTATATTGTTATACACTCTTTTTAGGGCCTTTATTGACTAAAATAATAATGATAATAAAAGAATTCCGTTTAGAAAACTTTAAAATTCATAATTGAGGATGTCCATAACAGAACCTAACAATTCTACTATAAAAATGTTTTATATAAATTTTTTGAAGACTTGTTGTGATAGTTAATTTAACCAACACAAAAACAATTTTTTATTAAAAATATTAAACCTTGCCAGTACCTATTTAGAACGAAAAAATTTGAAATTATTGGGTTTTGATCGAATTTATAGTGAAAAAATCCAATACAATAGTTTACGGATATAAGAATACAGTAGATAGCGGATATAAAAACATCTCATAAAAAAGTATTTCAAAAGCACCGTGTCTTTTATCATATGCGTCAATAAAAAATGTTTTCGGTACAGCAAAACTTTTTAAAAGAAAAAACTGATACAAGAATTATAAAAATAAACCTTAACTTATGCTTGTGAAGTGTTTTCAAGTTGTGATGCAACAAGTAAAGCGAGACTTAATGTAACGTTCAACAACATAACTAGATACGTATATGGACTTAAGCTTTACGGAAATAATGAACATATCACCTTCTACGCAGCGAAGATTCTCGGCGTACAGTTCCACGATCATATGAAAATACGAACATTGGTATTCTTGCATAAAATCATATCAACTCATGAACCTGATTACCTTTATAGCCGGCTTAGTTTTAGTCGATTTGGCAGAAATAGAACTTTAATACAACTGAGACACCATACGCTTATATCAAATTGGCAGTTCTTCGTAAATGCAATACGTCATTGGAATACTATTCCTCCAATCATTAGGGAAACCAGCAACGCACAACTTTTTAAAAAAAGAATTATCAATTTTTATTGTAACTAAAACTCTATGCACCTTTTATATACATACATATTTACTTACTGATCTTTAAAAACTTTTTATAACTTACTCTGTATGTCATTATTTAATCTCCTCCTTATACCTGCTCAATAGTTATAACTTTATTAAAATAATTTTTGTTAAATCTTAAAATATTTTTTATATTTTTTTTAATTTTTTAATTATGCTTAACTGTTTAACAAATAACTATGTCCGCTCTTCTATTAGTATAAAAAACTTTTGTTTTGTTATAGAAGCTACCAACTTATAAATAAATAAATAAAAAAATAAATAAATAAATAAATAAATAGTGCGGCTTGCACCATTAATAAAAATGCGTAAAAAACATTTTTTATAAGAAATTTTTTTTAAGGCAATAGTGTACTTGCTTAAGCAAGTTTATACATACTTGCTTGTACAAAATATTAAATTTAATGAGTACATTTGGGTTTTTACCGGAAATTTTTTGTTTTCTAATAGTATAGTTTTTACTTTTATAAAAAATAAATTTCTTATAAAAAATAATTGCTTAAAAGATAAAAACGTTAATAAGAAATATTTTCGTGATTTTTTTAATTTCTTATATCCATTACCTACTGTATTAATATTGCGTTTAAATAGGAACTAGGCTTTCTTTTATATTCCGTACACGCAGAGAAAAAATATGGTTGGGCATGGTTACAGCAACAACACTATGTTTAATGTAACAATATATTGTTGTCGTACACAAATAATTGTTATTTTTATTTAATATCAACAATATTATAGTATTGAGTATTGTTGACCGAAAAATAATTATTTTTCTAACAACTTAATTATGATAACTTTCTAAACATATTATATTTCTCACAACCATATCATGATATTTAATAGCCATAACATGATAACTTTCTATACATTTAACATATTATGTTAAAGATGCAATCAAACTATTTTTACTCTAATCATATTATGTTAGCGCCATTTGTAAAATAATTTTGAAGAAGTTGTGTCGTTTTTTTATTTGTGAGCGGTTAAACAATTAAAAGATAAAATTCCATAAAAAAAAATAAGTTTAAAGAAATTAAAAAATTAAAATATTAGCGGAGTTCATTCAAGTATTAGTGATGTAATAGTGCAAATGCAAAATATCATAGTTTTTTGTAAAATCCAACAACAAAACACACAGAGATTTCGTTATATTTTATAAAAGTGCTACGATATTTTTGTGGTTTTCATGGGCAACCGCGTATGTCTTAAAACAAATTGTTCAGGAAAGCCGAAAACCCATTCTAGATCAAACTATGGGCTAGATATTGCACATTTTAAACTTTGTCATTACGTTACAAAACGGAATTGATCCATCTTTTTTCAAAAAAATATAAAGAGCGTTCAAAATTAGGCAATATGGCATCAACATCTTAAAATCAAAAAAATGGACACACGCGGTTGCCCATGAAGACCACAGATTTTTCATTTGCTCTTTTGCAAGCCTTATATTGAACTCCGCTATTTGATTAACATTAAGAAAAATTGTAAAAAGCCACAAAATAAAAAATCAATTCAAAAATATTTAAATTTTTTTTGTATTTTTATGACAGCTATGAAAGGTGCTGCATCATAATATGATTGCTTCTAAATTTATTATGATTAACATGATGATAATATGATTACTTCTTAGCTTATTATGATTAACATGACAATAATATGATTAATTTCTTAGCTTATTATGATTAACATGACAATAATTTGATTACTTCTTAACTTAGTATGATTAACAGAATAATAATATGATTAAGGGAGAAATATTATGATGACATATTACGGGTATATTGAGTCATAATATGTTTCAATAATAATCTTAATATGGTGACTACAATCATAATTCTTATCATAATATGTTGCTCTTAGAATATGTTTACCACAACCATGTTTTTTCTTTGCGTGTAGTTGTTTATTGCATACATGTGGAATTTTTCATTTTGATTTGATTCATAGAATTTGTTATGGAATAACAACATATTTATTGACATTTGGTAAGTTTTATAACATCCTGCTAAAATATTTTAAATGTGAAAGCTGGTATGTTTTGATATTTGGATGTTTGTTTATAGACGGATAGAATATATCCCAAATTCAAATAAAGGGTAAAGAACATCGAGGAAAACTAGATGCTTGGTACTTTTTCTCTTTTAGATAAATTTTGTATGCAGATTGCATACGGTCAGGATTAAAATATACAGGGGTGTTCTGAAAATCACTTTTTGTCAAAGTGATTTCAAATCACGTAAAAGGTGTTCTGCGAACAAAAAATATTGAAATCACGTGATTTGAAACCGGTCAGCTAAATGATTGACCATTTGAAATCACTTGTCTATTTTTTTTATGATAATTAAAGATTATCCACTTTAAATGTTATGTTGTATTTAGTATGATGTGTTCTCTATTTATTTTTACAGTAAAATTAGATTTTATATACACAAAAAACATATATATCCAAAAATTTGTTAGGACACTGCTTGTTTTGCAAAAAAAAGGTTTTTCTTTGTTTTGTTTTTTTTATTTGCTTGAATCGTGTTTTTCTTTTTGTTCCTATCAGCTGTTTACAATTTTCGAACATCTATAAATGGCTGCCAGAGTATTAAAATTTATTTGTTACCAAAAAAATATACAAGTATTATTAATTTATGTAATAATTGAAACAAAATATTGCTTTTATTTTATAAGATAAACTAAAAATAACACAAAAAACGTATGCTTGCTTTTGTAAATCATATTAAAGAAAAGCAATAAATGTATGGAGTTTTTAAAAGTGCAATCTGGCAACCTAGTTGGTATTTATATTTTCTTTTGTTATTGTCAAAATACGGCGCCAAAACGTATATTCATTTTTATTTTTCAAAAGGAAAATGTAAGTAGATATAATTCTGTTAACAATTAAATGGCAATAAATTAGTTATTTCTTTATTTTTTTCAGGGGGCCACACAAGAACAATTCGCAAATTGAAATTTTTGTAAAATTTATGGAAAACCATCCAGACTTGGCCAGGGGCTTTGCAAAGGGTGATAGATGTGAAATTGAGCAGTTGTGGGCAGAATTAACAGAAAACCTTAACTCTTCTGGACCTCCACAAAAAGAAGTGGTCGCTTGGAAAAAGGTTAACATTTTATATAAATATTTTATAAAATATATGTAAAAATAATGTATTTTTGTAGGTGTGGTCTGATTTAAGACTTGGTGTTAAGCAAAAACTAGCCCACAACAAAGTTGAATTAAAAAAAACGGGTGGAGGCCTTTTTAACAAATATATTTTAACCCCTATTGATGAACAGGTGGCTATAATTTGCGGATTATATACATCAGTCGATGGCGTTACAAATTCTAGAAGTTTTGGCCCTCAAAGCAAAGAAAAACCGGGGAAAAAAAGCTTGCCTAATATTTCAGTTTCAAATACAGAAGTATGTGAAAGCAATGGTACAAAATGTATGAGAAAAGCAGCGAATGGTAACTTACCTTCACATAACAAGGAGAAACCAGGGAAAAAAAGATTACCTTCTACTCCAGTTTCAATACCCACATTAGAAGTATGTGAAGAACGTCTAACACCTACGGCAATAACATGCGATATTTTAGAAAATGAACCTATAGTCGATACGGTAGCATCCACATCTTCAACACCAACAACATCAGCTGGAGTCCGAAGCCGTAAGCGTAAGAAACATATTACGGATATTGCGGATGTGTTAAGCATGGAATCGAAGCATTTTTCTGAAATATCTAGTAAAATAGAAGATATTAGCAGACAACTAAACGATTCTAAAAAGTATCTTAAAGAGCTTTCAACAAATGTGAAGGAAACTCACAGAAGTCTTAGAGACATCAAACGTTTAAAAGAAAAGGAATTGGAAGAGTTCACTAGACACCATTATTCTTTAGAAAAGCATTTGAAAGAAAAAAACGAAATGAAGTTAAAATTTTTGGAAATTGAGCAAATCAAGCTAGGTATTGAATCATCATAAATTCATTTTAAAAACCTTTTTACTGAACATTTTATAAATTGAAAAATGTGATCTCATCTTGTGAACAGAATGTACCTTTTTTTTAATTAATTAAATTGAGTTTGTATTTTTTTATTTTTTTTTTATTTTGTATTTTCAAAAATAAGTAGGTAATAAAAGTTTTGTTTTTAAGAAAAAACTATTAATTGTTTAAATGCAAAGAACGGGCAATGTTATCCCTTGTTGTAACTGCTATCTCATTATCTTCAGCGTTTTCCATCTGCTCATCATCGTCGTCTGCATTTTCAAGAAATACTTCTTTAAATGGTATAGCAAAATGTTTGCATATGTTATGCAGAGCACAGCAGACATTTACTATTGTAACAACTTTGACGGGATTATATAAGAGAACAGTTTGGAGGCATCTAAATCGGCTTTTTAAAACACCTATAGTTCTTTCAACGATGTTTCTTGCAGAGCAGTGCCGCTTGTTAAACGTATGTTGCGCTGTACCGTAAACTGGGTTTTTGTACGGGGTCATCAAATATGGTTTTAATGGATATCCCGAATCTCCCAAGAGCCAAGAATTGCGGCGCACTTCGGAATAAACTTCAGAATAGTATTTCTTTGCATCACTCATTTGCCAAACAAACGAATCATGACATGATCCAGGCCTGCAAGCATCTACGGCAAGAATAGTCATTTCGTAGTCACAAATCTGAAATTAAATGAATGTTAATTCAATGATAAAGGCATACGTAGATTTATAAAATACCACCATCGCGTTAAGGCTGTAATGCCCTTTCCGGCTATAGTACACAGAATGATTGTTTGGCGGCTTCATTATTTGAATATGTGTCCCGTCTACACATCCAATCACTCCCGGGATACCAAACTTTTGATAAAAGTGCAGTTTTGAAGCATTTTGTGTGTTTTCGCCTTCCAGGTCGGACACAAGTTTTCCTCCATTGCGGGCAATATGTTCCATATTATCTTGCAGAATGTAGAACGGCCCATACTTATATTTACGTCGTTTGCTATAACTCCTTGGAACGATCCTACCGCTAAAAATCGAAGAACAGCTGCAAGCTGAACACAAGCCGGTATAGAGTGTTTTGAGAATACTGGGTCTATATTCTCCAATATCATTTGAAAAGCTCTTTTGTTTAGCCGGTAAAATGACAAGAAACTTAAAAAACAAACAATTATGTTGTGTATGAAAATAAACAAAAAAAAAACAAATAAGATAAATGAGTAAGTAGTACTTACAATGTTTCGTTTGTGTCCATAGGATTAGATATGTCCTGTAAATGTCGCTTTTTAATGCGATCATTGCTTAGTTGCTTTTTTTTTAGAGCAATCACTGCTAAACAAACAGCTCCTGGCATCTTAATAAAGTTTTCTCTATTTTACATCTAACAAATTTCAAAAGGAAAAATTTATGTAAAAAAAAACACAAAACAAAAAGCAGCTGTTTTCTCGTGTTTTCGAAAAATAAAAACCACGCCGAAAAAGTCAACATAACGTGATTTTCAGAACAGCTCAAAATAAACTACGTGATTTGAAAGCACGACGTGATATGAAATCACGTGATTTTCAGAACAGGCCTGATAGTGTACTTTTTAAGGGATAAAATTGGTATTTTTTGTGGGGTAAAAACAGTATAACATTTAAATTTTTTGCAGCTTAAATTAACATACAGTATACTTTCTGGGGGACTTAAATAGAGAAAAGCTTGTACTCTTTAACCTTTGGTACTTTTGCTCTTTTCGAAAAAGTTGGTATAGAGATAGCATATGGCCCAGATTAAAATGTAAGGTACTGTTTTTCTTTTAATAAATTAGTTATACATTGCCAATATATACAATAGTTAGAGACTCCTTGCACTTTATATGCACAGTTGAAAGTCGGTTGCTCAAGAGTATCCAGTGCTCAAAACTTATACGTTTGTGTTGGCAAAAAATAATAATTCCTACAAGGTGGTTTATTGAAATAATTTACATGAAATTGGTAAAGATCCAGAAAACTACATAAAATTTCTGTAAAATTTTTAAAGGATAAACCTTTTTCTTAATCTCTAGTTCTCTAATTTGCACGTGAACGTAGTTCCGTGTTAAAGCTAGTTGGCTTTATAACAATTTTAATAGGTAGAATAATATCACTGTGCTCGAAATTGACATTTTTTTAGACAAGCCGGGCACATGGCGTTTTAGCATAATTCGGGTACGCTGAATCCAATGAAATTTTATTGCGGAATTTCGGTTTTTTAGTAATTTCAATAAACTAAACCATTTTTGAGTTACGCGAATATATGTTGAGCAACCTCCTCCACGAAATAACGGTATATCTCGAAAACAAGAAAACCTAAAAAAACGGTGGGCACCACTGGATTCAGCGTACCCGAATTATGCTAAAACTCTATGTGCCCGGCTTGTCTAATTTTGCAACAAGCACAGTGTATTTAAAAAAAAAACCAAGAACTTAAAAAGTAGAATTATTGCGTTTTGTTATGGACCTCCTCAAATGCTGACAACAAATTTTCCTCACCAAATACTTTCTAAAGTTCAAAAGTATGTATCTATCAGAATTGCATACGTATTTTCCATTGAGGAAAAGAAAAAATTTGTTTTTTAGTTAATAAAATGTTTGTATTATAGTTAGCATAAACATTTTATATGTACAAGATACTTTTAGTGCAGCTGGGCCCTACTTTTACTTGTATTATAAAAACTAATCTTCACATAAACATGACTCTTTAATGTGTTTTACAAACAATTTGACCTTAAAATTTCTTTCTTTCATTTTTTTTAAATACCATTTTTAAACAAACACATTCTTGCACTTACATGCAGTTTTTTGTTTTTTCCTGTTGCTCTTGAAGAAAACTTTTTCCATCGAAAAAATGTTTATGTGTAAAGGAAACTGAAGAACTTTTGCAGTGTTAAAAAATTAAAAACTATTTCAGTTTAAGAATGTGTAAATATTCTGTGGACTTAGGAAAATGCAAGTAGAAAATATTTTGTAAAAATGTTTGTATAAAAGAAAATTATGCATAAAAGCTACCCATAATAAGCTGAATTTGTTGAATAGTTAGAATTTGTTGCTAATAACATTTTATTATAGAGAAGGAAAAAAATGTACAAGAAACTGTTTTATTTAAACTTTAAATAAAACAGACACTGTTTGCTTGAACACGACCAGCTTTCGGTTGGTAGAAATTACGGGCATTATTAGAAGTCTATACAATGAGACTTCATGTAGAGTACTCGATGAGAAGAGCGCTGCTCTTGATGTTGTGGTGAAGGCCCCAACAAAAAACTCCACTGGAATTAAATGAGGCCTACACAAGCAGATCGGTTGCCTAGAGTACGCCGATGACTTCTGTCGTCTGGCGCACACGTTCAGCGATATGTCTTAAAAGCTAAGGTTCCCAGAAGTGGCGATAGCGAAAGCAGTATTGAAAATAAATATAGGCAAGACCAAATCCATGCGTTTTAACACCGACAACAGACAGTCCTTGAGATGAATGGCACTGTGCTTGAAGATATTAACAGCTTCTGATATCTCGGCAGCATTATCAACAACAATGGAGAATCTAGTGCGGATAAAGTAAATCGCATCAACTGTGCCGGCGGTCATTTGGCCTCCTGTATCCTGTAGTAGGGCTTCTCATATATCTACACAAACAAAAATCATCTTACTCAACTCCAGCTTGAAGTCAATTGTTGCTGCTGCCCGCGACATAGCTTCACTTTAAGTTTTTACCAATTTGGGCAAATGTGATATCCAGCTATAGCTGGATTGTGGACAAACACAAATTAAGTTCCTCTGTGCTCGGAAAAACTAAGACGTATGTGGAATTGGCTGGGTCACACACAACGTTAACCAGCAGATAACCTAAAAAGACAGTTGGATTCTAAAGTGAACACTACAAGAAAATCCTGGAGGGCAATAAAACTAATAACCTGTAACAGATCCCTAGGGAATACATTTGTAATATCCCTCTGCTCCCATTTTGAAAGACGGGAATAATAATAATAAAAAGTTAAATAAAAAGAAATTATCAAAGTTTTTCTTTGGATTCACAAAATTAATTAGCAAGGTTTCGTTTAGATGTGCTAAGTTCGCATTTCATACTATTGATAAACTGAGATTTATTGTTTTTGGGATAAGCTATTCCTATACGCATTTAACTGGTTGCTTAGGCTAGATCATCAGGAAACTTCATCCAAAGATTTTAGAAAAACTAAAGATATTATACAAATAAAACTGTTAAGCGAATAAGAATTAAAAAACCCCAGTTTTCCCTGTAACAATATCAAAGCTTAAACAAAAACAACAACAATAAACAGTGAGCTTATCTTTTCTTACAGTCTCGACTACAATTGGTTGATTTCTTGTTAACTCTGAATGTATTTGTAAGAAATTATATTAAACGTTACATGTCAAAGTTTTTTCTTTCGGGTAACAATAAATATTCCGACATCAAGTTTTTTTAAGTATTTTGTTTAAAATAATTAGTATTGTGGTTATTTTGGTAAACTATTAATTGTTTTTAATTAAAATATCGATATTTTAATTAGGCTAAAGCCCACCAAATTTAATTTTCATTAAATTATTTTTATGCAGAAGGAATTTTACAACATTTTAATTAAAATTTATTGATAATTTTTCATTCTTAACTGCTGCTGGGCTCGAACCCAGGCTTTCACGGACAGGTTACCCTTACATATTTCAATTGCAACCACTCAATCTCTTCAGAGGGGTTTGCCGTTTAACACTCGCAGCCATCGACGACTGCTGGCAGTCCTTACATCCGTTTTTTCGTACTTTTTGTCAAGAATCCTTCTTGAAGTCCAAAGTAAATTTTTCTACCTTCTATCATTCTTGTATGTACTGCTATAAAATTACAAATATGGGTGGACAGTATTTTTAATTATTATTTTAAAGTTAAATATTACTTAAATTTGTAAAAATTTTAAATTGTGACTTTTCTTATTTAATGACTAATTAAATTAAAAATATGATAAAAAAAACAACGTACGATTTTAAACAATCCGTACTTGATGTAATAAAAAAAAATAATTACCATAAAAGCTATATTTGATTTAATCAAGTTAAAAAAAAAATAATTAATATTCTAATAAAGGCCTTATTCATAAAAAATATTTCAGGTTAATAACAGGCTTATTAAACGAATTTCCTATGGAAATCTGTTTAATAAACCTCTTATAAATCAATAATATTTTTTATGAATTTGGGGGTAATTGAAAAACGCAACATAGTAGTAGCTTTATTTGTAAGATTCTATTAAAATTTTATAAAATGAATTAAAATAAATAATTGAAATTTTAATTCGAAATTAACTAACAAAATCAGTTTATTTAGTTAACCATTAAAATCTTGTTTCAACAAAAACGCATTTTTATAACCACCATCACTTGCGGTAGGAATTATGTAGTGTATTAAATACATTACTTAATATTGTAAAATCGCTACATTAATTACCGTAGGCTTGATGTCAACTCTCGGAAAACACTTTAATAATTTTAACCCTGTAAAGAGTAAAGCTTAAATTTTGTATTTGGTGCACCAGTGAAATGTTTTGTGCATTTCAAAAACATTTTTTTCTTTAATAAATTTTCTTGTTTAATTATTTTCTGCACTTCTCACGTTAAAATTTCTTTCTAATTATTGGACACGCTTGAAGAGAATAACAAAGTTTAACTTTTTTGTTACGTTTTCAATGACAGTAGTAACAGAATTAATCAAATAAATATTGTGTTCCCTATCCTCTCATGGGGAATGTCATAATGAATTTCTTTTTATAAAAAAGGTAAAACAAAAAAATTAAGTTAATAATTTCGGGATTCGCTAAATCCCGGGATTTTCGGGATTGGCATCTTTAGTATTTACTAAGTACTGTTTTGATGCATATTTACTAGTTGTAACGCCCTCTTCTGGAGCCAGAAGTAAGATTCAACGTATGCAATAAAAATTTGTTCGTCTTAGAGAACTTGTTTAAGGTTTAAAATTGGTAGATACCTTAACAAGTAACCTCCTCGTTGAAGCCCAATTCCCGGAAAAGAATATCTAAAAAATAGGATTAAGGCTAATTTTCGGTCTTAAGGGTACTTTACACTATCACACAAGTCTTACGTATTATTTGAAAATAAAAAACAACCCTGTCATGACAAGTTGTTAAGGCCCAACCATAATATGCACAGCCTTGCTTTACCTACTGTCAAAAATTACCAAAAATTTTCTCAAATGTAATTAAAAAAACAAAAAACCAAATAAAAAAACATTTGATTCCCTACGGAATGTGCGATTAGATTCGCACCTTGCTTAAGCAAATGACAGTTTCATTAAATTTAGCAAAAAGTTTCCTTAAGTTCAATAGGGTCTGCCTCATACAATTTACATGTATTCGCACATTTGCTTTAGCTAACTTAAGCACATTATGGTTGGGCCTTTAGACAATTAGATCAGGGACGTATTTTTGTATGTGTGAAAGCGTAAAGTAGCCTTTACCGTGGCTGAAGTTCGGCCTGCGTATTCTCCTATAAAATTCATGGAAATATCTGGTGTAAAATTTATATTTGGTAAATCTATGAGTCTGTGCTTAAATATTTATTTTAAATTATTATGTATTCACCACTAATGTTTTCTGGAAAAAAAAACCAGCTAATGCATACAAAATTAAATGGACTGGTATGGGTAGGTAAACATGTGAGTTTCCATGGAAAACATTAGCACAAAATGTTAGTTTCACAATTTCCCAAGCACTTTAAGAAAACAATTTTATGTGTTCATGCATGAGTGTTTCTGTGTTTGTGTGGCTGAAGATAAATCTCTCCACAGACTTAACCACATTATAACATTCCGCAGCAATAAAATGATTTTGTCGAGACACACGAATGTTTATTACGTGACTTTTTAACAACCTAAAAAACGCACATGCTATTTTAAAGATCTTCTTATTTGCATTGCTTTTCATTTGTTGTTGCAGCTCTTCCATATGGAAATATTAAAAATTCTTGAAAAAGAAAACAACGAAAAATATGTACATTTTAAACTACAAATGTGAACTGCAATAGTAATAATATAGTAAAATATTTTAAATAAAATTATATATTTGCATTTGTTTCCTCTTACCGCAAAAGGGGTGTTAACAGTGGCAAAAAAGAGAAAAAGGGATTCAGTTACAAAAAAAAAAAAAAATTAATTCGTCATAAAAATCAGTCAAATGTTTATAATGATAGTGTTGCTATAACTGTAATTCATATAAATTTATTGTAGTATAATAAATATGCTTGTTTTTACTATTAATATTTTTCAAAGTTGAAAAAATAAAAAAGCCGAAAATAAAAAAAAGGAAAGCTACTTGAACTTAAGGTGTTTTTTTCATAAAGACCAATATTATATCTTTTATTGTTGCAGTTGTTGTCTATCCTGTTAACAATTTAAGCTACCAGGACTCTCCAAAAGTGGACGCTATGCTTTCTTTCTTTTAATTTTGCTTCTTTTTCTTCTTTATTTCATACTACATTTCATTTGCTGTAAGTAATAAACAAACAATAAGGTCGATGTTACAAACATAAATAAGGAAACAGACAAACAAATAAAGACAAACACTAAAAACAAATAAGACCAAGTCTATCTTAAAAATAAATGTATATACAGTAGACGCTCGAAAATAAGAACTCTCGGAAATTCGAATATATCGGAAATCAGAATAAGCGATTTTAATACATTTCATGATTTGAAATTTGAACCACCAATTCTTATATTTAAGTTTTTTTTTAATTTGTTTGTTTTTAACACTGAAAAATATTCTTTATAGCTGTTAGTTGTCTTCCTCTTCGGAGATGCACTTTGATGTTGTTTTTTGTTGGAAAAAAAACAAACCTTTAAAAATTAGAACTTCTCCAAAAAAAAAAGAACTATCCCAGGAACAAAGTGGTTTTAATTAACGAACGTCTACTGTATGAAGTACATACACATAGATGAAATGATATAAAAATTTGCTACGCTTACTTAACCACCAGGAGTAACTTAAACTTTATAATGGAATGTTGGCATAAAAGCAAATACTGTAGAATCTCACAAATTAGAACCTCTTTGTGCACCGGGCAGTTCGAATTTCTGAAAAGTTCGAATTTCTGGAAATTTTTTTTTACAGAAAATGATAAAATTATAATGAAATAGTGATAGATAATGAATATTTGTGTTAGCGTTATTTTAACTCTAAACAGTTTTTATTTAATAAAATTTAATTAATTGAAAATATTAAATTCATAGAAAAACTCTTAAAAAGTTTTTTAATTATTAGGTACTTATTGGTCTTTAAAATAAAATAAGTAATACTTGTTTTTTTTTTTTTTTTGATTTATTAAAACTGGATACAACGATATCGTTACGGACGTCCAAAAGGTTAGACATGTGTTTACTGGAATATATATCACTGGTTTTGCACCATTTTATAATATTATTGATCCCTTCAAGGACTTTTAAATGAGGAATAGCTGGCATTATAGAGTGTTTAATTTGTTTTTTCGCCTATTAAGTTCAAAACCATAAAAAAAAAATTTTTCTAGTAGAAATAAAAACAAAAAAAAACACTTCCAGAAATAAGAACCTGTGGGTCTAATTTCAGAGCGTCCAATACATTGAAATGGCCGGTTCTAATTTCTGGACGGTTCGAATTTGTGACGGTTCTAATTTGTGAGATTCTACTGTACTTATATCTGGTAGTGTTTTTCTTTAAAAGAAATATACCGAATTTTTAGAACACTTTATACAACATAATATAACCGACGCAAATTCTTCAAAAACATAAAAGAACTTTTAAATATGGGCATTTCCCCAGAATGGTCTACCAGGATGAAAAAATAAAATGTTGATAATCATCGTCTTTTATTGTTTATTATTATAAAAAAATCTATGTTGTTATAAAAGAATGGTTTCATAGCATATCTCAGCTGTTTTACTTGAGGAAATTGCGCTGGAAACTGGAAAATTTTATATTTTCTTATATTTTCTACTTCTAAAGACATTTTTATGTACCTATTTTACATGCAAAAAATATGTTATGTTTACACTCTTTCTTCATAATCTCTCCATTACAATCAATTGTAAATTAAGTATTAAGTTGCTTGTTAAGGAAATTTGAAGATATTTATGGGAATCTGCATGGTGATAATAATAAAAACACGTATGGAAAAATCGTACGTTCGCGACCCGTACGTTCGCGACCGGTAAATAAGCCAATTAAACAAAAACCAAAAGAGATATTTTATTTTGTAAATACTGGATGGAGACCTTCATTAATACACTTTTGAAATAAATTAATCACTTTTGAATATTCCGTTCCATTACGCAGATTTTTACATTGCACTACGTCAGCCAAAGTTGACTTCTATTTTGCGTACGTTCGTGACCACATGTTTATAACTATTATTATGAAAACTTAAACTCGATGAAATCCATCTTTTGCACTAAACACAC
The DNA here is from genome assembly GCA_963931875.1 of Pollenia griseotomentosa. Classification (NCBI taxonomy): domain Eukaryota; kingdom Metazoa; phylum Arthropoda; class Insecta; order Diptera; family Polleniidae; genus Pollenia; species Pollenia griseotomentosa. The sequence goes on from OZ007564.1 coordinate 15,292,738, forward strand.
ATCTACCCAAATGCTATCGAATTGCAAAAAAAATGCTAGGAAAGTTTTGTTTTCTATATTATTTGTACATCAAAAGCGTACGAACGTACGTTCGCGACCCCAGGAAATGCCCATATATATATTTATATACATATATACATGTATTTTTTTTTTTTTGACTGAAACCTACAATTACGTTTTACTCATTAAAGTCACTTTTAACTTTTAATAAAAATTAGACTGTCACTTACTTACTTTTTACGCACAAAAGTCACTTTTAGCACAAAAAAGTCTCTTTTTACACAAAAGAGTCACTTTTTACACGAAAAAAAAAAAATATATTTTACACATAAAAGTCACTTTTAACACAAAAAAAAATCGCAGTGGCTAGACAAAAAGTAAAAATTTTTACATAAACAATATAAAGGGTGACTTTTTATGATTTAAGTTTTTCGGGCTGGCAGCACTGGTTGGTAATTGTGTCCAAACTACATCTGTGAAAGTGAAAAGTGCTAAGTATACTCTGCCATTTCAACATGGAGAAACTCACAAACGAGCAACGACTGCAAATCGTTGAAATTTATTATCAAAATTCGTGCTCTGTGAGAAATGTCCATCGATTGTTACATCGAAAAATTGTGGTCAGCGATGAGGCTCATTTCTGGCTAAATGGATACGTAAACAAGCAAAACTGCCGCATCTGGGGGGAAGAACAGCCACATGCCGTACAAGAGCTACCGATGCATCCCGAAAAAACGACAGTTTGGTGTGGTTTATGGGCTCGTGGCATCATCGATCCATTTTTCTTCAAAGGCGACCGTGTAAGAAACGTTACCGTCAACGGCGAACGATATCGAGCCTTGATACGCGACTTTTTTTTGTCCCAATTGGCTGAGCTGGACTTGGTTGATATGTGGTTTCAACAAGACGGTGCCACATGCCACACAGCTCGCGAAACAATGGACATATTGAAGGATGAATTTGGTGAGCAGTTTATCTCTCGAAATGGCCCTGTGAGCTGGCCCCAAGATCATGTGATTTGTCGTCTCTTGACTATTTCTTGTGGGGTTTTGTGAAGTCGTTGGTCTATGTGACAAGCCAAACAAGATTGAAGCCTAATAGTATAAAATAACATGTGTTATTCATAAAATACAAGCCGAAATGCTCGAAAAAGTGGTGTAAAATTAAACCTTACGAATGGAACATTTGAACCGGAGTCGCGGGCAACATTTACATGAAGTTATTTTTAAAAATTAAATAGCAAGGACCAATTTATCACCCATTACTTTATACACACAAAAGCCACTTTTTGCACAAAAAAGTCCCTTCTAAACATACAAGTTTGTTTTAACACAAAAAAGTGAACCATTGACACAAAATATAACTAACCCTTTCCATCTTTTACATCAAACATCACACTTTTTACACAAAAAGAAAACACTTTTTACATAAAAAGTCACACTTTTTACACAAAAAGCTAAATTTTCATACTAAAAGTGACACTTTAAAAACAATACTTTAGTAACAAAACGACACACTCACAACAAAATTTCATTTTTTCTACGAAAAGTAACACTTTTTATACAATATGTAAAAATTTTTGGAAAAAGACACGCCTTTTACACAAAAAGTCAAATCGTTTACTTAACCTAATCAATTTTTAAGTATATTTTAACACATCATTGAAAGAATAATATTCGTCGTTACAAACACAACAACAAAACGGATATACCCAATACTTTAATCTACCAAAGAGTAAAAACTAAAAGATAGAATGCAAGAAAAAGTACTGCAGCAAACAAGTAAACTCTACTACACTCTTACGGCATTGCAGTGCCGCTGGAAAAAAATAATAACTGGGAAGAGAGAAGTATGCTTTAATCACACACAAACATAAATTTGTTTACACTTAAGGACACACCATTAAAAAGCACACCTTGTTAAGTTGTACTCTCTATTTTCTTATTCCTTTACTCGGTTTTAAATTATTTGTTTGTTTGTTTGTTTGTTTTTTTCCTTGACTTTCCTGACTATTTGTTTTCCTCTTTTGTGATCATTTCCCTGCTTGCAACTGATTGCTGTAGTTCCTGTGGATGTTATAGTTGTTACTATTGTTTTTGTTGTGGTCTTCTAAATGGTCTGGTTCATTTTTATCTAAATAGACGAATTATGCATTCGTGCATAAGGCGGTGGTGTTGAACTTGGCCAGAGTTTCAATAACACAGGTAGATTATTTCGAATTTATTAGACATGACTGAAAGTTGCAACAAAATTATTAATAACTTTTAAAATAGTTTTATAATGTAGAGTGGTAGGAGTAGATGAATACTTATTAAATAAAATAATTTCTTCGTGAGTTAGATAATTTAAATGGAAATTGGTAGTTTTGAAAATGAGTAAAGTCATGGTCATGTTAAAAGGGAAATGTTGAATAATTTGGTGTACAACTTTAGGTGATTTTAAGATTTTAAGAAAACAAAATTTCATTTAGCTTTGACAGCAGAATGGCAGGGTCAAGAAAACATGCTTAAATGTATTTTAAGTTCCACGTTTAAAAAAACATGTTTCGAGCGAGATGTCATTGTATATGCTTTTTGCAAATTTAGTGTGCGATATATAAAATTGTAAGGTAACTGACTGACTCATTCATCATCCGCAGTTTAAACGCCTTAAACTAAAAAGTTGAAATTGGGAGCGTAGGTTGGTCTCTCGTCAACCCGATCCGCTAAGACGGGATTTTTAATAATTCGAATGTTTAAGGGGTAAAAAGGGTAAAAACGTAAATCCGCTAACCTCATATCTCCTAAACTAAAAGAGATACAACACAAATTTAATACTTATCGTTGTTGATTTAAAAAATAAGCTGGTGAAGATCGGTCATTTCGGGTAAGACCTGTAAAATGAAGCTTTTGTTTTTTCCATCTATCTTTTTAACCAAAATACATAGAAACAAAAATTATATCATATTCGTAATTTATGTAAAAAATACATATATAAATTTGGTACTTTTTCAAAATTCAAACGTTTAAGGGGAGCAATTCGTACCTATTTTTGTTATTATACCCTCCACCACAATTACTTGTGAAGAGGGTATACAAAGTTTGTAATTCCGTGTGAAACTTTTTAATTATTCATCTCAGATCCCATAAAGTACATATGAGGAGGTCCATAACAAAACGCTATAGTTACATTTTTTCCAGTTTTTTGACTTTTTGATTGAATCCTATTCTACACATTGAAATCTATATTACCTTTATTATACAGCATTCCAAAACTCAATAACTTCACTGCAATTAAATATCAAATATAATGGTTCAGAGCAAAATGCAATAATTACACATAAAAAAGTGTTTTCATTTTTCTACAAGTGGTTGAAATTTAAATCAAAATAAAATAATACAAATCTATTCAAAGCAAAACGCAGAAATTCCAGCCCTAGTTCAGATCAAAACGCAATATTTTCATACAGTTCAAAGCTAAATGAAATAAATACTATGGTTCGGACCAAAACGCAATAATGCCAAATTTGTTATCTAAATAACTTTAAAACAAACTGTCAGATAAAATAATTATTTTGTGATTAATATTATTTTTTGTAGACAATAATACCCCAATAATTTTTTTTTAAAAAATTATGTGCTACTTACTTAAATTACATTTTGTCGTTTATCCAAAAAAATGTTATGGTGTAATAATTGCGTTTGTTATGGACCTCCTCCTATATTCTGGCTCCTTAAGTTATTCTAAGTCGATTTAGCCATGTCCGTCTGTCTGTCCGTCTGTTGAAAACACGCTCACTTTCGAAAAACTCAAAAGAAATTAACAAACTTGGTGTCAAATTGCTTGTAGTTATCCTAAGCAGTTTGGGATTGAAAGCCAGCAAAATCGGTTCAGAGCTATGATTCAAAATGTGGAACCATCACTTTAAAAAATTGATAGTTTTGTAACAAAAACTAACAAAAATGGTGGAACAATGCACGGAAAACAGTTTAGTACGCCTTAAACCATTCTAACAAATAAAATTTGGCACGTCATAGTTTTATATGTTCACATTTGGCTTCTTAAACGCGTTTAAACAGTTCGAACGTGATTAAGCTCTAATCACTTCAAAATCGAGATGATTACCCATACATTGAAGTGATTTGTTAATCACTTCAAATTGACATGATTACAACTACATAAATCACTTCATAAATCACATAGAATCCACTGAACATACCTCAAATGTAGAATCGCCAACATGATCGTGTACAACCGGCCAAGATTTCTGCTTAATGTTTTTATTTTTTTCCTTAAATAATTCATACATTTTCACAATTTCATCATTAAAATGATTAAAATAATCTTCTGATAACTTTATAAAAGTGTTTTTATCCATTTTTAATACTTAAAAGAAATATAAATTTGCTTGTTGTTTTTTTGTGTGTTTGTTGTGTGTTTTTTTTTCTTTATCATCTGTCATCTTAATCATCTCAAATGTAATGTGAACGGCTTTGATGAGCTAAATCAACATTTTGCTTAAACGCGTTTAAAAACCTAAGTGTGAACTTAGCATAAGACTAGAAATGACACTGGAAAATTTCGTAAAGATCGGTACATAATTTACCCTAGGCCCAATATAAACCCTACTGCCGCAAAAGAGTTAAGTACGCCTAAAACCGTAATTTATAATGGTATCAGAATAAAATTGAATGCTTCACAGTTTATAGGACTAGAAATAGCAATAATAAATTTCGTGATGATCGGTCCATAATTTACTATGGGCCCCATATAAAATTTGTGGTAAAATTTCTTCCAACTTAGTTTCATATGGCCAGAAAAAATTTTATGAATTTTGTGATATACGGTCCTTAGATCAGATATTTAGCAGCTTTCTAAAATTCACTATAAACGCAAAAACTAATTACACCGCTGTTTTGAAATATATTGAAATTTATGTTTTAAATAACAGAAATCCCTCTGCAGGATTTTAGGATAATTGGTTCATAACTTATCATGGCTCCAATATAAATTCCCCTCCTGAAAATCATTTAAGTTCGGCTTAAACTGTTACAAAACTTTTTTTTCATTCATTGACATATACGCATTTAATTATGGACTCCCACTACAAAATTAAAATGGGGAGAATAAAAAATTATCAAAAAAGGGAAATACGGAAAATTAAATTTCGTTCTTGTACTTTTTCGTTTTACATGTGGTACTTTTTGAATTTACTAAAACATTGAACTGAAAAACAGAAAATGATGAAAAATGGTGGGACCTTTTTGTTAAAGCTCACGGCCAATTTTAAGGTTTGATATTGTATCATATTTATATATAAAATCATTTTAAGAACAAAATTCTGTACACCACTAAGCACTTAAATGTAAATTAATTCACCAAGTTGGTACATTTAAATTCAACTTAAGTTTACACTGTAATAACTTAGCAAGGTGGCCTCAATTTCACAACAATACACCAACAACAGGCAAAGAAATAACAGATACAGAACAGCTGATTTTTGAAACCACCTTGTAAATAATACATTTTTTTATGATTTTTTTTTTTTTTTTGGTTTTTAGTAGTGCTACCATACTTTTATCTTAATTAGATAAGACTTTTCAAATAAAACTCAAAACATCAATCTGTATTTACGATTTAAGTTTATATAAAAATTACCCAGTAAAAATTGTTAGGTTTCTGGAAGCATGAAAACTGATTAAGCGCTGATATATGCGCTGGATATTTCACACTACTAAGAAACACTATAGAAGCGAATACCATTTAAGTGAATTTTTTAATTTAAGTTAATAAAAATTATTGAATATCTTTGCATTATCTTTTATAAGTAAAAGCAGGTTGTAAATGAATAATTAAAATACTTAAAATTATTTTAAAGAAAAAATTCACGACCAATGTTCCAAGGGCTTCTATTGTTCCCTTATATGGAAGCAGGTTGTATTGCAATGATTTTGAAATGTGTTTACTATCATTCCCGAAATTTTACCCAACATAGAAATTATAATCTTTTTATTACTCATTAAATTGTTTTTAAGCAGGGAGGAAAAAAGTAGTGATTCCAAGTGGAAATTCGCCATATAAAAGTCATGCCTCTTGTAAGCAGGTTTGTAAGGGGGATATTGTGCTTCTCTCCCTTACAAAACGGCATACCAATAAGCTGCTCCATAGTGAGTAACTTAGTATAGATTTTAATACTATCCTGAAAATTGGGCAGTAGAAACATAAACTTTGGCATATAAATATGTCTACAAAGGACAGGATATCGCTACTGAAGTAGAGGGTTATTATTACGCATACGTTCTATTAAGTAAAACAATTGTTAACTGTTTATTACTTAACTCTTAAATAACATTCTTTTAATACTCTAACAAAATAAATGCCGCATAGCCAAAGGTCATCACATCATCTTTAATATGCTTACAGCACAAACACACACACACATTCGGTTATAAACTTAAAGATAAATCGAATAAAATAAAAACCGTTATCAGCCCTGTAATGTTTCTGAGGAGTTTATGGATTTAATTTTAACCTTAAACTAAGATACGTGTTTAAATCAGCAAAAAAAAATTTAAATAAATGAAAAAAAAAATAATAATATAAAGCATACGAGGGTGGCTCAATAAGGCCATGACTATTTAAATGAAACACTGATTTAAGGATAAAAAAATTATGTACATAATTTATTTTTCAACACAGTCTTCTTTGAGCTCTACGTTTTGTGTCCAACGTTTCTGAAATGTTTTACCCTTCCAAAAAAAATTAAATTTTTCAAGGCAATTTAAAAATAATAATAAACCTTAAATTTGTGGGAATGGGTCTGAAAATAAAAAAAAAAAAAAAATATTTTTCAATATGGTGACCTCCCACAAAACTATTTTTAACAAACATTTTAAAACACATAATGGTTAATTTAACCATATTATTGTCAGCGGCAACCATATTATTGTTTGCTTCTGAAAGAGTTATGGTTAATAATAGCAAACACTTGTTTAACATTTATAACAGCATTGTTTTTCATCCATACAATGTTGCTCTTACAAAAGAAGAAAATAATATTATTAATTTAAACATAATTACTGTCGTATTTAACCATAACATATTTAGAGGCAGCCATAATATTTCTGTGGCTTCGTGATGGAGGACTAATTTTACCAGAATATAGTTTCTGGTGACAATAATATGGTTTAATTATCCATAATATGTTAAAAAATTTTCGTTAAAAATAGTTTTTTTACAGGGGACGATATTGGAAAAGGTTTTTTCTCTGCGAGTTCTGCAGAAATTGAGAAGGAAGAGGAAACTGTGTTTCATTTTTTGTATCAGTGTCCTGGAATTCAGGAGATTATCGAGAGATACCGGCGAAACCCAATTTTTGCCTTTTTTGGATAATCTATCTAAGATAGAACTTAGGTAACATCTTCTTTTTATTAAGAAAACGAATTGGATGAATTCTGCAGGGACGTCTATTGAGTAACTGCACTGTAGAATGGGCATTTGCTCTGGGCATCACAAAGAGACCAGCAAAACCAAGCGAGCTGTCTTCGTGTTGACTGCCCAATGAATCTAACCTTATAGGTATTTGTTTGTGATACGACGTTGAGCCATTTATTTAAGTAAAGAAACCAAAAATAGTCACTCGGAGATAAATTCGGGGAATAGGGCGGATAAGAAAGCAAATCGTAGCCTTATTGGTGGATTTGGACCATGGCCGAATGGGGTCGGTTTTTTTATATCCTTATCAAATCCAAAATCCGGAAAAAAGGCCAAACATTCCTGCAATGTTGTCCCACGTTTGCATGTGTGGTCGATTGCCAACTCGGCATGATCAGCTCAGTGTTCACTTAAAATTTAAACCACTGAGCCATGTTAGATGCTTATGGCTTCCACAATCTCTCGTTGTTTTAACCTACGATTAGCTAACCCGAGATCGCGAATTTTTTAATTATTCCGGTTGCACATACCTCTACTGGGCGTTCAGCATCTTCAGTGCTTGTACGGCCCCATCGAAATTCATTAAACCCTCTTTTTCAATTGAAACTGGTGGTGCAGATTTCCCATAAAACTTATTAAGCTTAGCTGTGGTGTGACTAAAGAATGCTTAATGATCACAAGAAGTATAATTTTTTATATATTGTTCAAGTCGAGCAGTAGTCAGCTATCAGTAACTGTCAAACACAAACTAAATGACTGAACTATTAAAAATTTTGACAGAAGTCAACTGACAGATGTCTGTTGAGAAGAGCTGTGTTACCCTTTCAGTTAAGAGTTGTAAAATTAAAAAAGTCACGGACTTATTGCCCAGCCATCGTAAGTTGACTTAAAAACACTAGCATTCATGCACAGTCTTATAAACATGTTTGTGTGGAAAAATAGCTAATGCATGCCTATGGTAGTTTAAGAGTTTGTGTCTGTTTATGGGAGCATCATTTTTGGTATGTACAACTATAAAATTTTGCCAAACGTTTAGATATAACCGTGTTGGGATCTCTTGCGTTTTATATGGTTTTACAGCCAGTAAAAGCCATTCAAAAATTTTACGTGATCAGATTTTTTTAAGCAACGACGATGGCGCTATTTATAACATCAGTTAACGATGAGGTAAAGGCCTGATAGTTTATTTTTTATGTATAAAATGATATATTTTAGCTAAAAGACGATAGTGGTTGTCATGTCGTTTGGTTTGTAATATATTTCTTTATAAAGTATTTATTAATAACTTTTTATTATTATTATAAAATTTAACAAACGGACCAAATAGCAACGCGAGCGCAAAAGTGACTCGTTTAACTAATATTTAGACACAATGCATGCGTCCGCTACATACATCACATCTGCACACATAATTTTTAAATACTCTTTACTATATTGAAAGTTTTTGAAAAAACAAGTACTGTCTGAAGTGTATTTCCGTGAATTCTTGTACCCTCACAACACTATTTAATATGTGCGACGTACAGTAACGCATAGCATTTATCATTGTGGTTGTAGACAAACGTTTTGTACACATATCTAATTATTGTGTGTTTGATTTTCACATACATTTATTCTCACCTTTAATTTGTATTACCAATAAATAATAATGAGTTTTGGGCATTAAAGTGGACATACCTGTATTTGTGGTGTATATGCGGAAATATTTCCAAGATTAATTAATGGAATTCAAAAGAATATTTGAATAGTTTGGCAGGGGTCTTTCTTCTAACTTCATTAGTAAGTTTTAAATTGTCTCGGTAGGTGCACGAGGAAAGTTACTTTCATGCAATGTAAATTCTTGATAACTTTTATTAAGAAAACTAAAACAGCTAAAGCGTTCAAGCTTTCTGAGAATTAAGCGAATGCTTATATCCCTTAGCGACCTTAAAACTGTCTCACCTTTAATTTGTATTACCAATAAATAATAATGAGTTTTGGGCATTAAAGTGGACATACCTGTATTTGTGGTGTATATGCGGAAATATTTCCAAGATTAATTAATGGAATTCAAAAGAATATTTGAATAGTTTGGCAGGGGTCTTTCTTCTAACTTCATTAGTAAGTTTTAAATTGTCTCGGTAGGTGCACGAGGAAAGTTACTTTCATGCAATGTAAATTCTTGATAACTTTTATTAAGAAAACTAAAACAGCTAAAGCGTTCAAGCTTTCTGAGAATTAAGCGAATGCTTATATCCCTTAGCGACCTTAAAACTGTCTTAGAAGGAGGTGTGGGAAATGTACTCCCCATATAAAGTAAATACTTGATATCTTAAATGTAGAAGAGATAGTAAAAGCTGAAGCTTTTAAACTTTCCTAGGATCAATAAAGTGTCAATGTTTATCACCAGATTTAAAAATGCATTGGTAGTAAGAAGCGTGGAAAGTTTTAATATCCTTCAAAAAGCAAATTATGTAACATTTTTTAAAAATGAAACTTTTTTACCGTTTCTGTTAATAGAAAATTGTTGTTAAATTTTCTAAAAATATTAAATTATTCGTAAATTTTTATATTGATAACAGAATTTTGAAAAATCTCCAATATACAATAACATCATTAAGTTAATCTCCCTGAAAAAGCCGAATTTTCTAAAAAAGAAAAAAATCTAATTTCGCGCATAAATCAAACAAGACAATACATAACTTATTTACACAAACAAAAACAAAGATTGAGTGTAGGGATCAAAGTGATTTGTTTATCAAATTGAATGTGACGGAGGTGATAATGAGGAGTGTGGAAAAATCTATATTGGTACAACAAAGAGAAATTCAGGCGTGAGAATAGACGAACATAAAGCTGATATAAAAAGGGGAAAACAATCAACTGCACTGCATAACACTGCATTAAAAACGGACACAAGCCAAACTTTGAAAAAGTGAGAATTTTAGATAAAGAGAAAAGGGAAAATAAAAGATATACGTTGGAGAGCTTAAGATTACAACAAAAAGCGACAAGTGCAATAAACACAAAAGAAGACAAAGACAATACAAATGCAAACTACACCATTGCAATACTTTAGTAATAATAACAACTGTGATCAAAAAGGACAAATTTTATGTGATAACTTTTATACATATTTACATATGTACATTTATTTTAATATTTCAAGTTTTGTTTTGTGCTGTCCACCTTTACAAAATACTGTGATATAATTTATAAATTATGTAAACTGACGAAAAAGATTATTGTAAGTTAATTTGTCAAAAATTAAGATTATAATTATTGTTATTATTGACTACTTTTTACTTTGTATTTTTACTACGTTGCCAGATTTTAATAAAAACTCAATCCCTGAAGAAGTTGGAAAGAATACCAACGAAACGTCGGATTTTATTGAGAATGAAATAAATAATCTTTTTTTTTACATTAAATTAATGACCTTGAAAGCCTGCATATAGAAAACTATATAAACTATTTAGACTAATTTCCTGTAATTATCCAGTTCTTATCAAAATGTTAAAAATATATGAGAAAAATTTTATGTCTCTACATTTTCGGATAAATATTTCTTTATATTGTTTTCCACCCAATCGAAATCTCAACTATTAAAAATGCATTAAAGAAGTACTTGACAGATTCCTATTTGCCGAGTATTTCTACCAGCAATTCTTTTAATATATTTTTTTTTTTTTGAAACGTTTAATATTTTTTCTAAAGCTGAGTTGTCGTATTTTAACATTTTATTGAGCGTTTGAACGTTGAACATCAGAAACGTGCCTCAACGTGTTTGGTTAAATGATGAAAAACTGCAAGATGGCATTTGGTGGTAAATGAAGCACAACTGCTAATGTTGCTATTGCTGTGTGTATGTGTTGTTGCTATGACTACAGCTACTTTAACTGCTACATATAGTGCTACTGTTGGTATTTTCCGCTGCATTTCCTGCCGTCTATCGTTCCACATGCTCTAAACTGCAGATTGTCACTTTTATCAAAAAGTAAAAAAGAAGGAAGCGATAAAATAAGAAAAAATACAAAAGCTAGACAACTTTAAGTTCTTATGGACATTCGATATTTTGATTTTAATTTTTATTACTTCTACTTTATTTTTGGTCGGTCATGTTGTTAAAGCATATTTTTATAGTTTGAAACCAACTTTTTTTAAACAATTTAACTGACGCAGTTGATAATGACTTGCATTAATACAAATGATATAAGCATATGCCGATGACATATTGATAATAATTTCATTAAAAACGACGTTTAGCCTAATGATGTTGAAATAAAAAAAATCGTGACCATTTATAGGAAATTTTATATCTCATGTCATATTTTTAGACAAAAAACATAATGTATAACACAGAATCGGGTAAAAATAGCCGAATGTTTAAAATTATAGTGCAAAATCAACTAGAGGGATGCTAACATGAAGATTATCTACAATTTCTATTTTTATTTTTAGCTATAAATAACCAATGTCGGCAAAATTATTTATGATAAGTAAATTTTTGCAAAATAACTTAAAAAAGTAAATTTATTTTTGCAAAATTTTCTATAAAAACTAAATTTTTGCAAAATTTTCCATAAAAAGTAAATTTTTGTTTAAGTTTCTATAAAAAGTAAAATTTGTGCAAAATTTTCTATAAAAAGTAAAATTTGTGCAAAATTTTCTATGAAAAGTAAAATTTGTGCAAAATTTTCTATAAAAAGTAAATTTTTGCAAAATTTTCTATAAAAAGTAAATTTGTGCCAAAATTTCTATGAAAAGTAAATTTTTGCAAAATTTTCTACAAATAGTAATTTTTTGCAAAACTTTCTTTAAATAGTGAAGTTGTGCAAATCTTTTTAAGATATACAAAATTTTTGCAAAGTTCCCTATAAATAGTGATTTTTTGCAAAACTTCCTAAAAATATTATATGTATTTTATTCACACAGAAAAAAATACCAATGTAAAATTAACATGGAAAAATGTTGATTGAGAATCATAGTAAATTTCTGCAAAAGTATGCCCTTTTTTTAAATTTATCATTATTTCATAATAATTTTAAATAAAATAACCTTAAATCATGTTTATTTAATATTATTCACTGTTAAAATAAAAAAAAAAAAAATATTAAAATATAAATAAATATGGATTCAATATTGAATCCATAAAAACCAGTTTTATATTAAAATCAAAAGTGTATCTTGTTAAATTAACATGCATTCATACTTAAGTACGTACATTTTTTATTTTCATTCTTAAAATATGTTATAAAAAGAGGACAATTCCCGTATTCTTTTAATTAAAATTAGTTACTTAAATAGTGTATCAAGTTTTCAAAGTATATTGATGACGAAATCCATATCGGGCGATGCTGATGCTTCTGTTGACAAAGGAGAACTCAAAATAAGTGAAACATGTGTTACAGGGGTAAGTGTATCTAATTATTCTTAAATAAATGCATATGTTGTCTCTGAGGCTTCTTCACACTGTTATAACACACTCAAACCAATTTGATTCTACATGAAATTCACGTTGTTTCAATTTGAAATAACTTTCAATTAACGTGATTCGGATTGGTATTTCAATATAAATTACATTTTACATTACAGTTTACTGCAATGTTAAATTAACATGAATTATAGTTATTTTAAAAGAAAAAAAATGTTGTTCGCAGTTATTGTAAAACCAGGTTGAATTAATATGAAAAACGTATAAAGCAAAATCACCACCGAAAAATTTTAAATCAACCTTGTTTTCTACGTTTTTAACTTGATTTTTTTCTGTGTGTTCGATCTTTATTATTATAACGTAAATAATAATTTTTTTTTAAGGAAATTTGACCATAGCAACAAATCGTAAATTTACATGATATACGTAAAACTTTCCGGGTTAAACATTGTCCTATAATTTTGTATAGATTCTTTATTAGGTTTATAATTCTAATTAATGTAACTATTAATTAGCTAAAAGCGTAGACACAATTATGTTTTATTGACTGCATCTTTTATTTGACCAAAAAAAAAAACTTTGAAAACGTACAACTTTTTTATGCAACTTTAATCGTTTTTTATGGTCAATAACTTCTTTGGCCTCAACTGACACTCGCAATTTAATTTTGCGTAAAAATGCTTATTTTTCTATTTTTTAACTTTGTAAATTTTACAGGAACATTTCTCTAACGTAATTGGTTTTTGTTTGAAAAGTTTTTGTTTCTATTTTTTGTACTCTTTTCTCATTCCTCTTGCAGCCTGAAAGAAAAAGTAACTTTTTAAAATAATTTTTCATATCTTTGGAGCTTTAAGTGAAAAAAAACGAAAAGTACTTTCCTGCTATGTCTAATTACCCAGTAAATGAGATAAAAAAATAAAATGTAACACCGTGTCTTCTTTAAAAAAAATTAGCGTAAAAAATAATCTTTTAGGAAATAAAACTACAAAAAATATAAAAAAACAACTCCTCCTCCTCAGAAAGGCTGCAAATTTCCAACTTTGAAAACAGCAACCAACAAAAAACTACTAGTGAAAAATTATAGCGCAAAAAACAAACAACATTTGTCACATTCTGCAGGAAAAGTTCATTAAAGTTGACTCTTTTCGCTGGTGGAAAAAAAATTAAACTTTATCAGCGGCCTTTTATACTTTATACGCAGTTTCTTCACTTCCGCAAGTGCTTCATTTCAATCTATAAAATGATGTTTTAATTAACAGAAAAGAAAACAACGTTCGCAGACAGAGACTTTAAGACAAATGGATGAAGGAAAAACCAAATGAAATTTTAAAAAATATTGTAATGAAACAAAAAAATTATTTGTTTAGTTTTAAAAAGAAAAGTTCAAAATTAAAAAAAATAATAATAATAAAAAAAAATCGGAGACACTTTTTCTGTTATTTTTTACTTTAAAATAAAATGAGAACAATGGTGTTGTACACTGGTGCCAAAAAACATATTTCTGTACTTTTATGCCATTGTTTGTTGGAACTGTACTTAAACCGAACTAAATATCGTAAGAATAAGTAAGAATATCACTGTTATGATTAGCAGAATAGTCATGACTTTGAATTATATTGGCCAAAGTAGAAATCCTTATTTACGCCCATGTCTGTCTCTCTGTCTACCAAAATTTAAAGTCACGCTTTAAAAATATATTTATTTCCAAAAAAAAATTTTTAAAATTACTCTAAAATATAATGACTTCAATCATTCGTCTTATTGAGTTAAGTCTGCGTTCACACTATAAAATTTTCTTTCAGAAAGCTTGACTTTATTGGTGAGTGGGGCAAAGAAATTTCAACCGAGACTTTCTTTAAGAAAACTTTCTAATGCTTAATTTTTAGGATTGATATTAAAACACATTTATGTTTAAAATCGTTTTAACTTAATTCACCGATGTGGTACATTTAAATACATTTTAAGTTTCCATTGTAAAAACTTAGCAAGGTGGTCTCAATATTAAACCAACACAACAACAACAGACAAAGCAAAAGCAGACCATTGTTTTTTGAGGCCACCTTGTAAATAAATACACTTTTTTATGATATTTTTTTGTATTTAGTAGTGCTGCCATACTTTTATCTTAATTAAATAAGACTTTTTAAACAAAACTCAAAAAATCAATCTGTATTTAAATACGATTTAAGTTTTTATGAAAATTAACTTAATATAGATTTAAATATTATCCTAAAAATTGGGCATTAGTGTTTGAAGGTGAAAGTTTTCTTGCAGAAAGTCTAAGTTAACTGCTGAGAGGGGAAGGTAACTTACTATTCGTCTCGCGCAACTCACCGATAAAGTCAGCCTTTCTAAAAAAAAAACTTTAATAGTGTAAATCAAGACATACTAAAATTTTGTCAAGTTAAAACTTCATTAATAACACTGATTAGTTTTATTTAAGACAAGTTTCACATAAAAACAGTGTTGCCAAAACTTTTTTTCCTTTAAAATACAAAGGTTTTAGTCAATAAAAATACCGAATTTTTCAAAAACGCCAAAATAAATTTTCTCTTAATAAATGCCTTCAAATTTTGTACAAATAATTAAACTGAAAATACAAATTTTATGAAATTGAATGTTTTGGGCCGAGCGTTATCTTAATAACAATATTATGGGCACAAAGACCCTATTTCTATATAAAATTATTGATCTATTATCACCTTTTTCATAAGACGAAGCTCTTGCCATAATTAGAACCTACGTTACTAAATTTGCGCACAAGGTTTTTATAGACAGCCGGACGGATGAACATTGTTTGATCCATGTAGAAAGAGATTCTAAAGGTATCTTCTGATTAATGAAATATTTGGCCAAAAAACTTGTTCTGATATTTGCTTTAAACTGTCTGTAACAAAAAATAAATTGTGTAATGTTCAAACTAGGCTCGAATATTTGACAATTTTTGTTTGTTTAAACAGTTGGCAAATAGTGTGCAATAAAATAAATTAAATCATGTTTGCCATGCGTTTAGATTAAACCAAATATTTGCATCAAATAATTATTTAATGAAAGTGTTCAAAAATAAAAATATATTTCACAAATAGCAAAAATGAGCGCAGAAGCTAATTTATTTGATTTATTCTGTGGAGCAGCATCTCTTATAGTGTTAGAACAGAAGAATCTAAAAGAAAAAAAAAACTGGAAGACAATGGGTAACGGGAACATGGCTTTAATTTGGGAAAAATTGTAAACTTGGAAACATGGGTGATTTTTTAGCTATTATCTTTTTCGCAACACTGGTTTAAACAGCTGACGCACGTTTCGAGTTTTGTTTCACTGTCAAAAATCTTCAGTATGGTCTATAATTTAACCATGAATAGTCTTACAAACGAACAACGCTTGCAAATTATTGAATTTTAGTATCAAAAATGATCAAAAAATGATCAAAAAATGTATCGAAAAATTGTGTTCAGCGACGAAGCTCATTTTTGGCTCAATGGGTACGTTAATAAGCAGAATTGTCGATTTTGGAGTGAAGATCAGCCCGAAGCATTGCAAGAGCTACCAATGCATCCAGAAAAAGTCATAGTTTGGTGCGGTTTATGGGCTGGTGGCATCAATGGACCGTACTTCTTCAAAGATGATGCGAAGCGTAATGTAACTGTGAATGGTGAGCGCTACCGTGAGATTATATCCAACTTTTTTTTGCCCAAAATGCAAGAGCACGCTTAACAATGTACTTATTGAGAGGCGAGTTCGGTAAACATTTTATTTCACGTTCGGGATCGGTCAATTGGCCGCCTAGATCGTGCCTTTAGACTATTTTTTGTGGGGCTATATTAAAGCTCATGTCTATACACACATGCCCGCTTCAATTGACGATTTCGAAGACAACATTGAAGCATTTATTCATGAGATACTGGCCGAAATGTTGGAAAGAGTATGCCAAAATTGGACTAAGCGGATGGACCATTTGAGGCGCAGTCACGGTCAACATTTGCATGAAATAATCTTCAAACATTAAATTGTATAGACCGTACTATCGATTCAAATAAAGATTTCATGCATTTTTCTGAATTTTATGTGTTTTTTTTTTTAACTTTCCTATAGCTCTTAAAAAATCACCCCTTATAAAATACTTATATTTGAAATCGCTAAATCGGTCAAAAACAATATGTCGAGAAAAAAACAAGAAAAAAATGTTGCAAAAATAGCGATAATTCGCGAAAAATTAAGATATTTCAAACAAGCAATAAAATTGATTAAAAGTGCCTAAAACTAAAAGAAATGGCAAAAATTCGACAACAATTGCTAGAAAAAAATCGCTAATAGCGGTAAGATATCAAGGCCTTATAATTATTACAAATCGTTAAAAGTGTAATGAATCCGAAAACGTACAGGAAAAATTGTTCATTGGGAACATGGCTATAATTATTTGTCGTTGTTTGCTCTTAAAAGTATCTTGTAATATCAAATAAATGTTTGCTCAAAAGTTACTCAGATATTTGATTTTTTTGTGTTCACAATATGTTCACATTGGACAAATATTTGTTTGCCGGCATTTGCTCGAAATCAGCTGTTATTTTATTTGACACTCGAAAATATTTTGTGTTCAGACTACGTTAATGAAATATTTGATGTTTGCTGCCAAATATTTCATCAGTCTGAACGTACCTAAAGGCGATCGGTATATTAAATGGTGGGTCTAGATATAATTTGTGTATTACACACATCAGAACAAACACAGAATAATTGCTCCACCTATGATGGTGTGCGTAAAAGAATCCTTAACATTTCAAAAAAATAAAATTTTTTTCTTAATAAGTCACTTAATCTGATTTTGAATTCGAGAGAAAATCTCCTGAAATTTACAAAAATATTGCCAAAATAATAAAGTCAAGTAGTTGCATATTTAATAAAACTTAAAATTTAAAAAAAAATAACAACTTAAGCATAAACACGTTGCACAAATAAAATAAAACACACAACTGTAAAATAAAATAATTGTTTGTCTGCACATAAATTTTATTTTCTTTTCGTCAAATTTCATGCGAAATGTGAAAATTTTTTGAATGTTTTTCTTTTCGTTTTCGGTTTTTTATATGTATTTAGTATTTTTTTTTTTTTTTTTTTTTGTTAATATTCATACTCACAAAAACTATAACTCAAAAAAAGGCAAATAAACATGTGTGTTTGCGTATGTGTAAATTGCATGTAGACATGTTTCAACGAAATTTTGCTGTGTGAATATTTGTTTGCTTGTAGTGCTGAGCACGAATGCTGAAATATGCATGAAAATGTGTGAGTTGAGCATAAAAGAAATAAATTTGTAAACATATTTATTGTTTATTATCATTTGGCATTTTTTTTTTTTTAAATTTATATAATTTTGTAAATTTTTATTGTAATTTTTATTCTATTTGGAAATATTTGTGTTGTCTTTAAGCTAAATGCCAGAGTTGTAGCAAATGTTGTTTGTGTGTTACTATGCAAATTTTTGGTTGCATATGCTGGTATGTGAAAATTTACACATGTATTTCTGTATGAGTATTTGTTTTTGTTGCGTTTGAGTTTAAAGTTTCTATAAATTTGACGGTGGATGGTATTTCTGTTGTTTACATGTAGGGAGTGTTTAATATAAAGAGAAATTTGAAAAGTTTTGAAAATCTTTAAATCTGAGGCGAGTAAAAGTATTCTCGGTTAGTTGAACATTTATAGAAGAAAACCAAAGTTCTGACAGCTAAATAAAACCCTGTTAGATCAATAGATTAACCAAGTCTCGAATTTAAGCTAGTTCTTTCATTTTAATAAAACAAATGGAACTGTTTATTCGCAAAATTGTAATACAACGTTAAAAACGGCATTTAAAGCAAAATTTTAGGTATGATTTTAATAGTTTAGAGCAAAAGCTCGTTAATAGTTTTTAGACCGTCTGAGTAAAAAGGACTTCGGTATAACTTTAATTACATTTCTCTATAAAACTCCCCATCCATTTTTATACAAAAATTTCATCTTTCCATAAACGAAACAAATGTGTATATCTGCGTTGCGTTTTACCCATCGGTCTTTTAGCCCAAAGCTTTCAGACATATAGATAGAACAGACATTTCTGCACATAGGAAAATATTTTTTACAATACATGATGATAGTAATTTAGAGTTTTTGGTTGAAGACGCATGAAAAATTTATACTTTTGTTTCAAAAACATGTGAAAATACTTGATGTTTTTTCAACACATAGTGCAAAAAATAATATAGCAACGAAATTTTGTTTTTGAAAGTTTGCAAATGTAGTTTGTGTTTTTTTATTACTTTTTTTCTCCCCACAAACACTTTTAAGCGGTTTATGGTTGTACAGTCAGCTACACTTGTTGATTAGTTCATTAGAAAGAGAGAGAGAGAGAGAGAGAAAGAGCAACAGAATAAATTATATACTTTTAAAATTTAATTAAAATCAATAATGCAGAGTTTATTTTTTAGGCTGTAATTTCATTTTGTTTCCCCCAAATAAAGAATACAAAGCACTTAGCTAAACTGTTTTTAAAGCTCAAAAGATAATTATAAAAGTTAATTATAAGACATGCATTAAAATTAAATCATAAAGAAATAAGCATAAGCTCATCAAAATTTTTTTAACAATAACATCTTAATTGCTCCTTTCATATTTAATAGGCCACCCCTACGTATAGTTTATATTTAATATTCCGCGCTCACTACTCATACGCCGTGTGGTTTAAAATTAAATTTAAAATTTTTAAAATCAGTGACTGTACAAATTAATTATTCAATTGTAGTATGTGATTACAAAATTTACAATCAAATTAAGTTATATTAATTTCACCTTTCACTGCCTTCCTTACAATTCTCTTCAGCCCACTCCATATTCAGTTTTATTAATGAACTAAATTTAGCAACATTGACAGAAATGGAGAAGAATGTCTATTCTTTTGTGATTTAATTGAATTAATTACAAATTTTCTAATATTGTTACAATTTGCATCTGCAAAAAAAGAGTAATATAACAAAAAAATATATTTGTGTTTGTGTGGGTCGTATGAAAGTGTCTATGTACTGACTTAAATGTTACATCTTTCCTGTAACTGTATCTCTTGAAAATCGAAAGTAGGTCAACTTAAATAAAGCGCATTATTAATGAAGACAATACGAATGACAACAAAAGAAAAGTCAGCTGAAAAAATTGCAAAGAAACTGAAATAAAAAATAAGCTAATTTAAGTTGAAAAATATCTGCTAGAAAATAAATTAAAATAAATTTTATTAAAAGACATTTGCTCGTAGAAGTTGAAAGAAGAAAATACAAGCGAATGCTTAAAAAAAGAAAATGAATTGGAACAGGGCAGGACAGGACAAAGCATTTTTTATGCAGAAATCCAAAGTGTGAAATAAAAGAATCAGCTAAAAACACTTAAAAAAATGGGTTTTTTTCTCGCCAATATTGAATTATTATTTTAAAACATTGTTACAAAAAAAATTATTCAAAATACTGGTCATCCTAGCTAGCATTTCTTTTAACTCAGGTTCCGCGTCAAGAGAGCTGCTCAGTTTTTGAGGCACCTACGATCCAGAGAATATTTTCTGCAGCCTTTGTATCTTACCATGTCAGGTTTAAGCTACGCATAACGCCAATTATCCTGCCTGATCACACATCATTAATATCAGTTGGGCTCATCAGTTTCACCGCGAAAAATTTCCGGGAAAGTAGCAGATCAGATGTTCTGACGTTTCGCCATCAACCTCGCAAAATCGGTCCACCGCGGTGCTAACATTATTTATTATAAACTAATGGTATCTTTTTGGGGAGTATGGGAGGGTGTAAGGCAAATTGGTTAAAGCGTTCCTTAGTAAGACTTGTCATCCCTAAAACTGACGAGTATAAGGTAAAGTGTTCCCATTATCCTTAGTAATTCACTCCAAGTCGACTCGTAGGTCAGCGTGCTGATCCCATTGCTACGGCAGTGGCCTCCTCGTGGTACTCCCTGGGGACCACCTCTGTTGAGGTGGAAGCTAATTCGAGCGACGGTCTTCAGCATATCCGAATGGTCATTTAAAAAAAAAAAAAAAATTACATCTCGGGAAGTAGGCATATTTGCTAAGTTTGCTATTGACTTTCACCAAGCCAGGCTGGTGGCTTAGCTGGCATCCCCAACGCCAGCCTAGGAGAGCTATAGGCCAATCACTTATTCTCCCCGAAGTTAAAATGATTTCTGAAACCTATGCAAATGTATATAAATGCGGCCCTATGTTCCACAGGGAATTAAAGGATTACATATATATATAATGGTATCTTAGACAACAGTGCCCCGAAAAGAGGCCAACAAGCAGCTTGAGATCCCCCTTCTCAAGCAGAAGTAGCCTACCTACCACGGGACAGGGTCACAAAGCTCTATGACTGTCACAACACAGAAATAAACGTCCATGTGTGAAGAAATTTCCGTTCGAACCATGTAACCGACAGGGACGCCGAAGAAAGTCTTAGGGCCTATCGAATCAAACTCCTTTTGAACTGAATGTCCTAAAGTGAAACGCAATCCAGTGAGAGAGATCTGCAAGTGGTCAAACGGAGGAAGGTTTAGACTATAAGGCGGATGAAGCAAAACTTCCTTACCACTTTTTATTAAATGACCTTGTAACATGTGGCCGAGCATTTATATTAAGATTTTATGTTTGGTCCCTTAATCTGGTCTTTTTTTGGCCAATGGCGTTGCTTCCATTTGGCCGTAT
The DNA here is from genome assembly GCA_963931875.1 of Pollenia griseotomentosa. Lineage (NCBI taxonomy): Eukaryota > Metazoa > Arthropoda > Insecta > Diptera > Polleniidae > Pollenia > Pollenia griseotomentosa. The sequence continues at coordinate 15,314,286 of OZ007564.1, forward strand.
GGCTAAAATTTAACAGCTTATAAAATATTGGGCCCTTCTGGTCTTACCAAATATAGGGCATTACCTTGTCGCCCTGGGTATTCGGCTTCGTCGTTGATGAAGCTAGTTGGCAGCGCTTTACATACGATTGCTATCGCTTCGGGATATCGTAATAAGTCCACTTTTCATCGCATACTCCATATGATAAATAACTATGCTCATAATTGACTGCAAATACAAATTTTATTCTACTTTCTAAGGCCGAGGCCACGCAATGAGCGACTAAGCGTCTGATCGGTGAGCGGGAAAGCGGCGAGTTTGAGCAGCAAGTGGCTTATTACTGAGCGTCATATCTGAGCGGTTAGTTGTTAAAATGCCATTGTTAAGAGTGGTTTGTTTATTGTTATTACGTATTCATGAGAATTCAATGCGTTTAAGAAAAAAAAAAAAAAATTGCGGCCTGGCCTGTTCGTCGATTTCGAGCGAAGACTTCGTTCACTTAACTTACATTTAAAATAAAAACAAACTATAATATATATATCGAAATCGACGAACAGGCCTTGGTGTTCATCATATAAATCAAGCAAGGCGACATTAGGGCGAATTTAACCATTTTTATACAAATCTACCCAAATTTCAAGATAGATTTTAGCAATACTGCCGTATGGCTGTGAAAGATGGACAAAACAAAAAAATTATTTCTCTGTTATATTTTTATTTTTAAAATTAAATAATCAGGCGCCGCTTAGAAATTTCGCTCACATGCCACTCATTGCGTGGCCACTTCAGTGGTATTTCATATGTTTTAATTTTTTGCCGCTCAGTCGCTCACCTCATAGCCACTCATTGCGTGGCCTCGGCCTAATAAAGGGAATCGAAAATCCGTTACGTTCAAATGTATTACTTTGCTCATGCTGGGTTTTAAGCGTCAAAATCAAACATCAAACCGATTCATCAAATTTTGTTTTACTCAGTCATCGTCCAGACTTGCGTTTTTGGTTGCTGCAGTTTTTTAAAATTATGTTTTGAAATTGCACTAGCGTCCAGATTATGCAATTCTAGACTTGCAAATTTGTGTGCTTTAATTTCGTCTTTTATCTTCTCCTTTTTATATTTTTTTATATAAATAGAAATACACCTTCAGTCAACTTAAAATTTTAAAGTGTGAGAAATACGAAACAAAACAGAATTGCAGAGTACATGAGATTAATTAGCCCTACCGAATCTTCTTATCTCTCTCATCAATAAAAAATAATAAAAAAAATAATTAGACTGGAGCACAGCCACATACAAGGCGAATTCATTTAAAGTTATCTCAGTACTTCAAAAAGTACAACTCCTACAAAAACCACAAGCAACTTCTTTTTTTTTAAGTCATTGCACAATGTCAAAAATAGAAACAAAACCAAACAGAAACAAAGATAATAAATAAAATTTTGCCATTGAACAATTATAAAGCTGAAGATAAAATTAAGAGCAGGACTGCTTAGTTCAATTGTAATGAGTTCGCCTTGACCAAAAATCAAATTCAGACCAGCATTCTTCATTTAAAAGTTGTAATATTAAAAAAAATGGTTTTTTGTCGGAAAATATTAAATTATTTGTTAAATTATAAAATTTCAATAAAAAAATTTTAAAATTTAATTTATTTTATTTATAACTAACATAAATAAAATTTAAAACTATATACTTTGTTTGAAACTATGGTATAATAATTACCAGGTATGTTCATTAGGGAGAGTTGTCATTATTTTCCCATGTAATGCCAAATTTATTTTATTTTTAACGCTTATTTTCATTTTTTCCTTATTCTCTTTGGTTTGACGTTATATGGGTTTTAAAATTGAGAACAAAATGTCTAATGACTGTACCTTGTACTTATTGTACCATGTTTTAAAACCATAAACAAAATTTGAAGAAATCACGTGCACTCACATCACACTGGCGTAATTTTTTATGAAAATCAAATTCACATCAAAACATACTTGTTTTTGATGAGCCAGTTTGATGTGCGGCTGTGCCGCTTCAAACATAATCAGATATAAATTAGCAGTTAAATTACCACCATGTAAAAATTGTTGAATTTAAAACTAAAATGCCAAAAGAACTATGTATTTAAAAAGTCACCAACGAAATGATATTCGAAGTTAACACAAGACAAAAGAAATAATGCTGTCCATTCCCGTAATCAAAGAGTAATTTTTTCTTTTGCTCCTACAAAATGTTAAAGGCAACTATTGCCAAGAGAGCTGCTAAAAATAAAACTAATTCTAAACATAAAACTAAATAAAATATCTTTAAATTTAAAACAAAATTAAAATCAAAACGACCCACAAACTTTAAGCCAAAAGGAAAAAGCAAATCAAATTATTGACTATGCCAAATTTTAAAACAACGAATAAGAATACTGAAAGTAAAGAAAAGTATGAGAGTAACAACTTCAGACATTGGAATGTTACCGTTACATTTTGCTTCTTATGTCGCCATCTATCAGCAGATGAGCGGATTTAGTTTTAAACAAAAGTAAAAAGAAAACAAAAACTCGTCCAAAGAGCAGTTACAGCAAATTGGATGTAAAGCTTAATATTTTAAAATACAAAGAAATGGAGATGAAAAAAGTACAAGAAACTAGAAACTAGAAAAAGCCATTGCCATGCTACATAATTCAACAGGACATGAACTGACAATAAAATTTAGTGCCAAGTGCGCACAATAAACTAAAAATGTTACTAACTTAAACAAGCACACACGCATACACAAATACAAAAAAAGTACCTTCCAGTTAAGTGAAAACGTTAAAAAGACACAACAAGAAAATTTTAGCCAAAAGAATAAATCCTAACTAAGACAAAAAAAAAAAAAAAAAAAAAATAAAAGCGGAAGGAAAAATGAGAATTATGCAAAGGGCTTAAAAATTACATGGTAAATGTGAAGAACAAGAATTAAAATGCAAGAAATTTTAGCGTTAAAATTTCAAATTAAAAATAACTGACCTATAACTTCATTAAGATCAAAAACATATTTAATAGCACCAACTATCCAAAAAAAAGTTAGCTTATTTTGCACATTTTAAAAGCAAGCACACATTTATGTGCTACGCAATAAGAAAAGTAAACGAATTCTTACTTAATTTTATAAAAACGAATCAGAGTGCATTATTCGGCTGTGCCGAATCTTTAATATCCTTCACCTAACGTAATGCAGCGTCCTAGACGACTCACCTACTAACACACATTATAAAACAGAATTAAAAAAATATTAAAATATGAAACTGGGAATTATCTCCTTTCGTAGGTTACTTTATATTATATTCAACATTTTTGATTTTTCGAATTTATTCTATGAGTTACATTTCAGTTATGTATTTTATAACGCTTTTTTGTAATAGTTCTATTCCTTAAATTTTTAAGGAATTACTTTTATACACTACCAGACTATTATATTGTATTTTCTTGTTACATTTTACCTTAGCTATTCTTTGGATAGCAATGAAGTATATTGTATGTACAGAAAAATTTACAATTATTAGACACCAGAAGAATGTAATGCATTTTCTGGCCCGCTACGGCCTTCGTCCAGTGTGACACAAAGAATGCTGACGAAGGCCGTAGCGGGCCAGAAAATGCATTACATTATAGCAAATAGCAAATTTAAAAAAAAAAAAAGAAATAAAGCACACTGGTTTATAAACAAATTAAGTTTTTAGCCACTTTTATTTCTATTTGTTTAAAATATAAATCCTATGCTTTAACTTAAACTATCGCAGAGCTTTTTCGTAAGCAATGTTTTTCGCTTGCCTACATGTGAACACGATACATTTAATTGGCCATGGGAGAAGCATGGATATTCTAAATCAATACCACACAAAGATAGTGATTGCCATTTCACTTTATTAACTGTCATCACAAACGCAAGACGTTTCGAAAATTGGAGTCTTTTCAATCTCTGGAATACGTGGAATGAATAAATCTTCCCATTTAAATTTTAAAAGTACTAATTTGTTTTGGCCCTTGACTAGTTTAAGCATAAAAGTAATTTAATTTTTCAAATTTGCAGTCTGGAAGGCCGACCTTAAAAATGTACTTTCATTGCGATATGTCACCGTAGTTATAGAAAATCTGACAAGCAAAGATTTTAAATTTAGGATTGCAAAATTTTTTGAAAAAAACGTGTTTATAAAATTTATCAAAAGTTCGAATTTTACCCTGTTTTGCCATTTTAAGTTAAAAATTTTCAGCTTATAAATATATAAACCTTTAAAATTTTAAATAAAAATAAAGTTAAAATGGAGTTGATCAAAATGTAGCTAAAACTACCCTTTTTATCCACTTTGCCCGCTACAAGGACGATTTTGGAAATGTACTTTTTTGTGACATGCCGATTTTGCTATAGAAATTCGTGCGAAAAGTATTGGACTTAAGATGAAGGGTTACATGAAAAAAAATGGTACCCGTTTTTTAAATTTTTGACCATTTTATCCCTCTCTGGTCCGAAATACCGGGAAACATTTAGTCTATAATAGTTTCGTAATACCATTCTATCTTCATACCCAGTTTCATTAAAAGCGATTTAGTCGTTTGAGACTGGTTGCTGAACAAAATAGAAACTAAAATAAAAGAAAAAATATATGAGTCAACAAAACAATGAATTTATGGTATCTTGAAATGTTTTTATTGCTCACATGCTGATTTCAACCAGACTATTCTGCATATTTTCTAGGATCTTCGGAAACCCCATTTTAAATGACAGACGGTCAGATGGACATCGTCGAATGAACTTCGCTACTTTTAAGTACCCAGAATATATATACGTTATAGGATCTAAAGTCAACATTGTAGAAATTACAAACGGAATGACAAATTGAGTATACCCTTTCTACCTCTTCTGACCCCCCCCCCCCCACCTAAGGAGTTGCTGAGATTTACTCCAAGATATTTTACCTTTTGTTGTATGTCTCAGGTGTATGCATACCTGCGATCCGACAAAGATCCAAAATGGCAGGCTTCCTGGAGTCTTCGTGATTTCTTGAGACCGAAGGCTCACCAGAGTACCTTCTCATCTGGTGCCACGGAAGTCAGTAGCCCGCTATGTGTGCAAGGCACTTGTCTGACTATTAGTTAAGGCTCCTGTTAGTATGCATGTTGCGGGAAATGCTTCCTGTATTTCGCGATAGTTGTCTTTCCGGAAGCTTTACTTTTCTAACAGAAGGTTGCAATTTACCAAGTTGCTCTCCGTGCAATGGCAGAGTGCCTTTTTCAAGGCATGAACTCACAAAAGGTTTCAATGAAAGTCAGAATTTTTGACGAAGAAATATTTTTGGGGATCTGGTTGTGGCTGAGGTATAAACACAAAATCGATGATAGGGATAATGCTGTAACTCCTACTTAAGGGGTAATTTTGCACCTCTTGTGGAAGAGTTCAGCCTGAGGGATAATAATAGCAGTGTAGGTTAGATTGCTCCGGCTTCAAAAGAAGGGCAAAAGTATAATTTTAGTCGGATTAACACTCAAAGTGTTAATCGTGTGAAGTATCCGTGTAAATACAAGTCGCTTATATAAGCGTGTGTTTTTGTAAAAAAAACCAAAAACAATTCAAAATACTACAAAAAAATGTTTAGCCTAAAAAGACTTTAGCAATTTGACAGTATTCTAAATATTATATATGTTTTTATAAAGATGTCATCTCTGGTGATATTTCGAACTGATTTAAAAGACAATGGTCCTTAAAAGGCCCTAAAATTATAAGTTGCAAAGGTTCTTCAAAGTCACGACTTATTAATCACCTTTAATTAGTCCACGAGCTTGACATAAATATACGCCAAGTAAAACTTGACTCTGTTCCAAGTAGTTCTTAAGAGACTGCAAATAATACTTTACTAAAATATGCTGCCAAAAATTAATCATTGGGTGAAATATTAGCTTGTTATGTTACCGAGGACAGAATGTCTGTTAAGGCACAAAAAACTTTTAAGTAGTTCCAGCATATCCTTATGCTTAAGACCAAAACATACCGGCGGAATCAAACAATGTCACGGAAAGTTTTAAATTGTGATCGATGAATTGACAGATATTTCATACCAAAAGCATTTAAATATTAATATTCGCTTTTTAATGATAAAATTTAAAATATAAAATCCTAGATTAGAGGTTTTGTTTTCAACTTTTCAAAAATATGGTTGAGTCTACTGATTTTTTTAGACATGCTTAATCGCCAACAAACTAAAACTCATTTAAAAAAAAATTTGGGAGAGTGTCTCAAATAATAAATTTATTAAGTTCCTATTATTTTTTAAAACCAACGTTTTTCAAATCTTTTAAAGATATGTTCACACCCTTTAAATATTTGAGGTCCTACACGTAACTACTAGTTTTCTTAAAGAATTGTTTCCTTTTGCAAAACGCTTGGCTAGAGTAAACATTATTTAGCAGTTTCTAAATGTGTTAGGTCTGAACATAACTTAAGTCATATTTATGTATTTTGTTGGTTCCTTACCTTCGTGAATGGCTTTGTTTTTATTCAAATTAACTTTTTATAACAAAAACTAATTTGATTACTGTATTTTTATGCATTCGAATTAAAACCGGTTAAACGGTTATTTTTAAAATGCTTAACCGAAAACCGGTTTTTTAAAAATATCAGCTATTTGGGATATTCGAAACCCGGTTTTTGAAAAAAGTCGAATAATCGATCTCCCTAATATCTGATACCACATATCCTTTCTTCCTTCGGTGAAGGGTATAAAAATAAAATTTAGAGGGCCATGGCATTTCCTTACCTCGAAACAGGTTTGAAAGGGAGGGTATTAACAAATAACTGTAACAACAATTACACTTATCAGTTTTAATATGCGTTGAATAAAGCGTTTTTTGTGTCAAAAATCTATTGTTTCAAAGTAAGAACTCGTTCACGCCTTCTTTAACCTGGGGTTTACACATGAAAGTAAATTCTTGCAAGTAGAGTGAACTTATTATCAACGAAATTTCGAAGAAATAGATAATTGAAACTGAAAGTTTAAAAAGTATATCTGCATTATTGAAAAACTGTTGCGACTTTCAAAAAAATTACTTTCATGTGTTAATGCAGTCAAGCGAGATGGTAAGTGAAACTAACAAGCCTGCTGCGTGGCTTTTTGTGTAAAAGTTCAGTTTTGGTGTGGAAGGTCAGTTTTTGTATGAAAGCTAATTTTTTGCGTCAGTTTTTTTGCAAATAACTAAGTGGATGTGTCAGTGATTGTGCAAAATGTGAATTTTTGTGTTAAAAGTCAGTTTTTGTGCAAACAATTCCTTTTTGCGTAAAAATTTAGTTTTTGAGCAAAGAGTGAATTTTTGTGTAAATAGTAAGTTTGTGTTAATTCTTGTGTAGAAGTCGGTTTGGTGCAAAAAGTGACGTTTTTATATTAAAACTACAAAATTTACAACTTAAATAGCAAATATGACTCACATAAGCTCTTTAATAGCTGGAGAAGAATAAACTGGAAAATTAAAATGGCATTCCGTTGACAAATAGACATACATAAATAATCTACTTAATTGTACGTTTGGGTACAATTTTAAACGCACTTACAATAACGCATTTAAAGTACAAAAACCTATATACTTGGCTTAACCATCATTGCCCAACTTAATTTTTAACACTCTCTCACGCACACGCACACTCTTACATATTCCCTTTATTCTCATAAATCCAATACTACGAAACAACGCACTCTAATCAACACTAATACTGGCACAAACATAAATCCACATACAAACGCTAAATGAACACAAATGCCATCCTGCAGCAACAAACTAACACGACATCACTGTCTCTTAAGCCACGTAATTCTAGGAGGAGTGAGAATGTGGAAACCAAAGTCAGCTGGCAGGCAGGCGGACAGACACGTACTAGCACACCAAAGTGAGTGTAAATGTAGTGGCGTTTCAACACTTGACATTTACTTCATTTTCATGCTGTGTTGCAGTTTAAGCTGTTTATAGCCAAGTCAGTCAAGACCCTTTTTGCCTTAAAACTACAACAACAAAAAACAACAACAACAACAATAGCAAAAACAAAAACTAAAAATATTAGCAATAAGAGTTGCATTAATAGTTCGTACTACACATCTACACAGTAATGGGGCTGGCGAGCAGTAGTCGTCGTAATGTATGCGTTGAAATGCTAGTAATTCATTTTGTCATAATGATGACTTGGTAAAGCTTTAAAGATTAATTTACTTATGTATGTGAGTGTATGTGTGTGTGTGTGTCTTTGTTTGTATGTACAAGTGCAATATGAAATTATAATGTTAAAATGTCTAACAGCGTACCAAGCTACGAGTTTGGGAACTTGAGCTTCATGAAACAAGAAAAACATGTTAAGCCATGTTGCGTTACGCGACGACCATGCAAAAAGAAAAAAAACTTCAAATCTTGTTCTCTTCATTTTTAGTCAAAACTTAAAAATTTAACTATAGTATAAACTATGAAACAACAACTCTGTGTAATAGTGCCCCTTTAAATATGATGTCATGTACAACAACTGCAAAAACATGGCCATCAGCAACATCTCCTTCATCCGCATTTGCCACAGCAGCAGTAAAATTTATTTTATTAAACCTAGAGAACAAAACTTTATGTATTATGAAAAATAAAACGAGAAATGAAATTAAACTCCCCTAAATGTACTCAATGTCCCGAATACGAACAAAAAATTCAAAAAAAAAAAAATAAAATAAAAAAAAAAATTTAAAGAAATGTAAGAAAGTCGTCTTTCTTTATACCAGAATACTGCCTTCATTTCCTCCTGCTCCAGTCGGTTTGGGTAATTTTCTTTACGTTTTTAGTCCTTTTAATACAAGCTAAAGTAGTCTATACCCTCTTAACTTTAAACTAAGTAAAATACGTCGGTTGGTATGTATTTAGCCTTTTCTCTGAGGGATTGCTGCATAAAATTAATTTATAATTTTTGCTATAGTTCCTGTTTCTTTCAGCATCTTTTGCCAGCTAGTTCTCCATTTGTCAGGTCTTTTTTTATAAGCTCTATTTTAAACACACACGTATTTTAACATCTCTGCAGTTGAGGTTGAAAAAATAGAGTACGAATCAATTTACTAAGTTTAGCTAGAATTGAATAAAAACTGAGCAGGAATTAAGATAAAACTGGACAATAGCTTAACTAGAACTGAATAAGAATGGAACAAGAACTAAGCTAGAGCTGAACTAGAACTGAACTAGAACTGAACTTGATCTGAACTAGAGCTGAACTAAACTGAACTAGAAATGAACTAGAACTGAACAAGAACTTTCCTAGCACTGAACTGAAACTGAAATAGACCTGAACTAGAACTCAACTAAAGCTGAACCAGAACGGAACTTTAACAGATATAACTGAACTAGAACGCAGCTTGCACTAAACTGGAACTGTACTAGAACTTTTTTTCATTCATTCATTTATTTACATTTTTAAATTTGGAAACCGTTTTTGTGACACGCCTACTTTTTTAATCCCGCTTACATTTTGTCGGATGTTGTGTATTGATAACCAAGATGCTCCTACCTAATTTCGAAACTCTGGCTTTTCCGTTCTCCAGGTATACAGAAATTTATAACGTCTTTGTATGGAGGTGCTACGCCCACTTATCCAATCCCGACCATTTTTTATAGAGGTTGTGCACCAAATCTGTGCACTAAATTTGGACATTTTGCTCTCTTAGATATAAGTAATTCTATTTTGTGCCATGTCCACTTCTTGACTCCCGCCAAGATTTTGTCGGATGCTGTCCATCGATAATCAAGATGCTTGAACATAATTTATAAACTTTGGCTCTTTCCATTCTCCAGATGTACAGTTATCTATAATGTCTTTGTCCACCTATCCAATCCCACACACATTTTGGTTGGATGTTGCCTATTAATAACACAGGCCTGCGAAATTATAGTTTTTGTAATTTTTTTTTTTTTTTTTCGTAAAAGTAACGGAAAATTATTCATACCACGGCACATTTCCGAGATAACGGTACATTTGTGTTTTTCGTTATATAATTCTCTTTAAGGCGCCATCCAGAGTGAAATGCTGATATGATGCTATAAATTTGGGTAATTCGTTTATCAGTTTATATAATACTTCTGATCTTGTGGGCTTTGCTATTCTGATGATGTAAATGCGATTGTCGTTTTCGTTCATGGTATCGACGTTGTTGTTTACGTGCGGGTTGTTGTTAACGTGTGTGTTTTTGTAAAGGTTGTAATTATTATTTATGTAGTTGTTAACATGCAGGTTCCCAGCGGGAAAACTCAGAAGACCTTCTTGCTTCAGGCCTTTTTAAAGGCCTGCTTAAAAGATTTTTTGATTCAATTACTATTCTTATCTAACTGCTAAAGAAGGCCTCATAGAAGTCCTCGGCTCTTTCGTATAAAAGATAAGATACACCTTCCACACTCGCTTCTATGAGAAGGGAGTTACATTTTTTGTATTGTTTTTTTGCACAAGCAAAAGAAAAATCAATTTTTTTTTTGGTCCCGTAACCCTTCTTATGTACCTGCTGAAGAAGCGAGAGCGGAAGGCCTTCTCCGCAATGACAACGTGTGTAAAAAAGATATGAGTATGGAATGGAGCAAGAAGGCCTTGTACATCCAAAAGAAGGGGTACAGAGGCCTTCTAGAAGGCCTTCCTACTCCTTCTTTTTCCCGCTGGGTTATAGTTAACGTGTGTGTTGTTGTAACCAGGTGGTTGGTTAGCATATTTGTTCGGGCCGATCGTGTTGTTGATTACGAGTGTGTGTGTTGATAATAACTTGTTTGATTTCTTTTAACATAAGTGCTGTTGACGAGTGTATTTTTGTTTACATGTAGGGGAAAGGGAACTAACACCAAACTTGTCGCAGGACGGTTCTACAGTGGAAGGGACTGGTTCTAGTTCTAACACTTTATATGACTTGACACTTTTACATGGCGATGTCCTAGGAGGGGATTAATTGGCACCTTTTTGACACTTTGTGACAGCTATCTGAAATATCCTAAATTTATATATTTGGTTAAAATAATGCATGTAGCAGATATTTTCCCGAGTGAACCATGTTAATATGATAGATCCCCTTCACCTAAGTTAATACCAGATGTAATCAGCCACTACCAGCACAAAATACAGTCACAAGACTAGGTTTGTCCAGAGTAACTATACTTCAGACATATTATCACCAGTTAAGTGCACGCAAAGAAAAAACATGGTTGTGGTAAACATATTCTAAGAGCAACATATTATGATAAGAATTATGATTGTAGTCACCATATTAAGATTATTATTGAAACATATTATGACTCAATAAACTCGTAATATGTCATCATAATATTTTTCCCTTAATCATATTATTTTTCTGTTAATCATACTAAGTTAAGAAGTAATCAAATTATTGTCATGTTAATCATAATAAGCTAAGAAATTAATCATATTATTGTCATGTTAATCATAGTAATCTAAGAAGCAATCATATTATCATTATGTTAATCATAATAAATTTAGAAGCAATCATATTATGATACAGCACCTTTCATAGCTGTCATAAAAATACAAAATAAATCAAAAAGTAATTTCAATGTTGGGAATACAAAATTTTAATTTCAAAAGATTTTGTTATTCGTGCTTAATTCCCAGTTTTTATCATTGATAAAAACACTTGAAATTTATTGTTGATGGGATAAGCTATTCCTATGCGCATTTCACTGGTTGCTTAGGCCAGATCATTAGGAAACTTCATCCATAAAGATTTTGGAAAAACTAAAGATATTATTTATTGTTGATGTGTTTTGTTTAAACTTTGATATTGTTACAAGTAGAACTGTTGCTATAAGTCTTATACGCTTAACAGTTTTATTTTGTTTAATATCTTTAGTTTTTCCAAAATCTTTATGGATGAAGTTTCCTGATGATCTGGCCTAAGCAACCAGTGAAATGCGCATAGGAATAGCTTATCCCATCAACAATAAATTTCAAGTGTTTTTATCAATGATAAAAACTGGGAATTAAGCACGAATAACAAAATCTTTTGAAATACAAAATAAATTTAAATATTTTTGAATCGATTTTTTATTTTGTGGCTTTTAACCATTTTTTTTTGAATGTTAATCAAATAGCGGAGTTCAATATAAGGCTTGCAAAAGAGCAAATGAAAAATCTGTGGTTTTCATGGGCAACCATTTCCATTTTTTTGATTTTAAGATGTTGATGCCATATTGCCTAATTTTGAATGCTCTTTATATTTTTTTGAAAAAAGATGGATCAATTCCGTTTTGTAACGTAATGACAAAGTTTAAAATGTACAATAACTAGCCCATAGTATGCTCTAGAATGGGTTTTCGGCTTTCCTGAACAATTTGTTTTAAGACATACGCGGTTGCCCATGAAAACCACAGAAATATCGTAGCACTTTTATAAAATATAACGAAATCTCTGTGTGTTTTGTTGTTGGATTTTACAAAAAACTATGATATTTTGCATTTGCACTATTACATCACTAATACTTGAATGAACTCCGCTAATATTTTAATTTTTTAATTTCTTTATACGTATTTTTTTTATGGAATTTTATCTTTTAATTGTTTAACCGCTCACAAATAAAAAAAACGACACAACTTCTTCAAAATTATTTTACAAATGGCGCTAACATAATATTATTAGAGTAAAAATAGTTTGATTGCATAATATATAAATGTATAGAAAGTTATCATGTTATGGCTATTAAATATCATGATATGGTTGTGAGAAATATAATATGTTTAGAAAGTTATCACAATTAAGTTGTTAGAAAAATAATTATTTTTCGGTCAACAATACTCAAATTCATAATTGCGATAAACATTGATATGTTTACAGTAACTATAATATTGTTGATATTAAATAAAAATAACAATTATTTGTGTACGACAACAATATATTGTTACATTAAACATAGTGTTGTTGCCGTAACCATGCCCAACCATATTTTTTCTCTGCGTGTGATATGTCTTATTTTAACCTATCACAATTCGTTCCGTTTTATTATAATATTTTATTCACTGGTCACGGAATAAGTGCTTTAAGAATAATTGACACAAATTTCCTGCAGGATTGATATCATTTTGGATTTTGTTCGCGAGTGTGGTGTTATTTTGCTTATTATACCCTTCACCACAGGTGGTGAATAGGGTATATATAAGTTTGTCATTCTGTTTGTAATTTCTATAATATTGATGTTAGACCCTATAAAGTATGTATATTCTGGGTCTTTATGAGGAGCGAAGTTGATTTAACGATGTCCGTCTGCCCGTCTGTCCGTTGAAATGGATTTTCCGAAGACCTCATATATGATCGGTCCACAAATGGCTGAGATATGAGTAAAAAACCACGACTTTGTTATACCCTTAACTACAAGTGGTGGATTTTATTTGTAGTGTGTTTAATTTTACGCAAACGCATACACATACACATTAATGCATGTATATGATATACCGCTCAAATAAAGAAACAAACTCATAGACTCAATATATTTTAATTTAACGCTTCTTCAGTAAAAGCATTCGTAGCCGAGTTGTTAAGTTCTCTCCTGAGACTGATGATATTGCCAGTTCGAACCCCAAAAATAATTTTTTTTAATTTGTTTTATTTAATTTTTTTATGTTTTTATGTTTTTTTTTTATATTCTTCGGCATTGCGAAATGAACGCCAACTTTTCAATTAATATTTATTTATACCTATCTAAAGAACGTTATTTATAACTTATAACTTTTTGTTGTTATCTCATCATGGCGAAGGGTATATAAGATTCGGCATAGCCGAATACAGCAATCTTACTTGTTTTTGGCTATCTTCAATGCGGATCTATGAAATATTTTTTTGAGTAAGTTTTTCTTTCATAAAAATTTGTAATATTTAGGGGCATATTTTAAAAATCCGCTTTCCTTGCGTTGAAATTTTTTAATTTTTAAATATTTTTTAAGTGAGCTGAAATGTTTTACAAAATACGGAGACTTACAAATATATTAGTAGTTTGTTGAATATATTTGGAAGGATATACAATACAATTAAACCCTCCCATAGTTATTTCGGTAGCATTTAACCTTATATCTACCATCTGCTTGCTGCCTAGTACAACTAGAATTGAAATAGAACGTAACTATAACTGAGCTATTTCCATTAGAGATTCTGTATATGTTTTCCCATCTAGAGCTGACTCTACATATACTCTTAAATAGTTTTTAAAATTTAACTGTTGTAATGATGGTTGAGCAAGAGTAAGCTCTCCACATTATGAAATTCGCAAGGTAAGAAGGTGTAATGGGCATCACTTCCGCTTTATTTGCTTTTATTAGGACAACATCATTAAATTGTTGTTGCATTTTTTCTACTGCATTCTTTAATCGGTTGTAAACCACTATTATGACTGTATCATCGGCATATGCAAACGCTTTAAAGGCATCATCTTTTTCAAAAGTAATATACAATATTGGACAAAATAATGAACCTTGGGGTACTCCACATTCATTTCCTAATTTATTATTTATTTTAACACAATACGATCTACATTCCAGGTAACTTAACTCAAACAATACTTGAAATGAAGTAGATGTGCACCGGGTAGCTTTACAAAAACTGAACTAGAAACGAAGTGAATGTGCACCAAAACTAAAGACAAACTAGAACTGAACCAGATGTGCACCATATCTAAGCTTTAATTAGTCTAAACTAGATTTACTATGCTGGCCACGTGCTGCTAATTTTTTGCTCTCAGTGGTTTAATTTTTTTTTACATTTTCCTTTTTCGAAGCATCTACTTGCAAACACACAAACACGCACACTTGTTTTAAGCTTCCATTCAAAAGTAAGGTATAATATAACAACGTTGCGTTTTGTGTTGCCTTTTAATAAGTGCAAATTCTCTATTTTTGCATTAAGATCTTGTTGCCAGCGTTTTTTTTTTCAACATAGTTTCACTCATTCCTTTTATTTCGCTAGTTTTTTCCGTTTAAAAACTCACGCTATAGAAAATATATAGAAGAAGAAAAAACTTAATGTTTGTCAAGTTATATGAGATGACTGTAGTTGTTGCAGTTGCTGTTGTTTTCTCAGTTTTTTGTTGCAACATATTAATATTGTTATTGGAGTTGTTTTTGTAGTTGTCATTGTATCTTAAATTTTTTGTTTAATATTTTTTTTTTTTTGCTGTAGTTTTTTTTCTTTATTTTGCTGTTATTGTTGCTTCTTACAGTCAGCATTGTGTTCCCAAGTCAACATGTTCATTTTAATGTTGTCCGTTAAGAAACATAATTAAAAATTTAAAACGCAATCAAAGAAAAGAAAAAACAAAGCTAAAAAAGTTGGCAGAACAAATCAAAAGACTTGAAAAGGAAAGAGAGGCAGCCAAGGGACTAAAAAGGACAACACGTTAGAAAGTTTATTTTATAAAGAAGTCATCAAACAGAAACAGCAGTAATGTTGTATAATAAAATGAATAACAAAATTACAAAAAGAAAAACTTATATACCAAGTATGCAAAGAGTTATTTAGCCATTATTTCATTAAGAACAAAACAACAAAAATTTTGTTCATTACTTGTTTTTTTCCTCTAGACTACTTTATTAAAATTGTTAAACTTTTCGAGTGTAACGCTGATGCACTTCATGCTTCTTTAAGAACATTTTTTGTTTGTTTTTTGTATCACTTCGAATGATCTTCATGAATTGAATGCTTTTGGTTTTTTTTTTATTTATTTCAAATGCACATTTTTTGTGTTTTTTTTATCAGAAAAAATGAAGAAAATTCTTATTTTTCCAGCCAAATGTACCAAAATTCTATCTAGAGATTTAAAATGTCGGAAATATTTTGTGAAACACAGTGACGCAAACGGTTAAGATTTCCATATTTTATTTGTAGCAAAGAACCTTAAATTTATAATGAACTATATTTCTGTTACACTTAATAAAGATATTGTTTTCACTTCTTTTATTCAACTAAGTTTATTTCAGGGAAAAGTGAAAAAGATTTTAAGAAGATATAAAAAAGTAAAGGTGAATGGGTCAAAACGGGATATTAGAGTAAAAATTAGAGGCAGACTCGATTTTTGGCCCATTAAAATATTTGAAGTTCACTAAACACCTCTTTAAATGAATCGCTAAGCGCTTTTTTTTTGGTAGTGAAGTGGCAATGTGTTAAAACAGGCAGCTACAATCGAAAGAAATTGTGTGATCAAAACAAAAATGCAAAAAGGGCAATTTTTTGAAAAAAAAAGACGCCTCTGTGGGCTCTGTGATACAAATAGAACCCGTGATGTAAAATTGGCAGCACATAAAATAAAGCAGTTACAGCCAAGCACGCATACATAGATATTTGAGTTTGTGTTAGAGAGCTTTGAAAGCTCTTTTTCTCAGTACATGTTGTTTAGTGTGCATGTTGCTCATTGGGCAAAGTAACATCGATTGATAACAGCATTGTCCCAGCGGGAAAACTCAGAAGACCTTCTTACTTCAGGCCTTTTTAAAGGCCTGCTTAAAAGATTTTTTGATTCAATTACTATTCTTATCTAACTGCTAAAGAAGGCCTCATAGAAGGCCTCGGCTCTTTCGTATAAAAGATAAGATACACCTGCCACACTCGCTTCTATGAGAAGGGAGCACAGAAGGAGTAACATTTTTTGTATTGTTTTTTTGCACAAGCAAAAGCAAAATCAATTTTTTTGGTCCCGTTACCCTTCTTATGTACCTGCTGAAGAAGGGAGAGCGGAAGGCCTTCTCCGCAATGACAACGTGTGTAAAAAAGATATGAGTATGGAATGGAGCAAGAAGGGCTTGTACATCCAAAAGAAGGGGTACAGAGGCCTTCTAGAAGGCCTCCCTACTCCTTCTTTTTCCCGCTGGGGTTGTGTGAAAGCTTGTTGTACTCGTGTAAGTGTGAAAGCACAAAAGCTCTTTGTAAAAGCTTGCCCATTGGGCATATAAACTGGAGGTAACTGAAATAAAGTATAAGAAAAAGAGTTGATTAGTTATTGTTAGTTCATATTTAATATATCACACTTGATCAGCAAGAGGATATTTACTTTAAATTTTTATATATTTTAAAATGGTTAAATTGCTTGCCAAAACAAAGCACTCCAGATTCGATCCCTGGCAGAGGACGAAAACTTTGCATCATGGTTTTCGGGTTTAAAAAAAATTAAGTGGTTTTAGTCCCCCTCTAAAGAAAATAACTTCGGACAAAGTTTAGACAACCGCCACCCGCTGGGACAAAAGTTATGAATCAAAAGTTAGCAAGGTTCCTGAGCTCTAAAGCTTAGATCCCACTATCGGCGTAATGTACCAATTTTTGTCGTATTTCATGTGCCAATAGTGTGAACGGTAAAAATTTTTTAAATTGCGACAATCTGTTCCGAAATTGTGCTGACTGTGGACAATTAAAATAAGCCTTGTTGCGCCTATAATGTGAACACTCTTTTGTACAATGCGGAGCCAGCAAATTCTTTAATATGCACCGATTTTTACCGGCCACTTGTGCGCCGCGGCGCGCCGATCATAATCAACAATCAGCACCGATACAAGGGATGGCAAAACGAAATTTTGAAATTACACCAACTGGCTACTAAAAGTTTACTTTTTTGAGCAAAAATACATTTGTTTTATTTATTATTTATAAATAATAAAACATTAAATAGAACATTTGTGCTGTTGAGCAAAAGAAAACAAGTCCCTTTTACCAAAACATTGCAGTTGTACCGATATTGCCATCCCTGGTTTATAAACGTCTGTTTATAAAAAAACAATTATAGAAAAGAGAGTGCGTAAATATGCACAGTTTGCACAGATTGCGAGACTTTTAAACGATATCATAAAAACCCTTAATGTCTTTGATATATCGATATTTTTTTCCTGTTCCCACTGGATACATACATCAAAGCTTTTGATGACATCGCTGTGTTTATTTGTAACCCTTCATCAGCAGGTACATCGTTTTCTAATCGTGTATTAATTTCTTCATCTTCGTCAAGACCACAACTCCATCTATGTATTTTAATAAGTTTTACGAATTTTGTTTATATTATTTTTATTTGTTCGTTACATCGAGTACCAAATTGGATTTTAATTCGCTATACACAGTACCTAAAATAAAATTTTTGCCTGTTTGTTAAATCCCGAATTCGCTAGTTCGTTAAATCGTTCATTATTAAAAATACGAATTAAAAAACTATAAAACGGGAAAGTGAAGAAATTATAAGTTTGTTGTATGATCGCGGTGCTACAATCCTCAAAATAAAAGGCTGCCAAGAGAGAATATTATTTCATATTTTATATGTGGTGCGAAATGTTTGTTGTTTGTCTGTTTTTGTTTGATTTTTTTTTGGAAGAAATTTTCTTAGTATATATATGATAATATTTATATTAATTAAAGTATATTTTGCCACAATTAATGGAATGTGGCCAACCATTTCAACTGAGAGTATACAGACCGCCCGGAATGTGCGGAATGTTATCTTACAGTTTATTTAAATAAATAATGAATTTAAATTGAAAAAATAAAATATTTTTATTTATGTTCCTCATTGTATTATAATCCACATTTGAAAAACGTTTGAGAATTACGTTTGAAAACAAGTTGAAAATAAAGGCATTTTTCAATTTGAAAATAATTTCGCCATTATGTTGAGAATGCTATGATTTTCAAATCATTACCAAACGTTTGTCGTTTCAATTTGAAATCAAACCTCCGTGTTTGTTGGGATACTTGTCATTTTCATAACACATAACACATAACACTCACACTATCACACTTTTACATATTACTTGAGTTTTTGACATGTATTAATAAAAAGAATAATAGTGTTAAGTAGCCTTAAGCAGAATATTTTACTTTGAAGTTTATAATTCTTATTTTTATAAAGTTCTTTAAAAATTAAAAAAATATAGAACTCCTAAATATTATTGACAGATTATATGGATATCTTTTTCTACAAGTTCAAACATTTCTATATTTACCTAATCCATGTCACTGTCTTAACCCGCATCTTTAATGAAATGAAAACGTACGTCTTTTAAAAGCAACTAGAAAAATGAGTTGAACAGAAGAAAAAAAAATCAGCAAATTCGTACAGTTCAAGTACTCGTATATAAAAAACGAATTCTTCAATTCAGCACAATTTACTAAACAAATCATCAATGCCTTATGAGACCGAAAACTATAGAAAAGTAATGCACTTTTGGTAACATTATAAATTCAGTTCTTAATACAAATGTAAATACGGATACACATACACTTAAAAAAAATCAAAAAAAATAAAAAAATTAATAAATAAAAAAAGTATGTAAGAAAGCATAGTCGCTTAAGCCTGACTAAATGATGCCCTACAGCACAGTATAAATAGAAAACTTTTCAAAACATAAGCCCTACCTTATACCCACTGTTGATCATGGGCCTGCCCAAAAAAAAATATTATAATGCTGACTAAGACTCTTATAATAGTTGTTTGTGCCAAAGATTATTTTAATATCCACATCTTTATGAAATTTTTCCGCCTCAAAATGTTTTTAGGGAGGGGGTTTATATCGGATGTATGGTCGATCCTTAACCTACCAGCACAACATTTTGCCATGACAGAAGTTATTGTTGTTAAATTTGGTATCCTTTTATTCCAACATCATTCAAGGAGTTATGGCATTAAAACCTATTTCCATGGTATTTGTATGGGAGCTTTGGTCAAATGTGGACAAACTCCAATAAACTTTGCTAGAATGATTAGGATTGTAAAACAATATGTTTGGACCGAATCTAGTCTAAGTACCGACATTAAAAGATGGTTAATGGGCACAAAGACTCTATTCAGCAAAGAACTTTGTACGGCCACTGAGTAAAACTGTGCACAGATTGTCAATAGTTTCATTAGCTTTAGTCCTTATTTCAATTAAAACGCACGTGCCAGCCAGCCAGACGGACGGACATCGTTAGATGGATTCAAAAAGTAGTTCTAAGTCGATGGGAATACTTAGAGATCTTAGACGAACGACTGATATTTTTTATTGTTACACAAATCAGCATAAACACACAATACCCTTTCCCCAATGGTGGTGTAGGTATTAAAATAGAGTGAGCAGAACTTTTATTAAAAAAAGAAACAACATTTTAATAAAGCAGGCTTCTGCCTCTTCATTCAACTCTAGCTTTTTTTCTCACTTATGACTCCAATATAATGCTTCTTGTCTACACATTTTGGTTAAGATATGAAATGCTTAAAAAATTCTTGTGAGAATTTTTGTAAATAATCCTAGTACTCTACATGTTAAGGAAACATATTTTTCTATATGGCCAGCTCTAATAAAACAAATTTAAAACAACAAAAAAAAAATATTTAAACATATTATGGGTAATGCAAACATATTATTGCCACTGGCATCCATATTATCGTAAAATTAGTCTACCATTAGGCTATAGCTATATGGTTAATAATAACAATAATATGTAAACCACTAAAATAATATAGTTGATTTACAACCATACCATGTTTCTCTTAGAAAAATTATTAGTAGCTAAAAAATTATCATTTTTAATAATCATAGCATGTTCAGAGGCAACCATAATAAAATAATCATGAATTCCACATGTGAAAATTTCCGAATAAAAAATTTTTTATTTACATGGATTTAAGTTTCGTCTCATGAATTCCATGTGAATTAAATAACATACCTAATTTTAAAAAATTTTGTCATTATATTCGCAGTTGTAGACAAATACAATAAATGTATTTAAGAAATCTGTGTTTTTGGAAATTTATGGAATTAAATTCCATATTTAAACACAATATCGCTAATTTGCTAAGAGCGGCATGCTAGCAAAGACTTCTATTTATTATAAATCTTTAAGCTGTACAAAATTAGAAAAATTAAAGGAACAAATCGCTTCTATTGCGAACATGGCTGAAATTTGTGAAAAATTGCAAAATTTGAAACATACCCTAAAACTAAATTGAGATCTCTAAATGAAATAAATTAAATTTGTGCATTCGAAAGGTTTTTTTCGTCCTTTTCCGACAGACAACTATTTGTGAATAATTTTCTTCATAAGTTGTAAAAATATTTCACATGTGTTTATTTACACACTGAACGAAAAATCCAATGAAAAGATACGTTAATCAAACGAATTACGTCTATTAAAATATTTTTGTTGGCTCAACGAATTATTATTCGTTAATATAATGAAAATTTAGGTATTATTTTCATTATATTAACGAATAATTCGTTGAGCCAACAAAAATATTTTAATAAACGTGATTTCCAATGAAAAGGAACGTTAAGCAAACGAATTACGTTTATTAAAATATTTTCGTTGGCTCAACAAATTATTCGTTAATATAATTAAAATTTAGGTATTATTTTCATTATATTAACGAATAATTAAATTAAAAAAATAATTCTTTATATGCCTTTAATATAAATGCAAAAGGGATTTTGCTTCTATTGAACATTTTTAAATTTCCAGTTAATACCCTCTTGTAGGTTAAGTACGACATTAATATTCAATTTTTTCCTTAATGTATTATATTAATTTAGGTATTTTTTTCATTATATTAACGAATAATTCGTTGAGCCAACGAAAATATTTTAATAAACGTAATTTCGTTTGCTTAACGTACGTTTTCATTGGATTTTTGGTTCAATGCAATTGTGTGAATTTTTTGAAAAAAAGCAAATTCACATGTAATTTTTTTCAGAGTTAAAAAATGTCAACATTCGGAAATTTTCACAACACCTTTTATTCATTATACCAACTGTTCACACGTTCGGAAATTTACATGCGAAATTTTATTCATGATAAGAATCATTATGGTACAATATGGTTGCCGTATAATTAACCATAATATGTTGGACATTTTTTTGGTTTGAGATTGTTTTGTTGGAGGTGACCATATCGAAAAATATGTTTTCTCAGCATGTGTGAGTGAGGAACTACTGCTTTAGATCAGAGTGAGAGGCAAAATGAGTAAATAAAGGGTATTAAGCATTTCCTATCTTTAAAGTCAAATCAAACAGTTAGGGAATTCACAAAGTGTTCTATTGTGCAATAATGGTTATATTGGCCAGATTTTTTAATGCATATATAACCAATACGACACAATAGAATACCTTGGGAATTGCCTAAATGTATGTGTGGCATATCATGTAAGTTCTGGAATTATTTTAGAGGTCTATCGATGACATGTGTGTGCCACATAGCACTTCCTGTTCCAATCCAATTCAGGCCAAAAAAAACTCGGCCTGGTTAACGACGATCTTAAAAAAAATATGGACTAATTTTTTTTTATTTTTTTATTTTTTAATTCCCTAAGCTAAACCCCGCGAAGATCTGCGCTTGTCTGCAGGAAAGAAACCAGAGTCTCTGGCGGGAATCGAACCCGCAACCAACTAATGATGCTGCCAGTCTAAAATCCAAGCCATATAATGACTTTTTTAGGATGCGTTGGACCCACTTGCATCTGATGCGAATTGCTATCGTCGCCCCCCAAAAAGATAATATTAATGCTTGGCATCGGCCTCAGTTGTGGAATAGTTTCATGAGCGAATTAAAGACATAATATGAAAACTACATATCATTTATTTATTAATATTTTTTAAAGCTGCATTACACTATCACACAAGTCTTAATACAAACCTGCCATTAAAAGTTGTTATTGTTTTTTGAAAATTTTCAAACAACAATTAGATCAGGGAAGCATTTTCGTAAAATACTTAAGACTTTGTGCGATAGTATATAACGGCCTTTATCATTGAATGTGACGTATAAAGAACAGGATGCAATCCTAAACAAAGAAGAAGAATAATAAAACCAGAAATGAGCCTTATCACTGAAGATGATTTTTTATTAAAATTAAGGTCAGTTCAAAATGTTTAAAATTTTAAAAAAATTTTAACAATTGCACATTTTGTTAAACGCATAGTCCGTATATTGTGATTCGGAAAAACAGACGGAATTAATGATAGTGTAAAGCAGCCCTTAGTAGTATTAATTATTTAGTACTCGGATATGGAGGACTTAGAGCTAAAGCGAACCAAGTCAAAAATAGACAATTTGCAAATATTTTGAGGTTAAGTAAGTGAACTGTCATTAATTGCTGGAGTCATTCATTTATTACCTTTACCTTAGGAACGAAACACTTTTTGATTTAGTTGAGTACAGAACTGAATAGAGTTAAACTTAATAGGGAATTTCGCATCAGTTTGGAAATATATATCTGGGGCATTTCATCAAAACATCTTAAGTCGAGATAAGGTAGCAAAAAAGTTAAAAAAAAAAATCGGTGAAAAATTCTTTTTTATTATATAATAAAATAAACCAAAATCGAAGCAAAATTTCGTTAACAAAACAAAATTTTAAAAACGTAAGCAAAAACTGTTTTTGAATGAAAGTTCGTATGATAAACAATATTTTGTTAACTTTTTAAATTTGATTAAAAATGTTTTGTCAAAATTCCACAGATATATATATTATATTTCATGATTTGGTTCGGTTCAGCTCATATATTTTGTTTCATATATTTTGTTTCAGACATTAATCGACTTTAAATTTTGATCGGGAAACTCTTGCAATACATTTAAACACTTTTTGTAAGTAATTTCGATTTGCTTGGTAGTTTTTTTCTTACCCTCAAATTTTCTTTCATTTTCTGTGTTGCAATTGTTAGATTGCATTGATGTGTGTTGCAACTTACAGAATACGAATGAGTTGGTTTTTTCTTATTAGTTAGTTTCTTAAGTTTTTTTTTCTTTTACTTTTTAATAGTTTAAATAAATTTTTTTTCATTTAGTCTTGAAATCAACAGAAAAATAAAAAGAAAACATAAGTATACGCCTTGAATTTAATGAAAATAAATAAATGAAGGAACAATAAGGGAAAATTGAAAGAATGATAGAAAAAAAACTGGGTGCTGAAAACACTGAATGAAGGCAAAATATATACATATATAAAAAAACACAAGAAATATTTTTGCAGACAAATCAAAAGTTTGTTTGCCAGTTGATTATAAGATTGATGTTTAACAATAATCATTCTTTTTTTACACATTTTATTTTTCTTTATTCATTTCGAGTAGGGGATTTCAGTGAAAACATGTCAGGATAAGAACTTAAATGTTAATATGTATGAAGAAAGATTAAAATTGTAGAAAAAAAAGATATTTTGCAAAATAATTGAAAAGATAAAAATAAAAAAAAAAATTACAAGCGAATATAAATGAGAAAATAAATGCAAAGTTAATGATTTGTTAAGACAACAATATTAAAAGAATGATTTGAAGAAAATGTTTGATTTTATTAATATCTTGTTTAAAATTAGCTAAAGTTAATGATTTCTGTAGTGCGATTCTCTATTCAATTTTAACATAATTTAAATTGTTAAAAATATTTAACACCAAAGTTAACGTATATTTTATTCAGTAACTTTTTTAACAATAACGCAAAAAAAAAAAAAAAAAATGGGAAATAAAATCCACATTAACATTTTTAAAATTCACGTTATTTACATACATTTTGCCAAAATAACATTAAAAAATTGGTTTTTTGGGAATTTATAAATATCATTAAAAATATTATATTTTAGATGCAGCTTATGGAAATAACTAATAGTGTTTTCTTTTCTACACAAAAATAAGTGGCAGACTTTTCAATCATGCAGATTTTTGCAAATTTTTGCGAATTTTCCCTAATTTAGCAATTTTTACTAAATTTTTGCAATTCCTTATACTTTAAGCGACTTTTTATCAATTTTATGGTTTGTTCGAAATATTAAAAAAAAACCAAAAAAAAATTTTATATATTCCGAAAAATTGTTTTTTTAAGCGATTTAGCGATTTCAAATAAATTTTACATTTCTTTCCAAGTTTGCAATTTTTCGCGAATTTTAGCCATGTTCGCGATATAAGCGATTTTTCCCTGTGGTTCTTTAGAGCTTTAACAATTTTTAATAAATAGCCACTGTTTGCAAATTTTTGCGAATTTCCGCTAATTTAACAATTTTTACGGAATTTTTGCAATTCCTAATAGTTTTAGCGACTTCTAATCAATTTTATGACTTGTTTGAAATATTAAAAATTTTCGCTATTTTTGCAAATTTTCTGAATTTTTGCAATTTTCGCTAGACTAGCAAAACCTAAATGGGGTTTTGTTAGTTTCGAAAGTACTTTAAGTCGTTCCACACGAGAAGTAGTTTGCACTCGATGACAGTGTTCGTTAAATATACTAATAAATCGACAAAGATGCCACTTGATTGACATTTTTAACTATGTAGTTAAAATTGAGTTACTGAATTGCTGTATTGTTACCGTAAGCAATAAACTGTGCCGGTAAAATTAACGTTAACGTTAATCGTTAAAAGTTAGAGAATTCCACTACTGATTTTTATTAAATCGGAAATTGTCGTAAATAAACTGATTAAAAAAAAAGCTTCTTAAGCAGTCGTTGCGAATTATCTTTAAAAAAATAACCGTTTTTTCTATACTGGCTAACCCGACACAAGCTGTTTTGACGTACAAATTATTTCTAGTAAATATTTTGGTTATTCAATTAAAAATATCGAATGTATTTTAGGTGTGTGGGGATTGAATCTATGACATCTAGAGGAATGTACACTAGTGTGCCAAAAAAAAAAAAATTTGGACTCAAGCAGAATTTAAAAGCTTTTAGGCTAAATTAGTTTTGAGTTTTTTTTCAGATTTTTGGGAAAAGGTTTAGCCAAAAAATAAAGTTTGCCGGTATTTTTCATAGCTTCGTCATATCCGCGGTTCGCTTCACTTTTAAGGAAATAATTTCAAAGAAAAATGTCCTAGCTTTTTTTTTGTGTGCATTCACTGAAAGTTTTTGCAATGAATTTGCTCATTTGGTTATCCTGCATTACAATTTTTCGTAATTTTTGCTACTCTGGTGGGTAATTTATAGATTCTTCGGCATCACAAGCTGAATCGATCGATTTGTATGTTACGAAATTGCCTGACAACGACTTCTGCATCTTAAAGTTTAAATCGTCGATGTATCAATGTTTTGCTGCTAAAATGGCTCTTTCTGACAGCCACGAATGATTTTTATATTGTGTGCTTACATCAGAAAATATGCGGTCAACGAGAGTATTTTTTAATTCAATAATTGTGCAGTAATTAGTGAGCAGTTTTATGCATCCAGTATTTTCATGGACAGCAACTTTCCCATCGCCAATAACGAACAGTTGTTGCATTTTTTTATGCCAAAAAAAATAAAATGCGAAAAAGTTTTGACAAAGAAATAGCAAAAATTTTTCTGTATTTCTCGGAAACCCAAATGAACTAGAAGTAAGAAATACACTTTACTAGCTATTATCACACTTACCAAATATACATAAAAAATTTCATAAAAATCGGTTGAGCCGTTCGGAAGAATTTAACACACAAATACGGTGACATAAAACTTTTAGCGCATAATGAAAAGGAATATACTAATTGTATGAATGCATGTCATCTTCAATGTTTTTCCAAGGACATGCATTGATACAATCAGTATATTTCTTCTCATAAAGCGCCAAAAGAACTGTTAGGATCATTTGTCATATAGTTTGTTGCAACTCCCTTTCTTTATCAAGTCTACATATGTAAAAGGTGTTTTTTTAAGCTAGATAGAACTTTAAATTGTAAAAAGTAACACAAAAAATTAAATTTTGATGAAATATTTTTTTTTATCGTTTCAGTATACTCTGACAAATCATCATGAATAGACTCACGCTTGAACAACGCTACGAAATTATCTAAATTTAATTTGAAAATCAGTCGTCGATTCGCGCAACTTATAGACGACAATTTATCGCAAAATTGTGTTCAGCGATGAGGCGCATTTTTGGCTTAACGGGTTTGTAAATAAGCAAAATTGCCGCATATGGAGCGAGACCAATCCACAAGAGACCCTACAGACTCCATTACATCCAGAAAAATGCACCGTTTGGTGCGGTTTTCACGCTGGTGGCATCATCGGACCTTATTTCTTCAAAAATGAGGCCGGAGCTCGCGTTACGGTCAATGGAGATCGTTACCGCACCATGATCAATGATTTTTTGTTTGAAAATATGGATGACATTGATCCGGAGGAGATGTGGTTTCAGCAGGATGGCGCTACGTGCCATACGGCGAACGCAACCATCGACTTATTGAAATCAAAATTTGGCGATAAGTTGATTTCGAGAAATGGACCTGTCAATTGGCCTCCAAGGTCGTGCGATTTGACACCTCTCGATTATTTCCTGTGGGGCTACGTGAAGTCACTGGTTTATGCTGATAAACCAGCAACAATTGACGCCTTGGAGGCCAGCATTGTTCATATTATTCGTGACATACGGCCAGCAGTGCTCGAAGAAGTGGCCCAAAATTGGACGTCCAGAATGCGCTTCGTCAAGAACAGCCGCGGTGCCCATATGCCCGAGATCATTTTCAAATGTTAATGTCACGTATTGATCTTTCGAATAAAAAAAAAATTTTGATTACAATTTAATTTTTTGTGTTATTTTTTACAATTTCAAGTTCTATTGGGCTTAAAAAAACACCCTTTATATACTCTTTTTAATTGTGCCGAATCTTTGATACACTGGATTTAATATGGGATCTTTAAAAATTTTAAATCTATCTTTACAAAACGAGATACCACAATTAGTAGTCACAAAATGTCTTGGAGTTATCTAAAATGAAAAATAGGATGGTTCAAAAGAAAAACGGTGGGCCATCGCAAAAGACGCATTCGTCAAATATAAAAATGTTCTTACCAGTCTCGATACAAACCTTGCAGCAAAATCCAGTTTATTTAAACATATGTTACAGGGAACTTTTACTCTACGTAATGGAAGTATTGGAAATAATAGGCAAATGCGGCAGATGTGAGAAAGTTAGAATTCTTTGTGCATATGGGCCACGGCAAAAAATTAAAAAAAGCGTCGACAGATTTCTTCACAAACAACGAGGTCCTACGCAGAATGTATCAAAACAGAAAAAGCTTTTGACATCCATCGGTATATTCCAAAAAAAAAAATACAATTGTACAATTTCTTAGATTAAAAATATTCAAGAATTCCTGGTATCTTGGAAAATATTGGATAGACAAATATAGAGGCAACTTAAAAGATTTGCGTTTTTAGTTTTTTAAAAAGAAAACATTTTTTATTTTTCAACTACTGCCTTCGAACTCCGACTTAAAACGATCCAGCAATTGTACATTGCTCGTGAAAAGTAATTTGATATTTTTAAGCTGAAGTGGGTCAATGAATCTTTGAAAATACAAAAATAACTTTAAAGTAAAGCTATCGCCTTAACTTGCATAGATAAATAAAAAAGGAGAAGGACAATGTTTGCAAAACTTCAAATCAGTGTTATTATGATTTGTAAGGTTTTTAAACATACTAAAATGTTTTCGAGAGTGGACTTCATATAAGGCCTTAGATAACTGAAGGACCGATCTTCATTATTTGCTACAGTTTTAGCGAATCTTCACAAAATTTATTAAGGAAATTCATTGACATTAAAATTAAAAAAAAACAGTCTAACTCTTTTCCTACTAAATCGATTGTGCTGGACTTTAATTTCAAACTGCTTTTGTCAGCTTAAAACAACTTTACGCCAAAAGTGTTATTTTCTCTTGAGACTTTCGGAAGTGAGCGTATTTTCAACAGACGGACAGGACAGACAGCGGACATGCCTAAGTCGACTAAGAGTAACTGAAGGACTAAGAATGTATATATATATACTTTATCGGGTCTCAGATAAATATTACAAAAGCTTTAAGCGGAATGGCAAACTTAGTATACCCCTCATTCATCACCAGTGGTGTAGGGTATACAAAAAATCCAAATATGTTTTCTTTAAGTGCAAGCATATGAATTTATTACTACAGCATAGAAATATTATTGCACATCATTTGCGGTAACATGATTTGTGGTAAAATTACGTCCACCAACTCATACCTTAATCATTGCTTAAAATCCTAACCCATGTCATGAGGTTTCTTATTTCCTCCCAAGAACTTACCACATTTAATTATTTCAGTCTGAGCGTTATTATTCTCGCATTGCAACTACTTAATGCTGGCTAACACTCGAATATGGTCACTTAATAACAAACATTAGTCAAAACAACTTTTGGTGTTTGCAAGAAAAAAAAACTCTCAAACTGTTTTCCGCGTCCGGTTAGAAATTTTGCTGTTGCTGGGTCAAAGGCTCTATGATGACGTTTATCGTGCTAATGACGTTGATGGCGAGCAACACCTGTATTTAAGTTTTGACACAACATATTGTCGTCTACTGCTTATATTTTATGTGTAGCCAGTCACCAGACGACATGTTTGTTTTAACAAAGTTGCAAGTACTTTCCTCTTTATATGCTTTGTTTTTTGTTTTGCTTATTTTTCACACACACACTCACAGACATGCATTGACATGCAGAGAAACATTCTCGTGCAGTTCGGAAGGCTTTTTTGCAATTACGAAATTTTATTAGATAATTTGGCTTGGAATATTTAAATTATAAATATGTTTTTGAATGCAAATTAATACAAAAAAAAATTATAATTTTTACTGTAATTTACGCAATCACATTAGCGGTATTTAGTGTTTGGTGCGCTTTAGGCTGCAACTGTTCGTTATTGCAAAAATAGTGAAATAGACAGTAAGCGGCTACTGTGCAATGCCAGTTGGAAATTTGATGAGAGTTGAAAACAGAATTGTTGGTCATGGTAGTTTACAAAAACGTGTTTGTTTATTTTGTGAAATTGATTTAAGATGATAGCCTTTGTGTTTTGTACCTCCTCCAGATCATCTTCAACAATTTAATTTCATCTGGCGTTACGTTTTTATTTAGTATTGTCACCCAGTAAAAACTTTGCCTACAAAATAATGAGTTAGGAAAATTAGGAAAAAGTAAAAATAACTTTCAATTCTACTGAAGGAACCAATGAATTTTGCAAGGGATGTTCCAAAAAGAACGCATTAAAATGTAAGTCCACAGTAAAAAAAATTTGGGTTTTTTGAAGCACTTAAGAGAAAAAGCGCATAATCGAACGCTTCAATAAGAGAGCTCTTATACAGCAGTAAATGATAAAGAATAAAATACACAAAAAGCTGCTATTTTAGTGCTGACAACTAAGAAGGTTTTAAAGCGAAAAAAATAAAAATATATTATGGTTTACGAAAATGATTGGAAAAAGGCAACCAGTAAAACCAGTAAAAGCAAAACATGAATGAATATGTTAATAGAGATAGCCCTTAAAAAAGCACTTTAGGAGTGCTTTCTTTGCATGTTAAAAGAAGTGCTTATTGTCAGCAGAAAAAAGTCCTCCAAACCGGAAACACCCCATACAAAAATCAGGCATCCCATCAGCAGGTTTGAAGCGATTTGAGGTATGAATTCATACATAAAACCGGCTCCTTTTGGAGCTCATTTTTACTGCGTCATTATTTTTTACCTACATACATCTGAAAAATAAGTAGTTATAGAAGTAGTTATAGTAGTTATATAGAAGAAAGCTACTTAATAATGAGTGAAAGAAGCTATTCGTTTTAAAAAAGTAGGCGAAGTTTTTACTGGGCAGCTCCATAACTTAAATTTTGTTTGACGATTAGGGTGTTCAAATAATCGGGTTTTATTTTTGTTCGATTAAGCCATTAATCGATATTTGGCATTTCTAACTTATTCGATAAAACGAATAAAATTTTAAAATTAATCGATTAATCGAATAATTCAAATTCCAGAAATTTTATAAATTACAAGATTTTGTTTTCAATAACTTTAGAAAAAATTACAACTTAAGTAAATAGACATTATTTCCAAATTGTTGCTTCACTTTCGGGCACTTAGATTTTAAGAGTCAATATAATTTTGGATTTTTTCAAACTTTTCACGGATATTTCATCCTTGCTATGCTTTTGCAAATAATTTTCTCTAGAGAATCGATCGAAGTATCTTGTTTTTAATATTTATTCATTGGACCACTGGTAGCCCCCTTTGATTTTATTGGTGGAGCATCTTCTTCAAGTACTATGTTTAGTCACTGTGTAAGTGGTAAATAAGTGAAGATGTTGCAGAACATGTACGTTAATATATTTTTGGACACCTGTTACATTCATTTAGCAATATCTATATATAAATCGGCTAAGGCAAAACAGTTAAGAACACTTTTCTCCTCTGTATGTCAACCGATTTGAAAAAAACACACACCATTTGAAAGATATTTACTTAAAGAAGTGCACAACATATATTTTATTAAAATCTTTTCAATATTTTCGGAGAAATAAGCGTTCAAATTAGCTACTAACACATATGTACAAAATACAAAATTTGTTTTTTCCAATTATCAAATAATAAAAAAAAAATAGGGTGCTCGATTATTCGACATTTTTCGAATATATCGACTATATAAATAGGGGAAATTAAATTTCTTTATTTTACATTTCCGTGCTGCATGTGGTGATTTTTAAATATTCTATAATATTTAACTGAGAAACATAAAATTATAGGTGCATGGACCTGAGTGAATGAAAACCTATGAGATGAAAAATGAACAAGAACATGCAAGTCTGCTTTCACACGTTTCGTCTTTTGATGTTCAACTCTTGTGTTTTAAGGAGAGAGAAGAAAGAAGTAAGGGGGTTGGTACAGAGATGCCTGTACTCGGTCAGTACGCTTTGTGTTTTCATTCGTAGGTATATGCACAACGATGACTGCATGTAAATTTTTTCTTCTCTTTTTCTCTTTGATTCGCTGTAAATAAAATTGTTGATCCGAAAAAAGTTGAAACCGATTGCTGCGTGTGATCATATTGACATTTTTAAAAGAGAATTGAAAAGAAGTTGAGTTGAGACCAAGGGGAGGTTTTTGGTACTTTTTCGTTCAACATCTGGTTTTTTGATTAATTTTCTTTAATATTAGACAAAGAAAAAGTAAAATTAAAGATGCAATGTCCCGAGTGGAATAAAATTTACAAAGGAGAGTTTATGATACCTTTTTGCTTTTCAATTGATATTTTGAGATATTTTTTATATTGAAATTACAAAATTAAATTAGTAGAAAATAAAATATGAACCAGAGGTTGGTCCTTTGCCAAACCGATCAACTAAGATGAAAAAATTAATGTTCAAAACATGTAAATTCATATATACTTAGATGTAGCATGTTTTCTTTATATGTACATAACAATTTATGGTCGAATTTTGACCATTAGGCGAACACTCGTTATATTTATTCTTCGAACAACACTTGTAAACCAAACTTATTATAAAGAGAGAAACTCATGAACTTTTTTGTTAAAAAATAAGGGCGTATTCTAGAAATCGAAAAGAAATGTATTTAAAATCGGTCAAATTTTAAAAACGACCCTGCAATGAAAGTTCATAAAAATATTCCATTTTATTTACTTCATTCTTTAAGTATCTATTATTTTTACAAAAACAACACTTAAAACCACGAAAAACTACGGCCATTTGGTAAAAAATTGAATTTAAATTATTGTTCGATTTCAATTTCTATTCATTTCGATTTATAGAACATATCCGATATATTAATATAAATCTTTGAGTTAACATACCTTTGTCGTTTTTTCTTTTGTGAAATGAATTTTTAAACTGTATTGAAAAAATTTAACAAAAATATAAGCTTAATTACTCACTAAACAAGACTGTTTTTTTAATTCCAACGGACACATACATTTGGTTTGTTTATTCGACTTTAAACTTTAAAAAAATTTTACATTTAACAGAAATACTGTATATTATTATAATTCGATTAAACGGTATAAATTCTTCGATTACCCTTAAATCGAAATTTTCAATTTTAAATCTAAAATTGTTAGATTAATCGAACAAGAATTAATCGACTGAACACCCTATTGACGATTAAAAATTACTGTTTACATATGTCAGCTGTTTGAGTTTTAGGGATGTAGAAAACAAAAAAGCTAAACAGTTTTAGTGTTGCGCAAAGCACTTCGCGAACAAATATACTTTTTCAAAGTAAATTTCTACAACATGAAACTGTTTTTCTAGCGTTAAACGAACAGAAATGTCATAACAGTTTGACATTTTTCAGCAGTCAAACCATAGTTATCGAAATTTCTCATGATTCAGTTAAATAATTTGACAACAAGTAAATCAACTTGTTAGTCGCATTATTAGGGAGATATATTTGCAACATTCACAACTACAGGGTCGACTTAAAGAAAAATTTTGTATATGTGTATGCTATTGTGTATGTGTATTCGTATTATACTATATACAAACGGTCGGACTTTCTAGTTATTTAGTTGATGTTGTTGTTGCAGTATTTTGTAAAACACACAAAAATTTTGTTGTTGGGTTTGTGGTAATGACATTTACTTGAATGTCATTTTCGCGCCCGGACATTTTCATTTTAGACCAAAGTAAGTGTTACTACAGCTACTTTCAAGCCACACTTCCGGTTATTTAGGCTGTTTCCATCCGTTTGTTTAACACGCTCATTTCCGGTTTTGTATGCAAGTTAGTAAGTCAACAGCACAAACAGCAACAAATTATCACCAAATTTCCTTTAGCAATGAAGTTGTGTTTAGCAGAAAAACATAAAAGAGATTGTAATTTAGAATGTTATCGGTTCTTTTATTTTTTTAACTTAAAAAGTGTACAAAAAAAAAAACAAATAAAGAATAACTGCTTTTGTATAATTATAACTGAGCCTTAAGTTTTTATTAATTGTCAGACAAAGAAAAAAGGAAAAAAACGTCTCTACTCAATTATTTGAAATTTTCTAAGCGAAAACATATTAAAAGTTTTCCTTTGTCTTTTGTGTCTGTTTCATCACTGTCATCACGATGAAGATGATGATGATCATCGTCCTTACTCTTTTTTTCCTATTGCTCTTTTGCAATTAAATGAATTTTATTCAACAATTTCATGGACTACTCCTTGCCATACGCACGATTTCACCTTCTAGACGTGTCATACATTTAGTGTTTTTGCGTGTCATGCAACAATTACCAAAGTTTTATGCTTTACTGTTTCTCTTCTTTTTTTGTTGCAAACAGCTCTGGCTGTAGGTCCCAATAAATGTATGCAAATTATTTTTTATGCTATTCTATTCTAGATACTTTGGTACTTGTTTAACACCATCACTTAATGTTAATTCTAAGTAGAATTCTAAGTATAAGTTTCTTTTATACAACGAAATGAGGTTTTTATTTTAATAGATTGTTTTTTTAGTTTTCTTTTTATATATAAAAACTATGAATATTAAATTAATGTTTCCCTAAAAAAGACGAGACATGTCGGGCTAGAGTGTTTAAATTTAAATAAGTTGAAACAATATTTTTTAATTCTTCTGCAAACAAAAAAGACTTAAAGCAGTTAATTTTTTTTTTTTAACTTTATTTTGAAAAAAAAAAAAACAATTGTACATTGTACATGCTTATGAGCTGCACAAGCACAAAGAAAGGTTTAAGAAGCCATCACTATCAAATTTGTATAAAGATGTCTTAATATAAAAAAGGGCCTTTCTCGATTTTTAGTTTGTTTACAGGGGAAGAAAAAAAACTTAATAAAATCAGTAAAATTTTAGATAAAAAAGTTATAATGCAATTTTTAATGAAAATATCAAAGAAACGTTGTATTACCCAGTTAAAACTTTTCTTACTTTTTCAAAATGAATAGCTTCTCCCACTCATTATTTAGTAGCTTTCTTCTATAACTGCTTCTATAACAACTTCTATAACTATTTATTTCGGGATGTATGCAGGTAAAACATTATTTCATTATTTTGTAGGCGAAGTTTTTACTGGGTACAGACCCTTAAAAATTTTAAATCAAGATCTATCTGGCATTAGCTACCAGAAGAAACAAAAAAGCTATTTTTAAAAAAATCGAGTTAGGCCTTTTTTATATTAAGCCATCAATATAAACTTATATGTAGTTACTTCAAGCCACTCAAGATGTTATTATTGATGCTAATACACAGAAAAAAATAAAAATTGATTTTAATTAAAAAATTTGTGATATTAATTAAAAAATTAATTAAATTTGCACCAGTAAACAAATTAATAATATCAATTAAACCAGTTAATAGTACTAATTAAACGTTTAATTCACTTGATTAAAACTTTAATTCACTAGATTAAATTTTTAATTAAAACTGATTATGTTTTTGATTAATGCTTTAATTGGTGAAAAATTTTGGAGAACTTTTTCTGTGTAGAATCGGAGTAATCAACATACGAATAAAATAGAGCACATTCTTCGGAAAAAATTGGCATAATTATACCGAAAGTACTAAAGTACAGGAAAATCTCGATAATTAGTAATCGAAAAGACCGACTGCTTTTTATAAATTAGAGGAGTTTTCGAAAAAAGAAACTATTTTTAGAGGCTTGATGATTGTTGAAAGCGTTAAAGAAGCACTACTTTATTTTTTTTTTTTTGCAACTTCAATTTTTTTTTTTGCTCCATTGTCAATTGCTAAAATTGTGTTCTTTTCTTCAATGACGATAATGCTTTATTCGTATTTTTCTTTGACATTTTAACGTCGAACTCTTAAAAAAAAACCAGAAACAAAATAGTCTTAA
Source organism: Pollenia griseotomentosa (assembly GCA_963931875.1). Classification (NCBI taxonomy): domain Eukaryota; kingdom Metazoa; phylum Arthropoda; class Insecta; order Diptera; family Polleniidae; genus Pollenia; species Pollenia griseotomentosa. The sequence goes on from OZ007564.1 coordinate 15,349,823, forward strand.
GGAAAGTAAAAAAATCTAGAAAGAAAACTAACGAATTGTAAAAAAACTTTGCCTTTGTTGTTTTTGAAACAGATTGGCTTTTTACGAATTAGATATAAGAGGTTGTTACTCGCCAGTATGATATAGACGGGTCTCCTTAGACTTTGAATTACAAAAATATGATTTTCGCGATTTAAAGAGATTTTCTCAAGGGACCAGCCGTTTATCGAAGTTCAAATCACGATGTCCGTATGTCTGTTGAAATAAGTTTTTCGAAGACCCCAGATATGATGAAGAGTATATGTCACATATACTCCTCTACATTTTGCTATTGAAATTAAGCCTGATCGGCCCAGAAATGGCAAAATATATGAGCAAAAAACCTATAATTTATCCCATAAATCCCTTGTTGTTGTTCCTTTAAATTTTTTTTTTGTTGAATTTTTTTGCATTTTTTTATAATAACAACCACATCCATATGTGATTTGCCGCTTAAATAGAGAACATTTCTTTATATCTGGAGAACAGTAGGGAGAAAATTGTACAAATTTGGTTATCAATACACAATCTCTCTCTCACTCTCTCTCTCTTTCACCAATAGTGAATCAAAATCTCTATACAGATGTACATAATGAATATATTATGTAAAGTTGTCTAAGCTTTCCAACTAAAAAAAAGTGTGCCAGTTTTAAAAAATTTAAGTTCTCGGTTGTTTTACAAGAATTTATTCTTTCTATTAATACCTATTATTTCACTTCAGAATGCAAACCAATTCGTAGGATATTTTATATACATGTTATGTATGTAAAAAGTTTTAGTAAAAAAATCTAATTTTCGTTTTGATTCTTTAAAAATACCAACAAAAATGTTGAAAAAGCTGTTGTCAAGCAGAAAAATTTAAACCCTGCAACAACAACAAATGTTCTTTACCACATGCAGTATGCAACGTATTTAATAAAAAATTTTATGTAAAAGCATCGACAACTTTATAATGGCATAGATATTGGCGAAATTTTTCTTTTAAAAAACTTTTTGCCATATTTTTCTGTACTATTATTCTCCTCCATTTTTCTTAACATTTATACGGTATTTAGCCAAGTAAAGTCCTCAAAACCATAAATATGCAATCAAATGTAAAATTTTAATGTATTTAAAGGGAGTTGCAGCGTAAAATTTGCGTCAACATATTTTAAACGCAAAATAAGCGTAAAAACTTATAGACATCATCTACTCTCAAACGCAAACAAACTGCCAAGCCAATCCAATAACAAAAAGCAATAGAAAATCCAGCCAATACCAGACATACAAAGAAATTTGAGTTTTATATTAAACCACTCACAAATACAAAAAAACATAAACTTAAAGGAAATACCACACACATAAACACACACAGAAAGAACAAAGGACTAATGGCAGAACAAGGAAGCAAGAAATAAGCAGCCACAACAGCCATGCAATATTTTCTAATCAGCTGCTTGAATTGTTTTTTATCCTTGTGAGATAAACAAACAACCAACAAAAAGACTATTGCAAACAAAAACAACAACACCACCAGGAATTTTAATACCAAAACAGAAAAGGAGTCAACTGCAAGACCTATTGGGGATATTTTTATATTCTTTAAACAATAATCATAACGATGTTTAACACAAATTGGTGTTTTTTACTGACAACAGCAACAAAAGAACAGAAACTCCAACGGCAGCCATATTAAAAACTACTTTGACTTGTACTTTAGCTTGATGACAACAGCAAGAACAATGATGACGACAGCAACAGCAACCGTCATAACAATAGTTAACGACATTTACAATAATGTCAATATAAAAAAGTCAAAATATTTGCCAATAACACAACATTGACGGCAGACGATTACAGGGATTGTATGGAAAGAGCAGGGACTCTACTGACAGAAAAAGAGACTGGCTGTGAGACGCGGGATATTAAAAGTTCCAGTACAAGAAAGAAATTTCAAATAAAAAAGACAAAACAACTTAACGTAATCCACAAACTAAAGAAATGTCTGGAACAAAAGTCAACAACATTCCAAACTTGATGAAGAAAACGACACAGGCGATGATGATAATAGTGATGAGGGCGGCATCACAGGAAAATTACCAAATAGTGGCAGCAACAAAACAATCAGCATAACTTATAATTTCGTTTCTTTTCATAAACTCAAACGATTAGAATTTTTTTCATGGATGATTTTTTTAAATAAAAAACAAATTTAAAAAAAAAAATCAAGTTGTGTTCTCTTTAAACTACAAAAACTTCAAAGAACCTACAATGCTAATTAAAGCTTAATTTATTGCACAATGGCACTGAATGCCATAAAATAATACAAATAAATTTGTTTAAATAACGGGTGGTTAAATTTTAAGGGACGATGTTGAATGTGAACCACTCCTAAACGTCAAGTTTTTTTCTGCATTTCATTTAAAATTTCTCAATTTCGGAATAACAATTTGAACCACGGACAGATACACAATAGAGCAACGAGTTAAAGTTATTCAGGCTTATTATGAAAATGAATGATAAATTTTCGAAGTAAATCATCTTTAGTGATGAGGCACATTTTCACCTCGGTGGATTCGTCAATAAGCAGAATTGCCGCATTTTGGCGAATTCTGATCCAAGAACAGTGATTGTCGAAAAACCAATGCACCCACAAATAGTGACTGTTTGGTGCGTATTTTTTCCAAAATAAGGCCGGTCAGGCAGATACAGTGAATGCACTCAAAAAAAAGTTTACTAAATTCAAGTAAATTTAACTTAACTTAAAGAAATTCGGGAATGATTTGGCTCCAAGGAAAATAAAACTTAATTTAAGTATGCAATTTCCATAAAAATTAGTAAACGAATTTTTCCTTTATAAACTAAAAACAAGTAACCATTTACTAGAAAACAGTTATATAAGACTTTTTACTAATCTTTTATTCCTACACGTAAGTAAACTCGCTACTACAATTAAGTGTTTTTTTCCTTAAACTAAGCAATTGGATCTTAATATGAAGTTTAAAATTTGTGGACGTTTTCCTACTATTAAGTAATTTTTTCATTGTTTCGAGTATGTCTCGGACTATTTTTTAAGAATAAAACTCAGAAATTGAATTGTTTTCGAAAAGATTTTACTTGCTTTAAGTAAATTTTTATTCATATACAGTAAAAAATAATGACCTTTACAAAAATTTTACTTACTTTTAGTATACGATTTAACCTAAACTAATGAAATCTTACTGAATTTGAGTATTCTATGTATTTCATACCAGTAAACTGGTATTGAAATGAAGTAAACCATTTCTATTTTTAAGTAAAGTTTCCTAGTATTTTTAGGTAAATTGTCCTAGTTTCCAGAATTTCTGAAATGTTTTTAAGAATAAAAAACTAAATTTAAAGTTGAATTTTTCTTAGTTAAAGTTGAAAATCTATATTTTTACTACAAATTTCTTTCACATGAGTGTGCGGGAATACCTAAAATAAAGAAATTTACATAATTTTTAAAAACGACGAAATCCTAAATTTCTATATTTAATTACAATATTTTTTGAAATGAGTTGCAGGAAAACTAACTTTAAGTAGAAAATTGTACTTAATTTATTAAAGTACCAAAACAGTTTAGCTTGAAATAAAAAGTCTTTTTTGAATATATATATTGTTGTTAAATTTTTTTATTTAATTTTCAATAACATTTCAAAATATAAATTTATACAAACTCTTGTACATACAAATAAAAGACAAATATATTTTCTTAGAAATAAAATAAACAATAGGTTTCGTGTTATAAATACATTTTTAAATATTGATTATAATTTTTTTACATTTTTTTATTTAAAAAAGTGATTTTGGTCTCAAGTAATACTTATTGTTTAAAAGAATTAGGTGTATTGGAGGAGATTTTATGGAATCAGCTGAAAAAATTTTGAAGTCTTCTGAGTTTTCATCGACTCTATACGATAAAAAACTTTTTTCATATGATATAACATTTAGTTTTTGACAAGGAATTAAAATTTTCGCATCTAATAATATTATTTCTTGAATTTTGAAAGCATGAAATGTATGAATATAAAAAAATACTATAAAACCTTTTATATATTGTGTGCCGTAATGACTAAAATTTTTATAGCACTTACAATCACATAGGTTACTCCCGCTTAAATGTTTTTTTATTTCTCTATAAAACGGAGACTTTTTTATATTGTACTGAATCTGACCAAGAATGAAATTTGTTACTTCGAAATTAAGTATAAATTCTGAGAACGATGTGCAAAATTTAATAGCTATGGACAAAGATATATTTTTTCTTGAATTTATATTCTTAGTATAAGATTTAAGTTGCCTATGTTTAGACTCGAAGCCAAAAGTCCACAAAAATATTAACGGGCCGGAGTGTTCACATATTCTGGCATAATGAGTTAAAAAATGATGCTTGGGTTTTAAATTATCCGAAAAAAGCTCAACATATTTTTTATTATGATGTTCAATATGGGATCTTAAGTTAATAACATCTAAGCTAGTAAAATCTGCAAGCAACAGTAAATCTAATAACTCAATTAAATTAACTACAAAATGCCATATCTCACTGTTAACATCTACTAAATCACCAATTATCAATGGAAAATAATGTGCGAATGTAAGCATTTCCCTACCTGACATCTTCAATTTAAATGCCTTTAAGTGATGCATTTGTATATCGGGAGACATGTTTCCATATTCAGTTTCACCATAGTGGAAATTTTGTTTTCTTATATTTAGAAGTTCCAGATCAAACGATTTGTTTTTAATAAATAGAAGAATTACATGGCATAAATCATAATTTAAGGCCCCTATTACGGTTTACAACTCAACTCAGTTGAGTTGTAATTAAGACAACTGTTTGTGATCAGTTGTAATTTTTGTTATGTTTTTGTTTACCGCAATATAGCAAAGTTGTAAACCATAATACAAAAAATTAAGAAATTACCACTCAACTGAGTTGAGTTGTAAACCGTAATAGGGGCCTAAAATTCCTTCGAAAACATCATGTAGAATATCAGCATATACATTTTCCGTAACGTGATAATGATTAATATTATTAAAAATTGAGTTTTCCCTAATACCTGTGTTTTCCACATCATTTGAAATACTGTCCTCGGTGTAATTTGAAATATTTCTTAGCTGATCTACGTTTTCTTCAAAAAGCGTTTTCGTATGTATTTTATCTACTTTACAAGTTCTGCAAAAGTATTTTGATGAAAATGAACGTGAGAACCCTAATATATTATTTAACGCCAAGTTGTCTCCCACAATTAAACCCAAGTATAAATATATTGTTTTATTGCCTCTTTTAGTAGAAATTTCAATACCATTTTTTGCCAAGTCGTTTAAAACTTCAATCAATCTATAGAAACATACATCATTTCCAAAATTTTTTACATCTTTTGATTTAAACAATGCAGCAATAAAAATATTATACAATTTGAATTTTAAAAATTCTGGAGCCGTTGGAAATGAATAATAAACCGCCAAAAGACTTGAACAGTGTGACCCAAGTGGGTTATTAACTTCAAAATCATCGAAGTATAAAAAATAAGGTATAACAAATTTATTAATACAATCTTTAGTTCTATTTCTCCAAATTTTTCCATTGCAAAAATTTTTTATTGTTGTGCATTCTGATATCTTTTTCATATTTTTTTCAAATTCGTCGTAGATATCGGGAAGTTCAAAGAATTTTTTAATTTGAAACTTAATTGGAAACAATATTCCTTTCATATAGACTTCTGCAAGAGTATTTTCGTGATTTATAACTGTATTGCTAATAGCATTGTTCAAGGTTATAACTTTAGGACTTTCGTACAAATGAATTGTATCTAATCTTTTAAGGAATTTATACTCAGTATCGAAGTTTTCAAAAGGGTTATCGCAAAAATTTACTAATTTATTTAAGTTATTTTTTATTTGGGTCAAATTGTTAGAATATAATGCAGCAGCCATTTTTTTAAGTTCTTCCCTAACGGGATGAGTAATATTTTTTTTAATACTAGCCTGCATTTTAAAGGCGTCTTTTCTTGAAAAATTTTTATTTGCACAGTTACTTAAAGACAGTTTAAACGAACTAGCAGATAGGGACTCGGTATTAACTTCCGTGAGTTTAGTAACACGATCAGAGAGGCTCAGGTTGTCGCAACTTTTTCTTCTCGCATGGATATTTGGTGATTCACATAAACTAAAATATTCGTTATGTATAGTTTTACTACTTGCTGGAGCTACATCTATATTTGCGGTTTGAAAGTTTTTCGAAAATTCATTTTTCATATGTTTTGAAAATGCTTTGAAGCAACTAAATTTTTGGAAACATTTTGGAAAACAGCACTCATTAATTGATGACAATTGATGTAGATACTTTAAATGACAAAAAAGTTTCGAGCAATTTTCAAATTTTTTTTTACAAAGAAAACAACTAATATCCATTTTTAAGTACGTACTTAGTATGTTTAGTGAATTAATACTAATTAAGTAACTAAAGTACCTTGAGCAATATATAAATTTTTTTAATTAAAGGTTTTAATATCATTTAAAATACAGGCTAAAATAGTACTTTTTTCAGAATTTTTTACCTCTATATCATAAAAATATTGTTGAAAGAACAACCAAACATTTTTGCAGTCTTCAGGATATTTTAAATTAAGCACATAAAATATTTTAAATGCAACATCAACACATGTTATTAAGTTTAAAAGCTTATAAAAAACATTGCCATAAAAAACATAAAAATCATCTAGGTGTAATAAACATTTACCAATACCACAAATTATCGGTTGAAGTGTTTGTTTTTTAATGTATAGGTCATCAATTATTAATTTAATTTTTGTATTCAGTTCCATAATTGTTGGTGCACACAGCAAAAATGCATTTCTGGAATCTTCAATTGATGTTTTTGCAAATTTTCTTTTTCGGTTACTCTCGTTGATAACACATTTTCTGGTGCTTGGTTTCAGTAATGCATGTAATTGATGAATTATTATAATATTTCTTAGTTCTAAGAAGAAAAAAAAACGAATTAGTATGGAAAAAATATAAGATCTTATAGACAAAGTTGTTTACTTGATAACGATGATATAAGTTTTTAACGAAATCTTGTAAATTTATAAGCTTTTTTATTTTATATCGTCGTTTTAATTCAGAAAAGCTAACTTTTACAAAAATATAAAAAAAGAAAGAAATCTTAATAATAGAACTACCAAATTTATTGAGAACTGAAATATGTAGGCTGGATCTTTTCCTACATTTCTTATAGTTCTAAAACTAGACATAACAATTTTTATAATTTTAAATTTCTATTTAATAGAGCTAATGGTATTTTTCTTATTATATAAAAAAGGTCATAGAAGCGGAAACCAAATAAAAAATATTTAAATTGTAATAGATTATGTTCAAATATTTTTTTAATGTAACAATTTTATCAAATGTTGTAAATTTTTGTATTTTAAAAAAATTTTGTTAATTTTTTTTTTATGTAATTGTTGTAAACATTTTTCCAATCCTGAAGACGTAACACAAAGGACCTACGAACATTCGAAATAAAAATAAATATTACGTTTTTTATATAATAATAAAAAAAAGACCATTAGCTCTACTAAATAGAAATTAAAAATAATATAATGGATGGTCGAATAATTTATAGTAATATAATTTTTATAATTTTATAAAGTTTTATTTCCCAACGGCAAAATGTTTTATATGTTATATACGGCCTTTATTAACTAAAGTAACGATATGCTCAAGAAAAAGTAAAAGTTATCATAGTTATTTGGAGACGTTTTTAGTTCATTAATTAGTTCTAAGCTTTCTGAACTTTTAACCTGAGCTTGAACCAAGTCCAATATAGGTTTACAAAAACCTTCCCACTTTTCAAAGATCAAATTTGTTTTATCAGGGTATATTACGGAAAAATCGGAAATAATCTGCTATGTTTTTAAGAGGTTAGTTATATTCAATTAAAAAAAAAAAATTAACAAATATCTGACCAATTTGTATCCATACGATTGCTTTAAAACCGGCCATTCTTCGAATATTTCCAATAAAGTATGTTCTTTTATAAATGATCTTCTTAAAGCAAAGCTCTCCTCCCACTTTTGAAGAACTACGTTAAGGGGCTCAACATTATATTTAAGCCAATCTTTATTTGAGATTTCATTTTCATCTATATAAAATGGTAAAATAATATTTTAGAATTAAATATCAAATATTAAGGCGTTACTTGTAATGTGCAAAAAAATCACAATGAAATTACTTTTTTCCAAGTTTAGAAAGTAATAAGATTTCATTGGCAATATTTTGGTAAAGTATTTGAAACATCCCTCATATGAGTATTTTGTGGTTAATGTGTAAATTATATTAAAATTTTTTATATTTCTATTTTCAAATGCCTAAAAATTGAAACCTTGTACTTAGATTTTCTGTAGCATAACAAGTTGGGTTTAAGAAACCACTTTTATTTTGGTCAGTTAGATGCTACCATATACTTTCTAATCACATATGTGATCTTGGCTCATTGAAAAAAATGAATGGCATTTGGCTCTAGAACATAATTTAATTTGAAAGATTAGACTTAGTACAATCTGTCGAACAAAATCATAACGTAAACCCAAACACAAATCCACTTTCCCTCATACGAGATATGAATGGGGATCGCTAAGAGCAATTGTGCTTTGACCTGCATCTACAATCCTTTAAACCAAGTACTCAATGGCCTACTGAAAGTTTCGAACCTTACAGCAAACTGAACCAGATAAAAAAGACACAACTTAATTATGCACACGCTTAACTATTACATTTTTTAAGCAAATGAAAAAAAAAGATTAATATAACGAATTTCTTTTTGTTAGTATGTATATTATTGTTGATCGCAAGTGTTTTCCAAAACAACTTTATTGCAAGTTTTTTTGTTTGATGTTTTACAAGTTTAAAAATTAAAACGATGTACTTAGGATATCCTACAGATAAATAATTCAGTTTTAATAAAAGTCACCTCTTTTGGTCTGTTAAATGCTACCGTATATTTACCAGTCACACTTGTGACCTTGGCTCATTGAAATAAGAGAATGTCATTTAGATCAGGAAGACTATCCTATTCGCCAGATTTAACTGTAGAACAAGAATCGCAAAGACTTAAATGAGAATCCACTTACTCTCAGACGAGATTATAAATGGGGATTGTTAAGAGCAATTGTGCTATGACCTGCATCTACAATCCTTTAAACCAATAACTCAATGGCCTAATATAAATTCCGAATCTTACAGCAAACAGAACCAACTATAGGTAATTCATCATTATTTTCTGAAGCTCAACTGTAATATTTTTTAAACTTGAAAAACACAACAAAAAAACTAAACAATATTTTGCGAGTCACTAAATAGTCATATGAAAAATTTTCAAAAAAATAAAAAAAATGCCATAGATCATATGAATATGTACCTTGGGTATCGTTTGTTTCACGAGGGATATTTTCCTTTATTTCTTGTATCGCCACACTATTTTCATAAACACCCTCTTTCTTGAGTTTTGAAATCGCATTATGGTATTTGCTATATAAATAACCCGCGGGTTTTCTACCTTTGATTGGTATATAATAAATGTCCTAAAAATTAATTTTCAATGTTAATTTTCTTTTAACAGTTCTTTCTGATATCTTACTTTATTTTCATTTGGAAATAATTCTTCTATTTTTTTTGAAATATTGTCAAAAGTTTTTGGTGTTGGGACAAATTTATTTCCTATCAGATATTCGACAACACAACTTGCTAGCAATTTTCGATGAGTTAAATTTAATTGTTTATTTTTCTCATAATAAAAAAGAATCTGCTTTCCACTTACAGAAGATCTTAAAAGCGTTTCAACACATATCTAAATTTTATATACAGTACAGCACTAAAAAAAAATTGATAATAAAATTTTAAAATGTTAAATACCTCGTCATAGCCTAGTTGCAGAAAGTTTTGTGAGCTTTCTTGTAAATCTTGAGCACGACTTTCATCAATATTTTCAAAAGCAGTTATAATACCCTAATATTGAAAAATAACTTTAATGTATGTATCGAAATAATATATAAATAAAATATCAATAAATAGAGAATAACAAAAACAACATTTCGAATACCTGATCTTTCTGCCACTTTTTTAAATTGTATTCAAACTCAAGTCTTGGTCCATATAAGTTCTTTGGGATAATCTCGTCTAAGCAAGCCTTGGTAATGAATTTTAAATTGTTGATATCGAAGTTATGTTCTAAAAAATGTAATGTAAAAATTTTTTTTAAATTATTTTATATTTTTGTGACCTTGCCTTCAAAAATTGTACGAAATAGCTCCCCTTTTAAAGAAATCAGTAGCTGCGTGAATTCTCCGTCCATAGCAATAGCTCCGTAATAAGGTCAAATTGTTCCAATGAAGAAAATGTAAGTCTTGTTTGCTAACCGTACAGTAGCCCAATAAAGTCTACATACACCTATATAAAATGAATTTTAATGAAATTAAGCCACACACGGTCACACTTATTAAACATAACCACTACTTTTGTTAATATTTTGTGAGATTTAACATGGTCTTAACATTACAAAATAAAACTTATTATAATTCTAGACATAGCAGAAAACTGTTTTGTGTCTGATGTTTTATTATAATCATATAATTAGCATGTATTTCGAAATACTTAAACGTTTTTTCACTAAAAAAAAGTTATAAACTGTAAATTAGCACGTATTATAAATTCCAATTTCTGGATATTTTACATACAAGCTTTTATTATGTGTCATTAAATTTGATAATTTAAAAAAAAATTTAATAGGTAATCCTGCCTTTAAGAAACGTTTTTAAAAGGCAGGACGACTTATTTTTCAATTAATGATAGTAAAAACTTGTATGTAAAATATCAAGAAATTTAAATTTAAAATAACATGCAAATTTACAGTTTAAAACTATTTTTTAAACAATTACTTTTTTTATTTCAAAAACTTTCTCATATACATACATATGTACATTAGACCGACTCAACTTGTATGGAGCTGAAAAAAGTGATTTAGTTACCTCTCTGAAAATAAAGCTTGATTTGTTTTATGAAGATTCCCAAAATATTTTGGTTTTAGCGTTGACCATCTGGACCATTTTTAAAAAGGTCTTTTTTTTAGTTTTTCGAATTTTTTTTGTACTTTGCACGGATAGTCAACGCTAGAACCAAAATATTTTGGGAATCTTCATAAAATATATCAAGCTTTATTTTCAGTGGGGTAACTAAATCACTTTTTTTTGGAGTCGGTCTAATGTACATACATACTCAAAATGGCGTTAATTTTTTGGCGGTCAAAACGAACTGCATCAATTATAATACTTTTGTTAGCGCGTATGTAATTTAAAATGGTGAAATGCGTAGAGTAGGCTTCTGAATTAAGAAATATATAAGAAATATATGATTGAATTTATTTAAAAAAAAACTATAATTAAGGAATTTGTTTATGATATTTATATTTTTTGTATGTACCATATGTATGCAGTTTCGTATTTCACATTTCTTTACACATACATATGTATCTAACTTAAAAAATTATAATTATCACTTAAGCAAAATTTTTACGTTAATTTTTTTTAATAAAACATTTATTTTAGATCAAATTATCACTTACCTGTTTAATAACAATTAAAAAATTTAAATATATTATTCACATATGACCAAAATTTAAAAGAAACACATTCACTTTTTAACACAAACTTTTAATAACAATTTTAAACACTTGCACTTTTGTCAACGATTTACATGTAAATGCCAATAATAATTTTTGTTATCTTTAAAAGAGCAAACTCATTGTTCTTTATTTCGTTCTTATGTATACACAAATTTAGTTTACAGTTATTTACCTTAAAATAATCGTGTTGTCAACTTAGTGCTTTTTAAAAACTTTGACGCAAAGTTTTTCGAGTTAGTGCTTTTTTTAATATTAATGTAATGCTTTTTAAGTTTTTTTTTTTGATAAACCAAATGTTAATTGAAAGGTAAAATGTACAACTAAAATATAATGTAAAACTTTTGTAAGTAAACATTAAATTTAAAATAAGTCACGATCTGCTGTATGAATTTTATTTGATATTTTTTAGTAACTTTTACATCGTGTTTACTTAATTTTAAACACTTTATTTTTTCATTACGTTTGTTCAGTGCTACAATTTTAGATTGAGTTGGGGAATTGCATATTTAAAAAAAAAAATATGCTAACTGCTTTTAAGCATATTGCCTAGTCCAAAATCACATTTTTTTTAGCAATATAAAAATAAAAATTTTATGAAATATTTCACACTTGTTCAACAAAAGTATATTAGTAAACAAAAATTATTTTTTCACTTCATGGAAATAATGGATGCATTGTATTTCCATCTACCCGCGGTAAAAATATCATGCTATTTTGTCTACTTTTTGGTAATAAAACAATCGCCACATATAACATATGAAATCGCCAATGACGGTTAAAAAGCGGAAAACAATTTAATTTCCCCTTTTTTGTTTTTTATAACTATGAAGTTAACATTTCGGGTATTGTAAAGGCCATATTAAAAAAATTTCAATTTATATACTTTTAATAAATAGATGTTTGTCAAGAAATTTGACGAGTTTCGCTCTTATAAAACAAAATATTATTTATGACTAAAGTCTCTTTTTTTAATAATTAAAATACATGAAAACATTTTTTATTTTGATGTTTTGGGTTGTAATTATTATTTAGCTTGAAGTTTAAACAACCTTTGTATTACAATGCAACCTAAAATCAAATTGAATGTCCTTGTTTTATATATGGTTATATTTTTTCCCATTTGGTAACTTTTTCAAAAATTTGATTGTAATAATTTTTTGTGGCAGCTCTGGTTATAAGACGAAAAAGTTTTTACCATCTATGTCTTCGTCCAGACTTGCAATTTTGATGCTGCAATTTTATTAAATTCCATGCAGATATTCTGTCCAGATAATGAAATTCTAGGGTTGTCATTTTTTAACTTTTATCTTTTTTTTTTTTACTTTATATATAAATACAAACACGCCTACAGCCAACTGCATGTTGAAAAGTGTGAGATTTACAAAACAAAACTGCAGAGTACATAAAGTGAGTACCCCTTCCTAATAGTCTCACCTCTCTCACCCATAAACTCAAGAATTGCTGCAAAAATAAATGCAAGTCTGGATGATGACTATGTATTTTCTCTTAACACCAAAACAAACCTTTTTAAACCATCACAAAACTTGTCTGCGCAACGCTGCGCTGTTCTATGTTTATTTTTAACAATTACGTGCTTTTTCCGATTTTAGTGCTTTTCGAAATTTTAAAGTTGACATCGCTGTAAATAATATTAACCATCCGCTAGAGATGGCAAAGAATTTTTACAAATTGTGTCAATTTGGTACCACAATTGAAATTTTTTACATTAAGTGTACCAAATCCTATGTTCTGAATTGTTGTTTAATTTATATACATATGTACATATTTAATTAGCCTTAATATTGGATATTTAAGTATAAGAACATATGTATATGTATGTATGTATATTCCTTAAAGTTATATATATTAAACCTCTGCAATATACAGTGCTTATTTTACTTTCAAATGCATACAATATGAAGTTACATAACATTACTAAAAATGGGAAAATTGCTTATTTGCACTAATTATATGATATTTACATCGTGCATTTCAAACTAAAATAGTACCAAAACATTGTACTGATTGTACTGCCTTACTCTGTATATACATAGTGATGGTAAATATCAGTGTTACCAGAATGGAATTTTAAGCTAACACTTTTTCGGCTCAAATTTATTTATTTTAAATGATATAACACCTAATATCAAATTAAACTAAATATCATAAACGTATGCAAATAATTTGCAAAAAAGCTCTAAACCTCTGCAGAAATAACTGATAACAGTACCACTATTTTCAGCTGTAGAAAAATTAATGAAGGTAAGAATAATTGTCTGCTATACATATTTATTCTGATAACAGATATACAAGAATCTTGAAAATTATTATTTTTTACGTAAAGTGATTACATACTACCATTACAACTTTAATAGACTCACATACTCAACAACATATTTGTATATACTCATACAAAATTAGTTTTTAATCATCGAAAATAGTAGCATAATCAGTTTAAACAACGCCAATACCATTTGGGTATTTTCAAGTTGAAAAATCCAATATTCTCTGGCAACACTGCTTATTGTGATCATTATTGACGCTCTTCTCACAACATAAACCATAAAAAAGTATTGAAAAGTACGCATGGAAAGAATATTTAAGCCAGGGATGGGTGTCGTAATACCTGTATAAAAGGTGATTCCATTTAATAATGTTTGACGGATATTTTTGAGTTTGTTTTTTATAAGTGGTAAATTTAGAAATTATGGCTGTATATCTTTGCTAAGACAAGTTCCCCTCACTTTACATGTAATATCATCGCAATTTTCAACAGCGAAATTACTTAAAAAAGGATATTCCAACGAGAACCTGATAGTGTATTTATTATAGGAAGGGATAGTAATGTTTTGCTCAAAAACTACTTTTTAATGATTATTTCGTTCCTTTGTGTTTTTATTTTTTTTGCTTAGAAAGTCAAGATAGTTTTGACCATAAATACCTTTTTTTTCTTCCTTTTGTCTTGCTGACATAAATAAATTGAATAACACAAAAATTAAGTACATTTTACAACCAAAAAATTAAACAAAAAAATAACTAGTACTCTTCAAGCGATTAAAAAGTTGACAAAATAATTAATCAAAAAATCCATGCTATTAAATGTTCCATTTACCATGCCTGATATTAAAACAGCTCTCCTCATTCTTGCAACAAAAACATGGTCCAGCACAATACGTAAATTTATTTGTCTTATTACTTATGTTAATTAGGGAGGTAACTTTTTGCATTTTTTGCATATATCTAATTCTTTATCGCATAATCGTTTAGACCATTAAAAATATTAAGAAATTATATATTACTTTTTCGCGGTCGTTAAAAAAGTTCCCACGTACAACGCGGTGAAGTTTTAAATATTAGTTCACCCTTAAAGTATCAAGACTAACATATAATTGCAAAGTTTTTAGTATTTTCTTTGAATGTTTTTATTACCTACGAACAAAAAAATCTTAAAAAGTGGCGATATTATAATGCTATTTCGCGGACAATTTGATTAGATTTATTGGGATGTAATGTAAAAATATAATACTAAACCATTTTTGTTTTACAGCCTGTTCATCGATTTCGAACTTGAACGTTCGCAAAGAAAATAACATTTAACGTTCGAAATCGGTGAACAGGCTAATTTAAATATACATTTAATTTTGTTTGGATTTTTCTACTTAAATTTTTATTTGTTATGTAAAGCTATGTAAAACAACTCTAACTTTAAACTTAAACTTTATTTTATTGAACCAAAAAACATAGTGATATACCTACATAGATTTTTATTTAATATACTTATATACATACATTTATACATAATAGCATATATATTATAAATGTACCATATAATTACATACATACATATTAAAAAAGTTCTCAAAAAAATAAAAATTCTTGGGGGAGGTGCGGAAACTGTTTTCACCAAAATTACCTTAACAAATGATTTTTCTTATCAGTAGAACATTGCCCATAGCGTGGTGGGATGAAGAGATTTTGTAAAAAGTTATCCCCTAATGTACATTTAATGTAAGTAATACTATGTATGTATGTACATATTACAAAGCCTATAAAATTTATACATTTTGTTTATTTCCCCATATCTAAGAAACAAATATTCTTATTTAAAATAAAAATTTTTTAAATTTTAGTATTACATATATTATGCCTAACATGTTAAAATCAAGTAAATAGTATGGAAACTCAGTAAATTTTCTTTATTTTTAAGTAAATTTGTTCATAAAACCAATAACTTGACATACTTCTTTCAAGTTAATAAAAAAAGTTAAACTAGATATAAGGAAGCTTTTTACTAGATTTCATATTTTTCATACAAAAAGTAAATTACTTATTTTAAAGATAAAATATCTTCACTTTTACGAGGTTTTTAGTATATGTATGCAAATTAATAATAAGTTTATAGAAATATGTACTTCATTTAAGTAAGGGTAATTAAGAAAATTTTTGCAAGTTTTTCAAGTTTATACGAATTTTCTGTATACTTCCGTGAAGTACATATTCTTTGTTTTAAGTAAAAATTCTTGTTTTTAAGTTAAATTGAACTTAATACAAGGAAATTTCATGAACTAAAATAAAGTTCATTTTTAACTTACATCGAGTTCAAACTTTTTTTTGAGTGTGGTGTTCGCTATCATGAGATGATAACGAACTTCTTATGGCCAGATTTGGAAGATATGGATGTGGACGATATGTGGTTCCAACAAGACGTCGCCACTTGCCGCACAGCTAACGAAACAATGCCTCTTTTGCGCGACAAATTCAATGGCCGTGTTATCTCACGAGGTGGCGATCATGTGATTTAACACACGTCTCTGTATCGCTCTATAATTTTGGCTAATTTAAAGTATTTTAATTGTTATTTAAACTTATTATTGTACTGCAGTTGCCAACTGTCTGTTTATTTACTGGACTGTTATAAACATTTGTTAACCGGGATAAGTTAAATGTTCAAACTCTTCGTTTTAATTTAATTTATAATTAATTTGTTCTATATTAATAGTAAAAAACTACACTTTAAAGTTTCTTACCAAAAATACATTCGTGAAAACATCTGTTTAATTTAATAACAATAAATACGACTCTAAAAAAATTATTATTCGTACTCTGAAATACATCTTTACTGGTTTGTGTATTTGATTACGTTATAGCAGCGCCATCTGTTGTAATTGATTATAATTATCACCCAGCAAACAATTTTCTGAACATTTTAATTTAAAAAAAAAAAAAATAATAATAAATAAATAATAAACACTTTTATCATGGATTGCTTAAGTACCAATTGCAACGTTACTGAAAATGAAAGAATGATATCGTGTTGGTTGTGCTTAGGACATTACCATTTAAAATGTACGGCATTAAAGCCACGCGATGCGGATGCTCTTGCTGATGCTGGAAAATCACTGCAATGGTCTTGCCCGCGGTGTAAAAAAATTAATATAGATTTTTATAAATTTTTTAAAAGTTTTAAAGATGAATACGACAATCTTAAAAAAGACTTTCTAAGTGTGCAAACTAAGCTTTCAAAATTTGGCGAACTATTTACAAGCTATCAAAATTTAGATAAGTTTTCGGACGTGACAGATCTGTCGTCTCCAAAGCGGAAAAAAACGTTAAATACATCACCGATGATTCCGTCACTAACATATTCTACAGTTGTTACTCGTTCGAAGTCTTCTGAAATTAATAATGATAATCCTGTTTCATTTGCGCCTCTAAATGTGATCTCGCCACATGTAGCCAGTATTGATATTAGTAATTCTAATTCTAATAATATTTTATTACCGCAATCGTCTGAAAATCATACTCCTATGGATACAACAATAAGTAACCAAATTGTTCGTAACCCACTGCGAGCTGTTCCACCAAAAAAATCTATTTTCATTTCTCGCCTGGCAAGTTCCACTACTTCAGATGATATAGATTATTATATTAAATCTAAAGTTGGATATAATTCTGATGTTTTAATTCATAAATTTAAATACTCACAGCCAAGGTCTATTACATCTTTTAAATTAACTGTTTCTGATGATATTTTCAATCAAGTTCTGGATACAAACTTCTGGCCTGAAAACACATTAGTTCGCGAGTACATTTATAAGGATAGAACGAATGTTAATAATTTTGGTGTTCTCCCTCAACGTGAACAGAATAGTTCAAAAAACTAAGTAAAGCTACTGTCGATTCATTATCTGTTTTTTATCAAAATGTTCGTGGTTTACGATCAAAGCTGTCTAATTTGTATATGCAAAGCTTCAACTTTAATTATGACGTATTAGTCTTTACTGAAACTTGGCTCAATGATAACTTTCTAAATACTGAAATCCTGTGTGGCAAATACAATATTTTCCGTAGAGATCGTGCTACTTATGGGGGAGGTGTTCTTATTGCGGTCTCTAGCAGTTTTCCTTCTGAACGTTTAGTGGTTGACGTATCGCTTGATATAGAATTTATATCTGTTATTGTTAAATTAAAATACAAAAAAATAATACTAACGTGTTCATATATTCCTCCATCATCCCCGCAGTCTTTATATATCCATCATGGTGAAGCTATTAGGTCTGCTTCTCTCTCCGCTAATAACAATGATTCTATTATAATTATGGGTGACTTTAATATGTCTTCAATATCCTGGAAATATTCGCTTGATGATAAATACTTCGTGCAAACGAAATTAAGTGTAAATTACATGGACTTTTTTAATATTTTATATGATATGAGCCTTTTTCAAATAAATGGGATACTAAACGACTTTGCTAAAATACTGGATTTAGTGTTTGTAAATGATAGAGATGACTGTTATATTAAACGATCCAATCCTATTACTCTTCCGGAAGATCGATATCATCCTGCTTTTGAAGTTATTGTATCTATTCCGCCGGATTGTACTGTATCATTAAATGTTAGTACTGGAAAAGTATTTTCTTTCGAACGAGCTAACTACAACATGTTAAATAATCTTATAAGTAATACTGACTGGAGTAACATCCTGGCATATTCTTCAAATTCAAGTGATTCTATGTGTCATATATTTGATGTTTTTTACAACAAGCTGTGTTCTTTTATGGACGTGTGCATTCCAAAACGCACATCTAGAGTATTACTGGGACCGCCTTGGAATAACGTGCTGCTTTCTCGAGCAAAGAATAGGAAAAATAAATATTATAAAGTATTCAAGCGATCTGGATCATCTGTAGACTATCTAAGATATTCCGTCAGCAGGGCTGAATATGCCAGTTTTAACAAAATTTGTTATAATCGTTATTTAAATAAAATCAAATTTAATTTAAAACGTGATCCCAAATCATTCTATAAATTTATAAACTCAAAGAAAAAAACCGTTGGTTATCCTACCTCAATGACTTATCGACAAATTGAATCAAGTAATGATACAGTCATAAGTAACATGTTTGCTGATTTTTTCTCGAATACCTACTCAAATTCAACATATGATAACTCAGTCAATTATCCATTTCCCCTGGTGGAAAACAATGCAATTTCTTTATTGCTTCTTGATGTGTATACGATTACAAATAATCTAAAAAAACTAAAGTTCTCTTACAGTTATGGCCCGGATAAAATTCCTAGCTGTGTGTTAATAAAGTGTGCAGATTCCTTAGCAATCCCTCTGACAGTTTTATTCAACGCATCTATTAAATGTGCTTATCTGCCTAAATTGTGGAAAGAATCGTATATTGTTCCTTTATTTAAGTCGGGTAATAAGTCTCTTATTGAAAATTACAGGGGAATTGCAAAACTGAGTGCTATACCGAAGCTTTTTGAGAAAATTATTACGGACCATTTGAGTTATCAAGTTGCAAATATAATATCTCCTTATCAACATGGATTTCGTAAAGGAAGTTCTACGACGACAAATCTCTTACAATTTACTATGGCTGTTAATCGCGGATTTCTTAAAAAAAATCAAACTGACGTCATTTACACTGATTTTAGCAAAGCATTCGATAAAGTAAATCATTTGCTTCTTGTAAAGAAACTACAATTAATTGGTTTTACGAAGCATTGCATAAAATGGATTTACTCATATTTATCAGATAGGACGCAAACCGTTTGCTTTAACAGTAGTTATTCTAAAAATATTAATGTTCTTTCTGGAGTACCTCAAGGAAGACACCTTGGACCGCTGCTTTTTTCCTTGTTTATTAATGACTTGCCTAATGTTGTAAAGTTCTCAAATATTTTAATGTATGCTGATGATGTCAAAGTTTATCTATCCTACAACCAACTTTTAGACCACCATCGACTTCAAAAGGACTTAAATTCATTTTATGAATGGTGCAACATCAACTTTATGGAGCTGAATTTAAAGAAATGTAAATCAATGCGCTTTGTAAGAAATAACCCTATTACAGCTGATTTTTTTTTGGGTGATTATAAAGTGGAATTAGTTGACAGCTTCCAAGATCTTGGTATATTATTTGATCCTAAATTGAGTTTTACTTTGCATATAACAACTATAATAAATAGAGCAAGGGGTTCACTGGGTTATATAAAACGTTGGGCTAAAGAGTTTAATGATCCGTATATTGGTAAAACTTTATTCATGGCACTAGTTCGACCTATTCTTGAATATGGATCGATAATATGGGACCCTATTTACCAAATCCATTCCAATGCCATTGAGTCGGTTCAAAAACAATTCCTGTTGTTTTGTCTTCGTGGATTGCGTTTTGACCCCTTGAACTTGCCTTCATATGCTGCTCGTCTTGCTCTTATTAAACTTCCTACATTGAAGAGTCGTAGAACTATGCTTAATGTGTCATTTTTATTCAATGTTATTAATGGTGACATCTGCTGTGGATTTTTGATAAATGATATTTCTCTCAACATTCCTCAACGTCCATCCCGGAATTACATACCTTTATCAGTAACATTTGTTAGAGCTAATTATGCTAATGCTGACCCTCTCAGGAGAATGAGCAATGCATTTAACAACTTATATAGGTTTATTGACTTTTCATCAAATCCTGATGCTATAAAAAGGGCAATAATCACATTTCTTAACACTTAGTAATCTTATTGTTAATTAAGTATTAAATTTTTATGTGTAACATTTTGTAATCAATTATTTTTTAAATTGTCTGTAAGGAATAAAATTCCATAGACATATAATAATAATAAATAAATAAATAAATAATAAATAATTCGGCACATTAACGGCATAGAACCTCAATTATGCCTCAGCTTCATCGAAAATTTGGACCATCGGGTGGAGGTGTGCCGCCGATATTGCAGAATAATTTGTGTTAATTTTTGCATTTAATGCCATAACTGCAGAAAATTATACATCAATTAAGCAAATGGTTAAAAAAAAGTTAAGCAAAAATACAATATAAACGAAAGTAAATCATAGTTATACACAATATATCCTGTTCCGATGTGGTTAACTTTAACCCAGTGTTAAGTTTTCGCTATAAAAATTTTCACTAATTAAGTCAATCAATCGAAACATGTCTAATCACGGGTTGTTTAAAGCCAGATCCAGCTATTGAAAAATAAAATTTCATTTAAATAATTACAAAAAAAATCCAAATAACCCCTCTGTAGTCCCACAATAGGAAGTATTAAAGCACTCTTAACCAAGCCTTAAAACTAATTATCCATTTAAAAACTAATTATTAATTTAAGGTTTTCTTCGTTATTTGTAGATGATAAAAGATTTAAATTTTGAAAGCTCCTTAGTTTATACATATTTATACCCACCACCATGGGTGAAAAAGTATGTAATGTGAGCGCCAAAATAAAGTAAACACCAATAAAAACGCATCAAAATAAAGTAAACAGTTGTATTAACCATAAAAAAGATATGCTGTAAATGCAGAAATGGTAGCCAGTTTTTTTAAATAATTTGTGTGTGTTTTCTGATTATGTTAGAAAAGTAGCGTTTTAAATATTCGTCAATTTCGAAGTGTATAAAGCAGTGTTCGAAATTAAACACTAAATATCGCTCCTTAGTGTTCGGTTCGGTAGATTTGTGGAAAACACAAACGCTAACATTGTTTATGTAAAATATCTTTTAAAAAATTACGTTTCCCTGCACAGAAAAAAATAAAAATTGATTTCAATTAAAAAATTTGTGATATTAATTAAAAAATTAATTAAATTTGCACCAGTAAACAAATTAATAGTATCAATAAAACCAGTTAATAGTATTAATTAAACGTTTAATTCACTTGATTAAACGTTTAATTCACTTGATTAAGTTTTTTATTAAAACTGATTTTATTTTCGATTAATGCTTTAATTGGTGAAAATTTTTTCTGTGTGCTTATCATCTTTCGACCACAAAAATATTAGTGTTCTTATCCAACTCCACAAAAAAATGAGAACATTTAATTCCCTTCGGTTTATTTTAAAAACCACAAACTTCATTGTGTTCGATTCAGCTCATAAGTGTTCGTTTATTTCTGTTGTGCTTAGCGCACTTTTGGCTGGTAAAAAAAATTTTTACAAAAACGAAATACATATACGAAAAAAAAAACAAAACGCGAGCAAAATAATTTTATACAAACAAAACATAAAATACACACACAAGCTGAACGCGCTGCGGTCGTTGCTACAATTTTTAGTTTGTTCATTTCTTACATTACATAATTAAATAATGTTTTGCTCTTTCTTGAAAATAGTTACGAAAGGTATTAAGGGTTGTGTTCGTCTATACAAACACTAAAAAAATGGACAACGTTCCTGGGTGTGTGAGCCGAACGCTAAATAATGTTCTGTTTATTATCGAACACTGGTATGAAAAGTAAAAAATGCATTTTACATAAAACAGACAAAAATGGAAAATTGGAGAGCAAGCTTGAATTGATGGTCGTAAAATTATAATAGATTTGCAAAAAAGTGAAATAGGTTAATTATACACAAATACGCCAACTATAAAACAGTGGTGAATTTTTCCTGTGGAAGACGATCAAAGTGTCTTACAGATAATAAAATAAGGTCATCGTTAGCTAAGTGATATTAAATCTGGCTTCTATTGCATTAAAAATAGCTGAAACTAAATTTTAAACCTCTGGAGAATCGGTAAGCTGAAACACTATTAGAAGATCCCTACACCAAAATGGCTTTAATGGTAGAGTAGCACGTAAAAAGCCTTATGTGTCGAAACCACTTCGCAATTCGCCATAGCTTTCGAGGTTTTTTGACACCAAAAATTTAAAATTTGCTCTCATTCGTAGAAAGAATTTTTTTAAATTAATTTTGTGTTTTTTTCTTAAGCCCGCTTACAACCACAATTAATGTTGGGAGAATTGCAACCAATTGTAGTGGGATATGTAGAAAAAGATGAACTCAATATTTATTGTTGGTATTTTGTTTAAGCTTTGATATCTTTGCAAATAAGACTTTTTGTTTGTTTGTAATTCTCATTCACTCTACAGTTTTATTTGCATATCTAATATCTTCTACTTCTAAGAATTAAGCGATTTCGAGTGAAATTCACTTCTAGTTGGGTTAAATTCCAGGTATTGTACGAGCATTTACGGGTTCTGTAAACACCTGAACCAATACGAAATAATTTGCATTGCACGGGGTAAATCGGAAAATCGTTTTAATACGGGCGTTCGAGCTTAACAGAAAATAATTGAACTTCAAGGTTTTGGTGGTCGATAGGGGGTGACGCGGCCAGCATTCACGAGGTTGCCTCAACCACGCAGGGCCTTGCCACCAAAGAGAATTATTAATTAAATCTTTTGCAAGCATTCCACGACTTGCCAAATCAGCGGGGTTGTCATTGGAATCAACATGTGACCAATTTTCATTACTTACTTTATTCACTATCAACGCTACTCTGTTTTTAACATAGGTCGGCCAATGATACGGGCGTTTTTCACGCCAGGATAAAACAATAGTAGAATCAGTCCACAGATAAACCTTCCTCCTGTCTAGATTTAGTTGGGAGCGCAATGATTCGACGATTTTCGCCATCAAAGCCGCTCCGCAAAGCTCTAATCGGGGCAATGTTTCAGTTTTGACGGGAGCTACCTTTGTTTTTGAAGCGAGTAAGTGCGACGTGATCGCTATCGATGACTTATTCGAATGTACAGAGCAGCGCCGTACGCCTTTTCAGAGGCATCGCAAAACGCACGAAGTTTAATTTAATTTTCGGGGAGAAAATCAACCCATATTGAAATATTGATTTTCTTGACATTAGGGTAGTCGTTTAGAAATGCGCGCCATTGAGATAGGGTTAGAGGGTGCAAAACTTCACCCTAGTCTGTCTTACAATAACACACAATAATTCACAATAATTTTCGGCGAAAACCATCCGGCTGGGTCAAACAACTTCGCTATTTCGGACAAGACAGCACGTCTCGTAACAATGTCCTGGCGCGACTGCGATGCAATTTTGAAAAAGAAACTATCCTTAGTCGCATCCCATCGCAAGTCTTGGGTTTTGGTAGTACTGGCATCCAAAATTTTAAGAAGTCTGCATTAAGTAGATTCTCACGGGGTAAATCTTCCAAGAGTCGTAAATGATTGGCTGTCCACTTTCGCAAAACAAAACCAGCAGAGCCAAGAACATGGGTTAGTTCATTACATCTCTTGAAAGCGTCTTCTAGCTCATGAGAGCCAGCCAGCACGTCGTCGACGTACATTTGGGTTTTCAAAATTTCAGATGCCGCAGGAATCAGGGGTTTACAATCGTCCGCCAATTGCAATAGAGTACGTATCGCTAAGTACGGCGAACAGTTTACTCCAAACGTGACAGTACTTGGCTCATAGTCCTCTACTTCAGCTACAGGATCATCACGAAACAATATCCGCTGATATTGGATTTGGTTGGGATGAACAAGTATCTGTCGATACATTTTCTCAATGTCTGCATTAAAAACGTAGCGGAAAAACCGCCAACGCATCAATAAAAAAGTGATTTCTGTCTGTAAGACTGGAACGGGGTATAAGGCATTATTAAGGCTCACGCCATTGGAGGAGCGGTTTGAGGCATTAAATACCAATCTTAGTTTTGTGATAACGCTATCAGCTTTAAACACTGCATGATGGGGTAAATAATAATTATTTGCGGTGGAAACTGGGGTTTTGTCGTTCTGTATAAATAAATGAAATGAAATTAATTTTTAAATTCGTTAAAAGAAATTTATTATTTCACTTATTAAAAAAATACACTTTTTTGGACTAAAAAACACACGCGAATTAAGGGATAAAAACTGGGGTTGTAATGAAAGCACAAACACAAATTCTATTGTGGTGTTTTGCCGACGGCAAATCGAATCGCGCACTTGTTGGTTTTGTTTTTTTCTATTATATATGATCACTTTTTATTTTGCACTTATAAATAAAAATCAGACAACTTACCTTTTATTTAAATTATGAAATGGGGGTTGAAAAAATTAAAAATGAGTTGGATGAGGATCGCTAAATGGATTGAAAAATAAGCACTGGGGATTCTGAAAATATTTCAAGGACTAGGGGGGTTTAAATCCGGGTTAAAGGACCAAAATGTTTTCCTTGAAATATTTTCTCGAAAATAAGAAAAATTAAAAATGAGGTTTTTAAAGTCAATGGGTTTTATTTATTTGTAGGTTTAGGGTTTTTTTTCATCACTCAGTACATACCGTACGCTTTGGTTGTTACAGGGTAAGTATGTATATATTAATAATAATAACATTGACACAAATAACAACAACTTTAACTTAACGAAAACCAGTGAACAATAATTAGGCAACGTTTACACTATGCGCGTAAACAGGCTTCATAGTTTTAATACCTTTTCGAATTTCTACAGAACATACTGAAGTTTCGGTTTTTAAAATATTTTTGACCCAAAAAAACGACTTTCCAATATCGGCCCGGTACTGCAAACTCTAATCCAATCAAAATTGAAATTCTGCTAAACTTATTAAAAACATTTTTCGCAACTGTATGCGAGTAATTTGACAATAAATTAAAATATCACACATTAAGGGAATAATAAATTTTTAATTAAAAATTTAAATCTAATTATAAAAAAATCCTTTTTTTTTTTGCTTAAAAATAATTGCTGTTGAATAAAAACGTGTGAAAATTTAAGTTGAAATTAGTTTTGTTAAAAAAAAATTGTTACAAAATTTATAATTAAATGGCTACTACAGTTTTGACTAAATAATAAGTTATGTTTATGTCAAATATAATTTGTTCGAATTTTTTTTTCTTTTTGATGTCTGAAATAAGAGTTTTTTATTGATTTTTTTTCATAATGATTCTGAAATTCTTTTTTGACATTCTTAGGGCAATAACAACGACTTACCTAAACATTAAACAAATTATAGTCAAAAAATGAAAAAAGAAGTGATAAAAAAATCAAAAAATAAGTTTAATTTCTACCAAAAAAAAAAGTAAAAATTTTAAAAATTACAATCATTTTTTCAAAAATTAGAATCAAGTCATGGCAATCAAAAACGTAAAACGAAAGAATTTTGCAGTTCTTTTTATTAAACTTTTAATCTGATTTTTACATTTTTTTAAAAAAAAAAGTCTATTTAATAGAGCATTATTTGTATAATAATTGTGATAAAAATTTTTTATTACAGAAAACTTATTGAAAAACGACTCTTAAAATTCTTGCGTTTTACGTTTTCGATTTCCATGACACCCCCGAAGAATTTCAAAATTTAATTAAAATATAATTAAAAACGATCTAAATGGTGTTTATGACTTCGCTCTCCAAAATTTGCTTGTGGTTGGTTTTCTCCTCTGAAAATCTAAAAACAATAAAAACATATTTTCGGTCCCTGGTTTTTATTACTCGTTTGTGGCAAATTCGTAATAGCTCAAAATTTTCGAAATCCTTAAAACAGAAAATTACATTCAATAAAATCACTTTAACTTAACAGGAGCCTGACTAAGCAGAACTACCGCTATCACTGACTTGCATTTCCAATGAAAAACCGCTGAATTGCGCATTTCATCAAAATAAATTTTGGGAATACAAAACTTTTTTCTCGTAATCAATTCCCAATTTTTATTCCTGATAAAAACAGTTTATATGCGCATTTGACTGGTTGCTTAGGCCACATCATCAGGAAACTCTCTGCAAAAAAATGTTAGAAAAGCCAAAGATATAAGCAAGTGAATGAGAATTGCAAACACTAAAAAAGTCTTATTTGCAACGTTATCAAAGCTTAAACAAAATACCAACCATGAGCAGTGTGTTTATCTTTTCTTACATTCCCCACTACAACATTAATTTAAGTTGTAAGTGGGTTAAGAAAAAACAAAAACAACTTGCTTTATTGTTTTCGCAAGGGATTAAGCACGACAAACAAAATCTTATTAAATAAAAATTTTGTATTCCAAAAAATTATTTTGATAATAAACTAGTAGGTGCACGGCTTAAAAAAACTGCACTGGCAACTTGCTTTATATTGATTTTTTTGCGAAAACAATAAAGCAAGCTGTTTTTGGTTTTTGACAAACAAAATCTTATCAATTAAAAATGTTATAGTTTTATATTTTTTTCAAAACTCTATTGTTGAAAACCGATTTTTTTTTTGTTAACTGCTTTCAAGGTATATTTACACAAGGTAGACTCATTTGGGAGTGTATACATGTTGCTCTATAAAAAGAACCGAGTTGTCAAAATTGTCTTCATATAAAACAAAAACAATTAAACGCACACATGTACAAATTTTGTCTCATATACACGAAATTTGATGTTTGGGTTCCAACTAGGGGTAACAGCTGACAAACATATGGGCCAACGAGTTTACCTTGTGTAAATATATTTGACTGCTTTGTTGTCATTTGTAGAAAATTAAGTAGCACAGAGCTGTATTTTCATACCCATACCACAATAGTGGAGATGCTATTATGCATTTGTCCTGATGTTTGCAACACCTTAATATATTGGTCCTAAAGCCACTTGAAACATGCCAATAGACTCAGAATCACTTTTTAATTCGATCTAACGATGTCTGTCCGGCTGAATGGCAGGCTGGTTGGCTGTCCATGTAAACCTTGCGCGAAAAGTACGCAATTTGAGATAACTATTGAAGATGTGGCGGATTGGTCAATAATTGCACATAGCCCCAATACAAGCATCTCTCCGGAATAGGGCCTTTGTGTCCATATTATTATGGATTAAATTTGGTCTAAGCTAATTTTATTGTAATCGAAATCATATAACCAAATTTAATTGGAATAGGTCAATATTTGACCATAAATCCCATACAAATACTACTCCCGAGAATAGCTTATAATGCCATAACTTCCTTATAAATGTTGGTATTAACATTATTAGCTGCGTTCGTTTACCCAAAAATTTGTACAAATTTGTACTGGATTTTACTGAAATGCGTTCGCGTACACATAATTTGTAAAATTTTCATATTACTCACCTACTGGATTTTTCTGGGATTTTACTGGAAAAGTAAACGATCGCACATATTATTGTCCTGGTAAGGTCCAAAATTAACCATATAAACCCCATTCCAAAAATCACTTATGGCCAATTTCACCAATTTTATTTCATTTTATTTTTATTTGACGTGAAAAACGAATTTTAAACATAAATTGATATTTAAATATTATATTATTTGGATATTCTCATTTATATGAAATTTGTTTGCATTTAAGGGCCAATTCCACCAACTTGTTTTATATGAATCTTAAACTCAATTACATAGTTCTCTTTTGGCGGGTCCATGATTGCCCATGGGTCCCAAATAGGCTACACTTGCTAAAAAAATATTTATATTCTGTGGTGTAGGGTAACATAAGATGGGGCTTAGCCGATTATACTTTCTTACTTGTTCTTCTTTTTGGAATTGTATATACAAAATTGTTGTAATTTATTTTTGCAATACTAAAATAATGTTTACAAAATTAAAGCCAAAAAATTCATCAATATTATTATATTCGCATTATTTAAATTAACCCAGTAATAAAGAAAATAAAATAAAATTATTATATTTACTTAAGGATTATTTTTAAATACACAGCAGATTGCAATTTTAATTTGTATGTTTAATGCCATGTAATTACTTTTAATAACTAGTGTTACTTATTTTAAATAAATTGAACATATTTATCCAAGATTGTATTAAACTACGCAGGTAATTGCTGCAACTCCTTTATAAAAACATTTAACATTTTCCTTTTAAATACCAATAGTATTTATTACTATAATAAAGTATATTTTTACATATTAATGTAAGAGTGATATACAAATTTAAATATCTATTTTGTTTTTATATAAATTTATGAGTCATTTGAATAATCAGTCAACCAGTTGAAAAAGTATTAAATTGCATCAATGTTGCGTTGATACAGCTGATACAAAATACCAAATGACCATAAAAATAATGAGAAATTATTGTGTGTCAAAATGTTTAGCTTTATGATTATTATTTTTATTTTAAATTTTCTGTTGTTCAGTGTGGCGTATGAAAATATTTGATATGGAAAAGTTTTAAGTAAATATTAATCATACGCATCGCTAGTGAGTGATAATTAGGGTGGCCATCTCTTCATTATTATACAAAACACTACTGTATTCTTGAGCTCTGATATGTGTGAATTAATTTTAAGTTAAAAACGTAAAATTGTTCTGTTTTTATTCAAAATTGTTTTGTATTTGTACTGTAGTTTATTAAATAGCTAAACAAAATAAACACATTTATTTCCAGGTTATCTGAATTTTTTTCTTAAAATTTTTAGATGTAATAACTTTTAAATGTGCCACTAACAAAATAAAAATAATGACTGCCTTTGTAACAATTTCGAACGTAAACGTTCGCATAGAAAATTTCTATGTAGGGTGGTCCAACCAAATCGCAAGATGTTTACTGTAGAAATGGTTTAATGTGATAGAAGAATATATGGCAATTATATGTGAAGCAAAATATCGGCCACGGCTTCGGTGGCAAACCTCTAACCGATGGTCCATATTTTCAATAACTCTGAGACATAATTGAGATTCGGTGTCTTTAATGTTCCGAATTAACTCATCCTTTAGCTCTTGAATTGTTATTGGCTTATTTACGTACAACTTTAATCGCCACGAAGTGGGATAACACGGCCATTGAACTTCTCGCGCAAAAGAGCCAATGTTTCGGTAGCTGTGTGGCAAGTGGCACTATCCACATACTCAATTTCTGGCCACAAGAACACCGTTAATTTCTCGCAATAGCGAACACAATTAACGGTTACTGCATGCCCGACCTCATTTTCAAAGAAGTACAGCCCGATGACGCCGCCAGCCCATAAACCTCACCAAATAGCCACTCTTTGTGGATTCACCGGCTTTTTTACAATCACTCCTGGACTCTCATTGGCCCAAATGCAGCAAATCTGCTTATTAACGAACCCACTGAGGTAAAAAAGTGCCTCGGCGCTGAAGATGATTTTCTTTTGATTTTAATGCCCATTTCCGTTAAGGGCTTCAACAATCTTAACGCGCTGCTCAATTGTGTACCTCTCTATGGTTGAATTTTTCAAACACTGAAACAAATAAATGTCAAATTAAGTTGGGCAAAAAAAAATAAAAATCTATACGAACTTTTAGGTTTAAAATTATTGCTGAGGCAGGTATCTTTTAAGTTTGAGAAAAAATTACTCAGATTTTGGGTTTGGAAGGAATTTATAAATATAATTTCGAAATGTTGCGTTTTAATTTTTAAGGATGTTTCTTAAAAATTGTAAATATTCCAAATATTTATTTAATATTCTTTTAACTTCATGTCGTTGTTAATTTGCTTGAAATCCGACATTTTTAAAAAAAAGAAATTGGATTGTCAATGAGAAAAGCTTTCAACAATCCAAATTTTCATTAAATTATTTTTATGAAAAAAGGAATTTTACAACATGAAATTCATTAAAATTTATTGATAATTTTTCATTTTTGGCTGCCTCGGGAATTGAACCTAGGCTTTCACGGACAGGTTACCCTTACATGGGTTTTGCCGTTTAAAACTTACAGCCATTGACGACTGCTAGCAGTCAATAGGCAAACAACAATCTTTAAACCAATTTGTATTTAACCCTTGATAGATCGAAATTTGCTTTGAATGATTATCTACTTTAATTTATTTACATGTTCTTCCTTACTTCTGTTTTTTCGTACTTTTTGTCAAGAATTCTTCTTTAGGTCCAAAGTACATTTCTCTGTTTTTCATTTTTTTGTCTTTCTTTTTATTGTTGACCTTTTTCAGCACAACTTGAAGGACAAATGTAAGCACAGAGCTCGTGTCTAAGCTTCTTACAATTATTAGTATTGTGGTTGCAATTGAAACATGTAGGGGTAACCTGTCCGTGAAAGCCTGGGTTCGATTCATCAAGAATGAAAAATTATCAATAAATTTTAATTTTAATATTTGGGATAATTGATTTTAAAGCACTTTTCCCGTGACCAGTGAACGAATTGTGAAAGGTGAAAACATTACATATCACTCAACTGGTGATAATGTGTTTAAAGTGTAGTAACTCCAGAGGAAAGGCAATTGACACAAAACTAGTCAAGGTTCTATTACTTTATATGACGTGGATATATAATATTAACATGGTTCACTCGGGACAATATCTGCGACAAGTATTTTGTTAACCGAAATTTTATCTCTCCATTTAGGTTATTTCAGTGACCTGTTACAAAGTGTCAAAAAGGTGCCAACTAACCCCCTGCTAGGACATCGCCATGTTAAAGTGACAAGTCTTCCTCCCATAAAGTGTAAAAACTAGAGCCGGCCCCAACCACTTTAGAACTGCCACGTGACAAGTTTGGTGTTAGTTCTATAACCCCCAAGGGTTTTTTAAAAATCCATTCATCTTTTTATTTTATCCTGCGCCAAGTTGCAATTTCCCATTCCGAGTAGTTCGAGATTTTAAATATTATAGAGGCCTTTAAATACAGTAATTAAAATAGTATTAAAGAAATGTTTAAAAAGTCTTGTTATGTGTGGTATTTATTGCCAGGCTACTCACAACGTCATATTTCTGGGTATCTTTAACTAATATTGAAACTCCTGTTCTATATTTAACGTTTATAAATATGTGGACTAGGGCTATAACCAAATGACATGGTACCACAGAGTGGCCAATAATGTTTTAGTAATGAAAACACCTGTCTCCCGTCGTTTTGTGAAAAAAACCTCAGGCAGGAAAGCAAATTTGTAAAACATTTCAAGAAATTTTGAACCGCGTTGAATTGTAAAACGTATGAAAATTATTTAATCTAAAGCAGTGGATAAATTCCAAGACAGCATTTAAGTGATACGTATAAAAATGTATACAAATATCCAGTGTATATTTTTTTAAAATTTTCGTGAGATAAAAATTGTTGTTTCCAACCTTCAACCCGATCCCTACGTGAACGTTTTTAACAAAATTGAGTTGGTCAACTTTGCTAGAAATCTGGGTGTCGTTTTCAATAGAACACTTACATGGTCTGACCACATTAACCAAACGTGCGGCGGAGTATATGGTATGCTCAGAAGTCTATGGTATAGTCAACCGTTCACACCACCTAAAATAAGAATGATGATAGCTAGGACATACCTAATACCAAAACTTACTTATTCTTCTGAAGTTATCGCCGGGTGTAATGCTAATGACAAAAGAAAACTGAACACTACGTTTAATAACATTATACGTTACATTTTTGCTATACCCAGGTTTGCGAGTGTAATAACATACTCCAGACGAATCCATGGAATGACATTTGATAACTATCTGAAGTTTAAGAATTTACTTTTTCTTCACAAAATTATTATTACTAAGGAACCCAGCTACCTATACAAAAAGCTAACATTTACAGCATCTGCAAGAAATAATAGCATTATCACCTTTACAAAAAATTCAAAAAATTGTTAATAACGTACTATGCATAAAGTTTTAAATTATAAATGTATAATCTTCTTGTTAATTTATTATTTTTTACTACATTGTACTTCAAATTTAAAATGTTATTAATGTTAATTTATGTTATATTTCACTAGATTAGTATATTTAGTTTCAACAATATGTATATCTGAAAACTCATCTGATTCTAAAGCTTTAATTCATAAGATTTTATATCTTGTTGCTTTAGAAAGGCAATTGTTAATAATAAAATACAAATACAAACACAAAAACCGAAAAAATTATCATATTTTTTATTAATAACTTTTAATGTTCTACACGACTATTCTATGCCATTTTTGATATTCGCAAAAAGTGTGAAAAGGTTATGGCCCTAATGAGGACAACCGTAATAATAATAGACTTTTTGTTTCCCTAATCTGTCATTCTTCTTAAGGTAATTAAAATGTGTTGGAAGAATAAAAAATGCACATTAAAAATTAGAATTTCTCGAATCTTTTGTAGGCGTTAATTAATTCATTAGCACCTTAATTTTTTCATCGCTTTTTTAACCACTCCAAATATTTATGAATCCTAGAGATACTTGAACCTGTGACTTCCTCTGTTTGCGTGCACTCTAAATTATTCATTCACATTTATAAATAAACTTAATTCGTTTGTTTTTTGAGACATTAATTATTATTAACAACATTACCAGCACATCACTCATACACACATGTGCAAATTACATTATTCTTATATGCCTAAAATCGATTATATACACAACACTGTACAAATAGTAAAAAAAAAAAAACGTTAAAATAAAAATAAAATATTATTGTAAATAATTTTTCATATTTTAATTAAAAATTTGCAACAAAAACAAACAAAATCCTTTAAATACAAAAAAGGATTTAATGAATTTGTTACACATATTTAAAACAAACTTTTATTTAAACACAAACATATTTATTGTTAATAACAATTTAAAGCCATTGATACATAAAATAATTTTTACCATTAATGAATGCGGTTGAAAAGAAAAAAAATTTATGTTATTTTTATTAAAAAAAGGAATCAAAGCGAACTCAAATACCCTAAGTTCAAAAAAAAAAAATAATTATAATAATAAAAGATAATAAAAACTAAGTCTTGTCAAGTTTCTAGTTTAGTTTTTGATTTAATAAACTTAAATGCTACAATTTAAATTTCTGGTTCAGTTTCTCTTTCACTTCCAATTTGTAGTTGAGTTTTGAGCTCAATTTTAAATACATACAGGGTGGCGCATAAGAAATGTTATGATTTAATAATTGAATAAATTTTTTAGGGGGATGTAAGAAAATATAAGCTCACTGTTTATTGTTGGTGTTTTGATTAAGCTTTGATATTGCTACTTACAAGTAAGACTTTGAGTGTTTAAAATTCTTATTCGCTTTAGGGTTTTATTCGTACAATATTTTTAGCTTTTCTAAAATCTTAGGAAAAGGTTTCCTGATGAGCTGGCCTAAGCCACCAGTGAAATGCGCATACACGCAAAGAAAAAACATGGTTGTGGTAAACATATTCTAAGAGCAACATATTATGATAAGAATTATGATTGTAGTCACCATATTAAGATTATTATTGAAACATATTATGACTCAATATACTCGTAATATGTCATCATAATATTTTTCTCTTAATCATATTATTATTCTGTTAATCATACTAAGTTAAGAAGTAATCAAATTATTGTCATGTTAATCATAATAAGCTAAGAAATTAATCATATTATTGTCATGTTAATCATAATAAGCTAAAAAGTAATCATATAATTATCATGTTAATCATAATAAATTTAGAAGCAATCATATTATGATACAGCACCTTTCATAGCTGTCATAAAAATACAAAATAAATTTAAATATTTTTGAATCGATTTTTTATTTTGTGGCTTTTTACAATTTTTCTTAATGTTAATCAAATAGCGGAGTTCAATATAAGGCTTGCTAAAGAGCAAATGAAAAATCTGTGGTTTTCATGGGCAACCGCGTGTGTCCATTTTTTTGATTTTAAGATGTTGATGCCATATTGCCTAATTTTGAACGCTCTTCATATTTTTTTGAAAAAAGATGAATCAATTCCGTTTTGTAACGTAATGCCAAAGTTTAAAATGTGCAATACCTAGTCCATAGTTTGATCTAGAATGAGTTTTCGGCTTTCCTGAACAATTTGTTTTAAGACATACGCGGTTGCCCATGAAAACCACAGAAATATCGTAGCACTTTTATAAAATATAACGAAATCTCTGTGTGTTTTGTTGTTGGATTTTACAAAAAACTATGATATTTTGCATTTGCACTATTACATCACTAATACTTGAATGAACTCCGCTAATATTTTAATTTTTTAATTTCTTTAAACTTATTTTTTTTATGGAATTTTATCTTTTAATTGTTTAACCGCTCACAAATAAAAAAAACGACACAACTTCTTTAAAATTATTTTACAAATGGCGCTAACATAATATGATTAGAGTAAAAATTGTTTGATTGCATCTTTAACTTAATATGATAAATGTATAGAAAGTTATCATGTTATGGCTATTAAATATCATGATATGGTTGTGAGAAATATAATATTATTAGAAAGTTATCATAATTAAGTTGTTAGAAAAATAATTATTTTTCGGTCAACAATACTCAAATTCATAATTGCGATAAACATTGATATGTTTGCAGTAACTATAATATTGTTGATATTAAATAAAAATAACAATTATTTGTGTACGACAACAATATATTGTTACATTAAACATAGTGTTGTTGCCGTAACCGTGCCCAACCATATTTTTTCTCTGCGTGTAGAAGCTAGCTTTTCCTCGACAATAAATTTCAGTGTATTTATCAAATATGGAAAATTGGGAATTTAGCACGTCATACAGAAATCGTATTAATGATAAATTTTGTATTCCCGTAAATAACTTTGAGAAAAAATTTTTTGTTGTTCAATTCTATTTTGAAAGTCAGCAGACGGGTATTCAGAAACAAAGATCATATCGAATTATGAGCAACGATGCCCATTTTCACCTCAATATGGCGCACCCGAAATCCAAGAATAACTGTTAAGCAAATGCGCATTTTTTACCATGTTTTTTTCGAAAACGACGTACAAGTGGCGGTTAATGTGAATGGTATTAAATACCGGTTATGATTGAAAATTTGTTAAGGCCTGAGGTAGAAAACAATCAGGAGTTATGGTTCCAAGATGGAGCTACAGTGGAGTATTATCGGGTTTTTCCTGATTTGGGTTAGCCATGGCGTTCGCCCCATTTAACGGCTATCGATATTTTTCTTTGAGCTTACCTAAAGGTTACGGTGTACGTCGATAAGCCAAGAAACATTCAACAGTCATAGGCAAATATCCTAATAGAAGCAAGGCCACTGGAACCTGAAATTCTAAGACAAGTTATAGAAAATACTCTGAAAAAAGCACGTCAGCTTGAAGCAAACAATGGGCACCATTGGAAATATTTAGTCTTCAAAATATAATGTGAACCAATTTTCAAACTGGTATAATCTAAAATAAATGGCAACTTTAAATAAAATCGGAGAGAGAAAAGTTATCCATTAAATATATCTTAGCGCTACTGATGCGCCACCCTGTAAAAGTGCCTGTTTTAGTTTCTATTTCATTCTTTTATTGGTTTTTTACTTTAAATTTTGGTTGAGTTCCTAGTGAATTTTTTTAAGTTCAGCCGGTAGTTCTGTCTATAGCCCTATTTCTAGTGAAGTGAGTAGCTTAGCTTTCTAGTTAAATTTCTAATTCCATTTCTAGTAGATTGTTTATGCCCGTAATTTCTACAAACAGATATCTGTTCGTGTTCGTACCTAACAGTTATCTTTACCTTTCCGGTAAAACTATTTCAGTAATTTTAACGTTAATTTTGCCTACGTGTTTTTTTATATTTTTATTAAGTTTTTTAATTAACTATCACAAATAGGTGGTGTAAAATACATTACAGGTTAACCAGTATGTTACAACATAGATGTCTACACACCGCTAGATATCAGCAGCCTTATTCTGTAATTCGCTTAGCTAAA
The DNA here is from genome assembly GCA_963931875.1 of Pollenia griseotomentosa. Taxonomy (NCBI): domain Eukaryota; kingdom Metazoa; phylum Arthropoda; class Insecta; order Diptera; family Polleniidae; genus Pollenia; species Pollenia griseotomentosa. The sequence continues at coordinate 15,386,393 of OZ007564.1, forward strand.
GCTAAATCTCGATCGCTAAAATGCCTTAGAGAATGCAAAACTTAAACGTTTTAGCGATGACCTTAAAAGCTTAAATTGCGGCGAATTAAGTTTTTATGGCATTGCCAAATTTAGCAATGCACGTTGCAGAATTGCATTCGTAGCGAAAAATCGCTAAATCAACTTCAAAGATTTTTAGCGAATTATAGAATATAGTTATAGCATAAATTTTTAGTTCTACTTAAACCTGTAATTTAGTCTCCGGTTAAGTTTCTATTCAAGTTTTAAGTCCGATTTTTCTATTTAACTTTTTAGAGCTAGAAACTAAATACGGTTTAGTTTCTTGTTTCTAGATCTGCCTAAGTTCGGTTCTAGTTCTGTTTAAGTTAAATTTTCTATCTTATTTTATACTTCATTTCAAGTTTCAGTTATAGTCAAGTTGTTCTTTGGTTGTATAAAGTCTCCCTTAGCTCCGTATTGTCCTGATTTTCTTTTTCTATTTCTACAATCCAATCAGATAAATGTAGGGCATTGAAAGTCTTTTATTAATAAATATAATAATTTAATAAAATAAAATAACAAATATATTATCCCTTTTCATTTTCTATCAATGGTTAAAAACCCTTTTGAAATATGAAATAAATAAATGCTTTAAATAAAGTTTTAATTGATTTTGCAAAACATTTTCGCAAATACTGTTATTAAAAAAGGAATAATTAAAATTCCCAACATTCTGCGTGAATTTGTTCTTGAATTTTTTTTTTTTTTTTTTTTTTTTGTAACAATTTGTTTGTGACTGCTCTTAATCGATAAAGTGCATGGGAATTTCGCTTGTCTACATTCACATATGCCAAAGTTAATTTGTGTATTTTTCTCACTCACATGCAATGAAGCTTGATGTACAGTTGGCTAAAAATCACACGTAAAAGTTTTTAAAAGTAATACAACACTTTAATTCGTACTTGATGTTCAGAAGTAATTTCTCGCAGACATGCATATTAAGAGGAACATCAAAGAAAGTGAGATGCTATTTTAGTTTACACTTTCCTTTAACACATTTTCTTTATGGTCAGAATGCTCGCCCATAAGAAAACCAAACTCAAATTTCTTTTAAAGACTTTTAAGCTGCAAAAGCAAAAACCAGCTGCTGTTTGTAGAAAATTTAAGGAAAACTTTAATGTTGATGCAGAAAATTTTACAAAAATTTACTTTTTATAGGACATTTTACAAAAATTTACTTTTTATGGGACATTTATGAAAATTTGCTGTTTATAAAAAATTTTACGAAAATTTGTATAGAAAGTTTTACGAAAATTTACATTTACAACATTTTACGAATTTCGCTTCTTACAGTAAGTTTTATGAACATTTTTTGTTTATGGGAAATTATAAACAAATTTTTGCAAAATTTGCTGTTTATGGGAAATTTTAAACAAATTTTTGCAAGATTTGCTTTTTATAGGAAACTTTACAAAAATTTACTGTTTATAGGAAACTTTAAACAAATTTTTGCAAAATATGTATGTTGTAAATTTTTCAAAAATTTGCTTCTTATGGAAAACTTTATAAAATTTTACGAAAGTTCGCATTTCACAGTTAATTTCAAAAACATTTTTTTTTTTTAAGAAAATTTTACTTTTAACAAAAATTTTCTATTAACAGAATATTACAAACATTTGTTTTTTATAAAAAATTTTACGAAAATTTGATTTTTATAGTAAATTTTACAAACATTTTCGTTTTTAAAAGTTTACGAAAATTCGCTATTCACAGTTAATTTAAAAAAAAAAGTTTCTTATTGGAAATTTTAAACAAATTTTTGCAGAATATGCTTTTTATAAGAAATTTTACGATAATTTGCTTTTTATAGGAAGTTTAACAATAATTTGCTTTTTAAAGAAAATTTTGCAAAAATTTGCCCTTTATGGGAAACTTTATGAAAATTTGCTGTTAAAAAAAATTGTTTTTTATAGCAAGTTTTACGAAAATTTACATTTTACAATATTTTACGAAATTCGCTTCTTACAGTAAGTTTTAAGAAAAATTTCTGTTTATAGGAAATTATAAACAAATTTTTGCGAAATTTGCTGTTTATAGGAAATTTTACAAAAATTTGTTTTTTATAGGAAATTTTACAAAAATTTGCTTTCAATAGGAAATTTTACAAAAATTTGTTTTTTATAGGAAATTTTACAAAAATTTGCTTTTTATAATTAATTTTACATAAATTGACTCTTTATAAACAATTTTACGAAAATTTGATTTTGATAGTTAATTTTACGAAAGTTCGCATTTTACGGTTAATTTCAAGTACCTTTTCTGTTGTTAGGAAATATTTCTTTTAACAAAAATTTCCTATTAACAGAATATTACAAAAGTTTGTTGTTTATAAAAAATTTTACGAAAATTTCCTTTCACAAAATTTTACGAAAATTCGCTTTTCACAGTTAATTTTAAGAAAAATTTCTGTTATTGGAAAATTTAAAAAAATTTGCTTTTTATGGAAAATTTTATGATTATTTGCTTTATAGGAAATATTTACAAAAAAAATGCTATTTATAGGAAATTTTACAAAAGTTGGCTTTTTATAGAAAATTTAACGAAAGTTTGCTTTCGTTGGAAAGATTTTGCTTTGTATAGGAAATTTAACAAAAACTTTCTGGCTTTAAAAACTTTGCGAAAATGTTTTTTATAAAGAATTTTTACGAGAAGTACAAGTAAAAATTTCTATTTATAGAAAATTTAACGAAAATTTCAATGTTTTAAAGACCAACCCAGCAATAAATTTCAGTGTTTTTATCAGGAATAACAATTAGAAATCAAGCACGACAAACAAAATCTTGTTAACTAAAAACTTTGTATTCCCAAAAATGACTTTGGTTTTAAAGAAATTTTATAAAAGTTTGCTATTAAAAATTTACTATTGACAGGAAATTTTACAAAAAATTTATAAAATAAATATAAAACTTCAAAAGATTTTGTTATTCGTGCTTAATTCCCAGTTTTTATTATTGATAAAAACACTTGAAATTTATTGTTGATGGGATAAGCTATTCCTATGCGCATTTCACTGGTTGCTTAGGCCAGATCATCAGGAAACTTCATCCATAAAGATTTTAGAAAAACTAAAGATATTAAACCAAATAAAACTGTTAAGCGTATAAGACTTATAGCAACAGTTCTACTTAAATATAAATATAAAACATTTTTCTGTTTGTGGCTTTAAAAATAATGAACCAAATGTCCCTCCCGCCTTAAACTTATGGCATACAACAGTTGCAACTACTGAGTGGATGTGGCAGCAGCAGCTGCTGCTGATTGTCGTATCTTGATGAAAAAAAAACCAACAATAACAACCACCGCTGATACGAATACAATACAACTGTCTGCTTCGTCCAGCCAACAGAGCAACAACTACAAATTATTCTTCTATTTGTAAAGATGATGATAAAATTGGCGTTATTTTTATTTTTCTATCTATTATTGATGTTGTAGTTGTTGCCGGCAATAAGTAATCAAGATTGTGTAACAAATTTGCTAAATAACAAAACATTGGAAATGAAATGAAAGCAACTACTAAAAGTATTTGCAAAAGCAACAAAACAGACAAATACAATGGCAAATAAACAAGCAAACCAACAACACATTTTGTGTAGACAACAATTGTTGTTTGGGTAAATAATTCGACATCAGGAACAAAAACCAAAACAACAACTACTACAACAAATGTCAGCCACAATGAAAACATTAAATGAAAACCATTCCATTCCAGAGTTGTATTTCTCTAACCAACCTTAAAAAAACAAGAGGAAAAATTAAGGAAAAATATGCCCTTAACATCAGCATCGTTTTATTATCAGTGATGATGTGATTACAAGCACCGACCAACAATTGTCATTTAACTATTATGCAGAGAGGGAAGGGAAACGTAGGAATTATATTGCCACAGAAAAAAGTGATGCACATAGTGCTTAAAAAAAACTTATGATATAAATTCTGAAGAAAATTTCATGAGTTTTTTTTTAATTGTCTGCCAACAGCAATTTATAAACCAAACATTAATGAAGCCTGTTCTAAGATTTAATCTATCTTAACATTTCAATATTTCATTATATATAGAGCACGCAGCCCTAGCAGCATTCGTTGCATTCGTAGCAATTTTTTTTTTTACAGACTTTCCAAGTTCGCAGTCGTTTTCAATGGAAAACAAAACTAAAGCGTGTTGTTATCTGACGCTTTTTTGAAGTTTTAAGGCGTAACCACATGAAAATAATTGGGCTTCAATATCACGACTACGGCTACTATTGGACACAGATTAAACGCTAGAACTCAGGCCGGAAAGAAAGCCTTTTAAGCCCTGCTTGAGCCATTGGGATCATCAATTTTGATGGAGAAAATTTTAAAAGACTATTATGAGGCCATGTATGACTTACGCTAATGAAACGTGGGGAATACGGAAATAAGACGAAAGAACAATAAATGTATTTGAATAAAAAATTTTGAAAGGCCACCATACACTTATCTAATTATTTATCAAGCGCTATGGTAGTATTAGTAAAAACGTGATTGCATGTGTGACACCGACAACGCTTGATGGAAAAATCAAAACAATTCAGGTCACTCGTGTACGTGAATTCGTATTGATGTCAAGCATTTTGATAGTGTATGGTGCTCTCAAGAAGAATTTTGGGCCCAATAAAAATGAATGATTGCACTTTTCGACAACGTAACAGCAACGAGTGTATTGATGAACTTAAAAACTTTGGAGCAGCAAACATCATAAGACTACAAAGACTACAGTCGGAAGAACATATTGTTCGAATGGAAGAAAATAAAATTAATAAAAAAAAAATAATTTCGGGAAAACTATATATGTAGCTCAACAAATTATTGTCGTCCAAATAGACCTTGGAAAATCAAAGTTAATGACGATGTAAAGTTGCTAAATATTATTAACTTGACGACAAGCAAAGCGAGGAACCGAGCCAACTGGAAGCTTATATTGAGAGAGGCCAAGGTCAAAGTAGGACTGTCGAGACAATTTCGCGAAGATATTAATTTTCTAAATTTTAATTTTGTTCGATTTTACCGTTTCTTATTTTTCTTGATAAATTACCTTTTGTTTTTGAAAAATTATAAAACTAACCGTTGCAAATTAAACGTTTTTATTTTATTCCCTTTTAAGCGGGTTTTAAAGGCATTTTGTTTCTAAAAAAAAAACGATTTTCGAAAATTTCAGCAAACTGGTTTTGGAGTCTTTATATCTTTATCATTATATTTTTTTAGCGACTTAAGTTATTTCACAAATTTGTTTATAAATTTTTTGCGATTTTCCAATAATCCTATAAGCGTTTTTTAAGTTTTTTATTCATCGTATTTAATATTTCTTTAATTTTCTTTGTTAAAAAGATCTTAAATTTTAATTTTTTTTTTAAAATTCTAATTTACCAGCTTTTTATTTTTGTTTTTATTTAACGATTTTACTAAATTTTTTTAAATATTGATGAGCTTAAGAGTTTTTCTATTCGATTTATTAGTGAAATATGGATTCAGTCAGTATAATTTCTTTTTTCATTCTTGTTTCAGGGATTTTTTTTATTTTAGCGTTTTTAATACAAGTGCTTTTAATTGGATTTTAATCAAGATGCATTATTTACAAGGTTTAACTATTATTTTTAAAGATTTTTAAGTTTAAATATTTTATATTATATTAAGGTGATTTTTATTATTTCCCAGCTCTCTCTTTAAATTAGCTATTCTCAGCCATTTTTTTAGACCCTAAACTTTTTTAAAATCTTATTGTTTTTTAGTAAATTTAATGATTTGTTTTCTTTTCGACATTATCTGAGATAAAACACTCTCGGTTTTTTTTAAACGAAATTTTGAAGGTTTTTTTCTCATCTCGATAAAAGAAATATGTAGAAACTCTTAATACAATAGCGAAAACAACCAACAACATTATAATTTGCTAAAAATGAACAAGAGTGTGATATTTTAAATCCTTTGAACTCTCTAATTGCGAAGCACAATACAATTCCTTAAGTTCGCGATGGAACTTACAATATGGAAAAACAAATTTGGTTTGTGATAGTTATTCAACAACCCATAGTGCATTATGAAAACAAAGAACACACACTCTATAAATTGCTTCATGTATTAGTGTTATCCTCTCACATCTCCTAGCAACGATACTCTATAATCTGCTAGCATTTTAAGATTATCTCAAATGGCCATCTTGTTTAAGGAAAAGTCTTTCCCAAAAGGGAAAAATATACAAACACACAAAATCCAAAAACAAAATATTCTATACTTTTTATATTTTGCAACAAAAATTCTTGGGCATCATACGGGTTTTAGAAATCACATTTCATTTTCAGCATTTACTTTTATATTAGTCTTTTGTTGCCATCAAAATGTCTGTCCATCCGTCTATTTGTCTGTCCGAGTGTTTTCTATCTATTCAGTTTCTCCTGGTTTGCTTTCCTGGTAGATAAACACACTCTCAGGACGATTTGTTGAAACACTGTGTAGAAGCGAATGAATGAATGACTGGATGGGCTCAGCTGTGTTGTTGTGAAAAGTACAAAACATTTAACTTCAACCGGATGTACAGATGCACAAATTTTGCAATCATGCCATTTGTTATTTCCGCTTTGATGCAAAATGAATGGGCAACATTTTTTTTTTTTTTTTTTGTAAATGTTTGATACAAATAAATAAATCAATTTGATATTTGATGACAGTTTTGTAGCAAAAATAAATAAACAAATAATTCTTTTTTTTTTGTAATAAAAGCTCAGCAGTGGCAGCGGAATGAAAACAAACCATTTGTGAATATTTTGGGAAATGGTTGCAAAACAAATAATTATTTGTGAGATTTATTAATTTCTTAAGTTTATTTGAAAATAAAAAAAAAATTTAAAAGTGAAAAATTCATAATTTAGAAGTTTATTTTTATGTATGTGTATTCCATCAAAATTCTAGAAATCTTAATTTACTTCATTATGCACATGTGCATTGAAAGGATATTGAAGTTTTTTGTTCATCATCTCAATATTAATTTTTAACATTCAAATTGCTTAAAAATATTTTTTCAGATGATTCAGTAATAATCATCATCATCGTCAACATCCTTCATTTTCATGTTGACTGCATAGATTTGTGGTTGTAATAGAAGGACATCCGTTTAATAAACCAACTGCAAATGTATGTTTGTTTGTTTGTGATTTTATAACTGTGTGTTGGTATTTGAAAGAGAGTGTGAAAGTAATCACATTAAAATGGTAGAGAAATCATTTTGATTAAATTACCGTCGTACTTCCGGTATTGTTTGTGTGGTTGCCAAATCTAACAACATTTTCTTTTGCATACGTTTAGGAGTCAATCGCATTTCCAAGTAAAAAGACCATGCGAACTATAAATGTGGGACAAAAAACTGACAACATACACACTTACCCATATTATTGACTTTCATTTACATGAAAAAGAAAGCACAAGGTAACAGGTTTGATTTAAAAAAAAGCAGCTTAAATTTTAAAACTATATTTTTAAAGAAGATTTATTGCGACCCAGTTAAAAGAGTGACCAACCTATCGATTTTTAATCAATTATTATATTGATAACTTAAAATTTCAAATATGACACAAAACTTGTTGAAAGTTTTGATTTATTTTGGAAATAAGAACCCATCAATCAATTTCTTAGGAAATTCCAAGAAATGCTACAAGGAGTGACTAGTATTAAAACTATAAAAAAGACATTGATCTAGAAAGGTTTTTTGTGTAAAAAATATTTTTTGTCCTAAAAGAGATTTTTGGTTTAAAAAGCACTGCTTAAAAAGCACATTGCAATACATCTATTTTTTGTATAAAAAGTACATTGTGTCCTAAAAGAGTCTTTGGGTTTAAAAAGTCACTTTTTTATTAAGTAAGTCAGGTTACTTTTTTAAACTCAGTTTTGAAATAACAATCATATTTAAGTACCGTAAGCAACTATATATTTTCTATAAAAGGAAATGGAGAAATGAAAGCATTTTTCTATCCAGAAAGTAATCAGGACTGGAGTTTTCCAATCTTGACCACGTTCTAGAGTTCCTTTAAGAGAAAACCTATTTTTCATTAGTTCTCTACAGCAAGATCCTTATATAACTAAAGAAGTTTATGCGTTTAAGCCGTCAAAAAAATGTAGAACGAAAATCTAAAAAAAAAAACATCATACATTTTAGGACATGTAAAAAACCCTTCATTTAATTTGATAACAAGCAAACAAATTTTTATTCGCTAAAAAGCACTTAAATAAACTTTTAAATTTTTGGGTATAGATTGCATTCCTCGGATGAGAGTAAATATTGTATTTCTGGAAAAAAAAAAACGTAGTCGATTTGTAACGAGAAAACATGGCTTAGTACTAGATAAAGTCAATCATGGGGTATAAATGTTTTGGTTTGGAAATTTATAGCGACAAATGGGAAGGTAATCTGGAGTTAATTGAGTCCACTATGGACAAGACAGCATCTCTCGATATTTTGGAGCGAAATTTTCATCAGCATGTCATACCGTCTAAAAATAAGTTTATGAAAGTTAAACAAACTGAATGGTGGAATTTATCACTTGAGGACATCATAAAATTGGTGCATTTCATGGAAAAAATTGGATTATAAATAAAATACGCTTTAACAATATCATTCTATTGTGTCTACTTTTTGGTAGTGAAACGGTTGCTTTAAAATTTTTTTTTTTCATATGTGTTCAATACTAAATTAAAAATTATTTTGCTTCTACTAAAAATTTTAAAATTTTTAGTTATGCCCTCTTGCTGATTAAGTGCGAAATGTACATTAGTGTGTCCCAAAAAAATTTTTTTTGGGGCTCAAGCATAATTTAAAAGCTTATAGAGTAAAGTTTTTTTTTAAGATTTTTCGGAAGAGGTTTAGAGGTCGCTCAAGTCGAATTTATGCCAAAAATCGGGTCTGCCGGTCTTTTTTTAAGTTTTTTTCAAAACTTTGTCAAAAACCACGATTTTCTTCACTTTTAAGGAAATATTTCAAAAGAAAAATGTCCAAGCTTTATTTTGGTGTACAAAGACTACAGGTTTTTGCAATGCGTTTGCTCATTTATGCACCCTACATTAAAATGTTTCGTAATTTTTCCATAAATTTTGAAAATAACGCTTTATAACTTTTAAAATCTTTATCAAAATGAAACAAACCAACAATGCAGTTTGAAAGAACAAGTTATTCTAAATAACTTAAAAACAAAGAAAAAACCGTTCCTGAGTTATACCGGTTTTCAGCTTTGTACCCAGTTTATGATATTATTACTCATACCCAACAAGCAATTAAAAATCAAACTTTTGTGTTTGATTAGCTTAAAAATCATTTATTGGGGTTCATACGATGTAGCTCTATGATCTGCAATAAATTCGGAAAGTCAGTTTCAGAAGTTGCGACATTGATGTAAGCGCTATCCATTGCCAATACGTTAAAATATGAGCAATTTTATTAAAGGCCAGCTTGAAGACATGAAACCGAGAGAAGACTATAAAGAATTGTTTCATCAGTCTTATTTTTTGGGTGATAGATCTAAGCCTTATCCAATATTAAAAGTTTCAGGGGCTGTTAATTGGGCTTGCTGGAGGAAGAAAATTATATATTCCTTAAAAATATTGATTTTTTGAAACCAGGGACAATAAAAAATTAATGCCTTGCTAGAATTTAGTTAATTTATTTTAAGAAAAAATATTAAAAATTGGTTCCTGTGTCAATGCCCTCGACATACTCTTCTCAATAATCTCAAAAGCGGTTGGATAGCTACAAAATTATTAATGTAGCAGTTGCACGCGCTACGTTAAAAACATTTATAGATCACTAGTGGTACTTTACCCCAAAATTGACTACCTTGGCCTTTTTTTGATAAACATATCGATACCAAAACATTGAGTTGAATTGCAAAAACTCTACATACGTCAAGTAGCGATGTAGTAAATTTTAATAGAAGACAACCTTAAAAATAAAAAAGTTCAAGGACTAATTTTCAAAACCAATCTTAATTTTATTTGCAGTATACAATATTTTAATTGAATTTTTAAAAACAGATCCAGAAAATTACGAAGCCAACAAGTCATTTAAAAATTTACAAGTATAAAGTAAATGATGTGGCAGAACGAGCTGTGGCTTTGCCTAACACTTCTGAAACTGATATTCAGAATTTATTGCAGGGCATATACTACGTCTTAATATCCCCAATAAATGATTTTAAAACAAAGCAAAACAAAACGTTTGATTTTAGTTTTTTTGTTGGGTATGCGTAATAATATTATAAACTGGGTACAAAGCTGAAAACCGGTATAACTCAGGAACGGTAAGAGCGAATTCAAAAATATTTATTTCTAAGTTATTTAGAATAAATTGAATTTTCAAACTGCGTTGTTCGTTTGTTTCATTTCCATAAAAATTTTAAAAGTTATATAGCTTTATTTACAAAACTTATGGAAAAATTACAAAAAAATGTAAAGCTGGGTACCTAAATGAGCAAATTCATTGCAAAAACTTATAGTTTCTGCACACAAAAATAAAGCTTGGACATTTTTCTTTTAAATTATTTCCTTAAAAGTGAAGAAAATCGTGGTTTTTGACAAAGTTATGAAGAAAACATAAAAAAGGCCAGCAGACCCGATTTTTGGCAAAAATTCGACTTGAGCGAATTCTAAACATCTTCCGAAAAATCGGAAAAAAAATCTCAAAAATACTTTACTCTATAAGCTTTTAAATTATGATTGAGCACCCATGAAAATTCAAAAAAACTCTAATGTACACAGAAGAAATTCTCCAAAATTGTTCACCAATTAAAGCATTAATCAAAAACATAATCAGTTTTAATTAAAAATTTAATCAAGTGAATTAAACTTTTAATCAAGTGAATTGAACGTTTAATTAATACTATTAACTGGTTTAATTGATACTATTTATTTGTTTACTGATGCAAATTTAATTAATTTTTTAATTAATATCACAAATTTTTTAATTGAAATCAATTTTTATTTTTTTCTGTGTATATATGTAAGTATTGTTTAAAAGGCTGACAAAATATTTATAACTAAAAATAAATTTTGGGCTTAATAACATTTTTAAGCCTAAAATCTATTTTTCGTTGCGTCAATTTCTTGAAATATTTAAGGTGTATTTGTTGTGTACAAGGACTTTTTCTGCCTAGTGTATGTGATTAAAATATATGATAGTCTAGGTCCCATCGTAACTGGGGCCTTCGGATTTCAACATTAATATGGACACGCCCTAGACGAATGTAGGGACACATCTTAGAATATTTCACTTTTTAGTGCTAAGTCCTCCAAGTAAATTTTAATTCACGAAGGGCGTTGTTTCGAGGTAACGACAGATGGCAGCTCGATTATCCTAGGACCTGCTACAGCAGACCAATTATCTACTTAGCCGGAACAACAACCGATTACCAAAACTGATACAAGGCAAAATAACAATATTGAATGGATCGATTCTCCACGAACTAAAACAATGAAATATTACATGTGTATGTGTAAGACAAACACTTAAATTTAAAAAGCATGCAAAACATTTGCAAAATTTAAAACTTGGCCAAAACTTACTCCAAATGAAGATGCGGCACATCAGCTAAGAGGATTAAAAGATTATTATAAAAATCCAATTAAACGAGAAAATTCCACAATATAAACCAATAATTCAAACAAGTCTAACAAAACTTTTTCTTTATTATACAATAATAAAAAATAAAAAAAATAAGAAAAAAGAAACTGAAATAACTTTTTAGTAAATTATACGAGTTAAAAGTTCTTTTAAATTTTCAAAATTTTGCAGTTTTAATTCTCCAAACTTCCTTAATTTATCTATAATAATTATTGCAGAATTGTTAAGAGTATTGAGTCGTTCCGTCTGTCTGTTTTGGTGGTGATGGTGTTGTTGCTTGAAAGAGTGGCATTCTTTTTAAAATTCATTTTCTCTCTCTCAACTTGCATGTGTTTATGACTTCAAACAAAATTGTGTTTTTTTTTTTTCTTCTTAAACTTAAGTGTTTAACAATTGGAAATAAAATAGAGAAAATAAAATGAAAAAGAAATAATATATAGTGTAATATTGGTAAGTTGGCTGGTTAACTTTTCTACTACTCAGTCGTATATTGGCACCCACTTGAAAATTCATTGCATTTTGTTTTTGCTTTCTATTTTTTTTTTATAAATATTTTCTACTTCTGCTATTATTTGTAGCTTAAAACTTTGTTATTTGTATATGTGTGGTTATAATGTATGTACATATATGTATATATAAATGTGTGTGTGTGTGATTGTGCATAGAGAGAATATTGGTTTTGAAAAGTTCTATAACAACTATAAGTTTATGTATATTGGCGTTTATATTGAAATTGTTCAGCGGTTTGCAAATCGAAATCAACATTTCGCATTGTAGCAATTTTAAATAAAAATAAATATATAACAATTTGAAATGAATTGAAAAATGTTCTCAAACACACACAACCACTCACACATTCTTATTTTACTGTTGAATTTAAACTATAAAAGTATGAATTTCCTGTTTCTTCCCTTTCTCGTTCACATTCATGCGAACACAAACAGTCTTTTTGGATCTCTCTCTACATTTGAAAATTGTTCATATATGAACGATATTTGAATTTGGTTGGTTGGAAGTAGTTATTGTTGCTGTAACAACAAGATTTGAAGCTGCAACAATTGTAGCGATTTCATGCTGCCTTTACTTCAACTGATACTTACTTCTAGAGCATTCATTGTAATGCGGCTGCCGCTTGAACTCTGTTGCTATTGCTGCCTTTGCGAAAATTTATTGTTACATTTGTTGCAGTCAAAAGTGTGGAAAAATAAAAAAAAAGTTTTTGCATCAAAACTTTATCACTTGTATATGAATATTGGCTGGTTGTTTGGTTAGAAAACTCTGCAACTTTTTCTCTCTTGTGCCCCCAAACCCCGCTCTAGCTAAAGTTTTTTCTTAGATGTTACAAAACAGTTTGGAAAATTTCATCTTTGAATTTTGTGTTTGCTCCCGGAATGAAAAAGTTTGGTCGCTGCCTAAAAATTAAGTAACCGCGTTTATAGGCAATACATTTTACATGTTTACTCAGTTATTCATTCGTTCATTCACTTGTTTTGCATATTTATTTGAATGAAGAGCGAGAAAAAAGGAAACACAAAGTTTTCTTCTGCTACATATATATATATATAAGAATTTAGATATATGATTGTATTTAATTTTGAATAAGATTTTTTACACTGCGAGTGAAATAGATTAGGGCTTACAGATTTGCTATAGAATGATTAAATTTTTAGATTTTTGTGACTTATAATAACAAAAGTTTTTCTGGCTTCAACGTTCAAGTTTTGGCGAATAGTTTTCTAAATACGATTTAGTGCCTGTTCATTTATTTTCGAGCTAAGAGTTCGTTCGCCTAACCAACATTTAAAACAAAAACCAATTATAAGCTGTTGTTTTTACTTTACATGTAGGTTAAAATTCCCAAACGAAAATTTGTATTTTAGTTTCTAAACAGGCAGTTAAGTTTATCAAAAAAAATCGGTTTTTAGTTCTTTTTTTTGCTAGCGAGTTTTTTAATCTCAGTAGTTTTTCTTAATTTTCGAGGATGAAACTTAAAAAAGTTTTTAAACAACGATTTAGTGTTTTTTTATATAACACACAGTGGGACATTTAAAAAAAATGGAAATAATTCTGGATTTTATAAGCCGTCGATTGGAAGGACAAAAGAGGTGGCAATTGGAAGGCCAAAGAGGTGGCAATTGGAAGAACATGAGAGGTGGCAGTTGGAAGGACATAAGAGGTGGCAATTAAGGAGTTGAATTGAAGTTTAAGTTTTGAATTTGGGGTCTACAGACCTATCGAAGGGGGCTCCCAAACATGGAACCTCGGGTTATACAAAAGAAATATTTTTTTTATATTTATTAATTTAATCTTCATACAAAACACCATGTTCTAACAATAATTAATAGAATCTCAATATAATTTTAAAGTTTACGTCCTGATAATGCCGGACGAAAGTTCTCCTAATCACGGTTCCCGTTCACATGGTGCATGGTGATCTTCTTGATCGGATAATGCTGCAGAATCTCTTCTTTTTAGAAAGAGAACTGATTAAACAAATTAAAAACATTCCTGAATTATTTGCCTATAACAAGAAATAACACCATACAATTGTATGAAGACCGTTTCATAGTTTAGAAAGAGTCCCATATTGGATCCACTTTTCACCAGAAATAAAGAAACGAAAAATTCATTATCAAGAAACTGCTAAAAATTGTTCTTTTTTAATAATAAGATTTCTCTATGATGTGCTTAATTCCCAATTTTTCTGGTTTTCACTGGTTGCTTAGGCCAGATCAGCTAAAAATATTATGCAAATAAAACTGTAAAGCGAATAAGAATTATAAACACTCAAAATTCTACTTGTAACAATATTCGTTTCTTTTTTTATTTTGCTACAGCGATAGAACTATAACAATTAAGAAAGTGTAGTCGGTCAACCCCGACAATTTGGTAACCTGTACCACAGTGTAAAATGAAACACTTTCGAGGTTGTACCCTATTTGGGACCCATGCCAATTATGGACTTAGTAAAAGAAAATTATATTATGAGGTTAAGATTCACATAAGAGTTATGTGTCCCGAATATTATTTCTATGGTCAACCTATGGTCAACCTTGGACCAACCAGTACAAAATTTTACCATGACATAGTAGCTATTACGAAAGTTATCGTTTTCAAATATTTCAATATATCAATAACAACATTTATAATAATGTTATGGCATTTTCGATGTTTGAAACATTGCACAGTGGTGAATTCCGGCCAAAATCAATTACTTCTTTATTTATTTACGTAAATGGCTGAAATTTGGTATCCAACTTAAGAATAGCATGTTTGATCCCTAGGTAATGATCATTTGTAGCGATTATTTTAATAGTTTGTGGAATATCTATATATGCTCACATATTTTTGCATTGGTACAAAATAAATTAGTTCATAAGTACGATTTTGTTCATTAGGGAGAGTTATCATTTTTTACCCATGTAATGTAAAATTATTTTATTTGATTTTTGACGCTTGTTTTAATTTTTTTTCCTTATTTTCTTTTGTTTGACGTTATATGGGCTTAAAAATTAAGAACAAAATTTCTAATGACTATACCTTGTAATTATTCTACCATGGTTCAGCGTAATTGTAATCTTAAGCCTTCACCATTTCCCATCTTTCTGCTCCGAACGCACTGTTTATTTTTATAAGGGCCATCAAAGAATAAAGCCAGTTTTTGATACCCTGTTCTAAAGTGTGAAGGTGGTCAACTTGAATGAAACAAATGGTAGTCGAACGGGACAAGCGAGAGAGGCTTAGTAAACATTTTTCACGGACAGTTTCCCCTAAAATCATTCAATTGTAGCCACACATCTTTTCAGAGAATTCCTTTCTTTATAAAAATGATTTATTGAAAATTAAATTCAATAAACTTTAGCCTGATTAAAATATTAAAATTTGGATCAAAACCCATTAAATAGTTCAATTAAATAATCACAATACTAATTATTGTTAACAGCTAAGGCACAAGCTCTGTGACAGTTGAAATTACAGTGGTGCCTTAAAAGGTCAACAAGAAAAATAAAGACAAAAATAAGAAAATCAGAAAAACGTCTTTGGACTTCAAGAAGATATCTTGACAAAAAGTACGAAACAACAGAAGTAAGGAAGAACATGTAAATCAATTTAAATCAATAATCATTCAAAACAAATTTCGATCTACCAAAAATAAAAAATGCCATTTGATTTAAAGATTGATGTATGACTATTGACTGCCAGCCGTCGTCAATGGCAGTGAGTGTTAAACGGCAAGCCCCTCTGAAGAGATTGTGTGGTTACGATTGAAACGTGGGGGCAACCTGTCCGTGAAAACCTGGGTTCGATTCCCAGCTCAGTCAAGAATAAAAAATTATGTATAAATTTTAATTAATTTCATGTTGTAAAATTCATATCTTCATAAAAATATTTTAATGAAAATTAAATTCAATGAACTTGAAATTATTTAAATTTGGATTAAAAGTTATTTGTTTTTTTTGATTTTTGTGATTCTTCTGCTAGAAACTATCAAAATAACCCACAGTGTTTTACAAAAATCATTTTTTCAATTCCTTAGCAATCTTTTTCTTTTATTCGAAAAGAATAACCATAAAAATTTCCGTTACTTTCCCAGACATCTTTCTTCGGTTTTTTTTCTTGATTGAATTCGAATTGAATTCATTCCCAATTAAAATTTTATTTTACTGCATTAAACATCTTGGCCATTATTACGGTTTGTTATATAAAATTTTTCATGCACAATTACAAGTTTTTCGTCGACTTTTTTTTTTGTTTTTTTATGGTTCATTTTCATTAAGTTGAATTTTCAATTACGTCGATAGTGTAACAATGCATTTATGATTTTACTTCCTATTTCCGTTATTGATGGATGGTTTGTTGTTACAGGGGAGATAGAGAGAGAGAGAGAGAGAGAGAGAGAAAGAGATGTGGTGCAGCTGTGAAAGGAAATGCGGTGAAGCTTTAATAATATTTTGCTTATTGGCGCCTTCGTCATTTGGTTAAACTTAGTTGGAAGGCCAAAAAGTTGGTTTTATGAGATGAGATCCAAAGAGGAAGGTAAATGATTATGATTGTTATACACTTGAAGAAACTTGCAAATTATACATTTTTCCAATCAATCCAATCAGGCTGATTATTTTCAAGTGCAAAAGCTTCACTAACATGGGATTTGGTAACACTTATGACAGATAGACATACTTACAAACACCTTCAACCTCAACCTCAACCTCAAAAAAAGCCAGCCAAAGGCCATCAATTCAATACTGATTGAGGAAGTTTTCTCTTCTTCTTTTTTTGATTATTATTGACATGTCAGGGTAAAGTTTTGGGGCAAAATGTTTTTTGTTTCTTTATATAAAGATTATAATTTAAAGAAACGGCAAAATAGTTGTTGTTTGCAGTTAAAGAAAAACTACTTTAAGAAATAAAAATTTTTTAGAAATATTTGATCAAATTTCTGTTTATAAATAAAACTTTTTTACAACATATTAATTTATACAGTTTATTTTTAATTTAAACATTTTAAAGTACATAAATATTTTCTAGACTTTTGTAATTACAATCAATATTATTTTATTTTTCAATACTAACCCATTGTGGGATCTTGCTATTATGTCAGCAAATATTTGTTTAATGTTAACATACAAACATATTTATTATTTTTTTGTTTATGCAAAACTAAAATATAGATTTTTACATTTGTTTGCTTGTATGTATTTAAAAATTTACTATACCACAACTATAAATATTAAAACCAAAAAAAAAAAAAAACATCATATGTATTTATTTAGAAAAATATAAATATGTTTGTGCAATAACTGAACTGAGGTAATATAACTAAACAGCTTACATGTTTATCTATAACCACAACATAAGAAAAACAAGCAAGAAAGTGTAGTATAAATACAGGGAAATTTTTGATTGTACTCTGTCTGGAACCCATAGCAAATCATGGACCTAGCAAAGCAATATTATGTTATGAGGTTTAGATACACATAAGAGTTCTTAGTGCAGAATATTATTTAAATAGCAAAGCAAATTTGAGATTTGTTCACCTTAAAGTGATTTTGAAGAGGGAATTTATATCAGTACAAAATTTTAACAAGACATCGTTACTATTATTAAAGTTATCGTTGCTAAAGTTTATATCAATACCAACATTTATCAGGAAGTTATGACACTTAAAGTTATTTCCATGAGTGATATTTAAATGGAATGAAATGAAAAAAAAAATTATAAGACTATTAGGCAGCAGTGAGAATTTTTTTGTCCAAATTTTATCTAAATACCTACATAACGAGACGTTTTTTGGCCATAAAGACTCCATTACGGATACAATATTGTATAGGGGCTACGTCAAATTATGGATCGATTCTCATTATTTTGAATAGGGTTCCTCCTTATGGCAATTACCACATTTCATCTAACTAAATATCACCAAATTGTGACCTGTTCTTTGCGCTCAAAATTTACGTGGACGGATTACCAGCCAGCCTTGTGCCAGGCCTGCTATGCAGAGAAGTTTTACTTAGCGATTCTGGATCTTTAAATTTGAGATCAGGAAATTCCGGCTGTTGTTATTCGGCTATATGGCCTCAACCCAAAAAAGTATTTTTCTGTTCAAAGCTACATTATTAGAGTTGTTTAATAAAAATTTTAAAATGAAATTTGTTAAGATTTTTTCGGCTTTTACGCCATTTTTAAATTGAATATTCATTTTTATTTCGATGAACTGTTTTTGGGAGTTTTTTTTTAATAATTTCTTTGGGAGTTATTCCATTATGAAATTTTGCTCAAAAGTTGGGATTTGTTTCATTTTTTATGTTATTTAATTTATTCCATTGGGGGTTATTGCACTGGATCTTATTACAACTGAAACTTATTTCGAGGAGCCAATTAAGAGAAGGGATCTTTGCTGTTAGAAAAACTTAATTGAACCAAATTTATTGTAATTTTTTAGCGTTTTAAGGCTGCTTTATATAGAAACTATGATGAGCTATTAACCGATTCTAACAAAACTGCATAAAGTTATTTCAATGGACCGATCATTACATAACCTGTCAGCGTAACTTCTAG
The DNA here is from genome assembly GCA_963931875.1 of Pollenia griseotomentosa. NCBI lineage: Eukaryota > Metazoa > Arthropoda > Insecta > Diptera > Polleniidae > Pollenia > Pollenia griseotomentosa. Next base: position 15,405,105 of record OZ007564.1, read on the forward strand.
TCTTGTGAAACCATGACAGACCTAATTAAACTGAAAACCGACACTATCTTTTTTCGTACGTCAACAGAGTGACGGCTAAAAAAGCTTAAACACCAAAAAAACACTAATATGTGAAAAACATTAGCTCCATTTTATGCATTGGACAAAACAGAACCTTCGTACGAATGTTGGTTTAATTAACTGTATTTAAATTAAATTCTTTTTGTCGCTTAAGCTTTTATTGCGGCCAAGACTCGAAATATAAAATTTTTGTAAAATATCTTTTGAATAGATAGTCCTCTTTTATGAAAAAAAATTTCGCAAAAACAACTCTTAATATCAAATTCTGCAAAATTTCTTACAATATGCTTATGGGCCATGTCACAGAGTACAATTCCGTTCGGAATGATTCCGTTCGGAATTGAAGAAAACATATTTGTTTGTTGATGGAAAGTGTATTTTGATAGTTTTATGGCCTTTCAGATACAGACAACTCCCCTACCGTTCATGAAAACAAAAATGGTTTCATTCCGAAACATTTTTTCGTCATTTTCTAAAGCACCAAAATACGGAATGAATTCCGTTTCCGAACGGAATTGTACTCTGTGACATGGCTGTATATTCTTGAACAATTCGATAAAAAAAAAATTTTAAGTTTCCAAAAAAAAAAAACAATATTTACTAACTAATATGCATGTGGCAGTGTAAATAAAACTGAACTGGCAAAATAAAATAAAGTAATTTTTTTTTTTTATTTTTGTTTTTTCTTTTTCCACTTACAACTACATTTAGAGTTGACAGAAAATCAACCAATTGTAGCCGGGACTGTAAGAAAAGATAAGCTCACTGTTTATTGTTGTTGTTTTTGTTTAAGCTTTAATATTGTTACAAGTAAAACTGTGGCTTATAATTCTAATTCGCTTAACAGTTTTATATGTGTAATATCTTTAGTTTTTCTAAAATCTTTGGATGAAGTTTCCTGACGATCTGGCCTAAGCAACCAGTGAAATGCGCCTATGAATAGCTTATCCCTTCAACAATAAATTTCAGTTTATCAATAGTATGAAATGGGAATGTAGTACATTTAAACGAAACCTTCTTAATTAGAAAATTTTTGAATCCCAAGAAAAACTCTGATAAAAACCTTTAATATTTACTGCCGTATTCATGAAAACATGTTTTATTTACAAAGTTTCGTGTGAGAAATTATATTGAAAACAAAAACAAGTTTTCCTATTTTATTGTTATTTTCAATATGATTTCCACTGTTGCCATTTTTTTAACACTTCCCGCCAAATCGGACTTCAAGCCGCAGGAAACCGCTAAATATTTTATTTAGCGGGAATTAAAAAAAAAACAACAAAAAGCTAAAGGATGTGCCGAATCTTTGATACAATACACCGTTACGGTTTCACGCGTACTTAAGTATTTTCCGGAAAAAAAGCTTTGTATGGCGCCAATGGTTAGTTATGGACCCATCGGCACGAAAGTTGACAGCGTAATTTACTGTCATATAAAATTGTGACAGACCAAAATTATTTTAATTATTATAAAATTTAAATAATTATTACAATAGCATTATTTGTTACATTTTTAGGCGTTCTTAGCTTTTCTCCGAGAGTGAGCTTTATATGGGGCCTATGGAAAATTATGGACTGATAATAACGAAAATTAACAGTGTGATTTCTAGTCATATAAAGCTGTAACAGAACAAATTTATTACAATAGCATTATTTTTTTTGGCTTTGGCCGTACTAAAGGTTTTTTGAGAGTGGGCTTTATATTGGGACCGATCTTCACGAAATTTAAAAGAATGATTTTTCGTAATATTTGTGCAAAATCTTATATCAATATGTGCATTCCGCCATTAGTTATGCTAGTTTTTGTAACAAAATAATAAATTTGTTTCACATTTTGATTTATAACTATTTTCCTACTGAACCGATTTCAGATTTCAAGCCAAAACTGCTTAGGGGAAAATGAGCTTGAACAGACGGACATGGCCAAATCGACTTAGTATTACTCAAGGACTCATATTATATTTACTTTATTGGGTCTTGGGTCTTACGTGAATATTTAAACAGTTTCACCCGGAATGGCAAACTTAGTATATCCTTCTCACAACTAGTTGTGGTGGAGGGTATAACAATTCCGTTATAAAAACGCAAAAATGTCTATAACATTTACGCTATTTTTGGCAATTATTTGCCGTTTTAAGCATTAGATAAAATTAGTTGGATGAAAGTAAGTTGGGATCTATCGAGAAAATTTAGATCAATACCTTACCTTTTGTTTCACATGCAGCCCTAACAAAATACTAACTAAATATCGAAAAAATGTTATATACAATCTTCAGGGCACTAAAACTGCAAAAGTAAGGAAAACCATAAACAAGCAGTTTTTAACCATAAAAACAAAAAAAAACTTAATAAGAAAAAGTATAAAACGTATTTTTTCCCGCGATTGACATTTCAAAAACGCTAGATTTAGCGGAAAAATCTCTAAATTGGTAACAGTGATGATTTCTCACATGAAATTTTTTTTTTTTCATTTTCTAAAAACAGGCAGTTAATAAAGGTTCACAAAGCTAACTTCCCGTTTGTAAAATTTATTAATCGTTTATGAATACGGAGGTTAGTCAGTTAGCCGATTGGTGCCCAATTACGTTACAAATTTTACCAAAATTGTTATCTAAACCATTCCAAAGTATGCTTCCTTTCTTCCTAAATGAAACCTTTTAACTTGCTTAAAAAAGATAATTTACAGAATAACACCATTAATGAACTTAAAGTAACAAAAACTTGAACAGACTAAAATGCATGTATTAACCATAAAATTTAACAACAGACTTCAAAATTAGTTTAACGAAATAAACGCCTAAAAGCATACTCCATTAAAAAAAAAACACACGAAATAAGTGCACATGAACAGACACAATTGAACTTGCGATGTTGCGGTAAAATTTCAAAGTTATTTTTAAACAAAAGGAAACACTTTAAACCGCACACATTGTGTCTGGTCATTAAAACTTTTTGGCAAGCACTTTTATTTAATTTCTAACAAGAATTTCGAAAAAAATGTTTCATATTGCAGTTAAAGAAAATGGTCTTGATTGTTGTTGGCAGTCCAAATAAAAAATATGTAAGCAACACATGACTGAACCGGAAATGAAACTTTAAAATAAAACTGGTATGTTGATAAGAAAACAAACCAACAAAAAATGACCGGAAATGGTTAATGCCAATGAAGCAATTATGGTTAGTGAAGAAAGAAAACGAAAAAAACTGAAATTTTAAGAAACCGATACAAAATTAAATACATTTTTCTTTTGAATTTTATTTAAATTTGATTAATATTTCACAGATGACCGCTTTCATTTTTAATTTTGATTATATTTTATAAAAAGTAATCAATGTACATTCTTTGCTTTTGTTGCATAAAACTTTCCACACGTCTGCCTACTTCGTTTGAAGGACTAAATAATTGAAAATAGAAATTCAAACAAATACTAAACTTGCAATACAAATGTTTGTTCATACATTTTTAAGATGAAGTGGCAGAGATGTGCAAGTGGGTGCAAAAGAACAATTTTTGAAGGTTAAATTTTCGTAAGGGGGTAAGGGGCTATTTAAAAGTCGTGTTTAAACAAGAAAAACACAGGAGGGAAACTAAAGGAGCAAAGTCTTTAGTGAGGGTGATCAAATATCTTCTACAAGAATTAGGAGAATATGTCATTTTCAAACATGATTATGCTGCAGACATAACACTTAAGGTATGTTCAAACCTAACAAATATTTGACGTAAAAATTCAAAAACAGCATGACCAGTAAATTGATCAAACTTTAGCTTTATGTTTAACAATTTTTTTATTTTTTTATTTACCTAACTTTATTTATAAGAGCATTATTGTATAATGTAATTAAGAAATTGTTAATTGATGTTTCATATAGCCAAGAGTTTTCCAAAAGCAAATAATTTTTTAATAAAACTAGTGGTTACGTGTAGGACGTCAAATATTTAAAAGGTGTAAACATAGCTTTATAAACAAAGAGATGAGTTTGTATATTTCAAAAAGTAATAACTTCTTCCTTTAGAACACGTAGGCGCCAACAACTAGTTTTTAAGAAACTGAAAATAACCTAATTACTTTTTAAATATGGGCGACTCTCTGAAAGGTGTAGAGACATTTTTTGAAAAAATGTATAACTACAAGTAGTTGCAACAGCAATTTGTAAATTTAGTTTCTTTATATAAGTTAACACTAAAGGCTCAGTTAGTTGATAGTAACTGTAACTTAACCTTAACGTAAAAAAGTAAAACCAATCTATTTCTTACAGATTAAAACGTAACATCTAACTGCTAATAGTGTTTGTGTAGAAAATCATTAAAAAATAACGTTTTCCAGTTTGTCATCTTTCGAACACTGAAATAATATTGTTTTTATCAAACTCAACAAAAGATGAGAATATTTAATTCCGTTCGGTTTTTTTTTTAATCCACAAACTTCATTGTGTTCGGTTCGGCTCATTAATGCTCGTCCCTTTTGGCTGGTTAAAAAAAAAATTAAACATTTAAAAAAAAAAGTACACACACGAAAAAAACAAAAAGCCAGCAAAATAATTATACACAAACAAAACATATATATAATACACACACGTGCTGCGGTCTGTGCTAAAATTTTTTGTTTGTTCATTTCTCAATTTAAAAAAAGAAACATTATAGAACATTAAAATATAATGTTTTTCTACAGTATCACTACAATTGCTTCTGAAGAACATTACCCTATATAATGTTTGGCTCTTTCTTGAAAATAGTTACGAACATTATTAAGGGTTGTGTTCGTCTTCACACTTACTAAAAAAAATAGATATCGTTCTTGGGTGTGTGAGCCGAACGCTAAACAATGTTTTGTTTATTTTCGAAGACTGCAAAAAACACTCTTTAGATTTTTAATTTAATGTGTCCAATTCACAAGTTTGTTTTATCGTCGTATTCGTTGTATAAACCTCTAATTATACAATATTGTATGTTTGTTGCTGGTTATTTTCATACAAAATGGTTGTTGTTTTAATCTGTTTTAAAAAAGGTTGTATTTGTTTCAGGCCTGGAAATGTTCGATTTGTTTGGTGAATTTTCAAAAACTTTTTTGAATATGATTTCTACCACCACAAATTTAATTCTTTTATTGATTAGTATATATTTCATTCATTTCAATTAATTTTTTCAAACAGCTCAGCCAAGAAAATTATCAATAAATTTTAATAAAAAATTTTGTGTTGTAAAATTCCTTCCTTCGGTAAAAAAAAATTTAATGAAAATTAAATTTGATGAACTCAGGCCTAACTAAAAACATTGAAAATTAACAGTTGAACTTAATCACAATTGTTTATTATAAACATAAATATCTATCAACATTTCATCTCAAATTAAAACTTCCATACATGGCTGCAGTTCATGTTATCAACCAATGTGAATGGCAAATTTTATTAAGGAAGAAGAAAAAAAAATAAAATCAAGAGTGAAGTAAATAAGTACAACTAAAATAAAATAATCTGCTTTTTTAGTTTTATTTTTCATATTTTCTTATTAAGTATTTGGTAAAAAGAGATTTGTCAATCTTTATAAATAGTTTACTCAAAGAAAATTGACAATGTATGTATATTGAATTGATGTTTTCCATTTCTAACATTAAGCAATACGACAAAGTAGCGATGCAACAAATTTATTTATTCACAAGTGCATAAGCAAAAAGAGTATTTTTTTAAACGATAAGTAAAACGACCGAGATTGTGAAGTGGACAACTATTTTTGTAAAAAATTTAAAACAGGAACCCCAATTTCTTTGGCATCAATTATCAAAGTATATCCCGAAGATAATGACTCTAAACCAGGGACCGAATATAACAGTTATATTCGAATCTTAAAACAAAAAAAGCATATAGAAATAAATGTCGAAAAACTGATTCAAGTATACCATATTGATCCTTATAAACTTGTCTATGATAAAATGTATGGATTTTTAAAATTTTGGTTATTTTTTGATTTTTATTTTTTTGAACAAAAATAAAAGTTATTTTTTAAAGAAATGTACGTGTAATAATAATTTTGTTGACTTTAAATGTTTATTTTAATGTGTAATCATCACTGGGATTTCATATAGGGATGTTGCGGCTGTTGGCATGCGACATTGCCTTCCTAGTTAGGGAGTTTGGAGGATTAGCACCCTGATCATAAAGGCTGTATAGGATATATATAGTTTTTAAGTTACTCGACGAAAATTGTGGTTTTAACAAAATTAATAGCTTTTGAGAGTCTGGCGCCGCATCAATAAGGCCTTGATAAGCCTAAATATTTCGAGAATTTTTTTTTTTTATTTCATAAACAACATTGGACTTTAAAATTTCCAACATTTACATTTATTTTCGTAAAAATAACAAAATTTCGTATTAAGATCATCATTTTTAAAAAACTTCTTAAATCTAGTTTTAGTCTAAAAAATTTTGCATAAGCAGAAATAGTAAAACGTAACAAAACTCGATTATTTTTCGAACAAATGCAAAAAAATAAATTTGTCATTTTTCAAACCACTTGCCCATCTCCAATAAATATCTGATTTAAGAACTTTTTTTGCTCGTATCCGTTGGAGTAAAAAGAAAAAAACTCACTACAATGACAATATATGAAGTGACAAACGCTTTCATTACGAACGTGTTTGTCATTCGTAAGTTGTACGTGATGATTTTTCAACTCTTCATATTTAACAAAGTTTTATCGAATCTAAACATATAGAGCCAACAACAACAACTACAAAAGTCGTATAAATAAATGAATCAATGAATGATTGTAAGTGGGTGTTACAAACAACATCTTGAATAACCTTAAAAAAGAGGACTACGAATTGCAAGAACAAAAAAGGAAGAAAGAGAAAAGGAAGAAACTAAAAGTATTTGTAAATGTCCTTCGGGTCCTTTGATCAATAACTAAATAAACCAACCTCAATTATTTACTATTCATAGGATCAACACTAACTCAATATTAAGATGTTGAATAACAAAAATAAATAAAAATGAAAAAGAACAATATTTAATTCAAAAGAAAAAGAAAATAAACTAACTTGGATAAAAGTGTTCATCAAAAAAATATAAAGTTTGTAACGCCTGCTCTGCGTTCAATATAAAGATGGATAGCAATCATACCGAGAAGAGTCGTCTTTTGAAAAAAAGGAGTTAATTTAAGTTTTAACTTTTTTCTTTATTTCTAGGATTTTTTTTAATTGGTAACTGCAAGGTGGTAAAGAAAATTCTTTCAACTGCTCCTAAAAGAAAAACTCATGAGCGTTTGAAATACATACATAATATTAAATTGTGTTGATTCCCTAAAAAAAAAACAATAAATTAAATTGCTCCTGATGCGTTAGTTCGTTTTTCAACAATGATCCGAAAATATTAAAAAAAAAAATCATATTATATTCAATAAGGTGGCAATGACATATAGACGCAAAATTAACTGAAATTAAACTAAAAGCAATTCAAATTAATTGGCAAAAAAAAACTCTACTTTGCAACTCTACCTCAAGGCCATGGGGCAAGGCCTCGACCTCTAATATTGAAAAAATTCAAAATAAGATTCTTTAAACAATTGAATCCACCACCTGGGGGTCGATTCTGGTTCTGTAAAACTGTGAAATGAAAAAAAACTTTTCATTTTCGCTTTCATACGCACTTTCATTATCACTTCACATTTACACAAATTGCGATTCCCGTTCTTTTAATGAAAAAGTGTTTCATTCCCTTGTAGCCGTGAAACTTTTGTACCTATATTAATAAAATGTAAAAGTCAAATGCAGATATCTAAGCTTAGGATTTTTGAGCCTGCGCTAAAAGATTTTTAACTTTATATGTATGTATAATTGTTTGTTCACATTTGTAGGTGGTAAATTAAAATTGTTATTGTGCGCTGTGTTCTTCGAGTTTATTTGAAGAAAGAAAAAAACAAATTTTATGACTCCTCTTGTTTTATACAATATAAATATATAAAAGAGACGTGTTTGTTTGTAATCGCTAAACTCAAAAACTACTGCACCGACTTTCACCAAAATTTGTGTGTTTGATGTATGAGGCATGAGGAGTGTTTCTGTGGAGTTTCGTATTTATCCGATAGATGGCACCACGTTTTTATATTTTTGTCATTTTCGTCGTAATCGCTAAACATAATGTTTTAAAATTTAGATGCATGGTATGTCACTTAATCTTTATCAATATACATTTATCAATTCAGCGGTAATTCACTAAAATACGCTAAAATCACCAAAATGAAGAAACAATTTATATGGTTTAATAGCCAGTTTTATTCCAAACATTTATGTTAATTTTAGTTTACAAAAGTCTATTTCCACTTCCATAAATATTTTTCAAATACGCGGTTAGGGTATCCAATAATTTTAAACAAACATGAAGAATCTAATAGCATTTGCTGGTAAGTAAAACATTTATTATTTTATTATTTTTTTATTGTTTTGAAAATCAATACGTTCATATTTTATAAAATTTTAAATTTTTACTAAAGGCCAGCAAAGCGGACCAGGTCCAGCTAGTACAATATAAATTTTTTCTCTAAAGGAATTGTTATTGTTTTTTTATATTCATACATACATGGTTAATATTTTTAACTTAAAGTAAATAATGAGTGAACCGAAAATTCCTTAATTTTCTGCGAATTTGTTGCATTTTTTTCATGAACGATATTGCATCTGAAAGAGGTTGGCGCCAATGCCCTGTCCAAGTGCGCACAGAAAATGGTAAAGGAAAAATTTTACATAAAATGCAATTCTTTAACTGAAAAAAATTTTAATTCTAAAAACAAGAGCGGTCATAAAAAAGTAAAATCGATCAATCAATGAGTTGACAAATGAGTTTTTTGGGCAAACATCTTGCCCGCGCGATTTCCACAAAATATTTATTGCAGTAAACCTTGAGTAACATAATAATTTTGGCATAAAAATGACATCAACGAAAATAATGTTGTTATTGACTAAAAGTTTCCTTTAAGAGTAAATATTTAAATAAAAGCTTGCTTTTTACAAAGGTTTTTTATTTTTAATTTATTTTTAAATAGTTAAAATCAATCACATCAAATTATTTAATTTACTTGTTTTTCTACACTAGTAAATTTCGAGACAAGTTTTTATATTGTGTAAATTGTATAATGACAATTGAAAAGCTTTTATATTATAGTGTCGGTCCAGACTTGCAATTTTTGTTGCAGCAATTCTTGAGTTAATTGGTGAGATAGGTGAGAAAATTTTGGAGGGGTATCCATCTCAACAATAAAATCAAGAATTTCTGCAACAAAATTTTTTTGTTTTAGCGCATTTAAATAAAAACTTGTTTTGTAAAAAGATTTTTTACTCTTATTTTATTTTTCTTTTAAGCGCATTAAAATAAAACCTTTTTTCTTCAAATTGATTTCAAACTCGCATTTGTATTTTCAGTAAGTCTTTTCATTTGATAAGTTTCCAGCTTCAGAAGTCCACCATATTGGATTTGGTGTGACGGAATTTTATTTTTCGAGTTATTCTTAGCAAGACTTTGTGCCGTTAAGTTGGATATAGAATGACGTCACATAGTTAACAATGCATTGTCATCAAAACTGAACGTGTGTACAAAATTTTAGCTCAATCAATTGAAGATATCTGCTTCAAATTAAGTTTCATGGTTTCACCCAAACATACATACATTGCAAGTTAAATAAAAGCTTTAAAATACGACCATAAGCCCAAAAATGGTTAAATCATTAACAAATTAAGGGACAAATAAAGATTAATTTATTAATATGTTATAATAAAACATAAAAATATAATATGCGACTCTAAATTTACTTTAAGCCGTCGCTAATCCTAATTTCTTCACCGCCGATGATAATTACATATCTACTTTGTCATTTAATCAAGAGTAAAATTATTCAAATACTCAAAAAATATAATTAATTCAAATAATGTTACGATTAAAGATTTTAATTGAATTATCGCAAGAAAATCGGAATGAGCCAAGGTAAGAAAACTTTATGAACGTTTTTCGTCAGTAATGTTCTGTATTTTATCAAAAATTGGCATTTTATGTGAATATATTATGTTAAAAATCTGTAAATATGTATCTTTTTAGAAGATTATTATTTTTATTTGTTTAAATAATTATTTATCGTTCGCAATGTCCATATTTTCCTCTAAATAATTTATTTAAAATTATTTTTCACCGTTAAAATGAAAGTGTAAAAATATGACATAAATGAAAAGTTTGTGGCACTTCTTTGCACTGTTACACAGAACAAGAATTACATTACTGTGAAAATGTGAAAACAATTTGTTTCATTCCATTTGTTCTTCTCATATGAAAACATTCGAATTTATTTATAATTTTTTCACTAAACGAGAATCAGAAACTCTATGAAAATGTGAAAAAAGTTTTCATTTCACAGTTTCACAGAACCAGAATCGACCCCCTGGTATGTTAAAAACTCATATATTTACAAGGAACTCAATGTTCCATTAGTTAAAAATACGATTACAAAATATGCAGTAAAATATTTCAAAAGGCTTCAATTGCACCCAAATCCACTTGCTCGAAATATTAAAAATGATGGCGGCCACTAGGGAAATCGATTATTCGACGTTTTTCAAAAACCGGTTTTCGAATATTCCGAATAGCTGCTATTTTAAAAAAACCGGTTTTCGGTTAAGCATTTTAAAAATAACCGGTTTTAATTCAAATACATAAAAATACAAAAAACAAATTAGTTTTAGTTTCAAAAAGTTAATTAAAATAAAAATAAAACAATTCACGAAGGTAAGAAAGCAACAAAATAAAAAATATTTGACGATAAAAACCAAAAAAAAAAAGCGTGACCAGTAAATTGATTTAACTTAAGCTTTATTTTCAACAATTTCTATATATTTATTTAACCATATGTCTAAGATGATAATTGTATAATGTAATTTAGAAATTGTTAAATAATGTTTGCAAAAGCAAACAATTCTTTAAGAAAACTAGTGGTTACGTGTAGGACATCAAATATTTAATAGGTGTGAACATAGCTGCATAAATTTTTAAAAACGTTGGTTTTAAAAAATCATAGGAATTTAAGAAATTTGTTATTTGAAATATTCTCCCAAATTTATTTTAAATGCGTTTTAATTTGTTGGTGGTAATTCATGTCTATATGAATCAGCAGACTTCAACCATTTTTTTTGAAAAGTTGCAAACAAAACCTCTTAGCCAAATTAATTTTTTTCAGCATTATTAAAACAAATAGTAATGTTTTGTAAATGCTTTTTGTATGAAATATCTGTCATTCCATGACATTGTTTGATTCAATTTTCAATTTTAATTTAAGTTCTCGGTGTTTTAATAAATAAAACTGATGAATTTTCCCGTTTCGTTGATTCCGCCGGTATGTTGTAGTTTTAAGCATGAAGATATGCTAGAACTATCCGTCCTCGGCAACGCGACAGGCTAATAAATATTTTACCCAATCATTTTTGGCAGCAAATTTTACCTCCCGTTTCCACATGCAAGTGCAAGTTTAAAAAACTCAATACACTCACACTTTTTCACTAACATTCACACAATTTTTGTACTTTCAGCCAATTGGCTGTTTCCTCGATTTTCCGTTGATAATACGTATACACTACTTGCAAGTAATTACTTGTATGTGGAAACGTAGGGTTAGTAAAGTATTATTTGCAGTCTCTTAAGAACGACTTGGAGTAGAGTCAAGTTTTACTTGGCGTATATTTATGTCAAGCTTTTAGAACCTTTCAACTTATCATTTTGTCTTATCTTATCCTTTGTCTTTTAAATCAGTTCGAAATATCACCAGAGATGACATCTTTATACAAATATATATAATATTAAAATACTGTCAAATTGCTAATTACTTTTTAAGCTTAACTTTTTTATTTATAGTATTTTGAATTGCTTTTGGTTTTTGTTACAAGAATACACACTTATCGAAGCAATTTATATTTACATTGCTTACAGTGTTTTTTGACTTTTGTTACATTTTGTTATGACATTCTTCATAAAAAGTTAAAGTTTGGCCAATATTCAATTAGAAAAATACATAAATTACGGGTACATTTATAATAAAAGCAAGGAAACCATATATAAATTACACTTTACTAAAAAAGCCGGTTTATTTTACCAAAATATATTCGATATTCGAAAAATTAAAATTTTTTAAATATCCGACTTGAGCAAAACTTAAATACCCGGTTAAAACCGGTCGATTACTAAACGTTCGATCACCCTATACAGAAAAAATTAATGCTGAAATATTTTCAAACAAAAGCTTGTTTAAAATTTGTATTTAAACCAACAGAAATGTTGTAAACTATTCAAAAATATAATATACGCGTTATTGGTTTCAAGTTTTCATAATTTTGTACGATATATTTAACGCATTTTAATGTTGTCGTTTTTTTGCATATTTTTATTTGATCGTAAGCAACACTTCTTTATGTGAACGCTTGGAACGCTTGGAACGCTTGTACGCTTTAAAAAAGTACAACAACAAGAAAGATGAAAAAATAGCGTGGCGAGGTTTGTAGTAAAAAAAAAAACAAAAACAATATTGGGTAAAAAAACGTTTCACTCTTTTTAAACAACAACAACATTAGAAGAAACAAAATAAATTTTTGGTTAGTTTCAAAGTTGGTAAAAAAGATTGAAAAACAAAATCCCGTATTCAATTTTTTAAAAATGTTTAGTTAAATACCTACATCAAATACAAAACCAAAATGATGACGAAAAACATGTCGTGTCGGTCTGCTGCCAAGGAAAGGATACAGCAACGGTAAGTGAAGAAGAAAATCATTGTTGTATAAACAAGACTTGGTTCAAAAATTATTCCAACAAAAAAATTTATCTCAAAGCCAGCCGCGCCGCTCTGCTCTGCCTTCATCTACTTCTACAGTGCTTGCTTGTGTGCGCGTCATTGCTTGTGCAAAATCTTTTTTTGTTTGATTCAGCAAAAATATTTGTTTCAAATTTATATGATTTTTAGTAAACTATTTGTTTGATTCGTTTGAAAAAATCAGTGTTGTTTTTTAATAAACGAAATGCAAATAAATTAGTTTGTAGGACCGATTTCAGACAAAAAATGTTATGATTCTACAAATTTTTTGTTTGAATTGGAAAAATAAATTTGTTCTGTGTAGCGGCCACACTCGCTTAATCAGAAATGATACTGCAGGACTCAACCGATTGGAAGAGCGTGTAGCACCTACATTTGTGAACAAAAACCGTGATGAGATAAATTTTTATCAGGCACGGGCAGGAAATAAAATTAAGTATTAGAGTCAGAGCTCGAATATAAATATTAAATAATGTTCTTAACCTCAAAAAAAATTTTCTGTAGGTCCCATCTGTTGAGAAATATTTTGCATTTGACGTAAAATAATTGTTTTAGAATTTATCAAAGATTTAGAGTATAAATTCTGAACAAGCTCTTTGGGTTAGTGCTACCAAAGTATGTAATAGAGGGTACCAATCAATGTTAAAAAAAAATTACTCAATACTTTAACAGTTTAATGGAATTTGTAATAGCTCTTTTTTAATATAACTCGGTTTAAAAATACAACACTTAATTCAAGAAATCTTTAGAAAAATTATACTGTTTGAAAGAAAACTTAGCACAAAAGTAATTAAAATGTATAAAAATGCAGTGTTTGGCTTTGAAACAATGCTCGAAAACTAAAACCACCTTAAAATTTTTGAGCCCCCAAATAAAAGTAAAATGAGATTTAAATAGTTAGTAACGAAAAGTAGTAGAATTCACCAGCACTACTTGGGGTTATATCAATAGGGCACAAAGCAAATGAAATATTAATTTTGTAATTCACTTTATACATTTTTTTGGTGATATAAAAATAACCAACGTTTTTTGTAAAACTTACAGTATAAATCAAAAAAGTTTTAACTTTTATCCATAAAGAGTGTTGAACTAATTTATTCAAATTAATAAAAACTAGAGTTCGCCTAATGGTCAAAATTCGACCATAAATTTTTATGTGCATACATATGAAGGAAGCATAGCACATCTAAGTACATATGAATTTACATGTTTTGAGCATTTATTTTTTCCGTCTTAGTGGATCGATTTGGCGAGGGACCAACCTTCGATTCATATTTTATCTCCCACGTGAGTTAATTTTATTTTGTAAGTTCAATATAAAAAATATCAATTGAAAAACAAAAAAGTATCAAAAAGTCTTAACCATAATATGCATAGCCTTGCTTAACCTACTGTCAAAAATAAACAAAAAGTCTCTCAAATGTATTTAAAAAATCAAAAACAAAATAAAAAAACATTTGATTCCGTACGGAATGTGCGATTAGATTCGCACCTTGCTTAAGCAAATGACAGTTTCATTAAACTTAGCAAAAAGTTTCCTTAAGTTCAATATGGTTTGCCTCATATAATTAACATGTATTCGCACATTTGCTTAAGCCAACCTTAGCACATTATGGTTGGGCCTTTATTACTCCGAAAATATTGAACAGATTTTAATAAAATATATATTGTGCATTTATATATAGATTCCAATTAACAAAACACATTTTTGTCTAAATCAAAACATGGCAAATTTATTCAAATTGAAAAAAAAATTATTTAATGACAGCAAGCTTATTGGAAAGTCAGTCAAGTACTTTTTGGTCTTTGTTATTCCATTTTAGAGATAAATACAATAAAACATATTTATTTAAAGTAAAGAACAAAAGGATAACAAACATCCTGATGATATTGATAAATAAATAAGAAGATAAAATATAAACAAAACTATTGCATTTGAGGGCATAACTCTTAAACTGCAAGTATGTATGCAGTAATAACCCAGGATACAATTATATAAGAAAATTCGAATCTGAGTCTAACAAAATGGTGTTAAATTTAAAATCAAATTTTATAATTTCAGATTAAAAAAAACTGAAGCGAAGATGAATACTTTTTGGCCTGCAATTGAAGATTATGAACTGGACTATGTGTAGTTTCAACAAGAGGGTGCCACCAGCAACATAATACGACCGATTTTGGTTTTATTGCATCAGAAGTATCCATAACTAGTAATTTCAAGTTTTGGCGACGTCAATTGGCCACCAATATCCCAAGATCATGCGTATTGACGCCGTTAGTCTTCTATTGAGGGGCTTCGTCAACTACCGTTTTTACGCAAAAGTGCTCTTTTTGTGCTCTTTTTCAGTAGCTATAAAAGAACAATGTGGTTATTATTTCTTTTTCATAAATTATTTTTAAATATTAACGATTTTTTTCGAATCAGCCTCTATTAGTCAAATTTCAATTTATAAAGCTTATTCTGGAGGTGTATAGAGTCATTCCAAAGTATAAGTACACTCACAATATTCTGTACGTAAAATTAACTGAAATTGTAATATAAAATAAATGAAAGTTCAATTAAAAACCGGTCTACCTATTTTTCATTTATTTTTAACAAAAAGTTCATTAAATTTTTACTGTCAAAAATTCAACACCATATTCCATAAAGTCAAATAAATATTCAGTTATTTTGTAAAATTTTACTGTCAAAAATTCAACACCATATTCAGTAAAAACGATTAAATATTCAGTTATTTATTAAAATTTTACTGTCAAAAAATTGACCCCATATTCAGTAAAAACAATTAAATATTCATTTCTTTTATTAAATTTTCGTTTACTCGACAAAGGAGCCGAATTTCTAAAAAATACCAGACAGACACCTGTCGCTTGTTTTTCTTATAAGCGAGAAAAAGAGAATATTTTTATTTACTTACCCAGTTACACACGTTTGTTTTACTTTTGTTGTACTGACCACGATGTTTACAGAAGAACTCTCAATTATAAGACACCAGCAGCATGACCGATATGGCTTCGCAATTATTTTACTTTTAAAATTTGATGTATTAAACTAAATTATTTTAACAAATAGAAAATGGGAATTGCTTACACAAAACAAGCAATTAATTTTTTATAGATAAGTAAATATTAATTTTTGGTAGTAAAATTATATAAAATAACTGAATATTTATTTGTTTTTACGGAATATGTAGTTAATTTTTTGACAATTAATTTATATAAGATAACTGAATATTGATTTGTTTTTACGCGGTTGATTTTTGACAGTAAAATTAAATGAACTTTTCGTTGCTTTAAATTACATTTTTATTTACATTAAAATAAAGAAGAATTTAACTCAATCAACGGACACTATTAACTGCAACTGAAAATCCGTATTAATATGCACTTAGTTTTTTGAATAACTGTTAGAATCAGTTAAAAATAAATTTGCTTGGAATTTTAACTGCCGTATTCATAAAAAATTAAAATATATTTGAAATGTATTTTAAGAAAAATTTGTATGAAATTTTTGCCTTAAAACACATTTCAAACTTGTTTTATTTTTTATGAATACGGCAGTAAATGTTTATTTATTTAAAAATGACTGAACGGAATATTTCTTAAATAAACTACAGTCCGTTACTGTAATAATATTGTGAGTGTACAATCTATAGCTTCAATGTTAATCAAAGGTTGGCTTAAGGAAAAAGTATGTTAAATATTCAGGGAATAGGAATATTGTAAAAAGCTTTATAAATTGAAATTTGACTCACAGAATCACATTCGAAAAAAATGTTTACCTATCTATCTTCTATCTATTTCTATATATATACATATATAAAAGAAAGTGGCGTTAGTTACTACGTTTATAACTAAAAAACGGCTGGACCGATTTCGATGAATTAAGTAGAATAGCAAAAAAAAAATCTAAAATAGGTTGGCGCCTTTGATAATTACTCAGTATAAATGTTGAGCATGATCTGGCGAAGGTTTATAAGTTGATATGACCAATTTCAGACAGGATTTCACCAGTATTTAATTTTTTATTATAATTTTGAAAATCCCGAGCAACGCCGGACCCAAACAACTAGTATAGTTATAACACTGCAGTTAAAGTAAAAAAAAACTGTCATTTCCTCCACTTCTTCATTTGTCATTAGGCAAAGAAAACCTGTTGCTTTTACTACTGATTCATCAAATATAAACAGTCGCTGGCAAACCAACTTAATTAACTTTTTAACTATTATTAAAATAAAATGATGCAAATAAATTTCGTGTAGATTTTTGGAAAAAATTTTCCTAACTTAATTTTTTTTTTCTTAATGAAAATACTAAAATTAATGGTTAACATTAACGACGTAGTTTGTTTTAGTGTTTTATGCATGTTTCAAATGTTGCAATTTCCTTGCCATTATGTCTTGTACTTTAAGCGATTTATTGGGTTGGACAATTGCAAAAACTAGACGTTACAAATTCGAAATCAATTTCAACAAAAACACCAACAATAACCTTAAAAAAAGAAAAATATGTGCAACGTAGCATAATAAAAAGGAAATAAACATTTTGCCTTGATGCACACCAAAACACACTTAGCAAACACTGAAATCGACAAACTCACACATTTATGCTCACATCTAAACGCAACTAACAACTACGAACAATCAAAAGAATGAATCGAATGTGTTGTGACGTTTGCCAATGACACATACACAATCAACCAAAAAAGCAAAAGAAAACTGAACAGGACGAAAAATATTAACTGGAAGAGGAAGTAGCATAAACTGAAATACTTACAAACAATACATAGAAATAGAAATAGAAATACACAGGAAAGAAAGGAGAGAGAGAAAAAAGTGTTATATTGACACACACTCACCAGCAAACGTAAAGAAATTTGTACAATTGTAACGGTTTTGTAACAATTTCTATGTTGTTATACTTAAAGAAGTTTGAGAGAGGTGTGAAAGCGTGCGTAAATGTGTATGTATGAATGTGTTTGCCCATATGTTATACTTTGTATGGATGTGTGGGTGTGTTTGTATTTATTTTGATTGTCGCCATTTGCAAAGGAAATGAAAAATCAAATTGAAAAAGCTTTAAAAAAGTGTAAATAAATACAACAAAACAAAAGTAGCTTTCACACTCTTTTCAACACAAACTTCTCAGCCATACCACTACCAACAAAACATACACCTGCCCACATACACTGAACAAAAATCGCACAGGAATTAAATCGACAGCCTTTTTTTGTTTAAATATACCAAAACTTTCTTTTTATCAAAAAATTTTATTTAATGTACTTTTTCGCTTAAGAGCGCAGGGCATGATTTGAAATTTTGTAGAATTTAAAATGGCCTGTTTTTCCAAGCAAGCAAATCATAACAAAAATTCAATCAAAATATTTTTGATTAAAAATATAAATTTTAAGAAAATTAAGTTGTAACAGAAAAAAAAATGTATTCTCTAGCGTTGCGTATCATTTAAACATTAGCCTTCCTTTGTTTTAAATATTTCTATGAACGGTAAATCCTTCCGGGGGTGTAGAGATCATCTAAAGGATATTTCTTCTATTGGTGTTGTATCCACTGGGCAAATCAGGCAAAGATTCAAAATGATAGGCCTCCTGAAGTTTCCGTGATATCTTGCGAACGAAGGCTGACCAGAGATTTTACCTGGTACCACGGGAGTCAGTAGACCCTGGTGACACGGCAACAGACTAACTGTTAGAGATTTGTTGTGGTGAAAGTTTAGTAGTCGGTTATTAAAGTGAAGATTAGCAGCGACTGGGCAAGACCAGCTAGTGCCTGGATCCTGAAAGCGACGAAAGACTGGGGTACCATTTTTAAAGATGGGTGTGCTTAGTGTGTTGGTTAAGGATGGGTTGCGTTGACTTTGATAACTCGCATTAGATTGGTTTTTTGCAGGATGATGGTCTTGCGTGGGGAGTGCTTTCCCTTTGGGGTGTGCTTCTGGGGACTCTACCCAAAATAAAGGGGAATCCCATAGAGAAGCCTAATTTTTCACTCTTGTGGGAAAGTTTGTCCCATGACAATTCCCCCTTGGTGCTATTGCTATTCAACAGATGCTGCTGGCATTTTTTCCAGATCAGCGGAAGTTAGAAAACTCTAGCTCCTAAACAAGGGTTGAGTGTATAATTTTGCTGGATTATACACTCAAAATTGGTATCTACTTGTAATGGTGTTCCTCTCACACACGGACAGTTTGGTAAACTCATAGTCTGTTACGTATTGGTTAAGATCCACCATGAGATTCGGCCAAATGGCAGGCCCTAATGTAAATTTAGTTCTACATTCGTGAATGTTAAACATTTTGGATTTTTACGCAACCACTCTTCATTTTGTTTCATAAGTTTTTGTTTGGCTAAATCAGTGTAATAGTGTCTAACTTTGTGCCAATAAGGCATCATTTGCGAAAAGTTTTTCTTTACTCTGTTTTTTTTTTTTTTTTGTTAGGACTAAGTGGGTGTCCCCTAATAATGCATTGCATTGTGTTGGAACTCGGAAAATACGTTAAGGGAAGGAGGAAAGAGGGATCTGTGCTTGTGGAGATTCGACTTGAATTTTTTCAAGTTTAAGTTAAGAGGGAATACTTCAGCAGGAAGGTTTTTGCACATACGAACGAATAACGTGTATTACGAACAAACGTACGAGTTTCGGGATCCAGATCCCTGCCTTCATCAGAACACTTCCAATTTAAGTAACGATAAAACATGCAAATACAACCCACACTATGTCGATGCTCAAGAGAGTCAATAGAATTGGATACCCTACTGTCACCAATGAGAACCTTTGCTTTCTCCTGTACAAACATTACATTGTATGCCCAGAACATCAAGAGATTCTGATTTCTCAATATGTATACATAGAGATGAGGCACGTTGATCTGTCGCGCGTTTATGCGGCATTAAAATCGACCCTGTGCGCACGACCCCATTCCGAGGTAATATCAAGTGGATCATTCTTCGATCTGCCTCTTAGCACTGACACCGGATGTGGTTGGTCTATAATGAAATGAATGCGAATGGCAAAGGTTGCTGTCATCTGCAAAAGAGTAGAGAGGGTTGGAGGTTTAACATAGAAGGTAGTTTAGAAAAACTAGAAAGAAAAGCAGAAAGAACGCATCCTTGCGGCATCCCTGAATGAATCTTGAACTCGTTTGACGAAGCCTCATCTATAACAACTCGTATAGTGCGATCTCTGGTAATATGCAAAAAGTGCACTAAACAACATCGATTGCAAGGCGAATTCATATAGACGGTGGTGGCGATACTGCAACAAGTACAAAACCAAAAACACAACATTGTATTTTATTTGTTGCTTTCGTTGGTCGATATGTCAAAATCATAAGCAACTTTTTACATTCCTCTCTCTAAATAAGAAAAAAGTAGCACAGCTGTACTTTCAATGTGAATTCGCCTTAATCGATTGCTAACCAAACCTTATCGTATGTATTTTCTGTCGGTTTGAACGTGAAAGAGATGTTCTATGCGGTTCAAAAGTAATGACATGTAAGCGAAACACCAACAAGATCTGCCAAAAAAAACGTTCATTGTCCACTTCAAGCAGAACTTGCAAAATGTTAGAAACTACTCAAGCCGCAATTTTAATGGCCAATTTTCAGGATTAATATTAAGACACATTTATATTTAAAATCGTTTTAAATACAAAATTCTCTTCTTCACTAAACACTTAAATCAAACTTAATTCACCGATGTGGTCCACTTAATTTCAACTTTAGTTTCTATTGTAATACTTTAGCAAGGTGGCCTCAATATCACGACAATACAACAACAAGAGGCAAAGCAATAACAATCAGCTGTTTTTTGAGACCACCTTGTAAATAAATTTACTTGTTTATGATATTTTTTGTATTTAGTAGTGCTACCATAATTTTATCTTATTTAAATAAGACTTTTCAAATAACATTAAAAAAATCAATCTGTATTTAAATACGATTTAAGTTTTTATAAAAATTAACTTAATTTAGATTTAATTACTATCCTGAAAATTGGGCATAAGACTTTTTTTAAGATTTATCCAAAAGCAAAGAAATTGGGTAGTATTCGAGTTTACGTCGAGAGGCTTTGTAAAATGCAGCTTTAGCGCAATTAAAATAAATTTTTCTTGCTTCGTATCATAATTGGCGAAGAATTGATTTGTGAAGCATGGCCAATTAGTCGATTATTATTGACGCCAAGAATTTGATTGGGCCAGAAGAAGGGTTTGTTGAAGGAGTTTTTGGTCAGTTTTACTGCAGCCGGTTAAAGGTCTATGCTTGATAAATTAAGTAAGATTATAATTTTTATTTATATATGTAAAAAAAAAAAAATAAAGACTATTGGGGTATGCACAAGGTGTGCTTTCATGTTATATTGTCATAATGTTCTAACATTTTACAATGGCTTTAAAATATTGTTGTTGCTTTGTAAACAAAAAGTGTCTTAAATTAATAGAACTTTACTTGCTATCTTTATTATGCTGTCGTAATTAATCAAAGAGACCTGCGCTGAGCGGCTGAGACAAGCCGCATTAGTTTTTGTAGCCGTCGCCGTTGATGACATCTGACCTTATGACACCTTGTGAATCCCCCCATATATATAAATTGTTTGTTCAATTTTTTTTCTATTAGACGCTTACATCACTTAAAAAGCTTTTTAATGCCCATTTTTGCTTCAGTGTAGAAAAACTCTCATTTTAAGCAACTTTTAAGTCACAGAAAAAGTGTTGTTGATTTTACAAGGTTGCATTGTTTGTTTTTGAAGCAATTTAAACTTTTTTTCCTCTTCTTTTGTCAAGTCGTTTTCCATGTATCCCCCCTCAACTATCAATTCATTTATTCCCAGCGGGAAAACTCAGAAGACCTTCTTACTTCAGGCCTTTTAAAAGGCCTGCTTAAAAGGTTTTTTGATTCAATTACTATTCTTATCTAACTGCTAAAGAAGGCCTCATAGAAGGCCTCGGCTCTTTCGTATAAAAGATAAGATACACCTTCCACACTCGCTTCTATGAGAAGGGAGTAGAAAAGAGTAACATTTTTTGTATTGTTTTTTTGCACAAGCAAAAGCAAAATCAATTTTTTTTGGTCCCGTTACCCTTCTTATGTACCTGCTGAAGAAGCGAGAGCGGAAGGCCTTCTCCGCAATGACAACGTGTGTAAAAAAGATATGAGTATGGAATGGAGCAAGAAGGCCTTGTACATCCAAAAGAAGGGGTACAGAGGCCTTCTAGAAGGCCTTCCTACTCCTTCTTTTTCCCGCTGGGTTGTTGCCTTTTAGTTTGGGTTGTTGCTGTTGTTTCTTGTGTTCGAGACAGATTTATTGTGTTTAGCTTTGGCTATAAGCCTAAATAAATATAAATAAAATAAAATTCTTAATATAAAGTCTATAAGAGATAACAAAAAAAAATCATATAATCCTACACACACACATACACAGACCCATGCAAACTAACTTACACTTATACGTTTACACACACATATTTATCTAAAATCAATTGATTTTATAGATTTTGTTACACTTGACTTAGCTACGATGATGATGTTGATACTGCCAAGGGACACCAGTTGTCATTATATTTTAAAGTGTCTCCAATTTTGTTTTTTTTTTTTTAATTTCGATTAAGTTTTGTGAGTGGAATAAGATTTTTTTAATTCGAAGAATGTGTGTTTTTTGTTTTTAAAAAAATTTCTAAGTGGTAATAAAAGTGGAACTTAATACTCTTTATACAAAACTCTTATGCTTTAGGCCATTAAGTGCATTTCTAAAGGCCCGAAAGTAAAGTAAATTTAATAATAAATGGACTTTTTTTTGTTTTTTAGAAAAATAGAAAGGAATAAAATGTAATTTTAAATTTATAAAATGAAATGGAAAAATTTATTATTTCATTAAAAAATTTTAGGGAAACTAATAAAAGATAAATTACAACAAAAAGGAACCCTTTATTTACAAAAGCTAAATTTAATAAGCACTAAGCTATTAATGCACAATGGGTTCAATAAAAGACAAATGTAGTCGGCATGTTCTGAAAAACGAATTTTAATCAAATTAAAATCGAATAAATTTTAAAACGATCATTCTTTGGTAGTTTATAAAATATTCCTTTTTATATACCTATTAGCTTGAGTACCATTTGTTTTTACCAGAACTACTCTTAAAATCAGGAAAAATAATTTAATTTAAAATATCGTTCGATTGTCAATCTGCACCATTATGATTTCTAGAACATGGACTTTTGTGTATAAATTTGGCAGTATACATAAGGTTGGCTGTCTTTTATTGGCTGTAGGTTAGGATAGGTTCCATTGGCAGCCGTTGGGTCCCCAAGGGTTCTCCGACCAAATAGTTCAAGTCTTAAATCTCCGAGTGCTGGACAATGACAGAGAAGTTGTTCCGTTTACTGTTCCTCCTCCTGGAAGCCACAACTTCTACATTTTTTTGCATTTTCGATGTATGTCCCCGGGGCCAAACTTAAGGGTAACCACTGAACGTTTCGCTATCTCCTCCAGAAACATCCGGCATTCTTGGAAAATTTTTTTTCTGATGAAAACATTCTCCAAGGAGCTTATGGCCGCCTTATTATCGGTAATAATGTGAACAATAATGAAAGCTTACCCTAATGTCAGTAGGAACCTGATTAGATCGGTTTCATAATAACAATTTTAGGCATTTAGTCTGCGTTATACTATTATTCGAAAGGTTTTCCAAACTGACATCTAAAATTGGTATAACTATTTTCGCGTCACCCAAGTTACACCCTATAAGAGACACAGAATTTAAAATTTTTATACTTATGCCTTAGGGGAATATTACATGAAACACGAAGTTATGACTGAGTATAGACATGCTGCTCCATAAAACTACCCGACTTGTCAAAATTGTCTCCATATCAAACAAAAACAAATTAAAGCTTACATGTACAAATTTTGGCTCATACATACGATTTTGACAATTGGGATTTAACGAGTCTACCTTATGTAAATGTACCTTGTTTTGATATAAAATAAATTAAAATTTAGCTAAAAAACGGTCTTCTTATTCTTCATTTAGTTTTCAATAGTTAATTTAATTTAATTTAATTTAAAATGTCAAAAATTCAACCACATATTCCGTAAAACTTTACTATAAAAAAAAAAAAAAAAAAAAAAAAAAAAAAAAAACAAAGGAATATTCAGTTATTTTATGTAATTCAGTAATTTTTTATTATACAGGTTTTACTCGTTTAATCCACAAAAGAATTTCTAAAAAATACCAGACAGGCACCTGTTCTCTTGTTTTTCTAATGCGAGAGAGAGAGAGAATATTATTATTTACTTACCCCGTTACACATGTTTGTTTTACTTTTTGTTTACAGAACAACTTTTTCTGAGTGCCCCGGTAGGCTAGCTGGTAGTGAGCTAGTCTATCAGCGCCGGGGTTGCGGGTTCGATTCCTACCAACGACTCTCGTTTCGTTCCTGCAGACAAGCGTAGAGCTTCGCGGGATTCGCTTAGGGAATTTAAAAAAAAAAAATTATAAGACACCAGCAGCATGACCGGCATTGTTTTCGCAATTATTTAAGTTTAAAGATTCGAAGTATTTAACTAAATAATTTTAACAAATAGAAAAAGGTGATAACTGAAAATTTATTTTTGGTAGTTAAGTTTTATAAAATATCTGGAAATTCATTTGTTTTACGGAATTGGCAGTTGAATTTTAAAGGAACTTTTCGTTGTTTTAAATGACATTTTCATTTAATTTTACATACAGAATAATTTCACTTAATCAAGGGACAATATTAACTGCAACTAAAAGTCAGTGCAATTAGTGTTTCGAATAAATGTTAGAATCAGTTAAAAATAATTTTGCTTGGAATTTAAATGCCAGTATTTACAAAAATATTTTACATTTAAAAAAAGTTTACAAAACAAAATTTCGATGAAAATTTTCCTTAAAAGTTGGTTAAATTTCGTTTATGAATACGGGAGTAAATGTTTATTTATTTAAAAATAGCTGAACGCAATACTTCTTAAATGAACTACAGTCCGTAACTGTAAAAATATTGTGAGTGTACAAAGAAAAGGGCCACTGCTCTATCTAGGACTTAAAAATTTGGAGTAAGAGTTTCTCAGTTTCCTAAGTGATAATAAAAAGAGCTTACCACTAAAGATAGCTATACATATATAAAAAGCGTGTTTTAACAATTTAACATCAGGTTGTGGTTATCAAGAACAGATAGAATGTTCTTTAAGCCGGGTTAATTTATTCTTGAAGCTGTTTGTCTGCATCTCATTTTTAGAGGAAATAAGTTCCGATAAACTCACCAGCGTGTAAACCACACCAAACTGTACATTTTTCTAGATATAATAGAGTCTGCAGGTTCTTTTGTGGATTGATCTCACTCTATACGTGACAATTTGGTTAAATAGCAAAAATGAGCGCGAATTTATGACTGATTTTTAAAGTAAAATTGTATAATTTGATAACGTTTTTCAAGCGTGAACCTCTTCATGATATTTCACCAAAGTTTACTGGTCATAAGTGTCAAACAGCTAACAACTTCGTAAGATCTGTCGTGCTTAAAAAACACCCTTAACACTAAAAAAAAACCTAGTGAACATGAAAGAAAATATTAATTTTGCGCCAGAGCTGTTACTAAACTGAATATGCATACATATATTGTAGATTATATTAAAATAAAAAAAAAAAATTTTTTAGTAATGTTTAACTTAAATACTTTTAAGTCGTGTATTAAAGGTACATATTTTGTATTTTTTATTTCAAAAACATCAAAGCATGTTTTTTCCCAACCCTGCACATAATCCCCATACAAACTTATTTCCGGAATAGAGTCTTTGTGCCCATAAACCATCTTATAATGTTGGTATTAAGATTAAATTTGGTCCAAACTTATTTGATTACAGCCGCACCAAATTTTATTGAAATCGGTCCATATTTGACCATAACTCCCATACAAATACAACTCCCGAAAACCGTTTTTAATTCTTATAAATGTCATGACAAAATGTTGTGCTAGTAGGTCCAAAACAAGCCATAGGTCCAATAAAAGCCTCCATCCTAAAATCACTTTAAGGCAAACAAATCTCATATAGATGAAGATATCAAAATTATAAATGGCACAAAAAACTTTTACATGAATCTCAACTTATTTTGTTCTGGCGGGTCCATGATATCCAATGGCTCCCAAATAGGGTACACTCTCGAAAGTGTGTTTTATATACATACTTTGATTCTTTCTTACTTATTTTCCTTCTCTTTTGTATTGTCGTGTAATTATAGTTGTTAAAAAAAAATATCTAACTTACAATTGAATTTATTTGTATTTCCATGATGATGCTGTGACCAGCAAAAACTCCTTCACAAAATTCTGAGGTGTTTTTTTTTTCTTTTTTTTTGCTCCTTTATTTAGTTTTAAATTTCTGCCAACACTACAAAAATATCCTGTTGCATTTTCTTCAGCAACAAGACAAATATTTATTGTCTCAAGAGAGGATTTTATAACTTATACAGCAATCAATACAAATCTAATGAAATTTAAATCCCACAAATCGAATGATTGTAAAATTTCAAGTGCTCAAAATTTAATTCTCATAAAAAAAAAATAATAAAACTAAGTAAATTTCGAGCTTAAATTTCTAAATAAAAAGAAATAAAAAATTGATATGAAAATCAGAAGGTAAAGTTTAAAATGTTTATTGCTGCCTTGAAACCGAATGTGGCAGCAAAAACTAAATGCCACAAATTTAAAGCCTATTTGCTTTCCGGCCAGTAGTTAAGGTTATTCAGATTTATAACCACATTTTTGCGATTGACCCCACTATGTAACGTTACTGATCTTCAACTTCAACTGCAATAACTCATTATTTTTGCAAGTTGTGTCTCCTATTTGAACGCATTTTTATTTAAGAATAGAGCCCCTTTTTTGTGAGTAGAAATATTTACGTAAAGAAAAAATAGTTCTGCTGAGCTGAGTTCTCCAGCTTGAAAGTAAGAAAATATTGGTTGGTAATAAATAGGGGTGAGATATTCATGCACTAAAAACCCGAAAAAGGCGCTTATAATATGCACTAAAAAATTTAAAATATGCACTCAAAATATAAAAAATATGCACTAAAAACTTAAAAAATTTCCACAAAAAATCGTTTTTTAATTTTACAAAAAAACAAAAAAAAATCATAAATATAACAAATTCAGTCTATTGTTATTCAAATATCTTTAAAAAACTTTAATAACAAATTTAAATTTTTATTTGCTTAAATAAATAAGTACTGTTTTATTAAAAGTAAAACTTTGTTTTGTACTTGAAGAATGCCAATGCATTTTGACAAATTTTATTTTCAGATAAAAAATATTTGAAATTTATTTTTATTTTTTGAAATCCTTAATTTTTTTTGCAAAACGTTTTGAATTTTTTTTTTATTTGTCGGACTATTCTTCCTTATCAATATCAATTAGCTTGACAAGAGTATTAAGTGAACTAAATCCCTTCTAATAAGTTGTTGTTTCACCAATATATCTGTAATTGGAAAATACAGATGATTACACAGTTCAACAAAATTCGGGTCAACGCCGCCAGCCTCAATACTTGCAACGCAAAATGAAACTAGACTATTGGTAGAGCAAATCTGCCAGAGGGTTCCCGAAATATCGGCCCCTAAAGTTTTTGGAATAATTCAAAACAAATATGCTAAATGCACTTCTGAGCTAAAATTCTATTTCACATGTCGTCAGTAGAATTGTATGGCGATTCTTTGCTTAGAATATATAAACCTTCTAACACTCTTTTATAGAGGTCATTTTTGTCCTTTTTTTAACTTCCACACAAAAGTATACTAAAACGGCAACCCATTTTACATACATTGCACGATTTGTTGGTCTTAGAAAACCCCTAGTAAAATTTATTGCAGAAAATATTCGTAGAACATTTTAACCCTTTAAGTTACCGTTTTAGTATATTTTTGTGTAAATTTTTAAAAATTATTTTGGAAGCTTTTTTTCGTGTATTTAAAAAAATCACTCAATATTTTCAAAATATGCATTTAAAACCAAAAAATAGGCTGATTTTAATTGGGCTTAGTGTGAATCCAAATCCGCCCAAAGATTGATTTTATTACGTACACTTTTTTAATGGGCTTCACTTATATTTCGCTTAAAATAAGGCGGTTATGCAGATAAACTTCATCATAACTTTCGAACGATTTGCTGATCAAAATACAAAATACTGCTAATATTAAAATTACATTTTTTTTTTCTTTTAAATAAATTTCTAAAATGTTCCTTCCCAAACGGTAAGGCGCGGATCCAACCTGGTTTTATAATTATTAAAAAAAACTAATGCAGGTTTTAAAGCAAAAGTTATTTTCATTTATTAAATGTAAAATAAATCTTCAAGAAATATTGTTGAAAGGGGTGGCTGTTAAAGCCTTCACCTTAGTCAAGCGAAAGTTTTTTTTTAGAAATTTCTTTAAAGTTTTAAAGCTATGAAGTGTGACAATTTTTTAACACATTTTTAATTAAATTTCTATGTAATCTTTTAATTTCCACTCAAATTATTTTCAAATTGGTTTCGTCATAAATAAACTAAAATTTATCTAAATATGAAAAATGAGAATAAACAAACTTATCACAACACTATTGTTAATCATCAATTTTAACATACTCATTTCAAAAAAAATAATGAACGGCACGCAAAGGCACCAAAGGCCGAAGATGAACGAAAGTTAGAAAAACCAAGAGCAAAAGGTTTAAACAAGATTTTCATCATTGAAGGTAAATATTGTTTTTTTTTTAAAGCACTGAAAAGTAATTAATGCATTCACGGCTCAGCGAATAAAGGCCTAACGAACTAACGCCTAATTTTTCAAAATGAAAGAATGCCTAAACAAGAACGCCTAAGAAGAAAGTGAAAGAACGTCTAACTTTAAAAATGAAGGAAAGTCTAATTATAAAAATGAAAGAAAGTCTAAATTGTTAGGGTTTCTTTCATTATGAATTAACACCTAATGAAAGAAATCCTAACAACTGGAATTAAAATGCTGAAAATATATTTTGAAAGGAAAAAATGTATTTTTAAATTATATTTAACTATAAGTTATATAAATACAGTTAAATTTTCAACAACTATAGCTCTACATAGCGGACATTTGAAAAAATTTTCACCTGCGTTAGCTTTTAGTCAACCAATTGTTTTTATAATTTTAAAAACTAATAATTTTCCCTTTTACAGAATGTTTACAAGATAGTGTATGCATTTTGTAAAAGGGAAAACCAATTGCTTTTATAATTTTAAAAACTAATAATTTTCCCTTTTACAGAATGTTTACAAGATAGTGTATGCATTTTGTAAAAGGGAAAATCAATTGCTTTTATAATTTTAAAAACTAACATTTGTCTAACCGTAAATACAACTGTTAGTTTTCAATGAATTCACGCATAATAGTAATAAAAATCACACTTTTAGCAAAATGAAAAATCGCCTAACATTAATGAAAGAAAGCCTAACAATCAAAAATGAATAACAGCCTTATTCAAAAAAAAATGTTAATTTTGGTTTAAAGAACATATTAGTTAATAAGCACTTTACGCTTAATAACCTTTTTGTAAAAATTTGTATACAAAAAACGTATATTAGTTAATAATGACTTTAAGAATTTTTTTAGTTTAAGACTGGTAACACCGTTTCATGCATTTGCCATTTCAATTCTAGTAATGCAAAAAAAATGAATATTATTTTTATCCGTAACCGTATTTGTAAATTATTTTACCTAAATATAGACTAAAAGGAAATATTTTTCTTTAAAAAAAATTTGTTTGCTTTCATTTTATTCAGAAATATAAAAAAAGAAAATAAAAACATTAATAAATATCAATAATCATACATGACTATAGTTTCTTTCGAATAAAAATAAATTGATTAACCATTATTTTATTTGTTGTGCGAATAAAACCCTTTTGATTTATGTAATATTGAGCTTAATCACCACCAGTTTTTCTAATTCTTATGTGAGTTCCATCAATTGCCCCAATAACAGTGGGGAAGTTGCGAATTTCTTTAAATTGTTTTGAAACTTTCACTTCATCTTGCACGGTAGCAGGCATTTTGATTTTATCGTTTGCTAGTTTGGCGATAGCTCGAGCCACTTTTGCACAAATTCTGCTGACCGTTGCTTAAGATAGGCCATGAATGTCACCAGCATCGTCCTGCACCTAAAAATCGAATTTTTTCTACTTAAAATTCGCTCTTATAAATTGCAAAACTTACTTCTCTTCTGCCCCAACTGCGCAAGGCTACCAATACCTGCAATTCTGCCGATGTTCCACATCCTCTTCTGTCCAATGAAATATCATTTTTTATTAAATTTGCTATGTTTTTTACGGTTTGCTTATTAAACCGATATTTCTTTTTGAATTCGATGTCAGGAAGGAAAATCGGATCAGGCCTATCTTTATAAATTCTTTGGCGTCTGCAGTTGGATATTTGCGTTAAAAATTCTGTTAAAATAGAAGACAAGTCAAAACCTACTTATTTTTTTAAATAATCATAATACTTACCAATTCGTTCTACCTATATAAAACTTGTAAAATGTATATTTTTATTATTTTGTTTATTTTCTCAAAGTTTGTTGTCTTTGTAATATTATTAATTTAGGTTTAAAGTAGGGTTGAAGGTACTTTAAAATTCTTACTTTTAATATTGAGTTACAGAAGGTATTTTAGACTAATAATTGCTTTTGAATAATACTTTAACGATTTTTACTTAATAAGTCTTGGTAAACCTTTAGTAACTTTTTTTGAATAAGGCTGTAAATATCTAATTAGGCGTTTTTTCATTTTTGATTGTTAGGCTTTCTTTCATTATGAAAAATCACCTAACAATTTTAATGAAGGAATGCCTAAAATATTAGACATTCTTTCATAATGAACAACCGCCTAATTCCTATATAATTTTTTGTTGCAATTTTTAGGCATTATTTCATTTTTTTTAGGCGTTAGTTCGTTAGGCCTTTATTCGCTGAGCCTGCATTCACATGTAAAGAATTTTCTCATTGGGCCTTCTTCTTTAATAAACACCCATTTTCAGCCGTATTGCTATAAAAATATACACATGAAATTTATTTCGCTCTTTCTACTTAATTCTCTTTGTATTTAAGTCGACTTAATTTATTTCATGAACATTCTGTGATGATACACTTGATTGCAAATATTTGGGTTTTCTGGTTGAATTCAACCAGGACAGACTGACGCAGACGACAACACATCGACTATAAGCAGGAAGCGACAAACAAACAAGCATCAAATTGCACAAATACATACCCTCCAAGCAATTAGTAGAGTTCTTTTCGATTGCCTACGAAATTCAAACTACTCCGTCTCATTTTGTAGTTAAACAGTCGATTTTGCGGAATTAAACAACAACAAAATACGGTGGAATCGAATACTGAGTTCTAAAATTATGCTTTTTAGTCACTTTGAAGAGTTGTACAGAAAATTGTAACAGTTATACAATTACAAAAATAGCACAAGTGAACATTGCCCATATATTATTTATTAACTTCTTCGCAACGATTTAAAGTTAAAAAGTGAATACCAAGCACAAAAGAAATTTGCCTCAGTTTTTAATAAAATGGCAATGTGATCGATCGGTGGTGCGTGAGTATAAAATGATAAAATAAATAGTTAAAAATAAAAAAGTTACATATATTGTACTCAAAGTGAGGGGGAACCAAAAGTTACCGAAAAGCGTTCTAGTAAACGAAATTTTTAAAAATGAGTGCACAAAACAGTCCAAACTCATTCTTTGGGTAGATTGGGTTATTTTTTTTTAATAATTTCTTATACATCAAAAGTAATTTCTTGGGAATACAAAATTTAAATTTAAAAAATTTGTTACTCGTGCTTAATTCCCCGTTTTTGTTCTTGATAAAAACACTGAAATTTATTGTTGATGGGATAAGCTATTCCTATGCGCATTTCACTGGTTGCTTAGGCCAGATCATCAGGAAACTTCATCCATAAACATTTTGGAAAAACTAAAGATATTAAACCAAATAAAACTGTTAAGCGTATAAGAATCATAAGCAACAGCTCTACTTGTAACAATATCAAAGTTTAAACAAAAACATCAACAATAAACAGTGAGTTCATCTCTTCTTACATTCCCCACTACAATTGATTGGAATTCTTCCAACATTAATTGTAGTTGTAAGTAGGTTAAGAAAAAACAAAATGCAAAAAACAATTTGCAAAAGCATGTTGCCAGGTAGTTTTTTCAGGCCGTGCACTTGCCAGTTTATTATCAAAAGTAATTTCTTGGGAATACAAAATTTAAATTTAAAAAATTTGTTATTCGTGCTTAATTCCCCGTTTTTATTCTTGATAAAAACACTGAAATTTATTGTTGATGGAATAAGCTATTCCTATGCGCATTTCACTGGTTGCTTAGGCCAGATCATCAGGAAACTTCATCCATAAACATTTTGGAAAAACTAAAGATATTAAACCAAATAAAACCGTTAAGCGTATAAGAATCATAAGCAACAGCTCTACTTGTAACAATATCAAAGTTTAAACAAAAACATCAACAATAAACAGTGAGTTCATCTTGAAGAGATGATGTAAGAAGAGATGAACTCACTGTTTATTGTTGGTGTTTTTGTTTAAACTTTGATATTGTTACAAGAAGAGCTGTTGCTTATGATTCTTATACGCTTAACAGTTTTATTTGGTTTAATATCTTTAGTTTTTCCAAAATGTTTATGGATGAAGTTTCCTGATGATCTGGCCTAAGCAACCAGTGAAATGCGCATAGGAATAGCTTATCCCATCAACAATAAATTTCAGTGCACGAATAACAAATTTTTTAAATTTAATTTCTTATACATTTATTTTTTAGAGCTAATAAAAGTGAACCAAAAATTTCTTTTTTTTAAAGATTTTAGTGATTTTTGAACTATTTGTTTATTCAATGACTTTAATAATTTTTGTTGAAAATTAGTGTTTTTATTTTTTTTTTCTAGTGAAAATCAACGTTATCAGTGAAAAAAAATTTATAAATTAAGTTTTGTAAAGCACTAACAAAATATGCTAGTTATAATATGATAAAATTTTTATAAGGTTTTATAATTCCTTAAAAAAAATTTGTCCACATTTGGTTTTTAGCTTTAAAACATTAACAATTATTTTGATTAAATGAACTGTATATATTTGATTATTTGTAAAACTTTCAGCAAAGTTATTTTTTATTTTACTCAGACTTGCCCAATAAAGATAAACTGTAAAATGGCTTAGTTAGAAACAATTTACCTTCAAAAGTGTTCTTTTTAGAGCCAAAAGCAATACTATTAAATTCAATTGATGTTCAACTACCAAAGCGCTCTAATTCGTCATAAAATATAGACACTAAGTAGATTCTTAATGTAAATATTACCATAGCGGGACACTTCTTCCCGAACGATGTTACTACATCAATAAGAATTGAATAGCAAAAGCGATAGATTTTTGCAAAATGGGGAAACTATTTAGATTATTTTTCGATCAAAATTGTTTGCAGGGTATGTACATATAGAACGCACCTACATTTGTATTTTTAAGAGTATGTACTTTTGAAATTGTGCAACAGTTCTATTAAAACGAACCTATTTAGTTTGTTCAAATATATATTATTCAGTAAAGAAATATTTTGTATAGAAAATTTCAAGAAAATTATAAATATTCTAGTGCGTAATTAATTCCAAGACAAAAGGAACGAAATGAAAGGCAAACAAAATAGCACTTACAAGCAAACGGTGTATGTACGTGTGTATGTATCAGTGCAAGTGCATTATTGCAGTGATTTGTATGCAATACAACATAACTAAAGTGGGTAGTATAAGTTGTAAATACGTTATCTACTTGTATTATGTACTATACTTCCTTCTTGCCAAAGATAAATTACAAAGATGTCAGAGTATACGAAAATTGTTTTAAGGGGTAAAATTTTATTTCCCAAATATATAAATCAAATATTTTTTATCTAAAATATTGGATTTTGTAATCCATTTTTAGTTTGTTATAGAACCCATTGATACAAAACTATCCAATTATAGTGAAAAGGCTGGTCAGCTGTAAAATTTTGAATGTGACCAGGGGCCCATTTTTCAAAACAACAAGTCAGAAATCTACAAGTGCATTACATTTAAAACAAAAACAAAATTGTTGCTTTTTTTAGTATTTTTTCTTCTGGATTTCTAGTTTTTTGAACTGGATCCCATGTAAACTTAATCTGTAGCATTTTATTGATTTATTTTTTCGAAATGTACTTTTATCGTAACCAATATTTACAACAAATTTTCAACTTTGACTATAAAATACATCGTCACCTAAATTTCTATAGAAACGCAACAAAAGAGGCA
The DNA here is from genome assembly GCA_963931875.1 of Pollenia griseotomentosa. NCBI lineage: Eukaryota > Metazoa > Arthropoda > Insecta > Diptera > Polleniidae > Pollenia > Pollenia griseotomentosa. The sequence continues at coordinate 15,439,380 of OZ007564.1, forward strand.
ACTTGCTAAATACACTTGCAATAATTTAAGAAGACAATCAGTCAATAACTTCAAAGTAAAATATGCGAGGATTTTATGAAAAGTTCACAAAAGTCAGCTTTAAACGGAACTTTTTGTAACACTTGTTACACAAAACTGACTTTTTACACAAAAAAAGTTACTTTTTTGTGTAACAAAGGCACTTTTTACACAAAAAAAGGCACTTTTTACACAAAAAAGGCACTTTTTACGCAAAAAAGTCACCTTTTGCACAAAAGTCACTTTTTACACAAAAAAGTCACTTTTTACACCATAAAGTCACTTTTCACAAAAAAAAATCAATTTTTACATAGAAATATAGTAACTTTTTAAAGAAGAAAGTCATTTTTCAAAAATATAATCATTTTTTTCAGAATTAAATCGACATCTTAATGAGTTTTGTTCGCGTTAAAACATTTATAAGAAAATTATTTCATTAATATTTTCGGGAATGTTATTTGTATGAGAGCTATGCACAGAAAAAAATTAAAATGGATTTCAATTAAAAAATTGGTGATATTAATTAAAAAATTAATTAAATTTGCACAGAAAAAAATAAAAATGGATTTCAATTAAAAAATTGGTGATATTAATTAAAAAATTAATTAAATTTGCACCAGTAAACAAATTAATAGTATCAATTAAGGCAGTTAATAGTATTTATTAAACATTTAATTCACCTGGTTATATGTTTAATTCATTTAATTACATTTTTAATTAAAACTGATTTTATTTTTGATTATTGCTTTAATTGGTGAACAATTTTGGAGAATTTTTTCTGTGTGGTCATATCGAGCCCTAACCGCAAAAAATTTTAAGCAACATCGTTTTCAATTTTGGTTTTTTTTTTCATAAATGACTTTATTGGCAACACTTACATCATCTCTTAAAATATCATGGTTACATAAGGTAGTATAACGATTTTATAGCAAAAACTATTTTATCTTAAGCGACAAACTTCATGCAATAAAATAAAAAAACCTTCTCCTGTAAAATTTGGTTTTTGTCGCTTAAGCTTTTTTTATGTACCGCTTTTAATAATTTAGGCTGCAATAAAATATTTTTAGACCAAACTTTATGTAACTACCAAATTAAAAAGATTTTTATTGGGGCTACGTGGAACCTTTTTCGAAAGGCGTCCTTATGAAAATTTAAACTTACATATATGTGACCTTCTCCTAGAAAAGGGACCTAGTGTGTCAAAATACGGGTTTGGAATTAAGACTGGATTCTGGTACCTAAAAGGGTGTAGAATAAGATGAAATGAGTTAGATTTCTGATAAAAATTTATATACCGCATAAAAACATCTCCCAACTAAAGGTGTGTTCACAGTAATAATGCTGTATGAAACTTTAAATGCGTTTTTCTCAAAACTTCATTTTCACACACTAGGTCCCTTTTCTCGGAGAAGTTCACATATGCGAAATTTTATCAAATTAACTGTAAAATTGCGAACTCTACTTTGAAAACTAGGTTTACATGAACAGACAACATCGTTACATCCAATCAAAAAACGTGATTCCGAAGTGATCGGTGATCTAAATACCCTCTCCACTATTGTGGTGTGGTTATAATAACATTGCTTCCCATTATTGCAAAACTGATTTAATTTGTATCGAATGTGAATTATATTTGCTAAAATTTCATCGCTATCGCGTTCTTAATAATAACGATTTAAGCATATGTTTCAATATAATGTGGAGAGTAAAAGTGAGCCAAAATAATTTTTTCTTTTGCAATAAAAGTTTAAAAATTTTTAAGAAAATAATGTTGACAGGGAACATAACAATTTCTACTTTTTACCGAAAAAATCACTTTTCTTTGAAATATTAATTTAATCCAAATTTGCACTTCGCACACACTACTCGTTTTGCACTCAAGTACATTAAACTATTAATACAATTAACCAGGGCAAGTTTTTAAAGATTTTTGCACATTTTAAAGGTTTTGTTTGGAAAAAATGCTTTACTTGCACAAATGTGCATATTTTTAATATAATGACATAAGAGATTTCTGAGGAGATAGTGTGGTTACTATCAAAACATATCAAATCGATCTGTCCGTGAACGGGGGTTCGGTCCCACAGTCAGTCAAGAATGAAAAATTATCAATAAATTTTAATTAATTTTATGTTGTAAAATTTGTTTTTTCATAAAAATAATTTAATGAAAATTAAATTTTAATGAACTTTAGCCTAATTTAAATATTAAAATTTGGATTTAAAACCACAAACAACTCAATAAAATAACCAAAATAATTATTATTACTTAAGAACAATTTGGCTTAAAAATTGCTAACATTAAGCGAATAATTTATATCAGTGATATAAAAGATGATTTAAAAACTTGAAACTTATCATCAAAAATTATAAGGGTATTCACGATGGTCATTGTGCAAATTTGCAGTGCATATTATGTTGTTTTTCTAAAAATGTATTCTGGCAGCTTTTAGGAGAGAAAGGAAAAGAGAATGCCATTTCTTTTCCCCTCTCTCCTAAAAGCTCAAGACTGTGTGAAAAAACTGAAAACTTGACGAGTCAAACTTGAGGCGTGTGAACCGGCACTTATACACAAGCATATTAAAATAATTTTTTTCTTTTTAAATTATTTAAATATAATTCTCTATTTTATGTAAAAATCCACGAAAATTTTCACTTTATAAGTTTTCTTAAAACCAATATGGCGCTTAATGTGTCAAATATTATAGTTTACATTTGTTTGCAACTGAGCAAATATGCACTACTAAACTTGCCCATGGCTTTTTTAGTGCAAACGAAGTAAAAAAGAGCAAAATGTACGCACTACACATCGTCATTTTTCTTAATATACATATATAAAAAAGAAAAAACTCAATAATACGTCTTCCACCGAAATTTTTGCTATGCATATACATATATGCTTTTTTGCATATTTTCGAGCCCATGTCCTCATTCTTTGAGCTTTTTTCTTGTGTGATTTTAAATTTTGTTTTTTCCTATAAAAACTTGTCCTGCTAATTACATGATCATTTGTATTCCATTCTATTTATCTAATAATTTATTTAAGTTTTATTGAACTCTTGGGATTTTTCACACCTGTAAGCAGCTGTTCATTCGTTAGCCCCTCATCTCTTTATCACTATTTTGTTGCAAGTTCGTATTATTGGAAGTTTGTGTCATATAACACATCACTCTTCTGGCAGTTACTACGAATTGTATGGAAAAAAAATGTGAATAGATATTAATATCAAAGTCATTGCTAGAAATTACTTAAGAATTCTAGCAGATAAAGCAAACAGGTAATTAAAAGATAAATGAATTTTAATGAAATTACTACAAAACAAACACGTTTTTGTTTATTTTCAGGGAATTGTAAGTGTAATTAACTTAAATACATTAAAATTGTTTAAATTATACAATACCTAAAATATAACAAAATTAGGTTAATGTAGGAAGTTAAAAGAGGATATCTACATCTTGTAGTTTTTGTTAAAAAAAACAAACTAAAGGTTGTGCTAAAACTCTGCTTTAAAAAGCAGTTGTAGATTGTAAAATTAGTAGAAATGAGTTGGACTGGACTGACTTATTGCTTTGAAAATTTACAAATTATACTTCAGAATTTATCTCTTGTAAGAATTTTCTGTAAAACTGACAAAAAGGTTCATAAATCTTTGTCCATTGTAAAATTTTCTTCCAATAATGCTTTTGTATATAAATCAGATTAATAGTTAGATAAAATTATTTTCACATTGACCATGTGTCTGTTTAGATGTATAAGTTTGTACAGCTTTACACCATCAAACTTGAAAAAAATATTAATAAGACTTTGGTTTAACTTGTCAATGCTGGTTAATATTTGATATTTTTTTAAGGCATATATAAAAAAAATATAAAAAATAAATATGACAAAACAATGAAAATCAAAACACGCTTTAAGCTAAATATGTTTTTATTTATATACACACAAACAAACAATGTATACATATTGTCAGCAAAAATCCAAAAGGCCAAGATTTTGTTGGAACATGTAGTTGGTTCCAGTATTTACACTCATCGAATTTAGTGTACCTCACTATGTATTTAAGCTGAGGAGATATGAATTCATCCGAGAAAAAAAGGCTTTTGGCCCCAGAGTGCGACGATTTAATTATGGACTTTCGGAGTTTTCCTGAAGTTGTAGACTTAAGTTGATTTTTAATTTTTTGTCGTTTACGGCCTTTTAGATTTTTGGTGACGGTTTATTCCTTGTTTTCAACCTTCAAATATATTTTCCAATAATAAATGAGTAAGCCACACAATTCTTACGATGCATAGGACTGTGTATTTGGGTTTTGTTAGTCTGCTTACAAGCCTATTATGTGTTTATGCTAATGTTTGTAACGCTTAAAAGCAATGATCCAATGTTTGCTTTTTTATTTTCGAAAAAGGTTTTTAGATTGATCAGACAAAATGAAAAAAAAAAACCTTAGAGAACAGGTATTACTTATTAGTTTTTACAAGCATAAAATTACTGAAATATACAATTTTGTTTAAAGGAGAACAAATTTTTTAAAAATTAAAAAACAAAATTTAAAGCAAGCCATATAAAACACTCCCTAAAACAAGTTAAATAACTCTCTCAACAAAGTTTTGTATGTGGGTTGCTATTTATATTTTAACCTTGCCAGTACTTGGTGTTAAAGGCGCCATCTGACGTTCAAAACTTTACTTTTTAATATAATCATTTTTTTAAACGTTGTGTCAGTTAAATCAGTATTCGAAAATAAACAGAACACAATTATATATCATTTTTTTTAGTGTTTGTGTAGACGAACACAACCCTTAATACCGTACGTAACTATTTTCAAGAAAGAGCCGAACATTATATAGAGATCTGCTCTTCGTTAAAAAAAACAGAACAGTTGTAGTGATACTGTAGTGTTTCTTTTTTACATTTTTAAAGTAATGAGTAAACAAACAATTTTAGCAACGACCACAGCACGAATGGCGTGTGTGTGCATTGTGTATATGTTTTGTTTTTGTAAAATTATTTTGCTGGCTTTTTGCTTTTTTCGTATGTGTATTTTGTTTTTGTAAAAAATGTTTGGTTTTTTTAACAGCCAAAAGGGCGCTAAGCACAACAGAAACGAACGAACACTAATGAGTTTATCCGAACACAATAAAGTTTGTGGTTTTCAAAAAAAAGCCACACGGAATTAAATGTTCTCACCTTTTTGTTGAGTTGGATAAAAACAGTATTATTTTTGTGTTCAAAAGATGACAAACAGGGAAACGTTATTTTTTTAATGATTTACTACAGAAACACTATTAGCGTTTGTGTTGCCACAAATCTACCGAGCCGAACACTAAGGAGCGATATTTAGTGTTAATTTTCGAACACTGATTCAAATACTACTTGTGATGATTACAGTGACTTGAACAGTGAAATAATGGGATTATCTCCTGAACATCTTGTTGTTATAATTTGTTATAATGTGGATTATAAATGGCAAAAAGAAGTACATATGATGTTTTCTTTTCTACAAAAAAATGTGACATTTTATTTAAAAAAATGCAATTTGGTGTCTGTTGCTTAAAAATTTGCTCCCGAAAAGGATGAGTTTTTTAGAATAAAGCAAGCCACCCTTTTCGGGAGAAAAATTTTTAAGAAACAGACACAAACTTCCATTTTTTTTAAAATAAAATGTCACCTTTTTTGTAGAAAAGAAAACACCAATAGATCAACCTATTTAGACTTTTGTCAATGAAGTCCCATCCATGGCCAACGCTAGCAAAACGTATTTAATCGTGGCCGCAGTTCACTCAGTGACGAAAGTCATGAAGGTCGTCCAAAATGAGTTCTTGTGTCAGTAAACATTGATGCTGTTCATATGGCGAGCATTGATAATAGATTAAATGAGCATTTAGCCTAGGATTTGTTCGCGTTGAATCCCGCATAATTTACCAAAAGTTCAAAATATGCTCGTGTTAATTTATTCAAAGAAATTTTTTATAACTACATTAGCGGTGCATTAAAAGCAACGTATAGCATCTAAATAAGTGACGAGTGCATAAGTTGAGTGGCCAAAGTTTTTCGGCTCCTTGCAATTAAAAATCATATTTGAAAGGGGAAAACTTGTTAAGAAAGTTGGATAAAGTGCATGTAAAAGTGTTTTGATCATCATGGAGAATACTTTGAAAATAATACTTCAAAAATAAATAACAGTTCCTCCAGAAATCCTCGTAGCAGTATTTCCAGAATTTCCGTGCTTGGATATTATATCTAATGTTGAACTTAGGTCTGTCTTTCTTTTTTGCAGGTTATCGAAATGGTTCAAGGCTAAATGAATGTCTGAAAAATAATCTTGTGAACACTGGATTGACCCTGGTCACTATCTCAGGGTATCACATAACGACTCAAGTTAGCCTTCCTCGTATCGGCTGTCCATTGAACCTAACCCAACTATAACTATCGGTCCAAGTCTTCTAAATAGGATTCAATAAGGCACTAAAAGCAACGTGATAAGTTGGTAGAGTGATAAAACTGACAGAAATAAATTTTATAAAAAGAGCAAAAAATATATATTTTTTAATCTTAAATAATATCCAATTGTATCCAATTAAAGCAAAGTTGCATTATATCAAAGGCCATTAAAAATCCTCAGGTGTTGAAGGGTACCATGTAATTGGCATTACATTACCATACTTTTATAACTACCCTAGAGGGAAGCGAACTGACACCAAAGTAGTCCCGTGATAGGTCTTTGCTGGTAGCGACCGGTTCCAGTTCTAGCATTTTATATGAATAAGACCTATCACTTTTACATGGGGTTGTCATTGGAGGGGGTCAATTGACACCATTTGACCAGTCACAGATCTATTCTCAATGAACGTGCTTAGTGTCAATTACTTAAATATAGTATTATTTCAATACAATGTAGTATTATTTCAATAAAACAAGTCCTAGAATTAAATTCAAGAACCAAATTTAAGAAAGTGCCAAAAAATGTGTCATAGCACCGATGAAGACTGTACTGTAATTCATTACTTTTTCTACCTTTTTGTTCTTCATAAACCAGTTAAGGGATTGCTTCTTCTTTCACTGGTCATAAGTCCTTTCTTTTTGAACTTGTTCTATTTTCACAAATCCCAGGACCAGTCTGTTGGACCAATTGACACAAATTTCCCGCAGGGTAGTTCTACACTCATTCAAGCCACTATTTCAGATATTTCCACGATATCTTAAATATGAGTGTGTTAGTAAAAAAAATGTGCCTGCATTGAAAATTTATAGGAATAGAAAGGCAAAATTGGAACGTGTAGCCACCAAGTTTGTTAGCTTAGGTATGCAAGTTTTTCACAGAAAGAAAAACACTCTAGATAAATCAAGCTTTTTTTTGATTACTTTAAGTACATACGAGTCGTAGTCAAAAATTCAAGTACGAATAGCACTCAAACGTACTCAAAACAATCCTAAATGGGATTACTTTCGAAAATCAATCCGGGAATTTCTTGAAATAAGTATAAAATTCTTAAATCAATTAAAAAAAGATTAAACTTTTCGTTGTGTTTAACCCTCCGGCTTACGCATGTTCAGATTTCCTATACACATTGATAAAGGTCTGGCCAGACTCATGTGTGCCACGAAAGGTTAAAAAGTAAATGTGAACTCTTGCTTCTCATTTAGTTTATATTTTTGGTTCAATATGTACATAAGATGTCTTAAGTAAAAACCATATCGGGCATGATGTTGGTGTTTTATCATTCTGTAAGGTGTAATACGGTGAAGTAAATCAATCATATTAATTTTTTCTTTCTAATTTCTTTTTTGGTTTTTTTTCAAGCACGAATTCGGGATAAAATCAACTTTTAATTACTTGAATCAAGCGCATTTTGAGATTGATTCAATCTTAGTTTTACTTAAATCAATCTCATTTTCGTATTATTTCAAGTACGAAATCGGAATTGAATATAGATAATTTAAGTATTTTGCGATTGAAAATCCGTACTTTAAGTATGACTTAAACAACAATAATTTGTCGTTTTGAATTTCTGCAACTAAACCGAATAAGTTGTCTGCAAATATCCCAAATCTTATTTTCTCTCTACGTGTAAATTCAAAATAAATGTCCTTATTTTTTTACCCACAAGACATCGATTAAGTAATGGCTGGCGGCTTAACATAAGCTTGAAAAACTTCACCAATAATTTTGGACAATTAGGTTTTTTTTTCAAGATAATCGGGTTGGATTTGTTTATTTTAAAGTAAAAATTAGAATTTGGACATAACACAACTTAAGAGATCAAATTTATTCAGGAATTATTCCTATCCTTTACTAAAGCTAAGTATGTCTGTATAATTTTTCCATTTTCATTATGTTAAAAAAAACCAAAAATAGAATTTTTCTAATAAAACATATTGTGTATATGATTACAAAAACCCAGCAACAGAAAACATAAACATGTCCTGGTTCAAATGCGACTATAAAAAGGAAATTAAGTGTTGACCATTTTTGACATGCGAGCTCAACGAAAAAAAAAAAAAAATATAAGCTACTAAGCACATACACAATCTCAAAAAAAAAACAAATACACATACACATACACATACTTATAAAAACTCAAATAAGGATGCATATATACTTCTTTTTAGTCTACAACTAGGGTTCTTGTTTGGGAACAACTTTTCAGGAATTACCGGAAAAAATATATTTCTTTTAATGCTCTCTGTCTCAGGAGAAAGACGATAACGTTAACCAAAAATATTACGAATTTACGAAATGGTGCTTTTTCAGATTCACCATCTGCATAGAAGGCTTTTAAATATTTTAAAGTAAAATTGAGTTCATTGTAACAATTGCCGAAGCTTCTACTAGTGACATGTCAACAAGTAAAATATTAAAACTGTCATGCTTTTTTCAAAATTACCCTATTTACAAACAAAGTTCTTATTGGCAAACCGGATAGAAGCTTGAATTAAGAAAATGCTGGATTTGGTTAATATTAAAAAATTATATTCCTAAAAACACAAACCTTTGATTCTTAGCTGGTTAAGTATATTTTCCGCATAAAGCGATTAATAAAGGCATAAAATAAACTCTAATACTTTTCCATAATTTTTCTTGTAAAAAATCTCCGGAAGTTTTTGGGATAAAAAAAGTTTGAATACTTCCCAGAAATGGAAAAAATCCAAGAAATTAGAAACCCTATTGACATACAACAGATACAAATAAAATCTTTAATTTAATGTATGAATGCTTGTCTGTCCGTTCTGTTGTCTCTTTTAACTAGAGTATTATCTGCAATAATATCAAATAACTGTTTATTCGAGAGTGAGTTTTTATGGATGAATGTTTGTATTTCTGTGCCATAGTGACCATATGACTCTGTATTAGTTTTATACAGCAACAAATAAACGCCATCTTTGTCTACAACTCATTGAACCAGTTTCTCGTTGATTTCCGTATTTTTTTTTCTTTTGTCCTTTTTGTCCTTTTTTATAAATTATTCGTTACGTTTTCTTTGCTTTTTTTAATCAAATGTTGCACATGTCGTTTTGGCACACAACTGCTACACAGTTTTTTTTAAACGTTTTTTTTTCCCCCTGATTTTCAGTTGTTGTATTTTATTTCCCAAAAAACAACGGCAATCTGTGTTTTTTTAATATACATTTTTGGGTTATTTAAAGATTTATATTTTTTTAAATGATTAGAGGAGAGTAGTTGGATAGAAACAAGGTAGAGTTTTTTTTTCTAGTAGAACCATAAAAATTTATAATTAAAATTAGAGCTGCAAAAAATAAAAATAATTTGTGATGAAAACAAGTTGAACTTAAAAAAATGTTCACAGCGGCAAAAATACTGATTTTATTTATGAATTTTTAACCCAATTAGCAATGTTTTTAGTCAAACTGGATTTATGAAAAAATTTCATCATTCAAAAAATTCAACATAAAGGAGATGTTCAAATATCGACAGCTCAGTTTCAAAACAGTCGAAAAGTGAGTTTTGCAGGAAAAGCTCTTTAAGTTTAAGGGCGGCATAAAGTAACCCCCGAAAAAATAATGAAATAACCTCCCAAAGTGTGGGGCCCTGTTTCATATGCAATAAAGCCCCAATTTTAAAATGAAATAAGCCCCCAACGAAAAGAAATAACACCCCAAACAGAAATTAAATAATTCCCTACTTTTTGGGGGCTTATTTCATATGAAATAAGACGCCAATTTTTGAAATTAATTAAGAGCCTAATATGCATAATACAATCAGTGTTCGAAAATAAACACTAAAAATCGCTCCTTAGAGTTCGGTTCGGTAGATTTGTGGAAAACACAAACGCTAATAGTGTTTGTGTAGAAAATCATTAAAAAAAATAACGTTTCCTTGTTTGTCATCTTTCAATAATATTGTGTTGATCAAACAAACATGAGAACATTTAATTCCGTTCGTTTTTTTTTTAAATTTATAAACTTCATTGTGGCTGGTAAAAAAAACCAAACATTTTTTAAAAACCCAAAATACACATACGAAAAAAAAACAAAAAGCCAGCAAAATAATTTTACACAAACAAAAGATATACACAAATACACACACAAGCTGTTCGTGGTGCGGTCATTGCTAAAATTTTTTGTTTGCTCATTTCTTTATCAATGTAAACAAAGAAACATTATAGTTAGAACATTAATATATAATGTTTGTCTACAGTATCACTACAATTGTTATGTTTTTAACGAAGAGCAGAACACAATATAATGTTCGGCACTTTCTTGAAAATAGTTAAGAACGGTATTAAGCGTCGTGTTCGTCTACACAATCACTAAAAAATAGATATCGTTCTTGGGTGTGTGAGCCGACCGCTTAATAATGAACTGTTTATTTTCGAACACTGATTACCATTAATTATACAGTTTTGCTTAAAAGAATCGCGATATCATGGTTAGGACTTCGACCGGAAGCTGGGATTTCCTCCTCTATGATATACCAAACACAAGCTTCGATAACAAAATCTTTTCTGCATATTTTTTATTTTATTTTTCTGTGGGGTTAGATTTTGGGGGGTTATTTCAAGCCGAGGCGAGGCGTAATCCAGGAAAGGTCACAACAATGTCATCTATATTTGTCCTATGACTAAGGGTTCATCAAATTGGCGTTATCAATAGTAAACGTACACCTGTCTGAGGTCTGCAGGCAGCCTCAGCACCAGGATCAGATGCGTTAGGCCAATCAGTTAGCCATGTCTCAAAACCTCAAGAAATTTTCCAACAAGCTGCGGCATTAACCAGCACCGATTGTAACTGTATATCGACTTTAACTTTAATAAAAATTAACCTTTCGGAAAATGTTTCACCCTTAAAAGGGTTTCGAAAATTACAGTATTTTAACCAGTGTTCGAAAATACGGCTCACACAGCCAGAAACATTATCTATTTTTAAGTGTTTGTGTATAAGAACACAATCCTTAATATATTTCGTAACTATTTTCAAGAAAGTAACGAATATTATATAGTGTTCTGTTCTTCGCTATAAAACAGAACAATTGTAGTGGTTCTATAGACATACATTTTCTTTTAATGTTCTATAATGTTTTTTTTTTTAATTGATAAAGTGCTGAGCAAACAAAAAATTTTAACGACCACAGCACGAATAGCTTGTATGCTTGTGTAAAATTGTTTTGCTGGCTTTTGGTTTTTTTTTCGTATGTGAATTTTGTTTTTGTAAAAAAATTTTGGTTTTGTTTTTTCGAACAAACATTAATCTGCTGAACCGAACACAACATAGTTTTTGGTTAAAAAAAAAACGGAACGCAATTAAATGTTATCATCTTATTGTTGCGTTGGATAAGTACAGTTATTTTTTAATGATTTACTACACAAACACTATTAGCCCTTGTGTTTTCCACTAACCTACCGTACCAAACACTAAGGAACGATATTAAATGTTTATTTTCAAACACTGATTTTAACATATTTTCTTACTACACACCATATAGAGACACATGCTTAGTACTGGCATTATATAGAATTCGATTGTTATTTACTCTTACGAAAAGCGGGCTAGATTTCAATTTTAATATAATTAATGTTACACACTGTTTGTAATAATCTAACAAGTAAGACAGGGCAAAAACTTTGAATCCATTTTCAAAATAGTTTTTAACTGGTCTTGTCTACATTATGCAAAGATCAAATATAACGACGTCATGTCTGGCTGCATATTTCAAGCGTTTTTTGCCATTGCCGTCTTCACACGAATCAATTTGCTGGTTTTAGGTACCCTGTGAACGTCTGGCCAGATTTTATTGGCTCATAAGAAATGGAATCCTTTTGGACCTACCATATGCAGACCATTACTTTGGCGCCATAAACATTCACCTTTCGTGTTGATTCGAATGACTGACGAATGACGAATGGGTTTTAATAGATGATTTTCGGCTCTTCGTGTAATAATTCGATACCAAAATCACCACTATTTATGGGGTTCACTCCGCATTTCAGACGTGGAAAATCGTTCTTAAATTATTCTACGCTTCAAAGAGTGTGGCTCGTTTTTCATGCCTTAATATGAAACCTGCTGCTTTTGAATATTGTAAATATTCCGCTTGATTATGCTAGTTTTCTGGAGTTAAAAACTTCATGGCACTACTCCTCCACTTAATCATCTTCGAACTTTTTATCTGACCCGAGCGGTCTTCTTCTTTTCAATACAACAACCACTTGTGAATCGGATAGACCATTTTTTGAATGGTTAAGTCGACGGAACATATTCTGGAACATATTGTGTTATTTTACAAAACTGAAAATTAAAGCAAAAAAAAAGTTCCAGATGATGCGTTGTTGACACAAAATTCCAAATCTTGAAGCAATCAAAACCTTTGTTGTTAACACAATTTCGTTCAAGATTTGAACCCTTTAACACGAAACATGTGTAAAAGATACATCATCTATTGTGAATCCTGCATTTGTATGAGTTATTTTACAAAAGTTCGTAGTTTATAGCAAAAAAATATTAAATCACTTTCAAAATTTTTCAATTTAGATTAAGTTGATATCAATTAAACTAGAGCCTCATTAAAACCCATTAAAGTACTAGAAAAATAACTAAATCTCCTAATTGTCATTCTAGACTCGTAATATTAGATGATATTTTTAAAAATTCTATAGTTTTTCTACTGCTCCAAGTAAAAGTAATCACATGAATTTTTGTTTGTTTGTTTATACAAATGCTGCTATTTTTTGCTCTCTTTTATGCAGCAAACAATGAGTTACATAAAAATTTGCATTTTTACATAAATTTCTTATTTTATTTGCTTTTTACCATGCATAATGTTTTATACATATTTTTTCTGTTTTTAATTTAGTTTGTTACAGGAAATCAGGAAAAATGTGCTAATTCTTTGCCTTAACCAATGAGGAAAAACCAAAGAAAAAAGCATGAGAAAAAATACTAAAGCGATACGAGCAGAAATATATGTGTGTCTGTATTAGATAGATAACAAAATGCATGAGAATGTATTCGTATATGAATATGCAAACAGATAAAATACAGCTTTTAACCATAGAAACCATTCCACCAGCTTCTCCATTAAGGAAACAAAATCTACAAGAAACAAAAACAAACAACATGAAAACTTTAAACTGCTCCACCCCCTCCCCTTCAGCAAAAGGAATATGAATGAAGAACGAAATGTTTAACCACATTGCCATTCATTTGTAAATAGTGTAAACGAACAAGATTGTCTAATTGTAATCCTACATGTAAGTCGTTTAAAACAGACGAGTACTTGAATTAATTACCCTCGGAAGCTAGAATATCCGTAAGGAAAAAAAGTGAAAACTTAATAAAAAGAAAAAGTCCAAAAATTTATATAAAAACAAACGGAAAATTTTACAAAATGAATGAGTGATAAAACATACAACAACAGCAAAAGAAAATATCGCAATGAAATAAGAAATTCTGTTAAATAAATGTAATTGCACACACACACACATACACATTCAAATGATTGCTAACGGACTAAAGAACATGTTTTAAAATAAAATTTAAATAACAAGAAATGGACGGACGGTCGGATGGATAGATAGAAAGATGGAAGGACAGACGGAAAGATGGACGGATGAACTAGCAGCAAACATACAATTACACTGCAACATTCATTTAACGTTTGTTCGTACAACAATATGAAGAGAGTGTAAATTCTTTTAAATTGAATACCATGAAAAGTAACCACAGCAGAACGTGTGGCATCCAAATGATCGAGTCACAATTTATTTAAAGGGGCAGGTTCCATACAGAAACAATTGCTTAGGTGGAAAGGTTATTTTTTGTGAAAACCTGGTTTTTGTGAGAAGTTTTTCTTTTAACGTGCTTTTTAGTAGTTTTCGCAAAAAAATACATGCAAGTTGTTTAAAAGGTATTTAAGGCAAACATCTAGGTTTTTTTGCCGATAAGAAAAGTATTTTTTTGTTTAAAGGTACTATTTTGTAAGAAGGTACTTTTTGTAAAAAGATCCTTTTTTGTAAAACGGTACTTTTTGTAAAAAGGTACTTTTTTGTAAAAAGGTACTTTTTTCTAAAAAGCTACTTTTTTGTTAAACTTTTTATGTACACATATTTTTTTTGAAGATACTTTTTCGTAAAAAAGTTATTTTAAACAAAAGAAATGGTACCATTTTCAATAAGACCTTTTTTGTCAAAAGGTTATTTTTGTACTAGTGCACTCTTTTGTCAGAAGGGCCTTGTTTGTAAAAATGAGTTTTCATTAATAAGTACTTTTTAAGATAAGCTAGTTTAAGTTAAAAGGTATTTCTTTGTTTATTAGTGCATCTGTTTAAATTTTAAAAGTCGATCATTTAAAAAAAATCCCCTAAATAGAAAACAGTTGCAGTTAATTAAGGTGTAAGTAAATTATCTATTTTATCATTACTTAGGTGTTCGTCCATGTCCATGTTATACACTATGATCAAAAATTTATATTTTGGTATCGCTTTTAAAACTGATTCGAAAATCGATTTTGAAATGCAAAACATAACGTTTGTTAAACGTCTTGTTGGTTTAATATAATACTTATTTAATTAATTTGGTCAAAAATCAATTTCTATACGAAATTCCCCTTACTAAAAAAATATTCCTAAAACTTTTTTTGGTAGTTAAAGTATGGCACAAGTTAAATTATTTCTTGTTACACAAAAAGGATTAAGCACTGGAAAGGCTTGAATGCATAAAAATGAAACTAGAAATAAAATGTAAAAAACGAAAACAAATAAGAAAAAAGCTTACCTCCCCTCTAAACAAAAAATAAACCAATGAATGGAAACGGATGTAAAAACGAAAATCTTTTTAGAGTTACAGCCACCCACAGAAGAATGAACAGATAGATGGTTAAAAAGACGAGCTGCCATTAAAAAAGGCAGATACTACAACTTCACAGCTGAAAAAAATGTATCCAAAAGATGCGAGTAGAAGGCAACCACTACCACCAACACACACTTCATCAGGAATTTTTCAAAGCCAGAATTTAAATTAATAAGCACTGCAGCTTAAATTGATAACGAAGAGTCACACCAAGTGGAGCGAGCCACCAGCTAAAAAGAAAGTTTTCGAAATAAAATCAAAATTGGACAAGGGCAGAAAAACAAGAAGGTTTTAAAAAAACGTTCCCTAAGCATAACAATGAATGTTGAAACGCTAAAATATTCAACGCATACACACTCGTTTGAGTACGGTAGTACGGTTTGAATCACAATGGGTTGGGACTAACACAAAAGCGATTAAAATTTATAGTTTTTGCGTTTAAAAATTTTTTAAACTCTTAAAATTTTTCGATGAGTCTAAATTTGTCTAAAATTATTCTGAATCTAAAATTTAGTAAGTCCCAACAGAGACGGTACCGCAAACAAATAAGGTCTATTGTTCCCATGATAAATTTTATATAATATCTAATTATTTTAGGTAAAAAATAATATCCCAGTAAAAACTTCGCCTACTTTTTAAAATTAATAGCTTCTTTCACTTTCTTCTATATAACCACTATAAATACTTCTATAACTACTTACTTTTCAGATGTATGTAGGTCAAAAATAATTTCTTAAATTTAAATGCGTTCGTTTTGGGAAATCCTTTGCAAAATTCATTGGTTCTTTCAGTAGAATTGGAAGTAGTATTTTTACTTTTTCCTGATTACTTAACACATTATTTTGTAGGCGAAGTTTTTACTGGGATGTTTGATATATTCAATTGATTTTAAGTAAACTAATTACAACAACAAAAAATTATTGACGTAAAAAAAATGTTCTAAAATTAACCAAAATTGTTTGTTACATCCAAAAAACATTT
Source organism: Pollenia griseotomentosa (assembly GCA_963931875.1). Classification (NCBI taxonomy): domain Eukaryota; kingdom Metazoa; phylum Arthropoda; class Insecta; order Diptera; family Polleniidae; genus Pollenia; species Pollenia griseotomentosa. The sequence goes on from OZ007564.1 coordinate 15,455,681, forward strand.
AGTCATATTAATAAAAACATCATTATTTCGAAAAAAAATAATAAAAAAACGTTTATTCGCATAGGAAAAAATTTTGTTGAATTAATTAATATGTTGTAAACGCTATCAATATATTGACAATCAAAAAAATCAACAAAAACTTTTTAAATTAAAAAAAAATTTTGTAAAATCAGTAACAATATATCTTTTAAAATAATCAATAAGAATGTTTTTAGGCCAATTAAATTATTATCTAATAATTTTTTACTTTTAATCGATAACCTAGTTAACAAAAATATTGTCGAATCAATTAAAATTTTGTACAATAAAATTTCGATGAAATCAATAAAAATGGTGTCAAATCAATTAAAATTTGGTCAAATTGATAAAAATAAATAAGTTTATTCAAATTGGAGCAACATAAATTGTGAAAAAACTTTTTATAAAAAAGATCTTATTTATCATGCTTAGTTCCCAATTTTTATTATCGATAAAAACACTGAAGTTTATTGTTGATAAACATAAAATGTGAAATCGCATAATTTTATTTGATGTTTTTTCGATCATTTCTCACTGTGCAGTTTAGTTGTGTTTGTTTCTCTATAAAAGGAAAATGATAAAAAAGCATTAAAGAATGTGGAAAAAGTACAACAATGGAGATTTTTTTAATCTAAAACATTTTTTTTCCCAACATACTTATATTAATATTGTCGTTGTTGTTGCCGGTTTCGTTGGTACATACTTTTAGCAACAGAAATTACATTATTAACACCTCGCATAATTCAATTTATTTTCGTTAAACCAGAACAATTTTAAATGGCCATCAAATACAACATTTTTTCTTTATTTCTTTCTGAGAGCAGCTTGTTACACTCACCATAGGGAAACGACTAGAGTAGAAACTCCGTCAAAAGAATAACAAAAAACTTTCTCTCGATATTTCATAATTGTGACATTTCAACAGTGCCTAGCAAACACGGAGGTTTAATTTCAAATTGAAAGTGATTTAAAATCAAAAATTTTCTCAAACGACAAACGTTTGATAACGATTTGAAAATCATTTGAAAATCATAGCATTTTCAACAAAAAGAAGAATTTTTTTTTAAATTGAAAAATGCCTTTACTTTCAACTTGCTTACAAACGTAATTCTCAAATCTTTTTCAAATGTGGATTATAATACAATGTGGAACATAAATAAAAATATTTTTTACTTTTTTAAATTTTATTTATTTTTTATGGAAGTATGGAAAAACATGTAAAATCAATTACATGTATAAAATACAATTTGGTTTAAGGATTGATGTTTGACTGTTGACGTCAGCTGTCGTCGATGGCTGCGAGTGTAAGACGGCAAGTCCATCTGAGGAGATCGAGTGGTTGTGATCGAAACATGTCATGGTAACCTGCCGGCCGCGGTTCGAGCCCCGGCCACGGTCGAGAAAGAAAGATTATCAATAACAATTTTAATTAATTTTCATGTTGTAAAATTCCTTTCTTCATAAAAATAATTTAATGAAAATTAAATTTGATGAACTTAAGCCTAATTAAAATATTAAAAATTTATTTTTTATTTAAATAAACTTTGAGATAAACATTCGCCACCATATCTAAACGATGAAATAATGTTTTTTCAGTCCTCTTATTCTTGAAAAGACGAATAATTGGCTCTCTTTTATGTTGAGGATTGTACGTACCACCGCGATCATTCAACAAAGTTATAATTTCTTCACTTTTCCGTTTTATTTTTTTTTTCGTATTCCTAATCATTATTATTATTCACAAATAATTTTTATTTTTCACAAAAAAAAATCACTCACTTGTAAAACACATTTAACCATGAAGTAAAAATTTAACTTTAATCGCCATTTTTAATGTTTACATTTATTTTTTGCTTTAGTATTGCCAAGTTTAGTTTTGATTTGAATTTAACATTTGATACTAATTTGACATCAAATTGATAAAATATTTGATGTCAAATATTTATTTTCAAATCATTATCAATTTCAATTTTAATGGTTAAATCAAACAATTGAAAAACCTTTGAGAATTGTGTTTGATGTCAAATGATAAAGTAGTTTCATATCAAAGGTTTGACTTCTTGTTTGTTGGGTGATGTTCATAATGTAAATTGTGGTTGTATTGCTTAAAATTAGTACTAGTGAATAGAGAGACAAATATTTTTAATAAAAATATAAAAAATATGTTAGAAACCGCCGCATGTGCACCCGTCGCTTGAAAATTGACGACTGAATTGTGTACGCTCTTGGACTAAATAAAAGGGCGTCAAGGCTCAGTTAGCCGGGAGTAACAGCAAATTACCTTAGCGTAAAAAAGAAGACGAATCTATTTCTTACCGATTGAGACGTGACATCTTACTGCTAACTATAATCGTTCTAATTGCTTTACATACAACAAAATGAAGCAGCTGATTTGCAACGTTACTGTTACTCCCGGCTCACTGAACCTTAAGAATGCGTGTGAAGAATGTGTGTGAATTAATTTCATTAATGCATTACAACAACAAAATAAGCATCCCTGCAAATAATGTTGGACCACCTCATCCATTTTGATTAAATGGACTGGTCCGATGTAAAGCAAGCATGGACCATGTCATTATTAAAAAGTGTTTGTAGTAAGACGACATGTCTTCGTTTTTAACGACATGTTTTCGTTTTTAAACGAAGTTAAAACTAATCCTCTTGTATATACAATGGAGTAGTTTTAAGACTACTCCTTTGTAATCCAAAGCTGGGTTATATGGTCCTGCCCTAGGACCATATAATGTTTAATAGACCTTTTTTTTCCATACGTTTGGGTTACTTTTGGACTAGTCCTAGTCCCTTATGGGCTGCACTTTACACGCGTGTTTGGACTAGTCCTATTATTTGCAGGGATATTTTTACTTACACAGTCCTAGAGTTTGGTATTTTTGACAGCTGAGTTACAGCCGTACCTAAACAAACGCCGCACGCGTTTTGTAATGAAGTTGGCAGCTATTGTTAATAAAAAATGGTAATATAGATATTTTTGGTCAATCTAACGGTTTTATCTCCATTTTTTTATTTCTATTATGTGAGTTTTATTTAACAAGAAAGTTAACACTACGTTGATGCTCTTGTTTAGGTATGGAATATCAGCGTAGTAGCTTAATGAAAGAGTACGTTCCACCATCCGCTCTTGTTTAGATACAGCTGTTAAATTTTTTCTCTCTCTTGCTGTTCCAGTCGTTTTCTATGTCACAAAAATGTCGACACACACACTCTCTCTCTCTTAAACTCACACATTCATTAAGCCAGTGATAATTTGCATGTTTTAAAGTTAACCTAATTTTTAAAGTACTATTCTTTTTATTCAATTGCAAATCAATAAGTTTTATTTTATTTTCGTCGTATTTCCAGCAAATAAATATGTATGTACATTAATTTAATTAGAAAGTTCGCAAAAGATTATTTGAAAGTATATTATAAAATGTACGTACAAAATAAGTTAAAAATATGGCTAAAAAAGTGAATGGTTTTAATATTTTAACTTTTGTAAAATTGTAAATGGCATTAACTGCAAGTAAAAAAATATATATAATATAAATTGTAATGATAAAAATTAAATAATAATTGAATTAATCTGCTATTAAAATATTCAAATAAAGGTCATATTGGAAATATTTTTTTTATTTAGCTCCTAGAAGCCAATTAAAATATGAAATACTGAGCCGAAAATGGCAGAGAGATATAAAAAAATGAAAAACAGGATGTATAATTACAAAAAATTAAAATTAATTCAATTAAATTTATTTTTAATATTTTTCAATTTGTTTAATGTCCTTTGTTGTTTACAAATAGTATTAAGCTATGGTCACACTTAACGCACCACACGTTAGGGTTGGGCAATTTGTTAAAATATATCGATATATATATATATATATATATATATATCGTATTGATATTTTTTCAGAGTATCAATATTTATTAATTAAAAATATCAATATACCGATATATCGAATGTATTAAGCTCAAATTATTTCAAACTTACTGCCTGTTTTTAGAAAATGTAAACTTGTGAGTGAGTGAGAAATTATATTGTTACGTTTTTCCTTTAATAAGCGCGTTTGAGTTCTTTTAATTGCAAATCCGAATAAAAACCCAAACTTATTTAACTTAACAAACTTTATTAATTATTTTGTTCACAATTATTAGTTACGAATAAACCGTTACTCAAAACAAACTAAACTAATTACTCATGAGTCACCCCTTTTTATATTTCATAACTATTTCTTGAAATTTGCTGAACCTTCCTGTAATAACTACTTATTATGTTCTAAAACCATTTCTAGAAATGACTGGGAAATTCATGTAATTATTATTTTAAAATAACAGTTGTGTTCAAAATTATACATGACAATTTTAAGTAACTACTATAACTTAAAAGATAACTTATTACTATAACTATAAATAATGCTTAGATAATTTTACTTTCGCAATAATATAGAAAACAAAAACAAATTTTCGTTTTTTATTGTTGTTTTCAATGTAATTTCTCACTCACTCACTTGTTTACGTTTTCTAAAAACAGGCGGATAATATACCTACTAATGTACAATAGGCCAAATTTTTGGCATAGTACCATGGAGTGGCGAAGAATGTTTTAGTAATGAAAGCACCTGTCTCCCGTCGTTTTGCGAAAATAAAAACTCACGCAGGGAAACAAATTACTAAAATCTTCCAAGAAATTTTGAGCCGCGATGAATTGTAAGCCGTTGGAAAATTTTTAAATCTAAAGCAGTGGATAAATTCCGAAATAGCATTTAAGTGATACGTATAGGAATATATACAAATATCTGGTCTATATTTTTTTTTAAATTTCCGTAAGTAAAAATTGTTAATTTCAAACTTCAGCCCTATCAATGCGTGAACTTTTTTAACAATCCGAAAAAATTATCATATTTTTTATTAATATCTTTTAATGTTCTACACGACTGTACTATGCCGTTTTTGATATTCGCAAAAAGTGTGAAAAAATTATAGCCCTAATGTACAATCACAATACATGTAATTATATTCTAACTTTTCACTGTGTCTTTTTACTTCAAATTAACGAAACTTTTGATCGCTTAATTTACATTTAAAACTAAAACATGTTTTAAAATTTTGTTTTTAATTCAAGTTATGCGAACAAAATTTTCGTTCGAAATCGAGTTAGATCTACAATAAAAACAAAAAAAAGACCACATTTTATTTTTTTGCAGTATGAAATCTAAAAAAATATATTACGAAAAATGTCAATGGGACTATAAATATTAGGGTATTCATTTAATCGGGCTTTTGCTTTAATCGGTTAATCGCTCGATTAATAATTGGTTAATTATGTTTTTGATCGGTTAACCGATTAATAAAGTTTTTTTTTTTAAATTTAGCAATTTCAATAAATAAAAATGCATAAATTATTTATTATTTGGAGTTTATTAGAAAAAAAAAACAAAAACATAACAAACATAACAACTCTTCAACTAAACTAAAACAAAAATGGTTTCATTCCGAAAAATGTTTTCGTCATTTTCTAAAGCACCAAAATACGGAACAAATTCCGTTTCCGAACGGAATTGTACTCTGTGACATGGCTGTATATGGGCAGTTCCAGCTAAATGTCAACTTTTTGTAACGTAACGCCAGAAGTAATTTAAATTGTTTCTCAAAAAATTGTTTATGTATAGTTTACTTTTTTATATTTTGGTGTAAAGCGCAACTAGCTATACATTTAGTAACAAAAGCAATAACAGTTGAACAACATGGTCCTAAAATACAACCTTATTTGCATTCTGGAGTTACATTAAAAAAAGTAGACTTTTCTCTGGAAATGCCCATATGTACCTTTAAACGAGCAAAGATTTTTAAATTTGAAAGCTTGAAAAATAATTATATATAAGTGCAAAGCCTACTAAAAAAGGTTTTATACAAAACGTCTTGCTCAATTCGCAGTCTTATTCAGTTTTGTAATGCAAGTCAAAATCCACTTTGGTTTTTTTAACGTCACGCCAGCGCATATTTTTGCTTATACCCTGCAAATAATAGAACCAGTCCAAACACGCATGTAAAGAGTAGCCAACAAGGGACCAGGACTACTCCAAAAGTAACCCAAACGTATGGAAAAAACATGGACTACTATGGATTTGTTTTAAAACTACTCCATGGTATACTCAAGAGGATTAGTTTTGAAGTTGTTTAAAAACGAAAGCATGTCGTTAAAAAACGAAGACATGTCGTCTCACTACAAACACTTTTTAACATCGGACCAGTCCATGGAGTAGTCCATTTTATCAAAATGGATCAGGTGGTCAAATTTTGTTTGCAGGGTATCTATCTGCAAATCCTTAGCGTCGATTGTTGCAATTTTTTTTCTGGGTGTAGTGCTACTTCATAACTTTGTATATATAAAAATCCTTTTTTCAAAATTGACTTCTTCATTTAATTTTTTTACATTTTGTGGTACAAATATCAGGACAAGTTAAAATGGAAATGCCGATATGTATTTATTAAAAAATAGACTGAGATTTTATTTATTAGTATTGTTTTAGTTATTTCAATGGTTAAAGGAGATCTTATAAAATAATCTTTTGGAAAAATAATTTGGCTTAAATTTTTAGGATTTAAGCAAGTCTTTTCTTTAGCTTTGATAAAACTTGACTGGGAAAAAATTCTTTCAATTATCGTATATGTTGGAGAAATCGAAAGCACCCAAACTACAGAATATCTAATTTCTCAGTCCTTTGCCAGGATTTCTCTAAACATATAAAATATTCCATTATGCCATTAGAGTCCTGTTTTAATTTTTTTAAATTTTTAATTCTTCTAATTGTTTTGGCTAATTCTGTTAAAAGATTGCTTGTGTTACTATCAATAGTTTCTTTTGTTGTCAGGTCATCATCTTGTATGAAAAAATATTTTCTAAGCACATTTCTTTTATATATGAGACGAAACAAATAATTAAAAGTACAAAAAATATTGTATAATACTTCAAAAAAATTAAAATTTTGTTATATCGGTTAATCGACTGAAATTAACCGGTTTAATCGTTAATCGTTAATCGAAAATAGACAATTTTAAATTAACCGATCAGTTAATCGGGTAGTAATTAATCGGTTAACCGATTAACGGTTAACCGAATGAATACCCTAATAAATATAATGCTGGCCATACAATACACAAGTTAAGTTTATATTTTATTTTATAGCAAAGAAGGCAACATGTTCAATTAAAAAAAATTTTACTTTTCAATTTTTCAACATTTGCAGAATCCAACTTTCATGAGTCTATTGCTGCTTTTAATGCGTCATAATTTAGGCGGAATATTTTCCGCGCTTATTATTTTGTTGTCATCCAGCCAGGCTTCAGCAGTGAACTTGTGTAGTGTACGGCCGGCGTAAGTCACGGAAGTACCTACACACCTTATACTAAAGAAGCATGGCAGATCAAATATTTTAAAGCAATTTTCGAAAGAACAGGCGTAAAATGTCGACAATTCAGCTAAAACTTTTTAGGATCTACTTTTCTTTCTAAAAGTTGTGTGTATGTCTTTCTAAATAATTAGTATACACACTCTAGCGGTGACTCCTCAGTAGTTACGGGCGTTTTTCTCTCCATTAAGCCCGAATTTCATTCTCACAGATTTCAATGCGCGTTCGGCACGGCAATTTTCAATCGATCGAGCTCATAATTTTACCAAATTTTTTTTTTACCCCAACCTAACACAAAACTGGTCTACTTTTTTGGAAAATCGAAAAAAAAAATTTGGACCACCCTAACACTCACTATTAGTGGAAGGTATAAAAATCTAAAAATTTCACATTTTTTTCGTTCTTGTTGATTTTACCTACAAGATTTAGTTAACTCATTAATTTTAAAACTTTTATTATAGCTTTATTTTTTAAAACTACTCTTTAGTTAAAAATCTGCTGGAATTTTTCTTAGAAATAGCTTAAAAATATTATTTTAATGAATATTCATTAATTTCACAAAAGCCCAAAACTGCTAAAATCTTCTCTCCGAATCACAACACTTTAATTTATTTTTAATTAACAAATTGCAACTAATGTAGAATTTTGTCATTATCTAAACATACAACTAAAAACTCTACCTGTTTTTATAAAGAATTTTTCATTATGATTAAAAATTTAATTATTACGAGTAAAAGTACAATATTAATAATCTGTTCAAAAGGTAGACGGAAGAAAAATCCTTTCATATGCATCGAAATAGGAAAATACCTTCGCAATATTTATGCAATAAAAGCAAAAACCAGCTGGGTCTTTTTGACAAATTTCCACCCAGTCAGTCACATTCATTCACGCTCCTTCTCCTTACCACAAATTTATAACCACCACCAAGCTCACAAATCTGGAAAATTCATAAAATACAGTCGAAAGTTGCCGTAGAGATTTTATTTCGAGTTTTTAGAAATATTTTTTGTGAATCTATCAACTAAAAATGTTTTCACATTTTAATTCAAACCAACACATCCATTCACACACGCACTCACACACATAAAAATTTTATGAATATGTGTATTCAATAAATAGGAAATACAAACGGTAAATGGATGCGGTGAAGATGATAATGATTTTGATGTTGATGCTCATGATGACTGTCTCTGTATCTGTGCCTGTAACTGGAACTGAGCTGATGACTATGACGATGATACGATTTATGACAAGGATGAATGCACATAGACAAAGTGTAACTTAAACGGTAAATGTAATTAAAAGTTAAGTGAATGATTTTCATACTTGTCTCCTGCTGAAGTTCTTACTGTTTGGTCCTTGTAAAATACACTAGCACACACACACAGACTCACACTCCTATTTAATCGTATAAAAATAGAAAGGAAACGTCTATTAATTCTAGCTCTAATGTATTGGAAGGAGTCTTAGATAATAATTTGTGTATGGTTTTTGTTATTTAACTTATTTGATGCAAACTTTTGAGAAATAAATTAATGCAGTGGTAGATCTTTTTTTCGCCTTTAAGAATAATTAAGGGAAATTCCTTGATATACAGATTTAAGGAGTTTTTGTTAATTAGTTAATAAGGGAAACTTTGATGTTCAAGACGAAAATTAAAGCGAACGGTCGAATGTGAAGAAATATGGAGATTTTTAAGAATTACACTACTACTTCATTAGTTCCATAGCTGTCTTTCGAAATGTCGCAGGTCCTTGTCAACAGTCCTGATTCACGTTGCTATATATGTGGCAAGTTAACGCTAAAATCGTAAAAAGCCACTTTCTGACTTAACTAAACAGTGCTACCTAGCCAATGTTAGCCATGACGTAAGAAATCCAGACAAGTTGTGGGTTTCTAGAGTGTGATTAATAAGTTCTTTAAAAAATCTAAATGGTGAAATGGAGTGAGATATTCGGCAGTGACCGAAATTTGACTGTGTTTTTTTTTAGTCATATAAAGCTGTGACAGACAACTACGTATTACAATAACGTTATTCGTTACGGTTATAGGCTTACCAAATAGTTTTCCAAGACTGGGCTTTATTTATATGGGGCCTATGGGAAATTATGGACCAATCTTCGCGAAATATTGCAGTATGCTAGCTGGTAGTGAGCTTGACTATCAGTGCCGGCGTTGCGGGTTCGATTCCCGCCAGCGTAAAACTTCGCGGGATTAGCTTAGAGAATTAAAAAAGAAAGAAAAATGAAATAAAATATCCAGTCATATATAACGAACTTGTGCAAGATCTATTATCAATATGTACATTCTCACACTATTTACACAGAAAAAATTAATTATTATTGTCTCCAATCAGCAAATTAATTACAAATTAATAGAATCACGCAAACAATTTTTTGATCTGTTGATGATTATATATGATGATTAAATTATTTAATTTAATGTTTTGAAATTTTAATTTAATTTCAAAACATTAATTAAATCAAAATTATATTTTAATATTCTTTCAACAAAAAAATAATTGATTTAATCATCACATTTATTAAATTAAAATACTTTTTAAACAATTTTTTTGAATGATAAAAAACTACTGATAATTTGTTCTGTGTATGCTAGTTTTTGTAACAAAATTATGAATTTTAAGTCTGGTTGTTGTACATTTTAATTTATAACTCATTTCCTACTAAGCCAATTTTGCTGGAAATTAATCCTAAGCTGCTTTAAAGAACTTGAAACAATTGAACACCAATACTGTTCTTTTCTTTTGCGTAATTCGATGGTGAGCGTGATTTCAAGTGACGGACAAGGCTATATCGACTTATAATCACTCAAGGAACCAGAATACATATGATTTATGGGATCTTAGATGAATATAATAAAGTTTCACACGGAATGACAAACTCATTATACCCTCTTCACAACAAGTTGTGGTGGGGGGTATAAAAATGACATTTGGTACGGCAATGGTATGGTCGAGGGCAAAGAGTCATGCCGTGGTCGTTATTTTTGTCTAACGCAATTAGATAAACATTGTGTTAAAACAGAGAATAAAACAAGTTCGACGGATAGTACAACTTTTGAAGAACAGAATTTTCAGAATGCCGTCTCCATGTTTGTAATGGTGGTCCTCTTCTTCGGCTACCTTATAGGTTCCAGACAATGGCTTGTTTCGCAATATTGTGTGGCTGTTAACGTAAAGTATAGCCAATTCAGCTCCACTTACATTTTCGAATTTCACGTGTGATTGACGCTTGGTTGACTACAGGCCAAAGCTCCTGATACGAAATTGTCCTTGACCAGTTTATGCAAGGCATCTTTCTTAAACATTTGTTCACAAAAACTTGTATGGATGGCAGCTAGAAGGATGAAAGATACAACAGTGTGGATTTAACGTTTGTATCGAATATTTTTAAACTTGTTTCATACAGATTTAAGTTGGCCGTGTGCCCTGGTAGGCTAGCTGGTAGTGAGCTATTCTATCAGCGCCGGGGTTGCTGGTTCGATTCCCGCCAGAGACTCTGGTTTATTTCCTGCAGACAAGCCAAGAGCTTCGCGGGGATTACCTTAGGGAATTTAAAAAAAAAAACTTCACAGATAGCAGAAAGAGTCGACTTCGTCAGGCGCTTGACCTCTTATGTAAAGAGTTTGCTCATTGTTTACATTTAATTGCATTTTTTTAGTTTTGCTGATATTTATTTTTAAGCCAACCCGCAAAGTAATTTCCTGGACGATCGTCAGTTTAGGTTGCATATCTGATAAAGTTCGGGTGAGTAAGCAGATATCATCAGCATAGTCAAGGTCCTCCAATCTGTTTTGAATACAACAGGTAAATCGTTTTCACTTAGACGTTGCCTTATGTTATTATTACTACGTCGAGTACACAATTAAAAAGCCGAGGCGATCATGCGCAGTCTTGGCGTACAACACAGGGCTGTGGAGTCGTTAAGAAAAAGTTATAACTCCGACTCCGACTCCTTTTGCTGAAATTTTTTAAGTACGACTCCGACTCCGACTCCGACTCCAACTCCAACTCCAACTCCGACTCCTACTCTAACCTAGCATTATTTAAGAGACTAGTTTTTATTTGACTTTAAACTCTTTTTTAATTTAGTAAATACCTGTTAAATGGTTAAATATAGCAAGAAAATGATTCTGTAAAAATTTCAAATCGATATTTTAATTCTAACGTGCCCCGCCAACTGAAATATAGAAAAATAATGGATTTAATTTTGGAACGAACGAGTTTTGTTACGAACTTTCGAAAGAAACGAGTTTTGCTTCAATCCGTATGGGATCATTGAACTTTAGTATATTTTAAAGGTTATATTAATTTTTTTCATAATTAGGCCGATTAAGTCAAATCATTCTCAGGAAAATTTAATATAGTTTATTAAAACATACAGATGCGCCTTCAGTTGTTAGTTCTACAATTAATATAACACATTTTGAAGAGAAACGTAACGTAAAACAATGTTGTTAGCCTTCTATTATTTTTGTTGTTGGACTTGGTGCTGTTTGTCTCAAGGCATGGAACAGTACCATAGAATGTAACGAACCTTTTATGACGTAATTTTTTAAGTATATCATCGACATAAAAAAAATATGTTAGGATCATATAAAATATTCGTACAAATGCACATTTTTATTACATAAACATCATTTGCGATTATCAACATGCTTGCGCGGTCTGCTGTAAAGTTTTCAAAATGTGGCGTGATGTAGTTTATCTCCCACCTGCAGAGTTAAAAAAAATGTGAATTTTTAAACAACTAAATTTAAATCTTTTTCTTTAGTGTACTCGCCATTGCATTTTTCCGTTCCTAATTCAATATTATTATTGTCCAAAATCGAAACTTGAAATTGCAAGTCTTTATTATCTCTCCAATTTTCCCTAAAGTGAGTAGATAAAAGTATTATCCAATCATTATTCGGGTTAACTCCCACATTGATGGGAATTATATCTGGAACAATGTCATGTATTTTTCCGAGTTCCTTTTCCTTTTATTCTATTATAATTCACCTTGAAGGTTGTAACTTAAAATGTAGTTCACTTAATGCTTTCACCACAGGAGCTACAGCTGATTTCAAGTCATATTCATGAACATGGCTACAAAAATATTTGTTAATATACGATAAATAAAAAACAACATCTTTACAAATTTAATTTTTAAATTCCTTAATTCGGCTCTATTTCATTAACGATATCTTGGCGAAATTCAAATAGTGAACCCGCTGGTTTTTGTTACAGAAATTTGAGGTCACATTAAAACATAGAAAAGGACAGAAAAGTACATCTATATAACTATTCTTATAAATTGTCAAAATAAGCTGTTATCTCAATTTTTTAATTTTTGATATGAAAAGTATACTGGTCCTTATTTTCTGACTTCACAATTTCAAAAAGCAGACCCTCTTATGGCCAATTCCACTAATTTATTTAAATATCAATTTATGTTTAAAATTTTTTTTTTTATATCAAATTAAAATAAAATTATAAGAAAAATTATAAATATGAATTTATAATCAAAAAGAATTGTAGAAATTGGTCATTAAAATTTTTTATTTTGAAAAATATTGGAAAAATTTTAATGCAAAAAAGTCGGAGTCGGAGTCGCTAGTTTTTGTGCGTACTTCGACTCCGACTCCGGTACAAAAACCTCAACTCCGACTCTTCAACTCCGACTCCGACTCCACAGCGCTGGTACAACAGCCTGTTTTTCATGGAGGCCCTTGATCAGTCTTATACTTTTAGGAGGTATGCCTTTGCATTCTAATGCGGTCCATATGATAGAGAGGTTTAAAGTGTAAAAGGCTATTTCAAAATCTAAAAATGCTAGGTATAGTGACGATCTCCCCTCTACAGACTGTTCAATTTTCCCCCTTCGACTGTTTACATGATCAGCACATGATTTTTGGGCTTGGAAACCTGCTTTAGGAACGCGGACATGAAGCTGGTTGAAAATCTTTTGTTTATGATTTGTGCAATCACCTTGAGAGTGTTCACTCACGCATTTGAGTTATGCTACTGACAAGGAATAAGAATCACATAATGCTACCTCAAATAAAATTAACAGTAGGAAATATGCTGAGTTGTATTATTAAAGAAAGATAATTGCCAGTCTTGCTATTTCTTTTACACTCCATGCTAAAATGTTTAACAATGCAAATGTATTTGCACAATTAAACGGAGACCCGTTTTGTTGGTAATACCAGAGAAAATTGCTGCACGGGGAAAGCAAAACCAGGAGCCAAATTACGGCATTCGATATCGATCGAAATTCTCATTTAAATTGTATTGTATTTTCGATCGATATCAAAGGCGGTAATTTGGCCCTAGTAATCTTAATATTCAAAATCTTTTTATACCCTTCACCGCAGTTAAAAGGGTACATTTAAGTTTGTCATTCCGTTTGTAATTTCTATAATATTGATCCTAGACGCTATAAACTCTATATATTATAGATCCTTATCAGAATAGAAATTGAAATCACGATGTAAGTCTGTTAAAATGGGTCTTGCGATATAAAGGGGACAAGGTAGTTTACACATTTATATCACATATAATCCGCAATTCTTTGCTATTGAAATTTAGCCTGATCGGCTTACAAATGGCTCAGATATGAGCAAAAAACCAAGACTGCCTCTAATTTTGCTCATAAATCCGTTGTTGTTTTTTATGTATATCTGGAGAACGACAGAAGCCAAAGTTTTTAAATTAGGAACAAGCAGCTTGTTTATAAATACACAACAACCGACAAAATGTGGGCAGGATAAGATAAGTGGGCGTGGCAAAAAATAGTTTTATTTATATTTCAAGAACGGTTTTAATAAAACTTTCCGTTTTAACGCACATTGGGGAAGAGTATATAAGAAAGCCGAATAAACCACTCTTACTTGTTATAAATTTAACTAAATTGATTTGAGGAAAAAAAATTTATTCCTCATACACTAAACCTTATTTAAGCTTGAAAAAAGTTTATATATATAGAGGCTTTCCACGCTGGGTGGAAAAATCTGCAAAATAACCCCCTTATCCACTATAATTCCTCTTGCAGTTCAAATTCTAAATAAATAATGATTCCTTAAATATTCTTAATAACTGCAAGAGAAACAAAATATCGCTCTAACGCTATTGCTATTTTTTTAATATAGATACTTATACATACTTTTAAATTAGTTTAATTATGCCTGTTTCTGACGATAAAGTGCAATACAGAGGATTCAATTTGACTTCATTTTAGAAAAATGTTTCTGAATAACGATGAGAAATGAAAATAAATATAAAAAAAATCTTTGCATTTAAATATAGTTTATTATGCCATTTTGCTTTTATTTAACACAACGCTAAAATGCAAAGATGAAAAAAATGCAAAAAAAAAAAAGAAAGTCATGAACTTAATGTCAGATGCACTTAGTTGCTGTTAACAAGAAAAAATTGTTTATAAAATATAGTGCAGAAAAGTTAACATAGAAACCAGTAATAATTCTTACAAAATTAAAAAAAAATAAAAAAAAAAAATATAGAAACGTTAATACCCCATTGTGCAAAATAATTCGAAATTGTTTCGAGAGTGAAATATTTTTAAAATGAAATTTAATTAAATTTTAATAATTTTTTAATGTAAAAAAATTCTCTTTGTTTGAAATTTTTCCTTTTAAATTTGTTTTGTTCCTTAATAACTACTAGCAGCACTGATTTGGATAGTTTTGATCAAGATTTGAATAAAAATCTTTTGGTTTGATTATTTAAAAAAGGGTTTTTTTTATAATATATACAAAATGTGTTCCAGTTTATATTAAATGTAATAAATAAAAATTTGAAGAACTGATTTCTAATCAGTGTTGCCAGTGGAGTTTTCGAAAAAATACCTTTACATGCTAAAAAAAATCCGATTTTTTCCTACACGTTGAAATTGCCCCTTCAAAAATCCCTACGCATTATTGTCATTAAAATAAAAGAAAACACATTCGTTATAAAAAATAAATTTTTTTTGAATATGTATATTAAAGCTTTGAAAAACAAATAAGTACAAAATTTAAAAAAAAAATAATACATGTCGCACTTGCTCAACAATACTGTACTAACTCAAAATTTCAAAATTTTCAGTAGAAGCAAAACAAGTTTTGATTTAATATGGAGGGCATATTAAAAAGGATTTTTTAACGAACCGTTTCTTTAGATTTTTTCCAAAAAGTGAAAAACTAAAAATTTTGAGTTAATACAGTATTGTTGAATAGGTACGATATATATGTACTTTTAAAAATTCAATTAAATGATATCTTAGAAAAAAAATATACATACATATTAGTGTCGCTAATTTTTTAAACCACAAACAACTCTGGAAATATATTTTCAAGCGATTTTAGTGAAAAGAAAAAATGTTCAACTGCTTTGGACAAGAAAATATCACTAACAAAACGTTTTTCTGAATTTATTTTATAAATAATGCGACATGACGAAAATTCCCTACGTTTTGGTGATTATAAGAAATCTGTCCGATTTTCCCTACGCTCTTATTTTAGTATAAAAGATACATACATGTAGGGATTTTCCCTCACTTTCTAATAGTAGTGTGTACCCAAAAACTAAGTTCACTCTGTTTTTTGCTTTAAAAGCACTCTAAAATGATGATGTCTATGTTTTTTGGCGGTGGAGATATTTTACTAGATTCTATACATTTGTGTGTAAATATGTATATGAAAAGATTTTATGTATTGGTGAAATATTAAACTATTTGCCAGGTTCTATTTTTTAAACCCGTTTTTTTTTTATTTTTTTATACCCGTAACACATCATCAATGTGTTCTTATAATGCGTTAATATGTTGATGATTTCACTCGTACTTTGAACTAAAAAAAACAACAAGAAAACAAAAAGGTCTTGCTGATGAAAAGCAAAATTTTGTAAGTGATGATTCTTTAAGATGCTGATGGTGACAGACGACTGTTGTAGCAGATGTAAAGATACTTTTGTAGTTTTCTATTACTTTTTAAGTAGTATGTACATTAAGGTGTTTTAATGTTTCAAAAGGAAAAGGTGGAAAACTAATATAAGAGACATGATTAAGTAACTTTTTTTGGAACTTTTTATTTTAAATGAGGAAAATTTTTTAAAGATTTATTTAGTTTCTTACTTTCCAACATGCAAAAGAAGTTGAATTTGTATAGAAACGAAATCACTTCTTCGTTTTTTTTTTTTTTGGCTTTTATTTCATTTTGATATGAAGCGTATTTTTTATGTACTGTGTAAAAAATGAATTGAGCAAATAGGATGACTCAAGATATACTGGTTTTTTTTTTTTATATTTTAAATTAAACTTCTTAACAATTTTTTAATTAAATCAATCTTTTAAATATTAAAAATCACTTTATTCAAGCTACTTCCCAGCGGGAAAATGTAATCAATAGGAATCGAGGAAGTGTACAATATTTGATTTCAGAATTCTTTATTCTTAACACAAAGATGTCCTAGGATTGTAATAAATTATTTTAATGTATCCTGCGAATGAATTAAATAATTTATTATTGATAATAAAATTAGTAGACGACATAAAGGAATACCGGATTTTTATTAAGAAAATATGAAATAGAAAAATACGAATAATACTCACGAACAGAAACAATTTTCTTTGTTCTGCAAATGTGGGAATATACGTAGTAATTAATTCATAATTATTTTGTCTGATAAAATAACCTTCTCGATTCCAATGTATGCATTATTATTTTTTCGGATATAATACATTATTTTTTTAATTACTTATGTAATCAATTCCTCATTTTCCTGCTGGGTATGTCGTGAACTTAAAGCCATGTTTTTACTTAACCTACTGCTTGCTATCCTGACATTTTCTTAGCAATGGTCGTAGAAGTAGCGTAAAAATCTTGACTGCTTCGTTTACAAAGCGTTATCAAAAGTTAAAAATTAAAAGCATTTAACTAATTCAAGGTGGCGCAAAAGTTGTCACCCGATGTTTTTTGACTGTAATTTTTTGTTGAATGCTTTTGAATTTTATTTATTTCATGCCTTGATTTTTTTCATTAAGAAGAAAAAAAAAGCGGGCCCGACTAATGGCATTTTTCATTACTGTTGCTAGAACTTACCAGAACTTTCGACGATAGGGCCTTTTCATTTCTGATCGATATTCTTTTTGAGTACTTAAAGAGTCTTAGGCTTGTTGCCAATCAATCGTGACTACAAGAAATCCCACAAAAAGACGTCTAGAACAATGAAATCGGTCGATGTTGCCTGCCAGTTCAAATTACATAACCGAGACATAAAGCGGCCCGGAAATGCAGCTTCCAGAATTTTCGTTGTACGTTGTGCAGTTGTAAGCACATGTTATCTACTACCAATTCGTCAATTTGAGGTCGTCGAAATTCGTTGAGCATACAGCAAGGCGAATTCATAAAGGTGACCGCATCATGAGATAGAGTTATGCTAGCTATCCCTTTTTATTGAAAAATACTATGTATTTTGTTTTTGTAAAAAGTTAGAGTGAATGTCAAACATAATTGTTAAAAATATAAAAAAGTAAATTTTTTTGTTTATAAAATATACACAATTGCTTTAGAAAGTAAATCTTGTCCTTTATTGCAAATTAATTCTGGCTCCACTTATTCCTTACGCATTTTTAATTTCTTTCTTATTTCCAAATTTCTATTTTATATTCACTTTTTTTATTTTATAAAATTTAAATAAGTTTTTTTCAAATTTTTATTGAATTTTAAATTTGAATTAATTTTTTCACAAAATGTAAACAAAGCTTGACATACAGTATACACGCAAAAAAATAAACAATAAACAGATGACTCGAAAATGTCACCTTTATGAATTCGCCTTGGCATACAGTAGCTTTGAGCGGGCCCCAGAACCGATAATTTTGCTTATACGCACAGAAAAAAATCAAGTTAAAAACGTAGGAAACAAGGTTGATTTAAAATTTTTCGGTGGTGATTTTGCTTCGTACGTTTTTCATGTTAATTCAACCTGATTTTACAATCACTTGCGAACAACTTTTTTTTCTTTTAAAATAACTATAATTCATGTTAATTTAACATTGCAGTAAAGTTTGAGCAAAATGTCATTTATATTGAAACAACAATCCGAATCACGTCGAATGAAAGTTATTTCAAGTTGAAACAACGTGATTTTCATGTAGAATCAAATTGGTTGGAGTGTGTTATAACAGTGTGAAGAAGCTTCAGAGACAACATATGCATATATTTAAGAATAATTCAAAACACTTACCCCTGTTACACATGTTTCACTTATTTTGTATTCTCCTTTGTTAACAGAAGCATCAGCAGAATGGCCCGATATGGTTTTCGTCATCATTCTACTTTGAAAACTTGATGTACTATTTAACTAAATAATTTTAATTAAAAGAATACGGGAATTGTCTTCTTTTTATAACATATTTTAAAAATGAAAATAAAAAAATGTACATACTTAAGTATGTATGCATGTTAATTTAACAGGATTAACTTTTGATTTTAATATAAAACAGGTTTTTATGGACTCAATATTGAATCCGTATTTATTTATATTTTAATATTTTTTTTTTTTATTTTAACATTGAATAATATTAGATAAACGTGATTTAAAGTTATTTTATTTAAAATTAATATGAAATAATGATAAATTTAATTAAAAGGCATACTTTTGCAGAAATTTACTATGATTCTCAATCAACATTTTTCCATGTTAATTTTACATTGATATTTTTTTCTGTGTGTACATGTATCTATATAGAAGGAAATAGGCCTTATCTCTCAAAAAAAAATCGAAACAATTATTCCGGATTCTTGAACAGTGTAGCACTCTATTTCTTATTGAAATGTATTTTGTATCTGTTTACTTTACAAATGTGAAAGCAGAAGAGCAGAACAGAACACCACTCCCGATAGGCTGATGACTTTTCCGCAACCTTGTAAGTATATACAGCAATATAGATACAAAGCAAAAAAGTAGCTAATGAGGTAGCGTTCGAAGTAGCAATAAAGTAGAACATGATGCAGCACTTAAGTAACATACGAACAAATCACAAATATTGAAAATTTCCTTCATTGCAATCACACTCGGAAACGCCAATTTTTTACAAACTTCTGATACGGACAGCGGTTTTAACATATAAACGCCAAATTCAACAACAAAACCTAACAATAATTTTTTCTGCACTGAAGAAGTTTTTAGACTTTTTCAATGCCATCTACTTCAAAAACAACTTTTATTGCCACCTTTACACAACTCCTTTACCACCTAAAAGTAAAAGAAACAAAAAAATTAATTATAAATTACACAGAAAGTAGCAAATTATTTTTGATTTTCAAACTTCTGCTGAATATTTCTAGTAGAAGTACTAATAGTTGTAGCAACTATATTGTTAGCAACTGCAGCATTTTAAACCCTGAATTAAAGTTAATTACACTAATTATTTTTTACATTTATACTTTTATTAGACTAGTGAAGGGTATACTAAGTTTGTCATTTCGTGTGAAACTTTTTAATATTCATGTAAGACCCCATAATAATTCTGTAATTCTAAGTTGATTGAGCCATGGGCGTCTGTTGAAATCACACAATTGCACCGTATGAACGTGTAGGGTACGACGTAGATACGTTGTAAAATTAAAACGTATAATATTTTATAAAAAGGCACACAATATGGCGACATATACCTAATTCTGTATCATACGCCGGTTACGACCATATTGTCATAGAAAAAAAATTTAAAATAAAATATCAAACTATTTTTGTGCTTTCAAATTAAAAATTTGGATAAAAAAAATTAACAATAATCTATATATAAATCGGCAAAGGCAAAACAGTTAAGAACAATTTCCTCCTCTGTATGTCAACCGATTAGAACAAAATATACACCATTTGAAAGGTATTTACTCACAGAAGTGCAGAATATATATTTTATTAAAATTTCAGAGCTATAAGCGTTTAAATTTGCTACTAACACAAATGCAAAATAAATAAATAAAAAATTTGTTTTTTCAATTATCAAATAATAAAAAAATAGGGTGGTCGATTATTCGACATTTTTCAGAAACCGGTTTTCGAATATTTCGACTATATAAATATTATTTCGACTATATAAATATTATGTATAAATCGGCAAAGGCAAAACAGTTAAGAACGCTTTCTACCTTTGTTTGTCAAACGAACTTCTATGAGGTGAAAAAGTATCAAAAAGGGGAAATACGGGAAACTAAACTTCTTTATTTTACTTTTCTGTGCTTCATGTGATCCATTTTAAATTTTCTATAATATTGAACTTAAGAGACATAATATTACAGGTGTAGGTTACTGAGTAAATGAGAACCTATAATATGAAAAATGTTGGTACTTTTTGATTTTCATCTGGTACTTTTTGAGTTTTTGTTAATATTCGACCTACAAAGATAAAAATAAGCATGCATGGTCCTGAGTGAATAAGAATGTATAAGAGGTAGCTTTTTGGTACTTTTTCGTTCTACATCTGCTATTTTAAATCATTTTCGTAAATATTAGACGTAAAACCATAGAATTAAACATACAATGTCCTGAGTGGATGACAATCCATAAAGGAGACTTTTTGATACTTTTTTTGTTTTTAATTGCTATTTTCTGATATTTTTTATATTAAAATTACAAAATTAAATTAACTCACGTAGAAGATAAAATATGAACCTGAGATTGGTCTCTCGCCAAGCCGATCCACTAAGACGGAAAAAATAAATGCTCGAAACATGGTAATTCCCATATACTTAAATGAACTATGTTTTCTTCATATTAACAAAAAAAATTATGGTCGAATTTTGACCATTAGGCGAACACAAGTTTGAATAAATACGCTTACGACGTTGTTGTGGGTAAGTGAAGCGTGTTTCAAAATATTAACGCCGTTACGTCCAACGTTCAGACGACGTACGAATCAATTGTGTTCCTGGCATGATCCGAAATTAACTTTTTCCATGTCAAGCTCTTGCAAATTCTGCTAAGCAGATGAGACTAAAAGCCAGTATAATCGGTGTAGTAGGAAAAGAGTTATGAATTCAAATGTGGAACAACCTCCCTTAAAAATTAATATTTCTGCTAAAAAAACAACTTAAAGTATCATGGCGCAATGCACCGATTGTTATTAAATTTTACACAAACTCGTTTTTTACGATTGCTAAATTTCGTGAAGATTAGTCAATTATATATTGCCTACTTTGGACGCCTAAATTAGTAACGAAGACCGCTATAGAAGTAAAACTTGCTCTGTCATAGTTTCATTAAACTAGAAATCAAATTGCAGAATTTCGTAAAGATTGGTCTAAAATTTACTATATGCCTCATATAAACCAAATTCTCGAAAAAAACTTTAATACCACCAAAACTGAAACGAATTGTGGAAGTTTATTTCAATAAGGGCAAATTAATGTTCGGTTTTCACAATACAAGTGATTGAATATGTAATAAAATTTATACGAAAATCACTCTGTGTTTTTGAGTATTTTTCATATTAATTTTCCTACATTTTAAATCACTTGTATTGGAAAAAAATGCCCATAAGTTGTATATGACTTGAAATTAAGTCATTAAACTATATGACTATCGGTCCAGAATTTACCATAGGACCTCTTTAAAGTGTACTTTTGGACTAGACTTTAACACGTCCAAGAACCGCTACGAATTATAAAACTGTGAGGTTAGGTCTCATCTGCAATGGTTCATAATTTAGAAACACCCTATAAAGCCTAGTCCTGAAATATTCTACTATACTAGTAGCTCTTTTACTAATTTTTGTGTTGCATTTCAATAAAAGTTCAATTAAAAAATGTATGATATTTTGTCTTAATTATATCCTATAATGTACAAATATCGATTAAATTTGGCATAACAAATTTTATTTTGCATTCTACGGAAAAACGCTTGACATCGCCGTCATATGTAACTTTTATGTTATTTTTTTATTGAAAATTTGTCCAATTCACAGGCCCGCATCATCGTCGTATTCGTTGTCTAATCGTCTAATAATACAGTGTGGAATTTTTGTAATTAAATAAATTTATAAACTTCTCGGCTCTAGATTTTGCAAAAAAAAACTCAAACTATTTTAATGCAGCATTTAAACTTTGTGATGGTGTAACCAATAAAAACGATATTAATCAAACGCCCTTTTTTACCTCAACTTTTGAAAGAGATTTATTTTAACGGAAAAATAATAAATATTAAAAAATAAATTTTTGAGTTTTGTTCTTTGTACTCCTTCTCTCTTCACATTAATTTCAATTCATATTTGAATATGTTTTTGTTGTTGTTGTATTTTATAAATAACTTTTGAAATAAACTATTTTTGAATACTTGATTTTTTGAATACGAGTACAAGTGAATGTCCTTCCATTTTTTTTTGTTCCTTCTTTGTTTCCCAATTGCACATAAACTATTTTAAGTGGCCACATTAAGATGTCTGAATTCGGTATATGGATGATAGTTTGGAAAAGAAAAGTTTTATTCGTTTCTAGTTTTACCATGCAACACACACACACACACTCACACAATCCAACGGGTCGTTACTGACAAACAAACACATGATTTAGTGTAGATGTATCTATACGGGGGCATACTGGGACATAAATGCTTATATTTTATGAATATGTAATATCGTAAATCATTGCAAATGCTGAGGGAAAAAAACAATTGAAATCATAATAAGAGAAAACACTGTGTAAAAAGGATACACTTGGAGAAAAATATGATATAAAGGAAAATATTTTTTGGTTAAGATTTTGTGCAATGAAATGTTATCTATTTGAAAAATATCAAACTTTAATATAATTAAAAAAATTTTAATTAAATATTATCAAAGTAATTTTTGGGAATACAAAATTTTTAATTTACAAGATTTTGTTAGTCGTGCTTTATTCCCAATTTTTATTCTTGATAAAAACACTGAAATTCATTGTTGAAGGGAAAAGCGATTCTTATGCGCATTTCACTGGTTGCTTAGGCCAGATCTTCAGGAAACTTCATACAAAGATTTTAGAAAAACTAAAGATATTAAACAAGTAAAAACTGTTAAGCGAATAAGAATTACTTATAAGCAAAAATCTGACTTGTAAGACCACTTTCAGACTCGGCAAGTTAGTTGCGCAAGTTACTTGCCGACAACAACAAAGTCTGTACAAATTTTTTTTTCTCTACCCCGACCTTACCGCTAACGTCTACAAACCAAGAGTTGCGCAAGAGACTTGCGCAAGTAACTTGCCGAGTGTGAAAGGCGTCTAACGATATCAAAGCTTTAACAAAAACAACAACAATAAACAGTGAGTTTATCTTTTCTTACATTCCCCACTACAATCGGCTAGAATTCTTCTAATTTATTTGTTGTAAGAAGGCTAAGAAAAAACCAAATGAATACAAAAACAACTTGCTTTATTGCTCTCGCAAAAATAAAGCATGCTGCCAGAGTTAAGTTTTTTTTTTTTTAAGCCGTGCTTATAAGTAATTCTTATTCTCTTAACAGTTTTACTTGTTTAATATCTTTAGTTTTTCTAAAATCTTTGTATGAAGTTTCCTAATGATCTGGCCTAAGCAACCAGTGAAATGCGCATAGGAATAGCTTATCCAATCAACAATTAATTTCAAGTGTTTTTATCAAGAATAAAAACTGGGAATTAAGCAAGAATACCAAATCTTTTAAATTAAAAAAATTTATATTTATAGGAAAAGTTTATATAATAGTAACAGAGGTTTTCACAGTGGGCTCTAATGAAGCTTTCAGCACAAATATTTTAGATAAAGTTTTAAATAAAGTTATGTACGAAAGGTTTTCTTGGGAGTCAAAAAATTTCATTAATAAGATTTAGTTTTAATGTGCTAAATTTCCAATTCTTACTCTTGATAAACTGTACTGTTATGTACATTTGTGCGAGATATTAAGGCATTGAATGTGATTTTTGGATATGTCTTAGCCTTAGCCAATTAAGCAAATTCTACACCAAAATTTTGTAGAGAAATTTCGACTATTATAAAAAATAAATTTGAAATCTAAATTATATCAATAGCAACATTGTAAGATTTATGACAGTATTAACAGGTGTAGGATTTATAATCCAGTAGGAGACAGTTAATGGTTGTGACAGCATTTTATTTACTTATTTCAGTCTAATTAGGAAAACAACACTTTTATTTAGATTTTTATGATAAATGTTTATTTGAGTTATGTGATCAAAAATATTTTAAAGTTGTTTATAAGATTGTCGTTTACAACATGTTTTAGTGCTAATGCAAAAATAGTGCATTACACATGCTTACACTACTCTAGTAATAATGCACTACTCATAATTTGTTTTAATAATAGTGCAAAAGTATTGCATTCATTGGCATGGTATTCAAAAAAAATGCACTATTTTGATAACAGGATAATGTAGTGCAAAAAATAGTACATTGCATAAGCACAAAGTGAAAGCTCCTACAGCCGGGCAACGGCCATCGGCGCAGTTTTGTCCACTGATGGAAGATAGTAATCTACGAGATCGTTGGTTTTAATATGTCAAGGGAAAACTTAGAAAACCATGGCACTTAAAAAATCGGCCGCCTATAGAAGTAGAACTTGCATTGTTGTTTATGCGCGAATTGAGTTAGTGCCCATATTTAATTATGGCTAACTGTACAAAAGGCGGATTGGAATATTTCTGTCGCTCTTTACCTTTTGTACTCTTTTTTAACGAATTTGTCCCAGGACTGGTCCAAAATTTGATAATTTTGTTTGTTGACGTACCTATTTTTCCCAAAAATATATGAAAATTATGGTCAACTTAAAAATTTTAAACTTTAAAAATTTTTAAAATTTTATAATTTTCTGATGTTGGTGAACTCAAAATTTATTCATGGTAATTTCGACAAAATAGTCCGAATACATGACAGCTAATTCTACAGATGTTGCCTCAACTGCCAAAGTTTGGAAGTCTCTTTTGGTGAACTTGTTATTTTAAAAATATGCCCTACTTTGGGACCTTATATTATAAATCCCTTTACATATCCTGCAAATGCGGTATTTGATAAATTTTTAAAACTGCAAAATTACCCAAAAAACTTGTTCAAGTGTTTCGAAAAAAGAAAAACATACAAGAATATAAAATCTGCATATGAAAAACTAATGGCTGGTGCTTGTATAAACTTTCTAAGAAGACATTTTTTATAAGAATATATTTTTATTTTTTATTTTATTTTTTTATTATATTCTACTTTATTTTTAATGCTGAGATCAAAATTCAAGTTGTCCAAAAGATTTACCTATTTATATAATCCACACACACACACATATACGCGCATAGTTAAGCTTACAACCGACACATTTACTGAGAAGACAAATTACCACAAAATACAAGACAAGACAAAAGGCAAACGCAGAAAATAAGAATAATTGTATGAAATAAAAAACGGATTTACGTTTTATACTTTTTATGAGAGAGTTTGTCATATTTTATTCTATTCCTTTTCTTTCTCCTACCAGCACATCCTTCAGTCCCTTTTTCAAGATTGCATTTGGAATATTTTTTTTGCTTTTCTTCCAAAACAAAAAAAATAATAATTTGTATTTTTTGTTTCTTCTATATCACATTTATACCGGGTGTGTGCCGGACACCAGCGAGATAACAGAGGCAGAGTATTGTTGTGGATTTGGAGCTGCTCTGACTGCTCCAAAGAAATAAGATTTTATTTGAATATTTTGCTTTCTTTTTTGGGTTGGCAAAAAATGGCGCGACAGTAAATTTTGTCAACAGACAAATGCATAATGGTTTTAATAATGCTGCCATTTGTGAAAGATGTGATGTGCTGTGCTGTGCTGTGCTCTGCTGCTGCAAAATGTTGTACTTGAAAACGGCACAAACAGCAAAGGATTGAAGCCAAGTACTTCAGTTTTAAAGAAGAGCAAGGGTATTGTTTAAATAAAACTGCTGTTATTGCTGTTGTAGTTATTGTATTTGTAGCTGCTTTTGTTTCCTCTTTTTTGTTACATTAAATTGAGTTTCCACCAAAAAAAAAAAAAAAAAAAATAGAAAAAAAGCAAAAGTGAAATAAAAATAAAAAAATAGCCGAACAACTTGAACATTTTGTAAAGATGCCATACAAATGTTTCTAACTTGTTTTTAAATGATTTTTCGACACCCTTTTGTTTTTAGTGGATTTATTTGAAGTTGTAGCTGTTGTTGCAGCTGTTATTAGTCAGTGCTCTTTTGTAAGAGCATTTTTCCGTTATTATTGTTTCCATAGACATATTATTTTTAATTCACTATGGGATGGATCAAATGCTTTCTAAAATGTTTTCAAAAAATAGCTAAAGAAGCAAATTTCTCATAACTACTAAGTAATAATTATATTAGCGGCTTTTCCGCTTTATGTTAAGTGTACAGCTTTGTTATAAAGTGTGGTTTTTAGGGCCGATGTTGATTTTGAATAAAACACAAATTATTTGGGAAATTATTGTCATTTCTTTTTATTATGATAATATTGGTATGGTTCGTTCAATTATGTATGGAACAAAATATCGGCCAAATGGCCGCCGCGGCACACCTCCATCCGATGGTCCAAATTTTCGATGACGCTGAGGCATAATTGAGGTTCTATGCCGGTAGTGTGCCGAATTATCTCATCCTTTGGCTCTTGAGTTGTTGCTGGCTTATCAACGTACACCTTTTCTTTCAAATAACCCCAAAGAAAGAAGTTCAACAGTGTCAAATCACACGATCTTGGCGGCCAATCGACATCGCCACCTCGTGAGATAACACGGCCATTGAATTTGTCGCGCAAAAGTGCCATTGTTTCGTTAGCTGTGTGGCAAGTGGCACCGTCCGGATCGTCCACATCCATAACTTCCAATTCGGACCATAAAAAGTTCGTTATCATCTCACGATAGCGAACACCATTCACAGTAACTGCCTGACCGGCCTCATTTTGGAAAAAATACGACCCGATGATGCTGCCAGCCCATCAACCACACCAAACAGTCACTCTTTGAGGGTGCATTGGTTTTTCAACAATCACTCTTGGATTATCATTCGCCCAAATGCGGCAATTCTGCTTATTGACGAGTCCACTGAGGTGAAAATGTGCCTGTGGGGCACAACGACAAGTTGAGGTGGACGGCTCTTCGGCCACACTATCGCCAACAGCAGCAATATTTTCTGCAGTACGAGCATGCACAGGTGTTTTCACATCTCCTACAGACCCCAATTTGCTTAAATTTTTGCACGATTTTTCCGATTGTACGCCCATTTGAACGATTAAATTGACCGAAAAAATCAATGAAGTGCACTATATGCATTTTGATTTGAACGCCCATTTTCATAATAAGCCTGAATAACTTTTAGACGTTGCTCAATTTTGTATCTTTCCATAGTTCAAATTGAATTAGTCTGAAATTGAGAAATGTCAAATGAAATGCAGAAAAAAACTTGACGTTTAGGTGTGGTTCACATTCAACATCGGCCCTTTAAAACACCACCCACAAAGACACTTTTTAAATATTATTTATTTATTGTAGGTTCGATTCTTTTCAGTTGATGAGAAAGTACTTAAAAAATGTGTTCGCTTTTTAGGAAAACGTTGATTTTTAGAACACATTTTTAAAAAAAAGTCCACTATTTTTGTCTTTAATTATCAACCTTAAAAAATATATTTCACTTTGTTGCGTAAGCATATTTTTTTAACAATTTTAAAATATTATCGAAATTATATAACACATGCATACATACATTTTTTTACACTTTAACCATTTTTTTAATTTTACAAAAAAAAACGTGTTGAAAATCAAACATCTGAAAAAGCTACGGTGACCATATAATACAGACCATTATACAAAACAGTTCTGAAGCGTTGTTTTGTGTAAATTATTTCTGAGTCCAAAAGCTTTAATTGTTCTGTATTTAACCTAGTGTTCTAGATTTTTTCTGTTTAAAACAAAAAAATAGCTAAAACAATTACAATTCCAATTTATCTTCACATTCCTGGAAACTTGTAAATACATATTTGTGTTTTTTTTCGTAAATTTCCAAAAATAATTATTTGAAAAAAGTCAAATAAATTATTTGATGCCAATTTATTCTAAGGAGTACTGTAGAATCGAAAAGTCTATTTTTTACACTATTTATACCCAGTTGACCATGTCTTGAAGACGGGTGTACGACCATAGAAAATCCTTGACGACACGTGGGCGAAAGTCCAAACAAACCGTTGACGGCCTTTTCTCACAAGTAGTCAGCACGAACATTCATTTGTTTTTGCTTTTTGTTCCAGCAATCCACTCATGTCCAATTTCACAATTGAAGCACAGCAGCGTGCATTTTGTCGTCATGCATGCAATGGTCGCTAACTTTGACCTCAATAAAGTATTATTCAAGGCGAATTTAAGAAAATGTCTCTAAAAAAGTCGTAAATCTGATTTTAAGCACGAAAAAATACACATTTTGTTACTTAGTTGTCGTCATGAACGTTATAAACGCGATAAATTAAAAAATGTCCTGAAGACATAGTTGACGACATTTGCGTCTATGAGCATTTTGCCAACTGGGTATATAAAAAATCAATACATTAATCATTTTTCAAATGTACTTCTTTGAGTCAAATCTTAATTTATAAAGCTTTCTTACAATTGTCCGATTCCCTCAATATTGCACATACTGTTTGATGTAGCCAACCTTTGGTTAACCTTTGGTTAACATTGAAGCATTGACATACTCTTAAGCATGATTCTATACACTACCAGAATATACTACGAAATAATTTATTTTATTTATTTATTTTATAAAAAATTACCTTTAAGGTTTTCAAAACAACATTGCGATTTTAAGTGTTCAAACAGAATTGAGGCTTCAACTTCAGGCAAAAATCCTAAATCCCATAGTTAAAACGTCGGCAGTGACTTCAAATTCTCTCTCATTTTATTGTAAAAATTTTTCATTTTCGTTTGTTTTTCATTTTCTGTTTACAAAATGTATGAAATTAAATAAAAAAAAAACAGGGGTGTCAGCGTCATACACAATTGTGTAAATTAATTCACACACATTCTTCACACGCATTCTTACGTTCTTTTATTTAGTCCACGAGAGTACACAATTATTCGTCGATTATCAAGCGACGGGTGCACATGCGGCGGATGCTTTCGTATTTTTTAAGAATAATTGTCTCTTTATTCACTAATACCAATATAAAGTAATACAACCACAATTGACATCACTGCTATAGAAGCACTGATGGAAGAATTAGTGTCTCTATGTGAGAGCATTAGATTGATTTTATTTCACGACTACTTTCTACAACAAATTCTTATGTCAAATTGTATGGAAAATGATGTCTCTACGTAGTTCTGGTCGAACACTAAACCTACGTCTATACGCGCAATTTGTATTTGTTAACATAAGCAATAACGTCGGCAGAATGATGTCACAGAAATGTTCTATGCTTAATATTTTTTTCAGAGTTGGGTAAAAACGTATGTCTAAACACAAAACATGAATTTGTATGTAAATAAATACTTACATTTACTTTGGCAACCCATTTATTTTTAATTATTTTTTTATTATTAATTTGTAAATTTTGTATTTTAATTTTATACGTTTTAAGTTTAAAATTTTTCCATTTTTGGAACTGATAATTGATTTTGACAGTTTGTGTTAAAAGATAATTGCTCAGCAATGTATTAAAACATTTGTTTTAATTTATTTAATTTATTTAATTAATTAATTTAATTTAATTATTTTAATTTAATAGTTGCTACGGCAATAATTGCCAAACAAATTGCTCGTTTAGATTTAGGGTAATATTCATTAAACATTTTTTGTAAATTTGTTCTGGGTGTTAATTTGCAAATATCTCGTTCCAAAATCGTTGATATTTTTTTCGATGTTTGAAAAATCTCTTCTTGATAATCATTTAACTTTAAGTTTTTATTGTGGTTTTTGGCTTGAAATCCAAATTTGGAAAATATGGAAAGTCATTGTCGAAATTTCTTATTTTTGCAATAATTTTAAGAAAAATAAACTCTTGGTATCCTCATCACGGTACAATCTTCACAAGCAACAAATTTAAAACTCTAATTCAAGGTTCGACTTACGCCAAGTCGCAAGTTTCGCAGTAGATAAAAAAGAGTTCACAAATATAGCTAAAATTCTGTTTTAACATCGACAGAAAATATTTCGAAGATTTTGAAGTCGTTTAAATATGCGCATTGTTTTTAATGAAATGGATTAATTTTAGTAGTATAAAAGATATATTGGGAATGTCTTTTCATGCGTATCTTTTCTTCCTGAGCCACTCAATGACTTATTCACATATTATCAAATTTGTTTTTTCCACTTACTTAAATTGATACTACTGTTCTGTATTTTAGTTTTAAAAACATGGTCACCGTAGCCATAACACACATGTTTCGATTGTATTGCGTTTTTATTTCTCCTGTTTATGACCAATAAAAACAGGACGCTTTTGCTTTTTGTGTCAATTTGCGTTTCTCTTTTGAATAAATCCAATAAATTTTTCCCATTTTTTTGTTTTTGGTTTAAAATCAAATTATTGTAATAAAAGGCACGGCCCGGTCCGTATACAAGCAACCACTAAAATTTATAATGGCTGTCGAGTGTGACAGACTTAACACTTTAAACAATGAAAACTGTTCGGTTTGGATTTCAATTATTTGTGATGAAACATACAAACAAACACACACACTCACACACACACACACCATGCAACACTCACACCAATTAAAAAAAAAGGTTTGTTGGTGTAAAAGTCAATGAGTAAAGTGAAAATCATAAAAGAGTGTTTTATTGAATAAATATTGATTTTTTAGTGGCTTTAAAGCCATCACCACGTTCATCGTTTTTGTTTGCTTTAAAAGAGGAAAAAGGATTTTACAACTGTAGAATTTCTGTAAATACAGCAATAATAACTGTATTCCATTCATAAAAAATAGTTGTTTCTGTCTTCACGTTTCTCTTGTATTCAAATAGTTTCCATTATTTAATTGCAATTATTTCTTCTATTATTGGCAAAAGCTTTAAGCTTTGTTCACAATCAGAGCAACAATTTCGTTTTTTCCTCTATCTTATTTCTTCCCACAGTATTTTATATATTTTCCTTTCATGTATAAACAAAAATGAAAGACCCCTTTCAGACTCGGCAAGTTAGTTGCGCAAGTTACTTGCCGACAACAACAAAGTCTGTACAAAATTTATTTTTCTTTACCCCGACCTTACCGCTAACGTCTACAAACCAAGAGTTGCGCAAGAGACTTGCGCAAGTAACTTGCCGAGTGTGAAAGGGGTCTAACTACAGTTATTTTAAAACTTTGAGTCAACTAGAACTTCAGCAACAATTTGTATGAAATTGTTTCTGACGTTTAAAATAATTTTATTTAGTTTTGAATGAAAATTTTAACAAAATGTTGTAAAAAATAATAATAAATGCAAAATACTGTTGTGGCAAAAATTTGCAAACGGTTTTTTAATGCAAAATGTGTGTGGTTGCAAAAGAAATTGTTGCTCTATTATGAACACCAAGTGAAAATGTTTTTTTGAAGCTTTATTATTCAAAACTTTTTACTCCTTTTCTGCATTATGGAAATATTTATTAATTTTTTGATATTCTTTGATGAGGCTTGAGTTCATTAAATTTAATTTTTATTAAATTATTTTCACTGAGAAAGGAATTTTACAACTTGGAATTTTTTTTTTTTATTAAAATTTATTGATAATTTTCCTTGGCTGAGCTGGGATTTGAACCCGGGTTTATTTTTCCATGTTTCAAGAATCGCCACATTCTATCTTCAGAAAATCTTTGAGTTCTAACCACTGCACCATTGCGGTGCCCGCCAGCCAACAGTCAAACATCAATCTTTCAACCAGTAGTACTGGTGGTTCGAAATTTTGCTGTTATTATAATTTTTAAATTTCAAATAAAATATTTATTTTAATCTTGATATTTTAATTAGGGTTAAGTTCATCAAATTTAATTTTCATTAAATTATTTTTATGAAGAAAGGCATTTTACAACATGAAGTTAATTAAAATTTATTGATAATTTTTCATGACTGCTGCGGGAATCGAACCCAGGCTTTCACGGACAGTTTACCCTTACATGTTTCAATTGCAACCACTCAATCTCTTCAGATGGGTTTGCCGTTTAACACTCACAGCCATTGACGACTGCTGGCAGTCAATAGTCAAACATCAATCTTTAAACCAAATTGTATTTAACCTTTGGTAGATCAAAATTTGCTTCGAATGATTATCTATTTTAATTGATTTACATGTTCTTCCTTACTTCAGTTTTTTCATACTTTTTGTCAAGAATTCTACTTGAAGCCCACAGTAAATTTTTCGTTTTTCATGTTTTTGTCTATCTTTTTCTTGTTGACCTTTTTCAGCACAACTTGAAGCAAAGCAAATTTCAATCTACCAAACGTTAAAAAATACAATTTGGTTTAAAGATTGATTGATTGAAATCTAGGGGCAAATTTTAAATATCGTGGGGCGCTAATTTTTATATTGTATATTAATATCACTATGCTAGTTGAAAAAACTGACAAGCCGGGCACATGGCGTTTTAACATAATTCGGGGACGCTGAATCCAGTGGTGCCCGCGGTTTTTTCAGATTGGCTCTGGTTTTCGAGATATACCGTTATTTCGAAAATGGAGGAGGTTGCACAACATATATTCGCGTAACTCAAAAACGGTTTAGTTTATTGAAATTACTAAAAAAAACCGAAATTCCGCAATAAAATTTCATTTTAGAAAAGTAAAACTCTTTTTCTAATATGAGTAGTCGTTATTGAAACATAATTTTTTTTTGAAAAAAAATTAATTTTTTTATCAAAATTTCGAAATTTTTGTTTTTTAAAAATTCATACAAAATTAAAAAATGCAGCTAGCCTTCTAATTTTTTTGCAGACTTTTAAAAAACGAAGCCACAAACAAAACAAGCCATAAATGACTAAAATCTGTTTGCAACTTTTGATTTTATTCACAAAAGTCGACCAATTTTAATTAATTTAAGAATTTCATAAAACGCAATATTTGTATGGGAATATTGTAAGGGAAATTCTTAAATTAATGAAAAATTTGTCGACTTTTGTGAATAAAATCAAAAGTTGCAAACAGATTTTAATCATTTATGGCTTATTTTGTTTGTAGCTTCGTTTTTTATAAGTCTGCAGAAAATTAGAAGCCTAGCTGCATTTTTAATTTTTTATGAATTTTTAAAAAACAAAAATTTCGAAATTTTGATAAGAAAATTAATTTTTTTTTCAAAAAAAAAATTATGTTTCAATAACGACTACTCATATTAGAAAAAGAGTTTTTATTTTCTGAAATGAAATTTTATTGCGGAATTTCGGTTTTCTTAGTAATTTCAATAAACTAAACCGTTTTTGAGTTACGCGAATATATGTTGAGCAACCTCCTCCATTTTCGAAATAACGGTATATCTCGAAAACCAGAGCCAATCTGAAAAAACCGCGGGCACCACTGGATTCAGCGTCCCCGAATTATGTTAAAACGCCATGTTCCCGGCTTGTCACGAAAAAAAAGTGTCAATTTCATGCACAGTGTATTCGGCGAATATTCGTATTGGCGATTTTTTTAAAATTTATAATCGTATTAATAACACATATTTCAAAGAAGAAAAATGCGAATTTGCACAAAATTTTCTATAATAAAGATTTTTAGCGAAACCCTTTTTATACCAAAATTGTAAAGTTGTCACAAATTTGTACTAAATTTTTAAAATAGAAATTTTGCGCAAAATTTAAGCAAAAACTTATTTCTTACCAATCTCTATTTACCACACTTCAAAACAAAAATTAACATACCAACCGTACTTCGCGTTTTGCTAAACAACGAATATTTACATTATACTAATAATATGGAAGGAAGCATCAAGCCTCATGTCTAAATGTGCGATGACATGTTTGTGCCACTGTAGCAGTAGCTAGTGAAATGCCATCTAGTACTCCTATTTAAACTGAGCAAAACAGTTCCAGAGAGGATGAGAGCGATGTGGTGGTGTTGTTAGAAATTTGTTAAAAAAAATTATAACATGTTACATGTAATTTTCGTTTTACAAAACAATTGTTATTATACCATTTTCTTTTTATTACAAAATGTTTTTAAAGCCCTTTTGCTCGTATTTTTTCACTTTGAGCAGTCAACAAAAAGACAACTGCTAGCGAATTTGAAAGTATGGAAATTGCACTGTTTAAAACGTTGAATAGTTTAGCGATGGTTTTGTTGTTGTGGTTGGATGTTTTACATTTTTGTTTGCGTTTTGTTTGTATTTTCTAAACATAATGTGGTGGGATAGCCCCAGCAAACCTTTGCAGAATTCGTTTTAGTTTTTACAAAATTTTCTTTAAAAAACCAATTTGCGCAAAAAATGCTATAAACATCTTTAAAATAGCGAATTTGAAACATAAACATTTTTTAAAATTTTCTATAAATATTGTAATTTATTTTTCTTAAACTTCCTATAAAGATCTGAATATTCTATAAATAGTTCGATTATTTTCCTTTAAAAAGGAAATTTTCAAAAAATATTTTATAAAAAGTAAGAAAAAAAGTTTTCTATAAGAGCAAATTTTTTAAAAATTTTCTATAAAAATTGAATTTTTGTAAAATTTCCTATAAAAAGCAAATTTTTGTAAAACATCCTATTAAAAAAAAAACTCGTAAAATTTTTCTATAAAAACTTCTACCATGCGTTCCTTTCATTTATTTCCTGCAAACAACTCAAGGCCAACACATTTCACAAGCAACAATAGCACTTTACTTGACGTATTTTTCGTAAATAATATAAGGAAAATTCTACACTACGATCAACTGGCAGCTCCGGCTTTCTCAAAACATGACTTAATTTATGCATCATATGACCTTGGTACTAATAACACCCCGCAATCGTACAACTTTCGTGATTTTAAAAATTTGAACTTTATGGCATTAGAAGCAGACATTTTAAATACTCCATGGAATCAAATTTACTACCTACCGTCAGCTAACGAACAAATAGTATTACTCAATGGGCTAATTATGAAAATATTTGATAAACATGTGCCTATGAGAACTAGAACAATAAAAAATAGAATACGTCCATGGTTTACAACAGAAATCCGAATTCTTATAAAACGCCGTGACGATCTTTACAAATTGTGGAAACGTTACAAAACCACAGAATACCGAGAGCTATTTCGATCGGCTAGAAAAGCTGTCGTTAATGAAATTAGGTTAGAAAAATCTACGTATTACTCAAGCAAATTTAATAATGCAGCTAATACCAAAAAAACTTGGCAAATAATACGTAATATTGGCATTAATAATACAAGTAGACGTGTATCTGATGTTGATGTTAACATTCTTAATCAATCTTTCATTAATATACCCATGCCCTTAGCTAATGCCGCTTTTTATGACAATCTGCAACCAATGAATATGCCTACTGGAGAGTTTAATTTTCGATGTTTTACACCCTTAGATGTTGTTGAAGGATTTAGAAAGGTTAAATCTAACGCGACTGGCTTGGATAACATTAATCCTAGGTTTATAAAACTTATTCTTCCTTGGATAACACAATTTATAACACATTTATTTAATACAATTATTACCACAAGCACTTTCCCAAATGAATGGAAAATAGCCAAAATCATTCCCGTGCCTAAAACAGATAAAGAATATCGCCCTATCTCAATCCTGCCATATCTTTCCAAAGTCTTTGAACACTTAATACAGAAACAAGTTTTTGAATATTTGAATTCAAATAATCTATTGACAGAACGCCAATGGGGCTTTAGACCAATGCACAGTTGTATAACTGCTCTTACTGATGTTGTTGAGGAAATAAGGGGTAATTTGGATAACGGAGATATTTCATTTTTAGTCTTACTGGATCATTCTAAAGCATTTGATACTGTTGACCATGACATACTTTGCCTTAAACTGGTTAAAATGTTTAAATTTTTCTTCATTGGCTGTGAAATTGATGAATACATATTTGACTAATAGGTGGCAATGCGTCTTAAATTTGGGGACTATTTCGAAACCCCTGCGAGTGGTCAGGGGTGTCCCCCAAGGCTCGATACTTGGACCACTATTATATTCAATTTACTCCAATGATATACCAAAACAAATTAAATATTCAAAAGTTCAAATGTACGCGGATGATATTCAAATTTACCTGAAAAGCTCCAAGTATTGTATTAACTCTAAAGTAAATGAACTAAATTACGATCTAAACCAAATTTTTCTCTGGGCATCGGCTAATGGATTACGCCTTAATCCTAAAAAATCAAAATGTGTTATTATCACCAAAAAATCGGTTAATATTGATGTTGAAAATAACGTAATTCTGGGAGATACTAAAATTGAAGTAGTAAACACGGTCAGAAATCTTGGGGTTGTCTTTAACAGCACACTTACCTGGTCTGACCACATTACCCAGGCATGTGGTAGAGTGTACAGTATGCTGCGGAATTTGTGGACTGTACAGTACTTTACACCACCCAAAGTAAGACTTTTGCTGGCAAAAACTTATCTTTTACCTACACTTCTTTATGCATCGGAAATATTTTCTGGATGTAACTTAAAAGACTTCATGAGGCTTAAAACGACATTTAATAACATTGTACGCTATATTAATAGTCTAAAAAAATTTGATCACGTATCTCAATACTCCTGTCGTGTGATCAACGTTAGCTTCGAAGACTATCTGAAATTAAAAAACCTTTTGCTCTTACACAAAATTATAACGACAATGAAACCGAAATATCTATTTGACCGTCTACAGTTCATGAGGTCCTCGAGAGTAAACAGCCTAGTCCAACTTCGACATCGTGATGCAGCGTCTGAGAAACAATTTTTTATATATTCATTACGTCTCTGGAAC
Source organism: Pollenia griseotomentosa (assembly GCA_963931875.1). NCBI lineage: Eukaryota > Metazoa > Arthropoda > Insecta > Diptera > Polleniidae > Pollenia > Pollenia griseotomentosa. The sequence goes on from OZ007564.1 coordinate 15,493,018, forward strand.
CAACTTCCTGTATCTTTACAACTTTCAACCAACGCAACTAAATTTAAAAATAACTTCAATAACATTTATAGCATTCGAAATAATTAAATTAATTGTAAAATTCAAATATTTATGTACTCTAATTAAGTTTTCTACTAATTGCAATTATTGATGTAATTATCTATTATTACTATATCTGCTAAATTATTTTATATATTAGGACACTTACATATATTAAAACTAACTTCTCTGATTCTAATACTCTAATTATAAGATAATGTATCTTGTTATATTAAAAAATCACTAAATAAATAAATAAATAAATAAATAAAGCCAATTTTTGTTAATTATCCTATAAAATCAAATTTTTATAAAATTTCCCATGAAAAGCAAATTACTTTGAAGATTCCTATAAAAAGTAAATTTTTATAATACGTAATTTTTCGTTAAATTTCCTATGAAAAGCAAATTCCTATTAAAAATTACGCAAAAACTTTTCGTAAAATTTTGTTTTTTAGCAAATTTTTGTTTAAAAACAAATTCTTTTATACGATTATTTTTTACAAAAAGTAAAAAAAAGGTTTATATAAAAGCAAATAATTGAAAAATTTCCTATAAAAATCGAAGCCTTGTAAAATTATTTATTAAGAAAAAGTTCTCGTAAACTGTTCCTATAATAAGCAAACTTTTGTTAAATATCCTTTAAAAAGTACTTTTTTTTAATTATCCTATAAAAAGCAAATTTTTGTAAAATCTCCTATAAAAAGCATATTACTTTAAAATATCCTATTTAAAGCAAATTACTTTAAAATTTCCTATTAAAAGCAAATACCTTTAAAATTTCCCATAAGAAGTAAATTTTCATAAAATTTTTTGTAAAAAATTAACTTTCGTTAAATATTCTATAAAAAGTTAATTCTTATTAAAAATTCTTCAAAATAAAAATGTTTATATAATATTCTGTAACAGAATATTTTTGTTTGAAAGCAAACTTTCGAAAAAATTCCTCTAAAAAGTAAATCTTCGTTAAATTTCCTATAAAAGGCAAATTTTCGTAAGAGTTCCTATATAAAGCATATTTATTTTGTAAAATTTCCTATAAAAAGTTAATTTTCGTGAAATTTTCAATAAAAAGTAAATTCTAGTTAAATCTCCTATTAAAAGTATTAAAAGTATAAAAGCGTTTTGTCGTAAAATTGCCTATAAAAACCCAATTTTCGTAAAATTTCCCATACAAGCAAATATTTGTTAAATGTCCTATAAAAAGTAAATTATCTTAGAATTTCCTCTTTTAGTAAAATTCATATAAAAAGATGCAAAAATTTATATCTAAATTACATTTTTGTAAAATTTTCTTTTTAAATCAAATTTATGTAAAATTTTCTATTAAAAGCAAATTTATGTAAAATGTTGTCTATAAAGTAAATTTTCGTTTAATTTCCTATAAAAGTCATATGTTTGTAAAATTTTCTATAAAAAGTAAATTTTCGTTAAATTTCCTAAAAAAAAGCGAGTTTTTGTAAAATTTACTTTAGAAAATAATTGACCATAAACTCAAAATAAATAAAAACAATGGGTGGGCGAAAAATTTATTATAATAAAAGCAAATTGTTGTAAAATTTCCTATAAGAAGCAAATTTTCGCTAAATTTCCAACAAATAACAAAACATCCTATAAATAAAAAATAATAAGAGCAACATTTTCCGCAAATTTAATTCTTTTTTCGGTATTTAAATGCAGAATCGCCTTGTTTGTTGGGATATGGCGGGTTATTGCGTTCAAACGATAGCGAATAAGTTTGAGTGTTTTTAAAAATGTGTAAGTGAGTTGTAAAACGATTTTAAAAGTTCCTTTTTTCCATTTTTGTTTTTACATTGCGTTACTCTCACATTTGTAAGTTTTTGTCCTTTTTTTGTTTTTTAATGCAAAAACTCATTAACATATTTTCATGCACTGTTGCGCTCTGTTGACTGAAATACATTAGTTTTTTTTTTTTTATTTTGCTTTTTTGGCGTCTTGTAACCATCAAGAGATGTTACTTGATGCTGGTGCTGGTAAGTGGTGTAGCACATACCAGAACATCACCAACATCGCCATCGTCTTCGTCGTGCATATGTGTGTATGTATGTATGTATGCATTAACCTCATCTTGTAGTTCTAGATATGGTATTTTTGCGTAAAACCCATCACTCGTTAAATGAATGACTTTTCAAACGTCAAATTGTTCAAAGAGTTCACATGTAGTTTTATTAAAGTATAAATGTGGGAATATGTGGGCGTGCGTGTGTTCGTGTTTCAAGATGTATTATGTATAAATAGTTATTTGTATGTGTAAAATAATATTCAACAATATTGTACACTTTTGTAAAATACAAAAAAAAAATAACTAAAGATGAGTATAATACAAAAAAGCAAGAGTGCTATATTCGGCTATGCCAAATCTTATATACACTTCACCATGAAACATTAAGAACAGAAAGTTTTATAAATACCGTTTCTTAGATATAAATAAATTTATTTTGTGCCACGCCCACTTCCCCAATCTAGCCCACATTTTGTGGGATGTTGTGTATTGATAACAGAGATGTTTCTACGTTATTTTGAAATACAGAAGTTTATAATACCTTTGTATGGGATGTGCCATATCCAATCGCACCCATTTTAGAGAGGTTGTGTATTAAGGACCAAGATGCTTGTATCTTATTTAGAATCTTTGGCTCATGCCTTTCTTCTCCAAATAAGAAAAATAAGAAAAGAGAAATAAAACAACAACAAGAGATTAATGGTTTTTTGCTCATATCCCAGTAATTTATGGACCAATTTCGCTTAATTTGCATAGCAATAGCTTTAATCGAGTAAATACGATATAAATATTTAACAACATAGTCCCCTTCGTTTATGTGATCTTTGGAAAACTCATTTTAACATACACACGGACAGAAGGACATTGTTAAATCAATTTCGCTAGTAATAAGGACCCAGAATATATGTTTATACATTATTAGGTCTAAAATCAATGTTGTAGAAATTACAAACGGAATGACAAACTTATAAATACCCATTTACCTGCGGTGAAGGATTCAAAAATACATAAACGCACAGTCTAATCTTTTCACACAAACACGCATACACTTGCACATCAATGTTAGCAATAAGGTGGCCCAAAAATGTTTACTCTTCTGAATATCGATGAGGTTTTTAAGCTATTAAAAAGCTCGTGTTGATTTATTTTTACACATTAATATTTAATTACTGAATCTGCCTTATGTAGGCATAAATTGCCATCTGGGTCCTTATTACTAGCGAAATTGATTTAACGTTTGTTGTTGTTGTTTGTTTGATATAACAGTAAGTAATAATAATAATAAGTTCCCGTTACTCTTACGTAAATGTTGCGGACACGTAAACATTGCGGTCGCCTTCATATTACGAAAACGTGTCATATCGTGTTGAAATGTGTTAAAAACAAAACAGAAAATTTGCCAAAACTCTTAACAATGATTACAAAAAAAAAATAGTTTTCATAAATTTGAGCTTCATAACAGAAGCTTTTGTACAAAAACAAAAAAGAAAACGTTGCTTGCGGTGATGAATATTTGCTCTGTCAATAAGCATAAACAAGTTCTCAAACAGGTGGAACGTTAAAACTAAGAATAATTTTAGTTTTACCTAGTTCATCTGCAACGTAATGTAACACTTACGTTAGAGAAGCGAAGCCTTAAGAACTAAAAATTAACAGCCGTATTCATAAAAAAATCTTAATGCAGGTTTTTGATACATTTTAGTTAAAAAACATTTTAAGCCTAAAAAAGCTTTTTTAAAAATATATATTCATAATCAGCATTTTAACTAATAAACGTTTTACCCTATTTTTTGATTGCAAGGTGGCAACACTATCTCTTTTATTGGTCACTTGAATCATAATGATGCAAAACAGTGGTTATTTATTCATACTCGTACTCGTATCTACAATTTTTTTTGTCGTGTGTGAGAAAAAAAAATTGCTTTTTATAAATGAATAATAGTACGATAGTTTCTCTTTTATTAAACAAAATAAAAAGAGTTCAAAAAGTTTTTAGTAAAAGTGCAATTTAGATGATGATTTAATTGCTGACAAGAAAAGTATTTAAATAACGAGTTTTATTTTATTTGTTTTGATCATTTACACATCACTAGTTCATTCTGTACAATTAATAATTTTTTGAGCTTTAATTTGTGAAATAGAAAAATATATTAATAATATACATACAAACTTACATATTTTTGAATTTCATTTTATTATGAATGTATATATAAATATTGAATAAAAATTTCTCGCAAAAATGTTCAAAATGACCATAAACACACAGAAAAAAGCAAAAATGTCACTTTAAAATAGGTCGAACCAATTTTAAAATTCGTTTATTTACACAAGGTTTAAAATAGGATTTTTAAGGTAATATTCGCTTATGAATACAATTTTAACCATTTTTGCTTAAAACAGGTTTGAAATGATGTTTAAAATGTTTATGAATACGGCTGTTAATATTTTAATTCAAAATTTGCTCAAAACAACTAAAATGTTAGTTAAATCAAAATTTTATATTTAGTTTTATTTCAACAAAAAAAATTGATTAAATTATAACACTAATTAAATTGAAAAACTTTTAAAACAATTTTTTTAATTGATAAAAACTACTGATCATTTTTTCTGTGTAACAATATCAAACTAGCAATAGAAACATAATTAGGTGTGACAGGTGGACAACTTGCACTCCTGAGTGAAAATATATCGTGTTTCCACTTGATCAATATGGCGTGTTAGTGAAAAGAACCCTTAAGTAAGTAGAACAAATTTGTGGCTAATTGCTACTATCAGATATTGGATTTTAAAAACCAGGTCTTAATTCTAAATCTTGTCAAAAAGCTAAACAACATCTAAGAAAAACTGCTTAACAATATTTTAAGTTTAAAGGATTTTCCTATCTCCTCATTTAAGCGCTTAAAATGTTCTATAGTTCCCTAGTGATTTATGACGTCAATACCATAAAATTTGTAAAGCTTAGCATTCCTTGGCAAATGCTTTTGTGCTTTGATTTATGTATTAAAATGCGTTAATCTATTTTTTCCTTTAAAATGGACCCTCCCTAATGCACATATGCTCTTGTTGAAGATTATTTAAATTTCATATGTTATTTGTTACTTTTTCTTTTATAATAACAAAGTTAATGCAAAAGCTTGACTTGCAGCTACTGCTGCCGTAGCGTTTAATACTTAAAACTATACAACGTTACCACATTGTTAAAATAGGGAAAACTTTAAAAAGTAAAAGAAAAGTTTAATTTAAAGCACTATGGAATAATCATCCCTATTATTTGTCCTTACCGATTTCGACGTAAATTTTAGGTTCTTTTAATATGAAGTCGACGACTACATCACTTCGATGTTAATTTGGTATTTTCTAAGAATGTTGTGTCCATATCGACTATTTATCGAACATCTGACTAAGAAAATCCCATCCCTAATTATTTGTTTCTCCTAACTTTAAGTGGTTCTTTTTTAATATATTAACATAAAATGCGTGAAAACTGAAAGATATCAAACTAAGAGTTTTAAAAAATTTAAAGTAATGTATTCATCCTGGCGGATTTAGTTATTCATTTGTTGCTCCATAGAGGACATTTGGCCGAAGTCTTAAATTTATTTTATGTATTTAAAACACAGATTTTTGTTAAACTTTTAAAGGATTAATGTAATTAATGTAGCAGCCGTATACATAAAAATATTTTTAATTTAATGAAGGTTTAAAAAACAAATTTTCCATGTAAATTTGACTTAATAAACGTTTGTAAAATTTAATAACGGTTTATGAATACGTGGGTTAATTTTTTAAAAACGCCTAAACCTTTACAAAAATTTATGAAAGGCACATACTCCCACTGGAGGATAGGGCGCATAGGGGAACTGGGACTTTTTAAAAAGGAAATCTTCAAACTATCATTCACTTGCGAGTGACCAGAAATAATTCCTCTGCCTGACTGTACAAGCACTACTACCGGTGATAGACCAGGTAGTTCCCTGGCAATGGTTTTCCGGTTTCAGCATGAATAGTCAAAATACATCACAACGTTAAGGCAAATATGTAAACGATTTATAAATGTTTGCAACGTGAGATTTGCCACACAGAAAGCAGCACCAATCAAGGAAAGAATAGCCAGCAACCCCCCTTTAAGCCTTTAAATGCAAGACCAAACAATTTCAGTATCGACACCAAACTTAGCTTGAGAAATTTATACGTAAACCGAAACCACTTCAGCGATTTTCCCTATAAAAAGTCCGTAGTTATCAAAAGTTATAATCTGTCATCCAAAATGATCTTTGATACAGAACACTCTTAACTAGAAATAAATTCGACACTTAGCAAGATTTTATTTCGAAGAAAAGAAATAATAGAGTCACCTTATCAGCCCTCTACAGTTTTACATTTTGTTGTTGTTGTGGCAGCGAAACCTGAAGAACAGGTGTTGCTAAGTTGACAATCATTGGTAGGTATTCGTTAAACTCCGTATCGTTCCGGTGCGTAGAACCGATTGCAATCGAAAGATTTCGTAGGTGAGTTTGCGATAACTAAGTCCACTTTTTGTATTATAATTAATACTTTTTTTAAAAATTTTATTTAATTCATTGCTCTTTGAAGAAAAAATTTCATAGTCCCGCAGTTTATTTTATTTAAGATAAGCAGTTCTATATTGTTAAGTCCATTTTTAAGGAATTTTACAGAAGTATTTCTTGGTAGCGAGTATATTTATGATGATTTTGTCAAAATATAGTTACGAAGTAGATTACATTTTGTATAGGAAATCTTATCAACTAGATTTCGCTTCGATCTAAATGTAATCTTTAGAAATTTTAATCAGTTTAAATATTAATTTGTATTGAAAATGTGGCAACATTAAATTTAAAAGTTTCTACTACCACCGCAATAAACATCGTCATTATCATCATCACTTTACAAATAGTAATTCTGCAGTTATAGTCACACCTAACAAATATTTGATACTCCACAAGTAACCAATATTTTGATGACTCATTGGTTGGATTTTTACCAAACACCAATCAATACTTTAAAAATTACATTCTACTACAATTTTTTTTTTATTTTTTTTTTTTTTAATAAAATTTGGAAATGCAAAAAAAGTTTAAGAGAATTTGTTGAATCATAAAGTGAAGAAGAAAAAAATTAACTTTAATGGTGTGTATTCGCTGAAAGAAAACACAATCTTTACTTGAGAACCATTTTTGGTTTGAGCTTTAGCTAATCTAATTTTTCCAGTTCCACCCTGGACAATTTTAGTGACATGACAAAAAAACACTCTGTAGGTTGTATAAAGTCCTCTTCAACTATTAGGAAATTATTAGGATTCAGGTTACCTCTTTCTTTCTGTCATCTAGCACATTTTTGGAGTTCAGTTATATACTCTTATTTCCATCTTCTAGCGAAGATATGCTGGTGAGCCTGTAGGCTTTCCCATCGTTTTAAATATGGTAAGTTTTTTGTTGAAGGTTCTGCAGAGGCTAAAGGTAAAGCAATAATTGGAGTACCTCTAAGTATATGTCCCCGTGTAATAGGTAAAGCTTCGTTCAAATTCTCGGTGATAAGGGACAATGGTATTCAGTTTGCAACAGCTTAAACCGTGACAAGAAGGGTGAAGAGTTCTTCGAAGGTAAATGAGAGATTGGCAACAACTTTTTTGAGATGAGACTTAATACTTTTTATATTAGCCTACCAAAGGACGACCATATGTGGTGCAAATAAGGGAATAAAGGACTAAATGACTCCACGAGCACCATACATTATAACTAACTCTGTATTCACAAGAGATAATTAAATTTAACAAAAGTAGAATTTCCATAGAAAATTTGTTTTGTAAACCTTTATTAAAATATTGTTATGAATACGGCAGTTAATCTTTTTCTCTTGATTTAAGGAATGCATGGTGACGGATTCAGAAGCGAGCCGCTTGAACCAAGAAACCTTCTGCCGTTATTGGACAATATATTGTTACACCCAAGGCCTATGCAATAGGTCTGCTTACCTCTACAACAATAAAACAACACAAAAAACAGCAGGCATTTTGTTTGTGTAAAATTCCTCACCGTTGTCAAAATATTACTACTGCATAGAGGAAACAAAAGGAAAAATGTGTTTTGTGTGCATGTATGTGTGGCAAAAAAACAAAAACATACATGTATAAGAAAAAAGTAAACAACTTTTGACATCGTTGAGGAATAAACAAATCAAACATCTGGCTTCTTAAGCAGACCTATTGGATAGGCCTTGGTTATACCTCTTCTTCCAATCAACAAAAAACAAAGCAAGCAACTTCTTAAAAAAAAAAAGAGTAATAGACCTAAATCAGATCTTCAAGGGTTTTTTATCTGTCAAAAAGTAAAATGTCATACAAAATGTTGCCAGACGTAGGGGTCGCCTTTATACAGGGCCTAAGGTAATTTATGGACAGATCTTCGCGGAATTTGATACTGTGATTTTCAGTTTTATAAAACTGTGACAAACCAATCATTCCAAGATCAAAACTTTGATGTATCATAAACACAGTTTATATAAGAAAGTTTACGACACACTTTTTTTTGCTTGTAAAGTGTTACGTTCTGGTGGCCAAATTTTTTTTTTTTTTTTTTGTTCTTTGTCAAATATTTGTGAAGTGTGAATATACTTTTAAACTATGACAACAACAACAACGAATATATGTGAAAAAGCAGCAGCTGTAATATCATAACAACAACATCATTAACTCCGTTACTGTAATACGACATGCAAGTAACAATTTCTTGTTGCAAAAGCTGTTCACTGATGAATGATGGATGAATTTTATACGCGTTTGTCATTTTTCTTTATGATTGTAATGCATTACTTTTCCCTTCCTCCTTCTTTTCAACTCGATTCTTTTTGAACTTTTTGTATCTACTAGATTTTTTTTGTTTTGTTTTTTTGTTGTACAAATACAATTATTGTAGCAAAAGCGTTTTCTTTAAGTTTTTCTTCTTTTTGTATTTGGCGGCAAAACATTCCTTTATTAAAAAAAAAGCAAAAGAAAGAAAGTGCAGTTTTTTATTTAGTTCTGAAAGTTTAACATGTTTGTTTTGCATTAATTTTGAAAGCAGGGAAAATTACGGGTAAATTGTACTTAAGAAATTTAAATATTAAATCAAAAGAATTATATTTCTAGGAGCAGATTTATATTTTATATACTTTTATTGCAGGAAACGTCTAATTGAGTTTTTAAAGAAGATTTTAAATGAATGTAAATAGATAAAGTAATATGTTTTTCTATTGCAAGTTAATTCGAAAATAAATATATGTATATATAAAAAAAAACGAATTCAAAAATATATGAGACCCTTCACAAGACTATTTAAAAACAAATTTTCAAAGTGTATCCTATTGGGGACCCATGGGTCGAGGTCAAAATTGGACCCGCCAGATCAGAATTATTTTATAGGACTAAAATTTATGTTAAAGTTCTTTGTGCCAAATATTATTTAGATATCTGCCTTTATATGAGATTTGTTTGCCTTAAAGTAATTTTAGGAAGGAGGGGTTAAAGTTATTGTCGCCAATTTGTTTATCAATACCAACATATTTAAGGATTTTAAGGAAGTTATGGCATTAAACACTATTTTCTAGAGTAATAATTGTATAGGAGCTATGGTCAATAACACTGCTTTACAAATTTTTAATTTGGAAAAATACCAAGAACGCCACGTGCCTAGATAAGTTAATTGGGACCTCCTGAACACGAAAAACGCTGTAATTTTTTTTCTAAGTACCGTTTTTTCGATAACGGGACTTTTGTGTTTTTCGGTTTATGGACCCACTTAAACCCTTGTGGAGCCCAGCCGAATCGAGATAAATAGCATATCTTTGGAAAGGTAATTGAATGCCTTTTCAGTCGATATGCTGCAAATTTCTATCTGATAAGAAGTGGCTGAGTTATAGCACCTCAAAATTAATAATAAAAACTTTATTTTTCGTCCGATTTTTTTCAAATTACGCTTAAAATGTTGGTAATTAAATAAACTATTTGGTAAAAAAATTAAACATTCCAGATCTTTACCATAACGTAGAAAAAAAACGAAATAATTAATCTAAAAAACGGTACTTAGAAAAAAAAAATTACAGCGTTTTTCGTGTTCAGGATTAACTAATCTAGGCATGTGGCGTTATTGGTATTTTTTGGCTGTAAACCAGTGTTATGGACCGATTCCAACAAAATTTGGCAAGATAATTAAGATAACAATAAAACAAGTTGCTACCAAATCTAAATCTAAATTCTATCCTAATAAGATGGTTTATGGGCACAAAGACTTCGAAAAGATGCGGGTGATATTAATGAGCGATCTTACCATTTTCAAAAGCCTCAGTCCCTTCTACAATTAGAATGAATTTACTAAATTTCGTTAAATTATCCTCAAAATGGCGATCTTTACTTTGCCCCCAAGATTAACATGGCCAACCAGCCAGCCTGGCACCCGGGCAGACGGACATCGTTTGATCGATTCAAAAGTGATACTAAAAGCTGCTTCTGGCGCCAATATTTCAAGGTGTTGCAAGCATTAGCATAAACTCATAATAATTGTGGTGTGGATATAATTAAATTCTTCTTAAACCCTCCGATGTTCGGTTCCTTATAAAACGGTTTGTGCATTATAAAAGTCTGTCCAGACCCATTAAAACTACGTTAGAAATAATGTTTTATAAACCATTTTATTTATTGATTCAATTCTATTATTCATTATTTTTTATTTAATTATTTTAATACAATTTACTAAGAACAATGTAGGTTTACAAATGCATGGAATGTTCATTGGGTCTACACAGACCCATTTTCGCTTGATTAACGAAAGTTGTTTAAAACTAATTTTTTTTTTCTCAACAAATATATTCAAAATGTGGATTTCACCATTTCACATTATTAATGGTACTTTACCATAGAATGTCATAGACTAAGGCAGCTAAGATAGTTAAAAAAAAATACCTAATTTAAAATCGATTTGGTCTGGCCAGATCCATATGAACATCGGAGGGTTATTTAAAACTATTTTTAATGTAAAGGGTGTTTTTTTAAGCTAGATAGAACTTTAAATTGTAAAAAGTAACACAAAAAAATTAAATTTTGATGAAATATTTTTTTTTATCGTTTCAGTATACTCTAACAAATCATCATGAACAGACTCACGCTTGAACAACGCTACGAAATTATCCAAATTTACTTTGAAAAATTTAAAAATTTAATCCAAATTTAAATCGCAAAATTGTGTTCAGCGATGAGGCGCATTTTTGGCTTAACGGGTTTGTTAATAAGCAAAATTGCCGCATATGGAGCGAGACCATTCCACAAAGACCCTACAGACTCCATTACATCCAGAAAAATGCACCGTTTGGTGCAGTTTTCACGCTGGTGGCATCATCGGACCTTATTTCTTCAAAAATGAGGCCGGAGCTCGCGTTACGGTCAATGGAGATCGTTACCGCACCATGATCAATGATTTTTTGTTTGAAAATATGGATGACATTGATCCGATAGAGATGTGGTTTCAACAGGATGGCGCTACGTGCCATACGGCGAACGCAACCATCGACTTATTGAAATCAAAATTTGGCGATAAGTTGATTTCGAGAAATGGATCTGTCAATTGGCCTCCAAGGTCGTGCGATTTGACACCTCTCGATTATTTCCTGTGGGGTTACGTGAAGTCACTGGTTTATGCTGATAAACCAGCAACAATTGACGCCTTGGAGGCCAGCATTGTTCGTGTTATTCGTGACATACGGCCAGCAGTGCTCGAAAAAGTGGCCCAAAATTGGACGTCCAGAATGCGCTTCGTCAAGAACAGCCGCGGTGCCCATATGCCCGAAATCATTTTCAAATGTTAATGTCACGTATTGATCTTTCGAATAAAAAAAAAATTTTGATTACAATTTAATTTTTTGTGTTATTTTTTACAATTTCAAGTTCTTTCGGGCTTAAAAAACCACCCTTTATTAATCATTTTTAAAGTAAGGCGTTAATTTAACTTATAAGTGACGTGAGTTTTATGAAAAGTTGGTGTAACATGTGACACTTAATATTTTATTTTCATCTTCCAAAATGTATTTACTGAATCTAGCTTATATAGGCCGCTTTATGGAAAGTGCCACGCCGATTTCTTTAATCCAGCCCACTTTTTCACAGATGTTTTCTTATTATTTAAAAACTATAATTTAATGCTTTTTAAAATTTTGGCAAATTGCAGACTTTCTTAAAATATCATATGTAGTTTTTTCTTCTCATTTTAGAGATATTTTGATGATCTGGCCTAAGCAACCAGTGAAATGCGCATAGAAATAGCTTATCCCATCAACAATAGATTTCAAGTGTTTTTATCAAGAATAAAAATTGGGAATTAAGCACGAATAACAAAATCTTTTAAAATATTTTAGATACTTCTAAACAGTCCTTAATTAGGGGGCAACATTTAATTTAAAAATTTTAACAATATTTTTTTTAGCTTTGTGGGTTTTATTATTGTAAAGACTTTTCTTTTCTTTAATCTGGCGACTTTTGCATATGGGTAATTCCAAAGTGTTGAACGTGACAGTCGTACGCATAAAAATGCAATAACATTTTAAACAACAAATATTTTAACGTTCTTTTAACCCTTAAATTATAGAACTAAGAAAGCACTATTATCTATGCTAAAGTTTATGGAGTCGCGATTCCAGGTCAAAGATAATGGCAAAAGAAGTAGCGGTTCGAACGTGAAAAAAAATAGAAGTAGTTTTTGTGGCCATGTATAAAAAGGCGTAAACTTGGCACAATTTTTTAGTCAAACTACTTTCAGAATTTTACGTAGCAATGTAACATTTAAATGTCTTTGGTTTGATTCCAAAATCTTCTATATTTTTTTTTTTTTTTGTTTAAGCCAAAATCTGGTTCGATACGTGACATTTCGAACGTGACATTTTTTCCATAATAATTTAACTAAATAATGATTAAAAAAAATAAAAATTCACCGTTAATCCGAATAAAATATTTCTCTTCGAACTCTTCCTTAGATTACAGACCATGTCAGAAAATTTTTTTGGAATAATTTTCATCCGATATCACCTCTTTTAAGGAAGTTAATATTAAAGAAAACATGCAATAAAACATTCTCACAAATAAGAAATTACGTTTGCACAACTTTGCAGGCTGATTGTTTAGATATCTAAGTGAACAAATTTATGGGTAAATTTATAAAATTAGTAAAATCTAAATATTTCTTTATAACAATATCGTTAAATAATCAGCTTTTAATAACTTTTAAATTTTCGGTCACGGTGGACCTTTTGACGGAAATGCCCATATTTTGTTATATTAAATTATGCGATATTTTCTCTTATAAACAACTTTTCTTTATATTTGTTGTAGAGACTATTTCTAAATAGCAATTTTTTGGGTAAAAGTTGTTTGCTGTTTGTTTCATTATTTGGCATTTCTGTTTCCTTTCACACATTTCAATCGAAAAGTTTATTGACGCGAGAGTTACAGAACATGGGCACAGTTTTTGTAAAATAAGATGAATTCGCGCAGTTATAACGCGTCGAATATGGCGAAAAAACAAGTAGTATTTTACATTTAAGCTCAGATATTCTAAAAGCCTTATATGAAGGAGAAACTCCGAGTACAGATTCGGATTTAGCGCAACTCAAACCTTTAGAAAAGTATACTCTAGTCAATGGGTTAAAAATTTGTTGGCCTGTGTAATTGATTATAATTTTTTTTTTTTGTTTTTTTTCCTTCATTTAAAAGGACAATATCAGTTTTTTAACAAAACTTCTTTTAAAAATATTGAGACTTAAGCGACATTTTTTGAAAAATTTTCAATTTTCCTCTCATTTTTCTATCATACGATTTTTCTTAGCAAAAAAGTTCATCCTTCGTAGATAAAGAAACATAAATCGCGATGAAGATTTTAGCAATCGAGGCATATTGCTGTTCCTTTTTTTGCTATTTACGCACTGAAATTGGCTGTATGTATTTCATGTCAAATGTTTTAGTTTTTGATTCACGCACATCAGATTTGCATCGTCAAGTTTAGAGTTTTTAGAAAAGAGGGGTAAAGAACATGATAAGTGTTACAAGCTTGACCGTACTGGTGTATTTTCTATTTTCCTTTTGTTTTCATATTCGTGGGTTTCTATATGAATTAAGGTTTTCGGTAAAGAAGATTGATGAAACCAACTGATTGCATATGAACGTTTACGCAGGTTCAAAGGAAATTTTAAGAAAACTTAAGCAGTTTAACCTGATTCGTCTGAATTAGTACTAAATCGTTACATCACTCTAAAGTCTTCCCTTTATCTCCTAAAGTGTTCAAGTTTTGCATTACATTTTTTTTAACTCTACTTCAATTGCAACACACTTTACACAGATTGTGCATCATTTGACTGTGTCATGCCACATAACGTGTGCTATTTTTTTTTTTTTTTTGTATTGTGTCTGCTTGTAATTTTTCTTCTTTCTCGGTGTTGTAAGTATATTTATCATGTTTTTTTTTAGGTTTTGAACCTGAAGATAATACGAAAGTGTATGTATGTATGTGCTTGTTGTTCCTTTTATAATTCATCTTCAAATCCATCTTAACAATACAAAATGACAAACATGTTGCACATAATCCTTTACACGCACACACACTGCCTTATAACACAAAAACAAGAAGATTTTTCACATCTTCTTTTTCTTGTAGTTGTAGTGGTTTTTGTTTTTCTTTTATTATAGATTTTACTGATTTACTTGTTTACTGCTTTTGAGGTTTTTATAAAACGTCTTATCTGCATCCATCATACAAACACATTTATAGGATAAAAAAAAAAACAGAAAAAGACTTATGAAAAAAAGCTAAAACATACACACGTGAGCATTTCCTTAGAAACTGCAATATTTAGCTTATAAATTCTTATGCATGTATGTATGTGTGTGTGTGTGTGTGTGTGTGTGTGTGTATGTAAGGATTTTTAATACTTTTACTTATGTAAAAAAGTATTAAAAAAATCATTGCAATTGTGTTGTCATTCTATACACATACTTATACAGATTAAACAAAAAACAAGCTGCTTAACAACGAGGGTTGGACTTCAATTTCTTTATTTTTTTAACAGAATCGAAAGTGGTCCAAATTGTTCATTAATTGAACTTCAATTTAAAAGATTTATTAAAGAAACCACATTTCATTTCACACTTTAACGATTTTATTGCAACACTATGACCCACCGAGGTTGTGCGAATGCGTCTCACAAAGGCACCCATCTGTCGACGTTTCACCTTCGGAATATATAAGTGCCTCAAGCTTTTCTAAGCTCAAGCTTTTCTTGTGGCACGATAAGCAGATGCCTCCAAGACTTGTTGTTGCTGAGGCTTTTTTGAGAATCACGTGGTAGACATAATATTAACACGAATCGCAAGGAAAAATCTCCTAATAGTACCGGGTAACTTGACTTGTTACCTGTATGTTTGTGTCCTCACATGAGAAGTTATTTTGTGTCCACTCGGTGTTTGTGATTTATATAAACGTGTTTTAGGGATTTATATAAGCATTAATTATGCGATTTTAAACATATTTCAGTTAAAACATAAAATAATATATCAGATTTTAAATTTTTGGCTTCAGAAGTAACGTTTAATAAAACACACACAAAGCTAAGATTTCGATGAAACTTGTTTTCATTATAATTCTTGGATCTTGCCATTACGTCCGAAATGCAATAGCAATTAAACGATACTTTTAGATTTGTAGCGTTGGTCGATTCTTTTGAGGTTGTTTAGTTAACGTGGAAGCACGCCAAAGGGCTAGACGTGCTGCAAGTAAAGTTGATAGTAACTCCTTTTTGACAGGTAGTTTTCGACCACTTTTTCGCACATTTTGGGAGGTATCTCGTTAATTGTAACATTGGTTTATCATTGCTTTAACGTAAGAGGGTAACCCGTGTATACGCGGTCTTATGGTATTCTTCAATTCTCAAATTATCCTCTAGTTATCCACTAACAGAAGCGATAGTACGCACGTTGCGCATGTTTTCAAGACCCCAATAAATGATTTCTAAACAAAGCAAAGGCAAAACGTTTGATTTTTATTTGTTTGTTTGGTAAGAGTAATAATATCATAAACTGGGTACAAAGCTGAAAGCCGGTATAACTCAGGAACGGAAAGAGCGAATTCAAAAATATTTGTTTCTAAGTTATTTAGAATAAATTGATCTTTTAAACTGCATTGTTGGTTTGTTTCATTTTAATAAAAATTTTAAAAGTTATTAAGCGTTATTTAGAAAATTTATGGAAAATTACGAAAATTTCTAATGTTGCGTGTATTAATGAGCAAATGTATTGCAAAAACTTATATTATTTGTATACTAAAATAAAGCTTGGACATTTTTCTTTTGAATTATTTCCTTAAAAGTGAAGAAAATCGTGGTTTTTGACAAAGTTTTGAAGAAAACTTAAAAAAAGGAAAAATTTTACTTGAGCGACCTCTAAACCTCTTTCGAAAAATCTGAAAAAAATCTCAGATATACTTACCCCTAAGCTTTTAAATTATGCTTGAGCCCACTTTTTTATTATTCACCTTAGACCCCATAAAGTATATATACTTTGGCTCCTTGAGTAATTCTAAGTCGATTTAGCCATGTCCGTCTGTCTGTCCCTCTGTTGAAAACACGCTCACTTTCGAAAAACTCAAAAGAAATAAAAAAACTGGGTGTCAAATTGCTTGTAGCTATCCTAAGCAGTTTGGGATTGAAGTTCAGCCAAATCGGTTCAGTAGGATCAGAGCTATGAGTCAAAATGTGGAACCACCACTTTAAAAAATTGATAATTTTGTTACAAAAACTAACACAAATGATTGAACAGTGTACGAAATTATATGAAATTTTGCAAATGTTCGTTTTATTCGACTGGAAATCATACTTTGAAATTTCATGAAGATCGGTCCATAATTTACCCTAGGCCCCATATAAACCCTACTCCCAGAAAACAGTTTAGTACGCCTAAAACCATAATTAATAACGCTACCATAATAGAATTTCTCGGTCAATTATTTAAAATAGGTCTAAGCCGCAACCAATTTTTAATGCTGATGTCTGTTTTTATAAAGATAAATTGATAATAACTAGACATCATACAGATATCACTCCTGAAATATTCAAATTGTCGGTGGAGGGTATCAAAGATTCGGCACAGCCGAATATAACACTCTAACTTGTTCTTTTGAATTTTTTTAACAATTTTTTTTTTTTGTCGTAAAATTATTGATTTAGCGTTTTATAACAAAAATTTGATTTAAGCGATTTTAGAAATCCGAGTAAACTTCTCCGGAAACTTTTCCATTTTTGATGTTCTCCATTATTTTTTTATTAAATATTTTAGGATTAAACATTTTATTCTAAAAATATAATACTTAAAACTTTTCTGCATGTGCCCGTGCAGAAAACTGAATTGGCAAATTGTTTTTTTTTTTTTTTTGTTGTTTTCTTACGAAGACAATAGAATGAAACAATTTGTTTTTTAATTTTGTTTTTTCTTTTTACCCACTTACAACTACAATTCGAGTCGGAAAGAACCCAACCAATTGTAGGGGGATGTAAGAAAAGATAAACTCACGTTTTATTGTTGGTGTTTTGTTTAAGCTTTGATATTGTTACTTACAAGTAAGACTTTGAGTGTTTAAAATTCTTATTTGCTTTAGATTTTTATTCGTATAACATTTTTAGCTTTTCTAAAATCTTAGGAAAAGGTTTCCTGATGAGCTGGCCTAAGCAACCAGTGAAATGCGCATAGAAGCTAGCTTTCCCTCAACAATAAATTTCAGTGTATTTATCAAATATGAAAAATTGGGAATTTAGTACTTCATACAGAAATCGTATTAATGATAAATTTTGTATTCCCGTAAATAACTTTGATAATTTAGGAATTGTAGTTTTTTTTTATGATTTGCAGAAAAAAAAACGCTAATATGGTAAAGAATATCAAATTTCTAAAGATAAAGAAAATTGCAACGTAAAAAATGTTATAGAGATTTTTTCCCTAGCGATATTTTTGTGGAAAATTTAATACATATTCAACAACTTTTTTTATAAAAATTTTTCTTTGGCATTTTTTCTTCGATTTTAAAAAATTTAATTAGATTTCCAATCTGTCTTAAAATTGAATCATTAAAATGTATTTGCTTTGCATTTTTACATAAAACGTTTTGTTTCAGCATTTTTATATCTCTAAATTTAATTTCAATTTCCTAGAAATTTGTTTTGGCTTAAATTTAATAGAACTTTTCCAACCGCCGTCCTATAAATTGTGTTTGTGTGATCTGCATAATTTCCATACACATATGATGAAGTAGTTATTGTTTTTAGTTGCTTTTTTTGTTATTGTTGCTACTGTTGTTATTATTACACATCATTGACATTGGTTTTAATAATGCACAATTGCACAAGAAAACTTTTTTTTACTTCTAAGTCGTTTTTTGCTTGCACTCTTCTTTTTATAAATGGGTGTGTGTTAAGGTGTCTTGAGATGTATAGTTTGCATATTTCTTTTGTTTTTACTAACACACACACACACACACTTATACACTAAAGGCACTTACATGAACACACACATTCGAACTATTCTATGCACTTACATTTGCATAAATATTTCTTCATTTAATAAATCCTTAAAGTATACACCATAAAAGTTTGCTAGTTTGTTTGTTTGCTTGTAAGTTTGTGTGTGTGTGCGTATAAATTATATGCCTTTTTTTATTTCTATAGTTTTTTGCATTCGCTTGCATTTGTATGGGTAGAAATGCGTGTGTTAACCAAACAAAGTAAGAATTATAAAGACATATTGCCTTGCGGCATTTGTATTGGTTATAAAATGTTAAAGCGAGTGTATAAATTTCTAATATTAAATAGTTTAGATAACTTTCATCAAAATGTTAAAATTTTAAATGAAAATACTTAATTTAAAAGAAAAAATTAAATACATTTTTGATCTCATGTTAATCAAGCTGCAAGAGATTAGAGAAATTTGTAAACTTTTTTGTTTTATGTGAAACTAATTAAGTTTTTTTTTTTTTTGCTGCAACTTGATATACAAGTTGTGTATTTTTTTAGCCCGATAGAACTTGCGAAATCATTTGCTTTCAAATGAACAGTCGTATTGGGCCTACTTTTTGACATTATGATCAGAAAAATTATGAATAGATTCACTTCTAAACAACACCACCAAATTATCAATATTTACTTTGAAAATCGGAAACAAATTCGTGAATTTTATGGCGCACGTCTTATTTTTTGATTAAAGCGTTAAGAAATAAAAAAAAAAATGCCTCGTGTGAAGCGAGACCAATCCAAAACAGACCCTACAGACTCCACATTAAGAAAAATGCAAGGCTTGGTGCGGTTTACACGCTGGTGGCATTATCAGGCATTATTTCTTAAAAATATAAAAAAATTTGCCGTCCAGAATACGCTTCTTCAAGAAACAAAAGCAGTGTCCATTTACCCGAAATCATATCTTTTGATAAAAATATTTTTTTTTTTTTGTTATTTTCTCACAATTTCAAGATCTATTGGGCTGAAAAAACTCCCTTTATAAAAGGAATTTTCATAAGGATAATTAAAAAAAAGATTTTTTCTTAAGGAAAATAATAGATTCAAAAAAATTTAAGAGTTTAAAAAGTTAAATATAAAATAAAACTTCGAAAATTTTCAAAACATTTTCTAAAAATAAAAGCATTTTTTTCAGACACAAGGCCTTACACCCCATTCCATACTCATACATTTTTTACACTCGATGTCCTAGCGAACCAAGGCCTTCTGCATTCCCTTCTTCAGCAGGTCTGATTGTAGGCCTATGTCTGTAGAAGGACCTTCCTGAGGAGGCATGCGAGCATGAATACTGGATCATAACAAAAAGTCTAGGAAGGTCCTATAAAAGGCCTTATAAATGTAGGCCTCCAAAAGCGTAACACTAGGAAAAAATACTTTTACAAGAAAAATATGTAAAAAACTCTTAAAAAAAAATATTCAAACATTTTAGTAATAATATAAAAAAAATGGAACAGATAAATAAAATTGATAAAATAATTTAAGTTGATTATAAATTAAAGATAATGCAAATTTTATATTGTGTTTGATTCGACCTTTAAAATGAATAAATAAAAGAACTTTTTTTCCTTTTGAGCTCGAGGTCCTGGTTTTATTGTTAATTATTCTAATTTTACAATTTTTAATTTGCCAATATTTCGTTTTTCATTGAAAAACATCTTCTGGGCTTTAATCTAGAAATTACAAGTAACCAAAAAAGAACAAATAAATGTATAAATACAAAATATTTTTAAACACTATGTATACAAAAAACAGCAAAAAACTCTTACATAGAAAAAATTGTTGTTGTACAAAAATCAGAAAATCAATTCTTCTTATGTTGTGTCAACATCGTCTAATTATGAACTGAGCTTAAATTAAATAAATAAAGAAATATTGCACTATGTTATGTTCGTTTGTTAACTAGATGTCGGTATACTCTCGCAGAATTCTCATCAACATCGGCTTTAAAATTCATCCTTGTTGTTGTTTTAATTATATGTAACATTTCCAGTGTGAAACGTCTTTTATAGTTATTTTCACTCTGTAATACTTGTACATTGTCAAAATCAGGAGAGTGCTTTGTTTGTGCACAGTGGGTTAACAGTGCGGTTTTTTGTGTTGAAATTTTATTTCGTAGTTTTAAATCTGATTTGTGTGCTGAAATTCTAGTTTTAAGTTTGTTTTTAGTGGTACCTATATAAACCTTGTCACATATTCCAAATTCGTTGCCATTGCATGGTATTTTATAAATTACGTTTGACTTATCTAATTTATCTATTTTATCTTTGGTTTTACTGAACAATTTTGCCAATGTGTTGCTAGATTTATGGGCCATTGCGTACGTTTCATTATTAAATAATTTAGATTTTTCAAATCTCTCAGATAATACTGGAACAAATATAAGGGATTTATATATTTTTGGTTGTTGTTCATCATACAGATTCTTTGTTTTGTATTTGTCATAATCAAAAAGTAATTTATTAATTAGATTTGCCGGAAAGTTGTTGTCGCTAAGTATTTTTCTGATCTTATTACAGTTGTTTTTGTGGAACTCTGTGTCACTAATGGTTAACACCCTTCTTATTAAATTGTTTGCCGTGTTGATGATTATTCTTTTAGGGTGTTTGGAGTAGAAATTAATAATTCGGCTTGAGGCAGTTGGTTTTTGATACCAGTCAATTTTGAGTATACCATTTCTCCTTGTCACAATAGTGTCCAGATATGGTAACTTTTTATTGTTCTCCTCCTCCATAGTAAACTTAATACTAGGGTGAAAATCGTTCAAACTCGTCATAATTTCTTCTATTGCACTCTCCCTCACTATTCCGAAAAGATCATCTACATATTTCGACAGAAACTTAGGCTTAAATTTTAATTTTCCAATAGAGGTGTCAAGTAGTTTCTCCATAACAATATCCGCTACAATTGGGGATGCGGGTGAACCCATGGGAAGTCCTCTTTTCTGTGTATATATTTTGTCCCTGAATTTAAAATATCGGTTGTCCTTAATGCAGAATCTTAATATTCTCAAAAATAAGTCCTTTGTCATGTTGGTGTGTATTGTAATGTCTTCCCATCTATCCTCTATAATTCCTAATGCTAAATCAACAGGTACGCTCGGAAACAAAGACACAACATCAAACGAGATTAATCTTTCATCGTCACTTATAGTCAAGTCTTTTATCCTATTTCTAAATTGCACTGAGTCCTTAACATTGTATACTGAGTTCTCCGTAATATTCTTCAAAATTGTCATAATATATTTGCAAAGTTCGCTCGATGGGGCATTAACATTGGAGCATATCGGTCTTAATGGATTGCCTACCTTATGGATTTTAGGGAGTCCATATATTCTCGGTGCTACGGCCACGTCAGTTTTTAGTTTCCTTCTTTCAATTTCTGAAATAACTTTGCTCCTGAAAAGTTCTTCAACCAATTCATTGTTCTTCCTTTGAAGAACGGCAGTGGGGTCTTTATTACATCTTTGATATGTCATCATGTCACCTATTATACTCTTCATCTTTGCGTCGTAGTCATGTTTTTCCATTGCCACCGTAATATTGCCCTTATCAGCATTTACAATTAAAATGTTCTTGTTTTTCCGTAAAAACTTTTCGGATCTTTCTACTGCATTCAATGTATACTTATCCCTGTTGTTTACCTGTATCTTGTTCATGTGGTTGTCAATAATTGAAGTAAATTTCGTTCTGGCCATCTCCTGTTCTTCCCTGTCTTGTATTGTCTGAATAAAATCCTCACCGTCGGTTATAAATTTCAGCATTGGGAATTCATGCTTGGTAACAGGTAGGGCATGCTTTTTACCCAGAGATAACACCCATTGAACTTCTTCCGGAACGTCTATATTAGTTTTATTTACAAACCAATTTTCGTTGATTTCGATTCCCAGTTCATCCTTTTGCAATTCCCTTAATCTTTTAAATTTTTTCCTATGTCTATCTTTAATTTTCTCGTTTGTCGACTTAGCCAAAACATCCTCGCTATACCACAGTTCCTCAGCTTCTTCATCCGTTAATTGTTTTCCTATTTCCCTTTTAATTATGTCCTTAATTTCATCATTACGTTTCAGAAGTTCATGTTTTTGTCGTAATAGTAAGTTAAGAATTTTGTTATGGAAATTTTGTAAATATGTGGAAAGTGTTTGTTGGATTGTTGATTTTACACATAAATTGCTATCAAAAATATTATATATGTTCTTTGTACTGTTTTTTATGAAATTTGGAATAATACCCGCCTTCCTGCATCTTATTAAAAATGTAATTGTTGATTTAATTTTCAGTGATTTATCTCTTTTTGTTTTATATCTATTTATGCTAATTTTGATACTTTTGTTGTTTCTAAATTTGTTGTATAACATTTTGGTTTATGTATTTACGGCGTGCTCTCCGTTATTATAAATATTATATTGTGTTTGATTCGACCTTTAAAATGAATAAATAAATGTTATACAACAAATTTAGAAACAACAAAAGTATCAAAATTAGCATAAATAGATATAAAACAAAAAGAGATAAATCACTGAAAATTAAATCAACAATTACATTTTTAATAAGATGCAGGAAGGCGGGTATTATTCCAAATTTCATAAAAAACAGTACAAAGAACATATATAATATTTTTGATAGCAATTTATGTGTAAAATCAACAATCCAACAAACACTTTCCACATATTTACAAAATTTCCATAACAAAATTCTTAACTTACTATTACGACAAAAACATGAACTTCTGAAACGTAATGATGAAATTAAGGACATAATTAAAAGGGAAATAGGAAAACAATTAACGGATGAAGAAGCTGAGGAACTGTGGTATAGCGAGGATGTTTTGGCTAAGTCGACAAACGAGAAAATTAAAGATAGACATAGGAAAAAATTTAAAAGATTAAGGGAATTGCAAAAGGATGAACTGGGAATCGAAATCAACGAAAATTGGTTTGTAAATAAAACTAATATAGACGTTCCGGAAGAAGTTCAATGGGTGTTATCTCTGGGTAAAAAGCATGCCCTACCTGTTACCAAGCATGAATTCCCAATGCTGAAATTTATAACCGACGGTGAGGATTTTATTCAGACAATACAAGACAGGGAAGAACAGGAGATGGCCAGAACGAAATTTACTTCAATTATTGACAACCACATGAACAAGATACAGGTAAACAACAGGGATAAGTATACATTGAATGCAGTAGAAAGATCCGAAAAGTTTTTACGGAAAAACAAGAACATTTTAATTGTAAATGCTGATAAGGGCAATATTACGGTGGCAATGGAAAAACATGACTACGACGCAAAGATGAAGAGTATAATAGGTGACATGATGACATATCAAAGATGTAATAAAGACCCCACTGCCGTTCTTCAAAGGAAGAACAATGAATTGGTTGAAGAACTTTTCAGGAGCAAAGTTATTTCAGAAATTGAAAGAAGGAAACTAAAAACTGACGTGGCCGTAGCACCGAGAATATATGGACTCCCTAAAATCCATAAGGTAGGCAATCCATTAAGACCGATATGCTCCAATGTTAATGCCCCATCGAGCGAACTTTGCAAATATATTATGACAATTTTGAAGAATATTACGGAGAACTCAGTATACAATGTTAAGGACTCAGTGCAATTTAGAAATAGGATAAAAGACTTGACTATAAGTGACGATGAAAGATTAATCTCGTTTGATGTTGTGTCTTTGTTTCCGAGCGTACCTGTTGATTTAGCATTAGGAATTATAGAGGATAGATGGGAAGACATTACAATACACACCAACATGACAAAGGACTTATTTTTGAGAATATTAAGATTCTGCATTAAGGACAACCGATATTTTAAATTCAGGGACAAAATATATACACAGAAAAGAGGACTTCCCATGGGTTCACCCGCATCCCCAATTGTAGCGGATATTGTTATGGAGAAACTACTTGACACCTCTATTGGAAAATTAAAATTTAAGCCTAAGTTTCTGTCGAAATATGTAGATGATCTTTTCGGAATAGTGAGGGAGAGTGCAATAGAAGAAATTATGACGAGTTTGAACGATTTTCACCCTAGTATTAAGTTTACTATGGAGGAGGAGAACAATAAAAAGTTACCATATCTGGACACTATTGTGACAAGGAGAAATGGTATACTCAAAATTGACTGGTATCAAAAACCAACTGCCTCAAGCCGAATTATTAATTTCTACTCCAAACACCCTAAAAGAATAATCATCAACACGGCAAACAATTTAATAAGAAGGGTGTTAACCATTAGTGACACAGAGTTCCACAAAAACAACTGTAATAAGATCAGAAAAATACTTAGCGACAACAACTTTCCGGCAAATCTAATTAATAAATTACTTTTTGATTATGACAAATACAAAACAAAGAATCTGTATGATGAACAACAACCAAAAATATATAAATCCCTTATATTTGTTCCAGTATTATCTGAGAGATTTGAAAAATCTAAATTATTTAATAATGAAACGTACGCAATGGCCCATAAATCTAGCAACACATTGGCAAAATTGTTCAGTAAAACCAAAGATAAAATAGATAAATTAGATAAGTCAAACGTAATTTATAAAATACCATGCAATGGCAACGAATTTGGAATATGTGACAAGGTTTATATAGGTACCACTAAAAACAAACTTAAAACTAGAATTTCAGCACACAAATCAGATTTAAAACTACGAAATAAAATTTCAACACAAAAAACCGCACTGTTAACCCACTGTGCACAAACAAAGCACTCTCCTGATTTTGACAATGTACAAGTATTACAGAGTGAAAATAACTATAAAAGACGTTTCACACTGGAAATGTTACATATAATTAAAACAACAACAAGGATGAATTTTAAAGCCGATGTTGATGAGAATTCTGCGAGAGTATACCGACATCTAGTTAACAAACGAACATAACATAGTGCAATATTTCTTTATTTATTTAATTTAAGCTCAGTTCATAATTAGACGATGTTGACACAACATAAGAAGAATTGATTTTCTGATTTTTGTACAACAACAATTTTTTTCTATGTAAGAGTTTTTTGCTGTTTTTTGTATACATAGTGTTTAAAAATATTTTGTATTTATACATTTATTTGTTCTTTTTTGGTTACTTGTAATTTCTAGATTAAAGCCCAGAAGATGTTTTTCAATGAAAAACGAAATATTGGCAAATTAAAAATTGTAAAATTAGAATAATTAACAATAAAACCAGGACCTCGAGCTCAAAAGGAAAAAAAGTTCTTTTATTGATAATGCAAATTTTTAAATGCCTATTTCACATACATACTTACATGTGTTAAACCAAAAACTTTCAGTTAGCGGTTTTTCTTAGATATTAAAACAAATTCTCGCTAATGTCACAAAAACACAATGTAAACGCACTAGATCTAGGGGAAGATTTCAATTTAAATCAACTAGATTTAGTAAAATAGATTTAGTAATAGTAATATAAACGGGTTGTTACCAATTAATTCATGCAATTTTTGATCAAATTTATAATAATTCTTAAAGCCATTTGTATACCGTGATGGCAATTCGTACAAAAAGTTTTGTATTTTCTTTCAAGCAACATATCGTTGCCTACAACGCAAATGGCCAAATCTAACATTTTAAAAATTTTACAGAAAAGCAAAAAACTATTTAAAATAATTAATTGGTAAATTGCCTTAAACTATTTAAACAATTTTTTCTTTAGTTGAGTGCCTCGGTAGGCTAGCTGGTAGCGAGCTAGTCTATCAGCGCCGAGGTTGCGGGTTCGATTCCCGCCAGAGACTCTGGTTTCCTTCCTGCAGACAAGCATAGAGCTTCGCGGGATTAGCTTAGGAAATTGAAAAAAAAAAAAAAAATAAATAAATTGTTTGACAGTTAATTAAACCTACCAGTTGTTTTGACAATTGACAATATGGAATATTACACTGGCTTACAAATTTTTAACTTTTTGCCATAACCTCAAAAATGAGATGTTTTCTAAGGTAAATCGGGGCTGCTGATCACGAATATGGCATTCATTTATTTTTCTCAAGAAGCGTTTTCGATATATACGCGAAAGTCGTGTTTTTCTGCAGTTGTTTTAGATAATTCGAAAAATCTCGAGAGCTGTTCAACTGAATTGTACAAGATTAAACATTTTGCATAGATATCACTTTTCTCTTTCAGAACATATCCAAACTGTGTAAAGATTTGCTGAATAACAGGACCTTAAACTTGACAAAAAAGTGATTTTTTATGTTTTTTAAAAATTCACCATTTTAATTCGCTCCAGTAAGGCAATAAAAAAAATTTTTAAATTTTTTTTTAACATGTAACTTAAATAATATTTTGTTTCAAACGTAGTAAGCGTAAAATTGTTATATTCGGACAAAGAATTAGGAAATAACGGCATATTTAGTGAAAACATCCGAATTTGAATTTTCATAAAAAAAAGTTTTTTTAAGTTTTTTTCAAGTTTTAAGTCATGTTACTCAGTAAATCTTTATCCGATCGACACAGCTTGGATATCTGAAAGAGAAAAGAGATATCTATGCAAAATGTTAAATCTTGTACAATTCAGTTGAACAGTTCTCGAGATTTTTCGAAACACCCAAAACAACTGCAGAAAAACACGATTTTCGCGTATATATCGAAAACTCTTCTTGAGACAAATAAATAAATGCCATATTTGTGATCAGCAGCCCCAATTTATCTTAGAAAATATCTCATTTTTGAGGTTAATTTTTTTGTGGCATAGTATTATCAAAACGGTTATTGCTGGTTAACATTCTTCCAGTTTTAGCCGTCAAGTCTTGAGCTTTTAGGAAAGAAAAGAAAAGAGAATGCCATTTATTTTCTCCTCTGTCTCTCCTAAAAATTCAAGACTCGAAGGCTAAAACTTGAAGAGTGTGAACCAGCACTTAGCATTTTGACTAAACATCTTAAGTCAAATTTAAAAAGTTGAAAACATTTTGGTTTACGTTTTTTAAAATTTTGTATTGTAAACGAAATTTTTCTATATTTTTGGTTTAATTTATTATTTGATAGAAATGATTTTTTCACCAAGTTTTTTTTAAAAACTTTTTTGCTGTCTTCACTCGACTTAAGATGTTTTATCAAAATTCCACAGATGTGATCGCTTTTGTTGCCAGGGCCGTCTGGTTTTTGTAAACAAAATCGCTTATTTTGGCCGAAACATTCCAAGTTTGCACCTTTGTGTCGATGCAATTCATTAAAATCAATGAAATAGTCGAATTTTAATTTTTGTTAGATAGGACAGCTTGCATTTCAGGCAACGATATAAATTAAAACATCATGGAAGTTTTTAATAAAAGTGTTTCCAAGCCCCCATTTCCCTTCCCATATTATTTTAGTTGGGCTAAAATTTTCATCTATTTTTCTAGTTAACTATCTATCTCCCCTTGCGAAAAAACCCAGAAACTATTTTTTTTAATTCAAATTCCAAACGCCTAAAAAAATAGAGAAAAATTTAAACCAACTAACGAATGAAAATTAAAACCATCAAAGAAAAAGAAATTAAAACGAACGGCAAAAACTAAAAAAAAATCAAAACACTGAAAGCATATTGTAAAGTTTATGAAAATATTCTTATCATTTTGCGCTATGAATTGCACTAAAGGGTGCAATATTTCACAAAAATATGAATGAAATCCAAAAAACAAAATAAAAAGTGGGGAGAGCATTGCAACACAAGCTCTTTACAATGAAGGCGAACAGCCGAAGCAGCAGTAAAAATTACAGCAGCACCAACAACAATAACGAAATGAACAACTGCAACAAGCAGTCATTGTAACAAAAATGCAGAGTAAATAACACTTAAAGCCATTAAACATATAAACAACTACAACAACTACTCTCAGCTAAAGCAACAAAAAACATTAAAATTTTTTGCATTGGAAATCCAATACCAAACTAAACTGAACTGAACCCAATTTTCAAAAAAAAAACAAGTACAAAAAAAAAAACAAGAGAATATGAGAAAAGAAATAACAACTTAACAGCAGACGTCAAATACGACAAACGATAGAATAACACAGATACAATGAAATACACTCACACACAAATACCCATTCAAACAAAATGACAACTTTATAAGCAACCGGAAAATTGCAGCAACGCATACACTCACACAATCACCAGAGTAATAAAGAAACCATCCCAAAAAAAAAACAGTAATACGCATTTTAGCACATTATCCCGCTTTTAAAATGGTGACATTTGAGCACCACCATGACTGGTTTTCAGGGCACTAACAACAACAATAATAGAAATACAACCGAAAGATAAAAGTGTTTATTGTGGCAGTCAGTTTAGTTTTTTTTTTTTTTCTTCTTCATTATTCCGCACTTGCAGTTGCAACAACCCTTTTGATGTAAAAGGGGAGTGTTTGTAGTCTGCTATGTTTTGTTGCATCATGTTTTCTGTATAGCGTTGCTGTTGTTTTTGTTGTTTTTAACTGTTGTAATATGTTATAATTCTTGTTTGGAGTGCGATTACCAGCAACTTTTTCATTAAAAATTATGATAAGGGTTTGGGCATTTCTTGAGTGTCATTACGATATTATGAAGGGTTCTTTTTTTAATTATAAGGGAAATTTGCGGAAATTTTGTTTTCAAAGGATCAATATATCACAATCTTTAAAATTTTTTATCGGAATAAAAATTATAGAATAGAAACTTTAGTTTAGATCTTTTGAAACTAACTAGTGTAATAGAAGATGTCCCGGTAGGCTAGTTTGTAATGAGCTAGTCTATTAGTGTGAGGGTTGAAGGTTTGATTCTGGTCTGTTTGACTACAACGAACTAAAGGTCTACATTACTATAGCTCTTTGCATAAAGTAATAATATAGTTTGTAATTGCATTTGCGACTCTTATGTGCCGTTTTCACAATACAAGTGATTGAACCCAGCAGTGTAGTAAAATTTAACTTTAAAAAATTTAAAAACACTTAAAGAACTGACTTATTTTTATATTTTTATATACTTTTTATATTTTTAATATTGCTTATTTTCGATTAACGAATAATTCGAATAAATTATGTCGATTAATCGAAAATTTGTTTTACAGTATTGGTTTTTTTCTATGTAAAAAAAGGCGGTATATAAAACTTTCGCATTCGATATCGAGTAAAACTTTCGCATTCGATATAGAGAAACTATTGTATCGAGTAAACTTTCGCATTTTTTTTTTTGCATACGATAGCCACTGACGTATCGAATGAAAACTCGAGAGATGCAAAGTCTTTGGTTACTCGATATTAGGGTATTCAAACGATTAACCGTTGTTCGACTAATCGACTAATTTTGGCCGATTAACTGTTCGAATAATTTAAAATTGCGTATTTTCGATTAACAAATAATTCTTAAGATTTATGTCGATTAATCGATTAATCGAAAATTTGTTTTTCACAATATTGTTTTTTTTTTTTCTTTGTAAAAAACAATCCGGTACGTTTTAAATACCATTGTTATTGTTTTTTTAACTCAGGCACATTTCCTTCGAGTAACAATGTTTTAAAATATAGTAGGTATAGTTCTGTTTCTTTGTTTAGTACGTGGCGTACTCAAAAATTTAAGAGCGGATAACACTTAAAAATACTTAAAACACCAACCAACCAATATGCGTGTGCTTACCCATGTGTTTATAAAAATTTGTTGTAGACACAACAACAACACTACAAGAAGAAAAAAATAGATTATGTTCATGTTTAAAAAGTAAAATAAGAAGCTATAATTTCCATATTCTTTTTTTTTAATTATTTAGTTGAATACATTAAATTTTTAAAGTAAAATAATAACGGAAACCATATTAGGCATATTATAATTGAGAACTCTTCTGTGAGGTAAGTGTTTAGGTAAGAATCAATATAATCTCACTTTCGGATTATTTCGACCACGAATCGAGATAACACTTTTTAGAAATTCTAGAACCAAGCAAAGTTTGAGATTAATTTTATCACACTTTTAATTAAGTCAATCCTGTTTTGGGATTATTTTAAGTTCGAATTTGGGATTAAATATGGATAAGTTAAGTATTTCTCACTTGAATAATCTGTACTTGAATCAAGCGTTCTGTACTTGATTTAAGGAAATCCGTACTTACCGTACTATTGACACCGCTTCGGCTTGATTTAAGTACGGATTGATTGATATGTTTTTTCAATGTACATATAGTACAAAGACTTAAACCAAAGAGTTTAGGAATAATTTATTTTTAAGAATGTTTAGTACAGACTTTTACCACAATAATTTTGATGAAAAAGATGATTTTTTGAGACGAATGAAAGCAATCTTCTACCAGAACTTAACAACAGTAATGAAAGTATTGAAATTATTAAAAAATTAAAAACAGATTCATGAAAGACTGCTAATTTTTAAAAAAGACAAGAAAAAGAACAGGAAATTAGACGGTGATTAGACATCTGGATGATATCAATTACATTTTGTAATTATTTGCTGCTACAACTTTACAATTACATATGAAGAATTGTAAGTTTTTCAACAACAACTACTTTTTGTTGTTATTAAAATTGAAACAAAAACTATTGACAATTACAATATGGTTTCCATTTAAAAAAATAAATTCATATGGTTGTAATAAAAAGCACATAAATAGCCACAAAAAAAATAGAGAGAGCTTTAAAAAAAAATTAGTTTTAAACCAAGAAAGCGTCAAAAAATATCTGAAAAGCGTCAGAATGGTAACACTACAGAAAACGCTCCAAAAAATGATAAAATGTTTGTGTACTACTCGAAAAAGATCCGTATAAAAAGCGTAGATTTCGCTGAACCCAAATTGTTTAAATTGTTTCCTCTAATTTAAAAGAACTGGAATTTTTTGGATGCATTTTGGTGCAACATACACAGAAGTCTAAAGTCAATAACTTTGTGTTAGGGGTGTTCTGGAATTTGGAAGTTGTTTTTAATGCACTTTTAATGTAATTTTTTTTAATTTTTGTTATAAAATTCTGTTTAATAGAGAAATATTTGTTATAAAATTCTTTTATTACAGAAATCTTATTAAAAAACGACACTTGAAATTCTTAGGTTTTGCGTTTTCGATTTTCAGTATATCAAAAAAGAATGATTTTTGCATCGAATTGGGACTAGTCTTTGTAGGCAATTTAAAAAGAAAGTCGTGATTTTTAAAGCAGGTCTAACAAGACTGAATTTTTTGGGATTTATTAGATGTTTTGTAAAGAAAAAAGCTGCTAAATAGTGCTCAGAGCATCACATTAGTGGTTCTCAGACCAGAATTTAACCATTTGAATAGAGCAAACAACGAACTTTGTCCAGAATGTCTCAACAAGTGTGAAAATATTTTTTTTACCAGTGAAACTAAAATACAACAATTTAAACTAGAGGTCCGCACCATGTATTCTACGGTCTTTCGCTGCTTTAGAAGCTGTCAAAAAAGTAGATTCTGTGTTGTTGTTGTACTTAGCAAGTTGAGTTCAAGGTCCACACCACGCGTTACACGCATTTTCGCTGGCTACGCATCTGTCAAAAAAAGAAGAATCTGTGTTGTTAAATGTAACAAGTTACATGCACAAAAGCGTCGGATGCCTTGAGGCATTTAATGCGAAAAGTA
Source organism: Pollenia griseotomentosa (assembly GCA_963931875.1). Classification (NCBI taxonomy): domain Eukaryota; kingdom Metazoa; phylum Arthropoda; class Insecta; order Diptera; family Polleniidae; genus Pollenia; species Pollenia griseotomentosa. Next base: position 15,525,242 of record OZ007564.1, read on the forward strand.
GGTTCACTTTCAACTTTTGTAAGCGGCGCAAGCAGCGTCCGATTTAATCAGCTGATTTTAACAAATAAAATTTTATTATTGTGATGATGCCGCATAAAAAGCGTTGCATGTAACTTGAAACTTAGATCGCATGTAAGAAACGAAAAAATGCAGTGCATGGAGGCGTAAACGCGTGGTGTGGACCTCCAGTGTTAGAACAACTGGGTTGGAATACGCTGCGAAGATATCAAAAGTTAGCTTATAGCATACCCCTAGGAGCGAACTCTTAATGCTCAAGTGAAACAACTTCTTTGTAAAATATTGCTTCTAGAGAACAATTAATGAGCTGAAATTCATTAATTGTTCACATTACAGAGATAAGACAAATATAACCCATTTGCCTAATAGCTGTCTGATATCTACTCGTTTAGAGCGATATATGTTGCAAAAATATCATAGAGAAGTAGGTAGAATTTCAGCAAGTGTCAACATGCAAACATAATTAAGTATAAAACCACGTACATATCTTACTTAGGCCCGTTTTCACAACCGGCCTTATAAAAAGTGTTCCATTATTAAAACTTTACTTTTACCTAAAGTGAGATAAAGTAAATAAAGGTTCATCGTACCGGGTAGGTAAAAGGAAAGTTGAATTAATGGAACACTTTTCATACGGCCGATAAAATCCTACTTTTAGCTATCGGTAAGTTGTGAAAACGGGCCTAAACAGATCATGTGTAAGGTTTTGACAGCTAAGTTTGGTTGTTTCCCCCTCTTTCTGCCCTAGTTGTTTTCTATGGATAAAGTATTTTACTTAATTCGCCGCTTAATGTCCAGAGATCTGTACTGGTTATTAAAAACAAACTAGTCTTTAAAAAAAAATCAAAAAAATTAACGATATATATAACAAATTACAAAAGACAAAAAACACTTTTTCAAAAATTAAAACAAAAATAACAAACCAAACAAAAATAAGCAGCAGAGAATGCATAAAATGCGTAACATACAAATTTTTTTATTTTATATTTTACTACTCAAAACTTTTTACAAGTGTTAGTAAAAAATAAAGTTGTTTGTTAGTGTTTGTATGTATATGCAAAACGAAATTTTGCATAAAAACAGCACGTTTGTCTGTGGTTGTACTTAAAAAGATGCTTTTTACTTTTACATTAAAATGTTTATACTCCTATTGCAGTAATGCAGATGAAAAAAAAAAGAAAACTTATCATACCAACAGCAAATGTATGTTGCAAACATGTTCATGTGAACACACACACACTGCAATAACAGTATAACAACCAACGTCAGTTCTGTTTCATTACTGGCAACACTAACAAAACCCCAAACACACACAATCATGCACGTTCACACACACATTCATTAAAACATTTGTATGTGTTTTTTGTGCGATATTGTCGAAATGAAAACATTAAAAATTTAATTGCGATAATACAAGTGCATAAAATGTTAATGGAGTGAATGTAATCTGCTTGCATACGAAAGTGAAACAAAAAACACACAAACACACCCACACAAAAACAAATCAGATTTCATCATGAAATAAAACGAGAGAAATTACAACACGAAAACACAAATGCACACACAAAGCCAACAGTAGAAGCCATAAGAAAGAAATAAAAAAAATTTGTAATGAAATGAGTGAAAGAATGAATGAATGAATGAATGGGTGAATGGTGTGTAACAGCTAAAACAGCGATAAAAACATTAAAACTGATTCTGATGACTATCGTCTCGTTTAAATGCCAGTTTGCTTTTTGTGCGTGTTAATTTTTTTTTTTTTTTTTGCTCGCATCGAAATCAAGAATTTAACTGTGATAATGGTCTGCTGTTAAAAATGTTGTAAGTGCGTGTAAGAATGTTTGTTGAATTCAGCAAGTGCTTCGTCTAAAAGTTTGTTTAAGAAATGGTTCTATAGTCCTCATCCATATTATATAATATTTGCTGCAGTAATTGTCTTTGATTCTTTTTCTGTCCATACAATGAAACTTTTGTTTTGCAACATTTTAAAGCTAGAGCTTCACATCAGGCGTTCTACGCTTTTTCGCTGCATACGAAGTTGACAAAAAAGGAGAATCTGTGTAGTTTTACGTAGCAAGTTACATGTCCAAAAGCGTGGGACGTATAAGTCCGTTGAATGCAAAAAGTAGGTTTAGTTTCTACTTTTGTAAACGTCACAAGCAGCGATTGAACGAATCAGCTGATTTTGACCAATAAAATTTAAATTTTACTTGTGGTGAAGCCGCATAGAAAGCGTTGCAAGTTAACTGAAACGCAGAACGCAAGTAAGGTATGAAAAACATGCAATGCATGGAGGCGAAAGCGCGTAATATAGACCTCCAGCTTAAGCATTTTATAAGCCTTCAGGCCTTTTTCTTCCTCCTCTCAATAACACTCTCACAAAATACACTTTTCCATTCGCCTTTTACCTTTCTTTACTAAACTCAAATGTTTTATAATGTAAACGAGGACATAGAAATTTTTTTGAATTACCAAAAAATATTCGCCGCACAAATGTCATGATTCCCACAAAAAACACCTGCTTTGAGAACGAACACGCGCTTAAAATGTTTCACAAAAAACTCCTTTTTTAAAAAAGTGATGTTGTAAACAAAAAATTATATCTGTTATAAAACGTAATTGCTTATTACAGTTTACACATAGATTTTTGTTTAGAAAAGCCAAAACATTTTACACAAAAACTGACTTTAACACAAGCACTGACTCAACACAAGAATTTACTTTTTTCAAATTCAAGAAAACTAATTTTTTCATCAAATATAACGTTTAACACTAGAACTAATTTACTATTTCTTGAAAATTTCGCCTTTTAACACAAAAAGTCACGTTCTACATAAAAAGTCACAAAAAGTGAAAATTTATACAAAAATCAATGAAATTCTCTTTTTTTAAAAAACATAATTTTTTATATAAAATTTTTCTTTTTAATTAGTATTGTGGTTATTTTGTTGAACTATTTATGGTTTTTAATCCAAATTTTTTATATTTTTAATTAGGCTTAAGTTCATTAAATTTAATTTTCATTAAATTATTTTTATGAAGAAAGGAATTTTACAACATGAAAATTAATTAAAATTGTTATTGATAATCTTTCATTCTTGACCGTGGCCGGGGCTCGAACCCGGGCCGGCAGGTTACCATGACATGTTTCGATCGCAACCACTCGATCTCCTCAGATGGATTTGCCGTTTTACACTTGCAGCCATCGACGACTGCTGACGTCAATAGTCAAACATCAATCCTTAAACCAAATTGTATTTTAACCTTTGGTAGATCGAAGTTTGCTTTTTTGAATGATTATGCATTTCAATTGATTTTACATGTTCTTCCTTACTTCTGCTTTTTCGTACTTTTGTCAAGAATTTTTCTTGAAGTCCAAAGTACATTTTTTTTTTTTACACAAAAAAAAACTAAAATTTTTTATACAAAAAGTCACAACATTTTACACAAAAGCATGCAAAAACTTATTTTACACAAAAATTGCCTTTTTTACAAATTACACGGTGCTACAAATGAGCACTTTTTTATACTTGAAAAGTGACCTAGTGTAGGTAGTAGACCTTATTGAGTAGATCATAAATCAATCAAATAAATCAAAGTTCGGAAACACCCTCAAATTTCGGAGTTATTCCGAAAAAAACCTTTTTCTGGTAGGTTCGAGTACTTATGAACACGTAACTTAGTTGATTTTCAGCCGATATTTATATATATATGTATATTTTTAAATATATACACCCTTTATATAAAAATATAAAATTTTACTTTTAAATAAAAAAAATCTACAATTTTAGTGTAAATGTAACAGTTTTTTTAAATATATACAAAAAGACACAACTTTCCACACAAAAACAGGCAAAAACTGACTGCACAAAAATTTTCTTTTATAAAATAACGAAAGCTTAAATTAATACATAAAAACTGGCTTTTAATACTAGAACTAATTTACTCATTTTTTTGTAAATATTGACTTTTAACACAAAAAGTCACAAAAGGTAAAATTTTTCGCCAAAGTCGAAGAAACTATATTTATCAAAAAATATTTTTTTTTTATAAAATTTTACGTTTTACACAAAAAAAATCAACAATTTACAATAAAACTAGTTTTTTAATACAAAAAGTAACAATGGGCATGTTCGTAAATGCATCACTGCGCTGCATCAGAAAAGCAAACTTTTTTTAATGCAAATAAAAAAAAATTTTAATATAATCTGTTTTATTGTGTATTATTTTTGTGTAGTATTTGACAATTTTTTTTTCACATCTACTTCACTGATATTTATATAAACATTTGAAATCACTAATGCAGCGCAGTGATGCATTTACGAACATGCCCAATATTCTACACAAAAACAGGCAAAAACTGAGTTTGACCCAAAAATTTAATTTGCACAAAAATGTTTCATTTTACAATTTAACGAAAGCTAAAATTTTTTACATAAAAACTGGCTTTTAACACTAGAACTGCTTTAGTTTTTTTTTTTTTTTTTTTTTGCAAATTTCGACTTTTAACACAAAAAGTCACATTCAACATAAAAAGTCACAAAAAGTAAAATTTTTGACCAAAGTCGACGCAATTATTTTTATTAAAAAACATAATTTTTAATATAAAATTTTACTTTTTATGCAAAAAATCTACAATTTACACAAAAACAGTTTTTATATACAAAACGTCACAACATTTTACACAAAAGCATGCAAAAACTTACTTTACACAAAAATTTAATTTGCACAAAAACTTACTTTTTACAAATTAACGAAAGCTCAAATTTTTTACATAAAAAATGGCTTCTAAGACTAGAACTGACTTACTCTTTTTGCAAATATTGACTTTTAACCAAAAAAAATCAAGTTCTACATAAAAAGTCACAAAAAGTAAAATTTTTCACCAAAGTCGACGATATTTAAGATCATTATCAAAAAACATAATTTTTTTATAAAATATAACTTTTTACACAAAAAATATACAATTCACACAAAAACTGATTTTTTTATACAAAAAGTCACAACATTTTTCGTAGAACAGACTTTACGAAAATTCACATATTGCACAAAATCTGACTTTTTAATATTTATGATAACTCAAAACATTCTACACAAAATACTTTTCATTATAAAAGAATTAAACTCTTAGACAAATACTGACTTTTTATACAAAACTGACTTTTTGCACAAAAAAGTACTTTTTACACGAACACTGGATTTTTACATAAAAAGTCACAAAAAATTTACTTTTTTGATGAATTGTCAGTTTGTTTTTATTTTTATTATACTTTAAAATAATTTTTGTCTTTGTACAAAAATAAATGCCAAATTCTGTTTTGAACCTGAAGTGGATACTTATCTTAAGGCATCATGACAATATGAGTGATTTAAAGTAGAGTCTTCAAGTCAAAAAATAACTAAATATGCCAACGTCTGCTAAAGTTCTAATAGGAGAAGTACTCTATATAACCATTTCTGTTATTGTTGTCTAAATAAATACAAAAGCCAAAAAATAAACTTAAAAACTATATAAAACTATAGAGATTTTTTCAAGAAGTTTGTTTTTTATAGCAAAAAAAAAAAAAAACTTCAGTCAGAACGAAAAGAAAACAAACGAAAAATATTCAAGATCACTTGAGAGTTTTCAACACCCGGGACATTAGTAAGTAATAATGCACCTACAAGGACCTTAAGAAAAGAAAAACTTAAAATTTATAATAAGGAAATACAGAAAAACCAAAAGATAACAACAACAACAACAACACACCTGTACAATAACAAAAAAAAAAACATTCAATAGAAAAACATCAACAGGAAATAGCTGGAGATGCGCTTAAGGACTTCCGATTCGAGTTCATTTTTTAAACTTTTTCTATAAAAACGAAGCGTGTAGGTGTGTAAGTAAAATGTTATGCGAAAAAAAACGATGACATTACACAACATTTACAAACAAAAAATTATGTAAAACTTTAAGCTGCATTTACATTTAAAGTAAATAAGCAGATACAAATGCATTTGCTAAAAATAAAAAAAAAAAAAAAACACAAGACAACATTTCGTATTCAAGTTTTTAATACTTGAACAACAACTCCCTCTATATTTCCTATTTTTTCTATTTTCTCATAGTTGGCTTTTGTGTCCTTAAATTTACAGCTTATTATCTTGTTGTTATAAAAGCGTTACATTTAAATATTTGTAACAAGTTACTTACAACTTGTGCTCTTGTCACAGCAGTTACAACAACGACAACTAAATACTATAAACAAATATTTTTATTGTTTTGTTCCTCCTCCACCACTAAATCCCCTAAATGTATGCAGTGATTTTTTTTAATTTAACCCATTTTGCGTGGGGTAGTGTTTTATGGTAGAAGTGAATTTTCGCTGAATTCTGTTACTTTATGTGAAATGTGGAGCCGCAGAACAAAACGTACTTTCGCATATTTTGAAAAATTCGTTCTTTTGGTAATTTTATAACATTTGGAGTTGAAATCTTTAGTGTCGTGACAGGTCGATGCATCCACTGATAAGATAAAAACTTGCTACCATAAAATAAATAAACCTCAGTTTTCCAAAAATTTAAACATGGTAAAATTAATAATACTAATTTAATTTAATTACTAATTTAGTATTTTCACCATGAATTTAAATGAGCACAAAATTACGTTTCGTTCTACGTCTCCTTAAATTAGAAAATTAATTTTAAGGAAAAATGTATATTCTTGTCAAGCCAGCGACTTTTTTAAACACAATTGACTTTTTGCGAATTCTGGTACTTTTTGTGCAATAAGTGAATTTTGAAGAAAAAATTTGATTTTTGTCAAACCAGTGACTTTTTGTGTAAAAAGCGACATTTTGTCTCAAAAATTTATTGTTGTGTAAAAATTACTTTTTGTGTAAAAGTGACTTTTTAAGAAAATGTTTCACCTTTTGGTGTTGCATCCTCCATGGCATAATCAAGTGAAGTCAAACCTGGGACCCGACAAAGACTCAACATTTTAGCGCTCTCAATCTTTCTTGCATGAGACCAAAGGCTCAAAAGAGATCCTATTTATCAACGGGAGTCTCTAGCCTCCGATGAGCAAAGCACTTCTCTAACATTTGCTTAAGAGGTTTGTATGCTTCTTGCAAGAAACGCTTCCAGTCTTTCAGGATGATTGCCTTTGCGGAAGCCTTACCTTTCCGATAATTAGTACTTACAATAGGTTACACACCTTAAGGTTAGCGGTCCAACTGAAGTGCCTTTTTGTCAAAGGGATACTTTCGGGGATCACTTGGTGGCTGCGGTTCCCAAAACCTGGGGAAGGAAGACTTTTACATGGAAGGCTGATTTTTCACCCTTGTGGGACATTTTGTGAGGTAATGAAAATGGGTTTGGCTTTTGTATGATGGAGATTTAGTACTCTGTTAGTGGAAAGTAAGGTCGGGGGACTGGTTATAGACCAGAGAAGACTTTTAAAAAGTAAGCAGATGAAAAGTTAAAGTGCCGATGGTGCGTTGATGTTTGCTGGGAGTGCGTTTGCTTTAGAATATTATCATTAGCAGAGCACTTGCATATTTTTCAGGTTTTTCCCAAAAAGATATGCGTTGCAAAATATTGCATATTCCGCAGGTTGGCAACCGTTTTTTTTTTTTACAAAAGAATTGCTTTTAAGTCAATCTGCTGCAATAACAAAATTTAATTATGTTGGTCCTTTTTTACATTGAAGATCATTTCAGTTTGAAAACTTAAAAAAAAGTACACAAAAAAACTATTGATTTCATTATCAAAGTAATTTTTGGGAACACAAAATTTTCAATTAATCGAAATCTTGCGATTGTCGTGCTGATTTCAATTGAAAAATTTGTGATATGTATTAAGAAATTAATTAAATTTTAATAGTATAAATTAAATATTTTTCGATATTTACAACATTTTCTGCAGTAATATTGTAGATATAAGTAAACTTTTAATTCACTTGATTATATTTTTAATTAAAACTGATTTATTGTTGATAAATGTTTTAATTGAAAAAAAGGAGAGAATTTTTCTGTGATAATTTGCAATGATAAAACTTAATAAAACTTATTGGTTTGTGTTTTTCGCATGCATATTTTTAAGTTTTTTTCGGCATATGTTCTTCCATTTTTGTTCATGTTCATACTTGCTCTTATCATGAGATGTGTTTTCCAGGGGAAAGTGTGGCCTGTAGCGGTTCGCCCAAGGTGCTATAGCTCTTTAATACATACGGTGACTATTCGCAAAGCATCAGTGGGTAGATTACTCCGGCTTCTTAACAAGGGGCGGGTGTAAAATTATGTCGGATTATACACTCAAATTTTGGAATGTGTGAGTGTAAGTCGATCGCACAGGTGGCCGTTGGCAAACTCATTGTTTGTCAATCAGTGCTATAGATCAATTTCATTTTCACATTTGTATTTAGAAGGTGACTCTTTTTGTGACTAAAAATTTAAAACTATTTATAAAGAAAAAGCTTGTGACTTCCTGTAAATAAAACGACTTTCTATAAATCCAGTAAATTTTTCAGAAATATTTTCATTTTGTAAGAAATTGTATTTCTTTGTTTCAAAACTGAATAATTTTTTTAATTTATTCAATACGGTTTATTTACAAAAACCAAATTCGAAGGATGGTATTAAGTTTAACAAAAACAAAAAATGTACAATGAAACTGTGAATAAACAACAACAACAAAAAATAAAAAAATTATCTAGAAAGAGAATATACAAAATAATGTAGCAACTATTTAACAATTCTAATCGCAATTTATACGAGAGATTTTAACTTTCACAATACAACTGAACAGCTGTACGATGAACGAATGCAAGCAAACACTTTGGCAACAGTAACAACGACAACAACTCCAGCAAATAGAAAAATACTAAGATAAATAATAATAAAAATAATAATAATAATAACAAGGAGAAAAGAATAAACAAGTTTTAAGAAGTATTTGCAACTTAATTTTATAAGCTAAACCCCTGGGTAATGAGGTTGCAAAAGTTTGACCAAAAGTTTGACATGACATTTGTAACATTTTTGAAACTTAAAAGGGGACACGACTTTTGAAGAATTTTTGAGAAATAATTTTAAGGAAATTTTGAAGAAAAAAAAAGGATTTATTGGCCTATTTGGAGAAAGTTGTTAAGCAAATTATGCTTAAATAAAAAAAATCTACTTAATTCGAAATAAGACTCAGCCTGTTCGATATTGCGTCATGTCAAGAACTCAAGCCGTAGTAACATGAAGGGTTTTTAGCAGTCGGCTTGGTTAATGTTCTTCTCGGTTTGTTTCTGTAGTTTTTCTTGTTGTTCCAAATCTTTTTTAATAATATACATGTTTTAAAAGTTCGCTTTTGCTTTGACATATTAAAATGTAAAAACTAATGCAATTATGGAATATACAAGAAAATGAAGTTGCTAGAAACTCAATCATAAAAACTAAAGCATTACGAGACTTTCAATGAAAAACTATGCTAGAAATACACAGAAAAATGAAAATGAAAATTAAATTTCCCAGCAAAAAACAGTATAAGGAAAGAATATTTTTAGATCCTGTTTAAAAGGAATAACAAAAATTTATAGCCAAAATTGCTGTTTCTTAGTGGAATATCACAAATATTGCTATTTTTATTGAAATTGTACAAAATTGCTATATTGAGCCAATTTGTCATAAGTTCACCAAAAATTGCTTTTTTATTAGAATTTTATAACATTATCTATTTAAAGTGAATTTTCTTGAAATTTGCTCTTTATGGAAGTTTTTTCCTTAATTTGTTGTTTTTAGTAAATCTTGAATTTTCTATTTTCTAATACAGTCGGCTCTGGATAATTTGAAATTCGTTCATTTGAATCTCAGGTCCCTTGAAAAAAATTTAATAAATTGAAAAAAATCTATGTAATTTGGTCCCCTCGGTAATTTGAATTTATTTGAATGGCATATTTATCGCCGACACGCTATAATTTGAATTTTTTGGCTCTACGCTCTATAATTTGAATTATTTTAATGTGCTGTGTTTTATGCAAAATATAAAATAAATAAAACAATGATTTATTTTAGTTCATATGCGCTGCTTTATAGAAATGACATCTTGCCCGACAGCGTTCTATAATTTGAAGTTTAGTTTTTTTTTTACACTCTATAATTTGAATTCGTAATGTGATTTTGTTTCTGTTTTTAAAACAAAAATTAAAATCGTTTGCTTTTAGCATACACAACACATCGCCAGTTGCTATGTAAAATAAAAAATAAAATTTCTTTGCTTTTCTTTTTGCTTTTGCTCATTTGCGGAATTTAGTGCTTGGTGCAAATGGTTCTGCGAAAGCGCAAATGCAAAATGTTCTAGATTTTTTATGAAATCTAACGGCTAATCTTTGTGTTTTTACGATTGTTACAATGGTAAACGTGTAATAATAAAATCTTAAATTTTAATTAAACTCTTGTTAATTTGAATTTTTTCTATCTCCTCTTGTTAATTTTAACTCTCGTTAATATGAAATCTCGATTATTTGAAGTTTTTCTCTGGTCGTTTGAATTTCAAATTATCAAGAGTCGACTGTATATATTTTTAAATATGCTATTTTAGTAAGTGTTTCCAAAATTTGCTATTTTAAGATAATTTGAAATAATTTTCTATTTCTAGTAAATTTTTCTTAAATTTACTATACCCAGTAAAATTTTCACGAACTTGCTATTTCTAGTAAATATTTTCTCAATTTGCTATTTTTAGTAACATTTTCAAGAATTTTTCATTTCTAGTAAATATTTTGTAAATTTGCTATTTTAGTAAGTTCAACATTTTTTATTTTTTGAATTTATACTATGAGCTAGCTAAATTTCAGTTACGTATTTAATAAAGCTTGTTGTAATAGTCATATTCCTTAAATTTTTAGGAATGACTTTATGCACTACCAGACAATTACAAAAAGAATAAATTCGAAAAATTAAAAATGTTGAATATAACAAAGCAACTTTTGAAAAGAAATAATTCCCAGATTCTATTTTAGTACATTTTTGCTGAATTTGCTATTTCTAGCAAATATTTTCTATATATGGGCATTTCCCCAGAATGGTCTACCAGGATGAAAAAATAAAATGTTGATAATCATCGTCTTTTATTGTTTATTATTATAAAAAATCTATGTTGTTATAAAAGAATGTTTTCATAGCATATCTCAGCTGTTTTGCTTGAGAAAATTGGGCTGGAAACTGGAAAATTTTATATTTTCTTATATTTTCTACTTCTAAAGACATTTTTATGTACTTATTTTACATGCAAAAAATATGTTATGTTTACACTCTTTCTTCATAATCTCTCCATTACATTTAATTGTAAATTGAGTATTAAGTTGCTTGTTAAGGAAATTTGAAGATATTTATGGGAATCTGCATGGTGATAATAATAAAAAAAACATATGGAAAAATCGTACGTTCGCGACCCGTACGTTCGCGACCGGTACATAAGCCAATTAAACAAAAACCAAAAGAGATATTTTATTGTGTAAATACTGTATGGAGACCTTCATTAATACACTTTTGAAATAAATTAATCACTTTTGAATATTCCGTTCCATTACGCAGATTTTTACATTTCACTACGTCAGCCAAAGTTGACTTCTATTTTGCGTACGTTCGTGACCACATGTTTATAACTATTATTATGAAAACTTAAACTCGATGAAATCCATCTTTTGCACTAAACATACATCAACCCAAATGCTATCGAATCGCAAAAAAAAATGCTAGGAAAAGTTTTGTTTTCTATATTATTTGTACATCAAATGCGTACGAACGTACGTTCGCGACCCCAGAAAATGCCCATATGCTATTTTTATCAAATTTTTTCTAAGTTTTGCTATTTTTAGTGAATTTGCTATTGTTAGTAAATTTTTCTAAGCATGCTATTTTCAGTGAATTTTTCTAGAATTTGCGTATTTTAGTGAATTTTTAATTAATTTCCCCTTTTTGGTGAATTTTACCTAAATTTGCTATTTTTAGTAAATGGGTATATTTATGGCTATTTATGGTAAAATTTGCAAAAATTTGCTATTTGTAGAGGCATCGAACACAGGGGCCAAAGGCGGTGATTCCACGGATTAATCAAAAAAAAAAGTTTAAGTACCGTGAAAACTAAAAGTACTCCGTTAAAGTGCACAAAATTCAAAAAATAAATGCCAAGCATGTAGCGGTGTTTTTGTAGTGACGAGTTGAAATTAAAATTTGTGAGAAAAAAGTAAAAAAAAAGCCAAAAAAACGCTAAAAACTTTTTGTAATTAAATCCGATTTACCGAAAGTAATTTTAAAAAGTAACAAATAAAGCCATGCAACCATCAAGCTGAAATATTTATTCAAATGTTTTGCTTAAGTTTGTAAAAAAAAATTATTTTTTAAGTTTATATGGGAAATGCAAAAACAAAATAAATTTTCTCAGTTTAAGTGGACATAAAGTTATCAATTGGGCAAAATTTAGCAGAGATTTTAACTTTATTTTAAAGGTTGAAAAAATCAGAGTTATTTTAGAAAAAATTATGCTGCGCATCGGTGTGCTTTAGAAATTACGTATGAGTTTACCAACAAAAAGCGCTTCCGGACTTTTGCTATAAGTATTATTGCTGTGATTGTTGTCAATGTTTTATGTTTTTTTTTTTTTTTTTTTTAGATGTACAAAAGTCGTGATTTGTTACGCACAAGTCACGCATAAGTCAGCGTGACCGTGGTTAAATTTATATTGTACAATGATTTAAAAACTAGAGTGCGGGAATATAAAAATTTAATTCTAACGAACTCACAAAATAATTAAAATAATGAATTTTTGAGTAATTCAGCGGAAGCGTGCGTGATTTAAAAAAAAAATTAATTAATAACTTTTTGTATGATTTCGATGATTTTTTTTGGAACATGCAGTTTGTTCTAAGAGTAATGCTAAGTTCACACTTAGGGTTTTAAACGCGTTTAAGCAAAATGTTGATTTAGCTAATCAAAGCCGTTCACATTACATTTGAGATGATTAAGATGACAGATTCTTAAGAAAAAAAACACACAACAAACACACAAAAAAACAACAAACAAATTTATATTTCTTTAAAGTATAAAAAATGGATAAAAACACTTTTATAAAGTTATTAGAAGATTATTTTAATCATTTTAATGATGAAATTGTGAAAATTTATGAATTATAATAATTATTTAAGGAAAAAAATAAAAACATTAAGCAGAAATCTTGGCCGATTGTACACGATCATGTTGGCGATTCTACATTTGAGGTATGTTCAGTGGATTCTATGTGATTTATGAAGTGATTTAGGTGTAATCATGTCAATTTGAAGTGATTAACAAATCACTTCAATGTATGGGTAATCATCTCGATTTTGAAGTGATTAGAGCTTAATCACGTTCGAACTGCTTAAACGCGTTTAAGAAGCCAAATGTGAACATACTATTACGCACATAAAATTTAGTGTGCCTCACTATTTTAGCTCTGCAGATTGGAAAAAATGAATAAATACTTTGTATGGGGGGTACCCTTCTCCCCTTTCCAATACCTCCAAGATTTTGTTGGAACATGTAGTTGCTTCCAAGATTTACACTCATCAAATTTAGAGTAACTCACTATTGTAGCTGAGGAAATATCAATTGATCCGCGAAAAAAGGGTTTTTGGCTCCAGTTTATAAATATATAAAGGTTTGCTTCTTAAGCTAGAAAAAGAAAACATTATATAATTTTCGTCTGCCCTGTAAAATTTTCTAGAAGTTAGAAAGCAGGGTTTCACTCTAATGCGACGATATGAATGCACACACAGGTTCAAAAGAGAATTTAAGAAAATTTGTTTAAAGCACTAAAATTTCCAAAAATAGCTTTTTTAAGTGAATTCTCTACAAATTTGTTATTTTATCATGTTCATATAAAATTTTTTACTCTTAACAAGTTTGCTATAGATTTGCTATTTTTGGTTTCCCCATTTTTTTTTTTTTAATTTTAACAAACTGATTTTTTTCTACCTCTAAAATAAATTTTAAATTAAATAAACATGAAAATTTAGATTTTAAGTTATTATTTCTACATACTTCTATTTCTTATTACAATCGCCTTGTGGTAGAATGTTTTAAACGGCAGTCTGGTGTTCAATGCAACACTCTCGTTTTCCAACTTTGGAATTATTTCAGAACGAGTGCACGACATATAAAAAGTTTTCACTAAATATCGATGTTGGCTGTTATGCTCGATTTCCGCTTTTAAGGGAAATTGTGTGTAGTAGTGCGGAGCAAAATAACAAAATTTAAAAAAATCTACGAGTTGATACAATCTGTAAGAATAATTATTGTTGTTGTTGCTGTTGACACACAATTACAAATATTTACAGAATTTGTTTACAAAACAAAAAAGCAAATAACAAAAATTAAACTCCATAAACTTTAAATCTGTACATTTACAATGGTACGAGAAAAAACTGTAACCGTTTTACATGAATTTGTTGTTGTATCGATGTTGATGTTTCTGCTCCCTTCTAATAACATTTAAGGCGATTAAAGTGTCAGCAAACAACAAAAGGGAGCATGTGTATGGAAAACTACAGAAAAATCTATAAAGTTTTTAAATAATTTTATTATGAAAATTTTATGAATATTATGAAGGGTTCGTTAAGTTGGTAATATGGACAAATGCGATATAAAAACACATCTTAACTGTAGACTTTAAATAGTCATGCTAAAAAAAACTTAGAAATCAGTAAATAATAATTATTTTGCCCAACGAATCACCCCTATCGTAAATAATTTTTCCTTCGTAATTATTTTCCTTTTCACATATTTGCGTCGCAAATTTTGCGATCATGAAAAACTCCCATGAAAAAAATGTTTAAATTAATTCAAAGGAGAATAATAACATGAAAAAATGTTCACGGGAAAAAATTCCCCTTATCGTAAATAGTTTTTTACCTCGTAGTTTGTTCACTTTTCTCTTTGATTTCTTCACTTTATTTTTGCTGGGGAACCGAACATGTAGATAAGTAGTTCTTCTTATAATTCGAATATTAAGGGCAAGATCCGTTAACAATGCAAAATTTGATATATTGCTTAAAAAAATGCAACAGGTCGATTGCCTGCGGATTTGTAAAGTTTTCCAATTATGAAAAATATTTTACTACAAAAAATTTAAAAAGTACAAAAAACTTACGTTGTAATCAAACTATCCCTCCAATACCAAATATTTTGCTTTATTATTCTAACTTTTCTATTAAATATATACGTGGTTTATTTCTGAGCAAAAATTTCATTGATTCTTAAATTTTTTTTTACTCTTTTTCTTTTTTTACATTCACTGGAACTGATAGCGTGAACAATTTTGCATGGGAGGTTCACGATTGCTTTTTCCCTTCGAGAGGAACAAAAATTCCCCTTGTTATTTACGATAGGGGTGGATAATTAGCATGATTTTTTTCAAAGCTAGCTTAACCCCTTCGAAATATATTTAATAAATTTTTCTTAAAACGGATCTCGTGAATTGACAACAACGCAAATTTTACTACGGGTATACAGAAATTTAAAGTGTCCTTTTCCCAATTGAACCTCCTTTTTTACAGATGGTGTGTCTTTATATCTAAGCTTTTTGTACAAAATTGGAAGACTTTCACTGTTACAGTACTCCTAATACATAAACAGAACCACGCCCACTTAACAAACTCCGCCCACTTATTAACAGTTGTTGTGCATTGATAACCAAGCTATTTGTGCCAAATTTGGAAACTTGACCCATGCCATTCTCCAGATAGAAAAAATATTATTTTGTGCCACGCCCACTTCTGTAATTGAACCCACCTCTTGACAGATGTTGTCCATTGATAACCAAGAAATGTGTACCAAATTTGCAAGCTGTTGCTGGTGCCGTTCCGCAGATATACGGAAACCTATATTGTCGTTGTTTGGAAATTGCCACGCCCATTTATCCATTAACACCCACTTTTTGCCGGATTTGGTGTATATCTTATTAACTCAGCTGTGTTTAACAAATTTGGAAAATTTTTCTCGTTTTGCTCCTCAGATATATCAAAATCTTTTTTTTGCCACACCCACTTCCCCAATCTCGCCCAATTTTTGCCAGATGTCATGCATTTACATCGAAATTAAAAACCATTTTCTTGTACCTAATTTGGAAACTTTGTCTTTTTTTGGTCTCCAAATATGTCTATAATGTCTTTGTATAGGAGGTGTCACACCCACTTCTCCAATCTCGCCCATATTTTTAAAAAAATAACCTGTAAATATATGTTAAAGTGTTTTCGGAGAGTTAGTTTTATATAAACGCCTATGATAAAAAAGTATTTACCGATTTACTCAAAGTTTGAGAGTATGATTTCTAGTCAACTAAAACGATTTTGGATAAATTGTAATGACAATCAGAAATATTATTTTGTTGGGTTGTTGTTCCACATTTAGGTACATAACTCTTTTTCTTCTTAATCGATTGTACTAAATTTCAATCCCAAACTGCTTCGGATAACTGGAAACAATCTGGATCCAAAATTATTCTTATAAAAGTATTTTTGTTAAAAGAAATTTCAAAATAAACATTTTTAAAAAAAATTTCGATAAATAAAATTTTTTAACCATGTTTTTTTTAAGTTTTTAATGGGTTTTGTATTTTTTCCAGGACACGCTTTTAAGCGATTTCGTGAATTTTTTTTTTAGTGTCAAAACTAATTTTTAATGGTTTGAGGTTTTTCGTACTAAAATTGAGATATTAAAGTTTGTGTCTTAAATCAGCACACACCCACACAGAGATACACTCAAGCAGAGTTGAAACACAAGCGTCGAAGTGCAAATTACAAATAACAAATTAAAGTATGAACGAACGTTCATACACATGCTGCCACATGTTTAAAATCGCTTGCATTTAAAGGGAGGACAAGGGGGGCCCAATAAAGTTTTTAATACTTTGATTTGTATGTTTAACAAAAAGTAAAACAAATGACACAAACACAGTTACAATTGCATAGTTTTTTTTTTTAATACTAACTTAGGCCGATGTTTCATAATAGTATTATATAGGAGGCCTATCTGAAAAGTTTGTTTAAAGTTCCATTATAAAAAAGTTACACAAAAACTTAAAGATGAGAAATTATCCTGTCAGGAAAAACTAAATTATATTAAGCGGATATACAGAAATATTTGGGTGACCAAACCTTTAAAGTCCATACACAAATATTGTCACAGAAGGAGCAAATTTCACATCCATATAATAACGTTGGGACATGGTATGTTTTTGCAAGTAATAGTCTAATTTACTAATTTACTAATTTGACTAATTATTTATATGAATGTTTGGTTTCACAACTATTTGCTCGTTCTTTTCCGAAAGACAATGCATTTGGATTTCTGGTTTAAGCTCAGCCAATTAGCTGTAGCCCAGAGGGAAACTCTTTTTAAATCATCCTTAAGTCTTTGTATGCAATCATCTAATTTCTGACAGTTTCTATTACTCACATATAATTGTGCATTACCAGCATGTAGTCGAATCTCGCAGAAAAATATTGAGAAAAGGAATGGACCAAAAATTGATCCCTGTGGAAACCCTCTTCTTACTGGTAAAAAACATTAAGTTCTATTCTTTGTATCCACACATTGAAGACGGTCTTCCAAATAAGATGACATCAGATTAATCGATGTTGTATAAAAATGCATCATTTTGTTTTCGAGATATACCGTTATTTCGAAAATGGAGGAGGTTGCACAACATATCGCACACATAGTTCAAAAGAACTCAACTCAAAATTTTCATTGTTTGGGCTAATATACTTTAACCTTGCACAATACACTTGTTTATCCATAGAAAAATATCAGTGTATCTGGTTGTTGTTAACTGTCATTTAAAGCTGTTATGTCTTTCTTTATGATTCAATTGGTATAAAGTTACAATACTTAAGTGACTTATTTTTAATTGTGTCGAAAATATAATGGTAGTAGATCCCTACTGCTAAATACTAAATAGTCTTAATTCGAATTGTGACACTTGTGTTTGACTTGTGTCTGTTTAGAATTTGGCAAAAGTGTCAAAACTTGAAAAAAATTCAGCTTAAGTGACATAACTCTAAGTAATTCGGTAACTTGTTCAAATAATACATCATTAAACATGACACAAATAAAAATTTTGCATTATCTAAACTTTTTAGATCATAACCTGTATAGATTTTCTACTAAATGGTCCAAAATGTGTTTTTAACTATTTTTTTAGGTTAAAAACAGTTTTTTTTTTTTTGATATCTGAAAAATTAAGTTTTTTGAGTTAAGTCATTTTTGAACTAGGTGTGCGATATATTCTCGTAACACAAAAAGTTTTAACGACGGAAACTGAAAAAATTTGCTAAAAATAAGACCGTCATATATAAAAATTTTTTTCAAAACTCGCTAAAAACAATAAAACAGTCTAAAGCTTTCAAAAAGTAAAAAATAATGTTATTGCCCAATTACGACTTTCGAAAACAGTGGAAAATTATATTAGCGTTATTCTGTGTTTGGTGCGTTTTACGTTGCAACTGTTTGTTATTGCACTTATTTTGTCATTGGCAGTGAATGGTATTTTAAGCCACTTTTGCAATGCAAGTTGCAAATTAGGTAACAGCTGATATGGGCATTTCCAGCGAAAATTATTCTTTCTGTAACGTTACGCCCATGGGCCCATGTTGTTTTAATGTAATCCCTCTTATTGCAAAGTGTAGAGCTGGATGCGTTTTACACCAAAAGTAAGTTATGCATATAAAACTTTTTAAGAAACAATTTTATTTACTTACTGAAGTTACAAAAATTAAACTTTTCGCTGGAAATGCCGATATACAGAACTATTGCTCGTCAAAATTTACAAATGGTGTTTGATTATTTTGTGAAATTGTTTTAATTAAAATGCCACGAAGCAGTTCAAAAGAAAATATTATCGAAGCATTAGTAGATTTGTTTGTTTGATTCTAAATTATTTTTTTAAAAATGTCAGCTGTTCGAGTATCAGTGATGTAAACGCAATATATAAAGCAAAACAGCTATAAAGAGTTAGTGTTGCGCAAAAGCAATTATGTGACAATTGCAATTTTATATGTTTTGTTGTTAGATTGTAAATAAAAACTAACAAAATTGTATACTTGCACTTTCGCAAGACCATTTGCATCAAACACTGAACTCCGCTATTATTATTGCGATCGGTAAAGAAAAACGTAATTTGGGCACAGCTTATTTTCGTTTTATTAAAAGGACTTCTGAACCAGCCCTTACAGATATTTAAGCCAATGTCTGTGGTAGTGTTAGTTTCTGTTGCATTGGATACCCTGAGTACATTTGTTAAATGTATTTGTAAGTCAGAGATGCCCTGCAGTTTCACAAGTAGTGGCTGGCAACATTTCCCCGACTACATCGCCATTGATTTTTCATTGACTACATCGCCGATTACATTGGTACTCAGTGGTAATCTGTAAGGTAGTGTCTCCAGAGATTTTCTATTGTTTTTCTTAACCTTAAGAATTTAATATTGTTAGTTTCATCTAATGCCTTAAGTTGTTAACCTTATAGTTGAATTCAAAGAAAAAATTTGAGTTCAAAATAAAGCGAATAATTGATGAAGTAATCGATGAAGTAATCGACGAACAGTAAGGCATTACCAATGCGGACATCGCCTTGTTAAATTCGCCGCTCAAAAGCATTTCTGGTAGTTTAGCGAGTCGTCGACGAAAGGTTTGTGGTAGTCGTTGAACTCATCGGCGTAGAGTCGATTACCAATACTGCAGGGTGGTTTGTTTGAATCTACGTATGTGTGGGTGTGTGTGTAACTATATTTGTGTGAATATTTTTTTGTAAAAAATATTGCCCTTAACGCATGTAAATGTAAATTAAACTTAACATGAGTTTCAGTTCAGTAGAAATGTGATTGTTAAAGTGTAAATATAATTTTTAAAGAGAGAGAGAGAGAAAAACAAAGTATAAGTAGAACTTTATGTGTTTGTGTATAACTTGTGTTTAAAAGTGTGTTTGTGTATGCTTGAAAATTGTGTTTTTGTTTGTTTGTGTAAATAATTGTATTTGTTGGAAAAAGTATGTTTGAATAAATTTTCCTTTTTAATTTTTTTTTTTATTTTTTTTTTTTTTTTTTTTTTGTTTTATGTCTCTTTTTTCTAAATATTTTGAACGATTTTAACTAAAAACAGAAATCGACATGTGTTAGTATGTATGTGTAACTTGGTTTTCTGGGTCTTCCTCCTGTATTCATTTATAGTTGCTGGGTACTTTCATTTCATTTGAATTTTTTTTTTTTTTTTTTTTGTTTTTTGAGTTTTCCGTTGTAAAAGATACTGGAGAGATGCATACAAAGTTTTCGTTTAGAAAGTTTTTCTTTATTTTTATGTTTTATGATCGTTTTTGGTGTGTTCCAGTGCGATGCTGTCAAAACTCTCCCTCCTAAAAATTAAAAAACCGAAAAAAGTTCAAACGCACATACATTTCCCTAGCTTATTTTATGCATGTATGTTTGTATGTGGGGAGCTGTGATACTCATTCATACATCTATGTTCTTTATACAGAATATTTTTTATCTTCTTGCTTTTAGTTTAATACACATGAACTGTTGTCGTGGGCGAAAGTTTTATGTCAAGTTTATGAGTTATGTGTGAAAGTGGCAAAATTAAAACCAACAGTAAAAAAATAATAAAACTAATTTTTGTTTCTGTTCTAAAAAATTAATCTGTTCAGAGGTTTGCAAAGATTTCGAATACTCTACCAAAGAAGAACCAAGATTTGTTTATTGGATATCAAAACGGAATGTACAGAAAAAGTGTCATATTAAACGTAAAAATAGACAAACACTAAGATGGATAAGAAAAAGAAAAAAAATTTTAAAATCTTCTGGAATAATTTCTGAAAATTTTAGACCGGCATTGGTACAACTGTTAAAGTTGTTTTCAAAGTAATTTTTTTAAAAAGGTGTAAGACTTTTGCCCTGATTTCCCAAAAAATTTAATGAATTCAGACTATCTCCGATTCTCGGGAGTTCTAGGTTATATAAAACTGTTTGCCTCTATCTTCCTACTGTAAAAAAAGCAAAATGTAAAGATTTTTTTGGACATAAATAAATTCCAAAAACAATGAAAATTGTCATAAACAGTAAAGAGTATTTAATATTCGTATTAGACTTTCGTCATTTCGTTATTTCCTACCAAATTTTTCAAAAATAATAAAAAAACACGCCTTCCCCTTCTTTTTATAACTTTCGCCACTCCTTCTTATGTGGTTTTAATATGCGGTTGCCTCATGACTCACGAGATTAAACTGGAAAGTAGTAAAACAAAATATTGTTAAAAAAAAACGAAATGAAAAAAAACAGTTTGAAAGTTTTCTGGAACTGATTGAATTTTATTTGGCGTAAAAAGTTTGTTGCTACAAACCCCCACCCCACCCCCTCACTTTAAATCCTTTGGCACTTTTAAACTGGAAAAACCCATAAAACAACAAAAAAAAAAAACTTGAAAACCCAAAAAATTTTTACTTGATTTACAAGAAAACAGCTTAAAGTCTACATAAAACAATAAAATTAAAAAATGTTTTCATCTTTTTTTTTTCTTTCCTTCACAAGTTTGAATGAGTGGTAAAAGTCTTACTGGAAAACAATCACAAGTGATACACAAATAAGAAATTGTTCTACATGCATGTTTTTGAAGAAAATAAAATGAGGAAAAACAACATAAAAATGTGTCGAAAGTTATGAGTAGAATAGACAGACATTAAAGAAATAAGTTTTTTCCTTCCCAAAATTAAGAAATGGAAATTTAAGAAAAATGGAAAAATTTTATTTTATTTTAAAAATCAATATACCTTTGCTGATATAAGCTCTTTCTCTTGTCATCAAAAATAATTTTCCGTAGTTTTAAAAAAACTTTTTCTTAAAACTGCCACAAAAAACCACTAGACATAATTTTTATTATTCTAGATTTTGTTGTTTTAAAGCTATTAAGGCCTAAAATTTCTTTGTAATTAAAACAACATTTTTTTAATTACAATTTTCCTAACGTTTCGTCGGTATATGCCGACAACTTCAGGGGTAGTCTATTTATTAAAATATTTTTTATTACTTTAACGGCCGATTTCACCAAGTTCAGTTATAACTTTTAAAAACATATAGGTAACTGGAAGTTAAAGTAATAGTTAGTTTTAACTGAACTTGCTGTAATTAGCCGGTAATTTACACATTAAGCTCTTGTGTTATCATTTCTACTTTTGACTTTTGTACAAAAATTATATTTCTAACTTATTCAAAATTATTTTATTCACTGCACTATGGTTAAGACGACCACTTTCTCTGGCCAAAACTATTTAGGGCCAAGTCCTTAATTCTTAATCGCTACCCAACAAAAACTTAACTTACCAAGTAAGTTAGCAAATAATGTTGGAGAAAATAAACACTACTTATTTTTCGGCTCAATAACTATTTATTTTTGTTCGAGGTGTCCACAGAATTCAGTACTTACAATACACTTACTAGAAGTCAAAAAATATCTAGTTATTATTTAACTACTAGTAAGTTGAATTGTAAGTACTTGCAATATACTTACCAGAAGCCAAAAAATCACTAGTATATAGACCTAATAAGTAATTATTGAGTGCGTTACCAGTAAGTAAATATTCAGTACTGAAAACAACACAACTAATAGGTAGTTATTGAGCTGATTATTAGTAAGCAAATATCAGTAGTGAAAATAATAAAAGTAATAAGTAGTTGTTGTGGTCATTACTAGTAAGTACTTATTTAAGTTTTCAAAATAATGACAATTGTAATGACAACTACTTACCAGGTAACGTATGAAATAACTACCACCTATTACCATTCAAAGTAAATAATATTTTCAATCCACTTCTACTTAACTGAATCTTAGCTCAGATATTAATCTAATGGGTAGTGCCACGCCCATTGAAAGCAATCATTCTTTTTCAACTGCTTCAACTTAACCGAATCCTATGAAACTTGGTAAACACATTAAGCTCCGGTAAATATGCAATATCTTTCCTTCTTTTCTACTTCCACTTTACTAAATCTTATGAAATTTGATACACACATAAAAATGCCAAATTATGACTAGAAAAGTGGGAATTGCCACGCTCATCCAAAGGCATATTGTTTTCCAACGGAAAATATAAAAATGCTCATGTTTCTGCAGAAGATTACACTGCGGAACAGATATTTTGCGGTCGGGAATTTGATTGCAAATTTTTACTTATTTAAGGTCGCTGATTTCAAATCTAACCACCATTTTTCTCTACTTAGCTCTACTTTTCGAAATATACCGTTATGTCCAAAATTAAGGCAATTTCACTACATATATTGGAATAACTTGAAAACGGTGGACCATATTCAGTTAACAAAAAAATCCGAAACTCGCAACAGTATTGTCTTTAAGCCGTGCTTACATTGTTTTTAAATTTTCCCTGTAGTTTCAGAGATATGGTTGAATTTTGGATGAAAAAAAGGAACATTTTGAAAAAAACAAATTTTTTGTTCTTTAAAAATTCATAAAAAACAAAATTGCGATAAAAATCACAGTTTTTGGTCAAAAACATTTAGCTCGACACTATTTTGAATTAAATGAAGTTTAATTCATTGTAATCAGGGTTACCGTTGGAAATTTTCGAAAAGGGTCACAAAAAGGCGATTTTCCAGAAAAATGGGTCAAAAAAGGGGTATTTCATTAAAAAAAAGGGTCAAGTTTTTTATGAGCAGTATTTCCCATTTTAATGAACATAATAATAATATAAACAATTAAAAAATATTTATTTTAGGTAGGAAGTGCTCAAAAAACTTGATTTTTTATGGAATGCCCTGTCCTGTTTTTAACACCTGACAAAAATTTTGTTCATTATTATTAAAATTAATTTTTTTAAGCTTTTTATGTTTTCGCCGATATTTTTTTTTTATTTTTAACTGATTAAGCGATTTCAAGTAAATTTTAGGGTTTGTTTTAAATTACAATCGTTCGCGAATTGTTGCGATGTTCGCGAATGAAGCGATTTATTCCTGTACGTTTTTACGGCAGTCGTCGCCGTTTAAAAAATAGCCCCATACATAAACTGATTAAATAATGTACAAGAGGCAGAAGGTAGATTTAACCTGTGCATCGATGCAACACGTCTTTGGAATGCTCTTCCTCCTCACATACAACAAATAAGCAACGCAATACAATTCAAAAATTTCTTTTTATTTTCTTTGATAATTGAACCACATGTCTTCTTTTTCTTTCTTATTTTTGTTCTATTTGCTACTAAAGTTCATTTTAATTGAAATTTGCATTTCTTTGTTCAACTGTTATATTCACTTTAATGTTATATTGTTTTATTTTATTTTCATTTATAGTTAAATAATGTATTGCGGCAAATGTTTATCATTAATACTCCTGCCCTGTGATTAAAATAACACTATTAACAAAATAACCAAAATAACGGGGCTCTGACAATTTTCTACAAAGTTGCAGAGCATACATCAGATATAAAGAACAGATAGTTTCAAATACCGATATGCTGCACCAACAGGGCAAAAGGGAAAAAATCTAACCGCTTCCTAAAATACATTTGCAATATAATGGTTCAAAACGCCGACACACATAATTATACATTATATTATTATACATTATTATACACAAATTATAATTTCAGTTAAATACCAACAGAAATTTATCGTTTATGGAAACTAAAGCACCTGTTTTATCGTGCTTGGGTCAATGCATTGTAACCGATTTCTTTAAATTAATTTCAAAATTGCATGTTCGTTTTTGGCACAAACTTAATACTGTTGCGGCTTCATGATGGAGGACTATTGTTATCTTATTATCTTACTTAAGTTATCTTACTATTGTTTTCTTAGAAAAATTCAGAAAATAATTTTTTTTTTTTGCAATTTTAAAACATTTAAAAAAAATAAAAAAACTTTGATAATATACTTGCATGTGCCCGTGCAAAAAACTGAACTGGCAAATTTGTTTTTTTGTTGTTTTCTTACGAAAACAATAAAATGAAGCAATTTGTTTTTTAATTTTGTTTTTTCTTTTTACCCACTTACAACTACAATTCGAGTCGGAAAAAAGCCCACCAATTGTAGGGGGATGTAAGAAAAAAAAAACTCACTGTTTATTATTGGTGTTTTGTTTAAGCTTTGATATTCTTACAAGTAAGACTTTGAGTGTTTAAAATTCTTATTCGCTTTAGGGTTTTATTCGTATAATATTTTTAGCTTTTCTAAAATCTTAGGAAAAGGTTTCCTGATGAGCTGGCCTAAGCAACCAGTGAAATGCGCATAGAAGCTAGCTTTCCCCCAACAATAAATTTCAGTGTATTTATCAAATATGAAAAATTGGGAATTTAGCACGTCATACAGAAATCTTATTAATAGTAAATTTTGTATTCCCAAAAAATAACTTTAATAAAACATTTTCATTGGAAGTCTTTTACTGCCCTAAGAGGTCCATGAATCTTCTTTTGAGAACCGTTGGTGTAGAGTATAATTAAGGAAAAGTTTTTGTCAACAACTCACAGTTTAACAATAAGGTGTTTAAGATTTTTCTTTAAGTTATAAGGTTGGCAACATCCAGTGCTTAAGCACAATACAAAAACCAAAATGACAAAGTCCTTAACTACAAATTACTGCTTGTTTTATGAAAATCGGCTAAAGAGATAAAACTTCTGTAATAATTACTACTATTTTTACACTTTTTGGCAAATGTCAGAAATAGACTCAAAATTAAAATTAAATCAAGGCCGAATTCATACAGGTGTCGGCACTAGAGAGAGTTAGGCCGACTGTCCCTTTTTTGTATGCATGTAGCTGTATTTATTCTAAAGTTCAAATTCTATTCAAACAATTTTGACAGCCAGCAAAACTCTCTGATGCGATCACCTGTATAAACTTAACCAACTTTTACAAAATGTATTTTTAAATTAAAGTTTTATTATTATAACGAATATAACATAAATCTTCAACCAGAAAATTTTAATTTTTCCTTAAAAGACAATAATAGTGTAATTAGGTACTTTTTTTAATTCTGACATTTAACATCCGTTTTATTATTGTTTATTTATCACAGTTTAATAAACACGTTGTTATATTTTCCTGAAAATATATTTTAATTATAACAAAATGCAAAATGTTCACAGCTTTATTCATATTTTTATCCCATTTTTTGCCTTAAATGTCTGTCGTGTTAATTATACAATCAGTTTTCGGGGTTAATTTATATTTGCGTTTAACTCTGGCTGCCATTTTTATGTATTAACGCACTAAAATATGACATTAAAACACAAAATAGCAGCAGGAAGTGGAATTACGGCTGTTAAAACAATAGGGTGACACATAAGTTACATTATGATTAATTAAAAAAATGACTTTTTTCTATTAAATTTTTTCGTTTTTTCAAAGTTTGAACTAGAGTCTGGAAACATGTTTACCATATGTTTTGAGAATAATATCTTTCAAATAGCTCACCTTGTTTGCTTTGACCTGAAATGCTCCTTCCAAAACATTTCCTATAAATTTTCTTAGAAACTCAGTCGTCGTCACTTCCTTTTGGATACAAGTCATAAGCTGTTGGGGGATGGTTCTTCGCTTGTAGGCATACACTTTACCCTTCAAGGAAACCACAGTCATATTATGGTTGCTTTTAAACATATTATTATCAATAATAACATTAATTTTTGTTTATTAACAAAAACATTTTGATCTTTTTATTATATTTTAAGAGTACGGTTTTATGGTTGGGAAGCAGCCATAAAACTGTTATAAACATATTATTGTTTTTATTAATCTCAAGATGTTGGGAGGCAGCCAAAATATGGCTGTGGCTTCTTTATGTAGGATTTAATTTTCTTAAAGTGGTTTCCTTGAGGAGAATTTATGGTTGCAGGTTACAATTATATGATTAATTTAAACATAATATGGTTGATAATTTAATAATAGCTTAAAATAGTTTTTTTGCCGTGACCATTTGGAAACATGTTTTATCTGCATGTAGCCTTAAAAAGCCAACCGAGACCCATTTAATCAGGCTAATAAAGTGGCCTCTTTAATTAAAAGTAACGCGATATTATTAGTGCTAGTGCTGCCAATGTTTACTTTTAAATACACCTCTGGCGTGATGAGAAAATGGTTTAGAAAATTAACTTTTACCGACCGCTTGTCAAATTTTAAGTCCGTATACTCTTCCACTCAACACATTTAGCTTTTTCTATATAATTTTTTGACATGTCGTAATACATTGGAACACACCTTTATGTGCACGATAGATGGATTCGACATGTATATAGGGGCAATTCCATATGTGACGGACTCTATATTTGACACAATTTGCATTTTGTTTTGTCTTATATTACGATTAGTAATATTTTTTTAGTATCAATTTAAACATGGCTATTTAGCAGTTTCAACAATTATACGATAGAGAAAAAAATTGCAACCACTGATATATAAACGTGACTGACACTACATGCAAAAGGAAGTCGTTTTCGTGAGTGTTTTTAAACTTCAATTAGTAAAATAAATTGTGACTGACACTACAGCCCACAACGTGACCGACACTACACTCACTTTGTGTGGTACTCTTACATGAAACGTTAGAATTGAAATCACAGCGCATAAAATAGGAACTCTAAAATTATTTGAAAGATACAAAATTGTAATTAATGAACTCGTTAAAATGCTATTTTTAAATATATAAACACCACCGACGAAATCACTAATAATAAGTTAGAAGCCAAGATTGAAACTTAAATAATTCAAAACAAACCCTTTTTAGAAATAAGAAATATAAATGCTGCAAAAACTTAAAATTTTTTTTTTTTTTTTAATTCAAATTTTTAAAAAAAATATCAATTTTTTCAAAAAAAATATCAAAAAATTGTTGCCACTATAAAAACTTAAAAAAAACATAATGTTGCCACCATTTTTACTACCAAAATCAAATATTAATTTTTTCCATTGATGGTAGAGTTATGCGTGGAATTGCCCATAGAAGGCCATTCGCACCGCGACCAAGAGGATCTTTTGTGCAGTCTGTGTATCTCACCATGTCAAGTTCAGGCTATGTATAAACCTTAGGCGACACGAAATAACACCCGAAGAAATAACGCCCAATTAGAGAAATGAAATAAACCCCAGTGAAAGAAACCCCAATAAAATGAAGTAACAGCCAAGTAAAAAATAATGAAGAAATGCCCAATTTTCATGAAATAATTTAAAATAAAAAAAATTTTGCTGATTAGGACTTATTTCATAATAAAATAATATCCAATAAAATAACACCCAAAAAAATGAAATAACACCCAAATTTTGTATGTTTTCTGGAATCCAATAATTTTCTTGTAATTCAATTTTTTATTTTCTTGAAATTCAATCATTTGTTTTAATTACATATATACATATTAGAGAAAAACGCGTATTGTTTTTTCAACAATTTGGCGACAAAATGGACAGCTTATTTCCTCCTCATTGTTGGAAATTGCTTCAGCTTGTAGTTTCATGACACAGCTATCTCAAATTTTCATGTGCCTATATGGCAAAAGCAGTGTATTGGGTTCCTCCGCCACACAAACTACGCATAATTTCGCTTCCATATATATAAATTTTCGATGTATAAAACTCCAATGCATTGAAATAAGTTAATTTTTCGATGTTTACAAAAAACAACATAATTTTTATGCTCATAAAATAATAACACTTAAACTTACCTTTTCGAAATACTCCACTGTTCTTATAATTAACTGCTTGAAACATCCAATAGGAACAACCGCAAAAGTGCCATCAATCAAAATTTTCCGCTTATTGTTGTCTGGAATATTTTCTTTTATCAAGTTAACACATTTATCGGACGCAAATACACAATATGCGAAATCCTTTTCCTAATGGCAAAGTTTAAAAAATGGAGTAGCCCTTCCTCATGGCGTGTGGTACCGAAGTTTTTAAATACATTGGGCTTTTGGACTTCAGTTGGACTTTTTGGAGAAGTTACATATACCGTACCCGTTATGTTTTGCAGACCTCTTTCTATTTTGTTGAAGTCAATATTGTTTCTTGCCTCTTGGGAACTAGGTTTAAGAAATATTAATAGAACTATAATTTGACAAAGTTTTGTAAATTTGTTACCTATCGCACACACTTTTAAATGTTTCCCTTATTCCAGATATAGCTTTTTGCTCGCCGGAACCAATATTTAAGCACTTGCGTTTTATTTCGTTTAAGGCTTTTAGCTCCGCTTATAGTTCTTGTTGGTCACTGTGATTGTGCTCAATAAAATCCGAATATTTTGATAAAACATTATTGGCTATAAACACACGCGATTTACAACTTTTTACGGATATTTGCTTTTCTGAAATGGAATATAGAAGTTTACTATTTCTACGGCGACCACAAATAATTTCGTATTCCATATTTTTATTGATCTTAACTTTTTAGCAGTTTACAAAAGAATGAAAATTACTGACTAATTAGAGTCAGACTTAGTCCTAAAATATTTCAAGCAAATCCTAACTGTAAAAAATTACAATTTAGAGCTTTAAAAATCCTAAAAATGCTTAAAAATAAATTAAAGCCCAAAAAAAAATGAAATAAGGCCCAAAAAAAATTTTATGTGAAATAAAATGCAATTAAATAATTTGAGGATTACTTTTTTTTTGGGCTTTATTTCATAATGAAATTACCCCAAATTTAAATATGGAAACGATATTAAGCCCAATTTCCAAATTTTACAATTTTATTGGGGCTTATTTAATTTTTCTAATTGGGCGTTATTTCATCGGGTGTTATTTCGTCTCGCCTAAACCTTATTACCCTGCTAGGTAAAAGATTATAAATTTCAGTTGGGTTTATCATTTGCCTCCTGAAAAATTTGCGCCTGGAAGTTCCTAAGGCGGGACAGCAGCACACGAGATGGTCCGATTTTTCGTCATCAAACTCAAAAAATCTGCATATCTTAGTACTAACAGTACCCATTAAAAACTGAGACCACAGTACCCCTTAAATAGGCCAACAAGTAGCCTAAGTTCGCCCTTATCAAGCAGAAGTAGTCTACCTGCCCTGCCACGGAAAAGAGTCACAAATCTCTTGGACTGTATTAATAACGTTTGGACCATGTTTGTAACGTCCCCTTAATTTCGAGCACCCCTTTTCGCCACGCCGTCAGTCCTTTTGTTGCCCACATGGCCCTCAAGCCCAGATACCCAAAAATTACACAATTCATTTGCGGCTAAATAATCACATGCTGAGTTTCAAAATCAAATAAGAAACTTATATATAACTTTTTGTTTGACCTTTTTTTTATTTAATTACTGATTATTTTAATTTAAGCTCTAGGTCTTTTTTAAAAAAATTTTTTAAATTATTTATTTTTTCGATATTTCGCTAACCATCGGTTAGCATCGTCAGGAAATTTTAATTATTAAGATTTTCAACTCTGGAAAAAACTTTAAACCATAAACCAAACATATACATACATATTAAATAATTCATAACGTTACTTTTGTGCCACCCTGTAAAATCAGAAATAATCACTGTGGAAAAATATGATGATGACGATGAAGTTGAAAAAATAAAGAGAGATGGCAAAAAAAAAAGAAGAAAAACAGGTCATGATAACGAGTAATAACAACTTGTTGGATCCAACTGAAAAAACAACAGTAACGACTGCAGAACTGCTGCCTCTGCTGTTGATGATGACGATGATGGAATGAAAACATAAAACAGAAAAACTAATATTTAAGGGCATTTAATTATTCCATCATTTTGGTGTTTATGTGTGTTTTTAATGGTACATAGATTTGAGACGAAATCTAGATGCACTGAAAAAAAAACTTTATAGAATAGTCGAAGGTACCTTCATATCGCACTGGTTCCTCTAAAACTTTTCAGTTTTCACTTTTTGCAAGAACCTATATACAGTGGTCATGTCTACCCACTGTAAAAATCTAACATCAATTTCTCTACTCTCTGGTCTCTCTTCTTGATATAAAAGTAGCTTCTCCAAGACCAATTAAAGAGAAATATTTTAAGTTGTTCCCAAATGTAAGCTAAATTCATGTCAGTTTTTTTTAAACTAAAGCTTGGTACTCTGTTCAACATTTCACTTGAAATGCTGTCAAAATGCATATGAAAAAAACTTGTGCGGAGTATCTACGAAATAATGTTGATGGAGTTGTACTCTGTTTATTTTGTGAAAAAGTTCCGAAATGTTTCTGGCAACATTTTTTTTTTACAACTGCGAAATAATGTAAGCAAAAGCAAAAAATATGAACTTAATATTAAAAAAGAAATAAAAATTTAAAATAACACAATCGGTAACAGTTTTTGATCCATATTTACTTTTTTTTATTAAATTTTTTATAAAAAAATAATAATATTAGTAAAATACATGTGGCGTTTGTTTACATACACGAAACAATGTAGCATACCTTGAAGGAATAAAAACGTCAAATTGTACAAACTCGCAAGATTGTTAACATTGATAAATGCCAAAATTTTCGTGTGGAATAATCAATGTTGCTCAACATTTTTCACAAATTTGAACAGAGTACTAGGCTTAAAGGGAAAGATTTTAATTTGTGCTTGTGTTTACGCCATAACGGCTTACTTTGATGATGTTCCATTTTGTGTTGTCTCTTTTTAGTTTTTATAGGTAAGTTTATTGTGCTGTTATATTTCGTTTTGTTTCTTTATTTATTTATGACATTATTTCACATAAAGTGTGTTTCTTTACATTGCCAATATTGTAAATTTTGGAGTCTCTTGGAGAAACCAGTGCGATATGTGCCTTAGAGAGAGACAATTTGGAATTTTCTGTAGACACAAAAAAATTAGAGAGTGATAGGTTCGCCTTGTTAAATGTGTCTTGGGAATAATCCAATGCGAATTAACTTGGTGGCCACACGATCAAGTTTTGCCTTTCAATTTCATTCAATTTGCAATACACTCTCACTTTTTTACTAACACACTCACACTTTTTGAATTGACCACGAGATGGCTTTCGATTTCACCTTTCCATTTTTATGGCAATTTAACTTTTAATTTAACAGCTGATTAAATGTTTGTCTTTATAAATTGTTTTTTTGATGAAATTTTGAAAGTAAATTGCTTACAAAATGAGTGCAGCCGACGTCACAGCTTTCAATTTATGTAAATTTTGACAAGCAGTATATGTAAAAGACTATTAAGAACAACTTGATCGTGTGGCCGCAGGGTAACTAGAAGGTGGGGTCAAGACAACAGCTGGTGGTCGAGTTTTCAAACTTTATATACAAACTACAGTTTCTCATGTAAGCAAACATACTTGTTTACTAGCAATATTTTTGACAACCGTCCACAGAAGCAGTGTTGTTGTAGAGTTGACCTCACCTTCTAGTATAATTCATCGAAACAAAAAAAAATGGTTTCAACTCCCAAAATTGTCAATAAATCAAAAATTTTATACTTCTAAGCCTGCTTTACACTTTGCGACATGTTGCATAGAAATTTTTCATGAAACAGAAGATTTGTGACGAGGAGCGTAAACAATGTCGCACGAAATGTAAAATAAAGCAACAATTTGATGTTCTTCTTTATTAGATTTCCTAAAAATTATTTGAAAAAGAATAGTTCAATTTGGATTTGAGACTTAAACGTCAAAATTAAGATTGTTGCTTGGAACAAAACGCGTTCGAGTTTTCGAAGGGACACCAAAAGAAAACACGAATATTGTTGCATGGCTATGTCGCAAAGTTTTCAACATGTATAAGATGATTTTCTTGAAACAAACTTAAATTATGGACCCGCTTATTTTGATAATGATAATTTCAGATATTCTGTTTTAGAACAGGGTATTCAAAGTATACAATTCGTTTTGAAAAATTATTTTGGCAGCTACAATTTTTGTAAATATGAACGAACGGATTTTAAGAATTTTGTTTATATCAATCAAGACCAAAAATTAAAATTATTATAGAAATATAAAATTTACAACACTTTTAAATGTACGAGAAAGTTGCTTTTTCTAAGAAAAGCTGACTCATATTCCTTTCAGTGTATTTTACCACATTTTAATGTATTTTTTACGATTCTTTCTTCTTTTAACTCCTTACTCTGTGCTTTACATTTCATACTCATTTTTTTATTGCTATTTTTATTGTTGTCGTTGTAGTTGCTGGGTGTTATTTACACTTTTCAAATTGTAAATACATAAACATGAAACCCCATTAAAATTATGACCACTCTTTATGAACAAAAAACCAAAAAAAATAAACAAAAATGTACAATAATGAAAGTAAGAACAGCAACAACAAGAATATAAACAGTGATATTAATAACAACAAAAAAGTTATAGAATAAACGAGGATTTAAAAACATTTTGCTCATATTTCTTTTACCCATGCCAAAACGCCAACAAGTGCGTAAAATATAATACCGTTAATATAAGTACGTCTCACAGATACGTACACAAAAACTATAATTTTTATATAGTTTTCCTTTAGTAAACACAAATACGAGAGTACATAATAATACCTGGTAGTTCTAGGAAGCGATAGTACCCTGGCCACCAAAGAAAAAATACGGGTTACTTCGTGCAAGAAGAAGATAAATATTTTCTCTTAAAAGCTCTCTCACTTAACCAAACTTTGTATACGGGAACAGTTTTCGGTAAGATTAGGATCCCGCGGGACTCCAACGTTGAGTACGGTAGCACAGCTAGGACGATTCAATCCTAGGACATCTTTAAGAGATTGCAAAAATGGTGTTGGGACTGAAAAAGTCAATAAACTAGCAAATTTCTACATTACTTACACACACAAAGGAAGCTTATCCCAGACACACTAAAAAATATGTGTATGATTTTCTTTAACTTAACACAACTATGAAAATGCATAAAAACTCCCTGTTGTGGAGTTTTACACAGCCCAGCAAAAATAAATCAGTTATGTTATTTGAAATACATAACCGGCTTGGGCAGAGCTTCTAACAATTGCAAAATGTAATTTGAAACATAAAAACCGGTTTCAACTAAAGTGGCGTATAACAGATAATTGGAATTTTTTTAAAATTAAGCTTATACAAACACAAGCAAATGTGTTTATTTCCCTTTTATTTAAGTACAGTTTAGCCGGATTTTCAAGATGTGGATTAAGTTTAAACTTATTTTCACGTAGTCTGAAACTCCGATTTTCCGGCGAAATGTGATTTTTTTATATTTTCATTAAAGACCAACATTTTGAGCAACCCGAAGCTGTGCCGTCAAATTTTTGTATACAAACTTGGTAATGACGGCACAAATCTTAGATTTACTAAACTAAGTTTGACTGTGATCTGAAAAATCCAGCGTTAATGGAGCAGTTATAGTAGTAGAAAAAAATGATCAAGTTGTATTGTGTCTACAAATATAGAAAAAAATTTTTTTCAAAATTTGATAAAAGCGTTTGAAGATATATAAAATGTATGATCTGACTACATTTGATGTAACTTGCAGACCTGAGTAGAAAAGATCTACATGAACACCTACCGTCTTGACCTAATCTTATGGTGGTCTTAAGCCCTGGGTGTCGAGCAATGTGTTTAGCAATCGCCCCTGTGTGTGAAAGCAACGAACACACAGAGGTAGCAATATGTTATGCATATGTAATGTGGTGAAAAATCAGCCTTCATGCAGGGTATTTTAGGATATCCCTTCCTGCGACTTTGTGTCTTAACTACGACGTGATTCCCGAAAGTATATTTTTGTTAAAACCATGTATCCTTCTGTAAAAAAGAGTCATCTTTTTATGGCTAATGCCTGTTTTCACAACTTACCTCTAGCTTAAGGAAGGATTTTATCGGCCCTATAAAAAATATTCTTTTATTTCAACCTTATTTTAACCTAACGTGAGCTATAAGTTAAAGCAATATTCATCCTACCTGGTAGGTAAAAGTAAAGTTGTAACAATGGAACACTTTTTATACGGCCTATAAAATCCTACCTTTAGCTAGCGGTAAGTTGGGAAAACAGGGGTTAGTATCTTTCTGGGGACTGAAACAATATTCAGTCTAGTGCCGTGCCGCCAGGGGCTAATTACTCCGGCGATACTGAATGGGATCGAAAAACCAAAAGAAAAAATGTTTCATTAACATATCGCCATCAGAACTGTTGGGCATTTTCTACTGTGTATGTTTTTGAATTAGTGCAAAGTACATGGAAAGTGTAGTAGAGTATGTGTAGTTTATTTATTATATTACTCCTGAGTTTTGCAATTAATATCTAAACGAGGGTAGCCTAAGTTTTTAATTTTTTTTTGAAATTATAAAAAAATACTACATATTTAGAAAAAAAATTCTTCAACGCAAAACGTTTTCTTTAAATAAGACACAACCTTCTTATTTTGCAATAAGTACTTTTTAAACTCCAAAAATATTTAAATATCGAGTCATTACCGCAAAAAAACCTTAATCGACATCATTTTGAATTTTCGTTTTATTAAATAAATTACCTTATTGGCAATACTTGCATCATCTCCTAAAATGTCATAATCACAAAAAGTACCGTTACGATTTTATAGCAAAAGCTATTTTATCTTAAGCGACAACCTTCGCACAAAATTTTTATTTAATTAAATAAAAATAAAAAACCTTCTCCTTTAAAATTTTGTTTTTGTCGCTTAAGCTTTTTTTGCTCTTATGACTCGGTATTAAGAAAATACATATATATGGGGGGTTTCATGTCAAGTGGCCCAATTTTTAAATCGATGTCTTCCGATTTGGATGAAATTTGCACCAAGTCCTATTGGATAGTAGTTTAGACACAATTTAAAAACGCTCGTCTTGAGTTAGAAATAATTTTTTTTTAAACATAAGCCACTCGCATCCCAAAAAACCAAAACTACCTTAAAGAACATAAAGGCATAACCTTGGGACAAATTTTGCTTACACCAATAGGTAATAAGTTACATGGATGAAAAGGAACACCTGTATGGCCAAAATGTCAAACCTCTAACTCAGAAACTTTTTGGCCGATCTTGTTGAAAATTTGTTTCTAAGCTACTATCCAATACGAATATGCAAATTTCATCCAAATCGGAAGAAATCGATTTAAAAATTGGGTCACTTGACATGAAATCCCCCATATATATTTAAGATATTTTTTAAAAAGCTTAAAAAAAAGTCCTCAAGTTTTCAAATGTTTTCTTGGCATTCAAAAATTTCATTAATAAGATTTACGGGCATGTTTTTTAAATAAAAATGAAGTGGATTTTCAATTGAACAAATTTTTAAAACAAGCCTGTAAAGAAAGTTCAGAAAAATATTACTTTTTATGTACTTCATATTTTAAGTACCAATTATCCCTACAAGAACAGCTCTTAAAAACGGGGAGAACTACAGCCATTCTGTCAATAATTGAAATAAAAATCTCGTTCGATTTCAATTCCACTTCATTTCGATTTCTAGAACATGCCCGTTTGCTTTAATGAGCTTAATTCCCAATTCTAACTACTGATAAACTGAAATTTATTGTTGGTGGGATAAGCTATTCCCATGCGCATTTCACTGGTTGCTTTGGCCAGATCATCAGGAAACCTCATCCAAAGATTTTAGAAAAGCTAAATTTATTATTCAAATAAAACTGTTAAGCGAATAGGAATTATAAACACTCAAAAGTCTTACCCGTAAAAATATAAAAGCTTTAACAAAACACCAACAACAAACAATAAGTTTATCTCTTCTTCCCGACTACAATTGGTTCATTTTTTGTCAACTCTTATTGTAGTTGTTAGGGGAAAACAAAAAGAAAAAACAAAAAAAAACAAGTTTTATTTTTTAGTAAAAATATTCAAAAAAAAATTTTCAAGTTATTTTTAAAATTATTTTATAAAAGAGGTACTTTTTGTAAAAAAAAAATTGAAATTATTGAAATCTATTACTTTATTAAAAACTACCCTTTAGAATTATTGTTAAGAAATTCTTTTAAGTAAAAAGAGATTTTCTCAAAATTTTACTAAATAAATGTTCTGCCCGCACTCGTATAATAGAATGTGCATTGTGCATTAAAAAATATAACAACACACTGGAACAAAAAACAACAGAAATTTTATAAAATAAATGACAGCAATTTTTAAAGATGTAATTATGCAAGTGAAACTACTATTTTGTTGCACCAAGCAAATGCAACAATACACAATGGCAATGACATCTTACAACTACATTTTTACTCTTCTACTACATAAACACACACACACACTTGAACAATAACACAGAAAATAAACATTTAAAAAAGTGCTTTAAAAACACATAACGGTCGTGTTGCTGCTATATTTACACTCATTTTGCATTAGCCGAACGAACAGTGGGGACAATAATAACCCAAAGTATTCAAGAAAGCATAGCGAAAACAATGGAAGGAGTAACAAACAAGAGTGCCATATTCGCCGAATATGCCGAATCTTTTTTACCCTTTAACATGGTGCGATAAGAACACAAGGTTGTATAAATAAATACCAAATTTGAACAATATCTCGCCTGCCATAACAGTTGGATAAATAATAGTACCCGCTGCTCCAATCCCGACCACCTTTAGCCGGATGTCATGAATTGACATTTATAAACACTTTATGTTAATTAATCGATTAAGATTAATTTCTTAGAAAATTCTACATTTTTAATATAAAATTTTTTTTTTTTTTTTGGATTTCTAGCTAACTAAATAACTTAAATAACTAAATTACATCCCTGCAAATAAAATTGGACCACCTGATCCATCTTGATAAAATGGACTACTCCATGGACTGGTCCGATGTAATGCAAGCATGGACCATGTCATTGTTAAAAAGTGTTTGTAGTGAGACATGCTTTCGTTTTTAAACGACTTCAAAGCTAATTCTCTTGAGTATACCATGGAGTAGTTTTAAAACTACTCCATAGTAGTCCAAAGGTGGGTTATATGGTCCTCTCCTAGGACATCGCAATGTTAAATAGACCATGTTTTTTCTAAACGTTTGGGTTACTTTTGGACTAGTCCTGGTCCCTTGTGGGCTACTCTTTACATGCGTGTTTGGACTGGTCCTATTATTTGCAGGGATGTTGTGTTCTTCTGCATTTATTTTCATTACTCATACTTTTGAACATATTTTAGTCCCTTTTAAGAAGTGGGTGTGTGTGTGAGACAAAGACAAATACTGTACAACAATTTCGAACTTTTTCCAAAATAACTTGGTTCTGAAAATGGATTCGGGTAGAGGAAATAAAATAAAAATACGTGTGTCGGCGTTTTGAAAGATCACGTCGGAATTTTATTTTTGTGGGAGGGTTAGAGTTTCATTGCTTGCGTAACACAACTTTTATTTGCTATATAAGCAGGCTGATTTTCTTAACAACTGCTAAACAACTTGCACATATCGCTCGGTGTTTTGCAAATGACAAGGATATTCTGATAAACAGCGAATTCATTTTAATTTGCCAGTGCATATACCTTGTTAAATGTGCATTGATAGCAATTATATTATTTTTTTAAGTATACAACTGGACTTATATTTTTCAACAATTTTGTTTGTTTGTTTTAATGTCCTCTAAAAAATGTTGGACATGAACGGGTTTACTTAATAGTGGCTAAATATATTAATAAAACGTGTTTAAATAATAAAAAAGTGTAAAACCCCCAAAAAATCCCCCAATTTTCTTTAAATCCCCAAAAAAAATTCCCAATCCCCAAATGACTATCTTTGTCCTTTTTGCTCACATGAAATCCCCAACTTTGGAGATAAATCCCCAAGTCTGACAGCCCTGTTTGGGATCTAAAGACAAATCAGAAGATCCTCAATATTTCTTTAAATTAGTGCACCTCAAATATAACAAAAATTATAAACAGTCCAGACTTCTTAATTCTAGCCCGATTTTAGAAATCTTATCAGTGATATGTACTGGTCGACTACTAGATGTGATGTTAATAATTCAGTTTGTCTTTACTAACTAAAACTTCAGTATGTTATAATATGTTCCTAAATGCTAATTTATACAACTTAGAAAGAGATAAATATGTTTTTAGTACAAAGTAAAGTTAATTACCGTTATTCTTTACTTATTATTATTTATCACATATTTGTCTAAAGGCCAATTTCAACTATCAGTTATAGCTGTCAAAACATATTGGTAACCGAAACTTTAATTCAAAGTTAGTTTTAACTGAACTTGGTGAAAATGGCCGTAAATGACGTTTGTTATAATGTGAACATTAGTAAACGTTAACACAAGTAATAATGTTGAGATAAGTAAACGTTAACATTTCTTAAAATCTTACGTTACACTAGACGTATTGATAAAACATCTAAAATTGTGCACAAAAACATTTTGGATCTTTTGGATAGATTTTAAGATGATTGTTAAAAAAATTATATAAAATGTTATTTTTAAAACTTTTTTAACCCTAGGATTACCGTCTTGGTGTTTCTGTTTTGCTTGCAATATTTTTTGAATTTGACAAAAAATCAAAAAAAAAAAAATATGGGCGTGAGTTCTATAAATGATATGTGCTGAATCGAATAAAACTAATTTGGATTCGATTGGAGCAAACAAGTGGGGTGAAATTCCATTTTTATGTAAAAGTCTATGAAATTACCCTCTTAGCCAGACCAAATTTTTTTGCTTGCAATATCTTTCAAATAGGACGAAATATCATAAAAACAGAAACGTGAATTCTATAAATGATATGCCATGAGCTAAGTTCAATTTAACTCTAAAAACCAAGCGGAAAACTCGTTGCAGCTGTGGTAGATGCGAAAAAGAAAAGTGCAAAATTAAGGACTACATTTTCGATGTCTTGCATGTAAAATAAAATAATGAAATAATAAAATTATATAATAAATTCGTATAATCTAAAATAGTAAGCATACGTTCAATAAAAAATACATATATTTACTTTTTATTTAGTTGGGTTTTTTAGCTGAGCACTTAGTGGGAAAAGGTTACCGAGAATCCTAGGGTAACGTGTTCAGTTATTTTTACAAAATCCAGGTGAATTTTTCACGTTATAAAGTTATTTGAATTTTGGTTTCTGGCAGCCCTATCCTCATCATATCTGGGGTCTGTGGAAAACCAATTTCAATAGACACACGGACATCGTAGAGTCAACTTTGCTACTCATAAGGCCCTGAATATATATACCTTGCTAAGTATACGATTAATATTCTAGAAATTACAAACGGAATGACAAACTTTCCACCTGTGGTGAAGGGTATAAAAAATGAGAAACTAACGAAAACAACAACGACAAAACAAAAAAAAAATGTAATAATTGCAAGTGACAAATGGATTGAACATTAAAGCAGTATTTTTTTCAACACACGGGCAAAGGACATAACAAAATGAAGAAAAGAATAAACAAACTTTTGCATTTAAATGTATGTAAGTGTGTGTGTTTAAATTGTTGTATTTATTTGTATGTTTGTTTTTTTTGTTGTATTGCAAACTGTATCAACATTCGCGTTTTTAGAGAAAAATAAAAAAGACTTCTATTGTAACGTCATTGAAATTTCTTGTTGGCCTTTTAACTGAGAAAAAATTCATTTGATGGTGACATTTTGAGAATATTGTTATTTTTTATTATCGTTTCCTTGACTGTAGTAGACACTGGGCAGTTCTTTTATTTTATAATTTATAAACGTTAAAATTTAATCGTTTTTCTTTAAAGTGTTTAAGAAACATAAAAACAAAGTAAAAAAAAATAAAAAAAAAAATGGAATTAAGCATATCTTATTTAACTGCAAAAATCCACTGTGATATCAATTAGTTACGTTCGCAAAAAAATTTGCTACTGATCTGCAGATTCACTATACTTTTATCAGGAGTGTACTAAAAACTTAAAAAACTCGAATGTAACAGAAACAATGTGCTGAACAAAAATAAAATTTGTATAGGAAAATAATTTTATTTTATTAAGGGTGGGTTTTTAAGATCTCAGTTAAACTAGGCTTAGTTAATCTGAAATCAGCTTTACCAAGTTTTCATAAAAAATTTTAACAGAACAGCTTAGTTTTGCTTAAAATGTTGGTCTTTAATGAAATTATAAAATTAAATCATATAGATAGATAGAATATAGAAAATTGAATTAGACCTAGTTATATTAAATCAATCAGAAATTTGTATACTTTTTTTTTTGGCAATTTTAACTAGCATGAGTAAATTGTCATGATTCGTAACAGTTTAAGGCCCGTTTTCACCACTTTCTGATAGCTAAATCGGTAGCTATTCACAAGCCCAATAACCATCTCCCGTCAAAAACCATCATTCAAAATTAAACCATCGCAATTATATCCAAAATTTTGCGAAAAGTTTTGGAAAAAAAGCACGTGGGTATGTTCGAAGCTCTTAATGGCCACCACTAACCGGACATCATGGCTTTAAGCTAATCAAAAACCAGTTAGAATACTATATTCGGCTGTGCCTAAGTCAAATTACACTGTGCAACATTTTTGAAATTATCGGGTCAATCTCTTTCTCGTGTGGAATTTTCCAAAGTAATTATCGAAACCAACAAAACCCTTTTTGGGTTTCGTTAGTTTCGGATTTTATGGTCTCATGAATATTTTGGCTAAACCTTGATTTTTCCGAAGAACATGCGATACTCTATGGGTCTTAACTGGATTTTAAAAAACTCATACGGAATAATAAACTTAGTACACCCTCATTCACTACTTATGTTGGAGCGTATTAAAAAAAAGTGATAAAAAACTTTAAATTTAATAAAAATTTAAATTAAGGTGATTGGAGATTCTGTAGCGCGTTCTCAATAAAAGCTTTTCAATAATGTATTAAATAGGGAACAATTTCTTAAGAAGACTTCCCCTCAAATTACTTTAACCTTCTGTTACTAAGATGTTTGTTCACTTGTGCATTTTATTTACTGGTCTAGGCGACAATCAATAAAACCGTTCGTTATTACTTATTCTTCTGCTTACTGACAATATCAACCACAACAGCCACCATATTGTTAGGTTTAGTAGTTTTTTTTTCTCCTCCTTCGGTCTTATTTATTTTTACTCTGTCAGGACTTACTTTTTTTTTTTTTTTTTTGAAAAATGATGACTGTAAATTTTAATGAAACGTCATGTTTCCTTTCGCATTTCTCGTATTTTTATGTTCTTTTCAAAAACAATCAAACAACATAAATGGTGGCTTTAAAACAATATGGCGGCATTTCCTTTTCAGTTTTGTTCTTCCTTAGTTTGTTTTATTTTTTATTTATTTTTTTTTTCAGGGAAAATCTGTCTATGAATGTTTAGAAAATAAAATGACACATTACAATTTTATAAACAAAAAGGAAACAAAATGTTTATAATTGAACGTTTTTGTTTTCATTTTACTCTTCAAATGCCTCAAAATGACCTGACCCCAGAGTTGAAAGTGATGAGTAGGAAAGAAATAATTTTTTATTAAAAAACTTTTGTAATTAGAGTGTTTAATAGAAAAGTTATAACGAAACCAGAATCTGTTCTATTATAAAAAAAATAAAAATAATAGTACAAATAAAAATAAAGTACCCGCAGAGTAGAAGACAGTAACTCTGGCAATGTGGTTACCAACATTTTTCTTTTTCGAAATAAAACAGAAAAGCAGAAATTATTACAAAAGTTTTGAAATAGAAACAGATTTTTTCTACCGCTGCAACGGCTTTTAAAAAGGATTTAAAATATAAGTTTTTTTTTGTAGCAACAATTAAAAGGACATTTTGTAAATTTTGTTTGCTTTGGTAGTAAAAATTTTAATATATTTTCCTTTAATGAAACTTAAGCCTAAATAATGTTTGGTTTTATTTAATTTGGACATTGTGTTGTAGTTTGTAATCACCTGTGTTTAATTTTTAAAGAGGAATCCATTTTTATTTACATTTATTTACATTGGACATTAATTTAAAGCCTTTGTCTTGCAACAATTGGCTCAGAGTTTTGTTTCTTAAACTCTTTTGTAACGAATCTATCAAATTTACCTTCCTGCATACAAATGCAACGGATTTTAGACAGTGGAGTGTGTATGTGTCTACTTTATTAACGAGAAAGATGCAATCAGAAATCGAAGCACAGTGGTTTTAAAGTTTCAACACATTTCAATTGCCATAATTCTCAATTCTACAATACTTATTTATGGTAAGTTCCAAACATAAATAGTGCAACTATAATCAAGATTTAAAGTTTCAAAAGTAGTGTAATTATCAACTCATTTACAATTTCAAATAATTGTACTGGAAATGTTTTAATTGTGTGTTACGCGTGATTGTGTTTGAATTGTTCGAAATACTTAATTGAGGTATTTCTAACTCCATTTACTTGTAACAGTATTGACATCATTATTACAACGCAATTACGAATAGATGTAATTGTAATAAAAAAGTTTTAAGTAAAAATAACTTGTGATTGTAATTAATATGGAAAAATTATTAATTTAAATTATTTCCAGTTACATTTCCAGGTAATATTATTGATGTCATGATAACAACGCAATTACAATCAGTTTAATTGTAATTAAAACGCCTAAAGTACAAATTACTCGTGATTGTAATTAAAATGGTTAATTCAAATATTTCCAATTACAAATACAGTGTTATTTAAAGCAAGTACCATACCTAATAACAAGGCTCAATTAAGAGTAAAAGTTATGATAACCGACGATGTTCCAATACAAATTACAGCTAATTGTATTAAAAAGATTAATCAATTACAAGTAGGTTAGGTTAGGTTAGGTTAGGTCAAAAGGCGGATGAAACATCAAGGATGCAACCTCATATCATAGTCCGGCGCTAAGAAACTCAGTTTCCCGGACGTACCTAATTCCTTAAGATCTTCCAGTATACGTCCCCCAGGGATCCTAAGTCCATCATGACATCGCTCCCGAGGTGTTTCGACAAAGGTCTGACAGTGGCAGAGAAAGTGTTCCACCGTCTCGCTCGCCGCGCCACACGCTCTGCACTCGTCAGATTCCGGCCGTCCAATTTGGTGTAGTTGTGTCCGTAATCCTGCATGAGCAGTCAGGATACGCGCCATCATACTTACCTCGGATTTACTCCTATTGAGGAGGCTTATTGTTCTCCTCTCGTCTGGGTTACCCCACAAAATCTAAGTGGTCCTACCCACAGTCCCACTGTTCCAGCTGGCCGTATATAATTCGCCGAGAGATAAGAGCAGTTCGGCCGCGAGTGCCACCTCGTACCTCACCTGCATTTTGATCGGGGGTATATCCAGCAGTGTCTCCACAGCCTTGGTTGGTGTAGTGCACATTGCCCCACTTATACCTAAGCAACATGTACGCTGTACTCCCTGGAGTGGTCTTATGTTGCACGCCCTGTCCAACGCTGTCCACCAGATTACAGATGCGTAAGTTGGAATTGGTCTAATCACACT
The DNA here is from genome assembly GCA_963931875.1 of Pollenia griseotomentosa. NCBI lineage: Eukaryota > Metazoa > Arthropoda > Insecta > Diptera > Polleniidae > Pollenia > Pollenia griseotomentosa. The sequence continues at coordinate 15,569,608 of OZ007564.1, forward strand.
TCTGTAGAGCCAGTGTGTCATAGTTGGACTAAGACCCAATTTCGGGCCTATGGCCCTTCTACATAGCGCCCAACATCAGGTCGCCCTGTTGGCTCTTTCCTTTATGTGGTGTTTCCACTTAAGTTTTTGATCATGGCTCACGCCCAAATACTTGACCCTGTCGGTTACTGGTATAGTCCTGTCTGAAAACCGTGGTTCCGTATAGGCAGTAATTTTCGTCCCTCTTGTTTATGCATACATATTTCCGTCTTCGCTGGGTTAATGTTCAGCCCCCTTGGTGTTGCCCAGCCGAAAGCCGTACCTAGAGCCTTCTCAGCCCTTCTGCACAAGTAGTTTGGATCCTTGCCCCTGAGAAGTATTACCTCGGTTAAGATCCTTAAGAGGCTAAGTAAGTTACAAGAAAGTAATTGAAAATATTTTATTACGATTTAATTTATTGGTCTTTAAGTAATAAACAATTAATTTTCAATTTGTTTTAGAAATAGCTATTTAGTTTTTAAGAATAACGTTATTTTTTTAATTACAAGTAAATTAAATTTGAAGCTTTTTAAGGACATCAAAATTTTAAATTAAATTTTAAGTTGTAATTTAAATTTTAATTATTTGTTCTTCTAATTTTAATAACAGTAACAAGAAATCTTTTATTTTTTAATTTTAAATAACTTATTGTATTAAAGCAATAATATTTTTTTTATTATTTGTTTGATCAATGAGAATGCAACACACCAAAATCCTTCAGAGATCTGCACATTGTTTTTGGTTTAATTGAGAGCGATGATTACGATGGCATCATAATTTGTTTTCTAGCATGTGACCCCCGGAAAGTAAGTTGATTTATTTATTTATCTATTTATTTATATATTTATTTATTTATTTATTTGTGTGCGCTTCTACAACAAAACTTAAGCTTTAAAAATAGCAGAAGTATACAATTAGTTAAAAATAATTACTAAAAAAAAATAATAATTGAAAAATAGCAAAAGTATAAAATTAATTCTGTGGCATTTTGACAAATCATCTTAAGTCGAGATAAGATAGCAAAAAAGTTTTAAAAAAAAACTCGGTGAAAAAATCATTTTTATCAAATAATAAAATAAACCGAAATTAAAGAAAAATTAAATTTATAATACAAAATTTTAAGAACGTAAGCAAGAAATTTTGTACGATTAACAACATTTTATTCAACTTTTCAAATTTGACTTAAGATGTTTTGTCAAAATGGCACAGAATTAAAAATAATTATTGAAATGAAAAATAATTGAAAAATGGCAGAATCATACAATTGGTTAAAAATAATTACTAAAAAAATATTATAATAATAATAATTAGTATTGTGGTTATAATAATATTATATATATATAATATTAATAATAATATTAATTGAAATAATAATAATATGTTAAATTGGATGTAGAGTCTAGATGTGTTTATATCGGAAAAATTCGGAAAAAAAAGTTTCGTTCGATAATAAAACTGAAAAATTTTGCTACCGTAATGTCTGATGTTTGAATGGTATTCCAGAGACGTATAGTGGGTACAAAAAACTGCCATTCCGATATTAGTGTTTGATATCTTATTGGTATTATGTTTTTGTTTGAGTTTTTCGAACATAATAAAACTAGTTTTGTTGCCCAAAACATGTAAGTAAAAACGTTTTATAAGTAAGAAAAAAGTACTTTGCTGTGTTTTAAACGCCACTTAAAAAAAAATTCGCCTTGCTAAAGTGAGTCATCATTCCATCGACTGTTTAACTATTATTAGATCCGGCGCCAGCTTACATGTGTAACATTAACAATTCGTTATTAACCATCTTCTAGAAATTTTAATATCAAATCTAAATTATTGTTTCTGATATAATATCTGATATAATATGTAAGAGAACGTCGGCAGAATGAGAGCACAAATTTCTTCATGTTAACCTTAAGCATAAACAATGGGAACATGTATGTATTTTATAAGATTTCAAATTCAAATGATTCTAGCACAGTAAACTTGTGTCGTTTTTATTCTTTTTTTAGTTTTTTCTTGTTTTGAGTTCAAAATATTGTTTTTTTAAACACTTGTCACAAGATTTTCACTTTTTGTACCAAAAAATTTAACATTTTAATGAATGCGTCTTATTATTGTTTTTAATGTATGCATGTATGTGTGTTTTTGACAGCTCATCCTGTAAGATAGTTGTTATGATATTTCTTATATTATAATATTAATACTAACACTATTTAAGAGTCCACACGTAAGATAGTACTCTCTGCGATTAATTTTGACATTTGCTGATATAAAAATCTAATATCTTATCTCAGATGGAGACCCTGTGTTAAGAAAAGTGGACAACAGCTGCGTTCGTTTACCCCAAAATTTGTACTTGATTTAATTGAAATGCGTTCGCGTACACATAAATTTGTGAAATTTTTTTATTACTCACCTACTGGATTTTACTGGGCTTTTACTGGAAAAGTAAACGAACGCACATATTATTCGATATCATGAAATTTAACCTGATATGGGAGTTTTAATTTACTATGAAATGGTAATAAATATTAATTTATAAGCAATTTTAATTAAATTCGTTTAAAAAATAATTTATAATGAGTTAAGCATATTGTCCGCTCATTATTGGTTTGGCGCATATGCCAAAAAGTCGAAGGCGTACATGAAGATTTCTTAAAATGTAAGCGATATAATATTTTATTTATTTATTATTTATTTAAGAAAAATTTAATTTTTTTCAACTTTCATGAATGAAGTTAGAAGTTAATAGTACTTTATGGAAAGTGAAAAATATTATTTTGTGCCGCATACGCCACTTTTCTTAAAATATTTTTAGTAAATAGCTTTTTGTGCTGCATACGTTTGAATTAAGTAACTTGATGAAAGAACGTTTCTATATTAACAATCTAAAAAAAAGTCAACATTGATGACTTTTTTTTGTTTTTATTTTACAAAAACAGTTCCATTTTTGTATATATTTAAGAAATTTCAAAAGATTTTGTTATTCGTGCTTAATTCCCAGTTTTTATTATTGATAAAAACACTTGAAATTTATTGTTGATGGGATAAGCTATTCCTATGCGCATTTTACTGGTTGCTTAGGCCAGATCATCAGGAAACTTCATCCATAAAGATTTTAGAAAAACTAAAGATATTAAACCAAATAAAACTGTTAAGCGTATAAGACTTATAGCAACAGTTCTACTTGTAATAATATCAAAGTTTAAACAAAACAAATCAACAATAAACAGTGGGTTTATCTCATCTTACATTCCCCACTACAATTAGTTGAAATTTTCTATTTAAGAAATTTTTACTATTAATTAACACATGTTTATAATTTTATAAAACAATTTTTTTTTTTCTTGTTATCATTTTATTTTGCTTTTGCTCATAGTTCAGTTATTAGTTCTATGCAGAAATACCACAATTAAAAAACAGCACGCACTTTATTTGTGTATAACATGATGAAGATATCAAAAACAATTGCTATAAAAACAATTGCAAAAAAAACACATCTATACAGAAAAAACAGCAGTCAGCTTTTGTTTAAACTACTTTTTTTTTCTTACGGCAACAAGGCAAAGCAAGAGTGGCTTGTCATTTGTGTAATGGTGTGTAGAGCAAAACAATACTTAAAAACCTTAAAAATAGTAATTATGGAGCAAACTGAACGCTTAATATCACAGAAATCATAAAAAATTTCGCGAATCCGGGCTTGGACTTAAATTTAAAAAAATATATTCTTTATACCTAACTCATTCTTTTAAGAATGGTCGGTAGGTCAAACCAATAATGAGCTGGCAATATATAATTCATTAAGAAGAATTAAACAAGTAGTATTGCTATCACATTCTAAAAAGATTTTTTAAAATTTACCAGCAAAAATCGAAAATTTCCAGGCTTGGTATGAATACAACATTTTTCAAAACATAAAAAAATCAATCGTTTAATGAGACAACACTTTTGTATAAAAATTACCAACAACAAAAATACAATATTGTAACATAATACGATTATACAACAATAACAACATTACTACGAGCTTGTTTATTGAACAATTGTCCTTTCAATTTAATAAAATTCACTCACATTTTATGTAAATAAAATACAAGATTGTGCAAGTGATGCCCTAAGATCTTCTCCGTTTTGTTACTGCAATTACGAAAATTTCTGTTGCCAGACAAAATTATTAGAACATCGCCAAATTTTGTTTTTACATTGTCAATCTAATATTAATTACAATGATATTAAAGTGACGATTTTTAACTTGCAACTCCACTGTGCGCAGTTTGTTAAGTACTGAAAGTGTAATCATACCCTGATACAATTTCTCCGGACAAGTGTCCTTTTGCTGAAGAAATGTTTGTAGACAAATGTGTGTGAAATTTTCGTGTGAATGTCTATCGACTGCTGTTCATGTTTTGCTGTTAAGTTAAAGAAGCAATTTATGCTATAGTACCTAGCAACAACAAAAGAAACACCAAACACACACAAACATATTAACACATATATGTACAATCAACAGCAACAACAATAAGCAACTCTCATTGAGCCATGGGCGACAATTTGCAATACAACAGGCTTTTGATGAAAAGCATCACTTAACCCAACATAAGTTAATTATAATACCGTTTTGTTGCATGATTCTTTTCTTCTTCTCTTTTCTTTTATTTTTGGGAGAATTGTTCGTTTTTCTCTTGTGTTTGATGGTGTTTTTGTTGTTGTTGCATGGGTTGCTGTTTTTTTTTTTTTTCTTTTTTTTCATTTCAGGAAAAGTAGAAGTACTAGTGATTTAATTTTTTTGATTTTCGTTTGGTTTTGTAAATTTGTAAGTCCTTCTTAATTGTTGTAGATTTTTTTGTATTGCTGTTATTGTTCTTGTTAAGTAAATCCCTGAAATATTTGTTAAAAGTTTTCTAAAATTCTTTGCAATTCTTGTTGTTGAAAGTATACAAAATTTTAACAGGGATGTAAAAAGACAGAGAATAACTGTTTAAAAAAACAATAAAGAGTGCTTTATTCGGCTGTGCTGAATCTTTAATACTCTCCCCGGAGAGTCCGGATATTTCAGGAATGGGCTTTCTATAAATTATAAATCAATCGTTATAAAACCTGACCTTACAGTATTCGAGTTCGTTGCCTTATATAAATAAAATTTCATTATTTGTTTCAGATATATTATTAGGCTTATTAAAAGGATTTTCGGGAGGGTGTTTTTTTCGACCTACCGTAAATTATGGATCGTTGCATACAAAACCCGGTAGAGTGGTTTCTAATATAAAAAAACACGCGTACTATTTGGTAAATTATGGGCTGATCATAATGAATTTTTTTAATCTTATGAAACTATGGCATACCAAATTTTACTAAAATAACAATATTCGTTACGGTTTTAGGCGTCTTAAAATTTTTTTATTGAGAATGCTTTATATGGGGCCTACGGTAAATTATGGACCCATCTCCAAGAAATTCAGTGTTCATATAAAACGAATGCATTCCCCCTTATCTTATCAAAGCCATAGGGTGGTTGATTCACACATGGATTCATAGCTATTACGCTGCTAAGCAGATTTTGCTGGATTTCAATCGCAATTTAACACCAACATTGTTCTTTTCTTTGCAGTTATTTGAAAGTGAACGTGTTTTCACCAGACGGAAGGACATGGCTAAATCCTCTTAGTATTATTCTAGGATCCAGAATATACCTAAATATATTTAGTTTATGGGGTGTAAGATGAATATTAAAAAGGTTTCACACGAAACGACAAAAATTGAACTTAGAACCTTTAAAATATATAAATTCTGGGTCCTTATGAGTAGCGAAGTTGATTTAACGATGTCCGTCTGTCTGTCCGTCCGTCAGTTTGTATGTCCGTATGTCTGTTGAAATGGGCTTTCCGCAGACCCCAGATATGATGGGGACTATGTTGTTATACATTTATTCCTCAAAATTTCCTATTGAAATTCAGTCAGATATGTCCATAAATGACTGAGGTATGAGCAAAATACAATATCTGCCTTTTAATTTTACCTATAAATCCCAAATTTTTACTCATTAGCCTTTACTTTTCAAAGTCTTATTTTAATCAATGTATGAACCATATTTTTCACTTTTACCTTAAATAAACTTAGCAGAATATTGGTAGTGAAAATTAACAAAATCGTTGCATAAATTACCGAGTTATAGACAAAAATCTACTTTTTTCTTCCCAATATGTACCATTTGTACTACAAAAACTAAATTTAGCTCAAATATTTCCACATATAAGAAGAATTACCTGGCCCCTATAAAAATATACTTTTGAATTCAAGGTTTTGGTATGATTTTTAATACTATGGGGAAGGGTAGAAAGGATTCGATACAGCCGAATTTAGCACTTCAACTATTTTTAAGATTAATTTTTAAATTTAGCATTTTTATACTCTTCACCACAGGTGAAAAAGCGTGTATATAAAAGTTTGTCATTTCGTTTGTAGTTTCTACAATATTGATTTTAGACCTTTGAATATGTATATTCTGGGTGCTAAGGAATAGCGAAGTTGATTAAGCGATGTTTGTCCGTGCGTCTGTCCTAGTGTATGTTGAAATAGATTTTCCGAAGACCTCAATAACGATAGGGATTAGGTTGTTATATATACAGGTCACACATAATCCTGATTTGCTTGCTATTAAAATTCAGCCAGATCAATGGCTAAAATATGAACAAAAAACCACGACTGCCTCTGATTCTACCCATAAATCCCTTGTTTTTTTTTTGTTTTTTTTTTTTTTTTTTTTTGTTACTGTATCTGGTGTATGGAAAAAGTGTTACTTTCCTTTCTGTATATCTGGAGAACGGCAAAGTTTCCAAATTCCAAATGAGATAAAAGCAGCTTGGTGATCCAAACGCAACATCCGACCAAATAGGTGCGGGATTGTAGAAGTGGGCATGGCACAAAAAAGATTTATGTATATCTCAAGAACAGTAAGAGAACAACTGTCCAAATTTGATACACATAGCTGGGTTATCAGTACACAACCTATCATAAAAACTAGTCGAGATTGGAGATGTGGGAGTGACACAAAATACATTTCCTTATATATGGAGAACGGAAGACGAAATACACAAAATCCGCCGAAAAAAGAAAATAAACCGGAATAAGTTTCTAACTGAGGTGTAGTGTTTTAGAATAGAAGAGGGTTATTGTTGTTCTGATCGAAATAATTGCCGCTTTAGAGTCCAAACACAATGCAACGATATTTTATTGTGCGGTTTTTCATACGATTTTGAAGTAAAAAAGCGCAGTGCGGAACGGCATAAAATTAAAATCTATTTTATTTTCATTGCGGACTTTCTTTCTCTCTCAACAAAGCGAATTTAATTCGCCTTGTCTCTCAATTTTTGATACTCGTTCTCATTTTGATGTTGCCATAGTTTTTGAATAATTGGCTTTGTTCACAACATTATTGAAAACAAACAACATGATAAAAATGTATTCACAAATAAATTAATAAAAATTTAAACAAAAAATGACAACTATTTCCGTCGCCGTCGTCCGTTGTGTTATGTTTATTTTTCTTTTCCGCAACGAGAAATCGCACCGCACCGCAAACATTGTGTTTAGACCCTTATACTTCAATACGGGATCAGAAATGAATGAATAATATTTCAATTTAGTTTTCTTTCCATTAATTTATTATCATTACGCGGATTTTAAATCACAATTTTTTGGTTTTTAAGATGAATTTAGTTTTCTTTTTTGTGCAAAAAGTGGTTAAAAAGGTTTTTTCATCCTAAATTTATTTTGCTATTTTATTTATTTTCTTTTTATATATTTCAATTTATCTAAGTCAATATCAACCAAAACTCATTTATCTGCCTTGCGAATAAAACCATCCAATATTTTATAGATTAAGAATTTAGCTGTCACAATTTAGTATTCATTAGCGCGAATGAGTAGCATTATTTTGGATTGTGTTGACTTTGTTTATAATAGTTGTAACAATCATTTATGTTGTTTCGTAATATCCAATTCCCTGGAAAATCAGTTTCAATTAAAAATTTTCAATTTTCTTACACAGAATCCACAGAAACCGCACGAGTATTTCTATTAATATATTTTAATGTAATTTAACTTCAACGTAAAATGAAGACAACCAACTTGGGAGAAAATGAGGAGACTCAAGTCTAACAGGAATAAAGTGTACACTCAAAAAAAAATCAATCCATTTGTACTCAAATCAATCCGAAGCGGCATTAATAGTACGATAAGTACGTATTTTCTTGAATCAAGTACAGAAAGATTGATTGAAGTTCGGATTTTCAATCGCGAAATAGTTCGTACTCATAGCTGCCAGATAAAATGTGTCGAAAATCGGCACATTTTGAAAAACAAATCGTCAAAATCGTCAGAAAAATCGTCGTTGTACAATAATACTAAACTTGGTTAGTTTTTGAGAATTTCTAACTTGTCTCGAAAGATCCCTTAAAATAAAACCGCTGTTCTCACTCCTATTGACTATAAATGCAAGTCTTAACTTCCATTACTGACTAACTTAAATAAAAGCGGAAAGCGTTCTTAGAATAATCCAAATATTTAAAAACATTTTTGCAGTACAAGCTTGTCAACAGATGACTTTGCTTGTCTGGTTTTGTTCAGGATGTCATATATACGACTATGCTACAAAAGTTTAAGAATCTAGAATCAGAAACGTGACTGGAGTACAAAATTTAATCAATCATAAAAAAGTAAGAAAATTGGCTACTACATGAACTTAAGAGATATCGAACAGCGATTTTACTCATTAAAAATTCTGTTTCAGGGCTATTATATTATAAACTATTTTCACAGGACATTTACTGTCAACCAAATAAACGAAAGTATCCAAAAAGTTATTAAAAAATACGAAATATTACTTAAAATTTTGCTAATCGGTACAAAATTTGTCATTTGAAAAAATCATCAGATTTAGGGTATAAATCGTGAAATCGTATGACTCCAAAATAGTCAAAATATCGTTAAATCGTCATATCTGGCAGCCGTGTTCGTACTTGAAATATTCCGAAAATTAGATTGATTTAAGTAAAACTAAGATTGAATCAATCTCTAATGCGCTTGATTTAAATACTTGAAATAAACCAAAAATGAAATTAGAAGTTGAATTTTATTATGATTGATTTACTTACCCGTTTTACATCTTACAGAATTTCAATTATAAAACACTAGCATCATTGCCGTTCTGGTTTTTACTTTAAAAATTTAATGTACATAAATAACTGAAAATATAAACTAAATGAGAAGCAAGAATTCTCAATTTTACTTCTTAAACATGAAAATAATGTGTTTTCGTCTTGCTCTGCTATTTTTGTTGTTTCTACACTCAACAAGCAAATCGGTTTTTTACTACTTGTGTGGTGTTGTTGTTGTGGCTGCAACAAACTTTGACAAGTTAAATGAGATTACAACGCTCACTTTGTAATTTTACTCTCAGAGTGGCTCTACCAACAAAAAGTTTAATGTTTTTTTTTTACTTGGTTTAAAAATTTGTACTTGTTTTAAGAAATTCCGGTATTGATTTTCGAAAGCAGTCCCATTTAGGATTGTTTAAAGTACGTCTTAGTGATATTTGTACTTGAATTTTTGAGTACGTCTCGTACTTAAATTAAGTATTAACAAGTAAGAGTGCTATATTCGGCTATGCCGAATCTTATATACCCATCACCATGATGAGATAAGAACAAAAAACTTTTCATTTCGCCATGCCGAAGAATATAAAAAAAAACAAAATATTTATATATGTACCTAAGCCCGTTTCCTCTTTTGCCAAAGTTGATGTTTGAAATTCGTTTTATAATCTTAAAATTTTTTTTAGAACATAAAAAAATTAAATACAAAAAATGAAAAAAATTCTTTTTAGGATTCGAACTGGCAATATCATCAGTCTCAGGAGAGAACTTAACAACTCGGCTACAAATGCTTTTACTGAAGAAGCGTTAAATTAAAATATATGGAGACTATGAGTTTGTTTCTTTATTTGAGCGGCATATCATATACATGCATTAATGTGTATGTGGATGCGTAAAATTAAACACATTACAAATAAAGTCCAGCACTTTTAGTGAAGGGTATAAAAAAAACAACAAAAAAAACACATTAGCAACACTGTATTACCATAGCCACTGTATGACCGTAAAAACCAAAATTGAATTGGTATGTTTATGTCGTTTTGGTAATACAGTGTTGGTAGGGTAATGTCACGTCTATTTGGACCTTTAAAGGCAGTCGTAGTTTTTTACTCATATCTCAGCCATTTGTGGACCGATCTTGCTGAATTTCAATAGCAAACAATTCCGGACCATATGTGACATAAATGTATAATAACCTGGCCTCCATAATATATGGGTTCTTCGGAAAATCCATTTCAACGGACAGACGGACAGACGGACATCCTTAAGTCAACTTCGCTCCTCATAAGGACCCAGAATATATATACTTTATAGGGTCTAACATCAATATTATAGAAATATCACACGAAATGACAAACTTATATATTCCCTATTCACCACCTGTGGTGAAGGGTATAAAAATTTAAATTGTCCCGAGAGTTTCATTTTATGTATTCAAACTGATTCAGTATTGGAGATTATAAAGCAGACCTGTTGCTGTCGACATTTGGTCAGGGTTTTAAAATTTAAATATCGGACTTCTAAATATAGAAGTCAAATTTTGAAGAAGGCAGCTGAATTGATTCATTTTTTTTAATTTTACTTAAATTTTAAAAAAGTTTTAAAATTTTTTTCGGTTTAATTGAGACTGCACTTGTTTGAAACTGATTTAACGCTCTTAAAATTTGTTCTTAATTAGAAAGAAACGGCTTAAAGTCTCCTTAAATTCCCTATGTATATATGGCTGTCTTGATGAAGTTCATCTGTGTATAACTGTGTGCACACACACACTCATGAGCTTTTAAAATATGTGAGAGAGTAATTGTGTTAATACAAACAGCAAAACCATGTGGAAGATATACTGAAACACCCATAAAGCCATAACTCTACTAAGAAGTAAGACACGCGTAAATGATTCCAATTTTGTTTTTTTTTCTCGTCATGTTAAAGGGTGTTCTAAAAAAAATTTATTCTAAAATTATGACTATTTGGTCGGTATCGTGATTTTTAAGACTACGTCCTTTAACAGTTAAGTGTCCTTTTCGCTCTTTTGATTTTGAAAATCCAATTTCCGAGGAATATATTCTGTAATCTACAAACGGTTATCATGGATTTGGAAATGCCAACAATAATGACATTCTTACACCAAATTCTGAGGTAAAGGGTACTTTACACTACCACACAAGTCTTATGTATTTTGAGGATGATAAGTTGTTATTGATTTTTTGAAAATTTTCAAACAATAAGAAGATCAGGGAAGCTTTTTCGTCAAAATACTTAAGAATTGTGTGATAGTGTAAAACGATCTTAAGGCCGCAAGAATCTGCATTGGATTTAAAGTTATCCCTAATAAATGCATGCATATTCACAATAATACCGACTTTAAAAGTTCTTTTAATATCATACTTGTGCAACTAAATTTTTTTAAAACAAGTAATTACTAAAAGAATTCGACAAAAATCTTATGAGGAGATGAATTTAAATAATACACTTCCTATTGGTACCCTCTTTAAAATCCGACATTCATGTAAACGTACGTACACACATATCAGGGGCTACATTGTTGTTCTTTATCATCTCCTGCGGTTGTTATCGTTCAAAATTTCGAGAAAATTAAATAAATCCAATGCGGCAAATTAACACGCGAAAGGGGAATTAATGGAAATATCTACACATACGACATCTACACATACACTCACTAGCATACTAAACAGCAGACAATGAACTTATACACCAGCACATGTGAAATGTATTACATGGTGTCTGTTTTTTAATGATTTCACGAAGACAACTGTTTTAGGTTTTTTAACGATTTCGTTAAAAGCCTAAAAATGTTTAACTTTATTTAATACTATTATGAACATATATAGTTAAGACATAGTGGAGGAAAAATTGAGTGGTTAATGGCAGCTGCTGCTTTTCAAATGGAAATTTAATTTATTTTTAATTTAATTTAACAAGTCAATTTTGTTTATTTAATTATATCTATAAAATATCCTTGTAACTTTTCTTAATTATTATTAATCCTGCAAAAAAAGGTTAGGTTAGGTTTCATTAGCAGCCATGAGCAATTCCCGTTGTGTTCCCGTTGTGCTACCATGTCACACCGTCTCCCATGGGTCCTATGTTATCTGGCTGCTAGTGTTGATTCAACAAAGGAGTGGATCCTGTTAACCTCAATAGCAGAGAGACAAGTTTTGTCCCCAATGGCTCTTCGACCAAACATTTCCAGTCTTAAGTCTACGAATGCCGGAAAATTACAGAGAAGATGTTCCATTGACTGCTCCTCCTCCTCGTCGCCGCAACTTCTACATAAGTCATTATAATGGAGTCCCAGCCTCTGGGCGTGTCCAGTTATAACCGCAATTAGGTTCCTAAGGTGATGTCTGGACAGCTTTAATGCCCGCCATGTTCTTTTTTCATCTATAATGAGCCAGATTTTCCTGGTTTCCCCACAGGTAGTTTCATCGTGCCACCTCTGACTGAAAATAAGGTGAAACTTGTGCGCCATAAGTTGCTTACTACCAGGGAGCGAAACACCTACATTATATGTTGAACCGTCTCGATTTAAAGTGGTACCTGCTTACGCCAACGAATCCACCATGCAGTTCGCTGTATGTCCCCGTAATCGGGGACCCAATTAACGGTGACCAGTGAATGTCTCGCTATCTCCTCCAGAGATTTTATGGCCGCCTTGCTATCGGTTATAATGTGAATACCCCTTCCAGATATTTCACCGTACCGGATGCGTCTCGCGGCTGTGTGGATGGCCATTATCTCGGCCTGGATGACCAGTTTAGCTGCTCGGAGTATATGCCAGAACCGACACCATACAATGTTTTAGACCCATGAATATTTGAATCGCATCCGCGGGAATTTGAAGGGCATAGTGGACCACGCTAACTATTCAGAATGCTTATCGTGAAGCCAGGATCAAAGATTGGTTTGGGTGTGACATAATCCTGCATAAAAATTAAGCAACCATTTTTCTTAAGCCCATATTTATTTGCCCCCCCCCCCCCCCAATCATGTAATTGATGGCTGTTGAAAAATGTCAGTCAATTGTTTGGTTGAAAAATTATAGAGATAAAATATAAATTATTGGCAGCTAATAAATTTACTAATACATACAAATAATTGACAACGTAATGCGTACATATATACATAGACATACAAATGTATTGGCATGCCGGATACAGGAACAGGGTGGCGCAGAATGAGTTTTATGAATTCTTTATAATTTATAATTTTTTCTTGGTTTTTTCAGAGTTTTGTGAAGAAGACTTAGGTTGGGTTTTTGAGATCTCAGTTAAACTAGATTTAGTTAAACAGAAAACAGATTTGTACAAAATTTTGACGGAGCAGCTTAGTTTTGCTTAAAATGTTGGTCTTAAATAAAATATTAAAAAAAAATTAAATTACGCGGGAAAAATCCGAGTTTCAGACTGCGTTAAACTAAGTTTTAACTTAATCAACATTTCAATAAACTAACCTTAAGGAATTAATTATGACTCACTATACAATCAAACAAAAATAATTACACCCGAAATTTTGCGAAAATTTATAGAAAATATTTAAAAAAGAGAAAATAAGTGCGAAACAGAAAATGGACATCACTTAAAGAAAATAATTTTTTAAAGCAAACTACAAACTGTATTTAAAAAGTTATAAAACATTTAAACAATATAGCTCGTTGTGCGCCACCCTGTATAATCTCATCAAATTGTTTAAGAGAAAAAAATTAGTTTTTGTTTACTCATATGCGTAAATAAAATTACACATACACATGTAAAATAATGTCCAAGCATTAAATAAAATACAAGCAGTGCTACCAGAACTTCTCTATAGTGAAATTGAATTGAAGTGAGTAAACCGCTTATGTTATTGGGAGGGTGAGGTAAGACACTCTATCTGCTATTTCGAAATAGTTTTCTACTGATAAAGCAATACAAGGGTATAAACTGTCATTGCTAATTTACTTAGCTTTTGCCATTGTTTATTGTTGGTTATTTTGTGTTGATTGATATCTTTTAATGTAACAATTATTGTTGCTGTATTGGTACATTGGTGTGTTGACATTCCCTGCTCGTGTTTTGCTAAATTCCAAGTCATTTCGGTACGTAGAACCGACTTCTACCTACCTGATGACACAAGCCATTAGCTTAGTACAATAAAGAGTTTGCTTTGGTCTTAATTTTGCTTACTGGTTCAACTAATTTTTCAAGTTTGCCCTTTTAAAACTGTCAAAAATATAAGCGTAATTTTTTCTTTACAATCAGATGCAAGAAAAAAATTATTTTGCTTTAGCGTTAATTGTTATTTTTTCGATTCCGCAATGTTGATGTTGTGAATAAAAATATCAGCAGGATAATTTATATAAATTATTACGAACGAATTACATTTTACCTAATTTCAAAACAGAAACTAGGAATTATTTCCTTTCGTAGGTTACTTTATATTATATTAGACATACAATACAATACAATATAATAGTCTGTTAGTGTATAAAAGTCATTCCTAAAAATTTAAGGAAAAGAACTATTACAAAAAAGCTGTATAAAATACATAACTGAAATTTAGCTCATAGAATAAATTCGAAAAATAAAAAATGTTGAATCTAGTTTCAAAACCTAATCGAAATTTTCTTAACAGTTTTAACTTGTTTCATAGTTTTTATAAAGTTAAAGCCACAATTTTTTTGGACGCACTTTTTTATAGAATGACCAAATCACGCTGATTTTACACACGCAAAAATTCTGTAGTAAGTTTCCCACTTTGTGTCTGTTTTTGGATTTAACAATTTATAGTTTATAATTTTTTTTAATTGTTGCTCTTAGTTGTTGTAACTGTTGTTGTTACTGCGTTTAATTTGTTGTTGCTTTTGCTATTGTATATTAATATTGTTTTTGGTTTATTGGTGTTTGTTTTATATAAAGCAACCAAGCAACAGGAATTTTAATTAATTTTTCATAAAGTGTAGTTTTATAATTAGTTTTAGTTTTTTTTTTATTTATTTTTCTTTAAGCTAAAAATAGATTAAAAAAATATTAAAATATGCCAATCATTTTATAGTTAAAAATACTCGCAAGTATAAACTTAAAAATTTTAATTAGTTAACTGTTAAATAGTCTGACTAAAGCAATTGATTAAAAATAAAATTAAACAACGGTTTATAGAATGAAGCCAAGCACTACAAGAACTTTCCCAATAAAAAATTGAGCTTCAAACGATGCTGGTTTGTAACAGAGATCAGCAATGAATTGTTTTTCGCTACTCATACTGACTCATGAAATTGTAAGTAGACATCATTTAAACTCAACTACTCTGATTCACTCATACTCACGAGTGCAATAAATATGAGTGCGACGTCGACATCATACGCATACTTATAAATGACTTCAGTTTGATTTATAATTTTAGGAAAATGAATATAAGACTCACATTGATTCAACTCATCTATTTACCCTTTTTAACACAACAGATAAAACACATAACTTCATAATCAGCGCTGCCAGTTAAATTTGCCGAAAAATCGTCCACTTCATACATTTATGTGTAGTTTTTAGAACACGGGCGCTTACTCGTCCGTTCAACTTACATTTAAAACAAAAATTCGAAATTTGTTTTTGTTTTTGTTTTAAATGTAAGTTGAACGGACGAGTAAGGCGCTCGTGTTCTATAAACCACACAATAACTTTAGTAAACTGTAATTGCCAAATCGTCACTTTGCTATTTCGGGGACAAATCTGGCAGCCTCGCATTTTGCTTCTCCTAAACACATTGAGTTAAGTTAAATCTAAAGCTCGATTTACCCATGCGTTTCAAACAAAATTTTTTTTTGTATTGAGTTTGACGTCTTAATTTTGAGAGAGAGAGAGAGCAATGATTTTGTTCGGCAAGTTTTTTCTTGAATTGGTTAAATTTTAATTCTTGTTCCGAACAAAATGAACTGAGGTGCCACTTTTTTTCAATTTGTACATAAAAGTTGAATTGAGCTTAAATCAACTACAACATAAATGTTGTAAGTATAAGTACGATGAATAACATCAAACTTCTGAGTGAATATGAGGATCAATAACATTGCAATAAGTATGAGTGCGTATAAGTACTAGAAATTATGAGTCACAATTCAGCTCTACTCACTTTTTCACTACTCATTGCTGGTCTCTGGATTGTAAGGGAGAAATGTCAGAGTTTCGCTTACCAGCTCGCTTGCGGAAGCCATGAATTTTATATGGTGAGTTCCCACTTTGAAGCAATAGATTTTTGACACAAACAGCTCTTATTCAACGCAAAAAATTGTGAGTGTAGCTATAAGATTTGCACAATGAATGTTTTTTTACAGTTATTTTTTACTATTCTCCCTAACAAACCTGCTTCGTAGTAAGGGAATGTCGTAGCACTTGAAATGTTATTTTGTCTTTTATAAAACTTGTTTAAAGTTCTTTCACTTGCTTTACTGCATCTCTGTATGTCTTATTGCGTAGCGCATATTTGTGCGCTTGTTTTTTTATATGTACCATTAGTGCTTCGCAAAATTATACAATTTTTTATTGGGTTCTTAATCGTTTGTCAGCAAGACAGAAGTGTCTTACAGTGGGGGTATTGAATGAAAGTGGACGCTATTATTTTAAATAAAATTTTTCGCTCCCATAGACGAGTTAATGTTTTTGAATTTGAAACCACTCTGCTTGTATATTGTTAAGGAACCCAGAAAGCTGCAAAATAGGCAGCCTCGGCTATAAGTTAAATTTTAAAATACCCTTGTTTTCTATGTTTTGTTGTTAATTGCGAATTTTTAAAAAACCCAAAAATAGTTTAATACTCTTTAACAAAAATTATATTATATTAATAAAAAATTTTAATTTCGGCAAATTATTCTACATTCTTCTAAAGTCAATTTAAATAAAAGTAACAATGGACAAAGCACTCTAGTTTTTTTTTTAGAAACATTAGACGGTAAAAAGGGTTCTGGAAGATTTCAACATAAACAAGTGGTCCGCAAGAAGTGTGCACTTGTCTTGTCCTTTGGCAACATTACTTAGCTACTCGTACCCGGTAGGAGTTTTTCCTTCTTGCTGGAAGGTGGCCAACGTCCAGCCAATCCAAAAAAATGGTGAGGCTACAAAGGTCATGGCTCAAAGGTCAAGGTGAGCATGATCAATCACCACTTGGTAAATTATCTGGAGTCTAATTTTCTTTTGTGTGATAGACAGTATGGCCCTCGTAGAAGTAGTTATAGGGAGACCAGTTAGCGTTTCTTACGGAACGTTGGAGTCGCTCTATTCACCAATTTGGTGAAAGCAAAGTGGTTGCTCTAGATATTTCCAAAGCATTTGATCGTGTGTGGTGCGCTTGTTTCAAAGCTTATTGCGTTTGGTGTCGGCAAGGACCGCTCTATATGTCTTGTTATAGATGGGTTTTCATCGGAGGAGTTCCATTTGAATTCAGGGGCACCGTATGGCTCTGTTCTTTCTCCTACACTTTTTGTTATTTTTATTAACGACCTCCTGGGTGTAACTTCCAATCCTATATATTCTTTTGCAGATGAAAGCAGCATTTGTCATTAATTTTTCTTTAAACATAGACCAAACCTTACAGAGGTTGAAGCTATGAAGCAGAACATGAACGACACACTCAATCATGACCTTACGACAATCTCCGAGTGAGGCCTTGCGAAAAGGGTTGTTTTTAATGCTCGTAAGACCCAATGTTGTATGTTAACCCATAGACTTCTTGTGTAGTCAGCGTCATATGTATCCATCCATGGGTGGTATAGCTTTTGAGAAATCAGACACTCTTAATATTCTACGCATGAAAATCCAATGTGATGTTCGTTGGAACCAACATGTTTTTCCAAGTGTCGAAAGAAGCATTCAAGTGCCTCTGTTTCTTAAAACGGTGCAATAAGTACTTCCTTCCGCCTGATCTCCTCACTATTCATACTGCCTATATCTTCCAGAAAATGGAATACAACTCCTATGTCGGGGGCAAAGGAGTGCGTTGAACGACAGTAGGACATCCAGCTTTATTAATTAAATGATGCATCGCCGGAATGTGGGTTGTGCGTCATTGTTCTATCGATATTACCACGGTAACTGTTCAGCTGAGATGGGCGAATTTATCCCTGAGACGAGGGATGCCCGAAGTCGACTGTCTAATGTACCGCACAACGCATTACAGAGAAAATTCGTTTCTCGATCTAACTAGCCGTATGAATAGACTCCGGCAGAAGTCTTCCCAGTCGACTACAATTTGAAAACATTCTCATTCCTCCTCCTCATTACCTATTTTTCTAATACCAACACAATGCATTGCATTAGTAGGGGCATCCCCTGAGTGTTGCTTCAAATTAAAAGAAAAAAAACCACCGAGTGTCTGCCGCAAAGAGGGATTTATTTTGTAAAAAGGTAATTTTTCGACTATCACTTTTCAAAAAATCTAATGATGCAGTTCTATAGAGAACTCTTTCACTAAGAAAATGTTATTACTTTTTCATAAAAAGTCATATTTTGTGCTAGAAAAAATCTAATGAAGTTACTCAAATATGTTAACACAAAAATGGATGAAAATTTAAATGCAACTCAGTAGCTTCTATGTGTAAAATATTTTCACTGACAACATGTTACTGCGTTTTTTCGTATTGAAATACAGCACCTTCTTTTTAATTAAAAAAAAATTTAGTAGATATGAGTATATTAAAAAAACCTTATAAAATTCATCGTTTGCAGTTTTCCTTGAAAAAAAAAAGAAGTAAGATCCGTCTACCTCCACCGTCTTACTGGAACCAGATGAAGGATGAGGGTATGCTCCTTGCATTTACCCAAAAAAATCCACGGAAATTCACTAATCGTTAAACAAACTTATAAATTTTCTGGAAAAAATTCACGAATATTACAGTGCAGGTTTGTGATAAAATATGTTGCATGCAACTAGGCTTAAACATTTTTAATGATATTGCAGTCATTATAGTATTCTTTTCACAACACAAGTGATTGAACGTGTAGTTCTTGTGTGTTGTGAAAACAGACCATAATTATAACAGCAATTTGTTAATAATTGATTGACAGCAATTGCAATTTAACCAAGGCGAATTCATTACAGGCGGTATTAAAAGCCCTGCAGATAACTTTTTTTTAGCTGTATCATTGTTGGATGTCAAAATTTAGCTTATTATCTGTGTTTCTGTTTTTTTTTTTGCTGTTTTTGACATTGTACAATGATTTTACAAAAATAAATTGATTGTGGTTTTTGTACGAGTTGTACTTGTTGTAGTACCGAGATTACCTGGAATGAATTCGCCTTGAATTAAGCCATTTGTATTGATAATAAAACTTGAGTAAGCAAAAGTATATTAACCGAGCAAAAATTTTTTTTTTAGATTTGGAAGCAATAAACACGTTTGCTGCATCATCAACCGCTTTCTTTTTTGCTTCTAAAAATTACTGTCTTACAGGCATACAATCCTACAATTCTTAAATGTGGTGCTTTATTGAAGCAGTGAAATCATTTATTCTTTTGATTAAAAATAAAAAAATTTAACTTAGTTTTACAAAAATTATACATCATTTTTATAAAACTATAACTCAAAATAAATATAAGTGGTACGTTCATAAAAACAACTAATACATGAAAAGGATAAAACTGCCGCAGCTGTACTCCTTATTGATATGCTCTCCAACTAAGCAGAAGAAGAATGTGATAAGGATAACAGTAACTTCAACAAATACTGATGTTTTCCATCGATTGCTTGCGTCATCTGATCCGTATATGAGTAGTATTAGACGTCGACCTCATAAACATCATTTAAAACTAGATGATGTAGTTAAAGAAATAATAGAAGATGAACAAAATGTTTGATTATTTTGCCCTCATTTGGTTTTTACTTGTATATGGGCGGTGGGCGTGGCTGATGTGAATTGAACTAGGCATGCATATTTTTGTTTCTTTCTAGAAATTGTGTGTACCAAATATGAAGACTTTTGCTTGAATAGGAAAAGTTTTATGCGAAAAAATTTATTTGGATTTTATGAGGGGAGGGTTGGCTGATTTTGATGAAATTCAATTTGTGTTTCTTAATTTAGTCAATATAGTGCGAGGTGCCAACTTTCGATAACCTAGAACCACTCCTTATATTTTTTGCACAAAAATTTTCCAAGCATCCCCCTGTGCGCCGTCAGGCCGAGCTTTAAGGAATGACAGCTAACTGGGTTCAATTTTTACCTGTGAGCAGCTGCCATTAACGGCCTAACATCACGGTGCTTTCAATATATACCGGTGGAAAATAAAAAAAAAACAAAATATACGTTTTATGTTAGCAAGAGAGAGAGAGTGTCGTAGCTCTACAACTTTCAAGTCAAGTGGAACCCTTAACCCTTAAATGCATGAGGTCAGCACCCAGAGTGGAGACTTAGTTACTCTAACTTAAAAATGGTAGCTTATTACGAATCCGTCTTTCATTTTTTCGAAAAATTTAAAGTTTTTCTGGAAATCGGAAAAACACCAAATTTCGTTGTAGTACACTATGCATTTGTAATGAAAAAAATTGTCATATATTATTCATAAAAAGTGCATAAAAGTATATTTAACGCAAAAAAATTACGTTTCTCGTTAAAGCAGTGGTGAAAGTTACATTTCTGACACTTAACAATTGAAAGATTATTTACATTTTTGTCTTCAAGACATTTTTGCTTTTTACACCGAGTTCTTCCTTCAACAATTGTAAGGTGATCGAAACCATCATATCGCAAATTGTGAGACGGTTGATGTTCATTTTGGACACGTGTACGAAGTAAATCATTTACCATGGAAATATCAATTAAATGATCGTGCCTTACTAAAAACAAAGCGACTGACTTTAGTTCACCTATATCGGGAATGGGAATTTCAGAAGCCTCATGAATGGGAACATCCATTTCGTCAATGCTAAGAATCCTCCTTTATTCAAAAGAACGTAACTGGTATTGTCTCGATTTCTTACGAAAATACGCACGCGTATTTGTGTTTTTATTGAATTCATATTCATATAAGCTACCTAATAAGCGTTATAATTTTTTCCATCTGTACTATGGCCATCCATATCTTAAAAAAGCAGAAGCAATCACGTACAATAAAAACATAGTCAAAGAGTAACGAACGTTATAAACACGGTGTCTGAATGCATGACGTACCATATATGGTTCATAGAAAAAGTGGCGAAAAAACTACTCTACGATACAAAACTTGACAAAAACTCACTTAAATTACCTTAAACAAAGTCCAATATATTTACTAATGTCTACCCCTATAGAAAAAATTAATATTATAAGTACTTTTTTCACCTAATAAAATCACTTTGAAAATTATAAGCAAAAACCGCATCCGTTCACTTTGCAAGCTTATTGACAACTAAAATAAATTGCAAGCGGGACGAAGTGGTACTCAGATTAACTCTTATATTGTATTCTTTAGTTTAAAGCCTTTTATATACAATTTAAGCTTAATTGGTAAGATTAACATGAATTTTAAAACTTGTACCATATATGGTACGGTATGCATTTAAGGGTTAAGGTGGTACCAAGTCTGACAAGCTCAACCGCTCCTTCTATGTTCTGTGCTGTAGAAACTAAGAGCCCCTGATTAAAAACTGCTCAGGTTTCTGGTTTACAATAAGTGAAGGTCATGACTCATGACCTTTATTTTAATTTCTTCAATCGCAAGTATATTAAGAATGAGCTCTTAACTTTCCTGTGATAAAAAGCCATTCGTGTGGAAATTCAGCAGCTATGTATTTCTGCCGACATGGTATCAGCATATACTAGTGATGGTCATGTTAGCAACGGGTTTGCTGTGTTCTGTTCTCCAATGCGAGATTGTCGTATCTATAACCTTTTAGTACCTGAATGTGTTTACAGTTGTCGCATTAAGTCATTTAAGGCCAATTTCCGAATTAGTCACCATTACTTAACCTACCAGATTCAAAGGTGGTAGATTAAGAAGAATATCCATCGCATTTGTTAAAATGTAACGAACGGCCCTCGTTTAAAGTCTTGTTGAACAAATTTTAATAGAAATTTTGTTCAATAAACCTTTTAAAAACCGAAAATATTTTTTCTGAATATTGGGCTTAGAATATTAACTTTATTTAAAAAGATAGTTGAATTTTGTATTAATAAATGGATTGTTTTGAACTTAAGCGAATACCCCCGGGGCTGCCAGGTCAGACCTGATCAAACATACGGGTTTTAAATTTAAAGCTTAAGCTTGGCTTAACTACTGTTACGGATATAAAATATGACAACTATATTATTGACTTGGAAACTGCAGACTTAAGTCCTTTTTATTTCATATCATCCACTCTGTTTAAGTTAAAGGAATGTTCATAAATATTACGAAGTATTTTCACTTTAAATACCAAATAAATGGCATGTTTCGTTAAACAAACAACAACTTAATAAGTCTTCTTAAATATTTTCCGTAATTCATTACAATTACTTTCATTAAACCATTTTACAGCCATAAAATAGTTGAAACTTTAAAGATAATCCTGTGACAGTGGTTCATTAAAATTTTTCAACAAAGAAATCTTTTTCAAATCCCTTAAAATTTCTTAACTTAAATTACAAAGAAAACTTTCGAAAAAGATTTATAAATACGTATAAAAAACACACAAAAAAGGGAGTGGTGAAAAAGACGGTAAACTTAATTTATGTAAATATTTTTTTTGTTTTTACACAAAATTCAAAATGAAGAACACAAAACTACTCGTATTGTTAGGGAAATGTGATGATGAATAAGAAGAACAAGACATCTTTGGAAAACTTGTTACAATTTTCAACACAACTGTTACACAACAATACAATGCACTCTATTCGAAAAATGTTTCTTCAAACATTTTTTTCTTGCTGTTGCCACCGCTGCTGCTGTTGCAAGACGGTGTTTTTCTGTCGTAAGGAATTACACAATATATTTTTACACGTTGTTGCTGTAATTGTTAAAGTTTTTGTTGTAACAAAACATACACTAACATATACAATCATACGAAGATAATTTTGATGAAAAAATAATTTTCTTCAGTCAAATAAAAAAGGAACAAACCAATTTCAGACTGGGGTGATGAGCAGCAGAAATCTTAAAAACATTTTCACAAATGCCAAACTTATTACACATACATACAGTGACAGACATACAAATCTACATTAACACACACATAAAAACACTCATTCATTCAGGCATATACTCATTCATTTATTTATATACAACTATATATACAAAAATATTATAGTTAAGTAGAGATTAAGATATTCAAACTGTTTCACGAGACGACATAAAACTACTTTCAAGAAACTACAAGAACGCCATGTCAAAACTTTGACGACATTAAAAGCGAACCAAAAACTAAATATAACTAACGAACTCTCTTTTTCGCTTGTAAAATGAAGAATTATAAGCGACATTTTCAAACACACACACACACACCACGTATATGAAAAACAGGTTTTACTAAAATAATATGTAAAAGAATAAAATCTTAAGAAACATTAAAACATGGGAAGGAATTCTGTTTGAAAAAAACTTTAAGCATTTACTTTCTCATGTAAAAAAAAATCAAACATAAAATCGTGTTTCATTTTGTTTCCTGAAAAGGTTCCCTAGAAAAACTCTAAAAAAAAATTTAATAAAAAAGTCAGGGCTGTGGAGTCGTTAAGAAAAAGTTATAACTCCGACTCCGACTCCTTTTGGTGAAATTTTTTAAGCACGACTCCGACTCCGACTCCGACTCCGACTCCGACTCCGACTCCTACTCCTACTCTAACCTAGCATTATTTAAGAGACCAGTTTTTTTTTTGACTTTAAACTCTTTTTTAATTTAGTACCTGTTAAATGGTTAAATATAGCAAGAAAATCATTCTGTAAAAATTTCAAATCGATATTTTAATTCTAACGTGCCGCGCATTGAGCTTTAACATACTAGTTACTAACATATGAGTAGGAAAGCTGCAAAATATTTTATTTGGATTTTGGAAAAAATGCAAAAAACATATAGTGCCCGATTAAATAGACCAAATGAGTTGAACCTTTTTTCAATTCTAAAGTGTTATGACATTCTTGACTTATAACTCAACAGTTGAGAAATTTAAACCAACTGAAATATAGAAAAATAATGGATTTAATTTTAGAACGAACGAGTTTTGTTACGAACTTTCGAAAGAAACGAGTTTTGCTTCAATCTGTATGGGATCATTGAATTTTAGTATATTTTAAAGGTTATATTAATTTATTAATATTATGCAAACAGTGCTAAAAAATGTAAAAATAGTTCTGTAGGGGAGAGATAAACTACACCAATTCACATCTTTTTCAAATAACGTTTTTTATACTGTTGGCATCAAGTGTACTTAGTGTTGTTTACCACAATATTAATAGAGGCAAAGGACAGTCCTTTTTTGCAAATTGTGAAGTGAGGTCTTTTGTTTTTAATATACATTTTATTTATTAAGTCAAATCATTCTCAGGAAAATTTTATAAAGTTTATTAAAACATGCATATGCGCCTTCAGATGCTAGTTCTACAATTTATATAACACATTTTGAAGAGAAATGTAACGTAAAAAAATGTTGTTAGCCTTCTATTATTTTTGGGAAATAGTACCCCTTATGTTGTTGGACTTGGTGCTGTTTGTCTCAAGGCATGGAACAGTACCATAGAAGGTAACGAACCTTTTAGGACGTAATTTTTTAAGTATATCATCGACATAAAAAAAATATGTTAGGATCATATAAAATATTCGTACAAATGCACATTTTTATAACATAAACATCATTTGCGATTATCAACATGTTTGCGCGGTCTGCTGTAAAGTTTTCAAAATGTGGCTTGATGTAGTTTATCTCCCACCTGCAGAGTTAAAAAAAATGTGAATTTTTAAACTGCTAAATTTAAATCTTTTTCTTCAGTGTACTCGCCATTGCATTTTTCCGTTCCTAATTCAATATTATTATTGTCCAAGACCGAAATTTGAAATTGCAAGTCTTTATTATCTCTCCAATTTTCCCTAAAGTGAGTAGATAAAAGTATTCTCAAATCATTTTTCCCACATTGATGGGAATTATATCTGGAACAATGTCATGTATTTTTCCGAGTTCCTTTTCCTTATTATAATTATAATAGAATAATATAATTCACCTTGAAGGTTGGAACTTAAAATGTAGTTCACTTAATGCTTTCACCACAGGAGCTACAGCTGATTTCAAGTCATATTCATGAACATGGCTACAAAAATATTTGTTAATATACGATAAATAAAAAACAACATCTTTACAAATTTAATTTTTAAATTCCTTAATTCGGCTCTATTTCATTAACGATATCTTGGCGAAACTCAAATAGTGAACCCGCTGGTTTTTGTTACAGAAATTTGAGGTCACATTAAAACATAGAAAAGGACATGCTTTGATACAATCTATATAACTATTCTTATAAATTGTCAAAATAAGATGTTATCTCAATTTTTTAATTTTTGAAACTCACCTACTCATATGAAAAGTATACTGGTCCTTATTTTCAGACTTCACAATTTCAAAAAGCAGACCCTCTTATGGCCAATTCCACTAATTTATCTAAATATCAATTTATGTTTAAAATTTGTTTTTTTTATGTCAAATAAAAATAAAATTATTAAAAAAATTATATTTAAATATGAATTGATATTTAAAAAGAATTGGAGAAATTGGTCATTAAAATTTTTTATTTTAAAAAATATTAGAAAAATTGTAATGCAAAAAAGTCGGAGTCGGAGTCGCTAGTTTTTGTGGGTACTTCGACTCCGACTCCGACTCCGGTACAAAAACCGCAACTCCGACTCCTCAACTCCGACTCCGACTCCGACTCCACAGCCCTGAAAAAAGTAAAAATAAATTATTTAAATTTATAGTATAGTACATATTTATTTATTTGACAAAGCTTATGTTTCTAATGGGTGATTTTTTAAGCGTAGTTTTTTTAAAAATCTAATAAAACACTCAAATTGGCATCATATATGCAAAATTTTTATTGGAATCGATAAATTGGTCTTTGCAATTTACTTTTTGAAAATAACTTCATGTAAATGTTGCCGCGGCTCCGGTTCAAATGGTCCATTCGTAAGGTCCAATTTTGCACCACGCCTGTATTCCAATAATAGCACGTGTTATGTTATACTCTAAGGCTTCAATCGTGTTTGGCTTGTCCACATAGACCAACGACTTTACATAATCCCACAAGAAATAGTCAAGAGGCGTCAAATCACATGATCTTGGCGGCCAACTCACAGGGCCATTTCGAGAGATAAACTGATCACCAAATTCATTCTTCAATATGTCCATTGTTTCACGAGCTGTGTGGCATGTGGCACCGTCTTGTTGAAACCACATATCAACCAAGTCCAACTCAGCCAATTGGGGCAAAAAAAGTGGCGTATCATTGCTCGATATCGTTCGCCGTTGACGGCTACGTTTCTTCCACGGTCGTTTTTGAAGAAAAATGGACCGATGACGCCACCAGCCCATAAACCACACCGTATCCATTTAACATAATTTTTCGATAAAACAGTGGATTTCCATCGAGCTGTTGTAAGGCCCATTTACCTAAAATTCGACGTGTTGGTAGCTCATTCGGCTTTAATTCTTGTACGAGCTGGATTTTATAGGCTTTCAAATGCCAATCGTCAAGTAAAATTTTCCACGTGGTTGAATAACACATGCCCAATACCTGAGAACGGCAACTAACTGACATTTCACTATCCTTATTAACACTGGTCGCTACGGCTCATCGGTACGCACTCTTTGAACGCGAGTCGGTGGTTTAATGTGCACCAAAGAAAATTTGTACGAAATTTGGTGATAATAGCACGAATTGTTGATTCACTAGGTCGATTGTGATGACCATAAAAAGTTCGTAACAAACGATGGACATTTCTCACAGAGCACGAATTTTGATAATAAATTTCAACGATTTGCAGTCGTTGCTCGTTTGTAAGTTTCGGATGAAATGTCAGAGCATACTGAACACTTTTCCCTTTTACAAATGCAGTTTGGACACAATTACCAACCAGTGCTGCCAGCCCGAAAAACTTAATTCATAAAAAATCAGCTTAGTAATATATTGCCTTAAATGGCGAATTTACGTACACGAGTGAAATCAAAATTGGATTGATTGCCATCAAGCGGTGTCGGTGTCACACTAACAATCACATTTTCACTAATACTAACATATCGCTTGATAAGTAATTTTGATAAGTGTAGGGTGCCCTTCAAATCTTTTTTTCATTAAGGGTTTTTTTTGTAAAGTCGTAAACTGTTTTTCTTTTTCTTCAAAATATTTTTTAGCAAAAAGCTTTGAGGACAGCAAAATTATATATAACGCATATATTTTATCTTAAAACATATTTTGCACATGGAGCTTATTTTCTTTAGACTTTCTTAAAAAAGCTTTTTTGCAAAACTTTTAAAATTGTTTAAAAAAAGGTTATTAGAAAAGCTTTTATGAAGAGGTTTTTTATTTCTTGTGTAATAAATTTCTATACGACTTTAATTTAAATTAAATTAATTGAATAACGGTGTTCGCATACCTGACTGGTTTTTTTTAATTGACTAAAAACCCTTCTAAAAAATAATGGTATAAAAAATCAGTTGAAAAAGCTTTGGTTTTAAAAAATTGGCTTTTGTAATAATGTTTTTATTTTCATAAACATATTTTTTGTCAAAAAATTTTAAATAAATTAATTGTTTTAAATTCAAAAAAATCTAAGTTTATTTTGTTTCAGAGATCATTCCCTCTTGTCTCATGCACCAACTCCAGCCTCCAAGACTGTACAGCAGATATGGAAACCAAAAAAAAAAAATGTGAAGAACCTACACAAATGAACCATGTACGCCATATTTTTGGAAAACATATTAAACAGCATTTGTAGGAAACAACAGTGAAAAATGAAAATAAAAAATAAATTTTAAATGAAATGTTTGAGACTTAAACAAGAACCCAAAAAAGAAGAAAAAAGGAAACGAAAAAAGCATCAAATCTGCTTTCCTAGTAAATACACCAAGATGTAAATGCGCCTTTGAGTGTGTGTATGTGTGTAAATGTATGTGAATTTGTAAATTTGTTCAAATCAAAAATTATGGGCAGAAAAGTTTGTCGCATACATGTTGTAATCCTGGCAGCAGGAATAACAAATTTACACAAAAGACGATTGTGGCTAAAAACTCAGCTCAAGTTTACAAACCAGCTTTCATACACACACACACTCTCACTTGCAATTCTAAATAATAAAACTGAACAAAAATAAAAAAAGACAACGTGGCTGATGTTACAGCAGCCTGCTATTCCAACTGCTGATTATACACATGCCAAGACAACAATACTATTATTTTTCTATTTCATTCTATTGGGCTCGACGACTCGAAATCTATTCTTTTCTCTTCTATTTTATTTTATTTTGTTCTATTCAATTCTATTTATTATAAAAGAATCATGGTAAAAGGCAAACATAAATTATAAATGGCTTCGGGCTTATAATAAAAAAAAAAACTTACATACAAACAGTCAAACACACATCCACACATTGTATAACATACATATTAACAAACAGCTTGCCACCTAAACAGACAGCTTTAAAGTAAAACAGAGAAATTCGTAGACAACATTGCCTGCCATATAGTCAGACACTCAAACTTATACATAATTTTCACAGTGGCAGGGAAAATTTAGTTTTTGTATGTAGTTATATGCTTTTCATATGTTTTTCAATAAAAAATATACAAACTATTCAGAAACTTAAAATAAAACGGTTTTTAAAAAGCTTTGTAAAAATTTTTCTTTACTATAATTTATCTTAATAAACACAAAACTTTTTAAAAAAGGGTTTAATAAGATATAAAACTTATAGAAATCTCTTTTTTCTATGAAAAGCTCCTTATGGCTTTTTCTTTAAAAAATTTTTTAAAGGTTTTTTTTTAAAGTTTTTTTTCTTACTTTTCTTACCCAGTAAAAACTTCGCTTACTTTTTCAAAATGAATAGCTTCTTTCACTAATTATTTAGTAGCTTTCTTCTATAGCTTCTTCTATAACAACTTCTATAACTAGTTTTTTCTGGATCTATGTGGGTAAAAAAATAATGACTTACATTTGAATGCGTTCGTTTTGGGACTTCCCTTGTAAAATTTATTAGTTCTTTCAGTAGAATTGTAAGTAGTGCTTTTATGTTTTTCTGATTATTCAACACATTATTTTGTAGGCGAAAATTTTACTGGGTATTAAAAGCTCTGCGAATGGTTTTTATTAAAAAATAAATATAAAAAAGGTTTTAAAAAAACTCTTTAAAAGGCTTTCTGTTAAGAACTTATTCAAGTTATCTCTATAAAAAGGTTATTGAAGCTTTTTCTTTAAATATCTTTTTTTAAAAGCTTTTTCTATAAAAAGTTATTTAAAATTTATGTATCGACACTTTTTTCTAAAAAATATCTATTAGACCTTTTCTTTATAAGGCTCTCTAAAGCTTTTTGTATAAAAAAGGGTGTCTGTTAATAACGTATGAAAGCTTTCTCCATAAAAAAAGTTTTGAAGCTTTTTCTTTAAATATCTTTTTTTAAAAGCTTTTTCTATAAAAAGTTATTCAAAATTTTCTATTT
Source organism: Pollenia griseotomentosa (assembly GCA_963931875.1). Lineage (NCBI taxonomy): Eukaryota > Metazoa > Arthropoda > Insecta > Diptera > Polleniidae > Pollenia > Pollenia griseotomentosa. The sequence goes on from OZ007564.1 coordinate 15,599,393, forward strand.
TAAAAAAAACTCTTCAAAATGCTTTTTTTAAGAACCTTTTAACGATTTTTTCTATCAAAAGGTTTTTGAAGCCTTTTTTTATATATATTTATTTTTTAAAAGCATGTTTTTTTTAAACCATTTACATTTATATTTTGACAGATATCGTCAAAATTTAAAAATATTTATTTTAAAAAAATATTTTAGAAAGCTTTATTTATTAAGAGCTTTTTTTGAAAACGGAAACTCAAAAAAAAATCTTTAAATACTAAAAAAATGTTAATTAGTTGTTTTTTACAAAAAAAAAACTATTTTATTGAATGTATAATTGCTTAAAAAATTTTGTACAAGGCAAAAGCTATTTTGTTTAAATACTTTTTGAAAAGACTTACTGTCTGCTTAATATGGAACACTTTTTTAAATCTGAGTCATTTGCTATGCGAAAGTTTACGTTCGAAGTTTTTAAACTGGCGGTATGCTTTTTGCTATAAAAAAATATTTTTTAATTTTAAAAAATTTGGCGTAAAAGGCTTTTAAAGAACTTTCTTCTAAGTTTTCTATCCAAAGTTTTGTAGAGTTTTTTAGTTAAAATATTTTAAAGTTAATTCATTATTAAAAAAAAACTTTTTCATTGAAAAGATAATTGTTAAAAAAAATTGTATACAAGGCAAAGGCTTTCCAAACGCGTTTTTATTTAAATAATTTTATTCTACTTATTAGTTTTACCAAAAAAAAATCAAAATGCTTTCTAAATAAAAAGTTCTTATTTAATGAAATGCTTCATAAGCCTTTTTTAAAAAAAGCTTATTTGAAAAATTTTAGAGAAAAAATATTTTTTGAAAAAATTTTTTGAAATTTTTTTTTTTAATTCATTTGTTTTTGCTTTCAAAGTTATTTTTGGCGTTGCGTTGCATTTTACACAATTAGAGCCTTAGAAACCAATTTATTCATCAAAGATTTTTAAGAACAAAAATATGACTTTTATATCAATAAGCAAAAATATGATTTTTATATCAATGAGCTGAACTATTTCTGAAATTCTGAAATTCCGAAATAAGTCTCTGGTCTGTTTAAGCGCTTCTAAAGATTTTAATTAAAATCTTAACAAAAACTCCTATCATATTCTTCAGTTTGTAAGCAATTTTGTTCTCTACTGCTTACAAATTGTTTATAAAAGGTTTCTCCAACAGTCAAACATTTGAACAAAATTTTTTCATTTATTATAGTTTAAATTTTTACAGGTTCCTTTTTTCAAACACCAACATTTATTTTAAATCTTTTTTTTTTCAACTTTATTCTTGGTTTCTGCTTACAGAAAGTTTCGATAGCTTGGAAACGCAAAAATGAAATAAAAAAGGTATACAAAACTTTTAGACCCAACAGTTGTTGCAGCATTTGATATCAATGAAAGTGGTAAAGAATGTTGACATTTTTCTTTTATTTTTCTCCATCCGACTTGTGCCTGTTCTTTAGTTGCTTCCACATTTAACCACATCTAAACACACATGCTCCTACGCAGACTAACAGACAGAAACTGTCCCAGCGGGAAAAAGAAGGAGTAGGAAGGCCTTCTAGAAGGCCTCTGTACCCCTTCTTTTGGATGTACAAGGCCTTCTTGCTCCATTCCATACTCATATCTTTTTTACACACGTTGTCATTGCGGAGAAGGCCTTCCGCTCTCGCTTCTTCAGCAGGTACATAAGAAGGGTAACGGGACCAAAAAAAAAATGGATTTTGCTTGTACAAAAAAACAATACAAAAAAGTTAGTAAGTGTGGAAGGTGTATCTTATCTTTTATACGAAAGAGCCGAGGCCTTCTATGAGGTCTTCTTTAGCAGTTAGATAAGAATAGTAATTGAATCAAAAAATCTTTTAAGGAGGCCTTTAAAAAGGCCTGAAGTAAGAAGGTCTTCTGAGTTTTCCCGCTGGGGTGGTACAATATGGGTGATGATGTGTGTGTGTGTGTGTGTGTGTGTGTTCAAAGGGATCCAGGAAATTTGTATAGATTTTCTTATGCAAACATACATATATGTTTGCAAATGTTTGCGTAGTGTGCAATAATCTAAACAGCAATTAAAAGTTACGATAATAATGATAATGATAATTAAAAAAGCAATAATCGATTTATTTCTTTTTTAAAGTTTTTAAATGTGAAAATAATTTAATAAAAATTTAATTTAATAAACTTTAGCCTGATTAAAATATCAAAAGAAAGGAAAAACCTATTATGAAATTAAAAATATTTTAGTAACTTTTAAATTTTAATATTTTGGCTTATAAAGATGCCTCTAGAAACTCTTGCTCAAACATGCACTAATTCCAGACTATGTTAAAAACATAATGAGAGGATAAAGTTGCAGTTTTTTTTATAATTTGTCGAACCGAATAATATAAGTTGTCAAAGACGATGGAGAACATTCCCGCCAACATTCAGCCATACTTTTATTTTATTATCATCGAAACAATATTTATGCCTACTGCAAGTATATTTTTGATTATCTAGTAAACTAAGCAGTGTTTTTAAAACATGATTGATTGCAGTACACTGAAAAGAAATACCAAATCGTCCATATTTAAATCAAGCCAAAGCGGTATCAATATTGCGGTAGGTACGATTATCCTTTAATAAAGTATTTAAAATCCTTAATATAATCTGAAAACGGGATTGACTGCAGTAAAAAAGAGATAAGAAATTTCAAACTTTCCTTGATTCAAGGCTTTTTAATTTAGCTAAGTCCCGAATTCGTACTTCAAATATCCCAAAAATCAGATTGATTCTATACTAAACTAAGCACTTACCCCTAGAGAACTAGAGATAGAGAGAATATTTACTTTTACCCGCCACACACCGTCTGTTTCACTTTGGTTGTTTCTACCCTTCGTTAACAGACCGATATGGTTTCGTAATCATTCTATACTTTGAAAATTTTATTTATTTAACTAAATCATTTAAACAAATAGAGTTTGGGAATTTTTGCTTCTTATTTTACTTTTTAAACCATAAAATAATGTTTGTTTTTCTTTTTGTTGTGTTGTTTCTACGCAAAATAATCAATTCTTTTTTTGTTTGTATTGTTGTTGTTGTTGCTACAACAAACTTTTACAAACACACACGTATGCACGCATTTTCGAAAGTTATCCCATTTTGTGTTATTGGCAGTGTTCGAAAAAACCCAGAACATTATTTAGCGTTCGGCTCGCACACCCAGAAGCGATATCTATTTTTTTAGTGTTTGTGTAGACGAACACAGCCTTAAATACCGTTCGTAACTATTTTCAAGAAAGAGCCGAACTTTAAATAGTGTTCGGTTCTTCGTTAAAAAACAGAACAATTGTAGTGATACTGTAGACAAACGTTATATTTTTATGTTCTATAATGTTTATTTTTTACATTGATAAAGAAATGAACAAACAAAAAATTTTTAGCAACGACCGCAGCACGAACCGCATGTGTGTGTATTGTGTTTATATTTTGTTTCTGTTAAATTATTTTACTGGCTTTTTGTTTTTTTATGTGTATTTTGTTTTTGTAAAAAATGTTTGGTTTTTTCCCCTGCCAAAAGGAAGCTACGCATAACAGAAGCGAACGAACATTAATGAGCCGAACCGAACACAATAAAGTTTGTGGATTTTAAAAAACCGAACGGAATTAAATGTTCCCATCTTTTTGTTGAGTTGAATAAGAACAGTACTATTTTTGTGTTCGAAAGATGACAAACAGGGAAACGTTTTTTTTTTTAATGATTTTCTACACAAACACTATAAGCTTTTGTGTTTTCCACAAATCTACCGACCCAAACATTAAGGAGCGATATTTAGTGTCTATTTTCAAACACTGGTTATTAGTACTTAAATTTTTAAGTACGGCTTGTACACACAGAAAAAAAATCAAGATAAAATCGTCGAAAACAAGGTTGATTTTACCGTTTTGGGTGGTGATTTTGCTTCATTTCAGTTCAGTTAATTTAACATGATTTTACAATAACTTGCGAACAACATTTTTTTCGTTTAAAATAACTATAATTCATGTTAATTTAACATTGTAGTAAAGTTAGAGCAAAATGTCATTTATATTGAAACAACAATCCGAATAACGTTAAATGAAAGTTATTTCAAGTTGAAACAACGTGAATTTCATGTAGAATCAAATTGGTTTGAGTATGATATAACAGTCAAAAGAAGCTTCAGCGACAACATTTATTTAAGAATAATTTAAAACACTTACCCCTGTAATACATGTTTCACTTATTTTTATCCACCTTTGTTAACAGAAGCATCAGCAGAATGGCCCGATATGGTTTTCGCCATCATTCTACTTTCAAAACTTGATGTTGTATTTAACTAAATAGTTTTAACTAAGAGAATACGGAAAATTCTTTTTATAACATATTTTAAAAATGAAAATAGAAAAATGGTGTTGTTTTTTTCTATACAAAACAAGTAAAACAGGTTTTTATTGTTTCAATATTGAACAATTTTATTTTAAAATTTTTCATTTAATATCAAAAAGTAATTTCAATTTTTGGGAATACAAAATTTTAATTTCAAAAGATTTTGTTATTCGTGCTTAATTCCCAGTTTTTATTATTGATAAAAACACTTGAAATTTATTGTTGATGTGATAAGCTATTCCTCTGCGCATTTCACTGGTTGCTTAGGCCATTCCCAGTAGTATGGAATGTAAGATGAGATAAACCCACTGTTTATTGTTGATGTGTTTTGTTTAAACTTTGATATTGTTACAAGTAGAGCTGTTGCTTATGATTCTTATACGCTTAACAGTTTTATTTGGTTTAATATCTTTAGTTTTTCCAAAATGTTTATGGATGAAGTTTCCTGATGATCTGGCCTAAGCAACCAGTGAAATGCGCATAGGAATAGCTTATCCCATCAACAATAAATTTCAAGTGTTTTTATCAATAATAAAAACTGGGAATTAAGCACGAATAACAAAATTTTTCATTTAAAATAAACATGAGACCAAGATAATCTTTAATAGAGTCAATACATAAAAACAGGTTTTTATGGATTCAATATTGAACAATGTTATTTTAACAGTGAATAATATTGATTAAACGTGATTTAAGGTTATTTTAATATTTTTCATTTAAAATTAATGTTATTTTAACATTGGTATTTTTTGTATGTGTACTAAAAGTAAGTAGACAAGACTTAAATTAAGTACGAGTTTTTTTGAGTAGTGATAAATGATTGAGGTACTCTTCAAGTTGTTAAGATTTCAACATATTTTTGTTGTTGTTATCATATCGGAACATATTTCACTTTAAGATGTACATATGTTGGTTACGAATAGAAAGAAAGAAAAAAAAAGTGGATCTTTTAAGGGAAATTTTTATAGAGATCTTCAGAAATTTTTTGTAAGCAAAAAAATATTCAATTCAAAAAGTAACTGGTATACTCTAAGCAAGAAATAAAACAAAAACAATTTTTGTTTTTTAATGAATAAATAAAGCTCAGAAAATAACTTTTGTTTTCTAAGCTTAAATTAAACTTTAGAAATAATAATAAATAAAAAGTAATTTTTAAAACAAAATTTATAAACATTACAATCCCTGTACTAATACATGTCAAAAATTCAAGTATGTAAAAGTGCGATAGTGTGAATGCAATGTGCTATGAAAATGACAAGCTTACGAAAAAAATTTAACATCCAATACGACATTACCGTTTTTTTTCAATTTCTCTCAACTTTTTACCAAAAGCATGTTTATGTGGGATAGTGTGAATACAAAATGTAATATTAAATTCGATTTTTTGGCAGTCGCAACAAAACTCATTAGATTTCTACCTCAGAAAGTATTATGGAATACGTAAGACTTGTGTTATAGTGTAAACTAGCCTTAAAGATGACTTGTACTTTGAATTACTACCACTTTGAATTACTGCAGCCAATATTTCGAAAAATAACAATTTTAATTTAGCTTCACTCCGACTTTATTATATTAAAAAAATTTAAATGAATTAGGGTTTAAAAACTGCAGTCGAAACCAAAAACTGTCACACAAAAAACCAAAATGTGTGTACAACTTTTCGCTATTTGAGTTGGTTTGACAGCGACTGCTTACAATTAATAAATCAAAAGTAAAAGCAACAGTCTTTGTTTTGGCCAATGACAAATGAAGAAGTGGAAGAAATGGAATCTGTTCTACTTTGACTGCAGGTTTTTAAACGCTGAATTAAATAGTATTTCAAACCGCACCTTTATCGAGTTTTAAAATTAACAATTGCAAATTAATATATTTTAATGTTTTATAATGTTTCTTTTTTACGTTGATAAAAGAAAAAACAAACAAAAAATTTTAGCAACGACCGCGCCACGAACAGCTTGTGTGTGTATTGTGTATGTGTTTTGTTAGTGTAAAATTATTTTGCTGGCTTTTTGTTTTTATTTTTTCGAATGTGTCAAAAGGGACGAACATTAATGAGCCGAACCGAACACAATAAAGTTTGTGGATTTAAAAAAACCGAACTGAATTTAATATTCCCATCTTTTTGTTGACTTGAATAAGAACAGTACTATTTTTGTGTTGAGTTTGATAAAAAACCGTATTATTTTTGTGTTCGAAAGATGACTAACACTATAAGCGTTTGTGTTTTCCAAATATCTAACGAACCGAACACTAAGAAACGATAATAAGTGTTTATTTTCGAACACTGCTTGAAACCCTTGAATTTTACTTTAAACCTCGTATTTTTTCGATATTAAAACAATCACTAACTTTCTCTCCCCACTGAATGTCAACAGAATTTCCCAAGTCAATCGATATTGCAAACTTTATTTGCCACAAATGGTCTATTAGTTATTTTAACAAACTCACATGCAGTTATAAATATTCCCCAGAGCTGTGTTTTCTGTTGTGTCTGCTTTCCTGCTCTGTTGCTAGCATGTCGTGTGCTTTTCTTTCTCTGATTCTCCTCTCGAACTCTCCTCAGCTGGGCTGTCTGTTTGTCTTTCTTGCCACATTTCTTATGTTTAATGAGTTATGTCAAACTTAAAAAAGAAATGTTTATTGCTTTATTCATTCCTTAAGTTGTTATGGTTGGTTTTTTGTTTTCATTTTTTTGTTATTTAGGATTCTTGCAGCTCATATTTTGTACAAGCGAATGTGGGATTATTGTTGTTGCAACTAGCATTTAGAGGCATCGTAGTTGTGGCAGGCAGTATGAAATTGAAGTGTAGTCGTAGTTTTGTTTAGTTCTCTGTGGTCTTTGTCTTAGAAATGGTAACAACATGGCAAGCAACAAAAAACCATTATTATTATTTTGTGTCATGTCATTATTATTTGCTAGTTTCCACTCTCATTCCCCGACTGCGAACCTTGCTGTTCCCTTAAACATAAATATAGATAACGTTTCAACGTTGTAATATCATTGTGGTAACAATTGTGTACAATAACATCAACAACAAAAATAACGACTGCAGCAGCAGAAAAAAAATCTTCGTTTATTATTTTGTGCCAAGTCATTTAAGAAGATTTAGTTGTTCTCTCAACACTGCCACACTGCCTTGCCCCCTTTCCCCTTCATAAGCGACAAGATATCAGCAAAACCTAAAGGACTCACAACTCAAGTCGTTGATGTGGCATAAGTTTTTACAGCTTTTAAGCTTTCATTTTAGTTTTTTGTTGCCCGAATATCCCCTTCTCAAAATTCAATATTTATTTAAGGTGTTTATTTTAGATGGTGAAGAAAGAGAAAAAATAGTTTAAAGGAGAAAAACTAAAGAAATAATCCTTAAGAAGTAAGAATACGTGTGTGTGTGTGGATGTTGCAAATTTAATTTAAGCTTCATGACTGTGTAACTAAAGTAAGTGTATTTTTCATTTTTTGCCATATTTTCATTACAAGTGTATTATATGAGTGACTACAAACAAATGTGATTGGATTCATTTATACGTTTTGCTAAATAAATTTGTCATGTTCTTAATTATTGGAATCAAATCGAAAATAGAGCTGATATTTATTTTGCCACAATCAACAACAATTTAACAAAAACATATTTACAGAATACAATGAAATGAATTGAAATACATTTGAAGAACAAATCCTCAAAAAAATTTAATATTTGTTGATGAAAGCGTAGCAATCGAGAGGTACGCCAATGGGGATACCAGGGTATGATAAATAATGGGTTTACCAGATAGCAGATGAGCTTGCCAAACGAGAGGGTCGTCTCAATGTCTTTCTAATGGCTCACTGTAAGTCACTCATTAAGCGCAAGTCTTATACACTTGCAAGTTTGGGGCGGACTCCGCGAATACACCTGCTTCGTATCCAGAGCATTGTGGCCTGGCTATGATGAATACAAATCCGGGTCTCATCTTAGGTTCAATAAGGACCAGATTAGAACAGTGTTCACGGTGATGAGTTGGAGAAGGGGCTTGGAATTCAATTGCTACTGCAGAAGTTTCTTTCTCAGTGTCCTAGAATTCAGGACCAGTAATCAAAAATAAGCAGAACACTATTTAGTATACAGTACACCATCCAAAAAGGGTAACTATTTTTTTTAAGTGTTGGTGTATAAGTACACAACACAATCCAAAAAGGGTCTCTTTTATTATAAAACAGAACAATTGTAATTATTCTGTACACACAGAAAAAAATATCAATGTAAAATTAACATGGAAAAATGTTGATTGAGAATCATAATAAATTTCCGCAAAAGTATGCCTTTTAATTAAATTTATCATTATTTCATATTAATTTTGAATAAAATAACCTTAAATCACGTTTATTTAATATTATTCACTGTTAAAATAGTAAAAAAAAAATATTAAAATATAAATAAATATGGATTCAATATTAAATCCATAAAAACCTGTTTTATATTAAAATCAAAAGTTTATCTTGTTAAATTAGCATGCAGACATACTTAAGTATGTAAATTTTTTTATTTTCATTTTTAAAATATGTTATAATTCCCGTATTCTTTTAATTAAAATTATTTAGTTAAATAGTGCATCAAGTTTTGAAAGTAGAATGATGACGAAAACCATATCGGGCCATTCTGCTGATGCTTCTGTTAACAAAGGAGAATACAAAATAAGTGAAACATGTGTTACAGGGGTAAGTGTTTTGAATTATTCTTAAATAAATGCATATGTTGTCTCTGAAGCTTCTTCACACTCTTATAACACACTCCAACCAATTTGATTCTACATGAAATTCACGTTGTTTCAACTTGAAATAACTTTCATTCAACGTGATTCGGATTGGTATTTCAATATAAATTACATTTTGCTCTAACTTTACTGCAATGTTAAATTAACATGAATTATAGTTATTTTAAACGAAAAAAATGTTGTTCGCAAGTTATTGTAAAATCAGGTTGAATTAACATGAAAAACGTGAAAAGCAAAATCACCACCGAAAAATTTTAAATCAACCATGTTTTCTACGTTTTTAACTTGTTTTTTTTCTGTGTGTAGATATAGATTTTAATGTTCTTTAGTGTTCTTTTACATTAAAGAAGGAATGAGTTAACAAAATAATTTAGCAACGCCTCTCACTAGTATTGTTGTTGTTGCTTCCCTGCAGACAAAGTAATTAGTATTTGTCTAGATATATACTGGTTAGTTTTGATTCTAGACTAGTTGCACTTTTGATTTTTATCATAAATCAAACTATCGTATTTAACCTTGGGTTGTCATAGGAGGCCAACTAGTTCATTTTTATGCATTTATATAATAGTTTAAAATTAGTTGCTTTTTTTGCAGTATAAAAACTAACAAAAGTAAAAATAAATTTGACATTTATATTTATTTTAGAATAATTCGAAGCACTTACCCCTGAGATGAGAGAGAGAGAGAAAATATTTTATTATTTATTACACAATAAGTTTAAATTTTGTTGAATTCCCCTTTATTGACAGAATTATAAGAAACTAGCAGAACGCCCCGATATGATTTTGTCATCATTCTGCATTGAAGAATTGGATGTATTTAACTAAATTATTATTACAAAAAGAATATGGGAATTGTCCTTCTCCTTATTTATTTGTTAAGCACGAAAATAATTTGTCAACTCTATAACCAACCAAAAATGTACGTCTTTCTTTTTGTGGTGTTGTTTTTGTGTCTACAATAGACAAGTAAATTGTTTTTTTTAATATACTTTTGTAGAGTAGTGGTTGTTGCTGCAACGAACAAGTATTAAATCGTTTTTTTATCAACTTTTGTACTTTTCTTGTTTTTTCAACAACAAACGGCGTCACGTATAAAGCAGCGAACACGTAATTTCATAATTTTTCGACGCCTAACAACTAGTAATAAACTAGTCCAAATCTTACTAGTAACGATCTTACCTGCAGGGCTGGTAATTGCACGAATAGCCTGTGTGTGTTTTGTGTACATGTTGTTGTTTTTGTAAAAATTTTTTGTTGGCTGTTCGTTTTATTATTTTTTTTAAAAACACACAACTAGTAATAAACTAGTCCAAATCTTACTAGTAACGATCTTACCTGCAGGGCTGGTAATTTGCACGGATAGCCTGTGTGTGTTTTGTGTACATGTATTTTGTTTTTGTACAAAATTTTTTGTTGTAGTTATCAGCCAAAAGGGCGCTGAGCACAACTGAAACGAATGAACATTAATGTGCTAAACCGAACACAACGAAGTTTGTATTAAATTTAACCGAAAAGCCGGACGCAATGAAATGTTTTCATGTTGATTGTAATAAGTACAGTATTTTTATTGAACACATACATATCAGCTTCTTGCGTTTAATGTGACTTTTTTTTTAAACCTCAGTTTAAAAAAATTACTTTTTTAAGAATCAACTTTTATGCAAAAAGAAACTTTTTGCGATTAAGACCAATTTTGTGCATATGGTTACTTTTTGCAAAAGAAGTCAGTTTTTGCATATAAAAGTCAGTTTTTGTGTAAATAGTGTAACTTTGCGTTTAAAAGTCAGTTTTTCTGTAGAAAAGTTACTCTTTGTGTAACTAGTAAGGTTTTTCTTTTCTCGTACTTTTTTTGAATCTCAGGATAGCGGGAAATAAAAATCATATTCCCGTAATCACGGGATTCCCGCCTAAAATTTATTATTTATAAAACTTTAATTTATTTTTTACGTAAATCTTGACTTTTTTGTGTTAAAGTTAGAGGGGGTCAAAATTTGACATTTTGGCCATACAGGTGTTCTTTCTTATCCATGTAACTTATTACCTATTGGTGTTAGCAAAATTTGTCCCAAGTAGCTTCGATAGCTATTTGATCAATCTTTTGAAAAAAAATTATTGTTCTTTTAAAAATTTTCTTAAATTTTTTTTTTAAACTTTTAAATTTAAAACTTTTTTTTATTTTTTTTAGCGGGACTGTTTTTATTTTTTTTTTTTTTTCTTTAAAGAAAGCTTATGTCTTTTCCTTTAAGGTAGTTTTAGTCGCTTTTTGAGATGCGAGTGGTTTATTTCTTACTCTAGACCAGGGTTTTTCTATTTTTAGCTTCTTTCTCATCTATGTAACTTATTACCTTTTGGTATTAGCAAAAATTATCCGAAGTAGCTTCGATAGCTAGCTATTTGATCAATATTTAAAAAAAATCCTTTTTTATTTTTTTAAAAAAAATTTTTTAATTTTTTTAAATTTAAAACTTTTTTTTATTTTTTTTTTTTTATCCACTATTGTGGTGTGGGTATAAAATTTGTGCTGATGTGTGTAACGCCTTTAAATATTGGTCCTAGACACAACTTAAAGTATACCGATCGACTCAGAATCACTTTGTGAGTCGAACTAACGAAGTCCGTCCGACTGGCTGGCTGTCCATGTAACCTTGTGCGCAATTTTGCAGATAATTTGAAAAAATTTGGAACATAGGTTCTTATTGGCACAAGGACCAAGCCTATTGAAAATGAGCCAAATCGTAGGACCACGAGGGAAGATAGGGGAAATTTCTTCCTTTCAGAAACTATCAAACCGATTTTAATGAAATTTAAAACATAGATAGAACCGTATCTATATGGACACAAAATATATGCGTTTTTTTAAAAAATGGGACCACAAGGGGAGATTGGGGGCAATTTCTGCCTCTCACAAACTTTCAAACCGATTTTAATGAAGTTAATAAACATAGATAAGTCCATATTTATATGGACACATAAGCATGATGTGTTTTAAATACTGTGGTGTAGGGTATCATACTTGTTTTTTTTTTTGCTCAGAAGAAAACTTATGTCTTTTCAAAAGATTGATCATATAGCTATCGAAGCTACTTGGGACAAATTTTGCTAGCATCGATTAAAAATTGGGTCACTTGACATGAAATCCCCCATATATAAATAATATTTTTATATAATTTATTTACTTTATAGTTTTTCAACGATATTAATAAAACAATAAATATGGCACTTTTTTACTTTAAAGTTTTAAGCATTTGTAACTTATAGACCTATTTAAAATTTAAACTAACTGCCTGTTTTTAGAAAATAAAAACAAAATACATATGAGAAATTATATTAAGGCAACTATAAAATACAAAAAAAATTTTTTTTTCTTTGTTTTCAATATAATTTCTCACTTGAAATATAATTTTCTTAAAGCCGGCAGTGAATTAACTTTATTACAAAATACTATTTCCAGTAATAGTTTATTATTATACTCTTATGTGTGACTAATAAAAGTATGTAAATAGGTTTTGTACAAATACTTATTTACAAGCAAATTGTATATAAATTGCAATATTAACTACAAAATATACAGTCGTTAATAGCAAAACTATAATACTTCTTAAACTGACGTATGTTGTATTCCGGTATGTATGGATTTCATTATTGTAACAAGTCAACTAAATGTTTCATTATGATGTCTTGGGTTGTTAATTTTGTAGTTTTATTTTTATTCCTTTCATAAGATTACTAAAAGATTATATAAAGTAAAGAATATTACTTCGAATTGTCAAAATGTTTGCTACTCTATTATGCAGTGTAGAGTAGAGTCTAGGAAAATCTAGTCGGTCAAAGCAGAATCAAGTAGAGTTACTTAATTAAGCAAAGAAGGGTAGAGTAGAGTAGGGTAAAGTAGATAAGAGAAGTGTAGTGAAGAGTAGTGTAGAATAGTGAAGAGTAGTGTAGAGTAGTGTAGAGCAGTGTAGAGTAGTGTAGAGCAGTGTAGAGTAGTGTAGAGTAGTTAACAGTAAAATACAGTAGTGTAGTTGTGTAGATTATAGCAGAGTAGAGTGCAGTTGAGAACAGTAGAGTAGAGTTTTGCACAGGAGAGTAGTATAGAGTAGAATAAAGTGGAGTATATCAAAGTAGAGTATAGTAGAATAGTGTAGTGTACAGCTATTTCAAAATACAGTCTACTGCAATTTTAAAGAATAGCATAAAATTAACATACTTATGGCAATTTTCTCAATGTATCGACAAACTGTCTGTTACTTAATGTCAACATAAATTTATTATACCGATAAACTGCCCGTTAATGATTTTGGGTTTCTCAATATACCGACAAAAAACATTGGTTTGAGTTGGCAACACCACTCAAATACATGTAAAAGTTGGGAGTCAGCTGATTGAATTTATATGCACGGCAAATAAAAGGAAAACAAATAATTGGCAGATGAGTGCCGGTTAGCATTGCGACAAATAGAAGCAAATGAGACATTGAGAAAACCAAATTTCTTTATTGTATAGTTTTTCGTTGGGAAAAAAGAAAATCGCCTAATGAGAAAATGGCCATTAAACTTTACTTTAACTTGTCAAATGTTACTTTAAATGTATGTCCACTATAAGGTGGACTTTAAAACCTGATAGAGTTTGAATTTGCCTTAAAAACCTAAGCCTAATAAAACACTTATATAGTTCCACTTAAATTCGTTATAGATCTTATTAAAATTTCATCAAATAAATTCTGTTTATTTCATTCTTAAAGTTCCTTTTTTGCGTTTTGTTTAACATTTTATAGAGTTTTGTTAGCTTAGCAAGTGAGACATTCATTCTCATTCGTTCGTTCGCTTATTCATTTCATGCAACTACTGTTGATGAATCTTCAACATCACGTACGGCGAGATGTAGTAGCGAAAAAAAATAAAGCTACTGAAACGTGTTGCCATTGCAGTTATAACAAAAAAAAAAAACTTAAAAAAGAGAAAATAAAGAAACTAAGAGTTTCATTTCAAGGAAAGGGCAAATAAAAGTGTAACTTTAGCTAGAAGGTAGACAAACAAAATTTATAAGGGGCTATAGAAACCTTTTGGAAAGCATAAGTAAAAATATACAAGTAAATGTGTTAGTGTAGCCGAAATGTATGCAATGAAACTTATGAATACGCTACTCACACTTAATAGACATTATATAAACCAGTATGAGTGTGTGTGTGTGTTTTCTTCTTTCCTTGAGTAACTATGAATATCTTGGGCAAACGACAAGACAAAATGTCATTTATCATTTTTGGGATCATGAGTGTTTTATTGCAATTAATCATTACACACACCGTTGAAACTCAATCTTAAACACATACATACATATAACAACTTGCTTACACACGAACACACACATTCCCTCAAACAAATTCTCCTGCAAGACAAGAAAAATGTAGAAGAACAAGAACTTTGGTATGAGATAAAGTATCAAGGTATGAATTATTTTTGCTTGCATAAGACACTTGTAGTATCATTTGTAGAATTAAGATATTTCCTATACGTACGAGTAGAGATGAATGTTTTTAGATTGTTGAATAAATGTAGTACTAAAGAAATCTATAACAAAGATTGTAGATTGTTTTAGGGGTAAATTGCCTTGATAACTCATCAAGGTGTCAGTAGTATAAATTGGCGTTTGTATAAGTGTGTGTGTGTGTGTGAATTTTTTGTATCTTTATCATTAGTGTAGTGTTCGAGCAATGTCAGCAAAACTATTTATAGCTTTGGCGTGTTCTCGTCAAACAATGATGTTGTAGTTTCAAATGAAACAAGTTAAATTTAGTGATTTATATTTTTATGCGCTGGGTTTGTTTTAAATGCACTATGGGTCTTGCAAAAAACTACACATTTATAAAACGACATGTATTTAGCAGTGCGCTTGTCAAAATTCCCGCAGCAAAATGCAGAGATGTCGTGTTAAAGCAAGCTAAATTTGCTTTTGTAAACGTCAGCTTAAATTTTCAGTGTAAAATTTTTCAATTAGAGCGTATTGAATTTTGATCTGATAAATTATCTGGTATATAAAATAAAATATTTTTATGAACTTTTAACACAGGATTGTTTTAACAATTTGTTGGTTTTCAATTTCACGTGATTTCGATTTCCAGAACATGGCCTTATTTTTTTAAAAAAAAGCCACATATGCTTTGATGTACGCTCTTGATGTACAAATAATATAGAAAACAAAACTTTCCCTAGCTTTTTTTTGCGATTCGATAGCATTTGGGTAGTTGTATGTTTAGTGCAAAAGATGAATTTCATCGAGTTTAAGTTTTCATAATAATAGTTTTTAACATGTGGTCACGAACGTACGCAAAATAGAAGTCAACTTTGGCTGGCAGCAGTTAAATGTAAAAATCTGCGTAATGGAACGGAATATTCAAAAGTGATTAATTTATTTTAAAAGTGTATTAATGTAGGTCTCCATGCAGTATTTACCAAAAAAATATCTCTTTTGGTTTTTGTTTAATTGGCTTAAGTACCGGTCGCGAACGTACGTCCATATGTTTTTTTATTATTATCACCATGCAGTTTCCCATTAATGTCTTCAAATTTCCTTGACAAACAACTAAATACTCAATTTACAATTGATTGTAATTAAAAGATTATGAAGAAAGAGTGTAAGCATAACATATTTTTGCATGTAAAATAAGCATATAAAAATGTGTTTAGAAGTAGAAAATATAGGAAAATATAAAATTTTCCAGTTTCCAGTAAAATTTCCTCAAGTAAAACAGCTGAGACATGCTACGAAACCATTCTTTTATAACAACATAGACTTTTTTTATAATAATAAACAATTAAAGACGATGATTATCAACATTTTATTTTTTCATCCTGGTAGACCATTCTGGGGAAATGCCCATATTTAATTAACTGAAATACAATTAAAAGTGAGTAGAAATACAAACAGTATATAATTTTCTGTTGTCGACGATTTTAAAACTAATATAAGCGTGACTTTAAGACAATTTTATTTCAAGTTATTTAGCGATTAAATTTGGATAACCCCTTCCAAGTTATGATTAAATCTGTGGAACAGCCTTTTCAAAAATCCCAAATTTAAAAAAAAAAACTAAATTTATAAAAAATGTATTAAAAGAATTTTATATTTCGACCGTTAGGAGACCATAACACATAAAAAAAAATAAGTAGTCATCAAAGACGAAGACAAAGTGTAATATGCCGTCAAAAAATATCAAAACTTTTTAATTTCTATGAGTAAAAAAAAACGTTTGCACGCACTCAACTAGGTAATTGATGTACTTCTTTGATCGTGTCCAGGGCCTTTAACACAAAAACTGACTTTTTAAACGAAAATGAGCAGTTTACCCAAAATATGTATCACAGTTAATGCAAATACTGACTTTTTGCGGAAAAATTCGAGCTTTACGAAAAAAGTCAGTATTCTTAGAAAAAAGTCAAGGTAAGTTTTTGGCCCATTGTGCTTATATTACAACACTTATAAGTGATACCATTCTGTATTTTGTAGGGCGTGAGTGTGTGCGCGTCTGTACAGTGATGCATATGTTTGTTTGTTTGTTGTCTCCCTTCGAGCAGCAACTATAAATGTAGAGAAATTGCCAACTCATAAACTTCAAGTTTATCACAATTAAATGATTTTAAGCATCTGCACGTGATAAAAGTTTATCTTAATCGCCGACTTGTACCAAACATTATTATTCACTCACATACACACACACACACAAATCACTTTTCGCGCCAAGTAAGTGTTGGTTCATTTATCAGTATAGACCCTGCAAACAATTTCCATCGCCGAATCATCGCCCGCGAATCGCCGGCAAGTTGTCTAACATCGCCGCGATGCATCGCGTGGAAGCTTAATGCGAATCGCGAAAACGTTCGCATGTGTCAACCGCGCGAATCGCGTATCGCGATTCGCTTGAACATCGCGTACCGCGATTCGCGTAAACATCGCGTACCGCGATTCGCGTGAACATCGTGTACCGCGATTCACGTGGTTGACACATGCGAACGTTTTGCCGATTCGCCAGAGGATCGCACTTAGCTTCCACGCGATGCATCGCTGCGATGTTAGACAATTTGCCGGCGATTCGCGGGCGATGATTCGGCGATGAAAATTGCTTTCAGAGATATATTAAATAACACACCCTTCACAAATCACTTGCTCAACTGGAATGACAATTTTGCTAATTGCCCTTGAAACCAAATATTTATTTTCCCGTTACCTTAAAAAAACCACAAGAGAAAAAAAATTCTTTCGAAAGTTATAAAAAAACACTGATGATTGCCGCTACTTGTGTGCGCTCGCATATTCATTGCCATAGGCGATGGTTAGCGATTCGTATTCCCTGAGAAGGATCGCGGAATCATCGCCAAACAAGCAATCGCCAAAAAATTTCAAAAATGTTTGAAGGGGATATTTGTGTAAGAGTAAGTAAGTTTGTGGTCGTGTTTTGCTGCTGCTGCTTGACAGTGTGTTTTGCAGATTAATTTCAAGTTTTCGTTGTACTGTTCTATACAAACTACTGCTTTTGGTTTAATAGCCCTTGCTAGAGTTCCTTTATCATTCACTTTACTGCCTTTTCTTTCCCGTGATAATTTTACTAAATGTGTCTTACATTTTCTTGTAGTTTTTGTTGATTCCTTTTTATTTTAGTAACAATCAATCCTGGTACGAGAAGTAAATAAATCTTAATTATTTTTCATGAAAGATATAAAACAACAAATTGATGTTTATTTTCTGGCACAAGTTTATCGGTAGCAAAAGCAAATTGTAGTTGTTGGCTGCAGTTATAATTTCTATAGCAGCATGTTCGATGTTGTTCTCTCTTATCATGTGAATATTAGGGTGAATAAGAGGGTTTGTTTTTTTTTTATAAAATTTATGATTTAATGAAAAAATAAAATTTTATTTCAATTAAAAAATTTGTGATATTAATTAAAAAACTATTTAAATTTGCACCAGCTAACAAATTAATTGTATCAATTAAATATGTTTTTAATATTAACACCATTTTCTGCAGTAATGTTGTTGATATAGGTAAACGTTTAATACGCTTGATTAAATTTTTAATTAAAACTGATTTTATTTTTGAATAATGGCTTAATTGAAAAAAAAATTGGCGGGAATTTTTTCTGTGTAGTTCCGCCCCCGCTCCCCCTCCCAAAATGCAACTTCTTGAATTTTAATCTAATGTATGCTAAATTTTTCTAAGACAATTGAAGCCTACCTAATATATACACATATACTTCTGTGCTTCCAAACAGGTGTGTTCGTGTGCTTGTGGTTGTATTTATAGTTAATTGAGTAATTTAGAGCTGTTGTCAGTGGATATGTATCAAATGTAAAGAATGTAAGAGCAATTAAATTAAATACATTTTAAGTTAACATTTCATTTTAATTGAAACAAACAGATAAAAATTCTTACGAAATTAGGGGAATTACAAAAAAAAGCTTTAACTCAAGTCTGTTTAAAACTTTTTTTTTTAACTTTATCAGACAAAATAAAAGTCTAACTTATATTTCATCAGCAAAAACATTTTCTTTAACGAACGATTTTAATTGTTCTTATTTTCTCAACTAGACCTTTGTAATGCTAATTTCCAGCCAAATAGACAAACAAACAATGCACAATCTTAGAAAGCAAACAAAAAAAATTTATTCATTTTCATCAGAAAACAATTCCTTTCCCTCTTTACAGCAAACAAATCAGCTAATTGAAATACTAGAAGAATAAAATCTCATTTCTACAGTAGAAACAACAATAAAAAAAAAGAAATTTAATGTCTCAAGATTATTCACAATTATGCAATTTTATTCGGGCAGAAACTTAAATGCTGGCGCTTTTCTAAAAAAAAAAAATACAACAAAAAAATTCAATAAAATTTGCAGTCAACCACAAAACAAAAATTTGAATAGAATTTTTTTTATTTTCAAAGAGGTTACTTGAAAAAGATCCTGTAAAATAGATTAGAATAGCATCCAAAAATATGCATAAAAATTCTATTTTAATTCAAGGGGTATTTAATCAAAAAGAAAAAGATTTTTGAAATAAATTAGAAAGGATTTTAGTCATCATGAACATTTCTCTGTGACTTTTTGTAAAAAAACAAGGACTAACGTGAATTATTGTTAAAAAAAAATGACTTTGTGAAAAAGTGAATTGTTGTTAAAAATGTGACTTTTTGTGAAATAATTGATTTTTGGTTAAAAATGTGACTTTTTGTGAAAAAAGTGAATTTTTGCTACAAATGTAAAAAAAGTGATATTTTCTGAAAAAAGCGAATTTTTTTGAATAAAAGAATATTGGTCAAAAATGTGAATTTTTGTAAAAAAAAAGTGAATTGTTGTCGAAAATGTGACTTTTTGTGAACAAAGTGAGTTTTTGTTAAAAATTTGACTTTATAAAAAAACATGAATAAAGTGACTATTTAGAAAAAAGTGAGTTGTTGTGAAAAAGAGAATTTTCGTTAAAAAATGTGAATTTTTGTAAATAAAAGTGAATTGTTGGCGAAAATGTGACTTTTTGTGAACAAAGTGAATTTTTGCTAAAAATGTGACTTTATAAAAAAGTGATTTCTTCTGAAAAAAGCGAATTTTTGTGAATAAAGTGACTATTTGGAAAATGTGACTTGTTGTGAAAAAGTGAATTGTTGGCAAAAATTTTACTTTTTGTGACAAAAGTGAATTTTGGTCAAAAATGTGACTTTTTGTGACAAAAGTGAATTTTGGTCAAAAATTTGACTTTTTGTAAACAAAGTGAATTTTTGCTAAAAATGTGACTTTATAAAAATAAGAGAATTTTGGTCAAAAATTTGACTTTTTGTGACAAAGGTGAATTTTTGTGACAAAAGTGAATTTTTGTCAAAAATTTTACTTTTTGTGAAAAAGTGGATTTTTGTTAAAAATTTGACTTTTTGTGAAAAAAGTAACTTTGTATTAAAAAAGTGACTTTTTGTTAAAAAAAAGTGACTATTTGGAAAAAAGTGAGTTTTTGTTAACATATTTGTTAAAACAGAGACTTTTTGTAAAAAAAAAAGATACTTTTAGTAAAAAAGATACTTCTAGTGAAAAAAGTGGCTTTTAGTGAAACGAAGATTTTATTAAGACTATTAGGGTTTTCCGAAAAATCAACAATATAATAAACTTCTGTGGAAAATAATAAAAGTTAAAATTCTCTTTTGCAAACAAATATTTTTCTTAAAATTTTATAAATTACATAACACTGTTTGCACAATTTGAAAACATTTTCTTCAATCAATTTTGCTTCCTTTTTGTATTTTGTAATAAAAATCCCATTTTATGACATTTTTAGTATCATGTCTGATGATATCAGAGCAATCCCTGTTAGTTTCGTAAAATAGTCGTCATATAGCTATGGTTGCCAGATTTTACGATTTATCGTCAGTTTAACAATTTTTGATTCCATAAATGGCCTAGTGACGATTTGTGCCCTAATTTTGACGATTTTTTACATGACAAATTTTGTCCTATTATTTTATTATTATTTTATATTTTTATTAACTTCTTGGATAATTTCGTTTATTTGATTGGCAGTAATTTCCATACTTTTGCCTTCAGAAATAAAATACCCTTTTTTAGAGCACAACGCAATATTTTGAGGTCTTTGGCGTTCAGTTTGATTTTTGGTCCCGTTTTAAATATGATAGATGACGCTGTAAATTTTGATAATAGATTTATGTTTCAGCCATTATTTTCTGAATTTCTGATGAGTAAAATCATTATTCGATATCTCTCGGCTTCAGCTCTTTCTCTTTTATGAATGCTCATACTTTTAAACCAGGTTTGATATGTTGCTCCATTGATCATGAATCTGAAACGAGTGAGTTTCTCAAAATTCTTTAGCCTTCGCAGAAGACATCTTTAATAATATACAACAAGAAAAGTCTTCTGTCGACAAGGTTCGAGAATTATACTAACAACGTTTCAATTATTTTTCTTTTTTGGATTCAAATCTGTTGGTAAGAAAACATTTTTATTTTTGTAAAAAACAAAAACCTGAGTTTTACATAACTAAAATATCTTATTTTAATGTGGGAAATTTTTGTTTTAAAGCTAGTGGCTAGTTCTATCTGGTTCTGTTACTTTATTTAAGCGGGATCTATTATCATGGTTCACT
The DNA here is from genome assembly GCA_963931875.1 of Pollenia griseotomentosa. Taxonomy (NCBI): domain Eukaryota; kingdom Metazoa; phylum Arthropoda; class Insecta; order Diptera; family Polleniidae; genus Pollenia; species Pollenia griseotomentosa. The sequence goes on from OZ007564.1 coordinate 15,620,653, forward strand.
CGGGACAAGCACCGAAATTGAATGTGTCCGTTAAGGTTATTTCAGTGAGCTGTAACAAAATGTCAAAAAGGTGCCAATTAACCCTCTCTTAGGACATCACCATTTTAAATGACAAGTCACCTTCATATAAAGTGTTAGAACTATAACCAGTCCCTACCACTTTAGAACCGTCACGTGACAAGTTTGGTGTTAGTTTTTTTTAATTTAAACTAAATGAAAATAACTAACAATTTTCAAAAACGTTAATGTTATTTTACAAAAACGATTTTTGTTACGATTTAACTTAGTCTATTTGACGATTTTTTTGCAAAATATGATGATTTTCAAGAAATTCTATCTGGCAACAATGCCTGCAGCAATTTTCTAAATCCACATTCTTTTTCTACACTCTTCAATAAAACAGTCCCTAACAATTTAACGAGAATTTAATTATGCCGACAAATCATTTGAAAAGAATACCAGACATAAAGTATATAGTAGTGGCTTGCACTCTATCAAATCAATTAACATTTTAAATTTTCCAGGAAATACGAGTACAAACATTTTGTACAAGAGACAACAATAGATGTTAGGTACATTTGCAATACAAAACGTTGCAATGTTAACACTCGTTTTAAGCCATTACTCACTTCCAAGTACTATAACAACCAGCAGACGCACGGACTGTGCTGGCAACGTGGAGTAGAAGGATCTGAAAATAGTCACATTTAAAAGTAACAAAGTTCTTTGCAATCATTAAGTTTTGGGAGATTTTTTCTTTGAGTTTTTATACGTGGAAATTAAAGGGACTAAAAAAAACGTTTTTCGCCTAGAAATATGCAATGAAAAACGTTGGGTGAGAAAGACGAGGAGATGAGAGGATGTTTACTTAGGTTTATGTAGTTAGACGATGTATTCGTGAATAAATTGTAGTAAATTCAAGGATGCTTTTGTTAGCTTTCAAATAACGACAAGAAGACCACAATACAACCAATGAGTGTGTAGAAAGTTGTGTGGTTTAGTGGGATTGAATATTAAAGCAGGCCATACATTTTTAAGGTAATTGCAACAAAAACAATATCCTTTCGCATTAAGGGAAAACTACAAATAGCAAACAGCCTGCTATTATACTACATTTTTTTCACTCTATTTTAAAGGAGCAAAAAATAAGATTGTGTAAAAAGAGGAATGCATGTGTTTATGCAGAGTACGAGTACAGCAGTATTAGCACCATTTACACAAATCACCGTGGCGCACTTAAACTTTCAACTCTAACTTAATAATTCACCAATAACGTTGTTTGCCAGTAGTCGTTTAAGTTGTTTCCATTTTTTTTTTGTCATCCACTTCACCATCATCGTCATCTACAGGCAGAATACTAAACTGCATTGTCGACTCACCCTGCCTGCTAAACTCGTATCATCGTACCTTTAACAAACTGGTGACAGACTAAAACGAAAGGCGACCAAAGTCAAGCACCTGCTTAACTCTTCTATACGAACGAAGGTCTTTTCATCGTTTTTCTTCTTTTATTTCACTCTTTGTTTCTTCACTTTGTTTTGTGAAATGCTGGTAAATAGCAAAATATCGTTAAAATAACGTTGCAAGCGCGATAATCAATTGATATTTTACCACAATGGCCACAATTGAGGTTTAGCTGTGAAAGCCAAACAAGCAGAACATTTCGTATCGTATTGCTGAAATTAAATTTCGAGAATAAAAAAACACGCACTCACTCACAGTGAAACAAAATCCAGTCTCCATTGAGAACATGCCAACAAATGTTCAAGCAAAATATGACTTCTACCGCCACTAAGTACAGCAACAGCTTTGCAGGACAATAAGTGTGAAGTTCTTTTAAGGTGAAGGAATGCCGTTTATTTAGAAATGCATGTGAAATTATTTTGTTATTAAGTAAGAGCTTCGGGTGTAAAATGATAGTTGTTTGAGTAAAGAGTTTTAAGCACAATTCTTAAAAACGTTTAATGCAAATCTAAAATATCTATAAAGAAAACATAAAAAATCTGTTTTATAAAAATTTTATAAAAGAAAAGGTTTTTTATGAAAAGAACAACAAAAGGAAGCTTTTTTATTGAGAATATTTTAAAAAAAAAGTCTTCAAAACAAAGCTTTCAAATCATCCTTCGCGTCGGTGTTAAACAAGTTTATCATTAAAATATTTGAGAAAGCTTTTTTAAGAAAAAATTTTCTAAAATTTGTTTATGACATTTTAAACATGTTTTTTTATAATCTATTTTAAAAAAATATTTAAAGCAAGATTTGCTTTTAAAAGCTTTACCAAAAAGTTTTTTTTTAATAATAAAACTAAAGAAACTTTTCTTTAAAAACTTTTTACAGCATCTTTTCAAAAAACTTGTTGAAAAAAAACTTTAAAAAATGTATAAGAAAAATGTTTTTTTATAGAAAATATTTGTATAAAATTTTTTTTTTAATTTTCAAAAAATCACTTTTTTTAAAAAATAGTCTTTTAGAAATTTTAAGAAAACTTTAAACATTTTCATTAATACGATTTCTGTATGACGTGCTAAATTCCCAATTTTTCATATTTGATAAATACACTGAAATTTATTGTTTTCTTTTTAATTTTCTTTTTAACAAAATTGTTAACACAAAAAAAAATTAAAATGGCAATTTTACAGAAAATCTTTTTAAGCGCTTTTTCTTTTTTTTAGAACAGTAGTTTAAGAAAAGCTTAATTTTTTTCCCCCGTATTCATAAACGATTACTAAATTTAACAAACGTTTATTAAGGAAATTTTTCCTTAATTAAATTAAAAGAATTTTAAATGAATACAACCATTATTCTTTATTGATAAAGAAATGTAAATTAATTTAAAGCAATAAAGAAAATATTCTAAAAAAAAATTTTAAAGGAGCTTCTAAGGAAACCTTGCTTCTTTAGACCAAACTTAAAAAAACACAACCATAGAAATAATTTAAGAAAACTTTTTTGGAATGTTCTTTGAAAGCTTTTTAGAAATATAAAACACTTTTGAATACAGCTATTTGCGAAAAGCATTTTTAAAAAGCTTTAAAAAAACTCATGTATAACTAAAGAAGTCCTTACAAAAAATTTACAATCTCTTTAAAAAGCTTTAAAAAATTAAGAGAAAGATGTTTTAATAAACAAACAAATTTTGTAACCTTTAAAAAAACAGAATGTCGGTTTTATTTTTTCTTTTCTTATAAATGATTTTTTTGGTTTTTTAATCAAAGTCACTGAAATAACCTAAATGGATAGATTCAATTTCGGTTAAAATAATGCCTGTCGCAGATATTGTCCCGAGTGAACTATGTTAATACGATAGATCTTCTTGATATAAAGTAATATAACCAAAAAGCATCAGCGCGCACAAAATCCAGTCACATGACTAGTATTGTGTTAATTACTTTAAACACATTATCACCAAATAAGTCGTATGTCTTGTTTCCACCTATCACAATTCGTTCTTATTTATTATAGTTTTGTGTTCACTGGTCACGGGGTAAGCGCCTTAAGAACAATTGACATAAAATACCCGCAGGAATGCAGAATATTTTTAGATTTTCTTTTTTCAAAAACTTGTCTTAAAAGCTTTTGCAGAAAGTTTTTTAAAAAATTAATGAACTTTCTTAGATCTTTTTGAACAAAAAACTATATCTAAATTCAAAGAATTTGTCTAGGCAAACTTTGTAAAAGCTCTTCGTAAAAAATTTATTTTAATTTATATTAATTTTTTAACTCTGGAAAACTTTCGAAAAGCTTTAAAAACTTTTTATGAATAATTTTTATACTTTTTTATAAAATTCTTCAATAAAGCCTTAATCAAAGCTTTAAGAAAGCTTTTAAGCTTTATTTGAAAAATGCTTACAAAGAAATAGAAAATAAAAATTTCAAAAACAAAAAATATTTTCTCAAAAATGTTCTTTTTTCTAAACTATTTCCTAATGAAAACGTTTTCTTATGACAGCCAACTGTAATTTTATAAATCTGCTCATATATTTATTACGAACGTGTTAATTTGTTCTGATTAAAAAAATTACTTTCATTTTACAAATTCGTTTTCCAAAAGTTATTTTAATTGTACTTAATTTTTAAACAACCCAGAGTTCGTTTATATGAGATATCATTCGAATTTCCTTATTTGGGGTCTCTCCTTCTCTGTCCTTAACATAATTGAGAATTTATTGCCAAACAATTCGTCCGGCAATTGAAAAATTAATTGCTAAAATTAAACACAAAATTCTTAAGAAAAATTAGACAGCAATGTTGTAACACTACACAACTCTCTCTCTCTCTCTCTGACAGCCTGTCTGTCTGCATCAATTCGTAGATGAAAAGGACGGACAAATTAATGAATGAATGAAACTGGAAATTGTTTGGCAGGAAAAATTAAAAAAAAAAATAAACATTTAATTAATTTGTATGTTTAAGCTGATAAAACAAATATTAAAAGAAAATAATCTCGAAAGGACTGAAATAGGGGATGTGATAGAGAGAGAGGAAAAAGACAGAGTGAAGCTTAACAAAGAAATTGAACAATGTACAAGTATTCTTTCTACCTGTTGTTAAGTTCTTGTCAATGTATTGTCAGTTAAACAATTAGCGTAATTACAAAAAAAACCAACAAACGCAATAAGTAGGCTTTTTACTATTGTCTGCACGCTGATTTTATATTTTACTTATTATAGATGAACATTTTTAATTCTTAGATTATATCCCTCTGTCTTTTGTTATTGCTGTTGTTGGTAAATTGCAACAGAATAGAAAAAATCCCTTTAACAAGTTCTTAAATAACTTTCTATCACTAACACTGCTCAATTCAAAACAACACAATACGGCAGCACTCATGTACAGGCAGCTCTTTTCTTAATCCTTTAGGCAACAACAAAAATAAAACGAAAAGAAAATTTAATAATTTAAAGCGATAGTGATGATAAAAGTGGGATTTTAAATGGGAATGAGAGATAAGAATTTCTCTTTGAAATCTGATTTATTTTCTAAAAAAAAAAAAAACTTACAGGTTTATAAGATTAAACAAATGCTAAAAATTTAAATAAGTCATAAAGTATATTTCATAAATTATGTACAAAAATGCTTTAAAAAGGAAATTAAAAGATAAATTAAATTATATTTTATTTTATTTTAGCTAAAACGGCCTAAAGTTCTTTATGTATTTAAAACCTTTTATATAATTTTTAAGTTTGTGTTTAATTTAATTTTCATGTTTAATGTTTATTTATGTTTGTCTACAACAAATAATTGTTCAATGTAATACAAAATTAATTTCTCTTATTACGAATCCCTTCATAAAGTGAACATAACATTCACGAAACGTTGGGAAAATATGGATTAAATGCATTTTTAATAACATATAGAACTTGAGGCCGTATTAGCTAAAATAAAATCTAATTGAATGAACAATCACATTGGCCAAACAACAAAAATATAGAAAAGAAAAATATTTAGACTTATGTGCAGTATCCGCAATACAAGTGTAGTAAAATTCACACTTAAGTACGCTTTAAAGCGTAACGAGTAACTTAATTTAAATAAATTTGGGTATGTCGCAGTTTTATATGAGTATAAATCACGCTTTCTAATTTTGTGAAGATCGGTACCATAAGTCCCATATAAAGCCCACTTCTGAAATATTTCAGCTGTTGGTGGAGGGTATCAAAGATTCAACTCAGCCGAATATCTCACTCTCACTTGTTCTTAATCAATTTCGTACCAAAAAGTACTTTTATTTTACAACATCCAACGATAAAACAACACAATTTTTATGTTATAACCAAAAGAAAAATAAATAAATAAAAACAATTGTGGCAACTAAAAACCAAATTCACAGCAAGTCCGATTACAGAGCACGTAAAAAAGGAAAAATGCCTTCAAAATGTTTCAGGAGCAAAGAGAGCCAAGCACTTTGATGAAGTAATTAAAACTTAACAACACCACATGCCGTTGTCAGTGCTGAAAACACAAGTAACAACAAAATAAGCAAGATTTCCTTTTTTATTAATTTACCGTTATTGTTGCTCTTGTTACTGCAGTTGTTGTTGATGTTGTTTCACATTGTAATATGGTAAGTGAGCGTATTAATGCTGCAATTCTGACTGTTTTCGACTGTTTATCTAACTGCCTGTCTATAAAATTTTCTGCCTGCACTTAAAATGTAATTCAATTTTTAGCGATTAAATGATGCAACTTGCTAGCAAAACATGTATAGACACTTCAACACAAAACTAGAAGTTAAAACCCATTTTCAACATCAGGCAGGTAATGAAATTTTTAGCTACTTTCCACCTACTGCGTATCAAAATGCCAGCTGAAACATTTGCTTTAACTGCTACCTTCTGCTAAAATGCTATTAAAAAAAAAAGTTGTAACTGCTTTTTGTAGTCGTTGCCTATAAATTTTATTGCGCACATTGTAACTATTTTCAGAGCCTCAGCAGGAAGTTGCTTTTTATTTAACTTATTAAATTAAACAATAAGAAAGAGTATTTATTTGCACAAAAATAGAAAAAGTATAAAACTTAACAAACAAACAAACAAAAAAATTCAAATTGGACTTATTGGTTTTTATAGAATAAACAAGATGATATTAATAAGCTAAACTAAAAAGATAATCAGTTAAGTAGTTTTAAAGATTTCTTTTTTTCAAATGGAATAGCTAAGATTATTTTTTTCCAATGTGTTTATTTATTTATTTAAGTCTATGGATTTAAAAACTTCCAGACTATAATTAAATTACAAACAATATTATTAGTTTATGTATTTAAAAACAAGATAATACTACGTTTAATGACACTGGCACTTAAAGAAAAGTCAACTAAATCATACATTTCATTAAATTCTTTACACATTCTCAAAAGGATCAGAATTTTAGATCAATATTTAATATTAAAAAGCATCCCAGAAAAAAATTATCGATACTTAAAGGGTGGTTCAATTTTAAGGGCCGATGTTGAATGTGAACCACACCTTAACGTCAAATTTTTTTCTGCATTTCATATGACATTCCTCAATTTCTCAATTAAAACCATGGAAAGATACACGATCGAGCAACGCGTTAAATTTATTCAGGCTTAGGCTTCAGAAAAATGGGCGTTCAAATCAAAATGCATATCGTGCACTTCGTGATTTTTTCGGTCTATTTGATAGTCCAAATGTGCGTACAATCGTGCAAAAATTTGAGCAAACCGGGTCTGTCGGAGATGTGAAAACACCAGTGCAGTGCTCGTACAGCTCGTACTGCAGAAAATATTGCTGCTGTTCGCGATAGTGTGGCTGAAGAGCCGTCCACCTCAACTCGTCGTCGCGCCCAACAATTGCACCTCTCACGCTCGTGGTTGATGAACATTATGCATAGAGACTTGCATTTATACGCTTACAAGGTGCAATTGACTCAAGAACTTAAGCCCCTTGACCATTCCAAACGTAGTCAATGTTCAGAATGGTGGCAAGAAATGGCAACAGTGGATGGATGATCCATTTTCGAAGAAAATCATTTTCAGTGATGAGGCACATTTTTACCTCAGTGGACTCGTCAATAAGCAGAATTTCCGCATTTGGGCGAATGATAATCCAAGAGTGATTGACGAAAAACCAATGCACCCTCAAAGATTTTTAATTTCGATCTGACATAGTTATTGTATATGAAACACGCTTTCTATTTTTATTGTTATCTAAATTTTCGCAAAAAGTGGAGTTAACTAGTTTTTCCGTATGGCCACAGAATATAAAAATCCCTCTTTTTTTCTCTAACCCGATCGCCTGCAAAAATATGAAACGTGCTTGTTAGACATGTCTGAAAAGACATCGTATAAATGCCGCCATACATATATCTGTGGGAATAAGGAAAAAGATCTTAAGTCTATTTTTTTAAGTTCTGTAGGAAAGCAATTTTAAACATTAAAAGGGTTTTTATGAAAATATATTTTTGCTCTACTAAAATCATCACTTCTCTTTGGCTATAGTTTTTTGAGTTTTTATAAACAAAAAAAAAACTATCAGTAGTTTTTTAACAATTAAAAAAATTGCTTAAAAAGCTTTTCATTTTGGTTAAGTGATAATTGAATATTTTTTTTTTTTTTTTTGTTGGTGAAAGAAAATTAAAATTATAATTTTGATTTAATTAACATTTTAGCAGTTTTAAAATAAATTTTTAATTAAATAACAAAAAATCATAATTGATATATTTTTAAAATAAAAAAATTTTAGCTTGTAGAGTTATTGTTGGAAATCAATTAACACATTGTTTGAAACGGCAAAGTTTCTTCATCATTTTTTTATTTAAAATTAAAAATATAATTTATTGGAAAAAAATATTCTCAATTTTAAGTTTTTAAAATTTTTAGTTATCTATATAATCATTTTGGTAATAGATGCAAAATAAACAAATTTAGTGATTAAAGACAATTTTAATTTTTTCTGTGCATTGAAACAAAATAAGCAAAAATTAATTTTGCTACAACTTCCTAAAAACTCTTACAAAATAATTGAAATATTGTCCATGGTAAGTTTTAATTATGAAGATTACAAAGGTACCATGAACCTAAATTTTCCGAAAGTCGACTTTAAGCACTTTTTGTAAAAATGTTATTAAGTCAATAAAATTTGTTAAACTCGCCGAATAAACTGAAAGGGAAGATACTTTTCATCTTGGTTTCTCGCATTAAAAAGAACAAAAAAGTACACATATTTTATTTTCTTTCATCTGGCTGCTGTTGCTAGACATAATTGTTATGTTTTCACTATTTTTTTCCTTGTGATGGAACTTTTCCCTTACAATCTGGAAAAGGAATAACATGTTGCTTATTAAGACCTCATTACATCTAGAAAAAAGCACCTTTTGATGCAGTTTACACGCTGGTGGTATCATCGAACCTTATTTCTTCAAAAATTAAGCCGGAGCTTTGATTACGAACAATATACAAGATTTTTACACCATGATCAATGATTTTTTGTCTGAAAATATAGATGACATTGCTCCGAGCAAAATGTGGTTTTAACGGGATGGCGCTTTTGAAATGGACTTGGTCTTACGATGTGAAACCATTAATTTATTATACCCACACCACAATAGTAGAGAGGGTATTATGCATTTGTGCTGATGTGTGTAATGCCTTAAAATAGTGGGCCTAGACCCACCTTAAAGTATACCGATCTACTCAGAATCACTTTCTGAGTCGAACTAACGATGTCCGTCCGGCTGGCTGGCAGGCTGTCCATGGAACCTTGTGCGCAAAGTACAGGTCGCAACTTTGGAGATAACTTGATAAAATTTGGGTCATAGGTTATTATTGGCACAAGGACCAAGCCTATTGAAAATGGGCCAAATCATAGGAACACGAGGGAAGATAGGGGAAATTGCTTCCTCTTAGAAACTATCAAGCCGATTTTAATGAAATTTAAAACATGGATAGATCCATATCTATATGGACACATAAGCTATACAGTTTTTCAAAAATAGGACCACAAGGGGATGTAAGGGGCAATTTCTGCCTCTCACAAACTTTCAAACCGATTTTAATAAAGTTTTTAAACATAGAGAAATCCATATTTATATGGACACATAAGCATGATGTGTTTTTAAGTACTGTGGTGCTGGGTATCATATGGTCGGGCTTGACCGACTATACTTTCTTACTTGTTTCATGTGGGGTTAAGTGAAGTTACTGGTTAATACTGATAAGCCAGTAGCAATTAACGCCAGCCATGCTTGAAAAGTCTCCAGAATGTGCTTCGTCAAGAACAGCAGCGTTAGCCATATGCCCGAAATCATTTTCAAATCTTTCCAAGAAAACGTATTTTTTTTTTGAAAAATTTAATTTTTTTGTTTTATTTTTTACAATTTCAAGCTATATGGGGTTTCAAAAAAACACCCTTTAAAAGCCATACTAGAAACTGAATTAAAAACTAAGCTCGAAAGTAAACTATAGATTAAGCTAGAAATAAAACTAGAATCTAAACAGGAATAGAACTAGAAATTTAAACAGAAACTAGAAATAGAACTAGCAATTGACATAGAAACTGATTTAGGGACTGAACACAGAAACTGAATTAGACTCCAAACTAAAAATGGAGCTTTAAATAGAACTCGAACTTAGGTTAAAAACTAAACTGGAAATGAGCATAAAACTTTTTAAGAACTGAGGTAATAAAAAGTCTTAATGCTTAACTTTGATTTAATGAAGAAATTAACTGCATCTAATTATTTTCTAATAGATTTTTAAGAGTTTTTCTATAAACATTTTTATAAACAATCTATTCATTTAAGGATAATAATTGAATACAATTAAGAATTTAAAGGATAATAGTTGCATACAATAAAGAATTTCATTAGTTGTTAGACCCCAGTGAGAACAACAACTCGTTAAGAACATAATTTTATGATTTTAGTTATACAAATTTTTACAAATGGGTTTTTAAGAGTAAAAAGGATTCTAGATTAAAAAAAACACTTGAATGTAACAGTTTGCTTAAATGAATGTTTTGCATTTTAAGCTACTTTTTTGTTTCGAACTCTAACGCAGAAATCCAAACAAACAATAATTGAAAAAAAACAACAACTTAACAATGAAATTTTATTTGACTTACACAACTTACTTTCATTTAATTACAACAGAAAAATCCAAAAAGATAAAAGCAGAAACAAAAATTTTACAAAAAACAAAATGCCACAAAAACCTTGAGTATGCATCTAATTGAGTGCATAAAAATACCTTATGAACATCATGGAAATCCTTTTTGCCAGACAATTGGAAAAACCTCATCCGAAATGGGCAAAAAGCTGAATACCAAATTTCCAAGAACTTTCTTAGTTTAATGCCAACTAAATGAATGTTGTTGTTATTGCCATTTTTCGCATTTGCAAACAATGTTTGTTTGTAGTTTTCTTTTTGTGGGTCTTTTTTTTATTTGTTTTGTTATTGTTAATAATTTTCAAAAAATTAAAAAATGTGAGAAATTTGGCAACAACAGCTGCAAATGAAAGTGCTGCAACCAACACACTACAACTTACTATTTGTTCAACATCGCACAATCGACACTTATAGCTGCAACAACAGCAACAAAACAACAACATCTTTAGCAAACATGCTCCTAAAACGTACTCCAATACATGCAATACAAGTACAAATTATAAGTGAACTGATAGGAAGGACTGAAATCAATAAGACCGGAACATAAATTTTTACTTTAACTTAGCACAAAAAAAGGATGCCTCTGTTATTAACAAAGCAAAAAATTTATTTCTTTAAATTAAAACAGTCCTTGTTGTCCGTTTGCCTAAACTCCTCTTCTAATCAAGAATCTGATTGCAACAATGAAACAAGTGAAACCCATAGAAAATACTTTTGTATAAAAATTTCACAACTCAAAATAAGCACACACACACAACTGTACATGTCCCTACAATTGTATCTTTAAGAAACACTCCTGCACATTCACACACAAATGCCTTTTAACTATTTTAGAAATCTAAAACAACAAATTAGATACAGATACTCCTCCCTTGCACTTGTACACCCAACCAATAATAACAAAAGTAGCAGGATGCATCCATAACCATTGCTCGAGCTCAAAGTCAAAATAAGCCCAAGAACTTGAAGCTGAAGCCGATACGAAAACAAATATGGGTTTTATGTTGTCGAAATAAAAATAAATATTTTCAGGGAAAAAACTTGTATAATCAACCGAAATATGAACAAGCCAATGGGAGAGAAATCCTAAAACAGTTTAACAGTCTTAAAAACTATAAAGACTTTGAACAACAACAACAACAATAATCTGATATGAAATTTTGGCCAAGTATTGCAAACTTTAGAAATAGTTTTGTTTATAAGTACTATCTATCTACCTAAAGTTGTCGATGCAAATATATGGAAGAAATATGCCAGGAAACAAAATAAATAAATAGTTAATTAAGTTAAAGTTCTAACCTAAATAAGTTTTTATTTTCGTTTTATTATTTTGGGGCTAGTTTTGGGTTCTAATTGAATTTATAGATGAAATGCTAATTTACTTCTGATTAATGGTGTTATTTTTTTTTTAAGTGTTGCCTTATAATTTCTTAATAATTTCACATGTTACCGGCAAATGATAAATTTTGTATGGTATCAATAGAACTAAATTGATTTTTTAATGTTGCATTTAACATTAATGTCTACGAAAGCTCTAAGAATTATTAAATTCTAAAAATTCGTCTAAGTTCGTCTAAATTTGCTTTCTACAGATTTTGGTTGAGAAAAATTCGTCAAAAATCGCCAGATGTGATTTTTATCAGTGTTTGAAAATAAACACTAAATATCGCTCCTTAGTGTTCGGTTCTTTAGATTTGTGGAAAACATAAACGCTAATAGTGTTTGTGTAGAAACTCATTTCGAACACAAAAATAATACTGTTCTTATCCAACTCGACAAAAAAGATAAGAACATCTCATTCCGTTCGGTTTTTTTTTTTCAAAAAACCACAAGCTTCATTGTGTTTGGTTCAGCTCGTTAATGTTCGTTCGTTTCTGCTGTGCTTAGCGCCATTTTGGCTGGTAAGCAAAATACACATACGAAAACAATTCACACACTAGCTGCTCGTGCTGTGGTCGTTGCTAAAATTTTTTTTTTTTTTTTTTTTTTTGTTCATTTCTTTATCAATAATAATAAAGAAACATTATAGAACATTAAAATATAACGTTTGCCTACAGTATCACTATAATTGTTCTGTTTTTTAACGAAGAACAGAACACTATATAATGTTCGTCATTTTTTGGAAAATAGTTACGAACGGTATTAAAGGTTGTGTTCGTCTACACAAACACTAAAAAAATAGATATCGTTACTGGGTGTGTGAGCCGAAGGCTAAATAATGCTCGAACACTAATTTTTATATAGGAAAAGGTAAACAAGAGTAAAAATTTAAACTAATTACCAGGGAAACCATAAATTACCAATTGCATGTTTTTTCTTGTGTGACCAATGACAACAGAAACCATATATTTATCTGTTTTAGAGCTTTTTTGGATTTTGGCATCGATTTGTTAGTGTATATTACCCTTTGCAGTTGTTTTTTTTTTTTTTTTTTTTTTTTTTTTTTTTTTTTTTGCATAATTTAGTTAATAGAACATTTTTTTAAATTAACAGCGCATAATTCAACTTTTTGAAGCATATTTTGGTACATGTTAAATTTTTTCGACGCCTACAAGTGCTTTCGCAGCGAATCCAAAAAATACTGTGTAAAATTCTGGTTAATAGATGGCTTTTTTGTTTTGTATATATATTTGTATAAAAATAAATCTAGACCCATCTGTTGGTATACCGTTCGACAAAGAATCACTTTTGAAAGTGAACGAACGATTTATATACCTTAATTCGACATTTGGATTTGTTCGAGTAAGGAATTAATCGATTTTTTAATTTTAAAATTGCTCGATTAATCGAATTCGATTTGAATTGTTCGAATTACTCGAAGAATTCAAATAATGTTATCTATCCAATGGGAAAAAAAACATCTCTATTTGAACTCATACTTTTATTTTATTAATAAAAAGAAAAAGAGAGGTAGGTGAAAGGTGCCAGCCAGTTATGAAAAACATTTTAAGCCAATTTATTATTTCTTAAAATCGACTGAAATTGAAATCGATGGATATTCTCCGTTAATTATTTATAAAAATCACCGCAGTTTTTCCCGATTTTAAGAGAAATTCTGTTAAAGATAAGAGTTCAATGTTAAATATATAAAAGAAATTTTCCTATAATCTTTTAAAACAGGATCTTTGTTTTTAAATCCCTTTAAAATTTCCTTGATTTTAAAACTCTACTCTAAAGGTTTGGTTAATTTATTTTTTAACGTATTACTATTTCACTAAAAAAACCAAAAATTTCGTTTTCGAACAAGGACACCTAGGGTTTTAAGACGAAAGTAATGACATCTCAAATGTCACTTCCAGCCGATTAGAAGATACAAGGTAATAAAAAAATTTACAGTAGGGTAATAACAGGTAACCCATTACCTGACAGTACATGGTTAACAAATTTATAGCTGCTGATGAATTTTTTTTTTTACGAGGTTGACGTTTATAGTCAGCGTTTAAAAAACTGCAGTCAAAATAGGAAAACGGCATTTTCTTCCACTTCTTCATTTCTCATTGGTCAAAAAAACTTTTGCTTTTACTTATAATTCATTAAATGTTAACAGTCGCTATCTAACCCACTCATAAAGCGAAAAGTTGTATACAAATTATCGTTTTTTGCTCGACAGTTTTTGGTTTCGACTGCAGTTTTTAAAACCCTGTTAATAGTTATTTACATAATATGTCACACACGCTCAAATCTAAAAATTGTCCAAAATATGTTTTAAAGTAATGAAAATAAATGCAAAAGGTAACAACATGTAATATTATTTTAAGGTTAGAAATTTAAACAATATTTTAATTATTCGATCAAATAATGGCGGAAAAATTCCTCGATTAATCGTTGTTATGGATACTCTAATTATGGGTATAAAAAAACAACAACAACAACATGGGATTTTAAGACAGAAATTAAAGGCAGTCTTGATTTTTTGCTCATATCAATTTCAGTAGCAAATAATTCCGGTTATTATTATATAACAACCAAGTCCCATTCATATCAGGGAACTTCGGAAAACTAATTTCAACGGAAACACTGACGGATAGACGGTCAACCAGGATTGGGCTTCTCTTGTCAAAAGGACCCATAATATTTCTATTTTATCAATATCAATCAATCAATATTGTAAAAGTTACAAAGGGAATGAAAAAGTTATATATACACTTTTAACTTCGGTGAAAAGCTTAGATAGAAAAATGGGGAAACAAAATCGGCAGTTCTGACAGGCCTGTTTGCAAGTACATAAATCAAAGTCTGTACTTTGCCCCATTCTTCTTTCCCTTTTCTTGGGCAAACTCAAGACTTTTAGATAAGTGTCTTGTTCAATCTCAAACTCGGTTTTTAGTTCAGCAAACATTTAAGTTTCTAGCAGTTTTTCAAAAACTGCAGTCACAGTAGTAAAAGTCCTTTTGCCGTGAGTGTCACTGTTTGTATTTTAAGAATCAATGAAAAATTAAGAAATAGCAATTGTTCTGCTTTGACTGCAGTTTTTTAAACACTGTTTTTTGGTTTCCTTTTTAGTTCTAGTTCAGTTTACGTTCATTTTCTAGTTTAATTTCTGATTAAGTTTGTTAAGTTTCTAGTTAATTTTGTTTTTTAGTTACTCGTTCAGTTTTTTAGTTTAACTTATATTTTTAACTATACTTTATTTTTTTGTTTAGATTTAGTTTTTGCTTTAGTTTAAGTTTAGTTTCTACTTTAGGTTCTGGATCAGTTTCTTATTGAGAATCTAGTTAAGGTTCCATTCAGTTTCTGGTAAATTTTCTACTTCAGTTTCCAATTATGTTTCTATCATTTGTAATTTCTACTTCTTTTTATAGTTCTGTATCTGGTTAAGGTTTTTGGTTTCGTTTCAGGTTTTACTTACTTACTTAATCGTCTATTTTCAGTTTCTAGTTCAGTTTTGTTTTCTATTTTAGTTTTTGGTGTAGTTCCTAGTTTAAATAGTAGTTCTATTTCTCAATAAGATTCTAGCTTAGCTTTAACCTATGACTCTAGTTCAGTTCTTAGACTACTTTCTACTTGCATTTCAGTTTTAAGTTAAGTTTCTTGGTGGATTTTTAGATCAAATTCCAGTATAGTTTCTTGTTCAGCGATAAGTTTAGTGTCTGGTCTTGTTTTATTTCAGTTTCTATTAAAATTATTAGTTATATAATCTTTCAGCTTCATTTCGAATTTAGCTTAGTTCACGCCTAGCTACTTTCTCATTTAGTTTTTTTACTTCTTTTTTAAATGTTTGCTGCACGCAAAGAAAAAACATGGTTGTGGTAAACATATTCTAAGAGCAACATATTATGATAAGAATTATGATTGTAGTCACCATATTAAGATTACTATTGAACATATTATGACTCAATATACTCGTAATATGTCATCATAATATTTTTCCCTTAATCATATTATTATTCTGTTAATCATACTAAGTTAAAAAGTAATCAAATTATTGTCATGTTAATCATAATAAGCTAAGAAATTAATCATATTATTGTCATGTTAAACATAATAAGCTAAGAAGTAATCATATTATCATCATGTTAATCATAATTAATTTAGAAGCAATCATATTATGATACAGCACCTCATAGCTGTCATAAAAATATAAAATAAATTTAAATATTTTTGAATCGATTTTTTATTTTGTGGCTTTTTACAATTTTTCTTAATGTTAATCAAATAGCGGAGTTCAATATAAGGCTTGCAAAAGAGCAAATGAAAAATCTGTGGTTTTCATGGGCAACCGCGTGTGTCCATTTTTTTTATTTTAAGATGTTGATGCCATATTGCCTAATTTTGAACACTCTTTATATTTTTTTGAAAAAAGATGGATCAATTCCGTTTTGTAACGTAATGACAAAGTTTAAAATGTGCAATACCTAGCCCATAGTTTGATCTAGAATGGGTTTTCGGCTTTCCTGAACAATTTGTTTTAAGACATACGCGGTTGCCCATGAAAACCACAGAAATATCGTAGCACTTTTATAAAATATAACGAAATCTCTGTGTGTTTTGTTGTTGGATTTTACAAAAAACTATGATATTTTGCATTTGCACTATTACATCACTAATACTTCAATGAACTCCTCTAATATTTTAATTTCTTTAAACTTATTTTTTTTATGGAATATTATCTTTTAATTGTTAAACCGCCCACAAATAAAAAAAACGACACAACTTCTTCAAAATTATTTTACAAATGGCGCTAACATAATATGATTAGAGTAAAAATAGTTTGATTGCATCTTTAACATAATATGATAAATGTATAGAAAGTTATCATGTTATGGCTATTAAATATCATGATATGGTTGTGAGTAAAATAATATGTTTTGAAAGTTATCATAATTTAGTTGTTAGAAAAATAATTATTTTTCGGTCAACAATACTCAAATTCATAATTGCGATAAACATTGATATGTTTACAGTAACTATAATATTGTTGATATTAAATAAAAATAACAATGATTTGTGTACGACAACAATATATTGTTACATTAAACATAGTGTTGTTGCCGTAACCATGCCCAACCATATTTTTTCTCTGCGTGTGTATTTCAAAAATTATAAACAATATTCGTGCGTTTGTTTAACTCTGATTGCTTGCATATAACTATTGTATGTGGTGTTACAATACCCTACAAGAAGAGAATGAGCGAGTTGTCACTTTTTTCACGTTGGTGTTAAGAAAATGATAGAATGAAATGACAGAAAATTTGATTTCGGTCATTTCATTCTATCATTTTCTTAACACCAACGTGAAAAAAGTGACAACTCGCTGATTCTCTTCTTGTAGGGTAGTTTTGTGTTTAATAAAATAATGGCTTACTTAAATGTATGTCAATAATTACTTTAACGAAATTGCTTAATTTAAGTTGAGCAAGAGTGTAAAGATGTTAAGAAAAGTACTAAGAAAATTATATGATTTAAAAACTTTAGAAGGGTGTTCAAAAAATATTTAAATTAAAATGGTGTTCAGAAGAAAAAACATAAATCTATGAATGTTAGACATAAGATTGTGTTAATAACATTTTAAGGTTTATTTGGTGTAAATATGCGGTTGCTTATGGTTTTTTTCCTAGAACTTAGGGTTTTTTGGAAATATGTATGTAGTGAAAAAAGAACTTTCAATTTGCAATTCTACACAAACGTATACTTAGTATTTATTTAGTTTAGCAAATATTCCTCATACGCCCTTGAGGTTGCTATTTATTAGTGCACAAACACATTCGCCATCGTTTAAATTTATTTACGAAGCCAAATGAATTTAAATTCCAAGCAGTTTTTTATTTTGGGTTCGTATGCCAGAGTTTTTTTATTTTAAATGTGTATGTGTGTGTGTGTGAGGATATGTATGTGTAAGGTTGTATGCGTTAGTATGCATACATTTATGTCTGAATTTTAAGAAAAACATCCGATATATTGAATCAAAAATCTGTTTTGTAACTAAAAGTAAGCTTAAGCTATGTTGGTAGCTTAAGTTGGTGGCTATTTTGACCTTAAATTCAAACAAGTCCATGCATTCTACTATCATGAAGCGAGAAAAGTCTTCTTAGGTAGCTTAACTGCCAAGTCGCCTTTATTGCTCTAAAAAAACTGTTCCTATGGACTTAAAAAAAAAACATTTTGTCAAATCAAATACTGGCAGCAATAAACAAAAAATAAGGAAAAATAAACAGAACTTTGAAAAAATACGAATAAAAATAGAAAAAAAAAAACTACTTTATGCTGCATACGAACGTGTTGTCTATTTGGATGCTTGTTTTGCTCATCATCTTGTCTTTTTGTATTTTATTATTTTTATTTTGCTTGTTCCTCATTTTTACCACAAAATAAATAACACTGAATAGTTTTTTTTTGGGGTACAAATAATATAATTGCGTTTAAATTGAAATTCCAACAAAATTTCAACAAATATTTTTCTATTTTTCTTTCATTTTTTTCTCTCTCAACCAGCTCTCTAATGTTTTGTTCTTTTCTTTCAAATAGCAGAAAGTAAAAAAATAAAAGAATTTGAAAATAAAATTACAAGTACCACTATTATTTGTTCCATAGCACCAGGGCGAACATGAATACACACACACACGTATTCTACATGCTCATCTCATCATTGTTCGTAAGTATTCATCTCATCGGTATACACACATAGACAACTATTTTCATTACGCTTAACAGCCATCGTAAGTGCAGACAGCCATCTAACAGCCTGACATCAGAAAAGTCAGGCATCATCTTGTAGTTTTTATCTACGGCTTTCTACAACTACTACAACGACTTGCACTAGCTGAATGTTATTGTTGTTTGTGTTGGCTGTTTTTTTAAGCTTAAAATAAATAATAAATATTCGTACTAGGGCTGGTATTGCAATGCCACTATAGACTGCTATTGCGAAAAGAAAAAGCCAAAATAACTAAATGCATTTTTGTACGAGAACTGTGGTTTTCAAAGAACTATAATTACGGAGTAGAATGCTAAAATTATTAATTAAAATGTTAATTTAAAAAAAAATGGTGACTTTTTTAGAAAGAGACTTTTAACGTTAAAAGTAGTCTTTTTTATAAAACTGACTGTTTTTTGCAAAAAATTATATTTATGTTAAAAATTAGATGTTGAGAAAAGCGTAATATTTTATGTAAATATTAATTTGTTAAATTAAAAAATTAGTTGTCATATTGGGTGTTTTTTTTTTTGCTGCAGGAGAACTTTCGATATCGTTAACTATGGTTTGACAGCTGATAATGTCCAACTGTGTTGATATTTTTGTTAAGTAAGGTTTGCCAAGTCATCCTAAATTGTTTACGCTAGAACAAATATAGCTGTTCACGAAGTTCATAGAGCACTTAAATCATTGGCTTATGCCGACAAATCAGCAACTCTTGAAGCATTGGAAACCACTTTTAATGCCAAAAGGCCAGATTTATTGGAAAAAATAATTGGACTGATCAAATGGACTTGCAAAGACTCGTAGCTGCGGCGGACATATGCCGTAAATCATATTTAAAAAATAAAAACCATGAAATTATTTTCCAGATTATAAAAAAAAAAATTTCATTCCAACAACATTTCTGTCATGCAGCTAAGTAAACACCCCTTGACTTTGTAAAAAGTAAGTTTCTATGTAAAAAAAGATTTTTTTATGTAAAAAGTTAGCTTTTGTGTAAAAAGTGACTTTTTTATGTAAAAAGTCCGTTTTTGTGTAAAAAGTCAGTTTTTGTATAAAAAAAGTCAGTTTTTGATAAAAACTGACTTTTTTATGTAAAAAGTCAGTTTTTGTGTCAAAAGTAACTTTTTTATGAAAAAGTCAGTTTTTGTGTCAAAAGTGAGTTTTTTATGTAAAAAGTCAGTTTATGTGTACAAAGTCCGTTTTTGTGTAAAAAGTGACTTTTTTATGTAAAAAGTCAGATTTTGTGTCAAAAGTAAAATTTTTTATGAAAAAGTCAGTTTTTGTGTCAAAAGTGACTTTCTTATGTAAAAAGTCAGTTTTTTTTTTTTTTTTTTTTTTTTTTGTTTTTTAATGCTTTATTTCAATTTCATTTAACAAAAAAGTCAGTGACTTTCTGATGTAAAAAGTCAGTTTTTGTGTCAAAAGTGACTTTTTTATGTAAAAAGTCAGTTTTTGTGTAAAAAGTCAGTTTTTGTGTAAAAAGTGACTTTCTTATGCAAAAAGTCTATTTTTGTGTAAAAAAAGACTTTTATGTAAAAAGTCAGTTTTTGTGTAAAAAGTGACTTTCTCTTGTAAAAAGTCAGTTTATGCGTAAAAAGTCTGTTGTTGTGTAAAAAGTGACTTTTAAGTAAAAAGTCAGTTTTTGTGTAAAAAGTGACTTTCTTTTGTAAAAAGTCAGTTTATGTGTAAAAAGTCTGTTTTTGTGTAAAAAGGGACTTTTTATGTAAAAAGTCAGTTTTTGTTTAAAAAGGGACTTCTAGACCAATATACTTTATGCGGTTTTAGATTAATATTAAGAAAGTATCACACGGAATGACAAAAAAAATTGATATTACTTTGTGCAAATAATGAAGTTTTCGGGAAAAGTACGTTCTTGTTTTGAAAAAAAAAACTTTTGTGTAAATTTTTGATAAAAATATTTTATTTTCTTTTTAAACAAAACTACTGTTTTCAACACTTAAATTATAAATTCCAGCGAAATGGAAGAATAAAAAGAGCTTGAAACGCAACATGAGCATGTTGTAAGTGCAGATAGCCTGTCGTATTGTTATTGTAAAAATGTTGCCATATCTGTACAGTTGATGTTGTTGTAGTTGTTTCAATTCGAATTACTCTCATGGGTGCAGCGTGTAGATATTCAAGTAATTGTTAGTGTATTAACGAATGAAAAGAAGTACGAGGAGTATTAAAACATTCTTCACTTTACATCATATTTGGTCGTTTCTATTACTGTGTAGACAGACAGAAGATTTCCGGCATGTCTTTTTTTTTAGCTGGAATTTTATTTTTAGTTCTATTATTATTTAAGATTTTTGTTAAGAAGCCTCTTGCAATGACACTGACATATAGAAGACGATGATGATGAGACAAAAAAATAAAGAAAAAGTACCACAAAATGAAAAAGCAATGACAA
Source organism: Pollenia griseotomentosa (assembly GCA_963931875.1). Lineage (NCBI taxonomy): Eukaryota > Metazoa > Arthropoda > Insecta > Diptera > Polleniidae > Pollenia > Pollenia griseotomentosa. The sequence goes on from OZ007564.1 coordinate 15,641,833, forward strand.
CTGTCACATGAATCGAAATAATAGGCAAATTTTTTTAAATTCACATCCATACATACATATGCATATTGTTAAAAATAAATGTTATAAAATTAAACAAAAAAAAACGAAAGAACTAAAGAATGATTCCTGTTTTGTTTCTTTTTTTTATAAAATTTAACAAAAAAAAAGAAAAAACAGCAGAATGATTTCTGTTCCATTTCTTTTTTTATTTTATTCCTTCATAAAAATACCTTATCGAAAAGATTTTTGTAGCTGAATTTCTTAGAATTTCTATTTTCTTTAACAAAAATCAATGTTTACAATGCTGTAGGCTTAATTTTTAGTAAAAAAAAAAAACCAAAAAAATTACACAACTAAAAAAAGTTTTATACTCTTGTTGAAAAATTTTGTTTTTTTTAAACTCTATTGTGTATTTTCATTTATTCTGATTTTTTTTATTTTGTTTTGTTACAGTTTAATTTAAAGCTGTAAGAAAATGCTGTTTGTTATCGTAGCCGGGATACTTGTACATGTGTAGAGCCATTGAATCTTGCGAATTCAATTTGGGACTTCAAATAGATTTTAAAAGTATTTATTTTTTTCCTCTATTGTTTAACTACCGTAAGTCTCAAGCCAGTCACAGCAAAACTTGAGCAATGTAAAGAAGAAGAAAAAAGAACATTACACTGAAAACTAAAATTTAAATCTTTTCTAAATATGTATTAAGTGTTTTGATTTTTTGCGAAAACAATAAAGCAAACTGTTGTTTTTTAATTTTGTTTTTTCTTAATGTTTGGAGAATATCCAACCAATTGTAGAGGGGAATGTAAGAAGAGATAAACGCACTGTTTATTGTTGGTATTTTGTTTCAGTTTTGATATCGTTGCAAATAAGACTTGAGTGTTTGTAATTCGCATTCACTCTGCAGTTTTATTTGCATAATATCCTTAGCTTTTCTAACGTTTTTGGGAAAAGGTTTCCTGATGATCTGGCCGAACCAACCAGTGAAATACGCATAGTAACTTGCTTGTCCTCTAACAAACATAAAATTCAGTGTATTTATCAAGATTAAAAACAGGGAATTTAGCACTACAAACCAAAACCTTATTAATAAAAATTGTGTGTTCCCAAAAATAACTTTGATGATTATGTATTAAGTTCTTTAAAAAAAAACTTAAAAAATTACATTTTAAAAATACACCTTAAAAAATATGTCTTTTAAATCTTTTTTGAGGCGTCTCTGACATTTACCTGTTTTAAGGATTAAAAAATTTAAGGTAACTTCTATATATTGAAGGGCATAAAAGCTACCCTTTTTAAAGAAAAGTATTTTTTGACATTTGTTTGAAAAGGTACTTTTTTCAAAGCAGCATGCCCACACAAAGAGTGTTATTCTGCTTAATCCGTTTTTTACATTAGATATATGACATTTTGATAACGTTCGGAAGATAAGACAATCGACTAAGTGTACTTCAATTTAGGTCTCTGTAGAATATAAGAAAATAAACCAAAGATATAAAGGTTTGCTTTTTAAGCTAGAAATAAAAACTATTAGAAGTTTTTTATCTGCCCTTTAAAATTTGCTAAAAGTTAGTTAGCAGGTTAGCACTCTAAGGCCCGTTTTCACGACTTACCTATAAAGTTCGAAATAGTTAACGGTACCTTTAGCACTAGTGAGGAATAAAGTTACCTTCAACTATTTTTCGTTTTCACAACTTCTCTATAAAATAAACTTAACATTTTTGAAAATGTGGCAATACTAAAGAAAATACCGACTATTTTTGCCAAAATAAAAATACGAACTGGCAATTGGAGTTGCCATATAAAAAAAATATGGGAATATAATATGGCAATCTCAAGTCTAAACCTTACGACAAAAGTTAAAGGTAGAACGTTCCTCTTTTTAGCTTATCCTTCACTTTTAGATTAAAGGGAACTTGTGATAATTAAGAACTAATTATCTGTTCGATAACTCCCTACATTTAGCTATCGTTAAGTCGTGAAAACGGGCCTAAGTCGACGATGTGTCTGCATGGCCACCATTTTTAAAGGGACATTTTTTAATGAGTATATATATATTATTGTAACTGAAACCATATAATTGTTTCCGCAATACATACTTTAATTAAATCAGTCTTCCAAATGGTCACCGCAACTATATTATGATGGCTTGCTGTCATTTTATTTTTTTCATAATCATTTATATGTTTACCATAAAAAATATATGGTTTTTTGAATATCTATACCATCCTGTTAGTTAAATTTGGTAAATAGAAAAAATTGTCTTAAAGCATATGAATATTTACAGCAAAAAAGTACATAGTTGTAAACAACCATAGTATTAAAACTGTCTTTCTCAACTTGTTTACTGCAAGCTTCTCTCTTCGAATATAGAGATTTTCAATTAATTAACAAAGTTTGCAAAACAGTAAAGTGGCAATTCAATATAAAGAATGGAATGAATTAGGGTTATCAATCGTAAATAGATGAATGTTTTTGCCATTAGGCTAAACCCACACCAACAAAGGACAAAACTGTTTTTTGACTTATATAAGACAACCCACACCAAACAAACCAATCGCAAGGTTGTCTTTTTAACTTGCTGCGATAAAACATTGGTTACACATAATTGCGTGCTTTCTTATGATGTAACCTACACCAATTTAAACAAGTCAAAACAACGAAAAAAGACAAAAAACATTGTCGCATTGCGGTCTGATAATCGGTTGTCTTGTAAGACAAAAACTTGATAAGACTTTTTTGGTGTGGATTAGCATCAAACTAGTGTCTTTGACTTTAAAGACATAAATCTTTTTTTTTTTTTTGGTGTGGGTTCAGCAAAAGGTAACGACTAGAAAAGAACTCTCTTTTAAAAGTCGTGTGAAGTTGCAACATTGTAAACACATTTCTTACTAACAAAATCATCGAGTTACGTTTCTTTGACAGCTGAGTTAAGAACCAACCCTAATATATATAACCTGCGTTTTCTAGCTGTCGAAAATTCTCATGCCCAAGCAATTTGTATGTAGCATACCGAAATAGCGTGGCGGCAACGCTTTGCAATTGATAAATCCGATTTTGAAAGAGCGTTGAATAGTGAAGTTGGCTGCTATTGTTAATCAATAATGACAATTTAGCTATTTTTAGGACCATCTATTGGTTCCATTTCAATTTGCTATTCCCATTATATGGGTTTTATTAAACAAGTAAGTTGACACTTCTGTTCGTGACAAAACGTTGACGTTCTTGTTAAGGTATGGAGTTTTAGCGTAAAAGCTAAGTGCCCGTTTATATTATGCGATTTTGTCGCTGCAATTCTTTCTTTATTGACGAGAGGGGAGAGAGGAATTAAAAGGGGTAGCCAAGCGAGTGTATTCTTTGATTCGATTTGTTCAATAATTCGTTCTCTCATTTGACGAAAGATGTCTTTAAGTTCGATGGCACAGAAAAAGTTGCGTTCATAATATATGCACATTTGAGAAATTATATTGAAAACAATAACCAATTTTTGTATTTTATTGTTGTTTACAATATAATTTCTCCCACGAAATTTTGTTTTCATTTTCTTAAAACAGGCACTCAGAAAGAAATTTATGTTTTCAGTGTATTTCACACACCATGAAAAAAATAGCAAAAAAATTTAATAGTTTTATTTTAATTGCTCAAATCTTTATGGTATGTAAAATAAATTAACTTCTATTTATTTACTGTTGCACTGAGTTTCACTTTAAAAGAGACTTTCATTCATCGTAATAGCAATTTATTTGAACTTTATTTAAAAGTTTCCTTTACTTCAAAATTTAGTTCGCAACTACACTTGTGAATTTTAACAAACTTTATAAACAAAAATGGAAATAAATACACTCTTTTATTTTGTTTCTTGTGCAATAAAAAATAAAAACATAACATCATTTCATTTTTATCTATAAATAAAATCTTGATATTTAAAATATAACTGGCAATTACTATTTATAAAAGAATTTAAATTGAATATTTTGTTTTGCATATATTTTCCAAGCCCACAGCCCTCTCTTTTCCCTCTGGGTCTTGTCGTTGATATTTTGTTGTGTGTTTGAAATGTATACGGAGTTTAGGGATTGTTTGTTTGAGTGTGTGAGTATACACTAGGGTATTTATTTAATCGGGCTGTTGCTTTAATCGGTTAATCGCTCGATTAATTTACCGAGGTTTTGGTTTAATCGGTTAATAATCAGTTAATTTGGTTTTTGATCGGTTAACTGATTAATAAAGTCTTTTTTATAAATAAGGTAATTTTAATAATTAAAAATGCATAAATTATTTATTATTTGGAGTTTATTAGTAAACAAAAAAAACAAGAATAACAAATCTTTATCTAAAACAAGCAAACAAAAAAAATAATTCATATATATGTGACATGTATTTTTAAATTAATACATAATCAGAGGTGTTCTGGTAATCGAAAACGCTAAACGCAAGAACTTTTTGAACGTCATTTTTAATAAGATTTCTGTAGTAAAAGAATTTTATTGACAAATATACAAATATTTCAATATTTTATAACAAAAATTATAAAAATTAGATTAAAAGTGTTTTAGAAACAACTTTTAAATTCTTGCGTTTTGCGTTTTCGATTTCTAGAACACCCCTGTATATGTATTTATTTAAAAATAGACTGTGGATCATTTTATTAGTTATTTCAATAGTTTAAGGAAATCTGATAAAATAATTTTTTGGAAAACAATTTTGGTTAAGGATTAAAGCGATAATTTTCTTTAGTTTTGACAACACTTGACTTGGAAATTTTGTTTCACTTATCGTGTGTGTTAAAGGGATCAGAATCAGCCCATAAAACAGAATATCATAATTTTTCAATCCTTTTCCTGGATTTCTCTAAACATATAAAATCTTCCATTATGCCATTTGAGTCCTGATTTAATTTTTAAAAATTTTTAACACTTCTAATTGTTTCGGTTAATTCTGTATAAAGAGTGTTTGTGTTACTATCGAGAGTTTATTCTGTTTTTGTACTGTATTTTAAGAATGTATTGCTAGAAGGAAATATATTGTATAAAAACTGTTTTTTAAACATGTTTATGAGACGAAGTAATTAATTAAAACACAAAAAAATTGTTATAATATTACTAAAAATTTAAGATAATGTAACATCGGTTAATCGGTTAATCGACTGAAATTAACCGGTTTAATCGAAAATAGACAATATTAAATTAACCGATCAGTTAATCGGGTAGTAATTAATCGGTTAAACGGTTCACGGTTAACCGAATGAATACCCTAGTATATACATATAAAGTATACTCTCACACATCACTCTCATGTGTGTAAAATCAAGTTTGTGGAACAGAAAAAAAATATTATTGGTAGTAAAAACGGGGATAGAATTTTAAATATTCAAACCGGGGACTGCAAATAATCCAACTGAAAGAGAAGTGCTTCGTGCATAAGGAAAACACCAATATAAATCCTGTAACATGGACTACCTTAAGATGCATTAATTTCTATTTTTTTAAGTTTTTTTAAACTTTATCAACTTAACCCATTAGTTTCTGAGTTTTATTTATTTTTTAGGAAATAAAAATTATTCTTGAGTTTTATTTTTTGCTTAGAAAATATATCGTTACCTAAAACGCAAAAGGCCCTAACTAACAAAAAATTAAAAATCGTCTTTTTCATTAAATCTGATGAATTGCATCAACACTTATGTCCACAATAAATTTTGGAAACTTTTATCCAAAATTTGCAATTTTATTAACAAAAAACAAACGGCCCTATCTACAAAATATTATATGCTACGCGCTAAAAGACCTTACTAACAGTTTCCATAATATGCAACATTGCCAATTGTCAAAACAACTGGTAGGTTTTACAAGAAAAATAGAAGTAAAATAAATTATAAACGGTTTAAGGCAATTTATCGATTAACATTTTTAATAGTAATTTGCTTCTTCTGTAAAATTTTCAAAATGTTAGATAGGGCGTTTTGCGTTTTAGGCAACGATATGTAAGTTTTTTTTTTTTTAATTTTCTTTATATCTCAGAAAACAAAATTATTTTTTTAAATAATTAGTATTGTGGTTATTTTGTTGAACTATTTATGGTTTTTAATCCAAATTTTTTAATAATTTAATTTTCATTAAATTATTTTTATGAAGAAAGGAATTTTACAACATGAAAATTAATTAAAATTGTTATTGATAATCTTTCATTCTTGACCGTGGCCGGGGCTCGAACCCGGGCCGGCAGGTTACCATGACATGTTCCGATCGCAACCACTCGATCTCCTCAGATGGATTTGCCGTTTTACACTCGCAGCCATCGACGACTTCTGACGTCAATAGTCAAACATCAATCCTTAAACCAAATTGTATTTTAACCTTTGGTAGATCGAAGTTTGCTTTTTTGAATGATTATCCATTTTAATTGTTTTACATGTTCTTCCTTACTTCTGTTTTTTCGTACTTTTGTCAAGAATTTTTCTTGAAGTCCAAAGTACATATTTGTTTTTTTCATTTTTTTTTTTTGTCTTTCTTTTTCTTGTTGACCTTTTTCAGCACAACTTGAAGGACAAATGAATACATAGACCTGCCGGCCCGGGTTGGAGCCCCGGCCACGGTCAAGAATGAAAGATTATCAATAACAATTTTAATTAATTTTCATGTTGTAAAATTCCTTTCTTCATAAAAATAATTTAATGAAAATTAAATTTAATGAACCTAAGCCTAATTAAAATTATTAAAAAATTATTTTTTTAAGTTTTATTTTTTGCTTATGGCCGATTTCACCAATTTATTTAAACATCAATTTATGTTGAAAATTCGTTTTTCATGTCAAATGAAGACAAAATTATATGACAAGCTATGTATGTATATTTAAATATGAATTAATAATTAAATAAAATGGTAAAACTGGCCATTACAATATAAAAATTATTTTTAATTTTATTTATTCCTTAGAAAAAAAGTTATTGCTTGATTTTTATAAATCAATAAATGTTATTTTTTATGGTTTTAAAATGTCGTTTTCAAATTAAATAAATTATAAACAAGTTTGTTCAATTTAACAAACAATAGTTTTTGCACGGACTCCAGGGAGAACTTCACCCTTAAATTGTTTAATATTATTTTTAGCGCAGAAAATTACTTTATTTTAAAAGTAACTTTTAAAAAAATGTTATAAAAATAAAACTCAAAAAATAACTTTTATTTCTGAGGAAAAAAAAACTCTTAAATCACATATTAAATCAAAAAAAAACTTCATCTTCGCAAAAAATCACAAAATCGCAAAAAACTTTAAAAAATTCAATTTGTTTTACCTTTTTCCCCCTGTTCAGGTCTAAAGTTAGCAAACCATTCAAAATTTAAGGAAACAATCAACTACAAAAATGTACCTAAGAAATAAATAAACAACCTTCTATAGCATATGAACTTCCTAGGAATGATTCTTAACACCAGTTAGGTAGCGCTTAGGTAACCGCAAAAGTGAAAAATTTCCCGAAAATTTTTTAATTTCATTTGTTTTTTCTTCACTTCAACATTGAGCTATTATTACATCGATAACCATATGCGGTCATCCCTACGTGACAAAAGATCATAAAAAAAAGACCCGTGTTTCCCAGTTTTGCCCAAAGTCATTCACTTTTTTATGGGCCCCCAAAGATTTGGGGCCTCGGTGTAATTTTTCCAAAAAAGTAACCATTTTCTCAGGCTCCTATCTTGCAAACCGTTAGGAATTTTGAGTAACTCTTTGAAGCAAAGTTGTATCTCTTGTCATAAAGAACAAAAATTGTGAACATATAAAATCAAAAAAACTTCATCTTCAAGATCAAATTCGCAAAAAACTTAAAAAATTCGATTTTCTTTACCTTTTTTCCCCTGCTCAGGTCTATAGGTAGCAAACCGTTCAAAATTCAAGGAAACAATCAACTACAAAAATTTAACTAAGATCTCAGTTAACAACTTTTTAGAACATATGAACATTGCACTGTGTTATGTAAGTAATTACTTTGTTGATGAAGTTACACATGTGAAGTTTCACATCCGGAATTTTAAAAGGTATTTTTTTATTTTGTTTTAAGAGAGTTTTTTCTCTAACCTTAAACTCTTAACCCTTAAAATAAAATGGCCTTAGAGCTTAAAAGGGCACAAAAAATACCGTATGTGTCTAATTGGTAATCTTTCATGGTATCCTTTAAATTCCCTAAAATCAGCTTAGTAGCAATCAATTCTTTTAAGAAATATATTCTAAAATCTCCTCCTTATATTGAAATTTACTGTATAATATAATATTTAACATAAAAATCTAAAGAATTTTTGCATTTGTTGCATCAATCCTAAATAATAAAAATAATTTAGATACACATAGACCTCTTCCCTTCCTTGTATTTTAAAAATATGTAAATGCATGTGTTGAAAAATAATGTAAAAAAAAAACATTTTTCTCTATGAATGCGTATGCAAACAAAGAATGTAGAATAAAAAGCAATTGCCTCTGTTCGATACAATTGTATACATGTTGGAGTTTGCACATGTATGAGTTGCATAAGCTTGCAGGCATTTGTTTGGAAAGGAATTTTAGCAATTTTTCAATAACTTCTAATTTAATTCTATCAACAAACATGCGACTACAAACGCAAGCAATAAATACAATATAAAAATAAACTCGCTAACACTGTTGATTGGTTAGTAGAGATAATGCTGCCTTCGCTGCAGCCTGCAGTGTTGCTAGATTCGGAATATTTAAATGTATTTTGTGGGGAGATATTTTTGGATTTTTGCCAAATGTAGGGGATGTTCGATTATATGAAAATACATTATTTCCAAAAATTAAATTTGGTACAATTGTTAAATCCCTGTAGGCCTACAATTAGCCTATTATTTAACAAATCAAAGCTATTTGAGAAACTTTTGGCCGGATCTTAATTAAACGTAGTCTGAAACTCGACTTTTTCCGGCGAAATGTGATTTTTTTATTATTTCATTAAAGACCAACATTTTAAGCAAAATTAAGCTGTTCCGTCAAAATTTTGTATGCAAACTTGGCGGCGCAAATCTGTTTTCAGATTAACTAAACCTAGTTTAACAGAAACCTTAAAAAACCCAGCCTTAGTGTCAAAATTAACTGCGTAATATAATGTTGGCGTCCAGACTCGATTAAGGAGATGTGATACTGCAGCACTCATCGGATTAGAAAGCGCTAAGCACCTGCATATATGAACAGAAACCGTGATAAAAAAAATTGTTATCCAGCACTGGCAGGACTTTTAACAAAGTATAAAAATAAGATTTGATAAATTATTGTTAGTTCATTTTGAGAAAAACATATTTTTAACTCCCGGGAAAACCCAGCAATTTTATATAAAAGTTGGAAAGTAGTATACTCGGTCTAGTCCTACCATTTGTTACTCTACAACAAAGTTTTTACAGAAACATTTTTGAGAGTGTACTTTGGACCCATTGGCAATAATGGACCCGGCAAAACAAAATTATGTTATTAAGTTTAGACTTATATCAGAGTTATTTGTGCCGAATATTATCTAGATATCTACATCTACATATATGAAATTTTTTCGTCTCAAACTGATTCTAGGGAGCGGGTTTATATGGGACCTTTGGTCAATTCTGGACCTACCAGCACAACATTTTGCCATGAGATAGCAGCTACCGTAAAAGTCATTTTCTCCAATTTGTATGTCAATGCCAACCTTTATGGTCAAATATAAACCAAGTCCATTAAAAATTGGTAGGATGATTTATATTATAATAAAATATATTTGGGCCAAATTAAACCTAAATACCAACATTATAAGATGTTTTTTGGAAACAAAGACAATATTTCGGAAGGAAGCTTGTTAAACGCACAAACCAAATATCATGAAATTATGTATCAAATTGCGAGCTAGCCGGACGGACGGACATCGTTAGATCAATTCAAAACTTCAAAAAAAGTTTAACAAAAAGAAATTATATAAAACCTGAAAAATAAGAAATAATATTCAATTTAAATAAAGCAAAAGTTGGACAGACGGACAAGCTCAAAAATTGATCTAGAATCGATCGGTGGGTCAACGACTAATATTTTTTGGCATAAAAAACCTGAACACAAACACATAATACCCTTTTGATCACATTTATAAAAATAAAATATTAGTTACAAAATTGTGAATTTAAATTTTAAGATGGAGATGGTGGTTGGTAGGACTCAGCACAAGCACTTACTTTCTTCCCTTAATTATACCCTGTAATTTATTAAATTTCGTTTAAAATTGATGTAATCATTTTTTACAAAAATTCAAAATTAGTTACAAAATTGAGGATTTATGAAATTTTGAGATGGAGATTTTTTGGGACTTTAAAGTGAGAATTTGAGGCAAAAGTTTACTGTTAACACTGTTTCACTGCTTGTACTACTGATGGTAGTGGTGGTGATGCTGCTGCTGATGTTTTGTGTAGTAAACTTGCATTTTAAACGGAAACGGAAGTGCGCGTATGTTATAACAATCGCCGTCATATTAGCTTTGCAAATTGTCACGCAATATCAATAGTCATTGTGCAAAATAACAGACGTACCCATGAGTACATGAACCACTAGAATGACAAAACCTTGTCTTTTTTGTAGCAAATGTGTGTCTGTGTATCTATTTGTCTCTAGGTCTGTCTATCAACCACCAAAAACATGAAATTTTATTAGAACTATTTTACACAGCCAAACATACATTTGAACACTCGAGAAAATTTTAACATATAAAATTTGTTGTTTTTAAAATGAAGAAGTTTTTTTTATCGAAATGTCCAATTTTTGTTAAAATTTAAATTACTTAATTTAAATTTATTATTAAATATAAATATTGTTATGGCTGCACGCTGTGCGCTGTAAAATACAAGACGAGTTTCAGATGTATCTCAGACGGCCAACAATTTGTGGCGCCTTATGTACAAAAAAATTCGAAAAACTGAAAAAAAGACCTTTTTAAAAACGGTCCAGCTCACGGATGGTCAACACTAGAACCAAAATATTTTGGGAATCATCATAAGACATATCAAGCTTTATTTTCAGAGGGGTAACAAAATCACTTTTTTTGAGTCGCTCTAACCTACATATGTTTAATAATTTCTGAGTCGTCGCATTAAATCGGAGGATTTTGGTTTTAGCAGTGTTAAACTTTCGGCCAGCCGCGATATGTGCTTTAAAGATTTCGAAAAAACCTTTGAGGAATTAAATCACAGTGTGATCTAGAACGCACTAAGATATAAAAGTGTCTTATAAATTGCCTTTACGAAACTGCCATCAAACATGGTAAGGCGCTAACTAAAACGATTAAGCTTGAAATCGGTGCACGCTAGGGATGTTTTTGTCGCTACTTCTACTAAATATAGTCCTGTTTACTATTCCTAAAAGCGCGCTCTACATAGACAAGGGAATTAAATGGGAACTGCAAGATCGTCGAAATGATCTCGAGTACACAGATGGTATCTTCCTTTTAGCTTACAGCTTCTCAAATACTATCACACAAGTCTTACGTATATTGGCGAAAATAAATTGTTATTGTTTTTTTAATAATTAGATCAGGGATGTATTTTCGCCAAAATATGTAAGATTTTTGTGATAGTGTGAACCCCACTTGAATAAACATTAATAAAAAAAAAATTTACAGGAAGCTGTCGTTTAATTCTACTCAAAAACGTCCCTAATGGGTGCACTTGCATCAATCAAAAAACGTTTGCGATAAGTTTTTGCTCAAGACTTTGCAATTTCGCTCCTTTCATTTTCTCTTCGTGCTGCGTACTTTCAAAATAACGAACAATACAAAATTATATGGCAAAATTATTGTTATTGTTTTTGTTTTACTAAGTGCAAAATACAAAGCAAAACTATTTAAACTATTTCAGTTTATTACAAAAAGGTTCTGGTTAAAAATTAACCACTGCAAAATTCTCAATCATGTTTTTCAATAAACTGTTGTCAATCGTGATATCTGCTCGATAACGTTGTTTTTAATTTCTTGAACTGTTTTAGGATTATTGCTGTACACTTTCGATTTCAAAAAACCGCACAAATTCACTCCTCCTCTACGAAAAATAATGCACGCAGAGAAAAAATATGGTTGGACATGGTTACGGCAACTACACTAGTTTTTTTGTTACAATATATTGTTGTCGTACACAGAAAATTGTTATATTTATTTAATATCAACAATATTATAGTTACTGGTAACATTTCAATGTTTTTCGCAATTATAAGTTTGAGTGTTGTTGACTGAGAAATAATCATTTTTCTAACAACTTAATAATGATAACTTTGAAAACATATTATATTACTCACAACCCCGTAGGCTAGCTGGTAGTGAGCTAGTCTATCAGCGCCGGGACAAGCGTAGAGCTTCGCGGGACTAGCTAAGTAGGAGTTAATAAAGAAATAAAAAATTACCATTTCATGATATTTAATAGTCATAACATGATAACTTTCTATACATGTACTCATAATATGTTTAAGATGCAATCAAAATATCTTTACTCTAATAATATTTTGTTATCGCCATTTGTAAAATAAATTTGTATGAGTTGTGTCGTTTGTTTTAAATATGCCTATCAAATTATTTGTTAGAAGGTTTAATTAAAAAAAAGTTTTAGGAAATAAAAAAAAATTGTTTTCTTTTATTTTTGTGAAAGTGGTGCTGTATCATAATACGATTACTTCTAAGCTTATTATGATAACCATGACAATAATATGATTACTTCTAAACTTATTATGTTTTCCATGAAATAATAATATGATTACTTCTTGATTTTTATGATTAGCACGATAAGAATATGATTAAGGGAAAAATATTATGGTGTAATCTTACGAATATATTTAGTAATAATATGATTCAATAATAATCGTAATATGGTGACTACAATCATAAATCTTATCATAATATCATAATAATCGTAATATGGTGACTACAATCATAAATCTTATCATAATATATTGCTCTTAGAATATGTTTACCACAACCATGTTTTTTCTTTGCATGTGTGATTTTCGAACTATTCTTATAAAACGATCCATTTTTTTCTTGCTGTATGTCAAGTGGCACCATTCTGTTGAAACCACTTATTCTCTACGTCCAAATCATCAATTTAACGCCAAAAAAAACTACGGATCATCGCCTTGTAGCGATTTCCATTGACCGATGATACCTCAAATTTAGACACCCTCAAATTTAGACACCTCTTGAATTCCGATGGGTATAAATATGGGTCTTTCAATTGCGTAATCCTAACTGTACATTTTCCATGATTGTAAAAAACACAGTTAGACTTAAAAAAGTTTGCTACAATTCTTGGTTTTTTTTTTGCAAACCAAATTGAATCTTTTATTAAAAAAAAATACTATAAAATACTGTTGACATTTGTTAAACTCAATTTCTTTTTTTTTATTCATTTTAAGCTGATACAAAAATATTTTGTAATGCAATATGTACAAGTTTTTACGATATAAAATTTTAAATTTACGTTCTAACCCTTTATTGGCCATTTTTATAGTCGTTTCATCTCGTTACAGTGTAGAAAATTTGAAATTGATGTTATCGACAAAGGAAAAACACTGTAGACACAAACAAGAAAAGCAAATATTCTTTTCCATTTTCTGTCAAAAGCTGTAGATGCGAACTAATTTAAAAGCTATATTTTGCTAAAATGTAGAGTTTATTGCCAAAAGCATAAAATTATATATGAAAACGATTTTTTTTATTAAAATGATTTCACTTTAAATGTTAATAAAAAATTATGTACAGTGTGTATTTATTATACACGCCTATTATGAATAAAAAGTGAACATCGAAATTTGGCTTTTCCCCATACATTTTTTAGGAAAAAGAGAACAAATTTCAGGGGAAATTTCAATCACGATGGGGATGATATGATATTTTTTCATTTTACTTTAAAAAAAGTACTAACGAAAAGGCTTAACTGTTGATAAGGCGATAACAGACTGTTGATATGGATTGTATAATACTTATGCAAAAATATTCACTTTATTTAAATATGGATATAAATGTCATTAAAATTTCAAAAGTTTTATTTTTAAGCTAAAAAGCTAAAGGGGACAACTATATTAGGAATATTTGGACTTTTTATGGTAAATTATAAGACATGGAAGCTAAAGTAGGCCAAAGCTATCTAAAGCGGGTATATCGCAGAGTTCACTTTAGATAACTTGGTAGTTTTAAGTTTTAAGAAAGTATAAGGTTTATGTAAATTAAACTTTTATGTAAAATTAACTTTAGGCTAAGCACGGATGCAAGTTAAAGTTGGCGGATCAAAAAAGTTGGTTATTGCGCAACGTACAACGTTTAGTTTTACTTTTAGCTAATACTTAGTGTAGTGATGCCAAATTTAGTGCTGCCCGTTTTACGTTATCAATTCATTCAAATACTTAAATAATGTAGATACTTCAATACTTATATTTATATGTAATACAATACTTTATATACAAATTATAATTCGTAACTTCATGTTGATTATAATTTGAGGGTTCAATCTTCATTGAACAAAATATAAAGAACTTGATTTATCCCGAGTGTTTTTCTTTCTGTGTATTTATTACCACTTTTTAAATTGTATGTCACTGTACAACTATTTGGTGCTCCCTGAACTTAAAATATTTATAGCTACCCTCACAATAAATGGGACACCCCATTAAATTAGTTTTTGTCTTATGTAAATTACTTTGTGTAGGTACGAACTTAATTTTGATAATTTAATTCATATAATTAATATTAAATCAAAACTCTTACATTTAACTAAGGCTTTAAGGTTGAGATCCAAACATATGTATATGTATAAGGCTTTTTCTATGTGTCCCACTTAAAGTTTGAGTAGCCGTATTTATAATGCAACATTCTAATATCTGAAATAACATTCTTAAAAAATACTTCAAATGTAGTTTTATATTCACAGAATTGCTTAATGATCATTATGATTATGTTGGTTTACAATAAAACAATCATAGAATAAATTTTATCAAATAAAAAATTAGAAAACCTGCATGAAGTGAAAACAGGAGCCAAATTACGGCATTCGATATCGATCGAAATTACATTACAATTTAAAGGAGAACTTCTATCGATATCAAATGCCGCAATCTGGCCCGAGAGTTTAAAATGAAACAACAGTGGCATTTAAGCAAACAACAATAAAAAAAAATAACAACAATACCATGCGGTTCAGTTTTGTAAAAAAAATAAATCATACAAGTTGATAATATTCACATGAGTACTCACGCATAGAGTGAGAAAATAGGAGCAAATGAGATAGAAACTGAGCGAAATAATTTAACACCAACACAAACACGCACGCAAATAATATGTTTACAAACAAAATACTTTTAACATATTTACAAACACTCACTCATTCATTTGTTCGCCGTTATGCAGCTGCAAATAGTTCATAATTTTTTTTTTAGCCTGAATCATCAAGAAGCTGCAGCCTTAAACCAACTACCAAATACCTTTAAACGCCTGTCTGCTCACCTGTCTCAGTATGTTAATGGTTTTTGTTATTGCTTTAATAAACGTACAAGTTGATTTTATTGTTGTGTTATTGCTACAGCATACCAACAAACAAGCAAACTACACATATGCAATACATCTTGCTATTAAATACAAATATGTAGTATATTTTATTAAATATACAAACATACACATACAATACTTTCTGTTGTAGTTTTTTGTATTGTGTGTCGTTTTTGTACACAATTTTTATTTACCCAACTGTATTTTGTTTATGCTGCTGCTGACTCTTGTTGTTCCTGTATAACACTCTGGGGAAGCAGGGTCAAATGCGGCAAATATCAACGTTCAGTATTTTTTTTTTATTTTGTCAAGACAAAAGGAACTTTTTAAAATACTTACACATTAACTCATACTTATTTCTCTCGTTTTTACATGTAAGTTCGCTTGCTGAACATTAAAACAATATTAAATTTGTAGTAAATATTAATAAAAAAAGGAATTTTTTATTTAACTTTTATTAAAAAAAAAAACAGGATTGTCAGTTTCGTGTTGACCTTTTTTGCCAAATTCAATGTCAAAAATCGCCAAAACCGACAAAGCCTTTTTTTATTAGTTTTTGACAATAAAATAAATATTTTCTGAATTAATTAGTATTGTGGTTATTTTGTTGAACTATTTATGGTTTTTAATCCAAATTTTTAATAATTTTAATTAGGCTTAAGTTCATTAAATTTAATTTTCATTAAATTATTTTTATGAAGAAAGGAATTTTACAACATGAAAATTAATTAAAATTGTTATTGATAATCTTTCATTCTTGACCGTGGCCGGGGCTCGAACTCGGGCCGGCAGGTTACCATGACATGTTTCGATCGCAACCACTCGATCTCCTCAGACGGATTTGCCGTTTTACACTCGCAGCCATCGACGACTGCTGACGTCAATAGTCAAACATCAATCCTTAAACCAAATTGTATTTTAACCTTTGGTAGATCGAAGTTTGCTTTTTTGAATGATTATCCATTTTAGTTTATTTTACATGTTCTTCCTTACTTCAGTTTTTTCGTACTTTTGTCAAGAATTTTTCTTGAAGTCCAAAGTATATTTTTTGTTTTTTAATTTTTTGTCTTTCTTTTTCTTGTTGACCTTTTTCAGCACAACTTGAAGGACAAATGAATACATAGAGCTCGTGCCTTAGCTTTAACAATAATTAGTATTGTGGTTATTTTGTTGAACTATTTATGGTTTTTTATCCAAATTTTTAATAATTTTAATTAGGCTTAAGTCCATTAAATTTAATTTTCATTAAATTATTTTTATGAAGAAAGGAATTTTACAACATGAAAATTAATTAAAATTGTTATTGATAATCTTTCATTCTTGACCGTGGCCGGGGCTCGAACCCGGGCCGGCAGGTTACCATTAAAAATATTTTTTACAAATCCTAAAAAATAAATTTGTTCCGAATTGCTCAAAAAATGGCGAAAAAAAGAATAAAAAGAATTTTTGAAAACATAAAAGGAACAATGTTTACTAACGGGTGGTCCAACCCTAATGCACGATGTTAATTGTGTGTCACACCTTAACGACAAGTTTTTTGCCCTACTAAATTTTCATTTTCTTTGTTTTAATGTTCCAAAAATTTAACCATGGAGAGGTACACAATTGAGCAGCGTGTTAAGACTGGGCGTTCAAATCAAAATGTATTTTATTAACTTCGTGATTGGATTCGTGGATTCGTTAACAAGCAGAATGGCCGCATTTGGGCAAATGAGAATCCACAAGTGATTGTTGAAAAGCCTATGCATCCACAAAGAGTGACTGTTTGGTGCGGTTTATGGGCTGCCAGCATCATCGGGCCGTACATCTTCGAAAATTAGGTTGGCTAAGCATTATCCATGAATTATGTTCGCTATCGCGAGATGATAAAAGACTTTTTGTGACCAGAAATTGAGAATATGGACCTGTTCGATATGTGGTTTTAACAGGATGGCCACTTGCCACATAGCCAACGAAGCATGGTTTTTCGCGCGAGCCACACATAATTGTCACAGATCCTTCTATCATCCTTCCATCTATCATTCTATCATAATAAAAAACATTAAGATAATTCTCGGAAAGCTTTTTGTTATATTTACAATTAACATCGTCCGTTTTGGTTGGACCAAATATAGTTTATAGTAGTCTACCTTGAGACGAAAAAAAAGAATTTTTATGTAAAAATATATTGGATATATATTATAAATATAAACATATATAATTAGTATTGTGGTTATTTAGTTGAACTATTTATGGTTTTTAATCCAAATTTTTAATAATTTTAATTAGGCTTAAGTTCATTAAATTTAATTTTCATTAAATTATTTTTATGAAGAAAGGAATTTTACAACATGAAAATTAATTAAAATTGTTATTGATAATCTTTCATTCTTGACCGTGGCCGGGATTCGAACCGCGGCCGGCAGGTTACCATGACATGTTCCGATCGCAACCACTCGATCTTCTCAAATGGATTTGCCGTTTTACACTCGCAGCCATCGACGACTGCTGACGTCAATAGTCAAACATCAATCCTTAAACCAAATTGTATTTTAACCTTTGGTAGATCGAAGTTTGCTTTTTTGAATGATTATCCATTTTAATTGATTTTACATGTTCTTCCTTTACTTCTGTTTTTTCGTACTTTCGTCAAGAATTTTTCTTAAAGTCCAAAGTACATTTTTTGTTTTTTCATTTTTGTCTTTCTTTTTCAAGAATGAAAGATTATCAATAACAATTTTAATTAATTTTCATGTTGTAAAATTCCTTTCTTCATAAAAATAATTTATATATAATGCATTCTATTTCGAATTTAAGTTCATTTAATTATTAAAAATACTCTTTCAACTAAGGCATTAGCAGTTGGAACTACCAGCATATAAAGACAGCCAAATCAAGTTCCTTAAAATGATACGTACCTGCCGTTTCCCATAAACCAGTGGGAGTTGGGCTTTTTGTACCGGAGTCGGAGTCGAAGTACCCACAAAAACGGGTGACTCCGACTCCAAAATGTTTCAGCAAAAAAATTTTTCTAATATTTTTCAAAATAAAAAAGTTATTCAGTTTTATATTTATATATTTCCTTATCAAGCTAATACGGCCTAAAATCTTTAATGTAATTAAAACACAATTTTAATACATTTTTTCCCCGACGTTTCGTCGATTTTTTGTCGCCTTCTTCTGGGGATACGTCTATTTAATAAAAACATAACATTTTATTAACAAAATTTTTAACAAATAACGTGGAAAACTTACATTTTTTATATTATTACATCAAAATGACAAAATTTACATTTAACATATATAACGTAACAACATAAAACATTGAGTTATTTTTAAAAAACATTTTTCCACAACACAACTTATTTTATGGCGACTCGATAACTTGCACAAATGTTGTTCGTATCTTCTTTCAGATTCAACGTATTTTTTATGTTTTGTTGGATCCTTAAGCTTTCTTTAGTAAATCGTTTTCTTGTAGAGTCTTCTTTGTCTAATATCCTTATTTGTTGGAAATCTGGTACATGTTGGGATTCAATTATATGCATAGCTAAAGCTGTGGTCTCCTTCTGTTTTGCAATGTCCATTTTATGTTCTCCGATCCTTGTAGATAACGCCCTCTTTGTTGTTCCAATGTATATTTGATTACATTGTTCTTTGTCATTTCCCTTACACCTGATTTCATAAACAACATTACTTTGTTGTTGTTTTTCCACTGGCGCTTTTATTTTCGTAAATATTGCACTTGTTGTTTTGTTTGGTTTATTCGCAAAACATATGTTATTTTGTTTCAGTGTTTCTCTCGTGTTTCTGTTGTCAGTTAGGCCAGGGATGTATTGTACACTGTAAAATTTCCTGTTTTCTTTTTCATCAGTATTGTCAATTATGTTACTATTTTTTAACCGCCTATTTACGTCATCAATTAAAGATTTAATTAATTTTTTTGGAAAACTGTTTTGTGTTAATATTTCATTTTAATTTCTTCGAATTTTTAATATTATTTCTTCACAATTAATCTTTAAGCTCAAGGACACTTTTATATAAAAAATATTTATTATTGATCTTATATGTATATCTTTATCTCAATGGATACCTTCTTCAAGGATTTTTGGGTTTTTAATTTTAAACAAATTTTTTTAAACAAAATTTTATGAAACAACAAAATTGTTAATTATGAAAAATAATGAAAATGGGAGAAACCAAAAGTAAAGTAAAGTTTTTTAAAAAAGTTAAGTCTACTTTTACTTCAGCAACAATTTGTATGAAATTGAAAATGACGTTTTTAATAATTTTATTTAGTGTTGAATGAAAATGTTTTAAAAAATAATAATAAATAAGTAGTTATATTGTTGTGGGTAAAATTTGCAAACGGTTTCTTAATGCAAAACGTGTGAGCTTGTGAGCTTGTGAGAAACATTGTCGCTGTATTTTGAACACCAGGGAAAATGTTGCTGCCTATTGTGAACGAAGTTTTATATACAGGAAACGAAAATTGTTCTATTCCATTTTTATAAACTTATTTGACTGTATTTATAAATACGGGGATTGTATTTGCTATTTTATTTTTATACATTAATTGTCTGTAATTGTAGTTAATAATAAATATTTTTTATATAAAAGTGACCTTGAGCTTGAAGATTTATTGTAAAGAAATAAATAAATAAATTTTAAAAGGGTCTTTCTTTATAAATTTTGAAGTAAAAAAATAAGGTCCAGTCTACTTTACATATAAGAAGGAAAATTAAAAAATTGAGATAACAATTGATTTTTACAGATCTTTTAGCATCTTTTGAGAATAAATATATAGATTGTATCGAACCATGTCCTTTTCTATGTTTTTATGTCACATAAAATTGCAGTTGTTAACAAAACATCTCTTTTCTATAACAAAATTCGCTGGCTCAATTAGGGAAGTCGAATTAGGGAATGAAAAAATGAAAATTTGTAAGCAAGTTTGCTTTGACATAATTGTTTTTTATAAATCGTATAGTGAAAAATATTTTTGTAGCGATGTTCATAAGTATGGCTGGAAATCTGCTGTAGCTCCTATGGTGAAATCACTTAGTGAACTACATTTTAAATTTAGACCTTCAAAGTGAATGATAATAGAAAAAAAGGAAAAGGAACTCGGAAAAATACATGACATTGTTCCAGATATAATTCCAATTAATGTGGATGTTAACCCTAAAAATGATTTGAGAATACTTTTATCTACTCACTTTGGGGAAAAGAAAAAGATGAAAAAGATGTGAACTGGTGTAGTTTTTCTCTCCCTTGCAGAACAATTGTTACATTTTCTAGCACTGTTTATATAATTTTAATAAATAAATTCAACATTTTTTATTTTTCGAATTAATTTTATGAGCTAAATTTCAGTTATGTATTTCATAAAGCTTTTTTGTAAGCTAAGGTAAAATGTAACAAGAAAATATAATATAATAGTCTGGTAGTGTATAAAAGTCATTCCTAAAAATTTAAGGAATAGAACTATTACAAAAAACTTTATAAAATACATAACTGAAATTTAGCTCATAGAATAAATTCGAGAAATAAAAAATGTTGAATATAATATAATATAATATATCTATATATATAAAAGAGACGTGTTTGTTTGTAATCGCTAAACTCAAAAACTACTGCACCGACTTTGACCAAAATTTGTGTGTTTGATGTATGAGGAGTGTTTCTGTGGAGTTTCGTATTTATCCGAAATCAATTAAATACGTTCATATTTTATAAAATTTTAAATCTTTACTAAGGGCCAGCAAAGTGGACCGGGTCCAGCTAGTATAATATAAAGTAACCTACGAAAGGAAATAATTCCCAGTTTCCATTTAATAAATAAATATAACTTTCAAAATATACTATTGTTTAATGATTAATTATCCTGGTGGGCAATAGCAAAATGTATTAACAAAGTGACCTCAGTACTACAATAATGAAACAATAGAAAAAACAACAGGCATTTGGTTACTAGAATGGAGACGGCAAATGTCAAAATGCCTTATTTAAAAAAGTAAATAAACAAAAAAAATGACACCAATCGTGTCACACGAAGAAAACCACTGCAAACAGCTGCGCTTGTGAGGTCACTTTATTAGGGCATTCTGGGCAATAGTGTATTGCAAAACTAGTTCGATCCCATATGGATTATAGCAAAACTCGTGCGTTCCAAAATTAAATCTATTATGTTTCGATATTTCAGTTGGTTTCAATTTTTCAAAACTTGAGTTGTAAATCAAGAATGGCAAAAAACTTCATAATCAAAAAGTTTAACTAATTCGCTAATGTTTTTTGCATTTCCCCAAAATGCGAATAAAGTGTAAAGAACGAGTTTTGCATCTCACCTACTCATATGTAAAAACTATATTAAAGCTCAATGCGGCACATGTTTAAATTAAAATATCGATTTTAACTTTTTACAGAATCAAAAGGCTCTGCGTTAAAAAAAAAAAGTTAAAGGTTAAAAAAGGACCAGTCTCATATACATTTAGCATCAATATTAGAGCAGGAGTCGGAGTCGTACTTAACAAATTTCAGCGGATGGAGTCGGAGTTATCACTTTTCCTGGACAACTCCACAGTCCTGCTATAAGCTTTAAGCTTTTGGCCAAAACTGATTTAAATTAGATGAAATACCGCCCACGAATCTCAAAACAGTCAACAAAATCTCCATGTCACCAGATTAGAAATAAGGACGCCAAACAAGTTTTAAAATCGCCACGTTTGGCGAGAAATCGCACCATCTGGCAACCCTGTTAACAATAATGTTGTTCTTTTATTATTAATATTAAATAACTTCATGCTCGTACAGATGAAAGAAAGTACGACATATTTAACACTACAGACGTATGAGTGATATTTTAAATGCAACATAATAAAATATTAAGTATACGCGTAAGTATACGTGTAAGTATAGTGCGAATCAGTGTTTTATATGCAATATTTTAAGAATAAAGTGAATAATGTAAAAGAAAATTTTTAAGTAAAAATTTAAATTTTATTACATTAAACCATAGTATAATAAGTACCAGGAATGTTCATTAGGGAGAGTTGTCATTATTTTCCCATGTAATGTCAAATTAATTTATTTGATTTTTGCCGCTTGTTTTAATTTTTTCCATATTTTCTTTTGTTTGACGTTATATGGGTTTTAAAATTGAAAACAAAATTTCTAATGACTATTCCTTGTACTTATTCTACCATGCATTAAACCTTTTTTTTCGAATGTGCTTCTATGAGTCAAATTTTGATTTATATAGTTTTTTACAATGCTTTTATTCCTTCAATATATGAAATACTTTTTGCTTAAGCCAACATTTGGTTAACATTAATGCTATAGATATGTACATATACTTACGAATGATTCTATACACTACCAGAATATCTTGTATCTTCATGTTACATGTTCCAATTTAGCTATCTATTGATAGCAATTAAGTTTGTGTGTATAGAAAATTTTACAATTATCAGACACTAGCAGAATGTAATGCATTTTCTGTCCCGCTACGGCCTTCGTCAGCATTCTTTGTGTAACACTCGTTACACTGTGTTATTTGTTTTTTTTAAAGATAATGTGACTTAAATGTTATTTGTTTTTTTTTAAAGATAATGTGACTTAAATGCGTCTTCAAAAATTTTAAACGAATTATGTATTTCTTTCTTTTTAGTGAAAGGTTATAAATTTTCTAAAATAACCATTGGTCGTTGGTGAAGATTAGTCGACAAATGACAGAGTTACAGCGGACAAAAGCTCAAACATCATAAAAAATTTGATGATTTTGTTTAATTTTGCTCTTTTTAAGTTATTTTTTTTTTAAACCTAACAATAAATTGCAACCTTACAAAATTTTATAAGAATCGATCGTGTTTGAGCATAGCTCCAATAAAATATCACTGCACAAAAACTATGCCGTTACATCTTTATAAATGATAATATAAATATAAAAATTAGTTACAATAAAAGTCATAACAGCTACTATGTCTTGGCAAAATTTTGTAATAGAAGGGCCAGAGTTGAGCATTAATCCTATATAAAATAAAGCCCACTCGAAAAATTATTTTAAGACGGAAACATTTCATATAGATGTTTATATTTAGATACAAATAACTCTATCATAAATCTTGACCTCATAATTTAATTTTATTCTGATATATTCATGACTGCCCATTAATCCCAAGCTCTTTAAAAAAATTTTTGTAAATACTGTAGTATAGAGTCTCATATGGTCGGGCTTGACCGACCAAACTTTCTTACTTGTTTAAACTAAGAGAATTCATATTCAATAAATAAAAATAATCGCTTTAATAACAGAAACAATATCCTTTTAAGCCCACCTAGTAAAAAGTTACAAATGGATTTCATTTAACTCAACTAAAAAATAATGTAAATAAGCAGAAATGAATGAATGAAAAAACCTTTAAAATCTTGCCATCATTAACAGCAGCACTCCAGATGCTGCTGCAACAACAACGAAAATCTTTAAAGCTTAAGTGCACTACATAAATACCTTCAATCAAAATTTTACGTAAAGTTTCTATTCAGTATGATATACACGCCTTCGTAGTAGCAGTCGTTAAAGTGGAATACGTGGAATAAACTAAAGACCCGAGAACCACCACTACTCCAGTTCAGGCAGCATAATGAGTATAAAATATTATCGTTGTTTAATGCATGTTTAAGGCCATGGCTACTTTCATGTTGTTGCAAATTGTGTTGTTTTTATATTGTTGCAACAACAAGACATTAACAAGCTGCATAACATGACAACAAATTTATGATAATGTCAGCTTTAGTCAATGGCAAGTTTTAAAAGATTTACCTGGATTCAATGTTAATGATGTTGGTGGTTGATGTGATGCTGATCAAATGGCTTTAAGCAGTAGCAAATATTTAGCTATGTACATTTTTACAAGCTTGCAAGTCATTGGCTGATTTAAAGGAAACTGTAAAAAACGAGAAAGGCATTAAAAAAAGTATAATTTTAAAATGTTTTAAAATTTAATGCTTTAAAATTTTGGTTACTTATCTTAAATGTGCAGGTATAGAAATGCACTTAAAAAATTAATTTGTATGGAATTATAAGGAATAATGCCAAAAATTATACATTTGTGCAGTTAAGTCAAAAGTGCACGTAAGCAAAAGGCAGTTAAGTCAAAACTACTGTATTTAATAAAGCTCAATAGTCTGGTATATCAGATGTATAGATCGATTATTGGATTCAAATCAGGTAAAATTTTAAAAATGCATATTAATGTTTATGATAAAAAATTACTTAAAAAAAAAATATATAATCAGTATTGTGGTTATTTTGTTGAATTATCTATGGTTTTTAATCCAAATTTTTAAAAATTTCAATTAGGCTTAAGTTCATTAAATTTAATTTACATTAAATTATTTTTTTGAAGAAAGGAATTTTACAACATGAAAATTAATTAAAATTGTTATTGATAATCTTTCATTCTTGACCGTGGCCGGGGCTCGAACCCGGGCCGGCAGGTTACCATGACATGTTTCGATCGCAACCACTCGATCTTCTCAGATGGATTTGCCGTTTTACACTCGCAGCCATCGACGACTGCTGACGTCAATAGTCAAACATCAATCCTTAAACCAAATTGTATTTCAAGCTTTGGTAGATCGAAGTTTGCTTTTTTTAAAGATTATCCATTTTAATTGATTTTACATGTTCCTCCTTACCTCCGTTTTTTTCGTACTTTTGTCAAGAATTTTTCTTGAAGTCCAAAGTACATTTCTTGTTTTTTCATTTTTTTTGTCCTTCTTCTTCTTGTTGACCTTTTTCAGCACAACTTGAAGGACAAATGAATACATAGAGCTCGTGCCCTAGCCTTAACAATAATCAGTATTGTGGTTATTTTGTTGAACTATCTATGGTTTTTAATCCAAATTTTTAATAATTTCAATTAGGCTTAAGTTCATTAAATTTAATTTTCATTAAATTATTTTTATGAAGAAAGGAATTTTACAACATGAAAATTAATTAAAATTGTTATTGATAATCTTTCATTCTTGACCGTGGCCGGGGCTCGAACCCGGGCCGGCAGGTTACCATGACATGTTTCGATCGCAACCACTCGATCTCCTCAGATGGATTTGCCGTTTTACACTCGCAGTCATCGACGACTGCTGACGTCAATAGTCAAACATCAATCCTTAAACCAAATTGTATTTCAAGCTTTGGTAGATCGAAGTTTGCTTTTTTGAATGATTATCCATTTTAATTGATTTTACATGTTCCTCCTATATATATTTTTAAAAGTATTCAATCTCTTTCGAACATGCTACCAAAAACCTTTTGCATTTTTATGATGTCTTTCCAAACATGTCTGTTTTCATGTCTAATTGTATAATATATATATATATATATATATATATATATATACATATTAAAAATCAGGAAAACTCTTATAACGAACATGAAATCTCATTTCGTGTCTGTTTGGCAACCCCTCTTTCTTCTCTAACCCGATCGCTAACAAACAAAGCAAACGTGTTTTAAGAGTGCTTAGAATTTTTATTGTTTTAAAAAAAGTTTTCAGTTTTAAAATACATAAAAAAAATAATTTTTGTACTTCTAAAAATTTTTTTAAGCTTTTCAATTGTAAAACAAAGATTAATGTTTTAATACTAAATTAATTTCTTAACAACTTTAAAGTTCTTTAATGTAAAAAAAGCTTTCACAAATTTTTCGAGAAAAGCTTTATAGAATTTTCAACATGTTTTGCAAGATTTTTTAAATATGTTTTTTCGGAAAAACATTTAATTGCACAATAAAGCTTTTAGAATTTTTTCAATGCTTAAAGCACTTAAGCTTAAAAAAATTTAATTATCTGCAAAAAAGAAAATGGTTTTTTATTTTAAAAACTCAGTAAAAACTTCGCCAACTTTTTTAAAATGAATAGCTTTTTTTCACTCATTATTAAGTAGCTTTGTTCTACATAAATACTTATTTTTCAGAAGTATGTAGGTAAAAAATAATGACTTAAAATTCAATGCGTTCATTTTGGGACGTCCCTTGTAAAATTCATTGGTTCTTTTAGAAGAATTGGAAGAAGTATTTTTTTACTTTTTCCTGATTACTGAACACATTATTTTTCGAAAGTATCACAAGTCCGAAGGCAATCGATCTGTTGTTTTGCATTTTGTTGAGCAATATATTAGTTTATGCCTTATTAACGGAACTTGCCCGTAATATTCGAATTATAAAGAGAACTACTTACATTCAATGTCTGTTCACCAGCAAAAATAAAGTGTGAAAATCAAAGGGAAAAGTGAACAAATTACGAGGGAAAAAACTATTTACGACAAGGGAAATTTTTTCCCTTGAACATTTCTTCACGTTATTAACCCCCTTTAAATAACCTCAAAAAAAATTTTCAAAATAATGAATGCTTTTATTTTGGAACATCCCTTGTAAAATTCATCGGTAGTTTCAGTAGAATTGTAAGTAGTGCTTTTAGTTATTTCTGATTACTAAACACATTATTTTGTAGGCGAAGTGATATTTGGTTTTTTTTTTTTAAATTGCAGAGAAGAAACTTCAGCCATAAATTACACTGTGCTAGTCACAAGTTTAAACAAGCTGGGCACCCTACTGGTAAAGCTAATTCGAGTACGCCGAATTCAAAGTAAGCGCTCGTATAGTTTTTGTTTGCTTGTGAAAAAAATGTTTCCACGAAAAAAATACTAACGGCTTAAATTGAACAATGAAACCAAAATATAAAAAATAACGCTTAATTTTACATTAGTATTAAAGCTTTACTGGTTGGGTGCCCAGTGTGTTAAAAAGGTGTCAAATTCGTGCACAGTGCACAGATTTTTGTGTAAAAATTGATATATGTAAGTTTTATGGCCATTTTCTCAATGTATCGCCATAAATTTATTAGACCGATAAACTGTCCGTTAACGATTTTGGGTTTCTCAATATACCGACAAAAAACATTCACCCTTATCGTGGTTGGCAATTTTGTGTCGTTTTTTGGCGTTTTTTAGGCGTTTTTAGAAAATCGTATCGCGGTTGGCAAAAACGCCAGCGAATACGACACTGAATATAATTCTACTACAAAAACGGTATCGCAGATGGCGTATTTGCCTGTCAAAAACGCTAAAAACTGTCGTTAAGTTTTTTGCTCACGACAGAGTTTATTTTTTGATAAAAATTATTTAAAAATGGAGTCAAACAAATCGTAAGTTATATAAAAAGCCACTTTAAAGCTTTTTGTTTCAATATTTGTTTTTTTTCTATTTTTTTATATTTTAGCATAAAAATTACCACACCCGCACAACTTTCCAAGTTGGTGGAGAAAATGGAAAAAAGCCGTACTTGGCAAAAGGGTATAATAAAGGATTAAATAAAATTAATACAAAAGATGAGTGGAATGAAGTCGCAGAAGAACTCAATAGTATAGGACCTCCATTCCGTACAGGCGAAGGTTGGTTAAAGGTGTGGGGAGATTTTAAGTTTAAATTAAAGAAAAAGCTGTCCCACAACAAGGCTGAAAGTCATGCAACAGGTGGAGGAGCTTTTAAGCAATTTGCTTTGTCACCAGTTGAAGAGGCTGCAGTTAGTTTATTGCAACTACGCTCAATTGTTCAGAATAAAGAACCTTTTGGCCTTAAGCGTGCTCGTTCCAGCTCCCCGAAGCAAGTGCTTTCTGCTGATGAGGTATTCGACATCGTCATAAAAGAAACTGTTCAAACTAGTACTCCGGCGAAAAAAATTAAAAAAAATATTTCGGGCACCACTGGAGATTTGAGTTTGATTGAAGAACCTT
This sequence comes from Pollenia griseotomentosa, assembly GCA_963931875.1. NCBI lineage: Eukaryota > Metazoa > Arthropoda > Insecta > Diptera > Polleniidae > Pollenia > Pollenia griseotomentosa. Next base: position 15,670,138 of record OZ007564.1, read on the forward strand.
GCTCTTTTTCTAAAACATTTCCAAATGCCTATAGTGATGAGAACGTGGATCCAAATAACTCAAAAAAAGTTCGCAAAAACAGAGACATTTTTACATTTTGTCCAGCAAATGCATAAATACAAAATAAATACTTACTTTTTGTCAGGCAAAGAAAATACATTGCATTGCTGCCTTAAATGCTTCTTTAGATGATTTTCCGAATTATTAAAATCTTCTTCGTCTTCTGATGATGAAAAAAATCAATACTCAACATATTTGTTAAAAAAAAATATTTATTTTTATTGGCGCAATTGTATTTATAACGCTTTTGTTTTTTATAATCAACAGCTTAAGAAAAATAATCGGCTGTGATTTGTTGACATTTTCATAACAGGGTGTTTCTTAAAAAAAAAAATTGAGTAATCTGTTACAAAGCGACTCTCTTACAAAAAATAGAGAGTCGTAGGCGTAGGCGAAAAGTTTCCACGATACCATTCAATTTTAAATACGACAAGAAATGCGACATACGCCTAAATACGCCTACGCCAACCGCGATAAGGGTGATTGTTTTCAGTTGGCAACACCACTCAAAATGCATGTAAAAGTTGGGAGTCAGCTGATTGAATTTATCTGTACGGAAAATAAATAATTGGCAGATGAGTGCTGGTTAGCTTTGCGACAGAATAGAAGCAAATGAGACATTAAGAAAACCAAATTTCTTTAATGTGCAGTTTTTCGTTGGGGAAAAAGATAATCGGCTAATAAGAAAATGGCCATTAAAGTTTTTGTTGCATTAAGCTTTCCTCATTACCTTCTACATAAAAAAGCATTTATAAACTGTTTTTTTTTCCTGTTTTTGACACTTTTATAAATTTTATTAAATAAAGTACTGCTGTGCAAACTGAAGTATTTTAAATACCCTGGCAAAAAAAATAAACGCCTTTTGCCAAAGAATGCATTCACAGCCATTCGCAACAAAAACATTATGATTACAACAACTAAGTTGCGCTTAAATAATGCGCATAACATTCTTGGTTTTCCATATATTTTTGTCAGCATTTTAATTTTTTCTTTTTTTGCATTTTTCAAAAAAAAAAAAATTACCTAGCATCACATTTTCATCATGACTGTCCAGAATATTACGGTTTTATTTTAGAATATGACAATGTCGTTGATGCTGTTGATGAGAATGCTGATGGTCTGTCAGTCATTAATCCAACCAGTTCATGTTTATGTTTTATGGCATATTTACGCAAACACACGCACACTATCACTTAAACACACACACACACACAGATACACTCGCATAACAAAATAACCACAACAAAGATGACAGCATTAAAAACCGCTTGTTATAAAAGTGCAATACTTGTTAACTAAAACTATTCCTTTTGCTTTGGTTGGCTGATATTCTTTTTTACTTTTTTCTAAAGTGATGGACAAATTGACATTCACACAATTTAGTGGTGGGATGTTTTGACAGTACAGGTAATTTTGTACGTGTTTGCAATATTATTTAAACAATAAAATCCACATTGTATATAAAGGGTGGTTAAATTTCAAGGGCCGATGTTGATTTTGAATAAAACACAAACTATTTAGGAAATTATTGTAATTTTATTTTATTATGATATATTGGTATTACTCAATTATGTATGGAACAAAATATCGGCCAAATGGGCGCCGCGACCACGGCGGCACACCTCCATCCGATGGTCCAAATTTTTGATGACCCTGAGGCATAATGGAGGTTCTATGCCGGTAATGTGCTGAATTATCTCATCCTTTAGCTCTTGAATTGTTGCTGACTTATCGACGTACACCTTTTCTTTCAAATAACCCCAAAGAAAAAAGTCCAACGGTGTCAAATCACATGATCTTGGCGGCCAATTGACATCGCCATTACGTGAGATAACACGGCCATTGAATTTGTTGCGCAAAAGAGCCATTGTTTCGTTAGCTGTGTGGCAAGTGGCACCGTCCTGCTGAAACCACATATCGTCCACATCCATATCTTCCAATTCGGGCCATAAAAAGTTCGTTATCATCTCACGATAGCGAACACCATTCACAGTAACTGCCTGACCGGCCTCATTTTGGAAAAAATACGGCCCGATGATGCCGCCAGCCCATAAACCGTACCAAACAGTCACTCTTTGTGGGTGCATTGGTTTTTCGACAATCACTCTTGGATTATTATTCGCCCAAATGCGGAAATTCTGCTTATCGACAAATCCACTGAGGTGAAAATGTGCCTCATCACTGAAGATGATTTTCTTCGAAATTTATCATCCATTTTCATAATAAGTCTGGATAACTTTAACACGTTGTTGGATTGTGTATCTCTCCATGGTTCAAATTGAGTAAGTCTGAAATAGAGAAATGTCAAATAAAATTCGGAAAAAAACTTGGCGTTTAGGTGTGGTTCACATTCAACATCAGCCCTTACAATTTAACCACCCTTTATGTATACTTAAATTATACATTTGTGTGAACGTAAAAACCTCAAATGGAATTACCCTTTATCAAACTAGTCGGCTAAAGCATCATATGTTTCAAGTTATCGTGTCTGTTTTTAGTTTGCAAAATTTGTTTTGTTCTCTACTGTATATGAAAGAATATTCTTGTACTCGTTAAACAAACATTATGCATGTTTGTGGAATACACAATGAAGGAATTTTAATAAATCTTTGCTAAAAAATATTTTCTTTTTTAATGCCTGTCATACCTTTTACTCAGGTATATTTAATAGGTTTTATTAAAGAGAAATTAACTGTAATCCGATTTTAATTTGTCTATTGCAGAATTGGAGCGAAAAATGTTAAATATAACAAAATGATTAGTTTAAGACAGTTTTAATTTGGTTTTAATGGTTCATTTATTCTTTTTAAAAATTTAAATTTAAAACAGATCTGGCCTAAGCAACCAGTGCAATGAGCATAGGAATAGCTTATCCCTTCAACAATAAATTTCAGTGCTTTTATCAAGAATAAAAATTGGGAATTAAGCACGACTAACGAAATCTTGTAAATTACAAATTTTGTATTCCCAAAAAAAAAATTACTTTGATAACAAACACACAATTTTATGATTTGACATCATATATCGACTGTGATCGTCATTAAAGTAGACTTCAAATGTCAGTCGCATGAATAAGGCTTTTTTAATTTTCCATCCGAAGCTTTTTTGACTATTCTAAAAATCTATCTTTACGCTTTAGAATAAAAAATGTTTGCCAATGTATATTTATAGCAGGTAGTCGCGAAAAGTCTGCTGACTATTTTTTATTTGCTTGTTTTGTGATACGAACTGTCAAATGTTGCTTAGAAAACAAATAAACAAGTTTTTTGTCTTTATCTTTTGTCGTTTTTACCTCTTATCAACCCCTTTGCTGTTTGACAGTTCGTATCACATAACAACAATAAAAAGCCCTGTTGTTTGTATTATTGTACAATTGTTGTAATCTCGCGGCTACCTGCTCTAAATATATCTTGATTTTTGCTGTTTTCAATTTATTGTGATATTTTATAACACTAAATTTTTTGAATTTGAGTTAAGAATTTTTTTATATTGAAGAAAATTTAAGGGCCAACTATAATATTCATTAGATATCTACTGTCAAAATTTAAAAAAAAATCAATAAACATCTGATTCTGTTCTAAATGTGCGATCAGTTTCGCACTTTTCTTAAGCAAATGACAATATCATAAAACTTAATACAAAGCTTCCTTAAGTTCAATATGGTCTGACACATATGATTTACATGTATTCGCACAGTTGCTTAAGCCAGATTATGCACATTATGGTTGGGCCTCTAGTTATAGATTTTCTAGATTTTTGGTCAACCACATAAGGGGCCTTCCTTGTATTTCGATTCGAAAAAAATAATTTACAAGTTCAAGCAATTTGTACTCTACTGCAACGGATACTTCATTGAAAACAAAAAATGCCTTTCAAAACAGCAACTCTCTTTTACGAACAATTACTTTTTTATCAAATGTTCCTATATGCTTATAAGTATAACTCTGTCATACCAAACGTCAAAGTCTATATAAAAAAAAAAAAAACTCTAAAATTTTTGTCAGCGTTTTTTTATATGAAGTTTATTGATACAAAAAATTGTCAGGTAAAGACCCCATGTTATAAATACTACAAATTCTTTGAAAAGGTAAATTATTTTTTCCATTTTTAGCCATTTTTGAGTTTTGTAAAAATGTGTGAAATAATCTTTGTTTTTATGGGGGCCAAACTAATCGCGGCCCTTAAAAATCTGTACGTGCTGGCGAAAAAATAATATTTGCTCAAAAGAATAAGTTCTACTTTATTCATCACATTTTATAAAAATGATTTGCAAAATTCGAAAATATGCACTTATATGCAAAAAAAAAGCATTTTTCCAAAATGCAATATGCATACAACATAAAAAACTTGCCCTATTTTTAAAAAAAGTCATTGTGTAAATGAAACTCTCCTCTCGAGATCATTTGCTTTGTTTTTGTTTTATATGGGGACAATTTTGACAAGTCGAGTATTTTTGTTTTGCTCTCACAAATGAGTATAACTAGTGCAAATGTGCCTTGAGTTAGCTGAAAGAGGATGCTACAAAAATATTATTTCGATGTAACCCTGCAAATAATACGACTAGTCCAAACACGCGTGTAAAATGTAGCCCACAAGGGACTAGGACTTGTCCAAAGGCAACCCCAACGTATGGAAAAACATGGTCCTTTTAACATTACGATGTCCTAGGGCAGGACCATATAGCCCAGCTTTGCATTACAAAGGAGTAGTCTTAAAAATACTCTATGGTATACTCCAGAGAATAAGCTTTGAAATCGTTTAATTACGAAAACATGTCGTTAAAAATCGAAGACATGTCGTTTCACTACAAACTCTTTTTAACAATGACATGGTCCATGCTTGCATTATATTGGACCAGTCCAGGGAGAAGTCCATTTGATCAAAGTGGATCAGGTAGTCCAATATTATTTGCAGGGAAGTCACTGTTTATCTATTACTTTGAACTTTAATAATATGATAGCTATGGACTTGTATTTCCCTCTTAATATACTGGGAATGTCAGCAGCAACCACTGTAAGGTTTTAATTTTATTGTAAATGGTGATTTTGCATTTTCGGACAATACATACACCATCGTCACCATACTACACGCAAAGAAATATAAGTTTTAGTATGGTCAAGGACAACTCAATAATGATCGCATTTACAATTCAATGCTAATCAAAATTTAAAGTGACATTAAATACAAGGTTAGGAAATATAATCCAAATTCCATATTTGTATAAATTTCATAAATATTTTTTCAATTTCAATTTATCTTCAGCATACGAATTTTAATATATTACGTGTATTTTAACATTTAAACCAAAAAAAAAAAATACTAAGAATTTATGTATTTCTCATTTAAACAAGTTGCAACGAACACCTAACGCGTTGACAGCTCATTGACTTTTCTTATAATTCCGCCTGTTGGAATATTAACCAAACAGTATTACAAATGTAGTCGTTTTCATCGTATTAAGGAAAAAGCACTCCATATATTAGTTATTTTGTATAAAAACTAAAACGCATTACTTAGATGTCAACATTTGAAATTGAAATATTACAATGACTCTGAAAAAATGTGCACAGAAGAGTCAACGCAAATGTAGAGACATTTTGTCGTTCGTAGTTAAGCAAACATAAGAACGTGAACAACGAGTTGGCATAGAGAAAGAAAATTAAAAACTTAAAAGAATTATTAAAGTTTAAAAATTCCTTCTGTAATGTGTCAAACATCTTCAGTTTGGTCTATAATTCATAATTCAGTTTGGTTTATAATTTAATCGTCTTACAAACGAACAACGCTTGCAAATTATTGAATTTTATTATCAAAATGCTTGCTCTGTTTAGAAAGTTCATCGCGCGCTTCTTCCATTGTATGGTCAGTTAAATCGACCCACTGAAGCGGCTACTCGGGCTATTGTGACTAAATTTCGCACCAAATTTACATTGTTGGACATTAAACCACCAACACGCTTACGTAGAGTGCGAAGTGAAGAAAATATCGCAGCTGTATCGGCCAGTGTTAAGATGACCATCAATTATCGATTCGTCGCCGTTCGCAGTAATGGGGCCTCTGTTACTCTGTTACTCTGTTACCGCAACGTATAATTTTTGGTGAATGGGCTCTTGGAAAGTTGGCCGAAGATCCACTTTTTTATTGAAAAATTTTGTGTTTAGCGACGAAGCTCATTTTTGGCTCAATGGGTACGTTAATAAGCAGAATTGTCGATTTTGGAGTGAAAATCAGCCAGAAGCATTGCAAGAGCTACCAATGCATCCAGAAAAAGTCATACAGGGGTGTTCTGGAAATCGAAAACGCAAAACGCAAGAATTTTAAACGTCGTTTTTTAATAAGATTTCCGTGATAAAAGAATTTTATGACAAATATTATACAAATATTTCTCTATTAAACAGAATTTTATAACAATAATTATAAAAAATAGATTAGAAGTGTATTAAAAACAACTTCCAAATTCTTGCGTTTTGCGTTTTCGATTTCCAGAACACCCCTGATAGTTTGGTGCGGTTTATGAACTGGTGGCATCATTGGACCGTACTTCTTCAAAGCGAGCTACCGTGAGATGATATCCAACTTTTTTCTGCCCAAAATGCAAGAGCTTGACTTGCATGACATGTAATTAGTTACATGGATAAGAAAGAACACCTGTATGGCCAAGATGTCAAACTTTGACCCCCTCTAACTCAGAAACCTTTTGACCGATCTTGTTGAAAATTTGTGTCTTAACTACTATCCAATAGAACTTGATGCAAATTTCATCCAAATCAGAAGACATCGATTTAAAAATTGGGTCACTTGAAATGAAATCCCCCATATGTATATCGGTACCTTTGGTTCCTATAAGGAGCATATGGCTTATTTTTATAAAGATCATAGCGGAACAGGGTAAAAATATATTAAACTGAGTAACAAGTTCAAAAAATATTGTCTTGGAAAGTAAATTTCTTTTGGATTTGATATCCCGCTAATGCTATGTGCATACAACGATATTAACCACTCGTTTCGCTCTCTTAAACTAGTTTGCCAAACATGCTGTTCATACGATTCATTCTTGTTTCATTTTGACATTTTTGTGTGTGTTGTTAGTGTGATTTTATTTTAAATAGATAAAAAAAAGTAATTCAAAGTTAAAAATATAGTATTTAATACCTTTATTAAAATATTCTGTGGCGTTTTGACAAAACATCTTAAGTCAAATTAAAAAAGTTGAATTTTCCTTCAAAAAACATTTTTGTTTACGATTTTAAAATTTTGTATTATAAACGAAATTTTTCGGTCTATTTTATAATTTGATAAAAATGATTTTTTCACCGAGTTTTTTTAAAACTTTTTTTGCTATCTTATCTCGACTTAAGATGTTTTGTCAAAATGCCACAGTATTAAATGTTAATTTTTATTTTGTTTTTTTTCTTGGCTTGGATTTTTTTGAGAGCTAGTTCAGATAAACTAACGATAATTGTTATCAAAATTGGAGATGATAGTACATTTTTCCTGTTTCGCTCTCAAAATTTTGTATGGCAAAACATGTTGTTTCGATCATGTTTGGGGCGCGAAACAGGAATGGGAGAGCGAAACACGAATAATTCTGTCCGTGTAAACATGGTATAGAAGCCCTTATACCGCGTTTGACCGTTCTTCAAAAAATCAAGCTAAAATATCTTCGTCTAAATCTCATATTAAAGTATTCATATAGTTCATACTATGTAAACGAAGTATAATAAGGAACACAATAATTATTTTATTATTTTTCAAGGACATCATGGTCCGATTTATGTAGGAAATCAGTTTTTTGATAAACTTGTACATAACGTAACGCTATAAATTAAAGTAACGATAAGTTTTTTGTTAATTTAAAACTATAGCAACAAGATTCATTAGACTGTAGTTAATATTTTGTCTGAATTAAATTCGAAACAGTATTTACAAAAAAGAAATTTATTCTCTTTGTTTTTATTAAATTATGGTATAAAAAAATATGATCCACACTCGCCGACGAATGTGGTATGGACAATAAACATTTGGCAATTCTACTGATATTTGGAAAGATAAGTTTATTAATTTCATTTTTTAATTATCCAACCATAGACCAAAAAGCTTTAATGTTAAATGTTTGAAATTTTTAAATTGTACGGTCTTAAATGTTGGCACAATTCTATTCCCACTCATTATGACTCTTATCATCAATCAACTTCACTCATTGATTACTTTATTTTTAGTCAAAACATGTCTGTTGGTACCTCAGCTCAATTTCAGCTACCCTTTATTTCTCACCATTCATCAATATGTGCTTCCTTTCATATTCCTGTAGTTTATATGTCCGAAACTACATACTTTAGGGACTATAATGCCCAATTTTTAGGATTGATATTAAAACATATTTATGTTTAAAATCGTTTTACATACAAAATTCTTTTCTTCACTAAACGCTTAAATCTAACTTAATTCACCAATGTGGTACATTTACATTCATTTTAAGTTTGCATTGGAAAAACTTAGCAAGGTGGTCTCAATATTAAACCAATACAGCAACCACAGGCAAAGCAATAGCAGACAACTGTTTTTTGAGGCCACCTTGTAAATAAATACAATTTGTTAAGATATTTTTTTGTATTTAGTAGTGCTACCATACTTTTATCTTAATTAAATAAAACTTTTTAAACAAAACTCAAAAAATCAATCTGTATTTAAATTAAAGAAATATGTCCAGTCAGTAATAACCAGACTAAGTCCGAAGCCAAAGTACAAACAAACAAGCTACACGCTATGACCACCCGAAAAACCTAGGGCCTAAGGCCCACCATACCTCCTCCTATTAAGCGTGACCCTCGTGAATTCACCAAGCGAACGCAAGGTTTGAGGATCGGCCAAAACACTACTGAAATCGTACGAATCATATAATCGTACGATTCCCATACTACCTAAATCCCTAATATCATCATAAAGCGGACACGCCGTCAACACATGTGACCAATCCTCAACATCAGCTCCACACAAACACCCAGACGACTCGGACAAGCCCCTACAATGTAAAAATCCATTGAAAGAAACCCAGGCCAAGTCCAAAGCTGAAGCGAGGATGGTCCCTAACGAAGGTGACATTACGCACAAAAGCATATGTCACACGACCCTTATTTGAAACATCCCACCTCATTTGCCATCTATCAACAACGCAACTTAAAAGAACTTCTTTAAATCGCATCCTGTCCAAACCAGCAAGGGTACAGCAACAGTGAGTAAAGAAGAAAAACATTGTGTGTATAAACAAAACTTGGTTCAAAAATTATTCCAAAAAAAAAAATGTGTCTCAAAGCCAGCCGCGCCGCTCTGCTCTGCCTTCATCTTCTCCTAAAGTGCTTGCTTGTGTGCTCGTCATTGCTTGTGCAAAAACTTTTTTGTTTGAATCAGCAAAATTATTTGTTAGAAATTTATATGAATTTCAGTAAATTTTTGTTTGATTCAGTAAAATATTTGTTTGAAAAAATCAGTGTTTTTTTTCAATAAACGAAATGCTAATAAATTGTTTGAATATGCGAATTTGTTTGTAGGACCGATTTCGGACAAAAAATGTTTTGATTCTACAAATTTTTTGTTTGAATTGGAAAAATAATTTTTTCTGTGTAGCTTCTATTGAAGAACATTTACTTCATGCGGATTTTGCGCAGCTATACCGAGCTAGAGATACCAATGAGCAACTTGATTTCTTAAATTCCCTTTTTTATGAACTCTTGAGTAATGTGCCTTTAAGGAAAAAGTTAAATCCTATGAGATGCAAGGAATTCAGATTTTCTAATGAAATTAATTATTTAAGATCATTAAAGGATATTGCTTTAAGAGAATATTTTAATGAAAGAAATGATTCAAGGTGGGAAGCTTATAAAAGACTTCGTATTCGTACTAAGGCAGAACTTAGGAAATTTAAAATGAATTATGGTAAACGGATTTTGAATTTGAGTAATACTAGGCAGATGTGGAATGTTCTGCGAAATGCTGGTGCATTAAATAGAAGCTATACCCACTCGGATATGGATGTTAACCATGTAAGTGAACATTTCATTAGTAAACAGTGGAATGGGATTTAGGATGAACCGGATTTTACACAGTTTACTAACAATTCTCATGACTTTAGCTTTTCCAATATTACTGAAACTGACTTATATATTGCTCTATTTAAAAAAAAATCAGCCTCAGTTGGAGCTGATGGTATCTCCATACAATCTTTTATGTTTTATTAATTCTATTTTGACTTCTTCGAAATATCATGATGTTTGGAAAACATGAAGGATCACTCCAATTCCAAAAAATAATGGTCAATTGACAATTGATAACATAAGACCAATTAGTATTTTGTCGGCTGTATCTAAGGTTGTTGAAAATTTAATTAAGGAGCACGAAATTTATTGATGATAGGGAGTTACTAAATGAATGTCAATATGGTTTTCGTCATGGCCGTAGTACTTGCTTTTTCCTTACGGAATTAACTGAGGAGATTAGGAGATATTGGAATAAGGGGAAGGTCAGTGTTTTAATGTCTATTGATCTGTCTTAAGCATTTGATCAAGTGAAGCATTCTTTGTTTGTTAACAAACTTGGACGTAGATATGGGGTTTCAAGATCAGCATGTCGGCTAATCTGGTCACATTTATGTGATCGTATGCAATTTGTATCAGTCAATGGATTATCTTCTGACTTAAAATCTGTAAGATCTGGCGTTCCGCAGGGTTCTGTGATTAGCCCTATTTAATTTACATTGTTGGTTATAGTAACTGTAAACCTTTTGCATTTGCAGACGACATACAAATATTATGGTCAGGAGAAAGCCGATTTGCTGACGCTTTACAGGCTTCTATTAATTATGATTTGTCCAACCTGGAGGACTGGATGGTTGCAAACTGTCTTCAAATTAATCTGAATAAAACCAAGGCTCTTGAGGCTGATTTGTTTGATTTTGATTTAAAGTAATGTAGCTCTACTGTTGACATTGTGAGTAGGTTGATGATAAGTTTTCATTTGAACCTCATATAAATAATGTGTGTGCTAGAGTCTGTCTGACACTACGTAGGCTATATCACCTGAATCTGTCCCTGCCTTTACAAGTTAAGCAAACTGTTGCACATTCCTTGCTTTTGTCACAAGATAATTGCTGTGTTGAGGTTTATTCGGGTTGAAATATAGAGCCAATATAGTAATAAGGGGTCTGTCCAAAAACATAAAGCATCTTAGGGAAATGTTCTTTAAAATTTTATCATTATGTAACATATCTTTATCGAATTCGGATATACAGCACATCACGTACTTTAGTAGCGGGAATGCAGTTTTAGTTAAACTAAATTCTGTATAAGCCCGAGATGAAATTATGAGCTGTTTTTCCCAGCTTAAATTTCTGCGAAGGAAGGATATTGAAGGTGGTGATTCTAGGCAAAAGTACTTCTTCATGACCATTTTACGCGCGCCGCTGTGAATCTTGATGGCATATGTATATGAAATTGACAAAATAAACAAATTATAAGGTACAAATTTATAAATGCTGACATTCCTAAAGTAAGGATATCGTTCCCGAATAATGTTCAAAAGGTTTTCAATACTGAACAATGTGTGGATATATTGGATAACTTCGTTTATGATGCCCTTACTGGTAAGTTAGCAAATCGAGTCAATCGAAGTTCTAAAAGCTTGAATGGAGGGGTATCTAATAGTGGTGATAATTATCTTCCTTGTAGGCGGTCGTTGGACGGAGCGGAATTAGATCAGATTTAAGTATTTTTCTAGTTCATTTCGTTTTGTTGGGTGCTTTCTTCATGCACAGAATTCTAAACATTCGTTTGGTAAATAATTGAGCCATTTAGCTTCTAGAAACCGTATATTTTTGGAGTTCTGTGAATTTAGCCAGTGCTGGAAAAGTTTATGCTGTGCAATTCTTTGCGTGGATATGTCTGTGGAATGTTATGGAGTTCAGTAAGTGACGAAAGGTGGAGGCTTTTAGTTCTTGTTTTGTTTTTTTCCTGTGCATTGTACTTACTGTTGTGAAGAACTGTAAAGAAATTCTGTTGATAATAGAATTTCTCTACGTTGCTGCATGGGAAAGAAGCGGGACATGGATGGATGTTCTCTGTTTTTCTGTTACTATCCAATATTTGTTTTTTTACGTAGAGTGAAATACAGCCTTAAATTAAGGCCCTAAATGTGTAAAACGCAAACGTAACGCCAAAAACTATATTGAAAGCAAAAACAAAATCAAAAATATTTCATTATATGTTGTTGCTTTCTACAGAAATTCATATTAAATTTTTTAATTTCAAACGCTGCATATCTTGTGTGGTAGAAAATTGTAAAACGCAATATGAATTTCTGTAGAAAGCAACAACAAAATTATGACAAATGTTTGGCATTGTTTTTGCTGTCTATGTTATTTTTGGCGTTGTGTTGCGTTTTACACAATTTGGTCCTCAATTATCTTTTCAACTAAGCTATTTTTTTACATATATTGTCTAAATTTTGCTTAGCAAATTTGCTTAAATGATTATTGTCAGGTTATTATTAATTGTTTTTTTAGAAAACTGTGATCTTAGTCAAATTAAATTTTGTTTTCCTTTTTTGTAACTATAATTGCTATTATATACCTAATATATTTTGCTTTTTTATACTATTGTAAATGATTTCAAATTATAATTTGGGTACCGTGGTTAGCGATAGTTCATATTTAGAATCTCAATTGCGCCTTTATGCCAATAATTTAAATGTTGGACATATAAATATTCAAAGATTGAATGTAACTTGTCATCATAATTCCCACGCATCTTTTTGTAAAATCTGGAGGAACCTCGTTAATCTATTTTTTTAGTATCTCCCTCCATGTCAGTCCGTCAATCTGGTCAAATTCAAATTCCTGGAATTTCGCGTCACTCCTTTATTTATGCATCTTTTGATATGCAAATAAATCATGTTAATGAATTTGTTGAATATTATGAGTAGGGCAACCAAAAAAAAGCACTAAAAAAACAGTTTTAAGCTCTTAAAAAAAGCGTTTAAAAACATGAAAATAAGCTGTTAAAATTTAAAAAAAAAGCAATTTAAAATTGTTTACTTTCCAATTAATTCGTTTAATATGTTGTTATAGTAAATTATAAGTTGATGCAATAAATTTTCGAAAAGAAAACTATATCTGTTTGGAGTCAGCAAGTTCTTGTACATAGAAAAAGTTCTTCCTACGTCTACAAACGTTGAACGATTTTTTTAACCAGAGTTTTTACAGCACAGAAGTGGTTGATTTTTTAGTATTTATAAAAAAAGTTGCACATAAAAATAATTAATAATAATCACGATTTTTGCAAATTATTATTAAATAAGTTTTTTTCGTATGAAAAACAAATGAAAAATTATCTTAAAAGGACAAAATAAGTAAAAAAAAGCCTTTATCGCAAAAATAACTAAAAAAAAGCCGATATTGCCAAAATAAGCAAAAAAAGCCCTAACAAATATAGCTCATTTTCTTTGTTTTTTTATGATCGGAATTTGTGTTCAATCAAAATCTTTCTATCTTGTAAACCAAAAAATAAGCATTTGCTTTTTTTTGGTTGCCCTAATTATGACTATAATAATGTCGATATGATTTGTTTGGAGAGAGTTGCGGCATCTTGTAGCTTCGATAGCGTTCTTAATTCCGCTAATGTTGATGAACAAGCAGAAGATTTATTTACCTTTTTATGTAACATGCATAGTGCTGTTCCTTTGAGGAAAAAACAAGTTAGAAAAATTAGTGATAATTCTTGGATTAATTCAAATAAGGTTAGGAGTGCTTTGGCAATTTGTGATGCTGCATATCAGCTTTACCTTACTGACAAGACTCGTCCTAATTGGAGAAGGTTTTGTCGTTTCAGAAACCATGCCAAAACAGTCATGCGTAATGCAAAGCGCAGGGCGCATGTGAAAATTTTTGAAGGGAAAACTTCCAATCAGATCTGGAATATATTACGTTTGAATGGGTTTGGTGATGGAAGAAACCGACGTTGAAGCTTTAAACCAGTATTTTTTATCTAATCAGGAGGATGATTTAACAGATGATATTCAACTCAATGGGTAAGAAGGGTTTTCATTTCGCTCGGTTGACCTTAGTGAATTAATTATTGATGTAGAATCTGTTAAGACAAATGCTATTGGATGTGATGGTATTCCGATAAAATTCTTAAAGTCTGGGCTTACACTATGAAAGTTTTCTTTCAGAAAGTCTGACTTTATAGGTGAGAAAGGAAGAGAACAGGCTATTCTTCTCTTCCTTCTCACCCATAAACTCAAACTTTCTGAAAGAAAACTTTCATAGTGTGAACTCGGGCAAAGCTGGTTTTTCCTTATGTTGGATATTATTTTTTAAATTTTGTCAATACTATTATTTCTACTTCTACTTCAATGATAATTTCACAGATTTTAATATGACGTCATGTAACCATTTGCTTAAGCCCTTATGACACTACATTTTTTATTCATTAATTGATATAGAATTGATAGAAAGAAACAGTAAATGTTAGAAAGAGCTAACTATACATAATGTAAATAAAGATTTTTGTTTTTTTTTTCTCTTGTTATGGTTTTGTTTCAGGGATGGCGTTAAGAATTTTTAAAATTGTACCAACAACCATTAAAACTTTTACTTTTTTACCCTAATTGTACTAAAAGATTTTTTTTAGTTGAAATTAATTTTATTTATGTTCATAAAAAACACCAAAAAAAGGTATTATAAATCTTAGTTTAAAAAGTATCAACAAAAAAGTATAATTGAAACAACTTAGCCATCCCTGTTTTGTTTATTTTATTAAATGTTGCCAACTTTTTGTTTATGAGAAACCTAAAAACAGAAAGCGGTAAATCGCTGAATTTGGCCATAAACCGCTGATTCAGCAACACTTTTAATATTTCAAGCTGGAAATGTCAATTTTAAGTTAAACAATTTTACATTTTTTTTGACATAACTTCATTTTTTATCGATAACTTTAGTAAAATTTTTGACGGTTTGCCATTTATCTTAATACAGCTTAACTCTTTGCACTTGGTAAATTTTTGTATTACATTATATTTGTACTGCTCACCAAAACTTGAACAATGCATTAAAAATGTAGTGTCATAAAGCCCTTATTAGAGTTAAGCTGTATTAAGATAAATGGCAAACCGTCAAAAATTTTACTAAAGTTATCGATAAAAAATGAAGTTATGTCAAAAAAAATGTAAAATTGTTTAACTTAAAATTGACATTTCCAGCTTGAAATATTAAAAGTGTTGCTGAATCAGCGGTTTATGGGCAAATTCAGCGATTTACCGCTTTCTGTTTTTAGGTTTCTCATAAACAAAAAGTTGGCAACATTTAATAAAATAAACAAAACAGGGATGGCTAAGTTGTTTCAATTGTACTTTTTTGTTGATACTTTTTAAACTAAGATTTATAATACCTTTTTTTGGTGTTTTTTATGAACATAAATAAAATTAATTTCAACTAAAAAAAATCTTTTAGTACAATTAGGGTAAAAAAGTAAAAGTTTTAAAGGTTGTTGGTACAATTTTAAAAATTCTCAACGCCATCCCTGAAACAAAACCATAACAAGAGAAAAAAAAACAAAAATCTTTATTTACATTATGTATAGTTAGCTCTTTCTAACATTTACTGTTTCTTTCTATCAATTCTATATCAATTAATGAATAAAAAATGTAGTGTCATAAGGGCTTAAGGGCTTTATACAGATGATTTAATGTTTTTATTTAGTGGTGAGCAGTGTTGCCAGAAGTAGGGGAAAATCCCTGCATGTAGGTATGTTTGATACTAAAATAGAAGCGTAGGGAAAATCGGACAGATTTTTTATAATCTCCCATATGTAGGGATTTTTCGTCATGTACAGAAAAATTTACAATTATTAGACACCAGCAGAATGTAATGCATTTTCTGGCCCGCTGCGGCCTTCGTCAATAAATAATAATAATTGTAAATTTTTCTGTACATACAATTTACTTCATTGCTATCCAAAGATAGCTAAGGTAAAATGTAACAAGAAAATACAATATAATAGTCTGGTGGTGTATAAAAGTCATTCCTAAAAATTTAAGGAATAGAACTATTACAAAAAAGCTTTATAAAATAAATAACTGAAATTTAGCTCATAGAATAAATTCGAAAAATAAAATATGTTGAATATAATATAAAGTAACCTAGGAAAGGAAATAATTCCCAGTTTCTAATTTTTATTTTCCCTAAAATCGCTTAAAAATATATGTTTGTAGTTTAAAAAGTTGGCGACACTACTATGTATGTATATGTTTTTTCTAAGATATCTTAAAAAACAAAGTATTGGGGTTTTTAAACAATTGTTTGCTGAAACGGACATTAATGGCTTAGTGACAAATAAAGAATTTATCTTAGAAAAAATACGTTTACTGCATAACTTAGGGTTAGCGAAGAAGCTTACGAATAGTGGGTACCAATTGTTACAAATGTAAGTGTCTGGAGAAAGAAATATGTATGTACACTGTGGTATAAACTATCATTAGCGCCATTGGAGTATAGAGTGAATATGCCAACCATTTCGCTAGTTGCTAATGACAATGGTACCTTCTTATACCACTGGAATATTATTCAATGTTGAAAGATTTAATTGAATTTATTAAAAGTACATAAATATGTATTATTTTTTGTTTTGTACTTAATTTTTGTCAAGGCTTTAATAAACTTATTCGAGTAAAATTTATGCGTAGGGATTTTTGTAGGGGAAATTTTATCAACGTGTAGGGAAAAATCGGATTTTTTTAGCATGCGTAGGTATTTTTTCGATAAATCCACTGGCAAAACTGGTGGTGAGAGACAATTTGAGGATGTTTTGCAACAAATGATGTATTGATATTCATGGTACGAAGATTGAATTTTTAGACCAAATGTACGGTCTGGGCCTGTGGTTAGATAATAAATTAAAATTTGAAAGTCATATTAATTTTGTTACTTCTACACTGAAAATATTATGTAGTTAAATTCAAACGAAAATTTATTTTAGACAACTTTAAATTCATTTAAAAAAACGGCGCATTTACATATCATTTAAAACAAATAATTTTTACATTAATTTTTAAATTTTTTATTTAATAAACAGCATAATCTTTTTTTTTTTTTTTTTTTTTTTTTTATTTGTATTTGTATTTATTTATTTTAATCAGGGCTGTGGAGTCGGAGTCGGAGTTGAGGAGTCGGAGTTGAGGTTTTTGTACCGGAGTCGGAGTCGGAGTCGGAGTCGAAGTACCCACAAAAACTAGCGACTCCGACTCCGACTTTTTTGCATTACAATTTTTCTAATATTTTTTAAAATAAAAAATTTTAATGACCAATTTCTCCAATTCTTTTTAAATATCAATTCATATTTAAATATAATTTTTCTAATAATTTTATTTTTATTTGACATAAAAAAAACAAATTTTAAACATAAATTGATATTTTGATAAATTAGTGGAATTGGCCATAAGAGGGTCTGCTTTTTGAAATTGTGAAGTCTGAAAATAAGGACCAGTATACTTTTCATATGAGTAGGTGAGTTTCAAAAATTAAAAAATTGAGATAACATCTTATTTCGACAATTTATAAGAATAGTTATATAGATTGTATCGAAGCATGTCCTTTTCTATGTTTTAATGTGACCTCAAATTTCTGTAACAAAAACCAGCGGGTTCACTATTTGACTTTCGCCAAGATATCGTTAATGAAATAGAGCCGAATTAAGGAATTTAAAAATTAAATTTGTAAAGAGGTTGTTTTTTATTTATCGTATATTAACAAATATTTTTGTAGCCATGTTCATGAATATGACTTGAAATCAGCTGTAGCTCCTGTGGTGAAAGCATTAAGTGAACTACATTTTAAGTTCCAACCTTCAAGGTGAATTATATTATTCTATTATAATTATAATAAGGAAAAGGAACTCGGAAAAATACATGACATTGTTCCAGATATAATTCCCATCAATGTGGGAAAAATGATTTGAGAATACTTTTATCTACTCACTTTAGGGAAAATTGGAGAGATAATAAAGACTTGCAATTTCAAATTTCGGTCTTGGAGAATAATAATATTGAATTAGGAACGGAAAAATGCAATGGCGAGTACACTGAAGAAAAAGATTTAAATTTAGCAGTTTAAAAATTCACATTTTTTTTAACTCTGCAGGTGGGAGATAAACTACATCAAGCCACATTTTGAAAACTTTACAGCAGACCGCGCAAACATGTTGATAATCGCAAATGATGTTTATGTTATAAAAATGTGCATTTGAACAAATATTTTATATGATCCTAACATATTTTTTTATGTCGATGATATACTTAAAAAATTACGTCCTAAAAGGTTCGTTACCTTCTATGGTACTGTTCCATGCCTTGAGACAAACAGCACCAAGTCCAACAACAAAAGGGGTACTATTTCCCAAAAATAATAGAAGGCTAACAACATTTTTTTACGTTACATTTCTCTTCAAAATGTGTTATATAAATTGTAGAACTAACATCTGAAGGCGCATATCGTTACTTTAATATAGAAAAGCCCTAACTAACATTTTCCTTACTTTACAGGAGAAGGAAAAGACTTAATAAAAATTGTAGTATCGTAGTTGCGATTTTTTTTAAACGCAGTTTTTTATTAAATTGTTTAGAGAGTTTAATAAAAAACTGCGTTTAAAAAAAATCGCGACTACAAGACTATAATTTTTATTAAGTTTTTTCCTTCTCCTGTAAAGTAAGGAAAATGTTAGTTAGGGCTTTTCTATATTAAAGTAACGATATGCATGTTTTAATAAACTTTATAAAATTTTCCTGAGAATGATTTGACTTAATAAATAAAATGTATATTAAAAACAAAAGACCTCACTTCACAATTTGCAAAAAAGGACTGTCATTAGCCTCTATTAATATTGTGGTAAACAACACTAAGTACACTTGATGCCTTTAACGTCTAAGCCAATTGGACTTGCTGTTGCTTTCAACTTTTCTATCTCGAAAGCTACATTAGATAGGACTTATGGAAATTCACACATCTATAAATTCCAACAGTATAAAAAACGTTATTTGAAAAAGATGTGAATTGGTGTAGTTTATCTCTCCCCTACAGAACTATTTTTACATTTTTTAGCACTGTTTGCATAATACTAATAAATTAATATAACCTTTAAAATATACTAAAATTCAATGATCCCATACAGCTTGAAGCAAAACTCGTTTCTTTCGAAAGTTCGTAACAAAACTCGTTCGTTCTAAAATTAAATCTATTATTTTTTTATATTTCAGTTGGTTTAAATTTCTCAACTGTTAAGTTATAAGTCAAGAATGTCATAACACTTTAGAATTGAAAAAAGGTTCAACTCATTTGGTCTATTTAATCGGGCACTATATGTTTTTTGCATTTTTTCCAAAATCCAAATAAAATATTTTGCAGCTTTCCTACTCATATGTTAGTAACTAGTATGTTAAAGCTCAATTCACGGCACGTTAGAATTAAAATATCGATTTGAAATTTTTACAGAATCATTTTCTTGCTATATTTAACCATTTAACAGGTACTAAATTAAAAAAGAGTTTAAAGTCAAAAAAAAAACTAGTCTCTTAAATAATGCTAGGTTAGAGTAGGAGTCGGAGTCGGAGTTGGAGTCGGAGTCGGAGTCGTGCTTAAAAAATTTCACCAAAAGGAGTCGGAGTCGGAGTTATAACTTTTTCTTAACGACTCCACAGCCCTGATTTTAATACCTATCACAACAAGATATAAATCTTATAATTTACAGTGATAGTAAGTTACATGACAATTAAACATATACAAATTGAATTATTAAATTGAGTTATACAATGCGTTCAATAAAATAAATAAATAATAAATAAAAACAATTTATAATTAAATGGATATAGATATATTTAAGCTATATTAAAAAATTTAAGGAATAGAAGCTTTATAAAATACATAACTGAAATGTAACTCATAGAATAAATTCGAAAAATAAAAAAATGTTGAATATATATTAAAGATTTTTAGAATACTTTAATAATTCCTTCTTAAAGGCCAAAGTGTTGCTTAGTGTTTAAAGACGTGATGGTAACTTGTTCCAGAGACTAATTGTGTAGTTAAAAAATTGTCTCGAAGAGATAAGACATCTATATTTTTGAGAAATCAAATTTTTACCGCGTGGAGATTTGGCAAAAATAATTCTCCTAAATAAATATTCGGGCTCCTGTATATATATTATCTTATGCATCATGAGGAGGCTTTTAAATTTTAGTAGATTTTTAAAGCTCATGTCATAAAGCTGAAAGGAGTACGACGAAATACTATCAGTTCTCCTACGGTTAAATACATATCTAGCTATATTATTATAGGTTACCTCAAGTCTATGAAAATCGGAGGTGTCGCAATTGGCAAATATTTCACATCCATATAGTAAAACCGGTATTAGATAAGTTTTAGCTAGTAACAATCTTATATTAAATGGAGTGAAAGATTGAATAGCCCATAAGTTCCTAAGCATTCCGTGTACTTTTCCTGCAATAATACAGATATGGTTAGCCCAAGAAAGTTCAGAATTAAACGTAATTCCTAAATTTGATGACGATGGCACAAAATCGATTTTATCGTTGTTGATTAATAATGAAGCATTATTATTAAGTGCTTTCTTATTATTTTTGGATATGAAAATGCATTTAGATTTCGATGGATTTATGCACGCCCAGTGATGAACTTTATTAAGATCATGGTTTATGAGATGAATACAAGAACTTACACTGTCTATTTTGGTACTTAAGTACAATTGTACATTATCAGCATACATTTGTATTCCACAATGGGTTAATACATCTGGCAGATCATTTATATATTACAACGAAAACAGAAGGGGACCCAAAACAGAACCCTGCGGAACCCCTCTGTTAACTTCAAGGCAATTTGACATTAAGCCATTAAGGAAAACGGTTTGCTTCCGATTAAGGAGATACGAAAAAATCAGTTTACCAGCTGTAGGGGAAAAATTGAAGAACTTTTGGAGCTTAGATAATAAGATCTGATGCTCAACAGTGTCAAAAGCCTTACTATGATCTAAGAGTACAAGAAAAGAGACCATGTCATTGTCCAGTTTAGACCTAAGTTCTTCCACCACGTCAATTAGAACAGTAATCTTTAAAATTGAATAGTTTTTATTTTTAAAAAATATATTTTAACCGAAATAAATCAAACTGCATAACAAAATAAATACGAAACAACATTATTTTTTGGTAGTTTGTTTTTTGAATAACAAACACAAATGTTAAAAAATAAAGTTATTCGTAAAATAACTATATTTTTATTCAATTTTAACAGTACGGAAAACGAATTTAATAACCCACAATCAGTTACTATAATAATTTTATGAGTGTAGGGTTAATTATTCATTACGTAGACTTTATAACGTTAACTTATGCTTACCAATGCATATCAAAGTTATAATTATAATATATTATATATTATATATTATATATATATTATATATATATATTATTATATATATATATTATATATTATAATATATGATTGCATTGTTTTCATTTAGTCGATCTAGACGCAATTGTCAAATTTTGATTCCTAAGCTAACTTCCCTAGTTGAGAGATCATTTTATGTAAGAGTTGCACGAATTTTCAATCAATTACCAAGAACTCTAAAGTCCGTTGAGTTTTCTAGATCTACTTATAAACGTAAATTATTGAGGCACATTCAGCGGAATGAGATGTAGGGCTCTTTTTATTATGGCTTGGCCACTAATGTTATTTATTGAGATTGTTTATATTTCTCTACGGTACCCTAATTTAACTTTAAGTCTTAGCTTTATCCCTGTGGGAAATTTGTGTCAATTGGTCCAACAGACTGGTCCTGTGAAAATAGAACAAGTACAAAAAGAAAGGACTCATGGCCAGTGAAAGAAGAACCAATCCCGAGGAGAGAAGTTGATTTAACGATATCCGTCCGTCTGTCCGTCTGTCCGTCTTACGTTTGATATGTGTTTTCCGGAGACTCCAGACATGATAGCGACTAAGTTGTTTTACAATTATGTCGCATATAGTCTACCATTTCTTGCTATTGAAATTCAGCAAGATCGGTCCACAAATGGCTGAGATATTACCAAAAAACCACGACTGCCTCTGATTTTGCCCAAAAATCCTGTTGTTGTATTTTTTTATTTCTGTATATCTTGAGAACGGCAAGAGCCAAAGTTTCCAAATTAGGTACACACATTAACGTTATTAATACACAGCATCCCACAAAATGTGGGCGGGATTGAACAAGTGGGCGTGGTACCTCCCGTACAAAAAATATCAAAAATTGTATAAAAACCTGATTTTTTGGACTGTCATATGACCTATGGTTACGCCTTATATTTCAAAAGATCGGAAATTATTAATAGAAAATATTTTCTGAAAAACTCGGGAAAATCGGTTCAGATACGAAAAAGTTATGACCAAAATATTAATTTTTTGTTGAAAAATTTCTTCTTTAACACGTCGGTATATAAATCTGTCAAATCGGTTAAGAAATAGCAGAGTTATGACCAAAATACTGAAATCCCAAAAATTACTCTTTTTATAATTAAGTTTGTTTTTTATACCCTTCACCAAAGGTCCTATACCCTATAAAGTTCTGGGTATTCTGGGTCCTTATGAAAAGCGAAGTTCAAATCCATTTGTCTGTTTCTCCCCCCGTTTTGCATTTGTTTACATATACTAGCATAATGCTCAATATGATTTTCGTTATCAGCCTTCTTTATTATTTCATCTATTTAACGAAATAATTTAAGCAAATAGAAACTAGGAATTTTTGTTTCGTTTTGTTTTTTAAAAACTCGCCAAAAAAGATAAATCTACGGTATGACAACAGTGCCTATACAAAAAGAAACCAAACAAACACACATACATGGTACAAACTATTTTGGTAATTATAGGCCACCTATTATAGTTCACAACTCAAATATGTAGTTGATTTATAATTTTGGTATTGTGGTTTACAACTTTGCTTTATTGTGGTGAACTAAAACATCAAAAATAATTACAACTCAACTGTGTTGAATTGTGAACTGTAAACTGATCATATTTACTTTTAATGATATTCATAAAACGTTCCTTCATGGTCCAGTTGTCTAGGCGGTTTGCTTAGGTTAGAAACTGTGAGTCCCTGGTTCGAATCTTGTTTTTTCAAAAAGAAAATTTTTTTTTAATTTTGTTATGTTCTGAAACGATTTAAAAAAATATTTACCAGTTTTAACTTTTTAAATTTAATTTATAATGAAGTTTTATGTATTGTATATATGTATGTTTATGTAGAAATTATTTAGGTTTTGTCTAGTTGCTCTGTATTCTGCTCGCACAATGGTGAAGGGTATATAAGATTCGGCACAGCCGAATATAGCACTCTTACTTGTTTATATTCTTATTGTTTGTTGAGTAGTATGTGTTGAGTTGTATTTTTAAACCATATATGGCCCTCTGGTCTCGGTTTTTGTGTAACATTTATTAATTCAATAAATAAATAAAAAGAAGATAAAATTGATTGTGCATAAAATTGTGAGATTTGTTTATGGACTTAGATTGAGAGCTCATGTCTCATATACATGTGGTTAATTATTTGAATCTTAGTTTTGATAATTACCTTAAATTTCGGTTGCTAACTTCTCTTTATAGAATTATTAAATCTCAGAAACCAGTTTATATTGTACAAAATATATAATTTACAAGATCTTTTAGAAACCCCCAAATTATTATATCTTGTATACATAGTTCAATATATGAACAGTCATTTCGTGTGCAAGCTACGCGTTTGTGGAATTTATTGCCAAGACATTTGCGTTCTTTTACTTTCTTTCTTATAAATTTTAATACAAATTTCATGTTGTAAAATTCCTTCCTTCAGTAAAAAATAATTTAATGAAAATTAAATTTGATGAACTCAAGCCTAACTGAAAATATTGAAATTGAAAATTAACAGTTTAACTAAAATCACAATTGTTCTGGAAATAGCTATGGCACAAGCTTTAATGTTTACATTTGTACTTCAAGTTGTACAAATAAAATGTCGACGAAAGTGGACAAAAAACATAATAAACAAATGTATTTAGGTTTTCAATTTCGAACCACCACTACCACTGGTTAAAGATTGATGTTTGACTGTTGGCTGGCAGGCACCGCAGTGGTGCAGAGGTTAGAACTCAAAGAGTTCTGATGAAAGAATGTGGTGATTCTTAAAACATGTAAATTCAACCCCGGTTCGAGCCCCAGCTCAACCAAGAAAATTATCAATGAATTTTAATAAATATTTCATGTTGTAAAATTCCTTCCATCAGTAAAAAATAATTTAGTGAAAATTAAATTTGACGAACTCAAGCCTAACTAAAAATATTGAAATTCTTTTACAACGCCAGTAGTAACTTTGAAGCGCAAACTTCTTGATTTTCTTTCGTAATTTGGTAATATTTGACTTTATGCTGATAATAAGGGTTATTAAAATCTTATACTATTATTATTCTTATTTATTGAACCTTTTGTTTTGTTGTTTTGTTTGTGGGAGCGTTAGGATGTTAGGATGATCTCATAGATAACAAGTTAGAGTGCTATATTCGGCTGTGCCGAATCTTTGATACCCTCCACCGACAGTTCGAATGTTTAAGGAGTAATATCTGTATGATGTCTTTTTATTATTATTATCTTAAACTGTGACGATTTGTTATTAATTATGGTTTTAGGAGACTAAACTGTTTTCCGGGAGTAGGGCATATATGGGGCCTAGGGTAAATTATGTACCGATCTTCACGAAATTTCACAGTATCATTTATAGTCCTATAAAATTGTGACGAGCCAAAATTTGTTATGATTGCATTATTTTTTACGGTTTTAGGCGTACTAAACTGTTTTCCGGGAGTAGTGTTTATATGGGGCTTAGGGTAAATTATGGACCGACCTTCGCGAAATTTTACAGTGTCATTTCTAGTCGAATAACTTGTGCAAAATCTTATGTCATTCCGTGCATTTTTGCATCATTTATGTTAGTTTTTGTAACAAAATTATCAAGTTTTTGAAGGTGGTGGTTCCACATTTTGATTCATAGCTCTGGTCCTACTGAACCGATTTTGCTGAAATTCAATCCCAAACTGCTTAGGATAACTACAAGCAATTTGACACCTAGTTTGTTTATTTCTTTTGAGTTTTTCGAAAGTAAGCGTGTTTTCAACAGACGGACAGACGGACAGACAGACGGACATGGCTAAATCTACTTAGAATTACTCAAGCAGCCAGAATATATATATACTTTATGGGGTCTGAGATGAATAACAAAAAAGTTTCACACAGAATGACAAACTTAGTATACCCTCTTCACAACTAATTGTGGTGGAGGGTATAATAAAATACTTGTAATATAATTGTTATTGGCCAAATGGCTACATGTAAAGGGTGTTTTTTATAGAGTGATACAAGTTTAAATCATAATAAAACATAGTAATATATTTTTGATATCAACGAAACGGTCTTTATTGGACAGATAATGTTAAAATATGATTTCGGCAATGTGAAATCTGCTTATTCACATACCAATTCAACCAGAAATGGGCTTCATCGGAAAATAAAATTTTGAATGGGAACTCAAAATCAATATCAATTTGTGCTTCAGCCCATCGCCGAATTATTTTGATTAAATTTTCCACAATTTACACGCGTTGCTCTGGTGTAAGTCGATCCATAATGAAATATCAAAGCAAGGTGGTCAAATAAAGCAGTGATGAAAACTCAAAGTTGTATCTTTCCAAAAAAAACACCCTTTATTACAAATTGATAAATTAATAAATAAACATGTCATTGGAGTACTTCAGTACTTTTGCAATGCTAATAGTACTAACAAAAGTACAAATGTACTAACTTTATCATCCCAGGTCTGTTGAGACGGCTCTACTTTTAATAGTGCCCAGCGGGAAAATAAGGAATTGATAACATAAATAACTAAAAAATAATGTATTATTTTATTTTAATTTATTTTCGAAAGAATAATAATGCATTCATGGGAATCGAGAAGGTAATTTCATTGACACAATAGTTATGAATTGATTACGACGTATATTCTCACATTTGCAAAACAAGGAATGTATTGTTTCTGTTCGTAACAATTATTCGTGTTTTTTCTTCTGTTCGTGACAATTATTCGTTTTTTTTAGAATTATTTAAGTCATGCACAGTATACATTTAAATAATTAATTACAATCCTAGGACATGTTCTGTGTTAAGAGTAATGAGTTCTGGAATCAAATATTAATCAATATGTGTATTACATTCTCGCTTCCTATTGATTACATTTTCACGCCGGATGGGATCAATTGACCACTTGAGTGTCTCGATATAAAGGGGGCCTTCAAAAACGTCAGTTTGGACCAGTGTTCTCAGTTTTGGGGATTTATCCCCAAATTGGGAAGTTTTTTTTTGTAAATTGGGATACAAATTTCGTGAAAATCCCCAGGTGATTTTTGGGGAAAAACACTTTTTTCGCCATTTGTGCAAGACCGGTTTGGTCAAGACGTTGGTACAAATTAAAACTTTTTTGGTCCGAAGTTTTTTACCGAGACGCTGGCGGTTCGATACCTTTTCAAGAGTTTGCTGAAATAATTTTGAATATGCTTTATGTACCAACATGTAATGCAGTATGAGTTATAAGAATCTCTTCATAGAATAAATACACACTTTCAAATCTGTGGCTTGGAGCTAAATGGGCCAATGTCAAAATGTTCACTTTTGAGAAAATTGGAATTGAAGGTTATTATAGATGCTTTTATAGATGCTTTCATGGTGACATTGGCCAGCATTTTATTTATGAACCTGTTCTGGGTTAAGTAGGACTTAAGCATTTTAACCATATTGAAAGAGAGCAAGAAAACAAATCAAATGCAAAAAAGTGACATTGGCCCTTTTAGCTCCAAGCCACAGAAATAATTCAGTTTACTGTGACAAATGTATTCCATCCTCTGAAATGCAAACACTTTTAAATACAAACAACATGTAAAACAAAATTGCAATGGTTGATGAATCAGAAGTTTTTAAAATGATAAACATTACTGCGTAATTATTTTTCTTGTGCGTCTTTTTATTTTACTTAAAGTACAAAGAAAATTAATTAAAATAACATAACATTATTTTATTTTTTCGGATCTGTGGGGATTTTTGGGGATAAGAAAATAGCTATTTTGGGGATAAGGTATAAAATAAAACTGGGAGCCATGGTTTGGACTCCATTGTGACACCCATGAAGTGTCTGGGAATTGATGAATGCATATGTTGGTGCGCAGATAATTTACTCATGAATAGAGTCATTTGTCATACAATATTGTGTTACATTTGTATATATAAATGTAGTAGAAAACTACATTTTCCGTTATTTTCAAATCGAACACAGCACTACCGAGAAATTAGCGACAATATGTCGGTAATGTAGTATCAAACACTAAGCATTGTGTTGGCAATGCAGTACACCAATCTCCGCATTGCGTCGGTAAGACAGAGCTTTTATTTGGAATACCTATTTTCAGCGTTGTCAACTCGGTGCGTTCCGCACCATTTTGGGTGCGCTTTTAATTTTGTGTGCGAAAAATTTCTTTGTTGGTTCGTGGTGAGATTTTTTTTAAATTTCGGTGCGTTTTGTAATTTTTGGTGGCACCAAAGCAAATTTAACACAACTTTTTGTTTCAGTATGAGAAAAAAATCTTTGTATAATAAAATACACCATTTCATTCAACAGTGCAAAGTTTTTACAAACAATTTTACAGACAAAAATAAAAACAACAAGTAACGACGTTTAAGACGTACCAAATCCTATCTACTAAGTTAAGAGATCTTGTTGTAGATAATTTGTATTATGTAAAGATTTGCTGTATTTTTAATTTTAATCCATTCGATTAATCGTTAATCTCTTTTAAAAAAAATTTGTATGTATAGATTTTATGATATTAAAAAAAAAAATATTATCTACACCATTTTTCATTGAAAATATGAAAATTCCAAATGAAATTGAGAGAACTCCAAAAAAGATTATATAATTTAATCTTATCATTTTAAAATTAAAACTTCTCAATGTTATTTAAAATTTTTTTTAATTTTAAATCCCAATTTTCAATTTCGTTTCGAATTTTCTCAATTTCAAATAAGAATTCTCAATTTCAAGTTGATATTCTCAATTTCAATTGGAATTTTCTCAATTTTAAATTGAAACTCTCAATTTTATTTGGAATTTTCTCAGTTTCGAATTGAAATTCTAATTTTGTTGATTATATGACATGTCTAGGTTTCACTTTGGATAAGTATTTATTTTTTGACCTCCACATTTCGAAAGTTGATGCATCTTTATAGGAGTGCCAACTGAAAACAATTTTTTTTTGTCGGTATATTGAAAAAACCAAAATCGTTAACGGACAGTTTATCGGTTTAGTATATATATGTCAACATTAAGTAACAGGCAGTTTGTCGAAACATTTAGAAAATCAATTCGATAGCAGACTTTGGTAATTATGTGTTTGTTGTAAAATTTGTGTTGTCGTATATTAAAAATAATTAACAATGTTAATATTGAAATTCAAAGCGAGGACGCCAAGATTTCTTCAAACAGATATCTGGTCGTGTTCGTACCTAACAGCTAACTCTACCTATTTTGTTAATTTCAACGTTAATTTTTCCTTTAAGTTAAAATATGGCAACAATTGTATTTTTATAATTTTTTTGAATAAACTGTCAAAAATCGATAGTGTTAAATATACTACTGTATAACCAGTGGTAATACATACGTGATAAAATTATGAAAAATTCTGTTCACCATAGACTTCTATATACAGCTAGATATCTTTTTGTTGGAATTACGGGCATAAGTATGTAATATATCGCACTCAATCAACAACTCAAAATTTAAAATTTTTTAGCAGAAGCAAAACTATTTTGAATTTAACATTGAAGGCATTTGAAAAAAAAATTTTTTAACCAACCTTTTCATTACCAAAAAGAAGACAAAATTACTCGATATTTTTACAGCGGGTAGATATGAATATTACGTGTCGATTTCTTCCAAAAAGTGATATTTTTTTTATAATATATATTTAACAGACACATTACACGTTTTTTTTTAATTCCCTAAGCTACTGTGTTTTTGTTCCTTTATTTTTTAACAAAAAGTACCATTTGGTGGGAAAAGTACCCTTTTAGTTAAAGTTAAGTACCATTTCCAAATTTCAATTTTGCAACACTGATTTGGAATACCTATTTTCAGCGTTGTCAACTCGGTGCGTTCCGCACCATTTTGGGTGCGTTTTTAATTTTGTGTGCGAAAAATTTCTTTGCTGGTTCGTGGTGAGATTTTTTTTAAATTTCGGTGCGTTTTATAATTTTTGGTGGCACCAAAGCAAATTTAACACAACTTTTTGTTTCAGTATGAGAAAAAATCTTTGTACAATAAAATACACCATTTCATTCAACAGTGCAAAGTTTTTACAAACAATTTTACAGACAACAATAAAAACAACAAGTAACGACGTTTAAGACGTACCAAATCCTATCTACTAAGTTAAGAGATCTTGTTGTAGATAATTTGTATTATGTAAAGATTTGCTGTATTTTTAATTTTAATCCATACGACTAATCGTTAATCTCTTTTAAAAAAATTTTGTATGTATAGATTTTATGATATAAAAAAAAAAAAATATTATCTACACCATTTTTCATTGAAAATAAGAAAATTCCAAATGAAATTGAGAGAACTCCAAAAAAAATTATATAATTCAATCTTATCAACTTAAAATTAAAACTTCTCAATGTTATATAAAATTTTTTCAATTTTAAATTCTAATTTTCAATTTCGTTTCGAATTTTCTCAATTTCAAATAAAAATTCTCAATTTCAAGTTGATATTCTCAATTTCAATTGGAATTTTCTCAATTTTAAATTGAAACTCTCAATTTTATTTGGAATTTTCTCAGTTTCGAATTGAAATTCTAATTTTGTTGATTATATGACATGTCTAGGTTTCACTTTGGATAAGTATTTATTTTTTGACCTCCACATTTCGAAAGTTGGTTCTAGAATAAGCCTATTGCTCAAGTCATTATACACAAAAATATTTACTTACCTATAAAGATTACAGTGGTACTACTAATTAATTTAAGACGTGTTAAACTTATTATACCCTTTAGCAAAGTTAAAAGAGTATAGAAAAGTTTGTCATTCTGTTTGTAATTTCTAAAATATTGATTTGGGACTCTATAAAGTATATACAGTTGACTCCCGATAATTCGTTATCTCAAGGGACCAGCCATTTCTTACGAATTATAGGGGTTTTCGATTTAGCAAGGTTTCGATTTAACGGGGTTAAAATAAAATAAATACGAACTAACGGGGTTTTTCTATTAATTCACTAAAACGATAAAAAAAAATAAACAAAAAAACCACTGAGCAATTTCAAATCGCTTAGCAATGTCTAGTTTTTTCTCTCCATTGTCAATGGCTGCAAAAGCTTGTTGTTTTTGTAACACCGATAGAGTTTTATGTGTGCGCTTAGACATCTTTCTTTATTATTCATGTAACAAACTGTCTTAAGAAAATAAACACACACACAAGCAAAAGCAAAAACCCACTAAAAAAAATAGCAGTTAACAAAATTCGTTCTTTTTATGTTTCTGTTATTTTTATTGCGATTTATAAGTGTTAGTTAGCAAACAATTACGAGTTATAAGAGGTAAAGAAGATTTTGTTTGAAAAAAAACAATTACGAATTAGCGAGGGGACCAAAATGTATGGAAATTTTACGAATTTACGAGATTTTTTCAAGGGACCGACAGTTTATTACGAATTATGGGGAATTACGATTTATCGGGGTACGAATTATCGGGATTTGACTGTATATGTTGGGTATTTATGAGTAGCGAAATTGATTTAACGATATCTG
Source organism: Pollenia griseotomentosa (assembly GCA_963931875.1). Taxonomy (NCBI): domain Eukaryota; kingdom Metazoa; phylum Arthropoda; class Insecta; order Diptera; family Polleniidae; genus Pollenia; species Pollenia griseotomentosa. The sequence continues at coordinate 15,701,169 of OZ007564.1, forward strand.
TCTGCCCATGTGTGTGTGTGTGTTGAATGGGGTTTTCGAAGACCCCAGATATGATGGGGACTAGGTAGTTATATATTTATGTCACATATAGTCCAGGATTGCTTGCTATTGAAATTCAACCTAGTGGATCAACAAATGGCTGAGATATGAGATATGATATAATGGAGAACGGCAAGAGCCAAAATGTCCAAATTAGGTACAAGCATACACAACCTTTCTAAAAAAAAATAAGCGGGATTGGAGAAGTAGGGGTGGCACAAAATAGATTTATTTATATCTAATGAACGGTATTTATATAACTTTCTGTTAATATAGCACATTGGTGAAGATTCGGCATAGACGAATATGGCACTCTTACTTGTTTTATGTAATGCTTCTTTTTCAATTAAGATTATTGAAAAGGCTTGCGGCTCTTATTTTTTAAACAACTTTTTGGTGCCACTTTCATTTATTGCAAGGAGAATTCATACAAGGTGGTCTTATTTTGAAAACGGTTACAACACTGTAAACTACTTTAACGTTGTGGCAAAATAATACAACACTGTAGTAAACAAATTAGCTGTTCACATACAAACATGTAAATATAAATGTCAACAAAAGTAACAGCATATCATTTTGACACAAGGTTAGTTTTCAGCTGTTGCTTACGAGCAAGCCGACCACTGTTTACATTAATTCGCCTTGCCGACCACCTTGTTTGAGTTCGCCTTAATTTATTTTTTTACGAACTTTTGTGCCACTTTTTTAAAAAAGTGTAACGGTAACCCTGTTTACATGTATTTTTCTTCTCTCTGTTTATTTTTATTTTCTTGACATTTCTATATAGTTTATCGATTGTAGTGATTACCACATTCGAAAAAAGTAGATTTCCTATTTTTCGTTTAGATTTAGAAAAAATTATAAAAAATGTTTTATTGATCTGTTAAACTGTGATAGCAGTGAGTGAGTTGTATAATTTTTAACCACAAAAACTCTTTGAAAGAATATAATGGCAATGCTCACCCGTTTAACCAGTAGTGGCGCCACCACTGCTGCTGTAGCAGCACCAGGTTCTCCCAAGGCATTGCAACGTTTTCAAAACTGTGTAGCTTTTTTATGGCCAGCTTTACATCACGGTGGCAGCGGCACTAGTATACAGAGAAAGTCTACCCAAATAGATGCTATTGATAGCTTTACCAATGAACTTGTAGAGCGTAAGAGCAAAAAGTGGGAGCAACTGAGAGAAAGTCTTATTAAGAAAAAGGAAAACAAAAATTTAGCCTCCAACCAACCGTCTCAAACGCAAGCCCCAGCAACAAATTTGTCCAACTCTACGACTAGCAGTTTTACTCAAAGCTTGGGCTTAATGTCTAAGGCAGTAATAAATGATTTGCAGGCTTTGCGTTCGCCTGAGTTAGGTCTTGATATCCGTTCCTTATCGCAAGCTCAACTTGATAATTTGCTCATGTCCACTTTGGAAATTAAAAATAAAGTCGACTTTTTATATTTAGTGCGACAGTGTATACTTTGGCAACAATTACCCTCCCATGAAGTTTTGATATCATGCCTCAAGTACCTTTCGAGTTTGTCACGTATTCAACAAATCGAATCGTTTGCTGAGATTTGCAAGAAACAAAGTCATCCTTTATCAAAAATTTATGCAGATCTGGCTCCATTTAAAGCGATGGCTTTATGGCGTAGCGGTGGCGCCGATATTGCTTTAGATACTTTACACCGTGGCTATGATTCTGGTTCAGCTACTGAGGATGGTAAACGTATGATGAGAGCTGCTTTCCGGACAATAGCCGAGGAGACTTTGGCTCAAAAAAGTGAAGCAGTATTGGTATCATTAATGGAGGTGGCTAGATCTATATACAACACTCACAAAGACATTTTCGTTGTAGCCTGTGTTTGGAAGCAATGTTTTATAAGTGATTGGTTTTGTGATCAAAAGTCGGCAACTGATTTATTCGAGCATTATGAAGAATTACAGCAATTAGTATCAAAAAGGTAGAATATAAATAATTTATTATAAATCCGTTATTTTAGACAATTCAATATTCAACATTTTTATACATACATACTAGTGAAGTTACAAATACATATTCGTATTCGAAATGCCGAGTATTAGGCCAATTGATAACAATCGTATTCGCATTCACCAAATTCAAACAAATATTTTGCGAATACGTTTAAAAAAAATTAAAGGTTGAAAAAAATACATTAAATGAGACAAAATCGTTGTTGTTAACGCCTCATTCGTTTGTTGTAATAGATTAAAGTAACACACAACCTGTGTTCTTTAATCTTTTACAAAATATCAAGATAATTCTAATTCCATAACACAAATTGTAATTGCGTTCGCTGCGGCGGGTCGAACAAAGAAACAAAGAACATAAATCAATGAGACATTTAAAGAAACTCGGAGGAATCTTTTCGTTCTGCTTAAATAGTGCAACACATAAAATGTAAACTCCTTCTCTAAGTACTTATCGAAACTAACTAAACCCCATTTAAGTTTTACTAGTTTAGCTGCTGGTCGGTTTTATAGTCATGAATATTTTGCTAGGAGAAAAATATTGTAAAATTAATCCGAAAAATTGCCCCTATTGCCTCAAAATTATATATGTATGTTATATAAATTATATATTTAAAATAAATAAAAATTAATCGAGCTCGAGGCCATTAATTTTTACTTATTTAAGATTAGAAAAGTCGAACAATAACAACTTTGATTATATCCTTTTCACAATTTTTGGCTTATAGCTGCCAAACTGTGGAAAATTAAGTAAAGTAATCATCAGAAAAAAAAAATATTCTTTATAATAATACTGGAAGGCTTTTTTCTCATTTTCTAGCTGTATTTAACAACAAAAATTCAAGAAATGTATGAAAAATTTATAAAAAGGCAAAAAATAAATAGATTTATCAGTACCATGTGGCTTTGTTAGTTTCGATAAATACTTCGAGAAATTCCACACGAGAAGGACTTTGCGCTCGAAGACTTCAAAAATGTTGCAAAGTGTTCCATTATCAAGTCGGTGTTAAATCTATTTTTTGACGACTCGAAAGCCCTGAAATAAACGATTCAATTATATACAACATTTTTTTTTAATTTTTAAAAGTGAATGCACAGCTGCATACATTTACTTTTCATAAATCGCGAAATTCTGTCTTCCTTTATTGAATTGTTTTGAATTATTTGCGCAAGGTTATTGTTTCTAAATTTAAAAAATGTATACATATCGTCGGCTTAATGTGCAAACCTGATAAATCCACTTTTTAAATAAATTGAGATTTTGATGCCGTGTGGTAGAGAAAGATACGACAAGCATGTAGTTTTTCTTCAATTTGAATCTTGAAGTGTGTTAAACCAACTATATTTTTGGTTTTTCTCTCAAGCTGCACATATGAAATATAAAAAGTGTTTTGTCTCTCCTGTAAAATTTTGCTGAAAAGGAGTGAGCAGGTTTCCATATTTAGCCGACGATATGTAATTTATGTTATTGAACTATTTTTAATTTAAAAATTATCTACCTGTTCTTCAAAATAAAATAACTGCCAGGCCCACAATGTCGACAAGAACATTTCTTTCACATATTTATATTGAAAACAACAATAAAAAACTAATCTCTATATAAATCGGCAAAGGCAAAACTGTTAAGAACACTTTCCTCTTCTGTATGTCAACCGATTTGAACAAAATATACACCATTTGAAAGGTATTTACTCACAGAAGTGCACAATATATATTATTAAAATCTATTTAATAGGTGTTCAAATTTGTTGCTAACACATATGCAGAACAAAAAAATTGTTTTTTTTTTCAATTATCGAATAATAAAAAAATATGGTAGTCGATTATTCGACATTTTTCAGAAAGCGGTTTTCGAATATTTCGACTATATAAATCTTATGTATAAATCGGCACAGGCAAAGCAGTTAAGAACGCTTTCTGCCTTTGTTTGACAACCGAACCTACATGGGGGGATCAAAAAGGGGAAATACGGAAAATTAAATTAATAATTTTAAGTTTTATATAATATTAAACTTAGAAACATAATATTATAGGTGCAGCTTACTGAGTGATTTTGTTAATATTCGACCTACAAAGATAAAAATAGACATGCATGGTCCTAAGTGAATAAGAATGTATAAGAGGGAGCTTTTTGGTACTCTTTCGTTCTAATTCTGGCATTTTGATTAATTTTCGTTAGTTTTAGAAATAGAAACATAAAATTAAACATGCAATGTCCTGAGTGGATGACAATCTATAAAGGAGACTCTGATACTTTTTTGTTTTTCAATTGATATTTTTTATATGTAACTTACAAAATTAAATCATCTCACGTAGAAGATAAAATATGAACCGGAGGTTGGTCCCTTGCCTAATCGATCCACTTAGACGGAAAAAATAAATGCCCGAAACATATAAATTCATATATACTTAGATGAACTATGTATCCTTCATATTTACACAAAAATTTATGGTCGAATTTTGACCATAAGGCGAACACTGGTCAATATAAATATACGAAAGAAATGTTCTCGTCGACATCGTGGACCAGGCAGTAAAAATTTTCGCTTGGGAAAATATATTGAACCAAAAATAAAAAAAAAACTCTTAATTTTATTTTGTTTTCAATATTAATTTCTAAACGAACATTTTTATTTTAGTTTGAAAAACAGGCAGTATGGTTGGCGTTTATTGTTTTTGTTTATCTGTACATTCCTCTTGCTGTCTTAGATCACCCCCACACACTTAAAATGCATTCGATATTTTTATTCAACTACCATAATATTCACTAGAAATTTTTAGTATGGCAGCACAACGTTTGCTGGGTCATCTAATAGCTTATAAAATTATAAAAAAAATAATAAATACTAGTATGTACAGTGGTGAACATTAGGGTATCACATTAGCGAAATACGCCATTCTATATCAAAAATATTCTTGTATATTTTTAACTTCAATCGTTCTTAATCACTATTTAAGAAACTCATTACATTATTTTGCCCCATTTTTATGCCTTGCCACAACTTTGTTTTATAACGAAATACAACAAAACCCAACACGGTGCGCCTCAACTAAAATTAAATAAAAAGGTCTTACACCTAGAAAATTAGTAGAGATTCTGAATTTACAATGTTCTTAGATGAGAAAAATCAAAAAACTAAAATAATCTGTGGAGAGATTTTTAAATAAATCCACTTTGAACATTTTTGCGCATGAAGTACGATATTTTGGAAAAGATGGCATTGTTTTATATGAATAGAAAGGAAAAAATGACATAATAATAATTTTTAAATGTTAAATCTATTAAACTTTTATTATTTCAACATTTTAGTATTAATAAAATATAAAAATGTAACATAATTTAATTATAATTACATCAATTTAAACATGTGAAGCATTATATCTACAAACAGCGCTCAAAAGGTGTTTAGGATAATCCGGATGATTCGCAGCAACCTTATTCATTTCCCAGGAAGACTTTAAAAAATCGAAATGTACGGACTCCATCGCCTGCTCCCCAAAAAATGCTAATCCTTCACCGTTTTTTTCACAGAACTGTTCTATGTGAAAAAAAACTGCATGAACCTTTGGTGTAACGCTGACACCTAAGTCCATGTAGCTCTTTTTGAAAGCTTCTATACATGCTTTGTAATTTTGATCAAGATTATATCCGAAGCATGCAGAAACTATATTCTTGAAGTCGTCAAATACTTTAACATACTTAGGTATTGCTAGGTTTTCAAACTGGCGCAGAAGGTCTACTTTATCCAAAAGTGTTTGCATGCATTTCCTTTAAACCCAGAACATCCTCGTCTGATTTCACGCTGAACGTGACAAGCTTTTGCCCATGTCAGCGACTCATTTTCACACTCTTTCAACATATGCGTGAAAACAGTGTTAATACCTGCCAAGATATTCGCTAGCTTCAAATCGGTCGCAATTGTGCCGTGGAAAGGACTTATATTCAACGTTGAAACGAGTTGGGCTACATTCTTATAATTTTCTTGCGCACTTGGAACGGCTGCTAGAATAAATAGTCGTTTAACTCCAGAATCCTTAAATTTTTTTGCTGCTATCCCCTCATCATACTTAGCACGCTTACCGCTGCACTCAAACTGCAACTCATTTGATTGAACAGAAAGACATATTTTTAAAAATCCGCCTCCTCCATCAATACCCATTTTTAAGTGACCATACAGTGCATCTCGTTTATTTTTCACATACTGAACAAAAGCAGGAACATCTTTGCAGTAAACTCCAAACACAGGAGCATCCGAGACTTCATCGCCTTTTACACAAACAAAAGGAAATTCCTTAAAATCAAAATAATCGTCGACAGAATGACCTGTGTTATTAAGTTTTAATTTTAATCCTGGTTCAATGGCTTTTCTACTTCTTGTACACACACGAATGGAAGTTGCACGATCACTTAAATTCAAATTGCTTTTCATTTTCAACATATCATCCGCAGATAATGTAGATGAGTTTGTTGTGGAAAGGTTGTTTTTATTATTGCCTACTGCGATTTGAAGTGGTTTGCCGTGAATTTGTGACAACCGCAAAACTGAAGGCATTCGACCACCCTTAGAATCTTCTTTTACTTTTTCTTTAATCACACGGGACATGATTTGATCATTCGCTTTTAAAGATCCATCTGATATATGATTTGAAACATTTATTACTCGAGATTTCAACCCACATTTATGTGGTTTGCCTTTTCCAATCTCACTGAAGCACACGTCGCACCGTTTTGTCGCAGACATTTGTTTAGACTTGCCTAAAATAACAAATAAAAACAATAAAATCTGAAACATAAACTAACAAAAAAAATATATTTTTTTGCTTTTAAAACTTACCTGGAACTTTTTTTGCAACTTTGCCACAAATTTTAACGGGTATTTCGCGTGCAATTTCACAAATTTTGCATTCACATCTTGATCGCGTAGCCTGCACAGGCTTGAAAATAGACAAATCTGGAGATGCTAATTTCTTTTTTTCAGACTTCGCTTGAAATACCTTTCTCCTGCACGTACAACACACAGCAGCCGGCAATCTGCGCTCGTCATCATAGTTGTCAACGTGGTTTTTCATGTCAATTTTTAACTGATTCTCTATAATATACATTTGTTTTTGTTTTCGAGAACACAGGAAACACACTTTTCCCCGATTTTGATCGTGAGTCAAAGCTTTAGACGACATCATTCACCGAAAAATTCTTAGACGCGTTTTAATAGTTTTTAGATACCAAACAATTGAAAAATAATTCGATCTGCGACGCAACGTTATCGCTAACAACAATATACAATTGATTCAAACCAAAAGAATATTTTGATAACAGACTTTTTGCCAATTTATACCCAATTAAAAAATTCAAGGTAACTTGATTAGTTTTAAGTTTATAGAGCTCTAAAGTATAATTTCATACATGCGTTATAAAAATGAAACGGACCTTATATTGAATAAAGAAATACATTTTATTTGTAATACTTTTTTTGTCTATTATTAGGTAAAAAATAAGTATACGCATTGGCCTACTTGGTCTAAAAAAACTCAGTCTGTATATCTTAAACCATAAGAGATAAAAAAAAACTGTTGCACAATTTTCTTAATGGAGTCAAAACTAGTCATTCGTTATTAAAATCGCAAAAATGTTCAAAGTGGATTTATTTAAAAATCTCTCCACAGATTATTTTAGTTTTTTGATTTTTCTCATCTATGAACATTGTAAATTCAGAATCTCTACTAATTTTCTAGGTGTATGACCTTTTTATTTAATTTTAGTTAAGGCGCACCGTGCCAAATAATGACTTTGTACTTTAGCACAAATTAAAAAAAAAAAAATATTTTTATCAAGCAAAAAAAAAAGAAGAAAAATTCATGTTACTTAAAATTAATATTTTGTAGGAAATCCCTTATTTTTATTTTCAGCTGCACATCTCATGGGCATACTGTTAACCAGAGCCGTACATCGTTTCAGCGGTTGCATACCATGCTTTTTGGATTTCCGCCCACAAATCGCTTAAGTTTTTGGGCTAACTTGCTGAAATCTGTTGCTCTACATCATTCCATAGGTTCTCTATAGGATTGAGATCGGGTGATTGAGCTGGCCACTTTAAAAGGTCGATATTATTTTCTTCCAAGCAGCACTTTACAATACGTGAAGTGTGTTTTGGGTCGTTATCGAGCATAAAGCGCCGTCTAAGTGGCATGTTTTCCTTTGCACATAGAATCATATTGTGTTCACAACGTATTGGTCCATTCGTGTTTTAATTTTGTGAATGGGACTTAAACCGTGCCCAGAAAACGCGCCCCAAACCAGAACATTTCCGCCATCGTGCTTTACAGTCTTTGACGTGTATTTTGGGTTGTACTGCATGTTTGGAGGACGCCAAATGTAGCATTTTCCGTTTGAACCAAAACGACAAAATTTCGATTCGTCACTCCAGAGGACATTTTTCCAAAAAAGCATTGGTTTTTCTAAATGCTCACATAATAAGCCCAATTATGAATAAATATTCGCCAGGAGTTTTCTCCCTTCTCCCATTTTTCTTATGTAAATTCAATTGCAAAAATGGGAAAAAAACTCCCGGGAATTTGTGTTCATAATAAATAAATAAATAATTGGGCTAAATACATTTTTTTTTTTTTTTTTTTTACAAAGCTTTTAGAATTAGATTTTTATAAAACACGAAAACTTAAGATGTTAAACACGAAAATAAATCATAACTTGTAAAATGTGCTAAATTGCTGTCCAACTCAAATTACTTGTTACTTGCAATTAATCAAACATATATACATATTTCCCTATTTTTATACCCTTCACCACAGGTGGAAAAGGGTATATATAAGTTTGTCATTCCGTTTGTAATTTCTACAATATTGATCTTAGGCCCTGTAAAGTATATATATTTTGGGTCCTTATGAGGAGAGAAGTTGATTTAACGATATCCGTCCGTCTGTCCGTCTTACGTTTGATATGTGTTTTCCGGAGACTCCAGACATGATAGCGGCTAGGTTGTTTTAGACTTATGTCACATATAGTCTACCATTTCTTGCTATTGAAATTCAGCAAGATCGGTCCACAAATGGCTGAGATATGACCAAAAAACCACGACTGCCTCTGCTTTTGCCCAAAAATCCCTTGTTGTTGTTGTATTTTTTTATTTCTGTATATCTTGAGAACGGCAAGAGCCAAAGTTTCCAAATTGGGTACACACATTAACGTTATCAATACACAGGATCCCACGAAATGTGGGCGGTATTTTTTAAAAATACCCATTTTCGGGAACCATAGATCTTCCCGAGTCCAAGTTTTATAACCAAAATAACTGGCAAATTTCTTCTTTAACACGTCGGTATATAAATCTGTCAAATCGGTTAATAAATAGCAGAGTTATGACCAAAATACTGAAATCCCAAAAATTACTCTTTTTATAATTAAGTTTGTTTTTTATACCCTTCACTAAACCCTATAAAGTTCTGGGTATTCTGGGTCCTTATGAAAAGCGAAGTTCAAATCCAGTTGTCCGTTTCTACCCCTCCCCCCTTTTGCATTTGTTTATATATACTAGCATAATGCTCAATATGGTTTTCGTTATCAGCCTTCTTTACTATTTCATCTATTTAACGAAATAATTTTAACAAATAGAAACTAGGAATTTTTGTTTGGTTTTGCTTCTTAAAAACTCGGCAAAAAAGATAAATCTACGGTATGAAAACAGTGCCTATACAAAAAGAAACCAAACAAACACACATACATGGTACAAACTATTTTGGTGATTATAGGCCACCTATTATGGTTCACAACTCAAATATGTAGTTGATTTATAATTTTGGTATTATGGCTTACAACTTTGCTTTATTGTGGTGAACTAAAACATCAAAAATAATTACAACTCAACTGTGTTGAGTTGTGAACTGTAAACTGGTCATATTTACTTTTAATGATATTCATAAAACGTTCCTTCATGGTCCAGTTGTCTAGGGGGTTTGATTAGGTTAGAAATTGTCAGTCCCTGGTTCGAATCTTGTTTTTTCAAAAAGAAAATTTTTTTTTAATTTTTTTTATGTTCTGAAACGATTTAAAAAAATATTTACCAGTTTTAACTTTTTAAATTTAATTTATAATGAAATTTTATGTATTGTATATATGTATGTTTATATAGAAATTATTTAGGTTTTATCTAGTTGGTCTGTATTCTGCTCGCACAATGGTGAAGGGTATATAAGATTCGGCACAGCCGAATATAGCACTCTTACTTGTTACAATTGAATTTACATAGGAAAAATGGGAGAAGGGAGAAAACTCCCGGGGAATTTTTATTCATAATTGAGTTGATAATATAAACCGCAAAAGAGAAACAGAAAAAAATAATGGTACATTTTGTTCACACTGTTGGCAGCACTTATAGGTATATACTTAACTTAAATTTAGTGACAAAAAAAAACTTCCGCTTTTGAATGGAATAGCTTATAAAATGTGCTAACCTATTGTCCACCACTGTATATCAAAACACCTGTACATATTTAAATTTTATTTGGAAAATAGTCCACATAATAAAGTAGGAAAATCGTTTATTAAAAGATCCTCAATTTAACAAATTTATTTACTTAAAATTAATATTCCATATTTATCATGAACGTTTTTTTATATTTCCTTGCAGATCTAGTTCTTTGTGCGCCTCTTTTCTCAGTCGCAATAATGTGGATGCAGTACATCGTTTTGTTGAATTATTTTTACAACATAAACAACGAGAAGCATGTTCAGATTGCCTCAGTTTACTCTTCAACTACCAATGTATTATTTTTTTTTATAAACTATTTCAATCAAATCCAATTTTTTTTTATTTAATTATTTCTTTTCTTTTAGACAATCGCCAAGATTTGAGGGCCTGCGCTGAAATTATTAAATCTTGCAGTGAATTGGATATGCCTCTAAATGAAGTACAAAATGAACAATTCCTGAGTTTGTTTCTCAATCAAAATGATAATAACAAGGACAGTAGCTCAGTTGTGCACAAACTTGCTCAAAAACCAGAAAAAGAATTTCAATATAAATTTTAAAAATTCATTATGGTCGTGTGAACGAAGTTATCGTTTTTCTATAGTGCACTTTTTATCAAATGTGTTTCTTTTTTTAAGCACCCGTTTTTAAAAGTAAATCAAAAAACAAATGTTTATATGATATTTATTATTTGAACGATCCTTACGTTTACTGTAATAGTTTAGGAAAAGTTTTTTTAGAAAACGTAAACAAGTGAGTGAGTGAGAAATTATATTGAAAACAACAATAAAATACGAAAATTTGTTTTTGTTTTCAATATAATTTCTCACTCACTCACTTGTTTACGTTTTCTAAAAACAGGCAGTTAGTCTTTATAAACCGGACCGCCAATTTGTTACTTTTTCAATTTTGTAAGCCGCTAGATATTTATGGTTAAATGTTGAATGCATACTTAAAACGATCATTAATTTATTGCTTATAAGCACAAATTTGTTGTATAATGTTAAGTTGTCATTTAATTATCTAACGACAAAGGAATGTTTTAATACCATCAAAAAATTGAATAAAGGAAAATGACAAATTATTGAAATTAATTAGTTTTATTTAAATATATGAGACGAAATGAACTGAATTAAAAACTTGAGAATAAGCAGTGTTCTTTAATAATATAAATAGAATAATATATGTATGTAAGCGCGAAAAACTTTTTTAAAATTTATTAAAAAAGCAGAATGATTTTCTTTTAATCAATCTTTTTGATAGCACACACTATCTTGTTTTTTATACATTCCACTGAACTTACTAAAATATTTGTAACTTTTTGCCAAAATGTATCAACACTATTAGTTTCTTCTGTTTACATATGCAAAGCGATTAAAGTGAAATTTTATTTTAATCTCTATCATTATTTAAATTTCATCGATTTGTTATGATTTTATAAGTAACAGTGTTAAAAAATCTTTATGGAAATCCATGTCTTTTTTTATTCATTATTAAAAATTGCATTGTTTTAAATGATTTAAAAAAATAAACCGTTGTTCTATATATTACTCATGTACTGCAACATTACTCAAAAATATTAGTTTTACATTAAACGACTTTAAAGTTTTAAATTTTTAAACAATTTAATGGAAGAAGAAAATTTTTTTTTCTCGCAAGAGTTGAGTTTACAATATCTGCATAAAGCATATTTACAGTATTTATTCAAAAGAATGATTTACTATGCAAGTACGTCATATGTAATAAGTCAAAATTTGCGATTTTTGAGTTATGACCTTGTTGCAACAAATGAGCGATATGTTCTACATTTTATTCTGTTTTCTCTATATCTGCATCGTCGTCGTCTTCTTGTTGAGATGTTTCTTCATGATCTCTCTGCTGGTTTGTTTCCTCATGTTTATCATCCTGATGTCGTGTTGAGTCTAGCAATATGTAACCGGTACATGTTTCACAGCGACATATTAAATGACGCATACAGAACGGTTGCAAGCACTGCTGACAACGTGTTTTTGTCTTTGAACCATTTCGGCTTTTACAAGCTCTGCAGCGCCTACGTGAATCGTTTTCTCGAGGTTGCAAAACAATGCCATCAGGCACTAGAGCTTTTTCCTTCGGAATCGATCCCAATGTTGACGCTTCGGTCACCTTTTTTGAAGCTCCGCTCAGCAATGCCTCTACATTTTCACCCAAAATTTCGGCAATCTGTAATTTTAGCGGCAAAGGCAACTTAATATTTAAATGAATTCGTTGTTTTAATTGATGTTGTGTTAAATAAAGCCCCAACTGACGTTGAAAATCACGTTGTTCTATGCCAGCGTCACCATTTTCCGAAAGCCGAAATAAAGTCCATGCATTGAAAGCGACCACATCAAGCATAAAATACAAGTATTCCAAACTCCAGCGATTAGCTTTACCTAAACGCGTATAATGGGTACCATGAAGATGCATTAGTTGGAAAGCACTTTGATTGCTGTCTTTTATGGTTTCATACAGTTTAACAGAGTTTATGCGAGTCGAGAGACCATTTGTTACCAAATAACCTGTAGGACTGGCGGAAGAATCTAGTCCCGGCACTAAAGTGCAATCTTTTTTTGAATACCATATGCGAGGTATCTGAGAGCCACTCTGCAGTTCAGCTGGGATTTCCTTGGCATCGGCTGGAAGAGCTCCCACAATCTGAAGTTGGCTTTGTTTTAATTTTTGTAATAGAGCCATGTTAGTAAAACGTTCATTAAGACAAAGACATCTACGAGTTCCCTTTATATCACTGACTAATTGGTAAACTTCCTCATCCAGTGGATCCACATCATTGGCCACCAAAGCATTACAAATATACATTGTTTTCGCATCACAAATTGTAATAATTCGCAAACCGTTTAAAACCGATTGTTGAGGCAAAACATGATTAAAGGGATTATTATCCACAGAAGACAAGTCTAATATATGTTCATCTATCATACAGAAACCACTGGGAGAATAATAAGATCTACAATTTATGACTAACTTTTCCCAAAAGTTGGCAATTTCATCCAAGTGCATTTGGGAATTAGATAAAGTTTGATCTGCACAACGTATGCATTCGGATAAAAATTCAAAACGCTTAAATGACATAGTGGCGCGAAATATGGCATTGCCCAGTTCCAAAGTCCACAGCTCTTCAACCGGGCCAGGTTGTATGGAATTACGTAAAACCCCACACAAATAATTTAGACCTAGCCAAGCCCGTATTTCTGTTACATCTGTTAAACGTTTTTGATGGGGTTCCTTCTTTTTTGTAGCCTTTATAATTTCATTTGTACTCTTCACTATCATATTAAGCATAGTAACATCTATCAGTAAATGCCAGGCTTCTAGTGGATTGTTTACACTTTTGGCCGGACCTTTACCAACAGGCATTAACTCTGGCATATCATCTGCAATTGGTGGCGCCAAAGGCACTTTACTCCATAGATAACCATTGCCACCTTTTAGCTCCGATTCTAATTTTGCTTTTTTGCTTCGGCCTACCTTTACCTCCGTTTCCTCTACATCGTATAAATAGGGTTTTAAAAATTCATTTTCAACACAATACCATGGGAATTCCTTCAATTCAATTTCCTTTTCATCTTCTTCTTGCAAAGGATCATCAATACGTTCTTCATAGCTCACATTAGCATCACTAATATTTCCGCCAAAACCACCCATTACTTCCATAAATGTCTCACCGCCATCTGCACCAACATCTCCTGCCTCGTCTTCATCGCTATCATGTGTTTTTATATTCGCCAATATGGAATCATCTATTGTAAAACTCATTTTGATTTTGTTTATATTTTACACAATTTCCAAAAATGGTACGTTTTTGCTTTGCTTGTAAGGTAGGGTTAAAGAATGCCAATTCACAAAGTTTCAACAGCTGTTCAAAAGGGGTTAATTTAATTGTATGGACAGTGCTAACAATTTAGAGGGTTTTTATTTCATTTTTAATAAATACTAATTTAGTCGATAAGATAGAGGTAGGGTAGTTTTGAAAGCCTAATAGACCTTTAAATTGAAAAAAATAGCACAAAAATTAATGTTTTGTTCGAAAGATCAATAAATGGCATTAACGTTTGAAAATTATATCGCTGCTGTTCTTTACGAACGGTATTCTAGAAGTTTTAAAGGAATAAGGTCGAATGAGCGTGTAAACCGTACGGTGTATTTTTTGGATGGAATAACCCTACGTTTCCACATGCAAGTAATTACTTGCAAGTAGTGTATACGTATTATCAACGAAAAATCGAGGAAACAGCCGATTGGTTGAAAGTACAAAAATTGTGTGAATGTTAGTGAAAATGTTTGAGTGTATTGAGTTTTTCGAACTTGCACTTGCATGTGGAAACGAGGGGTAAGGTAGCTAGGGTCTGTTGTGTTATTGTCACACTTTATATCAATTTTATTTGTTTAAAACCCCGTTAAGTCGAAAGTGGGGATTTTCTCTCAACACACCATTCAAATCACGAAGTCTTCTATAAGCTATGCAAATCGATTTCTAAACTTCAAATAAAATTTAGATAATTTTGTAGTCAAGGCAAATTCAATAAAAGGTGGCCGAAAAGGGTCAGCTAAATACATACTTTTTTATGTTAAAATAATCCTAAACTAATTATTATGTATGTTTTTTCGACCTTTTTGTTTTAACTTCAATAAGTAAACGAATAATTAAGCTCAAGGTCTTATTTTTTTAATAAATTTTATTTATTTATTTTAGTTGTCAATATTTCGTAACCCTACGGGAAACATCTTCAGGATAAAAAAATATAAATTTTTTTTTATATTAAAATGAGTAACAATAGACGATCATTAAACGACTGCCCGCTAATCCGATCTTTGTCCTAAACTGTTAAAAAATAATGCTAAAATTTAAAGTGTATTTTTTTTTATTTTAGTTACATGATTTATTTTACATAATTCTTCCCTATAAGCTCATATCATATCAATAGAACAAACCGAATAAAATATAACAACAAAATATTTATTAAACATAAAAAGTCTTAAATATATAAAACAAACAAATTTCAGTCGGTATATACATACATATGTACGTATTTTATGTACGTATATAGAATTTAACAAAAAATCAATCCCATAAATGGCCATCATTTAGTATTTCAATAAAATTTATAAAACATATTTAATAAAAAAATTCATATTATAAATTAAATACGTCATCAAATGTATATTATTCTTCAGCTTCTGAAGAATCGATCGTGCTATCATTATAATTTATGTATGTTCTTATCGCATGAGATCGTACATTTTTTAAAACTATCGCAACATTTTAAACTACACCTAATATACAGGCCTGTTCTGAAAATCCCGTGATTTCTAGTCACGTGTGTTTTAAAATAATACGTGTGCTTTTGTGGTGCTCTGTAAATCACACCGTTTTTGTGTTTGTTTGTTCTTCAAAATTATAGCTCATATTAACGCTTTTTTTTACCGATTTCTAATTAAATTTAGGGTTTGTTTACAAGTTTACAATTTTTGCGAATTTCAGCCGTGTTCGCGATAGAAGCGATTTTTCCTGTGATTCTTTGCCGCTGTTGGCAAATTAGCGATTTTTAATTCAACTGAAAAAACAAGCCTGGGGCCTGATTCTGGCAGTCGTGATCGAGTAATTTCTCGATTCGAAAGCAATTTAAAATCTAATTATTTCAGTCAATACTGAACGAATTTTAATTATTTTTTCAGTGTTGTAAAGCATTAATTTGAGTTTCACAATACTGAAAAAATAATTTTGATTCGTTCAGTATCGACTGAGATAAAATTGCTTTCGAATCGAGAAATTACTCGATCACGACTGCCAGAATTAGGCCCCTGAAATCACAACAGAAGTCACAAAAGAAAATTTCATTTTTGTAGTGTCGTCGAATTTTCTTAATTTTAAATGATTTGTTGTAAATAAAACAGCTTATTGCAACAAACTTTGACAAGTCGACCACCGAAAATAAACACCATATGTTGACTTGACCCTACCTTCTAGTCATTTCGCCTTGGTGAGGTCAACTCTACAGCAACACTGCTTCTGTGGTCGAATTGTAAACAATATTGCTAGTAAAAAAAAGGTTTGTTTACATAAAACACTAGTTTGTATACAAACTTTGACAAGCCGACCACCGAAAAAACCATATGTTGACTTGATCCCACCAAATAAAAGTTCAAAAGTTACCGAAGCGAATTTATTACAGGTGGTCTTAAAAGCCATGCTGATAACTTTTTTTATTGTTTATTATCTTTGTTTGTTTTTTATTTCTATTTTTGACAATGTACAATGATTTTACAAAAACAAATCGCTTGTGGCTTTTGTACGAGTTGTAGTTGTTGTAGTTCCGAGATTACCTGTAATGAATTCGCCTTGAACGTTACTCTAAATCAGAGTTTAACATTTCATTTTATAAAAAAATTTTGCTTAAGCAATCACACGTATACTCTTCCCCCGGGTCTTCACGTAGCAATATTTATTGCGGCAAAGCTACGGCAATTACAATTAATTATTTTATTAATTTAAAAAAGAAAATTTCACAACCACTTCAAAACACAACATAAAACATTTGTTATAAATATGTACAGCGACAAAACTTTATACGACTACTCGCGGTGAAAATTGCAAATTTATGGCAAAGCAATTTCAAGTGTTGTCCAGCAATAAATTCAGCAATTATTGCTCCATTGTTCTGCCGACGTTTTTGCTTGTACTTAGCAATAAATATTGCAACGTGGAGACCCAGCGTTACGATCTTGCATTCAGTGGTCGTTTAGGCAATGAAGGCTACATCCCTTTCCAGCGAACATTTTGAAGTCAAAATGATATGTGAAAAATATTTCATGATAAATAATGCATTTAGTAACATGCAATGTCTTCTATGCTACCAAATGTTTAAAGAAAATAGGAAATATGTTATTACGATTCTTTTCATAGTGACATGAAAAGTTTCGAAGGTAAGAAAAGAAAGGATTATTTAGACATGGTAAAAAACATTTATGTTGAGGAAAACAAAGCAAGGGCAGAAAAAAAATTTGAAAAAATTAAAATGATTCACTTTGTGTTTGTTGGGTAATTCCCCTTCAAATAATGCGACTAGTCCATACACGCATGTAAAATGTAGCCCACAAGGGACTAGGACTAGTCCAAAGGTAACCCCAATGTATGGAAAAAAACATGGCCTATTTAACATTACGATGTCCTAGGACAGAACCACATAACCCAGCCTTGCATTACAAAGGCGTAGTCTTAAAACTACTCCATGGTATACTCCAGAGGATTAGATTTGAAATCGTTTAAAAACGAAAACATGTCGTTAAAAAACGAAGACATGTCGTTTCACTAAACACTCTTTTTAACAATGACATGGTCCATGCTTTCATTACATTGGACCAGTTCAGGGAGTAGTCCATTTGATCAAAATGGGTCAAGTAGTCCAATATTATTTGCAGGGACTCTCTCACTAAAACAACCTCATTTTTGTTTTGTTAACTAAATAGATTCGTTGTATTTCGTAAATGTCAAAAACCTGTAAATATGATGAGTTTTTTTGGAATTTCAATACATATATGTACTTATTAATTATGTATGTTTTTGAATTTTATTTTTCAATTTCCTTACTCTAGAGCAAGGCGAATTCAACGCCTTGCTCTTGAGCAGAGGTCTGCTCATGTGCGAATGCTCTCACACTAATAAAGAGAGCATGAGAAAATAATTTGTATTTTTACTAGATAACAGGCTGTCAGATATGGCGATTTTTCGCCAAACGTGTTAACT
Organism: Pollenia griseotomentosa; assembly: GCA_963931875.1. Taxonomy (NCBI): domain Eukaryota; kingdom Metazoa; phylum Arthropoda; class Insecta; order Diptera; family Polleniidae; genus Pollenia; species Pollenia griseotomentosa. The sequence goes on from OZ007564.1 coordinate 15,719,451, forward strand.
GAACGCTAAATAATGTACTGTTTATCTTCGAACTCTGACCAATCGTTTCGGTATCCAACCTAGGGTAAAATGTTGTATTTGTTGCCATAACGATGCCACCTGAATTATTCCACGATGGATAAAACCATCATTAAAAATTAAAGTATGGCAACAATCACATTTAATTCAATGGGCATCATTTTTTTAAAATGGTGTTTGGTTGTCACAATTAAGTTACTATTTGTAAAAAAATAAAACTGATATTGCCACAAATATTGTTGGAATTATAAAAAAATATTATTTAAACAAAAATTTGAAAGCACAGACTACATCTAAAATTAAATAAAGGACTTTTTAAAAAATCAGCTTTTATTAAAAATTAACAATTTAAAAAATACTGGGTAAGTCCTATTCCTAACACGGTATAGGCGCAAGTAATACAAGATCTTTAGTTTTCTATTTTAGAAAACACGGTATATTATGTTATGTTCTGATAAATACATAAAAAAAGTCGCACGTATGCGTTTGTCATCGAATAATATGGAAGAGGAAATGTCTACTAATCAAAATACAAAATCTCACAGTTCAAATAGCGAACCTGCAGTACGCACTACAGGAAGAATTAAAAAACCCAAAGCAGTATTTGATCCTTCAGACAATTATTTGCCACGCGCTCAACGTTCATTGATTGCTAGTGCCACTTCATCATTGCATCACAACCCCACCAATTCTACAGCGGTGGAACGTAGAGCTAGCTATACAAAAGCTTCTACCGTATCACCAGTAAGCGCAACTGAATCTAAGGATGCCTGTGTGGCTTGTAAGAAAAAAGAATCTAAGCGTCCTGTATTTGCAAGTAAAAACCCCTTGATTGCATGTCAAGAGTGTCAACGGAAGATTCATAAACTTTGCTTAAAAGTTGATTTTGAAGATTTTGAAAGCATTCAACGCAATTATAAGTGTGATCAGTGCACCTCCTGTAAAATATGCAATGTTACATTTTCAAATCCTGAAGAGGAAATGATAACATGTTCGAAATGTACAAAATGTTTTCACTTGGTTTGCTTCCCCACCAAGATTATTAAAACAGATAATCTGCGTAAATGGAAGTGTAACAAGTGCCAGGTGTATAATCAAATAAATGGTACCACGTTGCCAGTGAAAAAAATACGTGAAATTATTGGAGGTGGAGAACCATCCACACTTACAGATGCCGAGAAAACTGCAGATTCGTCTTTAGAAAAAACTTCAGATGAAAAATCCAAAAATAACGCGATGCCCACTCGTAAAAAATCTATTGTTGATCATCATACAAGTGTTGATTCTAAAATCGAAAAAACTATACAAATCGATGGCTCCAGTCCGCCACCTGAAAAACGTAAGAAATCTGCAAACCAATCCCCCGATACCATAAGCGCTGAAACAGTTTCTCTAAACACACCTCTTAAATCAGATTCAGCCACGATTTGCTTTACGCCAAATGAAAATTTTGATGATATACCCGATGTTAAAGAATGGTCCGTCGGTCAAGTGTATGAATATTTTAACAAACACTTCCCTAAAGAGGCTCACGTATTTAAGGATGAGGAAATTGATGGGCGTTCTCTATTGCTGCTTAAACGCAGCGATATTGTTAAGAAACTTCCTATTAAGTTAGGTCCATCTTTACGTATTTACAGTCTTATTTTAAAAATTCAGGCTCAACTTAATGATCCCACATTAGGTTGGAATTGTGGTCTGTGAATAAATCTACTGGGTAGATTAATTTTTCTAACAAAAATGATTTTTATCTATCACATAATTATATAAATTTATGATACTTTTTTATTTAAATTCTTATTTTTCTTAATTGTTAAAAAAAAATACCTATATACGTTTAGCTAAAAAATATGTTTTCACGAGACAAATGTTAAAAATACTTGGCTTTATATAGATTATATATTAATTTCAACTCAACTGAGTTGGGTTGTAAAACGTTATAGGGGCAATAATCTATTTGAAATCACTTTTATCATTTTTTAAGCTCATTTCGAACACTTTCAAAACTCATATTCAGGTATGTGATGGGAAAACAATTTTAAAAACAAAACGATTTGAAAAAAGTATTTCTAACACATTTCCTGTTTTTTTCCTGTCTAGATTCTTTTAAATTTTATATTATATAAGTTAAATAAACTGTATTTGGAACAAAAAACTAAGACTATAATTCGGAAAAGGATTTTAAAATCGATCGAAATTCATCACACCTTCTTAAAACAAACGTTTTGAAATCGATCGATTTTCATCACATACCTGATTATTTTTTTTTATTTGGTTAAATAAAAATTAATTTTTTTTAAAAATATTTGACAAATAGATGGGAATTTTTCTTTCAGTTTTTTAAAGTCTTATTATTTCAAACATTGTTGAAATGCTTTTTTGAGTCAAATTAAAACTTATAAAGCTTTTTGCTTATAGTTTTATTTCAGTATTTTTATACTTTTGTTTTGATTAGCAATAAAGCAGCTTTATTTATGTACATACATACATACATGTATTTGAAAATTATTTTAGGAACACAAGACATTCTGCTAGTGTTTTAAATTTAAAATTATTAAAGACATATTGATGTTTTGGAATTCATCTGCCTAAAGCAAAAGTAAAATATTAAAGTACTAGAAACCATGTTTAAGCAAAGCGCTTTATAAATTTTAACTTGAAAAATCACAATTGTTTAAAATATAAAAAAATATCATTTTTTCTTTAACACTGTTATAACTAGTAAAAGAAATTGTACTTTTTCTTTTAAAAATAATTGAAATAAATATGTAGTTCAAAAAATATTTAATTTTTAAAGTTTATCTGCTCATTTTGCAATGATTAAAATATTTAATAGTAACAGTCATAGTTGGTATGCAGCATGGTATGATGAGTGCTTTCCCTATAAAAAATTTTATCATTTGGCGAATCACTAATGGTACATTTAAAAAAATAAGCGCACAATTATGCGCTACGCAATAAGACATACAGAAATGCAGTAAAGTAAGTGAAAAAACTCTCAACAACTCTCATAAAAAAAACATTTCAAGTGCCACGGCATTCCCTTACTACGAAATAGGTTTTTAAGGGAGAATACAAAAAATAACTATCAAAACATTCAGTGTGTAAAGCTGGTCGTTACATCCAACAATTTTTACATGCGCTCAATAATGGTTGTCGTTTTTTGTAATAGAATTAATTTACAACCAACCTGTGTTCAATTTTTATGCGATTTGCTTCCATGTTGTTCAGTGCTGGGTTTTTAATCGTAATTTGAGATGATAACATTCGATATCGAGTATTCAAAGTCATTACTTCTCTCGAGTTTTCGATACGTCAGTACCTATCGTATGCGTTTTGACCACTATATTCCATTTCATGGAATTAAAGTTAAAATTGCTTCGAGTTGTTATTTTTACCATTTTGAAATCTTGAGGCGCAGAATTTCCGTACAACAACCGGTTTATAAACCTTTCATAAATATAAAAATTTATTGTGAATATGGGAGTTAATGTTGTAATTTTGTTATAATAACATTTAAAAACAAAAAACTGCAAAAATTGTTACGTATTATCCACCAAAAATTTAAAATATGTAATCTTAATTTGGATCATAACAAAAAAAAAAAAAAAAAAAAATTCTTTCGACACAAAAAGTCTAAATAAAAGTCAATATAATCTGAAATACCTTAAGTTTATGGTAACACCATAAAATGTAAGTTTTTTAAAGTTTTAAACTGAGGTACTTCTACCTGGCACTTAATTTATTAAAAAATATTTATTCTAAAATATCAATTAAGCGCCACTTTGGGCATGATTCAACCCAACCAAATTTTTAATTTGTTTTTATAAACAAATAAAAAATTGTATAAAGTTATTGTTCGTAATAGGTAGTTGCTGCTGAGAACGAGATTTTTTGTTTTTGATTAAGTATAAAAATGCTTCCGTTTATTCGAAACAGGTAGTAGAAAAATCGTAATACATAGCAGTTCTGCCATTTTAGAAATGAAGAAAAAAGTCGAGTACTGTAAAAACAGGTAAAAAGGGTAGAAAATTACGAAAAAATGAGAAAAGCGCAATAAAAGCTTTGTAAATAACTAGTGTCCGACCGATTAATCGGCTTCGGTATCTGCCAAAAATAACTAATTGGCCAATAATCGGTGTTCGACATTAATTTTGCCGAACTTTTTAATACCATGGTATGCAAATGTTACAAAACCATGCAAAAATAATAAACTACAATTTTTTTCTAAATTCGGCTGTAAAAAATTTTATTATTGTTTCTAAAACAGGTAAACAAGCTGCACTATCGGAGAGAAAATAAGAGGGAAACAAACTGAAGCTTCTATATGAGAAAAACATTTAAATGGAAGAAAATAATGAAAATACCCCCTAAAAGGAATTGCGTATTTATGTAAATTAGCCCTTAAGTCCACGAAGAATTAATATGTTTGAGTATTGGAAAACAAGTCCATTTAACAACTTAAAGGCAGTAGCAATCAAATATAAATCTGTCAGTTACCTTAATGGTATTAACGCAGATAATTATGCTCTGTGATTACAGTATATAACTTACAGAACTACGTTAATAAGAGGGTTAAGTGTTTTTTAAACATGAAAATTCTATTGTCAATACCTTTTCATGATTTTTTAGCCCGGTAGTGCTGAATTAGGGACACAATTGCACCGTATGAACGTAGTAGCGTACGACGTAGATACGTTGTGAAATTAAAACTTAATAGTATTTTATACAAAGGCACACAATAGCTGGCGTAAACGTCGTACGCCGACACAGATCTAATGACACATATTAACAACTACCCACTGTAAAAATATCGTGCTATTTTTGTTTACTTTTTGGTAATGAAAAATTTTAAACGTTTTCTTGTTGTGACTGGATAAGTAAAGTTTGGCTTTGACTTCGGCCCCTATTACGGTTTACAACTCAACTCAGTTGAGTTGTAATTAAGACAACTGGTTGTGATCAGTTGTAATTTTTGTTATGTTTTTGTTCACCGAAATATAGCAAAGTTGTAAACCATAATACAAAAGTTAAGAAATTACAACTCAACTGAGTTGAGTTGTAAACCGTAATAGGGGCCTTCGGTTCGGCCGAACTAAGCCAACTTCGGCATCGGCCTAAAAAAGTGGCTTCGGTCGGACACTACAAATAACACATCAAGAAAAGGTAGAATTGGCGCAAAAAAACGTGTACATAGAGATATGTATTGAAATAAATGATTTATTTTTTTATTTAGATGTTAATTTACGAATTAACAAAGATAACGTTAAAAAACAATTTATTATCAAAGTCATTTTCGGGAGCACCAAGGACTATTGAATAGGTCTGCTTACTTGTACAAAAACAAAAAACGACACGTATTTTGTTTGTGTAAAATTTCTTTTTAGCTGTCAAAAACTTACTACCTCATATACATAGCAAAAGGAAAAATCGTGTATGTGTGGCATACCATAAATTTGTGTGGGAAAAAACAATAAACGTAAACAAACATATACATGCAAATGTAAGCAAAATGTAAACAACTTTTGACAGCTAAAAAGAACATAAACAATGATCATCAGGCTTCTTGCGCAGACCTATTCAATAGACCTTGGGGAGTACATTTCTTATTCATTAATAAGATTTTGTTATGATGTGCTAAATTCCCAACTCCCCAACACTGCATTTGTAGTCGGATTGTCAAAAATATTGTTAGTAAAAAAAGGTTTGTTTGCATAAAAAACTAGTTTGTATACAAACTTTGACAAATCGACCACCGAAAAAACACATGTTGACTTGGCCCCACCTTCCAGTCGGCTTGGTCTATCCATTAGGCCTGCGCAAGTCTACAGATGTTTATTTGGGTATTCTTTAAATATTTCAATAGTTGTTACATTTTGCTAATACATGTAGTATATATATTTTACATTTTTGGTATTTTGTCATACATGCATACATAGCATGTTTTTCCGTGTTTTCCCTATGGTGTAAAAAGCTTTTGACGAGGAATTTATACAACAAAAATGCCTGTTGTTTTGAGTATTGGTGTCGAGTTGAGTAGACCTATTGGATAGACCATAATCACGCCTATCGTGAACAAAAAGTTGTTCCCACGAAATTTTGCTTTTTCCATCAATTTTTTAAGGAAAAGATAACAACTTTTGAGGAAAATAAAAATTTAAGCTGCCTCGTTTACAAAAATGTCTTTTGTTCTGTATATTCAAACAAAATAAAATTGTCTTTTTCGACGACTATATCGGCACCCTAAATGCAAACGGACGTAACTAAACAAAAATTCAAAATAAAAATGGCAACTTTATTAAAGAAATTCAAGCTCGAAGAATACTTTATTATTGAGTTTGTAATGTTGTTCGCTTTTCCTGTAAACAAATATAAGTGCAGTTACGTGCGTTTGCATTTAGATGACGATATAAAATCGTCGTTTTTTAGAAAAAAAAATCAGCAAATAGAAAATCTTGTTCAACTATATTGTTGGCAAGTTCATTGACCTTAAATAAAATCATTTAACCTTGAGATAAAATTCCTTATTCTCTCATATACACAAGCACATAAAAAGCGCATTAAAAAGCGTTTAATACGCTCCCATTATCCGCCTTAATTGAGAAACGTATTGAAATTTTCTTAAGTATATTTTTTTTGTTTCATTCGTTTTTAGGCATCTTTAAGTGGATGATTACAAGATTTTAGTTTGTTTTTTATGTTTAAAGTTCTTTGATTTTTTTATAAGATACAGTTGTGGTATTTAAATTCAGATTAATAAAATATGAAGCATTTCTCTTTTCTTATTTAAGCTGTGACAATTTTTTATATAAAAAAAAAGAAACATTATTTAAGTCTAATTATTTAATTACTTAAATGTAAGTGTACAAAAAATCAGAACAAGTTGGAAAACTTAAAAGCTGACGTGAATTCGTTAAAGAACCAAAAAGGAGGGAAAAATAAAAATGTAAAGGATAAAAATTTTTTATTATTAAAGTATAAAATTTTTATTGGCAAAAATTTTGTTTAAATTTTTTTAATTAGTTTTTTATCTTTATTTTTTATGGATTTATTTGTTGTTTGGAGTTTACGTGGGTTTTAAACACGATTTCCTTTCTTCTCTTCTGTTTTCTTCAACGTCAAAATTTTAATATGCATTTTCATTTATTTTCACCTAAATATTGTTGATTTTTAGTTTGCATTTAAATATTGAGAATTTTTTTAAGGTTTTCTTTTTATTAAAATAAATTCTTAACGAAGTATACTTTTGTTTTTCGTGTAGGATACATACATAAAAAATTAAATAAATTGGAATAATCTGACACGACGACAACAACAACGACTGTTATTATTATAATAATTGTAGTTGGTTGTTTTGTTGAAGTGGAAAAACCAAAAGAAGATAAGACAACTCCTTCACATTTAATATGATCATCATATTATATTATAAAGTTATTATAAAAACAGGCTATTTTAAAAATATACTTCAAATTGTATGTTTTGTTTTTACATTTAAATGCAAAAGAAATTTGCAGCAACTAGAGTTTTTTTTTTATTATAGTAACAAGTACTTTTTCATCTATTTCTTCAATCTTCTTTCTAATTCGAATCATGTTTTGTTGTTACTTTGTTTTATAGCATTTGTTGTAGTTGTTGTTATAGATGGTTAAAACACAACATAATTTTTTATTAATTATTTTTATTATTGGTAAAAAAGAACTCTTCTTAAGACACGGTAACACCACTCTACTTGTCAAGAGCAGTATTAGTCTTAGTAGCAATAACGCATTCTTCGCCGCAAGACTTGAGGACTGTACACTATAAGACAAACAAAATATAATAAGTTAAATTTTAATGTTTTTTTTTCGTTATTTTAACTTACCAAAAGCTCTTTTCCGTTATCAAAATCGTTTCTCAAAGAAACGCCCAAATCACCTTCTGGCAATTTGAGATCTTCTCTGATATCACCATTGTCGGACATCAAAGTCAAATAACCGTCATCACTGATGTCGGTCAATTGGTAATCTTCTCTTTTTACATGTGGAACATCCATGTTGTGAGTAGATGGGCAAATATCTTCATATCTGTAAAAGAAAATTAAGAAAAATTAAATGTTTGGAAGGCAATGTGAGATAGGAATTTTAAGGATTTAAATTAAAATGTCTCGAGTAAAATTGAAATAGACATATCATGAAAGTTGGCGCTAGAGTAAATCTATTGCTTAGATCTTTATATACGCTGAACTTTTACCTTCCTGTAAGTGTTAAACGGAAAATATCACATGCTCTGCTCAAGTCTCATGTGCGTTGCTGTTTTAAAGTTTACAGTGGTACTACAGCGTTTAATTTAAGAAGGATAAAACTCATTTTTAACCGAGTTATAAGGTATAATTATGGACTTAGGATTTCTGATCATGTTTCTCAATATTCTAAAAGTTTCCTAAATTGTTATTTTCAAGATTTTATAAAGATTAGAGTTATAATCACACTTTTTCAAATAATAACTAATCAATCACCCTCAAGTTTAGTTTGCCCATTTCATTTTTCTAGATCTACTAATGTCGGGTTCATTATTTTTTCCTAGAATAACGAATTCTACATTTGAAAGATCATTTTTAATAAGAGCGTGTAGACTGTGGAACTATTTACCTGTACATTTAAGAAGATTTAGCATAGTCATATCTGCAAAAAAAATCAAACTTGGCAAAATGTGATTAAAGTTTTCAAAATGTATAAGGGTACCCACAGATTTAATAAATTAAATTTTGCAATTACTTCGGTTCAGTTTAAGATGTATTTCTTTTTTTTTTACATATAAAGAAGCTATGAAAGAACACTTTTGCTTAAGTAACCTAAAATTTTTGATTTTTTGAGATATGACTATGTTGCAATAAAGGAGCGATATTTTAAAAACGCTAAAAGTAGTTAATTGTTTGCACCATATGCAACATTGGGCCTGTTCGGAAATGCATCACTGCATCACAGAAAAACAAACTTTTTTTAAATGCCGATAAAAAATAGTTTAAATTTTTTTTATTGCGTGTCTATTATTTTTGTGGAGTAGGTATTTGACAATTTTTTGGCCCACATCTACTTCACTGATATATATTAAAGCATATAAAATTACTGATGCAGCGCAGTGATGCATTTCCGAACAGGCCCATTGTCAATCAGCAATCACACACGAGAATATTTTTCAAGCCGCAAAATTGTTGTTCCTTCCGTCACACACGGGATTATTTCATCTGGCTGCTGCAAGATGTCATTTTGTGCCAGTACAATTATGACCGTGTTTTAGAGGAAAATTGTCAAAACAACGGGTCGGTTTTACAAGAAAAATAAAACAGTTTAAGGCAAATTATCAATTAACTATTTTTAATAGTTGTTTGCCTCTCCTGTAACATTTTCAAAATGTTAGATGGGGCTTTTTGCGCTTTAGGTGACGATGACCATCTTTTTAAGATCTCAGATAAGAAAATATGCTTTTTGAATAAAAAAAATTAAATAATCTTTAAAAGGTTCTGAAAAAAAGGAAGTTTTATTTTTAGCTACCACAACAACATTTTGTCATAACATAGTGGCTTTCGTTATTTTCGCCAATTTTTATGTCAATACATACCAAAATTTATTAGGCAGTTATGGCATTTAAAACTAGGAGAGCTTTGGTCAAATATGGTCAGATTACAAAAAATTTTTTCTAGCCGTTCATTTCAGTTAATAATTTTGTCAACATTCAAATCAGAAATCCTATCATAATTAATAAACATTTTCAATGAAAACCTTAATTTTAAAAACAAATCAGATCAAGGTTGTGTGACTCATACAAACTTCTAACTGAACTAATTTTAATTTCTTTTAAATAGATAATATATTAATTATAAACTTACTTCTTATTTGAGAAAATATCAATGCCAACCATGTGAACTTTAGCGTGGCCGTGCTTGCCAGTTTTGGAAGTTGACATTTCAACAATCTTACAGGGTCTACCCTTGAGCATAACAAAACCGTTTTTACGCAATGCGGAACATTGCATAGGATAAGTTTGTGAAGCACCAGAATCTCCGGTTTCGAAATGATGATCTTCAATTTCAGCCATTTTTTATACAATAATTTAATTCAAGTTAAGACCCTGGTAATAAGGAATATATCTGAAAGTAGAAATGAAATAATTATAAAACGAATGAAATTTTTATAAATTATTAATATTATTGACATTGCCCCGCCTCATTAAAAATTTGGTTTGAGAACTTTTAATTTATCTTCTACTTTCTTCACTTTTGAGACAATTCTGGTCTTTATAATGAACAAACACGCATACATAAAAAATAACATACAATAAAAAATGTTTTGCACATACGCTTTTTTCCTTCTATATTTTTTTAAAAGTACAAAAGTGCAAATGTACCAGCACACCACCAATACTACAATACAGATACAGACTTGTGCTTTAAACAGACAAACAAAAAAGAACCGAAAAACTCAGACGGACCGAATAAAAACGTCATAACCTCCTCTTTGTACATACATAGTACGTATTTATTTTTAATAAAGTTTTTAATATTACCAATATTTTTCGATTTTTTATTGTTAATATTTTAATTTATAATAAACACAAGTTAATTTTATTTTTAAAAGCCAGCACACAACTTATTTTCATCTGGAACTTTTTTTCCAACAAATCACTTAACAAAAACTTGGAAAACTCGAATATCAAATTTATTTATTTACAGTAAGTTTATCTTTCGATTGCAATTTCTTTTTTCACACATTCCGACGTGTATACCTATTCAAAAAGAAATTCAATATACAAAAAGCGGCACACTCATTCGCACTGAATACAACTAAATCATTCATGTTAACGAAAGAAATACAAAAAAATCTGTCTCCTCATTGCGGCTGGTAAAAATGCTTTCTTTCGTACACGCATTTTTTGTCACACTTTTATCTTTTTCACTATTTAACACATTGATTTCGTGGCAATTGTTGTGTATTTTCATTTTACATATTTACACCTTTAATCTTCCGGTATTTTGGTAAATTTTTTCAGCAAATTTATTTAAAATACTCACATGTGATTTTACGGTTGTCGTAACCAAAAAAGAGGCGAAACAAAAAGACCCTGCTACAAAAAAATATATCCGTTTAAACATGAACGATGAACAAGCATTTCTTCAAGCACATGTTTGTTACCAACAACATGGTTGCATTTTTATCGACTTGTAGAGCTGCCATTATTTCGCAGTGTTGGCAACAATTTGGTTTATACGAAATATTTAGGGATTGCTTTTTTTCCTTCTTTTTTATGAAAATATACACAATCATTGCGTCTGCCAAAGTGCGCCATACGCGGCAAACTCTGTAATAGATTTATTCGATTTTGTGTTTGCTTTAACAAATACTTTGACCTACTTGAAAGGCGTTTAAAAATATTTGTGTAATTAATGGTATATGGGCACAAAACAGGTTTGCATTATTGTAGTTCAATCTTAATAACTTTTTAATATTTTGTTCAAAAAGTTATAACGAATTTAATTCTCAATAAAAAACATATCGCGCGACCCACGTTATTTTTAACAAAAAAATCTATCGTGCAGTTTATGTATAATTAAAATGTATACATTGATTTTGATTTTGACAAATAAACTAGATATTTATCAGAGCGAACTAGACTGTTAAGGTTTTGCCTTACTTTTTTTTAAAGGAGTCTGTACACCAAGCCGAATTCACAAGAAGGTGGGGCCAAGTCAACATATGGTGATTTTTTTAGGTGCTCGACTTGTCAAAAGTGTTTAAAAAACTTAAGTCAAAAGTTGAAAAGTCGTAAAATGTTAACTTTTCAATGCTTTAACTTTTCTCTGCTTCAATTGGCAGTCGTATACTAAGTTTTCTTCTGCTTTTGATAAGATAAAAAATTAAAATCACAAGCAGTGTCTTTGCTTTTGAAAGTTGTCAGAAGTCACAGTCGTAAAAGCAGGCGTACTTTTAGTTTTATACATTTTAAGCAGAAAAGTATTCTCCTTTCTCTTCTGTTTTTACACTTATACATAATACACATGTTTATTATTATTGTTGTTTTTTACAATATTTAAAGTGAGTTTTGTTAACATTCGTGTGTTTGTGTGAAAATCACGAAATGTGCTCGGCCCCTGGGGGCATCCGTGTAAAACACGAGAAGTAAAATCAACTTATTGCAGTTGCTTATAAGCAGCGTTTAAAAAACTCTAGTCAAATTCGAAAAACTGCCATTTCTTCCACTTTTTATTTTGTCATTGGCGAAAAAAACTGTTGATTTTACTTCTGATTCAATAAATGTAAACAGTCGGTGTCAAACCAACTCAAAAAGCGAGAAGTTGTAAACAAATTTTTGTTTGACAGTTTTTGGTTTCGACTGCAGTTTTTTAAACCCTGCTTATAAGTTATAACTCTGTCCTGCCAATTTTTTGTCATACCCAACGTCAAAGTCTATATAAAAAAACTCTAAAATTTTTTAGGGTTTTTTTAATATGAAGTTTAACGATTATTATGACAAAAAATTATCAGGTACAGAACCCATGTTAGAAGACCGAACATTTGGAAGGAAAACATCTGGAATTCTCTCACACAGACGAAAATGTTGGCAAAAACCAAGGTATATTTATAACAGGTAGCCGCGAGATTACAACAATTGTACAATAAAACTAACAACAGGGCTTTTTATTGTTGTTATGCGATACGAACTGTCAAACAGCAAAGGGGTTGATAAAAGACAAAAGATAAGGACAAAAAACTTGTTTACTGGCTTACTATATAACATTTGACAGTTCGTATCGCAAAACAAGCAAATAAAAAATAAACAGCTGGCTTTCCGAGACTACCTGCTATAAATATACCTTGCCGAAAACATTCTGTTACTATTGTTGTTTTTTTTTCAAAAAGAATAGTAAATGTCAACAAAGAAACTGAGAACAAATCGTGTCGGCGAGTACCAAACACAAAAACCATTCTCTCTTCCCCACCCGTAACATGGGGTAATCACCTGACAATATTTTGTCATAATAAACTTCAAACATCATTTACGTTGACAATTATTTGTTGGTTATCTATTGAAAAAAAGAAGCAAAAAGTCGCCATATTATTTCTATATATTCTATATATATATTCAATAAGTGGCACAATGGTTTCAACTAAAATATGGCGCAACTCTTATTAAAAACAATAGAGTAATTTCTTTATTATACAATATTACATTGTAAGAACTCTTTAATATTTGAAATTGATATTTTTTTGGAAAGATTTTAAAAACAACGAATTTACAAATTTTTTTTAAGCAAAAAGCGGATTATTAATATTAAAAATAATTTTAATAAGATTTTTTAAAAACAAAGTATTCTCAACTTTTGCCGATATTGACGATTCCGCAACTCAGATTGAAAACTAAGTTTTTCTGCACCATCTTCTTAAATTTTGAAAATAGCATTTAATTGGGCCAGTTAATAAGCGGATTTGCGTCTCTAGAAAAATTAGAAGATCTTAGATATATCTAGACTTCTTCTTTAGCTGAACCAGGGGTTACAGTGTGTTCAACACATTCGGAATGCAGAGTCATGTTAAAATTTTCTAGTTTTGTATCTAAGCTCAAGAATTGTAGATAGGCAATTATTTCATAATTCTCTAAACCCTCAAATCTTTTATTCAGGGGCTAATGCTACGTAAGTCGACAATTATTGGGACTCTGAACTATTCTTCATTTCAGTTTATGCATTAAAAAATCAATTAATTTATTAATATAATTTGTAACTTGGTTAAAGTAGAGAGCTTAAAAAATTCTAGAAGAAAAAGGAGCATGGCCAAGCAGCGGCAATTAAAATGCTAGTGGTAAGGACGCCGTAGTGATGGCGGTATCAGAGGACTTGGGGGTCGATTCTCTGGAAAATACAGAGGTCATGTACGAAGCGGTCGTTTTGAAAGGAGTGGTCGTCCAACCTCGCGGTCGTGGTGATTCGAGTGGGAGCTTTGGCCAGGATAATTGTGTTAAGCGGCCCATACACTTGCAATATTATTTTATATGATATTCGCCATATTATTTACATTTTGTTCTATATTATGCAATAAGTCGCACAATGGTTTCATTCATTCAATAAAAAGTTGAACATAACCTATACACTAAAGATAAATATCTCAGCAAGTTAGCAATGACGTCGCACAGTGGCGCTCGTAGAGCAAACGAGGTTGCAAAAATCAAAATTTTCATGAGCGCCGACGAAGTTTTGAATAAACCTATGTTATAGCAAACTTTTCAACGATTTCGAATATGCCACTCTTAATAATATCACATTTTTAGTTTAGAAGATATAACCGTTCAAAGTTGACCGGTTTTCAAAAAAACACACAATTTTTAGTCAATTTGTTGCGATTTCAGGTGTAATATCACGAAAAATAGGTAACGAATCGCCTTATTTTTTGTTTGTATTTATTGATGTATTTATTAAATGTATAATGAAAAAACAAATTAACTGTTTGCTTTGTGTTTCTCCTGGTAAATAACTATTTAAAAACTATCCGTTTTTTCACTATTTTTCCACTTTGACGGAAAATAAAAAAAATCTATATTATTCTATATTTGCCATATTTGCAAAACCTGTTCTTTGATTATTTCTTTACATAATTCAAAAGGTTTTATCTGCCCGTACGTGCCCGTTTGGCTTCTGAAGGTAAAAAGGTTAAAAAGACATGGTTGCAGAAATTGTATGGCGTCCATCCCTTATATGTTTTGACTGACAGTAGTTTGATCTAATAGTTTGAAAAAAACTACTCATTGAAATTAGCAGGTACGTACCTCACTTAAACAATACTTTGGCGTACAAATCGTCAAGAACAATGTCATGCCCGATTTGCAAAAAGAGTCAGAAGAACTTTGGTAATTTAAACGATTCTACAAATGAGGAGAATTACGAATATGGAATGTCACCATTGCACGCAAGGATAAGGTGTATGGAATTCTTGCTAAAACTGGCGTATACCCTACCACAAGAGGAGGAAAACTTCGATGAAAATACATCAATAAAGGATAAGGAAAAGATCAGAAAGAAGCAAATACAGGATGCTTTTTTTAAACAAGTTGGACTAAAAGTAGACTGTCCCAAGCACGGATACGGTAACTCAAACGATGGAAACACTTCTAGGAGATTTTTTGAAAATGATGAGGCATTAACTAGAATCACTGGAATTGACAATCAAATCGTGAAAAGATTGGGAACGATCTTGGATGTTTTAAACTGCAAAGAAAATGTCAATTCTACAAAATATGGAGCATATGCGTCGAAAACTGCATCCATCTCTTTTAGCAGAAATGTATTCACAGAAGAAGTTGACCCCGACCGTCCATAAAATATTGGCGCATGGCAAAGATATAATTGAGTACCAGTCTTTGCCAATTGGAGAGCTTTCTGAAGAAGCACAGGAGTCTCTTAACAAATTTTATAAAAAATATAGATTGCAGAACATATTCAAAGCATCAATGGTAAGGCAAAATGAGGACCTCTTCAACATGTTGGCAGCATCTTCCGATCCACTTATTTCTTCCCTGCGGCATGTGAAGTCACGAATAGAGTTAGAAAATAATTATAGTTTAGAAATGGTTAGCCTTTTAGATATACCTTCTCTTACGAATTGTGATGAATATTTTACAGAAACATAAAACCCTAAAGAAAAAAAAATAAAAACAATCTAAAAATGTAAAAATAATTTTTTTTAGTTACCATAAAATTAATTTTTCTACTAATTTTAACTTTGATAACCCATAAGTAGGCCCCTACAAAGCGTAGCACCCTTTCCAAACGCTCATTTCATAGGCTGAACAGTTATCTATCATATGCTGTTTAAACTGTTCAATTATCTTATTCGGTTCAAAAGATATGATTTTTGCAACGAAAAAACTCAAATGGCGCCACTGTGCGTCGGCAGAATAACAGAGCAATATTTCTTATTGCTCAGCTTATGTTAAAGGCATGTTAACTCAAAATTTGAAAAAATCAAGGAAGAAGGTGCAGTGTAAAAACTGGCGCTATCTTGCAAAAATATTTTTTTTAATATAAATTCTTTCTTATTCGACTTTATTATTTAAATGTGTATTAATTTGTTTAAGCTTCAAGTCTTTCTTTTATATAAAAAATATAAATTTTTTTTTGTTAATGTAAAATTAATATTTTTTTATAAAAAAGAACTCAAACTTAAAAAAATTAATATAAATTTAAATAATAAAGGTCGAATAAGAAAAAATTATATTAATAAAAATAATTTGTGAAATTTAACTTTAGTGTTAATAAATTCTTTAATATAATTCTTTTACTGCGATTATAATTTGCTACAATTTCACAAATTTAATTTTCTTCTATTATTTTTTCTTTTTTGTTTCTTTTTTTAATTGACAACCAAATTTGACGTTTTATGATAGCAATAATTGTCAACGAAAATGGACTAACAATTATTGCAAAATGAATTGCCGGCAATAAATATGTACAAAAAATTGCTGTCTACATTAAAGATAACATAATTTTGACATTTATACTACATTTACACCTACGCAAAATCTAGTACTTACGAGATTTCGAGCCAAATCTAGTTGTTTTTGACTAGATTTCCCATACAAAACAAAATCTACTTCGTGACAAGATTTCGACGAAATCTACTCAAAATCTAGTAGTACTTAATGATGCAACTATGGTTTTTACAATATAGCACTAAAAAATATTTCCCTGCACAAGAAAAAATGACATTTAAAAAAAAACAAAACAAAAATTGTTAAAAAAAATATTAAAAATTTTTATAAAAATTGTAAAAAAATTAGAAACACGAATAATATTGATAAAATAAATATCGTTGATTATTAAAAAAAAGGTAATGCAAATTTTTTAATGTATATTTCTTTTTGTGTTTGTGTGTGTAACGAAAAAACTTTAAGTCAGCTGTTGTGTTATAAAAACAAAATCTCGCTAATGTCAAAAAAGTACAATGTAAACGCACTAGATTTCGAAGAAGATGTTAAATCAAATCTACAAGATTTCGGCCTAATGTAAATGTAGTATTACTGCAATATATGTCGCAATAATTATCTCTGGTATAGACGGGCAGATAGAAATAACATAACTTGAGGGTTACACGATCAAGTTTTGCTTATCAAGTTTTAATACACTCACACTTTTTTACCAATACACTCATACTTTTAAAAATTGATGCGAACTTGCCTTTAAAATTCTCATGCCAGTGAGTGTTTCAATTTACGTTCAAGAAAACAGCTGATTTGAAGGTTAGTGAGCAAATTTTTCGTTTCTCTTTATAAATTTTTTTCTTGATGGCATCTTGAAAGTAAATTGCTCAAAAATTGAATGCAGCCTACGTCCAACTATCAATTTTTGGAAATTTTGACAAACAGTATATGTAAAAGACTATCAAGAACAACTTGACCGTGTGGCTGCACTGTAAACAGCATTGTACAATGTTGCCAACACATTTCACTTTCTTTTTGTTGTGTAATAAAAATCAAAAGTCTTTTGATTGTTGTTAATATATTGTGCCACCAACGAATATCACATATACATTGGCGATGTAATTGTACAATACGTAAAATTGAACAATTTTATTGCAAGTGTATGAGCCGCTTTAGATTTGGTGGTGGTAATACAGGAACAAATAATGTTATTAAATCCCAATGGTTTTATTTGTATGTATTTGAATTTTTTGTCACAAGTTGTTAACAAAATAAAATGTCTTTTTTAGATCTACAATAAATAAATTGTTCACACATACGTTTACTTTCATTTCCAGACTCATGCAAGAAGTGGAATGTTTAGAGCAGCCACAGGAATAACGGTACGTGGTATTTACTTTTCTGTAGTCTAGTTTCCTGACTATGAATTCGATTATAATTTTTTCAATAATAAATTAAATTTCAAAAGAAAGTTAGAAAAGTTTATTATTTTATAAAGGTTAGTGCTAACCAACATTTACGTTATGAATAACTAGCTAGTGCTAACTTATATTTACGTTATTACTAAATAGATCGCGTTAACCATTTTTTAGGTTATCATTGAGCCAATTTAGACTAGACTAATTTTTAGTCGGATTAACTTTTGTTCTTTCCAAACTACACTGGATTAATTATTCTGGCATAAAATTATATACATACACGCAGCTTTGTATGTGTTAGTATTTTTTTGTTTATTTGACGCTTTAATTCCAACCACCCTCTGTTTTTATATTCATGTTTACACGACGATTGGTTTTGTTCTGCTAATGCGGGGTTGAAGCTGGATTAAAAATTATGCCAACCAAAAACGAGTTAAAAAGTTAATTTTTACAACAATTTTGCAAATAAATCTAAACTCAAATGAGCCCTGGCTACTACTTGATTATAATTAATATCAAATAATAATTACACCAGATTCAGACCGTGATTTAAAAATCTTGTCTTTTTTTAATTCCTTTTAAAAGTTGCTTCCAAAAACAGAAGGTCCCTAAATTTTGAAAATAAAATTTATTTGACTTCAAGATTTTTTACATATTTTACAGACAAATTTACATTCACATATTTATATAGTTATATATGTAAAGTAAATTAAAAAATATAACATACACATATAAACATTTTCATTTACTTATAAATAACTAAAATTAGTTAAAAAATAACGAAACTTTAAAATTCATGGCACTAACTTATTCAAAATTTCATACTGCAAGTGTATAAAGTTCAGTTGGAGTATGAACAGAACAAGCATGTCACGACATTCTCCTTACGATTTGACAGAAAAAATCGATGACCACCGTGAAATAAAATTTATTTTAATTTATAAAAATAAAAACATATTGATCATTCTTTTACAAATAAAGATGACCAAGATGACAGATTATGAAAAAAGATAACAATAAGAGGACACAAATTTTATAGATGACGGACAGTTAAAGTAGATGATTGTCCTCTAAAAAAGAGTACGTAAGGTCACCTTAAAAAACACAACATATTCCAGCGATGATTTTATCCCCATGATTTTTGGGTTATTTTTTCCTGTTATCGGGAATTGCTTAAGCGCCCCAGCCATTAACAATATTATTGTATATGTTATTCGCCATATTATTTTTATATTGCCCTATATTATTCAATAAGTGGCACAATGGTTTTAATTCAAACATGGCGCAACTCTAATTAACAACAAAACATAACCTTTAAAGCAAAACAATATCGTACATTGTTGCCAACACACTTCACAGTATATTGCACTTCCTTTCGTTGTGCAATAATATTCAAAAGGATTTAGATTTAACAATTATGTGTATTGCAAGTGTATGAGCCGCTTTATTTGTAAATACAAACAATTTTAATGCACTCCGTGTTTGGTATTGTAAAGAGATGTTGTAACATTAAATTAAACAATAAAATAAAGCAACATAACAGAAATACGAAAGTGTGCAAAGTAAAATATAAAAAAAGACACAGAGAACAGAAAATTTGATTTTTTCTCTACCCCGCTTGCTTCTCTACACCGTTCGCCAACAAACACGAAAAATAATATTTTAAAAATCATGGAAAAAATCACCGTCTAAATCTAGCAAAGTCACTAGCAAGGCGAATTTAAGTTCGCCTTGGACACTAGAAACTCAATGTTATCTACTAAATGACATCTCTAGCAGCTCAAAGGTTTTTAACACTCCAGTGCTGCTAACTTGTTCCTTTGAACCTCTAAATGAGTAGTGGATAAAAAAGACATACGTTTCGAATTCATTTCAAGTTTCAAGAATTAAAAATTTTAAATATTCTGATACATTTGTTTACAATTATGGATCTAAAATATTTCTTTATGAATATTAATTTTAAAATAAAACTATTTTTATGTAAATTCCTAAAATGCAAGGTATTGTAACTTGTAATTTCCCCCTTTTGTTCGATTCGAGGTTTGACCTTTTATATATTCTTAATATTTGTGTAAGGAAAAAATATAATATATATTTACAAAAAAATATATATTAGATTAGATGTTTTCCAATGTTTTAATTGTAATTATTTTAATTACTATTAAAACTCCTAATAACTCTAAAATTAAGACAAGTTGTATTCAAGGTATATTTATAGCAGGTAGCCGCGAGATTTCAACAATTGTACAATAAAACAAACAACAGGGCTTTTTATTGTTGTTATGTGATACGACCTGTCAAATAGCAAAGGGGTTGAGACAAAAACGGCTAAAGATAAAGACAAAAAACATTTGACAGTTCGTATCGCAAAACAAGCAAATTAAAAATAAGCAGCTGGCTCTCCGAGACTACCTGCTATAAATATACCTTGGTTGTATTATTCCTAGTTCTTGAATTGTTTGCAAAGTAAAATTCATTTAAAAATATTTTTTTTTACCCTGCGGCCACACGATCAAGTTGTTCTTGATAGTCTTTTACATATACTGCTTGTCAAAATTTACAAAAATTGAGAGGTGTGACGTAGGTGGCACTCAATTTACTTTCAAGATGCCATAAAAAAAAACAATTTATAAAGACAAACATGTACTCAGCTGTTAAATTGAAAGTAAATTGTCAAACAAATGGAAAGGTGAAATTGAAAGCCATCTCGTGGTCAATTTAAAAAGTGTGAGTGTGTAAGTAAAAAAATGAGAGAGTTGAGTAAATTGAATGGTATTGAAAGGCAAAACTTGATCGTGTGGCCACCAAGTTAGTAAAACTATACTTCTTCAAACCCGCTAAATTTGCCGAAAAATCCCGGAATTGACATCACTGACTCCACTGTCCAGTAAAAAAACATTAGTAGCGGACGTTCCCAAGATAAAAGATGTTTTTAACTAGAATGGAAAACCCTCAGTGATTTAAGCGGCCAACGCGCACCAAATACGTTCCCTACTTTTAATTGCCACTTACGTGAATGTAAAATTACAAACAAATATTTAGTAAAACAAAACAACAAAACCATTAAAAGTTGTGTGTCATTCTCAATACAAACTAAAAGATTGTTTATCCAAAAAGTATAAAAAAAATAAAAGTTACATTGTAAAATGGTTTTCATATCGATTATTGACACAGTCTGGATTTCTTCTGGTTTATTTATTGTGTTTTTAATACTCTTGTCAGCCATCAACAAGTCAATTGGTGTGCGACGTTTCTATGTGCAACTACTATTAAGGATATTCGAGGTAACTGAAAGTCATGAATTACCTTAAAAAGTGTGGCATATTAGACGTAAAAAATATTCCTAAAAAACTTAAAAATCATAGTTCAAGTCAAATAAAAATTATTTTGTTTGTTTAATGGTGTAATTTTTTGTTATTGATTTTGATAATTTCACTTTAATTGTTTTGGGTTTTCTTTGTTTTTAAAGTATGGACGTGTCAGCATAGAAACAGCCCACAAGGAACGTCAGGGATCTGCAAGAAGAGAAGAATTGGAAGAGTTAAAACAACAGCAACTTTCTTTAGCAACAGCCGACAAAGGTGATGATAATAATGAAGATGCTAAGCAACAGAAATGTGATAAATCTAGTCCAACTAGTACAGTACAACAACTACAAGCAGAGGCGGAAGACGATGATGACGATACATTAGACAAAGTCATATCTGCCAATGGCAACACCTTAATTAACAGGGATAATGTATTGCTGCCCACTTCAAACGATACAAATTACAATAAGGATAAATTAAAAGAAAATATAAAAGATGTAAGTATATAACAACACTAAAAAACAAACATAAAAATCTATTTTGGTCCCCATGTGTGTGGGTGTTAAGTGGGGGTGTATATTGGTATTATGGGAAAGTTCAATCCTCTATTGAAATGAATTAAATGCATAAATTTTTACATAATTGAAGAATTATGCTTTGTTTGTATCTTTGAACTATAGCTGATTAAAAAATCTAGGTGTACATTTATAAAAAAGAAAAATACCTAGTAAATTTTCATGCACTTTACTGACTTGCTCAACAGGTGTTACTGTATTCCATATTTGTTGGATATTTTTTTTGTTGTCGACTTTCAAATTCTAGCACATTTAGCTAAGTATTCGGCAAGGAAAAAAATGTATTAAAAATTATAGTGAAATCAAAATTTTTATCGAAATTGAATAAGAATTCAATTCCAAAGGTGATTTTTTTTTGTTATTTCTTTAAGTTACGTCAGAAGTCGATTTAGTTTACTTTTAGCAATTGATAAGAAAATTGAATTCCTTAATGATATCGATCAAAATCAATTTTTATTTTTAATATTATTAGTAACATTATTTAAAAAATTCTATGATTTTCTTTAACTTATTGCATTGTATTATATTTTTTATTTTAATTTTATTTCTTCAAATCTGATTCTTAATCATGTCCATGGGAAATAAACATTTGTGTGAAAGGTGGTTTGTTAAAATAATAATTGATTAGTTCGTTCGTTCTTAGTTGTATATGAAATTTAGTTGTGTATGTTTTTTGATAATCTTTTAATTATATGTATACATATTATATATGTATGTATGTTTGTTTTTTAGTAAAAACATCTGTTCCAATTTTACTGTACGTTAAATTTTCATAAATTATTCATTTCTTAATTAAAATTTAAAATTAAAATTACATTTTTTTAAGAATTTATATATTTTTATTCACAGTATGGGGGTGTGCTGGAAATCGCAAAACGCAAGAATTTGGAGGCTGTTTTTAATACACTTTTAATCTAATTTTTATAATTTTTGTTATAAAATTCTGTTTAATAGAGAAATGTTTGTATATAAAATTCTTTTATTACAGAAATCTTACTAAAAAACGACTTTTAAAATTCTTGCGTTTTGCGTTTGCGATTTCCAGCACACCCCTGTATATTTTTATTTTTTATATTTAAGAGAGATTTTGATCGCAACTACGTATGATCAAACAAATTTAGCAAAGCTTAGGCCCATTTGTAAAAGATATGTCTCTTTGACTGTACTATTTATATATACCATTTATTTTAATTATTTAACGTAATTCAATAATATTAATATATGTAGGTAAAATATTTTTTTTTAGATTATTCTTAAAACTTAATGCTTGTATTCATAAAAATTTTTTAAATTTAATAAAGGTTTAAAGAACAAACTTGCTATGAAAATTGCCCTTAAGAAACGTTCGTTAAATTTAATAATAGTTTATAAATAAGGGGGTAAAACCATAAAACCTTAATAAAAAATGTTCTTTTATAATACAAAATTGATAAAATGTTGAAATTTAAGGAAACACATTCAAAAATTATGTGTCCAATATCATTTTGGTTAAAATTATACCAAAATTTTTTATTTCTATTTTCGTATAAAATTAAGTTTGAAAAAATCTTAATAAAAAGGGTAAATATCTAGTAACTACATATTACATACATAGTTTTACCTTGTAACGTTTGCTGTATTACATCAACACATACATACATATTGGTTTTTAATAAAGTTTATTTTGATTGATGTACAAACGTATGTATTTAAATTTTAAAATATTAACCTTTGATCCAGCAATTCTGTATAAAAAAACACAATACTGGAACTTTGTGTAAAATTAACATACAATTTTTTATATGTACATGCAATGTAAGATGTTTTCTTTACAATTGCACCCAAATCAATTTTTTATTCAAAGTAAAACCTCTAACATTCGTAAGTCAAGATGAGTTTTGTATTTTTTTGTGAGTAATGCACTTAAAGCGCAGCAGTAAAGGTCAACGATTTGACAAATATTAGAGTTGTCAAATTTTCGTATATTTAAAAAAACCGGTTTTCGAATACATACATTGAAAAACCAACTTCTGAAAAAATCGGGTTTTCGGTTTTGCAAACAAAAACCGGTTTTGAATAATCGGTTTTTCGGTTTTTTAAATTATTTATTTAATAAAAAAGTAAAAAACAAGCAATTTGTACGAATGTACTTCAGAACTAAAACGTATAATACAAGTTAGATAAATATAAAATGTAATGCTATGTTCTCACTTGGGTTTTGAAGCAGGTTTAAGCTTCTCGAACGTGATTAAACTCCAATCACATCAAAATCAAGATGATAACCCATACATTGAAATGATTTGTTAACCACTTCAAATTGACATGATTACAACTAAATAATCTCATTAATCACATAGAATTCCCTGAACACACCTCAACTGAGTATGATGTCGAATCGGCTACAATAAACGTACCTCACACGTGTACAACTGACCACGATTTCTTATTAATGTTTTTATTTTGTACTTAAATAATCCTTAAATTTTCACAATTTCATCATAAATATGTTTAAAATAATCTTTTGATAACTTTATTAAGGTAATTTTATCCATTTTTAATACTTTAAAGAAATATAAATTTGTTTTTTGTTTTTTTTTTTCTTAATCATCTCAAATGTAATGTGAACGGCTTTGATTAGCTAAATCAACATTTTACTTAAACGCGTTCAAAAACCCAAGTGTGAACATAGTATAAGTTAGATGTTAATAGAGATCAGTTTAATAAAACACAAAATTATTTTTTTGTTATACCCACATCACAGTAGTGGAGAGGGCATTATGCGTTTGTTCTGATGTGTGTAACACAAAAAAATATTGGTCCTAGCCCCACCTCTTAATATGCCGATCGACTGGTTGTCTGCCCACGTAATGCAGGTCGCAATTTTGATGAAATTTAATACATATCGCTCCTTTATTGCAACATAGTCATATCTCAAACTGAACCGCAGTTATAGCCAAATGTATTTTATTGAATCTGTATAAAAAGGTACATTTTAAAAACTTTAATCGCATTTAGCCAAGTTTGATTTTTTTGTCTGAAATGATTTGGGGGCATTCGATTCCTCAACTTAGTTTTTATAGAGGACAATACTGAAAAACACGTTCACTAATCCTTGAGATTGGGTTAATTGTCAGTAATGCCATGTAAAACAGATCTAATTTGGAAGATCTTTTAGAAAATTTATCTCTGTAGTCAAATTTTCTTTTAAGTCACTGTTATTAACTGTTTTAGCTGGGTTTTAAATTTCTTTAAGGTAGCATTAAGCGGTTCTTCTTTTACGGTTTACAACTCAGCTATAGTTCAGTTGAAATTTTGCAGTTTTTGTATTATGGTTTACAACTCTTTTTTAGTGCGCTTTACAAAACATCAAAAATTTACAACTCATCACTAGCAGTTGTTTTAATTTCAACTCAACTGAGTTGATTAGTCAACCAGAAACCAAAGCCAAAGTCAGAACTGTGGCTTAACTCATACTGCTGGGAATTATAAAAAATTCTGTGTTGTAGAATTTTTCTGCAAGTGCAATAGCTTGGTACTGTAATTAATATGTTATGTATGATGACAACAATTAAAATACTGTTGTGAATAACAAAAGTGGTTACTAAAAAATGTCATCGAATGCAAGATAATAAAAAAATTAAATATAAGAAAAAGACGATTATTCGAGACAAAAAACCGGTTCCTAATACTTCGAAAACCGGCCTTTGTAAAAAACCGGAAAAAAGAAAAAAATCGTTTTTTCGAATACTCAGGAAACCGGTTTTGACAACTCTAGACAAATATGTGGTACATTAATGTACATACATATGTATGTGAGTACAATATATATACAATTATAATTATATTGAAAATTTGTGTAATTACTCAGGTGCTAAATTATCTCTCGAAAAAAGCAAATATCGTCACAACTGTAAAAAAAATCGTGTAAACCAAAAGTTTGCACTAGTTCTGTTGTTAGGAAATTAGGAAGATTATTTAATAATAAATACACAATTACAAAAGAACTTACCCAAAGATTGAACAAAATTATCAAACTGCAAATTACAATGTAACCTATACTCCCTAATATCCGTTATTAAAACGCTGATCTTTTATAAAATGACTTTTAGAAAGATTAAAATTAAACTAAACTCTGCTTTAAGACTAACATTTAAAGCTTTAAGATCTGGCATAAATCCCATTGAAACGAGCAGAGATATAAGAACATTTAATATTTTAAAAAATTCAATAGTTCAGGTTCTCCTATATTTAAAATATGCTCTAAACTTTTAGTAAAATCTATTAATAATAAAAAACAATCAACTATTAGCCGAATTTAAAACGTTGCAAAACTGCAAGACCTACCAATAAAACCACATAACAAAACTTTGAAAGCTTCCTCTTCCCCTTGGCTTCTACCATTTAATAACATTAATTTAACATAAGATCAATTCCCTAAATCTTCAACACTTTCCGATGTATATATATAATTACATCCGAGCATGTAAAATTATTTTTACAAACGGCTCTAAGAGCGATGATAACATTTCTTATAGTGTAACAACTAATGACTCTATTATAAAAACATCAGTACTGCCTTCATAATCTACGGTGTTTAGATAGTAGCAATATATGAAACAATTCAATATTTGGGTAACACAACAACTGAAACTATTATATGTTCTGAATCTCTGTCAGCATTACGTGCAATACGGAATACAAACATAATACGAACCATTACTCCACACCAATAAGAAACTCCTTAATCGAACACACTAACATTAAATTACTGTGGATTTCTGAACATTGTAACATTCATGTACATTTTAACTTCCATGATATTTTAACGTGCATCAAGAACATACTGAACAGACTGGAAGATCATTTCTCTGATTAAACATTGAACTGGTATAAAAGGATAAATCGGAAAAAGTTGAATGTAGAGATTGCTTTAATTTTAACTAAAAAACTCGGTGAAAAAAGTCATTTTTATCAAATAATAAAATAAACTAAAATTAAAGAAAAATTTCGTTTATAATACAAAATTTAAAAAACGCAAACAAAAATGTTTTTTGAATAAAAATTCGTATGATTGCCAGCATTTTTTTAACTTTTTTAATTTGACTTAAGATGTTTTGTCAAAATGCCACAGAATTAATGTTTGTAAACGCACTTTTTTTTTACGTTTTTAACATCAAACTATTGATAACAGCACAAACAAAACATTATTATAGTAAAAATATTTTGTATGTATACATATTTACAAAAATAATACAAAATTATTTAGTTGACTAATGATCGCTAGTGTAAATAAAACAATATAATGCAACATTTTAAAAACGATCTGCAATAATTTTTAAAGTACGAATACAAACATACTTAATTATTAGCAACTTATTGACCTTTTATTTCAGTTATTTTAAATGGATTTTTTATCAGTTTATGATAGCACGATTATTTTGTTATTTTCGGTGTAAGAAGTTAAAATTTTTTATTTTTTTAATTTAATTTAGAAAAAATAAAAATTCTCTTTGATGTTTTAGTAAAATTGCAATAGTATTTGACTTAAGTTTAATCATATCTTCTGTGTTGGTTCTTTTTCTGTTGAATTGTTATAAAAATGCTTAATTTAATTATGTTAGATAAAAAACAAATATGATTAGATAAATAATTATAGGAATTCAATTGGACGGTACAAATTCTCTTTTTATTTGTTTATTAACAAAAATTAAATGCATTATAAACACTTGTAAATACACGCACAATAATTGTATTAAGAAAATAATAACTTAAGCTATTGTCAAATATTGGACGAAAAAACGGGACCAACAAGCAAACTAAAAATTCATTTCCTTTAATTTTAATATTTATTTTGATTATATGTAATACAACATCTTACAAAAACCGTTTTGTGCTATGTCTAATAGTATAATTAGTTTATTATGTCATATTAACACCATGTTAAATCTCACTACCATTAACAAAAGTGTGACCAAAGCTTTACTTATGTTTTTATTGCAAATTTAAATGAAATTTCCCCCAATTCTTTTTTTTAACAATTTTAAGCATTTGTTATGTACGATACAATTTTTGGTATAGGTTAGTGGGTCGAAACTTCTAACAGTGAATGTTGAAGTTTGTTTCAAAAAGCACCGCAAAGTGAGAAGTAGCATTTAGGAAAAAAATTTTGATATGTGTCAAATAGAAAGTTTACAATTTATTCTTATATTGAACCACAATTTCGATTTTTTTTCTTCGTAAACAAATTTTATTTAAAAAGGTACATATTTAAGAAAAACTAAAGAAATATACTCTCGATCAGATGTTTATACATATATATATGTATGTATTTGTCCCTTTTACTCCTCTGGGGAACATAGAGCCGCCGACCAGACGATTGGAACCACTTAAAAGTTAGAATTAAGTAGGCCATATCTTTTTCAGACAGACAAAACTTGTATACCAACAATTTACTCTTACCGTTCTCCAAATATAAATAAATCTATTTTGAACCACGCCCACTTCACCAATCCCGCCCATTTTTTGTCAGATGTTGTGCATTATTAACTAAGATATTTTAACCACATATGGACAGATGTAAAGAAATCAGTTTTGTGTCACGCCCACGAATCCAAAAAATCAGAATCTCAAAAAAATCGGCGCGATTTTTTTTATGTATGTATGTATGTAGTATATGCGGAGTAATTATTTACTTATTATCAGACATTGTACATGTTTTATGCAAGCAAGGGTTTTTTAAAGTTTTGTAAAGTAGAGTGATTGTATGTATCTAAACATTCTGTTCTGATTTTTATGGTTCATTGTTACGCCTTGAGAAGTTTTATTTCTTGAGACATTTATAAGTAGAGTTTTGATTACATATTTTATAATAGTTTTTCTTATTTAGAATTTTATTTTAAACATACGCGTTTTTTCAATTTTTAGGAAACTATTAGTTTTCATTTTGAAGGATGTCTAGACTACATTAAGGCTGGTGTAGAGGCTATAATCGAAGATGAAGTAACATCACGTTTTGAGGCTGAAGAATTGAAAAGTTGGAATCTTTTGACACGCACAAATCGTCAATACGAATTTATCAATTGGAAAATCACACTTATATGGGTAGTTGGATTTGTAGTGCGTTATACAATATTAATGCCACTACGTGTACTAGTATGTTTTATAGGTGTAAGTATGCTAAAATTGTTAAGTAATTAATTAATATAACAAATAATTTACCAAACAAACAAGTAACAGCAGCAAAAAAATTGGCCGCTATGCCAGAATTTAAATTTTTAAGACAATATACATATATTTTTGAATTTTTTTTAAGGTGTTATTTGCTGTTAGCTCCAATAGTTTAGTGGCCTTGATACCTATCAAAATGTTGCGCCACTTTTTGGCTGATATTGTTTTTAAAGTAACATTTCGTTTTATAGTCTGCTCATTGTCGGCAGTTATAAATTTTCATAATGTTCAGTATAAACCAAAAGCTACTGGCTTTTGTGTTGCAAATCATACATCTCCTCTAGATGTGGGCATTCTATCGACGGATTGTACGTTTTCATTGGTGAGAAACCTTTTTAATTAGAAAACGTTGCTTGCTTGATTTTAATGTTGAACCAACCAATCATTTCATACATTTTTTTTAACAAATGACCACGATTTGCTTCAAAATGTTTTTTTTTTAAAGAATGCTTTATTTATTTTTAAACGTTTATTGTGGGGAAAAGTAATCTTAATACTCTTTGGGATATTTAATAAATTTATTTAAATGCTGTCTTGTTTGTTTCGAAATCTCTTGAATGTATTTATATAGCAACGTTTGTGTTGTGTTCGTCCATCATCTTATGTGGCTCATTTTTTGTTGTGTTTCTATGTCTTTTGGTTTTTCCATACTGTTACAATTATATTAGGTAGTATGGCTTACTGTTTGTACGGCTGTTGTTGGCTACATGCCCGATGGAGAACGTAAACGTCATGTGGTCAATAATATCCTTAGGCATTGTTTCTCAGTACTGTCAAGCGCACTTTCGGCTGTTATAAATTATCATAATGAAGAAAATCGTCCCACGACGGGAATTTGTGTGGCTAATCACACCAGTCCCATTGACGTGCTGGTTCTGATGTGTGATACCACATATTCGCTGGTAAGTAATAAAGGAATGCTTGCATGCAGATAAACATATTAACACTTCATCAATTGGCATTATTTTGTGTTCTGCAAAATGGAAAATGGTACAAGATTCATAAATTTGAAGTTTTTTAGAAAGTAAAATTTTAATTAGAAAAATATCAATAAAAATAAACTAATTTTTCTTTTGCTATCGGGTAGCAGACTGTTATATATTGCAATTCGAAAATAAATATTTTGATTTGAAATGTACAATAATCTTCCCGAACTTTTAAAATTTACAAAATACGATTTCTAAAAAACATCAACAACGAATTATATACATATGTTATAAATTATTAAAATTTGTTATATTAATTGTCAATTATAAAACATAGATTGGCCAACGCCATGGTGGATTTTTGGGTATTTTGCAAAGAGCATTAGCCAGAGCTTCACCTCATATTTGGTTTGAAAGAGGCGAAGCCAAAGATAGACATGCTGTAGCAGAGCGCTTGAAACAGCATGTATCCGATCCCAATAACCCGCCAATTCTTATCTTCCCTGAGGGAACATGTATCAATAATACTTCCGTAATGCAGTTCAAAAAAGGCAGTTTTGAAGTTGGTGGCGTCATCTATCCTGTAGCTATAAAGTAAGCTAATTAAAAATATTGAATTAATATTAACTAAAGTACGAACTATACATATAGGAAATTGGAAAATTAAATGCCAAGTTCGGTAAACAAAAATTTAATTTTTACGAATTCTTCTTTAATTTAATGGTAATTGAAATAAAAACATTTTATTTTCCAATTTCAAATTATTGCAAGTAATATAAGATTTGGTCCATTTATTGTTATTTTTTTACATTTTTACGTTTAACTGTTATTTTTTTTTACATGATATTGAAGGTTCATTGTTTTAAGTTATACCCTGGGACTAGCATATACTTTTCAATATGTTTGAGTTGCGCTGAATTCGAATCTGTACTTAGAATTTATCCATCACATCAAGTAGTTTTGTTTTACATTTGACTTAATTATTGTATCGATAGCTTAATATGAAAAGCAGAGTTCAGAGAAATTCATATGTGATCACTCATGTTCAACCATTCTTGAATTTTTTTCATAAATGAAAAATGTAAAATATGTAACTTTTTTCACAGTCATAACTGAATTGTTAATATTTCGCCAAATTCATTTATGTTTTTGAGGAAAAATACATTTTTGCCTTTCTTCAGTCATGAGGAATGAGGAAAAAAAAAATTTTTAGAAACGATCCTCACTAGTAATGTTGTTGTTGCTCGACAGTTTGCATGACCACAGCTCGAAATGCCTGTGTGTGTATTTGGTAGTGTAAAATATTTTTGGTAAAGGCAACCAGCCAAAGTGTCTGTTGGATTTTTTGTAGGAAACAATTATTGAAAAAAAATTAAAAGAACTGCACATATCGTCATCTTAAATGCAGAATAATGTAACATCACATTAATAAGTTTACATGCAAGGCATAAAACTTTGTAATATGTTAATTATTTGAAATTTAAAAGAATTTTAAATATTTCAGCTCAAAATGCGATAACCGATATATTTTTGAGGAAAAAATATTATATTTATTGTTATTTTTGAAGTTGTGTGTGTTACGTTAAATTAATTTGTAATTTTCAGAAATAAAAAGACGTATCATCAAAAAATGTATATACAGTGCACTCGGGAAAACGTCAACTAATTAAAACCGCGGGTGTTGACGTTTAACAAATTGTTGACGTTTACGAATGTAAAATTTTTAAATAAAAACCATATCGATAATGTGCTTTTAAAGGTTTTTATTGATTATAAACTAAAACCAAACATAAACAAATTCAAAAAGGAAACAAAACTCATTCAACCTGACTAGAACCATAGAAGCAAATAGAACCAAAAGAATACATTTTAAATGAGATCATATTTTTTAATTTTACATGCACACATATGAATTTAAAAAATCTTATCTTGCTAATGGTTGACTTTGTTACACCATATTGCTTCGCTAAAGCTACCGCACTTGTACCCTTTTCTAATAAGTCCAAAATATTTGCCTTTTCTTGTAGATTGTTGATTTCGGTTGTTTTGAGCTCATTTTGTTAATGTGATACTTACGAGAACAAAAAAGCAACTGAACATAAATAAAATGACAATACATAAGTTCATACAGTTGTAAGTTCTACTTATAAGGGGAATCCTCAATTTCTGATATTATTTTATAAAATAAGTATGTATGTGTACAAATGTGTGTATTTTAACTGCTAATAAATTCAAAATTTAATTTTATTCAGAGTTGACGTTTTAGAGCTTTGTGGTTGGGTTGACGTTTTAGAGTAGGCAATGTAAAAAAAAGTTGGTTGACGTTTTGGGATGTTGACGTAAACGAGCGTTGACGTTTTCCCGAGTGCACTGTAAGTATTAAGTGAAACAAACATTTAAAATAATTAAATATTTTTTGTTAAATTACCGGAAAAATAGAATATATATATGATAACCACACGAATATTTATATTATTATAGATATTATGATATACCTATTATGTATAATTTTTTATTGATTTTAATTACTAATAAGTAGTGGTTTAAACTAAAAATTGTACTTCATTAAATTTAGCTATGAATCAATTTAAAAAGCTATCTTTTTCATTCTAATTTAAAAGTATTTTGATCTCCTTAAAATGAATTTTTTTTTACAACGAACAAATTTAGCAAATAAATATTTGAGCTATTTGTCTCCATATAACGAATTATTTTAAATGAACTCTGCATCGCATACTTACAAAGATCCACTTGGAAGAATGCAATCCTTACAAAAAAAAAAACAGATTTTTTTTAAATAAACTAATAAAAAATATTTCTTTTTTATTATAAACTTTTTATATGATGAAGAAATTTTGTGGTCCAATACAGATTCATTATAGGGAAGTGCGACTGCATTTAAATTTATTAAAAAGGACATACATACATATATTAACTCAAAAATCTAAGGACCTGCAGATGTTGCCATTTATTCTTGGAAATTCTTAGCGTTTGGGAGTGCAATGAGGTAGGCTGCAAAATTTCAAAATTACTAACGGTTCGGTTCTTTTAATTTTAAAGCACTTTTTTATTTTTTCTTATGCAATACTGAAAATTATTATTATAAATCATTATTTGTTCACTAATTTCACTAACACCGTAGTGACAGTTATAAAACAGATTACCCAGTTTTGATGTTTAAAAATATTTATGTGCTCTTATAAAAAGAATTAAAAACTCTGCTAATTTTTTTCTTGAGTGTGATTATACATTATGTTGTTAAAAAAATTATATATGTATTTAATGATACGTCATTTTTAATTTTGTAAATAACTTGGTTATTTTTTAAGATAGAAGTTTAAAATGTTATAAAAATATGTAACGTGAATCGTAATCAACTAAAAAGTCAACTTCAAATGTTCCAATAATATCTACATAGTTTTGCATTTACGCTAACGATATGTGTTTTGTTTGTAAAAAAAATTCGTTGATGCCTTTAAAAGGTCCCTGTTTCTTTCGTCAAAAAGACGTACCTAAAGGCAGCAATTATTAAGAAAAAAAAATAGCCACAAGAATTTGTTGGTATTTTGTGCTTGTAAAAATATTTTGGTTTCTGTACAAATCGCGCCGGTGGTTTTTTTTTTTTCTTTGAAAATTAAAAAGGTCTTGTTTTGCTACAATTTGTGTAAGTAACCAATATACATAACAGCAAATGTGACACTAGGTAGAATTTTTGCAAAAGAAGATGTGTTTTATTGATGTATTAATGAAACTTTATTGTTTCGCTCTAAATTTATTTCTTACTTTTTTTATGCTACAATTATATAACCGAGCCCAAAGAGTTAACCTTACCATTTTATGGTAATTTATTTAACGTAAATTTGACCTGTTATAATTACTTTATACATTTTTGCAGGCAAACACAGGTGCGCATTTGGTATTTTGTAAAAAGTTATGATATACCATTAGGTAGAATTAAAATGTATGCACGGATGTTTGAATTAATTGTCCTGTTGCCTTTTCTTATTGTACATTTTTCTAAGTATTGTGGTTACCTTTTTATCATTGTGACAGGCAATAACTGCAAAACATTTTGCACTGGCAATGCAAAATATTTACATATATTCATATAGATAGTTTTTACTGAAAGCAGTTCTTAATAGGTGATTGACGTGGAGTGTGTGTCTAAGTTCAAAAGTTTAACAATGCCAAAAAACAGTTCAACATAAAAAAATTTGTGTCGTATAAAGCATCTTCAAACAAAAGCACTTGTTTAATAACATCATGCAAAAAAGAACTTTGTGGAAAGATAAAATCGAACATAAAAAGTCATTATAAACTTGTTCATCGGCAGGACATCAAAAGTGATAATGAAAGTGATAGTGATGATGTCCCTGATTGCAAAAAAAAATAAAAAAACAATAAAGTTAAACACTACAATTAACAAAACAGATTTTTTGATACTGTCACATTTGCTTTTATGTATATTGGTTACTTACACATAAATTGTAGCAAAATAAGACCTTTTTAATTTTCAAAGAAAAAAAAAAAAAAAACCACATTTGTACAGAAACCAAAATATTTTTACAAGCACAAAATACCAACAAATTCTTGTGGCTATTTTTTTTTTCTTAATAATTGCTGCCTTTAGGTACGTCTTTTTGACGAAAGAAACAGGGACCTTTTAAAGGCATCAACGAATTTTTTTTACAAACAAAACACATATCGTTAGCGTAAATGCAAAACTATGTAGATATTATTGGAACATTTGAAGTTGACTTTTTAGTTGATTACGATTCACGTTACATATTTTTATAACATTTTAAACTTCTATCTTAAAAAATAACCAAGTTATTTACAAAATTAAAAATGACGTATCATTAAATACATATATAATTTTTTTAACAACATAATGTATAATCACACTCAAGAAAAAAATTAGCAGAGTTTTTAATTCTTTTTATAAGAGCACATAAATATTTTTAAACATCAAAACTGGGTAATCTGTTTTATAACTGTCACTACGGTGTTAGTGAAATTAGTGAACAAATAATGATTTATAATAATAATTTTCAGTATTGCATAAGAAAAAATAAAAAAGTGCTTTAAAATTAAAAGAACCGAACCGTTAGTAATTTTGAAATTTTGCAGCCTACCTCATTGCACTCCCAAACGCTAAGAATTTCCAAGAATAAATGGCAACATCTGCAGGTCCTTAGATTTTTGAGTTAATATATGTATGTATGTCCTTTTTAATAAATTTAAATGCAGTCGCACTTCCCTATAATGAATCTGTATTGGACCACAAAATTTCTTCATCATATAAAAAGTTTATAATAAAAAAGAAATATTTTTTATTAGTTTATTTAAAAAAATCTGTTTTTTTTTTTGTAAGGATTGCATTCTTCCAAGTGGATCTTTGTAAGTATGCGATGCAGAGTTCATTTAAAATAATTCGTTATATGGAGACAAATAGGTCAAATATTTATTTGCTAAATTTGTTCGTTGTAAAAAAAATTCATTTTAAGGAGATCAAAATACTTTTAAATTAGAATGAAAAAGATAGCTTTTTAAATTGATTCATAGCTAAATTTAATGAAGTACAATTTTTAGTTTAAACCACTACTTATTAGTAATTAAAATCAATAAAAAATTATACATAATAGGTATATCATAATATCTATAATAATATAAATATTCGTGTGGTTATCATATATATATTCTATTTTTCCGGTAATTTAACAAAAAATATTTAATTATTTTAAATGTTTGTTTCACTTAATACTTATATACATTTTTTGATGATACGTCTTTTTATTTCTGAAAATTACAAATTAATTTAACGTCACACAAACAACTTCAAAAATAACAATAAATATAATATTTTTTCCTCAAAAATATATCGGTTATCGCATTTTGAGCTGAAATATTTAAAATTCTTTTAAATTTCAAATAATTAACATATTACAAAGTTTTATGCCTTGCATGTAAACTTATTAATGTGATGTTACATTATTCTGCATTTAAGATGACGATATGTGCAGTTCTTTTAATTTTTTTTTCAATAATTGTTTCCTACAAAAAATCCAACAGACACTTTGGCTGGTTGCCTTTACCAAAAATATTTTACACAATCAAATACACACACATGCTGTCGTGTTGTCCAGCGGGAAAAATTGCCAGCGCTTTCACTTTTTAGGCCTTAAAGAAGGTTTACAGCTGTATTTTTAATAAACTTTTACTTATTCCACTCTGCCTTATTTTAAAAGTTCTTTTAGAAGGGTTCTTATAAAATATTTTACAAATTTAAATTTTCTATTCTAAGATCGAAATCGTTTTATTAGTAGTTATGTTGGAATATGTACCAAGTTTAATTATTAATTTATTCACTTCGCATTATTAGCAAATACAATTACGCTGGAATAAAGCTTTATTCTTTATTATTTTAAGATGGCCTTTAAAGTAGATGCAAGAAGTTAGGGTTTTGGTCTCCAATAACACACTGTATAAATTAGAAAACTTTATATCGGCAAAGAGGCCTTCTATAAGGCCTCTTTACTGCTTCATTTTCCTGCTGTTAATGGTTGCGTTTTTTTCATTATGAGGAATTTGATTGTGAATTTTTTTAAATTTTTCATATCTGACAAATTCACTTATGAATTTTTTTGTTTGCTCATTTTTCATGAATGAGGAAATTCAAATTAGTTTTTTTCCTCACCCTCATGAGGATGAAAAAGCAGTAAAATTTTTAATTTTTCACGCTCGCTCATGACTGAAAAATGAGTGAACGTTTCGGTACTCTGATGAAAAGGTCGTATCTCGTTTTTTCACAAAATCGCGTTTTTTGCATATTCTGACGAAAGGCCCTTGAATACACGTTTATTAAAAATTTTTTGTTTTTATGTTAACAAATAAAAAATTTATAAACATTTAAAAAAAAGCCCTATCTAATTTGAGAAAATTCTTCGAAGAAAAAAGCCCTAACCAGGGCTGCCAGAAAGTTTCACCAAAAAATCTTAATTTCACCAAAAAAAAATCTTATTTTGGAAAAAAAAATCTTATTTTTGGAAAAAAGTGTTTTTTTATTAAAATTAACTTTAACAGCCAGGCCCACGATGTCACACGTTAGCGTTTGCATAGAAAATTACATTTAAAACAAAAACAATTTCTAAAGTTTGTTTTTGTTTTAAAGGTAATTTTCTATGCGAACGTTAACGTGTGATATCGTAGGCCTGACTGTAAAACATATCAATATTTACGATTTCCCCCCAAATCGGACTTCAAAACTGCTAGAAACCGCTAAATATTCAATTTAGCGGAATTTTTCTTAAAAATACCTCTAAAATCTAAAAATTTTTTAAAGTTTATTTATATAAATCTAGATATACAGGGGTGTCATGGAAATCGAAAACGTAAAACGAAAGAATTTTAAGAGTCGTTTTTCAATAAGATTTCTGTAATAAAAATTCTTTCGTTTTACGTTTTCGATTTCCATGAAACCCCTAATAAGCTGCTTTTTTAAAGGTATTTCGATGCACTTAAAATTACCTTTTTGGATTAAACATTTTTCCATTAAATGTTTTTGCTTTTATTTAATTTTTTCGAACCTTAGTCTGACTTGCAATATTTTCAGTTTTTGCAAAATAAAAAGCACGCAAAACTTGCACCTGATTAATCACCCTTGAACGCCAAACAGAGGTTGCTTTTTAAAGGCCCAACTATAATATGCATAGCGTTACTTAACTTACTGCCAAAAATTAACAAATAGTCTCTCAAATATATTAAAAAAAAAAAACAAAAATAAAATCAACAAACATTTGATTCCGGACGGAATGTGCGATTAGTTTCGCACCTTGCTTTAGCAAATGACAGTTTCTTAAAATTTAACAAAAAGTTTCCTTAAGTTCAATATGGCTAGCCTCATATGATTAACATGTATTAGTATATTTGCTTAAGCCAACTTAAGCACATTATGGTTGCGCCTTAAGTATTTTTTTTGTCCAGTAAACCGCAAGGTTGCATTATTAAGTTTAAAAATTTTCAACTGGGAACAAAGAAGGTTTTTTTTAATTGCACCTAACCTTCGTCTAGACAAAACAAAAAATCTTGTTTTTGGGGAAAAAATCTTAAAATCTTTCTTCGGTTAAAAAATCTTAAAAAATAAGGTAGAATCTTACTTCTGGCAGCGCTGGCCCTAACTCATTTTAATATCAATGCACTTTATTGATGTGGTTGATGGATTAGTTTTTAAAGCAGCGTCGCTTTTATTGTAACAAGAATAACAGGGTAGCAATCAATAGTATAGTATAGAGTCGCAATCAGTAGCATAGTTACTCTGCCACTGGTTGAAATAAAAAAGAATGGGTTTTCCCCGAAATTGTATGAAATTTGCATCATTGTAATATAAAAGTGTGGATAACTGAGACTTTAAATAATTGAAGCGTGAAAAATAAATTGAAGTGTCAAAAATAATTAAAGTTTGAATAATATGAATTGCTCAACAAAAAATATTGACTCCGGCTCTGTAAATTTAGATGATATTCGCAAGAGGAATAGCGTTGCGAATAAATCCAAATGAAAAGCAAACGTCAACAAAAAGAAAAGAATGGAAGGTGAGCAATATTTGGGAATATCTAAGAAAGAACTTTCCCAAAAACCTCCTCGACAAC
Source organism: Pollenia griseotomentosa (assembly GCA_963931875.1). NCBI lineage: Eukaryota > Metazoa > Arthropoda > Insecta > Diptera > Polleniidae > Pollenia > Pollenia griseotomentosa. The sequence continues at coordinate 15,757,993 of OZ007564.1, forward strand.
TCGGCGAGTCGTGTTCATCACAGTATTGTGTAAAAAGTGCATTAAGAAACTGTTCAGTGTTTTCCGAGGCCACTCGAAAGGAAATATTTAAATTGTTTTGGGAAATGTCCTGGGAACAAAAGCGGTTGTATGTTACTGGTCTTATTAAAATTTCGGATAAAAAAAGTAATAGCTCTGAAAATTCGCGACGAGTTTATACCATAACATACTTCCTCAAACAGGATTCCAATAGATTACAAGTATGCCGCCACATGTTTCATTCAACACTAGGACTAAAGGAAAAGATGGTTCGAAATTGGATCGACTCTGCCGGTAAACACGGTTCGCAAAATAGCCCCGACAAATCATTAAGTATGCGCAAGTCTGCTAATCTATCAACAGTAGCAGGTAAGCACAATCAAAAACGACGTTCTTTCCTACAAACGTGGCTGGATGAGTTACCAAAACTAGAGTCTCATTATTGTCGGAAAGATTCCAAGAAATTATATTTTCAGACGGATTTTTCTTCATATCAAGACATTTACCGGATCTATGTCCACGAGTGTGAATCCAAAAAAGAAAATGAGAGCATGAAATTATCATACCCTATTTTTGATGAAATAATGAAGAAATCGAACTATTGCATTTTTAAGCCTAGAAAGGACCAGTGCGACTTTTGTGTATCTCACAAAGCAAATAATGTCTCGGACGAAGATTATCAAAAACATAGACATGACGTTGAAGAAATGCGTGAAGAAAAATACCACGATATTAAAAATGCCGAAGCCGGATTATGTGCAGTTTTTTGTATGGATGTGCAAGCAGTGAAGTTGCTGCCTCAAATCAATGCCAGTGCTGCTTATTATAAAATGAAATTGCAACTGCATAACTTCACCATCTACGATATTGTCACAACCGATTCAGACAATTATGTATGGGATGAAACAGATGTCAATCTAGTCTCCTCCGTTTTTGCAACATGCCTTATCAAGCACTTACGAAATTTCACTGCTCGTTCTACAAATATACATCACATAATAATTTACTCGGACGGATGTTTTTACCAAAATCGTAATGTTGTTTTGTCTAATGCTTTGCTTGCATTTTGTAAGGAAATTAATATAACTGTTGAACAAAAATATTTAATAAGTGGCCATACCCAAATGGAATGCGATGCAACTCATTCGCTTATTGAAAGAAAAATGTCTAAAAAGCAAATAAATTTGCCATCACAATTCGTTCAACTTATAAAGGATGCACGCAAAGTTCCTACACCTCTACAAGTATATCATTTGCATTATGAGTATTTTTTTAATTATGAAAAAAATTCACAAGTGTACTCATCTATACGTCCAGGTAAATAATATTGCGCTCTAACTCTATAGGTACATTTTATGTATACTCACTTATTGTGTTAAATTTTAGGCAGAGTCGTTGGTGAACCGACAGTAAGCATGATACGAGCTCTTGGATATGAACCATCCGGAGTAATTTATTTTAAAACTAGAATAACCGACGACTATGACTTACTTCCGCAGAGATCAGTTAGAAGAATTAATGCAGAAATTCCCGCCGAAAGTCTTCACAAAGAAAAAATTCCACTAACGAAGAAAAAGTGGGACCACTTGCAGGATTTAAAGAGATTCCTTCCATCGGATTGCCATTATTTTTATGATAAATTACCGTTTAGACACTAATTTTGGTTAAAAGTGACCTATTATATGTTTCTTACCTGAATTTTTTTGATGAGTTTTTTCATTATTTATAACATGAATTATTTATTTATTTTGTTTTATTAAAATAATATTTTACATATTATGTATCTAATTTTCACCGTAGTCCAAAAAAGTCTTAACTTGAATTTTCTTTCAAAAATATGAACAACTAAAAGCCCTATCTTACATATCTTCATTAATATTAAAAAAAAATTAAAATAAAAGTGGTCATTACATTTTTACTAAGAAACTGCGTTCAAAAACATATATAAACATATATATTGACAAATCTTTCCGATTTTATTCAGTTTTTTCCTTCTCCTGTAAAGTAGCTAAAAGTTGAGATACGACTTTTTCATATTAAGCCATCGGTATGTATTTTGTTTTATTTTAAACAAATAGAATCTGAGAATTATTCCTTTTCATAAGTTACTTTTTTGTTAATATTCAACATTTTTATTTTTCGAATATATTCAATGAGCTAAATTTCATTTATAAGTATATATTTAGCTGGTGAGACCTAACTCCGCTTATGTAAATAAAAATACAAATTTTTAAATTAATTTTTTGCCGACGTTTCGTAAATTTTATGTTCACTTCTTCAGGGGATTTGTCTTTTAATATAAAATAAAAAAATCAACGCTTATTAATACAATTAACATGAATTGATTAACATTAATTTTTTATATTGAAAGGCGCCATCTACTGTTTTTGATAACAACTTTAACAGGCGCTTAAATTGTCAGTATCTTCTTTTTTATTCATAGTTTTGTTTATCTTCTGCTGGATTCTTAAGCTTTTTGTGTATATATGTTTTTCTCTCGTTTTATACATTTTTTTTTATAAAAAAAACAAAGACAAATTTTAAAAAATACAAAAATAAGTCAAATTTATAAAAAAAATCTCAAAAATAAAAAAAATTGCCAAAAAAAAAAAACATTAGTATAGTGAGAACCCGGATTTTTCAACCTTCTGGTTAAGATATCTCAGAGAAGGAACAAGATATCACAAAGATTTAACGTTTATTTTAAAGGTAATTGGCCTTTCAGACGACACATCCATCGGGCTTTGTAAAAAAAAGATTGATTCGCGCAATTATAACGTTTCGAATATGGCGAAAACAGGGGTTTGTTTTTAAACTTTAAGCGAAGATATCGCGAAAACCTGATGTGATGGAGAAACTCTGAGTACAGGTTTGGATTCAGCGCAACCTTTATAAAAGTATACTCTGGTACATGGATTAAAAATATGTTGGCCTGTGTTATCGAAACTTAGATATTTTACTGCCTGTGTTTAGAAAACGTAAACAAGTGAGTGAGTGAGAAATTACATTGAAAACAACAATAAAAAACGAAAATTTGTTTTTGTTTTCTATATAATTTCTCACTCAGTTAATAAAAATTTCAAATTTTGTATTAATGAAATATTAATTTTTCCTTTTTTTAAACATTCGGAATTAATCTTGAAATTTTTATTTTAGCTTTAATATACTATAAAACCAGATACTAAATAAAAGCAACATTTTCATTTTGTGGTTACAATGCAAGCAGCAATTTTTTTCACAAACACGTTATGGAAAAATATGTGGGTAATTCCATGTCAAATCGACCAAGAGTGGGACCGACCCCTTTCGATTTTAATGAAATTTGATGAGAAGGTTCCTTTTATCCTATTAGGAACATATATGAACAAAAAAAATTAAAAATTTTTTTTTTCAAAAGTTATGTCATATTTAAAATGTCATAATTTCGCCGAATTAACCAAATGTGTTGAGCTAATTTCTTCAATGTCTTAAAAACTACTTTACATACGCAGATGATTTTTATGTCATTTTAAATGGAATACTTGGGGCTACAAACAATACATATATTGAAAATAAAAAAATTATTTTTTAAGATTACAGAAGGCAACAAAATCGAAAAAATTTTAAAGGCTTGAAGAACCGCTAAACAATTTTGATGTATTGTGGTTACAGTAGTATAAATATGGTCCAAATTTTAAATTCTAGGGAGAGGTTTTTTTTTTAAATTTTTAGTAAAAATTGAGATTTTTGAAAAGGCTGCTCCTTACATCTTATCGTAACTTTGGAACGACGAACTCGATTTTGTTATGAAATCCGTCAATACATTTTAAATTACGCCTGATTTAAGTTTTTTTAATATAATTTTTTAATTTAGCCATTTCTTTCGGAGTTATTAAGGCCGAAGTGACAAAAAAAATTCTTTTTTTGTTTTTTTTATAATATTTTTGATTTCAAAAAATTCATAGAAAAAATTTAAATCAACAAATACTTACCAGTTTTAGTACTTTATTCCCGATAAACTGAAAGTATCTAGTTTTGACCTTTTTAATCGCTAATTTGTCCATGGAATTTATCCATGGATTTTCATGAAACAAAATTTATTTTATTTCTATTATATGCAGCTTTATAAAAAAATAATTAAAGTAAAGTATTCAAAACAAAATAATGTTTAATAAAATGGTAAAACTTTGTGATTTTTAGCTCTACACAAATTATCGATAAAAAAGGTCAAAACTAGGTACTTTCAGTTTATCGGGAATAAAACAGGTATTTATCCATGATTTTTTATGAAATAAAATGTATTTTACTTCTAATGCATGCAGCTTTAAGCTTAAGTACTAAAACTGGTAAGTATTTGTTGGTTTCAATTTTTTATGCATTTTTTTGAAATCAAAAATTTTATAAAGAAACAAAAAACATTTTTTTTTGCCACTTCGGCCTTAATAACTCTAAAAGTAATGGCTAAATTAAAAAATGATATTAGAAAAACTTAAATCAGGCGTAATTTAATATGTTTTGAGGGATTGGATAACAAAATCGGGTACGTCTTAGTCCGTTAAAATTTAATATTTTGCAGATATTAAATTTTTCAAAAAAAATTTTTTTTTTCAATATATTGTTTGTAGCCCCAAGTATTTTCTTTAAAATGACATAAAAATTTAAAAATTTTTTTTTATTCATATATGTTCCTAGTAGGATAAAAGGAACTTTCTCACCAAATTGCATTAAAATCGAAAGGGGTCGTGTCCCACTCTTGGTCGATTTGACATGGAATCACCCAGGTGTAATTTTGTATGTTTAATATTACTTCAAAACATATTGTTAAGCGTTTCATTAAATAACGAAATTTCTTGTTTTGATCATTCAAAATGGGGCCTATATTTTACGGTTTACAACTCAACTCAGTTGAGTTGTAATTTCTTAATTTTGGTATTATGGTTTACAACTTCGCTATTTTGCGATGAACAAAAACATAACAAAAATTACAACTGATCACAACCAGTTGTCTTAATAACAACTCAACTGAGTTGAGTTGTAAACCATAATAGGGGCCATAAAAAAAGTATTAAGCTTCATTCACAATGGATGCACCAATCTGTTTTTTTTGTCGTTTTTTATTTATTCTCAAAGTATATACATATAAAATATACGACATTTACCTTTAATTTTTCGAACAAAAATGTGACTAAAATTAAAAAAAAAGTGAGCAAAAATTTGTATAAAATTGTAAACGATGTTTGTGCATTTCTTTTTCTGACTTACAATCTTGAGTTTAACTATAAATCAATTTCCGTTCTTTTTACATCCCTAACTTATAATTCTCTAAAATATATTCATTTCAGATACGACCCACGTTTTGGCGATGCCTTCTGGAATAGTTCAAAATATTCAATGCTACAATATCTTTACATGATGATGACATCGTGGGCAATTGTCTGTGATGTTTGGTATTTACCGCCCATGTACCGACAACAGGGCGAATCTGCCATTGATTTCGCAAATCGTGTCAAAAGTGTAATTGCCAAACAGGGTGGCTTGGTCGATTTGGTATGGGATGGTCAATTAAAACGCATGAAACCTAAGAAGGAGTGGAAAGAAATGCAACAAGTAGAATTTATAAAACGCCTAAAAGGAGACTAATAAGTTAAGTTAGTATTTTATTTATGGCATCACAATTCCATGGTAAATTTTACCAAACTAAAAAAAATCTTGTTTAAAAATCTACCAATAATAACAACTTGTAATTTATTTTAACGTATAGTATATAAATAATTCTTTTCGAGTAAACGTTTATTTAAGTGGAACCAAATAAAGAAAAATGAATTTTTGAATAAGAAAAAATACGAATTTTTGTAATTTATGTTTTTATTTGTTTGAATTTAACGGAAAACAGTTTGAAAGTCAAAATATTAGATTTTTGAAAAAAAGATGAATGCAGTAAAAATCTAAATTTTAAGATGCAAAACGATTTGACGTTGATGACAGAGAAAGTTAACGCACTAATGCCCGTAATTTCTACAAACAGATATCTGGACGTGTTACCTAAAAGTTATCTTTGCCTATCCGTTATTACTATTTTGGTAATTTCAACGTTAATTTTGCCTACGTGAATATACATAGTTTTTGTTGATTTTTTATCCTTGTTTTTATTTTTTAAACTTTTTCTTTTCAAAATTTTCTGTAAATAATTTTTGCATTACATTTCTGTAAACTATTATTAGATAATTTTTTAATTTTTTCAAAATTAATTTTTAAGCTTTTGTTACTATTATGTACTTTTTATACCCTTTATTGAAGGTAAAAGGGTATATAAAATATTTGTCATTCCTTGTGGGATTTAAACAATATTAATCCTACCCTACATTCTTATGATAAGAGAAGTTAAAATCACGATGTTCATCTGTCCGTGTGTCCATTGAAATGGGGTATAGTCCGGAATTGTTTGCTATTGAGATTAGCCTGATCGGTCCAAAAATGAGATATGAGAAAAAACAACGACTGCCTGTAATTTTAACTTTAAATCTCTTTTTTTTTAAATTTAAAAAAAAAAATAATTTTTTATTAAATTATAAATAAACCATAATGGAAAAAGCGTTTCGTTGTAATACAATATTTTAAAAAACGTAGTGGGAAATTTTTCTTTGCTTTTTTTGAATGGAAATTCGTATGATTGAAAAATGTTTTTTTCTTCTTCAACTTTTTAAATTGACTCAAGATGTTATGATGAAACTCCACAAATATGTAAATATGTAGGTAGATATAAAGAATTAAATTTTTTTGTCTTTTAGCTTTTAATTACTTAGGTATTAAGACTGTGTAATATATTTTTAATGGCCCACATGGGCTTTGTATTACCTAACTGATGAATAAATAAATAAATAAATAAATAAATATCTGGAGACCAGCAAGAGCCAGTTTCAAAATTAGATACAAACATCTTAGTTATAAATACACAACATCCGACGAAATGTGGGCGGGATTGGAGAAGTGGGCGTGGTACTTCCCTTACAAAGACATTATAGATGTCTGTTTATCTGGAGAGCTAAATTTTCCTAATTTGATACAAGCATCTTAGCTATCAATACACAACATCCAACAAAATATGGGATTAAACAAGTGGGCGTGACACTTCTCATACAAAGACATCATAGATTTCTGTATATTGGGATAACGGTAAGAGCCAAACTTTCCAAATTACGTATAAGCATCTGGGTTATCAATACACAATATCCGAAAAATGTAAGCGGGATTGGAAAGTGGGCGTGGAACATCCCAACTTCACATCATCACCCAGAGTTAAGGCCGTTTTACACTATCTAAAAGGAAAAAAACCGAGAGAAATAAAGAGTGAAAGGAAGAAAAAATGGAAGACAACAATTGGTCTAAAAAGAAAAACAACCCTACTAAGCGAAAGCTGTCCTGTATATACCCCGTGGTCATTCCCATTACGAATCGGCTATGAATCTACTACCAAGCCATCTCAGCCTGCTGTTCCGCACCCTGGGGCAGTGACACAGTATTTGCTCAACTGTCCCCAACTCCTGCTCACACAATTTCCAAATATCTGACAAGTCAGTGATGCCCGTGATAAAAGCTATCACGCCGAACTTTATTCCTGCCTAGCAGCGACTCCAAACGCGACACGCTGAAGTTTTTTTTCCCCCAGTCCCGATTTGACCCGCTCAGAACCCATTCCTTAACCCTTCTAAAATAAAAGCCAATTGGAGGATTGGCTGCCTCCGAACGGTCAGGGTCCTCCATTTCCGAGTCCAGTATCGCCATTTCGTTGCTGGTGATGTTACATTGACTTGGTATCCAGTGCAGCCTCACCTGGCTGTCTACAAATTTAGTGACCTCCGAGCCCCCAGCAATGCTGCGCTTTATCAATACCACGGCTCTCAATACCCTTAGAACCGCCTGAAGTACACTGCAGTCGTCAGGAAGCCCAATGACCTTCTAATGTCCAGATCCTCAATGTAGACCGCTGCACCCGTGCCCTTTATCTTCGAGCCATTAGTGAAAACAGGGAATCCCTCATACAATGTCGTGACCTGACCAGGGGCCAGATTTTGGCAGTCGTGATAGAGTACTTTCTCGATTCGAAAGCAATTTAATATCTAATTATTTAAGTCAATACTGAACGAATCGGAATTATTTTTTCGTTATTGTAAAGCATCTATTTGAGTTTTACAATACTGAAAAAATAATTTCGATTTATTCAGTATCGACTGAAATAAAATTGCTTTCGAATCGATAAAGTACTCGATCACGAATGCCAGAATAAGGCCCCAGCTCTCCCTAGACGGTAATATCTCTTCTGGGAAACGCTCAAAATTAACCCTAGTGAACGTGGAGCCAGGCGAGCCCAGGCAGTAACCCTCAGCGCCAATCTTACCCAAGATTCGGGATGTAAGTAGGAATTGAATTGAACACAAAGTAAATTTAAGAAGGAATACATTGTCGTTGGTCTCAGACTGAAGAGGTTCGTGATAAAAAAATTTACTATCTTACACATAAGATTTCGCTAATTTGAATATAGCCCTCTTATACTGTTTTTAATTTTTGGCAATTGTTGTAAAATAACTGATTTTTTTGTTTTCTTAAACAATCTCAATTCAGATAAATACTTTTCTTTGACATTTTTTTAAAGACTGTATCTAGTTTTTTAAAGTTGTCTAAATGTGGACTTGGCTTGTAAAGTTTTTAATTAAACCATTCAAACGTTTGTTAAAAAACTAAAAAATTGCTTGATTCAAACATTGTTAAAAATACACAAAAATCTAACAGCACTACCAACCACCAGGGAGCACTTTGCCTTGAATACTTTTAAATACGACTCTGCTGTGGTATCATTCTCCAGTGAATAACTAAGTTTAATAAGAAGCATAAGTATGCGTACAATTTTGTGTTGAGGAGAAAAAAGAAAAAATTATAATTTTTTTATAATTTTCTTTTCAATTTTTTTTGTACAAAAATTAATAACTTTTAAGAATAATACAAAAAAAAAACTTTAAGAATGTCACATCAACCTACAACAACAGATTTTGACAAATTTACAACATTTAAAATAACAACAGGACAAACAGTGAAACGAACATCCAATGAAAGCCACGATGATGAAAGTAAAAAGTTGAAATTGGAAAAGAGTGGGAGTGTTTTGAATACAGCTGCAGGTGCTGCAATTCCTGCTACCCAACAGACCACACATCTAATAACCAACAACAATGTTATCGCAGCGGCTGCAGTGGAACTTAATAGTAAAAAAATTAAATCAAGAATAAAATTAAGTGAAACAAGTGCGTCGACGACAACAACGACATCGTTATCCTCAGGAGCTTCGGGGTATTCTTTATTAGTAGAGGATCCAACAACAACGGGTACCATGAGCGAAGAAAGCAGTGAGTCCAGTTGCAAAACATTTACAACAACTACAACTGCCGGTGAAGAATTAATGTTTATACGAAAACACGTTACTAACAAAATCGACAATTCTTCAGGAAATTTAAGTAATGAGGGCTGTGTGGAGGAACGTATTATACATATAGAAGGTGATCCCGGTGGCAATGCTGCTGCTTCATATATAACTGCCATGAGTACCAAACCACCTCCCAAGCGCTTACAGATCGGTATGGCAGAAGCGAAGAAATCTTTAGGTGACAGTATTGACTTGAAATTAATAACAACCAACGAGGCTCAAGGCGGCAATAAAATATCCATGATGGCCAGTGATAAAAAGCCCGAACAAATTCTGATTTCTGCGTCAAATACTACCATAAATCCTCAAAATACTTTTACCTATAGTAGGGTATGCTCCGTCAGCAATGTGTCTGGCCAAAGTGGAGAATCCGTCAATATAAAAAGTTTGCAAGGTGCTGTTAAGAATCAATCGTTAATGGTTTCGTCTAAAAAATTATTACCCGAGGTAACTCAAACGACTGCCAAAGTTTCCATAGGCAATACAACCATATCAGTGCCTTTATTAAAGCCTTTAAGTTCCACACAAATCATACAAACAGGTAGTGCAAACACGGGCCAATCAAGCTCTGTTGACGGTACAAAAAGTGTTATACACACCATTCAAACGGGGGGAAATCCATCATCTCAGACCCAATTAAGTAAAATACTTAATATAAAAAGGGGACAGAAGGTAACACAACCCACATATGTGTCCTTTTCTCAACTGCAAATTAAACCAGTGTCTTCTGCGAAAATTGTCCAGGCGAAAGTGGTAAGTAAAAAGATACCACTACAAATACAGGCTGTGCAGACCAACAAGTCTACTCTATTGCAACAAACTTCTGGAGTAGTAACTATAACATCTACTAAACCAGATCCACATATTCTGCAACAGCAGCAGACTATACAGGGACATATACTACCTTCACCCCAGAAGAAGCAGCAACTAAGTTTTGTCAAAGAAATACCGACAGGAGCCATTATTAAAACAACTTCTACCGCTATTATTGATGATAACTCATCTTCCGCTACCAATATTGCTAATAGCACTACTGCCGAACAGGTTTCAACAAAACTCCCTAGTGATTCCACCATAAAAATATTGGAAAAAACACCACAGTTGGTAAAGTCCAATACTGTCAACGAACCATCTACAACTTCTTCAATTATAGCCACAGAATACTTGCCGACCAGCGTTAAAGTTTTACACTCAACTGGACCACAACAACATATAAATGCCTCTAACATTCGTAACACATTGGCTTCTCAAATGGAGAATCTTGATCAGAACAACTCAGGCATTCAACAGTCCCAGCAGCCTCAACAGCAAAGAATCAATATTTGTCCTACTATAAGCATAGTAAGGCAAAACTCTCCTCAATTGGTAACCACTTCGGGAAATGTTTCAACAGTCTCGCTGAGTATGGCCGATGCTGTTAGTGGTCAACAGAAACTGATTTTAACCAAATCACAATTTGCTAATGTAAGTGCAGCAAGTGTTGCAGCCTCTATTGGCAATACAATGACTACAAACTTTCCTCGTAACATTTCGTTAATGTTGGCCAAAAGTTCAGCTTCGCAGCAAGTGTTTACCACATCTGGTTCGAAAAATACACTTTGCGTTACGACGGCAGCAGGGAGTAATAAAAATAGTACTGGAACTCGTCTCAATCTTAATATACAACCATCCGCAACAACCGTAGCACCTAACTCGCAAAATGATGGAGACTCGGTAAGTGGGACAACGTCTGCAACAGATAACGCAGGAGCTAATGAACTGGGGAACTCCAGTGTGCAACAACAACAAACGCAACAGCAACAAACTACCCATATAGCGCAAAACCGTAAAATAATTCAGGTTCTACCAGGATTGTATAGCAGTAGTGATGGAAGTTTTGTGAAAATAACAAAAACAAAACCGCCGCAAGATGATGAAGATAAGAAAAAAGTGGATCAGCAACAACAAACTCAACAAACTCAAACGCAAACACAACAACATCAAACACAACATATACATTTGCAAATACAACAGCAGCAACAAAATACACAACAACAACAGCAGCAGCAAAATCATGTTCCACAACAGCAGCAACAAATTCATATGCAAATACAACAACAACAGCAACAACAACAGCAGCAGCTACAACAACAGCAACAGCAACAGCAACAGCAACAACAACAACAGCAGCAGCAACAACAAATACACCTACAACAAATGCAAAACGCTCAGCAACAACGACAACAACAGTTACAACAACACAGACAACAGTTATTACATAAGCAGCAAATGCAGCAATTACAAAAACAACAGCAGCAGCAGCAACAACAGCAGCAACAACTCATATTAAATCAACAGCAACAAACGCAACAACAGTCGCATGATTCACTTAATACTTCTAGTACTACATCAACAATCGAAAATAATCCAACAGATTCGATAACAACAACATCTTCAAAGTTTCAAAATATAAATCAAACAACACATTCAACTCAATATACCCTCCCGAATGCAGCTGCCAACAATACAACACCCCAGCAAACAAATTCCAACTCAAGCAGTGAACAACCACAACAGCAGACCATTAATTTGCCAAAAGCGGAGGAAAGCAATAATGTTTTACTTAAACAATTATTACAAAATTCCAATGCAACTCCCAGTAATCAAAATCAAAATAGCAACAACAATACACGTTCTAGCGGTGGTGGTTCATCCTCCTCGACGGTAAATGCAGTTTTACCAGCCCGTAAAGTTGTAAATGTTCGTGCTCCCAGTCTGGGTTTAGTTAGTTCTTTGGAAGCCCAATTGGCCAGACCTGTTATACCACCAGTACCTGCTAGCGAATCATCTACGACACCGGCATCTGTTTCTCAAACTCCACCCACCAATACATCACAATCTTTAAAACTGTTAAATGATAGTATGAAAGTGTCCAATCAACAAAGTGCCTCTTCGGCTCCAGCAACTCCTCATGCGATAACAACTGGTTCCGCAAATAGTAGTAGCACCAGCAGTAGCAGTACGATTGCAACTAATTCCTCATTGCTAATTTCGACAACAAAAACCAATTTAATACAGCATTCGGACAAACCAAAACTGTCTTCGTCTCCTCTTATATCAAAGGAAACTTCATTTGTTTCCAAACCACCGCCACAGCCAACTTCTGCAACAACACAGCTGTTGAATAAAGAACATTCTGAACAAAATATTGAAATATTTTCTTTGCATCCGGCTGACTCTACTATAAAATCAGAACAACAGCAACATAAACCACAAACTGATACTACATCATCATCACCGTCTTCATCGGTGCCTGTACAAATAACTAGCAATAGTATCAGCAGTGGTCAACAATCATTTAAACAATTTATACAAGCGAATACAAATCAAAGTCAAAATCAAGCCACTTTAACAACAAAAATAACCAAATATGTTCAAGATGTTAAAAAGGCAGCTGCTGAACAACAACAGCAGCAACATCTTTTACAACAACAACATTTGCAGCAGCAACAAAACCAACTGCAACAACAGCACCAACAAAATCAACAAATATCAGTTAGTCGAACCTATAGTATGGGAACTTCCATTTCAAATGTTTCGACTTTTAATAAGGAAAAGTAAGTAAATTTTTTTTACTGGCTTAATTTAACATCTACCATACAAAGACTTTTCGCCAGAAGTTTTAGAATTATGCAAAATTATATTGCTCAACAAATACCTGTCTTGATTGCAAGAATATTTTCAAAAGTGTATATAAAAATTAAATTTGGATGCAAAAATTTTTTTTGGGGGAAAAGAGAAGGATGTAGCCAAATTTTTACAAAAAAAAAAAAAAAAAATGAGATAAACATTTTACTGTTTTTTTTTCAAGCGATCTTTCAGTTGCAAACGAATAATGCTAACCCACCTTAATTACCTTAAACACTTCACAAGAAAGAAAGTAAAGTTGGTCAAGCCAGACTATCGGCCATGTTCTGACAATCGCACGATTTGAAATCGCAAAACGCCAGATTTATTTTATGGTGTTCTTAAGCTCGTGCGCTTTGCTTGCGATCTGCCATAGTTTTTTTTACAAATATTTTAGTTCTCTTTTGCAATTTGAAGTCGCCCAACTTCTTGCTATTACGATTTACAGAACACCTAATTTGCGATTTTAAGTCAGAATCGCCAATGTTAAGCGTTTTGCGATTGTTAGAACATGCCCGTATATGATACACTACACCACGGTATTTAAAAACTATTTTTCGAGTGTTTATCCTATATGGGACCCATGGGCAATCATGGACCCGCCAGAACAAAATTATGGTATGAGATGAAGGTTCATGTAAAAGTTCTTTGTGCGGACTATTGTTATTTATTTAGATATCTTAATTTATATAAGATTTGTATGCTTTAAGTGATTTTAGGATGGGGGTTTATATGGGACATGATGTTAATTTTGGACCTAACAGCACAACATTTTGTCATGACTTGGCTGTCGCCTATCGTATAAGTTATTGTCGCAAATTTTATATTAATACCAACATTTATATGGAAGTTATGGCATTAAAAGCTTTTTTCGGGAGTAGTATTTGTAAGGGAGCTATGGTCAAATATATACCGATTCCAATAAAATTTGGTAATGTAATTTAGATTACAATCATATAAGTTTCGAAAAAATTTAATCTTAATACCAGCATAATAAGATAGTTTATTGGCACAAAGACACTATTCGGAAAATAGTGAAATAGTTCAGCTAGAACAAACATCATTTAACCGATTCTAAATTACATAATACAATTATCTTCTTATAAATAAAGTTAAGTAAATCGATAGAAATTGTTAAAAACAGAGTAAAAGTTTGATCAATTTACTGGTCACGTTTTTTTTTTTGGATTTTTTCGTCAAATATTTGTTAGGTCTGAACATATATTTAATCCACTGTCTCTTCGAATTCGTTGAAACTGTGTTTTACTGTAATAAAAACGAACTTAATTAAAAAAAACATTGAAAAAATTTTATAAAACCTAAAAAGCAAATAATTAACAAAATTCATTGGTTTTTAAAATATAATTTCACATTCACAATTGTTAGTAGAAATTTATGGCCTTTAAAGGCGAGGTTATTGGTAATGTAAAAATAAATGAATAAATAATTGTAAAACTGCTCCGGGTAGAAAAGTATCTAGGGCGTCATAATTATATCGTTTAAGAGCAATAAGGTCATCCTTGTTTTTCAGCCTACACGCGTTTTACGTTAGGCGGCTGTAGTGTGTTACGGCTTTTCGAGCCAAAGAATTTTTCCGAAATTTAGAACTAAGACCCTTGTGTTTTTCAAAAAACTTACGATGTAAGTGACTTCACTGTAAGAAAAGATAAACTCACTGTTTATTGTTGTTGTTTTTGTTTAAGCTTTGATATTGTTACAAGTAAAACTGTGGCTTATAATTCTTATTCGCTTAACAGTTTTAAATGTGTAATATCTTTAGTTTTTCTAAAATCTTTGGATGAAGTTTCCTGACGATCTGGCCTAAGCAACCAGTGAAATGTGCATAGGAATAGCTTATCCCTTCAACAATAAATTTCAGTTTATCAATAGTATGAAATGGGAATGTAGCACATTTAAACGAAACCTTATTAATTAAATTTTTAAATCACAAGAAAAACTTTGATAAAAATATGAGACCCTAACCAATCGACACAGTATTTTTTCTGATAAAAATTATCAGAATATATTGAGACTTACGCCATTTACGTTTTCCTACGTCGATATGCTAGTGGATTTAAAATTTTTAATCATACATGGCTAAACTAGCGAGTTGATGTCAGGAGTATAGTTTTTGTAGACAAAGGAATAGGTAGTTTTGGAGGTTCTTGAAAAAGCATTCTTTTTGTGGGACATCTTATAGGATAACGTGCTCAACATTTCAAAAACTACTAAATTATAAAAACTTATAAATTTGTTAAGGAAATTATTTAAATTGGAACAATTAAGATAAAGTTATTCTTGTAATCTCTTAAATTGTGAAAACACTAAAATAGCAAAAACAAAATTTGGAAAACAAATTATAGCTAATAATCATTATTAAAAAAAAGTTTTATTGATTTCCATTTTTTTTTTTTGTAATTTAATAGTCACGTTAGTACAAAATTTATATAAATATACTCTCGATTTACGTGGCACCTTATCAACGAGATTTCTATATAGCATGGATCAGTAATAGTAACCATTTTTTTTAATGACGCTGCCTTTTTAAGCTAATTTAACATAACACGCTTAAAAAATGGGTAAAACTTCTAACATTTTTTAAGACTTTCCAATTTTTGTATAGGAAGCATAAACGTGCGCAAGTTTAAGAAATTTTGATTTTAAAATACTACTTTTAATAGATTATGCTCCCTGTCATCCTAAAGCTTTGAAGGATTCGAACATTAACGAAGTTAAAGCTATTTAGAGATTGGGGCTATGAACCGATCACAAAATAAATTTAATTTGCAGTAAATATGTTTGGGGCGAATTAAATCTAAATAGGAACATAATTTATGGTTTATGGATACAAAGCGTCTATTCCGGAAGAAGGTCTGTATAGGTGGACCATGAGAAATTATAAAGCGATTCTTACCTTTTTCATAGGTTTCGTTTTTCAACAATAAAAACATTTTTACCAAATTTTTGATATCCTTTTTTGATATCTACAAAATTGCAACTTGTATTTTGCGCACAAGGTTTATTTGGACAGACAATCAGCCAGACGGATAGACATTCTTAGAACACTTTAGAAAATGATTCTGAGTTGATCGGTATACAAAAACATGGGTCTAGGATTTGTATTATGCATATCAGCAGAAACGTATTAAACTATTTTTTCCGTAATTTTTGCTTATGTATAAAATTAGACAGTTTAAAATAACATTTATAACTACCATCTCTGGCTTGCAATTGTGGAGGGAATATTAAACGTAGATGGCGAAATTGAAGCGACACGTTGGGAATACATATATATATATATATGGGCATTTCTCCAATGTCGAATGCGACATTCGTACGCCTTAAAAGTAAAAAAAAAACATATACCAAAACATTAATTTTATTTTGACAAAAGGCGAAACTTATAGCTCTTGATTAGCACTATAATTTGTGCTTAGGTTGATTTTGAGCAATTGTTCGTTTTCAAGAAAATTAAAAAAAAACCCAAGGCATTTGCATGCGACAAAAACAGAAGTTGTTTTAACGGCAAACAGTTCAAACACTGATTTCAGCGAAACCTGATAAAATATTTTAATGCGACTAATTTTAAAATATTATGCATTAATGTATCTTAATAATGGTTTTTATTTAATTAAAAAATATTGTGTAGTTTATATTTTATTTAATTTTAATCACTGTCACACGCTACATGTTGCATGCGACATTTTGTTCCATCATACTTTTATGTTTATGTTTTTACTTTTTATGTAATTAGACATGCGTAAGATGATTCTACATTATTTTAAATTCATTCAATATATTCATTTTCTCAACAAAAGTTATAAAATTATAAAGAAAAATACAAATCCAAATTTTTAATATTTTTAATTAGGCTTAAGTTCATCAAATTTAATTTTGATTAAATTATTTTTATGAAGAAAGGAATTTTACAACATTAAAATTAATTAAAATTGTTATTGAGAATCTTTCATTTTTGACCGTGGCCGGCAGGTTACCATGGCATGTTTCGATCGCAACCACTCGATCTCCTCAGATGGATTTGCCGTTTTACACTCGCAGCCATCGACGACTGCTGAAGTAAGGAAAAACATGTAAAATCAATTAAAATGGGTAATCATTCAAAAAAGCAAATTTCGATCTACCAAAGGTTAAAATACAATTTGGTTTAAGGATTGATGTTTGACTATTGACGTCAGCAGTCGTCGATGGCTGCGAGTGTAAAACGGCAAATTCATCTGAGGAGATCGAGTGGTTGCGATCGAAACATGTCATGGTAACCTGCCGGCCGCGGTTCGAGCCCCGGCCACGGTCAAGAATGAAAGATTATCAATAACAATTTTAATTAATTTTCATGTTGTAAAATTCCTTTCTTCATAAAAATAATTTAATAAAAATTAAATTTGATGAACTTAAGCCTAATTAAAAATATTACAAATTTGGATTAAAAACCATAAATAGTTCAACAAAATAACCACATACTAATTATTGAAAAATACAAATATAGAACAAAAACTATCTTAACTGAAAATAGTATTGCTAGTCTCAAATAAAGTTTTTTTTAATGGAAAAAGCTGTCCTTGATGCTTGTAGTTGTTGGCCATCTCAAATAAAGATATTTTAGGAAAAAAAAATTTTTTGAATTTATGCATTTTACACTTACGATGTCGCACGCTACAAACTTAAAATAAGTACCAAGAAAAAAGCACTGATTATTTTCCAGGAAAATTTTTTTAATTAAATTTGCAATAAAAATATCTGTTTGTTACTAATATTCGAAACGCATTGTCCAAATACTCTCGACGCACTGATAACAAATGTTCTTTTACAATGTCGCACGCTACATCGAAATATACGGTAAAGCAAAGAAAAAATTTGCCGTAACTGGCAATCGCATCCTTCCGTTTACGTTTTTTCTTTATTGTTTGAATATAAACTGAGATTTAAAAAGCAATTGTCAATGCATAATGTTTCTCATTAAGATCATTTAGCAAAACAAAACGTGCAATAGAAATGTTCAAAACAGAACTTTTTCACTTGTTCGACTTTGCATTTGATTATTTCAAAGTGTGTTATGAATAAATGTAAAATTTGTTTAAATCATTGAGAGTTGATAGATTCCCTATAAAAATATGATAAAACAACATACTTTTATAGACTTTGAATTATTTGGCTGCGGTTGACATTTATGTGGAAATGCCCATATTATTAGCATTTCCCCAGAATGGTCTACCAGGATGAAAAAATAAATTGTTGATAATCATCGTCTTTTAATGTTTATTATTATAAAAAAATCTATGTTGTTATAAAAGAATGGTTTCATAGCATATCTCAGCTGTTTTACTTGAGGAAATTGCGCTGGAAACTGGAAAATTTTATATTTTCTACTTCTAAAGACATTTTTATGTACTTATTTTACATGCAAAAAATATGTTATGTTTACACTCTTTCTTCATAATCTCTCCATTACAATCAATTGTAAATTGAGTATTAAGTTGCTTGTTAAGGAAATTTGAATATATTTATGGGAATCTGCATGGTGATAATAATAAAAAAACATATGGAAAAATCGTACGTTCGCGACCGGTACATAAGCCAATTAAACAAAAACCAAGAGAGATATTTTATTTTGTAAATACTGGATGGATACCTACATTAATACACTTTCAAAATAAATTAATCACTTTTGAATATTCCGTTCCATTACGCAGATTTTTACATTTCACTACGTCAGCCAAAGTTGACTTCTATTTTGCGAACGTTCGTGACCACATGTTTATAACTATTTTTATGAAAACTTAAACTCGAAAAGTTTTGTTTTCTATATTATTTGTACATCAAGAGCGTACGTTCGCGACCCCAGGAAATGCCCATATTTAAACAGAAAAGCCATTTTTTTAACCACAATTAAAAAAATTCTGCACTTGTTGCCATCTAAAAAAATTTATCATTTATTAAAATCAGGGACCGTAACAGATATTCCTTTTTTCATAAATGTCAGACAAAAACAGTTATTTTTTGACTTTTATTTTTTTGAACAAAAATAACTTTTTTATTTTTATTTTTTCGATCAAAAATAACAGTTATTTTTTGATATTCAATTTTTGGAACAAAAATAACAGTTATTTTTTGATTTTTATTTTTTCGAGCAAAAATAAAAGTTAATTTTGACCGAAACAATAAAAATCAAAATTTAAAAAATCAATATATTTTATCATAGACAAGTTCATAAGGATCAATATGGTATACTTAAATCAGTTTTTCGACATTTACTTCCATATGCTTTTTTTGTTTTAAAATTCCAATATAACTGTTAATTTCGGTCCCTGATTAAAATATGCGTCAAAAAGCTGAAATATGAGCTATAAACTTAAAAAATGCTGCAAAAATGCTCTTAAACTTAATTATGCAAAAAATGCTGCAAAGCGTAAAATATGCAAAAATATACACTAACAACGATGAAAAAATTCAAACGAAAAGAATGGTCGCACAAGGAAAAACATGCAATTGCATATTTACGGTTTCCCTGGTAGTCACCCATTGTTATCGGAAATTTTTTAAAATATTAGAACTAGTTGAATCTGTATTAAGTTCAACATTTTATTTAAATATAAACTTTTACCCGTGACTTCGTGCACATGAAATTTTGAGCAAGATATTAAAAAGAGGGGTTATCCTTTAAAAAATTAAATAGTACCCTATATTTTAATCTGAACCATATACAATCTGTATACCAAATTTATCGAAAAGAAAAAAGTACCAGTTGGCCAATTAAAAATCATCTAATTTTTAAAAATTATAAAAAAATAAAGGCCATTTTAAGGTCCCGAAATTAACTGCATGGCCGGCTCCCAATGCTGACAAGAAAATTTCTTTCGTATACATTGAAAACAAATTTTTGTTTTTTATTATTGTTTTCAATATAAAAAATATATGTACGAAAGAAATTTTCTTGTCGACACCCAGCTAGCATAGGTTGTTTGTTTGACGATTATGTTTAATATACAACTCCCAAAAGAATCTTCTGATGATTTTCTGACGAGTAACAAAAACATCTAAATTTTTTTTATTTATTACTTTTTTATAAATTTTTTGACATGCTCGTCTTTTAATCTTGGAATGAATCTTTTGCGACTCTCTGTAAGGCCCGTTTTCACAACTTACCGATAGCTAAAGGTAGGATTTTATCGGCTGTATAAAAAGTGTTCCATTATTTCAACTTTACTTTAACCTACAAGGTAGGATGAACCTTAATTTATTTTATCGCTCACTTTAGGTTAAAGTAATGTTTTAATATTGGAACACTTTTTATAAGGCCGGTTATAGACTACTTTTAGCTATCAGCAAGTTGTGAAAACGGGTTAAGAGTCATATAACAATTACTGAGCTACCTAAATAAGAGCGTTTTTAAAATATGAAAATTCTATTGTCAATACAATTTAATAAAACAAACCGACCTAAGGATCTATTAAAAAAGGATCTTCCGACAGGATAGTGTTGATTGCGCGACCTTAAGGTTTGTTTCATATAAATTGTATGAAAGTTAGAAGTTTTAACATGAAAAAGACGCTTGATGCCCCTTTTTAGGTAGATCAGTTATACGGCTGAGCATTCCACGAGTCGTAAAATAATCCCTACATGAGTCTCATACGACTCTTGGCATGCTTTTTGAAAGACTTGTTAGATAATCTCTACATACATACATCATAAACGATTCCCTTCACGATTAATATATGTAAGCGTTTTTCGCTGCGTTACGGAAGAATCTCTCATACGAATCAGCTGTAACAATTTCTCCCGTGCGAGGAATCGTCTAAAATTAAAAAATGAGCTCGTCGACGATCAAAAACACTCTGTGAGATTCCCAGTAGACTCCTAGACGATTGAAAATGCTAGCTGGGCATTGTCGGCTAGGCGGCAAATTTTGTATGTGTATGTCTCATGTTTTGATTTACGCTATGTGAATTCTTGGTCCCTAAAGTTTGTAATTTGGGGGTTACTTTTATAAAATTTTGCAAATTTACACATCTTGTTTTTTTTTTTTTAATTTGATAATTATTTCCATACCCCACAAATTAAAAATAATTTCAATTGGATTTTTTTCAAAAATAAATTTTTAGGATTAGTGGAAATGTTATACATAATTCCCATGGTAGTCAACAAAAAACGGTTAATACATCGTCTGCATCATCAAACACAACTATGAACGTAAATTCCAATGTAAGTCAAGGACAAAGTCATCAGCAATTTATGGGGACCATGCAGCAAAATAAATCCTTTAGTGGCACAGCTGAAGGAAGTCAAGCTGAAAGCAATAATCAAACCAAAGCAATGGACAGTCAATCAACAACTTCTACGTTATCGTCCATACAACAGACAACAGGACATCAACAGCAACAACAATATTCCCAACAAAGCCAAAATCAAATTCTTATGCAACACATGCAGCAACAAAAACATGATCAATCAAAGCAACAAAGTGTAAAAATTGAAGTAGATAATGCACCACATTTACAACAAATGCAGCAGGTACAATTGCAACAACAACAACAGCAACAACAACAACAGCCGCACCAACAACAGCCGCACCAACAGCAACAACAACAGCCGCTCCAACAGCAACAGCAACAGTCGCACCAACAGCAACCACAACAGCCGCTCCAACAGCAACAACAATTATACCGAGCCTCATCGACATCATCAATGCAAAATACTTTACCGAGTCCCATGTCTACAACACCAACAAATTCCGTTGCTTCGACACCAACAAATGAAGGTTCGATTCACTTGAGCTTGAACAACAAACAACAACAGCAAACACAACATCCACAACAACACATGCAAACAACTTTCCAACAACACCAGCAACAAATGCAGCACCAACCGAATCAAAGTGTTACGGCATCATCATTAAGTGTTGCAACTGCAAACACACCCAGCGCAACAATGTCATCACCATCTATAATAGGCCCGAATGCAGCAATAAAAGATTCTGATCGAAAGAAACGTAAACGTGATCAACAGAAACAACGTAGGCAATTAATTGGAAATAATAAGGAAACTGCCACAACAAGCTTACCAGCAGCACCAAGCACTTCTTCAAGTGCTGCAAATGCTAAAAAACGTTCGCGCAAATCGCTCAAGCTTGAGGAGGATTATGATGGTTTCATTGATAATCTTCTGTCGCATATGCGGCAAATGCAACCGTTACAAGTGTTAGAACCACAACTTAATGTTAATTATGATTCTTGCAGCATTTATGGTTGGCGTAATTTTTCGAGTAATTCAAATTCGAATTCAAATTCGAACACCGCATCGCCCGTTAAAGAGAGTCGACAGAACGATCGATCGAATATGTTCGAACAAGAACTGGAAGGTGAATACGGTAACGCATATTTGCCTAATAAAGTGCCTTTTTACGACTTCATGAATTTTATGGATCCAAAGACAAAGGATGATTCCGATTCGTCTACTATACAAAATAACTATTACGACCAAGAGTTTACGTCGTTCACCTATAAAACAGAACCGGAAAAGTTGTCTAGCTGGGTAAAGGTGTATAGAGAAAGAGCCGCTGAGTGTCCGGAAACTGTAACCAACAAGTTGCCAGTGCCGGTGGATCCAGTAAAAACTATGCGCTTGAATATGTTGCAACAAGAAACATTTCCTGGTCTTATTTTAATGAGTAGTACCCAACAAAAGTTGGGTCGCATGTCTCCTGTGATACCGTTTGTTAATTCAATGGCTTTGATAACGAAACGAAAGAAAACTCCACTCAAGCCTTTGGAAAATGATGCAGCAGCTAATGGTATATACATAAAAGAACAGTCGGATGATTTACTGGACAATAAAGTTGGGTAAGAAAATTACTTTTAATTTTTAATTGCTTTAGAGAAAAGTAACAATAACTTTTTTGTTTTTACACACATTTCAGCATTAAAAACAGTTTGAACAGCCAAAATGTTATATTGTCATTGCCGACGTCATCGGCTGAACGTTTGCTGGATGTTTTGAAAAATCTAGCTAATCTTTTGCAATTATCTTCGCCAATTCCATATAAAGTTGTAGATAACAATGGGGATAGTGAGGCGGAAAGTGAACAAAAAGTGGACAGTTCACTTCTTACAACTATAGATAGGGAAATGGCCCTTAAACATCTGTCCATACAAAATATATTAAATGGAAAGTTTAAAATGTGTCGGCAGTGTGGCAAGGCCATAAGGGGCCGTTGTATTAAGAATACGGAAGAGATTACAAAGACAAAATTCCACGCAAAATTAGTTCAACCCACGCCGCCTAGATACTTCTGTAATAAAGTTTGTTATGTACAATTCCGTTGGTGTGTTGAAAAGAAATCCTCTTCTCTGGATCTAAAATCAGTATTAGACTCTAAGAACGTTGACACTGCCGTAAAAGAAGCAGCAACAGCAAGAGAAAGTGATTTGGATAAACTAATCGATGATAAGGAAAGTTTGAAAGTTTTGCTGGGTACTGTACAAGAAACCGAGATGCTTTCATCTTCATCAACATCAACAACAAACAACGCTACTTCCACCTCAATGGCATTGGTAAAGGAAGAGACTTCCGTGGAGCCGATTGCAAGAACGAAAAAAATTCCCTTTCGCTATTTCAGTTCGAAATGTTTTCAAACCACTACACCGGTTAAGCGTATGTCGGAGAAAGAAATACGTGATTTACTATTTAAAATGGATATAACAATGTCGGTTACCACGGCCCAAAGTAACATCGGTGAACCCGGCACTCATCATCCCATCGAGGATCGACGGCAGTGTGTGTTATGTAGTCAAATGGGCGATGGTGTGGCCGATGGTCCCTCTCGGTTACTCAATTTTGATGTCGACAAATGGGTGCATTTAAATTGTGCTTTATGGTCATCAGAAGTGTATGAAACTATTAGTGGCGGCTTAGTTAACTTTAATTTGGCACTGCAAAATGGGCTCAATCAAAGTTGCAATACTTGCCAACAACTGGGTGCAACAGTTAAATGCTACAAGACGCGTTGTGGGGCAGTTTTTCATTTGCCCTGTGCCATTAGAGACCAGTGTGCATTCTATCAAAATAAAACCATACACTGTCAGTCACATGTTTCGCGCAATGACAAAGACAAGGAGTTACTAACGCTGTCGGTGCCTCGTAGAGTATTTGTTGAGAGAGACGAAAATCGTCAAGTGGCCGCTATAATGCATCATTCAGATATGATGAATCTAATGCGTGTTGGCAGTTTGATTTTCTTAAATGTGGGACAGTTGTTACCACATCAGTTGGAAGCATTTCACACACCAAATTACATTTATCCAATTGGCTTTAAAATTGTAAGTAATATTTCGTTATACTACATAAGTAGGAGAAGGGCTTTTTATTAAAATACTTGATTTCCTTTAAATATACAAACAGATACGTTTTTACTGGTCTATGCATCGTCCAAATAAGCGTTGCCGTTACATATGTTCAATTGCTGAGGTATCGGGTCGTCCAGAATTCCGTATTGTTGTGCAAGAACCCACAAAAGCAGATGTCGAATTACGCGACATTACACCCAAAGCGGTGTGGCAACGTGTTTTACAGTCTGTGGCTGAAATGCGCAAAGCACATAACTTGGTGAGACTATACCCTGAGTTTATAAGCGGTGAAGACTTGTTCGGTCTTACGGAACCTTCCATTGTGCGCATTATTGAAAGCTTGCCGGGAGTGGAAACCCTAACAAACTATCGGTTTAAATATGGTCGAAATCCTTTATTAGATTTACCCTTAGCCTTAAATCCTTCTGGGGCAGCTCGTACAGAACCAAAGCTTAGACAACTAATGGGTTGGAAGAAACATCATCCGCAAAGAACCTGCAGTAATGTTAATTCATTAGGCCACCAAGGCAGTATGACTTCAGTGACGGCTGCTGGTGAAGTCTCCTGTCCCTACAGTAAACAGTTTGTGCATTCAAAGAGTTCGCAATATAAAAAAATGAAGCAGGAATGGCGCAACAATGTTTATTTGGCAAGGTAAAATTTTTTTGCCAGCATGTTCTTTAAAACGGACTTTAAATATAACTTTTGTGTTTTAGGTCGAAAATTCAAGGTTTGGGTTTGTACGCTGCTCGTGATATGGAGCGTCATACTATGATTATTGAATATATTGGTGAAGTAATACGCTCTGAAGTTTCTGAAATACGTGAAAAACAATACGAAGCTAGAGTAAGTACAACTTCATTAAAAATAGTTTATATGAGAATGAGAAACGGTATACAACTATTTTTGGAATACTTGAACTATAGTATAAAGTTAATGAGCTAATCGGTTTGTAGTGTTTAATATATTTTTTAATGCCATGTTTGGTCAAATATAATTTTTTTGTGGAAAATCGGGTTTTTCTGAAAAAGCTAGGAAGAGTGCTATACTAGGCCTTGACAAATCTTTTAAAAAAAGCATAATTGTACCAAAATAGGGGCCAGGTGAAAAAATGAAAAATATTAAATATTGTTTATATACGTATAAGAAATATCTGACCCAAATATAGTCCTTCTAGATCATATGGTATGGCTGATTTTGTGCCAAAACCATAGAGTTTGCTAAAAACCGTAAAAATGTAAAACCACGGTTTCGGGCTTAAAATGATTAAAACCGGTCGGTTTCGGTTCGGTTTTCGGTTTTGAAAATATCCAAGTAAAACTACATACAAATTCATTTTTTTGTATGTAATAAAATTTTTTTTATTTGTTTCATTTCAGGTACTTTTATTAAATAAGAAACATTTGTTCTTTTTAGTACTTATTTTAAATTTAAAGAATTTTAAAATACCTTGCCATTGTTCCAGGCTGTTATGTATAAAGTTTTTTATATGAAGGACGAGTATTTTGTATAATTTGCAATTTCTTTTAGCATAACTATGTATATTTAAAGAAAAAGCTAAAACCGAGGTTTTTTGGTCGGTTTTCGGTTGCGGTTTTTAGGTATTAAAACCGCGGTTTCGATTTCGTTTAAAACCGAACAGCAATCCCTACAAAACCATTCACACATATTTTGGGATTTTTGTGGCGAAATAAAGGCGTTTTAAAAAAAATGGTAGCGTGGTAAGCAAAAACGACAACAAATATGATACTATTACAAAAAAGGTTATCGTGGTTGGCGTATTTGTTTCAAAAACTGTCGTTAAGTTTTTTATTCACGACGCGTATGTATATCAATTTTCATCCAAATACGCCAACCACGATAAGGTTTTGATTTCAGGTAGAAAAAGGGAAAGTTAATGTACCGATTTTGCTTATTTTCTCTTTCAGTATTATACCAAGCTATGAAAAATATATGTAATATATCGCAACCTAAAACGCAAAAGGCCTTAACTAACCAAAGATTAAAAATTGTGCCTTTCATCGATTATTGATTGCATCAACACAAATGTTCACAAAATCTTTCAGCCAAAATTAGCGATTTTATTAACAAAAAACAAACGACCCTATCTACAAAAGATTATTTAATAAACGCTTAAAGACCTAACTAACAGTTTGCAAAATATGCAACATTGTCAATTGTCAAAACAACTGTTAGAGTTTACAAGAAAAATAAATTATAAACAGTTTAAAACAATTTATCATTTTAAATAGTTTTTTTTTTGCTTTTGCTGTAAAATTTTCAAAATGTTAGATAGGTCCTTTTGCGTTTTATTTATCGATATATATTTGTCAAAGCTGGTGAATTTTTGTAAGGGTTTTTTTTTTTTTTTTTGAAAATTTACTGCCTGTTCAACTGTTTCAAACGTTAACAGCGTTTCTATGAATAAATATGTAAATATTAAAAAATTCTTATAAAATTCTATGCGAACATTAACGTTCAAAATTGTTCAACAGGTACAGACCTGTTCTGAAAATTACTTGATCTCAAATCACGTGATTTCTAAAATCACATGTGTTATATTGTGGTGTTCCTTTATCGTGTTTTTCAATCACAAAAATGGTGTGGTTTTCAGAACACCCCAATTTAACGTGTGTTAGTTTCAAAAATATTTCTGTATACATACATATTATTGAACAGGCAGTTGAACGTTTTTGTACAAAATTTAGATTTTGTCTGAAAATTTTTAATAAAAAAAAGTTGAATCGCAACTTTTAGCGAAAATCGTAATATTTTGTTCGAAATTGTTATTTCTGTGAAAATTTAACTTTTGGTAAAAAAGCAACTAAATTTTGATGAATATTGTGTGTTTTTGATAAAAACTCCAATGTTTTTTTACAACTTTGGTGAAATATAGAATTTGTGTTAAATTCTTGCTAAGAAAGTGCATTTTGATAGAAACAGTGACTTGAAACAGGAATTTGGCAACCTAGTGACTTTTGGTGCTTTATGGCAAACCAATTGAAAAAATACATACATACACACTTGCCAAAAAGGGTATCGTTTTTTAAAAAAAGTGACTTGTGCAATAATTTGAATTTAGATGAAAAAGTCGCGTTTAGTTTTTTTTTTGACGAAAAAGAGACTTATGGTGAAATCGATATAGTTTATAGCTCTGTACAACAACAGCAAATTATTGCTTGTATTCAATAATTGCTACCAGTAAGACCATACAAATTTAAGAGAGAAAATTTTTTCCTAACAAGAATTATTCAAACACTAGCGGCTTTCACTCTTGGCAGTAGGCCTTTTTAATCCCTTGTACCTTGTTAAAAATATATATTGAACTTTAATTAGAACACTGTTGTAAATAACCAACACAAAAAGCTGTAGTAACACGTGGGTAAAATTTAACAGAATAAAACAGTTAACGAAACTCTCTCTTTTCTGTCTCAGCAAATTGATAAATTTACGATCGAAACGCAAAAGACACTCACGCTTTGTAGTAAAAAATCGTATTTAATATAATGGAGTTGTATACTTAACACATAAGGTGAAAACCGCTATTATTTCATGTTTTTGTTTACAAAATAATTTTTTGAAAATACATGTTGTCACCTCATTATTGGTTTGGCGCATATCATGGTATTTTCACCATTATATGCGCCAAACCAATAATGAGCTGACGATATGTAAAAAAATATTTTGAAAATTTTTGAATTAAAAGTTTTTCAATAAGATAAAAAACATATTTTTCTTAAATTCAAATTCAACAGTTCAATTAGGAAGAAAAAATCTCGTACCTTACAGCTTGGATACTTTTGATATAGCAGCTAGTTTTTGCTGGTGAAGCGTTCGCTTACTTTTTTTTGGAGTAATTGAGAGAAACATTTTTTAAATTTGTAATTTAATTTCTCGCTGCAATTTTTAGTTAGTTAAGTAAATGAACACATCTTATATTTTTTTAAAACCTTAGGTGTTTTCTTCGTATTTAATTTCTAAACTTAAACTATAAATTTCTAAAATAGCAAATTGCTTTATTTTCAGCCCAAAACAATAAAATGAGGCAATTTGTTTTTTAGTTTGTGCGGAATATCTATGAAAAAATGTTGATAGAGTTGTACTCTGTTCATTTTGTGAAAAAGTTCCGAAATGTTTCTGGCAACATTTACAACTGCGAAATAATGTATGCTGCACTTATTTCACGTGGAATTTTAAGCAAAAGCAAAAAAGTATGAACTGATTATTAAATACGAAATAAAAAATTAAAATAAAACAACCGGTAACAGGGTGAGTCTTTTAGACTAAAACAAGCCACCCTTTTAGAGAGCAAATCATTTTTAAGAAACGAACACCAAATTGCATTTTTTTAAATAAAATTCAACAGTGTGAAAGTACCTTGTAAAATAGGTGATTTCGGTTTATAAATTGGGCTATTTTGAAAACGGTGACGGTTGCCTCAAAGAGCAACAAAGCTACGCAAAAATTTAAAAATTCGGAAAAGTTTGCAAAAACAGCAAAAATTAGCGAACGTTTTTTATTTATTTTATTTATTGATTAAAAGTCCGTAAGAGGTTTGCCACATTAGCGGAAATTCCCTAAAGTTTGGTAACAGCGGTATAATAGCAAAGCCTTTATATATATTAAAAATCGTAAAAGCTTTAAAGAATCAGAAAACTTACACGAAAAAATCGCTTTTATTGTAAATATGGCTTAAATTTTTGAACAATTGCAAAATTGGAAACAAACCCTAAAATTTATTTGAAATCGCTAAATCGGCAAAAAAAAAAAGAAAAAAGAAACCATTAAAAAAAAAATGACCTATAATGATGAAGTACAAACATTCAGGAAAGGGCATTTTTATAAAACGCTTAATGTGTGGTTTATAGAACACAAGCGCCTTACTCGTCCGTTCAAATTACATTTACAACAAAAACAAATTTCGAAATTTTAAGGCGCTCGTTTTTTGAGCACTTCCTACCTGAAAAAATTTTTGGTTTTGAGCGAAATGCGCATAGGAACTAGCTTATCCCCCAACAATAAATTTCAGTATATTTATTAATAAATATTGGGAATTTTGCACAACATAATTAATTAATAAAAGATTTGTATTCCCGAAAATAATTTTAATAATTTCTAAAAAAAAAACTATAACTATACAAAATTTCTAGAATAGCATTGTAAATTTTATAATAAAATTAAAACTTTTAAGAAAACTTCAAAAACGGGTTCTTTTGTTTTTTTACATTCACATGATCATGACCTTTATCTATTGTAGAATCGTGGCATATATATGTTTCGTTTGGATGAAGATCGTGTAGTTGATGCAACTTTATCCGGTGGCCTAGCTCGTTACATAAATCACTCGTGCAATCCTAATTGTGTTACAGAAATTGTGGATGTTGATCGTGAATCCCGAATAATAATATTTGCTAAACGTAGAATAAATCGCGGTGAAGAGGTGAGTTAAATTAATTTAATGTTTCTATTAAAAGATTTTTTAAAACTTAAACTTTTTAAATAATTTCAGCTTTCTTATGATTATAAATTTGACTTGGAAGATGAAGGTAGTAAAATACCCTGCATGTGTGGTGCCCCTAATTGTCGAAAATGGATGAATTAAATTCAACATTCATTCTTTAAAACCGCATCAAGCGGTTTTTAGTTAATATTTGTTTTTGTATTTTGTTAAGAAAAAAGTATATACATATATATTTATTTAGAAATATATTTAAAGTAAAACACAATCAAGGTAGTGTATAAAATAATAATAAAAATCACTTATATAAATATTATTTTAGATAATGCACTACATTATAAAAATAATATCAATAATAATAATTTAATATAGTTATTCAAAATATAGTTTCTTTATGTACAAACAAGTTGTACATATATATTTTATAAGTAAAAACGTGAAAAACAAAAACTAGTTTAAATAAAAGCCAGTGAATTTGGTTAAATATATTTTCAATTTATTTCTATCTTGTTTTTTTTTTGTTTTACAGACACAAACATACAATTATTATGCTATTTAAAAAATATTACACATTTAAACAACAACAAAAAAAAAATATTTTTATTTCTTATTCTATATAATTATCATGTTCATGTTCATGTTTATTTTTTTTTTTTTATAAATATTTAGCAAAAACCAACATACATTTATTTACCTTATTTTTTACGAATTTTGTTTTATATTTTTCTTTTCATTTATTAATTAATAACGATTTAATAAATTACATTCAATGATGTAGTGCATTCGAAGTTGTTATAGATGATTATGATTAATATAATAATGTACACATTATGTAAAAGAAAGAGTCGTCTATAAATTATATTATTATTGTTACCAGATTTTTTTTAATTATGTATGTTAAGTATGTAATGCAAAAAAAAAAAAAAACTAAAAAAATTATTTTCAAATATATTGTCTATGTATATGAGCATATTTTATTATATTTGATAAAGAAAATAAAAATAAAATATTTAAAACTAATTCGGGGAGGCTGAAATATTCCTTTTTCAACTTTTGGTTAAAAGATTTTATTTTTTTAGATTAGAAATTAGAAAATATTTCCAGCTTATTTGTGTATAAAAAAAGCTAAATGACAAAGCTTATCGATAATAATCAAAAATATCTCCCAGAATAGGCGTTAACCCCCGTAATTTTCTGTTCTATAGTTGTATCGGTCAAGGATTTCTACTTTCTTCAAATTTGTCCTTTCCCGGAAGGGTGAAAAATTTGTCTTTAATTAGTGAGAACTGGGGCCAAATTTACGCATTCGATATCGATCGAAATTCCCGTTTAAAATATATTGTAATTTCGATTTATATCGAATGCCATTATTTGCGCTTTGTAGTTTAAAGTAGTGCTAAAAAAAACCAATCTAAAAAGAAGCTGTAACAACGAAAATTAACTAAATAGCCTAGTTAAAAAACGTAAAGAACTTGGAGACATATTTTTACTGCCGATACTGCTACTACCACTTGACTGATTGTTTTTTTAACAATAGTTGGATTCGTAGCGCAAAATTATAGGCCCCTATTACGGTTCACAGCTCAACTTAGTTAAGTTGTAAATAAAACAATTCGTTGTGTTGAGTTGTAATTTTTTGATGTTTTTGTTTGCCGCAATATAGATAGCTCAACTGAGTTGAGTTGCGAACCGTAATAGGGGCCTAATTCAAAGACTAGTAAAGTTTTTAAGTTTTGTTTGCCACTAGTATATTTTTTAAAGCATTAGTTTTAGTAATGCAGCAAAACATGAAGCAATAAAGTAGCAAATGATGTAGCAATAGAAGTGGCAATATTAGTAGCTTTTAAGTATCATATCGTCACCGTAAATGCAAACGGACGTAACTACACAAAACTTTAAAATGGAGTTTTTAATTGATTGTGGTTCTTTTAATAAAATTACATGCAAATTGATGACCCTTTGATAAAAAATGGCGACTTTAATCAAGAAATTCAAACTTCAAGAATACTTATGATAGATTCATTCAACGCCACCAAATTATCCAAATTTGCTTTGAAAATCAACCATCGATTTCGCAACTTATTTTTTTTACAAATGAAGGCGATTAAGAGAAAATAGACTGTAAATTAGACTTTAAGGGAGTCCTATGTGACACCACTTGATTGTTTTCCGTAGGGCTGTGAAGTCACTGGTGTATGCTGATTAACCAGCAACAATTGCATCTTGAATCAATGTTGCTCATTTTATTCGTGACATGCAGCCAGCAATGCTCGAAAAAGAGAAACAAAATTGAACGTGCCTATTTGTTTTAAATCTGTTTGAAATGGTAATGCCGAGTATTAGGCCCCTATTACGGTTTACAACTCAACTCAGTTGAGTTAAAAAGTTAAAATCTTTTCTAATGTTTGCAGTCGTTTTAGAAACATAATTTTTTCTGGCAAAAAAAAAAATCTTCTAGCAAAATTTCGAAATACATATTTGTTTTTTTTTTAAATCATAAGAAATTGATATGCTTCATTTTCACGTTTTCTCAAAACACACTTTCCATATATCACCACCCCTGAGGGGTACTCCAATACAAATATGGCGGATTAGTGAAATTCTCAAATTTGGCCTCTGCAGCGCCTACGACGCCCCTAGATTGTTCAAATATATAACCATCCTCCCTTTATTTTCATCTACTTCATTTATTTCCAACATACTAACACGCTATCTTTATTCTTTAAGGGGGCTCCCACACAAATTTTTAATACAGACTAGAAATATATTCAAGAAAAAAACCGATAACTGCCAAGGATGATAAAATGTATGACCGACCTCGATTAGTTTTTTGTTCTTAAAATTTTTTCAAAACATACTTGCCTTAATCGCCACTTCTTAGGGGGGCTCCCATACAAATATTACGTTTTATGAAATTCTTAAATTAATTAAAATGTTTCGTCTTTGGCGAACAAAATTAAAAGTTGTTAACACATTTTAATCATTTTTATATTTTTTTTTTGCAACTTCGTTTTTTATATGTCTGAAAAAAATTAAAGCATAGCTGCATTTTCCAATTTTCGATAAATTTTTAACAAACTTTTTTTTTTTGCAAAAAAAAATTATGTTTCTTAAACGACTGCGCATATTAGAAAAAAGTCTAATTTTACTTAAAGGTAATTTTATTGCGGAATTTCGGTTTTTTAGTGTTTTCAATAAACTGAACAGTTTTTAAGTTACCCGAATATATGTTGTAAAACCTCCTCCATTTTCAAAATAACGGTATATCTCGAAAACAAGAGCTAACCTAAAAAAACGGTTAGAACCACTGGATTCAGCGTACCCGAATTAGATTAAAACGTCAGGTTCCCGGCATGTCTGTTTTTCAACTAGCACAGTGTAATTTATACTGAACACGGACTTTAAAATTACTGTTGTTTTCTTTGCATCGTCTATTATTCAACAATTTAATAATAAAAAAAAAACAGTAATTTTAAAGTCCGTATTCAACATAAAGAGTATCGAAATATCGGCAAAGAATAAAATAAAATTTATTTTCAAATGATTGAAACATATCGAAATAATAGCACTTTTTTCAGTAAGCTGAATTCAATCACCCATAAAGGCGACGTTTTTAAACAATTTTATTGAATTTAATTTTTTATATGTATATCTTTAAATTTTTCCATATCTGCTTTATTTATAACACTGCACAACAAATTTGAACTTTCTAAAATTTTACTAATTTAAGGTCGCTCATTTCAAACCTAATCTCCACGTAGTTTCAGAGATATCGGTGAATTTAATAAAAGAAAAACTTTGAAAAAAAACTAATTTTTTGTTCTTTAAGAATTCATAAAAAATAAAAATGCGACAAAAATCATAGTTTTGTATGGAAATCTTTATTCAGTTTCGTCAGTAAATTGTAAATCAAATCATTTATGGCTTGTTTTGTTTGCAACATGGAAATCGATATTAAGCATTTTTAGTTTTTATGAATTTTTTTTTTTTTTTTCAAAATTGTCCTTTTTTTAAATTTAACGATATCTCTGCAACTACTGGGCACATTTAAAAACAATTTAAGCACGAATTAAAGATAATATTTTTGTCGAGTTTCGGATTTTTTTACTGAACATGATCAAACGTTTGCAAGTTATTCCAATATATGTAGTGAAAGTGCCTAAATTTTGGACATAAAGTAGAGCTGATAGAGAAAAATGGAGATTAGATTTAAATTCAGCGACCTTAATTTAGTAAAAATTTGCGATCAAATTCTAGAGCGCAAAACAACTGTTCCGCAGTGCAATAATACAAAAAATAACACTGTGCTAGTTGAAAAAACAGACAAGCCGGGCACATAGCGTTTTAACATAATTCGGGGACGCTGAATCCAATGGAGCTAACCGTTTTTTAGGTTAACTCTTGTTTTCGAGATATACCGTTATTTTGAAAATGGAGGAGGTTGCACAACATATATTCGCGTTGCTCAAAAACGGCTTAGTTTATTGAAGTTACTAAAAACCGAAATTCCGCAATAAAATTACCTTTAAATTTGGCTCCTGCAGTGCCTAGGACTTCATTTTTTATCTTAATTACACTGGTTTACAGCCAAAAAATACCAAGAACGCCACATGCCTAGTTAATTGGGACCTCCTGAACACGAAAAATGCTGTAATTATTGGGTGGTATTATTGATTCCGTTCCGCAAGTGCGGAAAGCAATTTTTGTGCGGAAGCCAAATTTGTAATTATTCATTCCGTTTGTGCGGTATCCTTCCGTTGTTGCGGTATCATCTCTACCATTGCGGTATTCCCATATTATTGAAACCGCAATATAGATATTTTTCGCCATTTTGCTTACGTTAAAATTTTACAACGAGAAGCTAACGGAAAGAATAAAAATGTAAGAAAAAATATTTAAAAAAAATAAAATTTAGCTTTGTTATTTAAAAAAATGTATTACAGGAATAATAAAAGAGATAAATACACAAGCAAATTACAATTAGAAGCAATGGTTGATTTAATGAAATTAAATCGAGACGTTGCTTGTGGTTTGAGTCAACGTGCCCCAGCAGAAATAAAAAATTTTTGGGAAGATTTGGCATTGACTCTAAATGGTTCCGGGCGGTGTAAAAAAGAAACTTATTCCAACTTACTCCCTATCATTCATGTGTAACACACCTTCAGATATATATCTTAAAACTCTTCTTTGCACCCGAAGGTCTAAGCAATCATCGTCACTGCTACTTTCAAAAAATGCTATTGTATCCATATAACACTTACACTTATATTAGTCGCGTTTGTATATTTTACGGAAATTAATTTATTTAAAAAAATTATTACTCACAAAAATTTCAACAACTAGTTTAAAATGTTTTTTTATCAACAGCTGAAACAATATCACCTCAGAAATAATTAAAACAGGGATGTTAAAAATTTATTGCGGAAAGCTTATACCGCAGGAATGAATAATTACAATTTGCATATCGATCGATATTTATTTCCGTCGAATTTTCCTTTCCGTGCGGAATCAATAATACCACCCATTATCTAAAAAACGGTACTTAGAAAAAAAAAAAATTACAGCGTTTTTCGTTTTCAGGAGGTCCCAACTAACTTATCTAGGCATGTGGCGTTCTTGGTATTTTTCCAAATTAAAAATTTGTAAAGCAGTGTTATTTATTTCTAACATACCTACCCGCTATCTCCATTCCTTAAGGTAATTTTATTGCGGAATTTCGGTTTTTTTTTTGGTTATTTCAATAAACTAAACCGTTTTTGAGTTACGCGAATATATATTGTGCAACCTATTCCATTTTCGAAATAACGGTATATCTCGAAAACAAGAGCTTACAAAAAAAAAAAAAAAAAAAAACGGTTAGCACCATTGGATTCAGCGTACCCGAATTATCTTAAAACGCCAGGTGCCCGGCTTGTCTCAAAAAAATAGTGTCAAATTCTAGCACAGTGTAATTATACGATTTTAATTTTAGAATTAGATATACGCTTTATTCATAAAAAATTTTAAATTTTGCTTATTGTACATTTGAAGAGTTCCAAACACTGTGTTTATATGCAGGAATGTGTGTAACATGTATAAAGGAAAAGTAAAATATTTTTTTAAGATAATCATATAACTGGAGATGAAAAAATGAAGGTCGTTTGTTTTCAGCAAATAATTCATATGGCTGCAGTCAATTACTGTGACAAGTAACAAATATTTTCTATAAATCCAAATGCTTGTTAGAAAATGTGTGTGTTTGTAATCATGTGTAGTATGGCCAAGTGAACAAACTACTGATTAGTAAACAGATGTTAGTAATGGCATTACAAATGCCGATAATAGAATATATCATAAGTTACATAGAGAAATTCAAACACATATACATACATACATTTATCAATATAGCTACTAACTCTTTTTAAACAACAATAACATTTACTTACTAACACTATTTATTAATTTTATTTAACTATATATAAATATTTTCTTTTTTGGTGGGCTTATACTGTTGTGGAAACGAAGTATGACATGGTTAATGGCATTTCATTTTTTCTGTTTGCTACTTTTGTAGGCTGGCTCCATTTTAAGATTTTCCAGAAAGACAGGTTGCATATCGGCAAACCAAGAAATTTCCTCACGCACTTTAACCGGACCATCTTTACACGTTAGCCAATAGGTGCTCATTAGACCTTTGCCCTATTTTAAAAAAAAACATACATTTGAATTAAATAAAAATTAAAATTTACTTGATCTATTTCTTTAACACTTACTTTTACATCTATTAAACCACGATGTTCTGTTTTAAAACCACCCACTTTCATTAGGGCCTGATTCATTTCTTCGGTGATGTGTATTTTATGTGCTTCACCCGTCGATTCCATACGTGATGCTGTATTGACCGTATCGCCAAACAAACAGTAACGTGGCATTTTTGTGCCAACAATGCCAGCCACCACAGGTCCTGTATGAACGCCACAACGTATTTGCAAAGTGTCTATGGAACGTGGTATTTTAAAAAAGGACGATGCATCTAGCAAATCAAGTGCCATTGTTGCAATTTCACTTATATGTTTGTTGCCTAAATAAAATACATACATATGTACATAATTATAAAACAAGCAAATATAAATATTAAAAAAAAGTATAAACATTATAATAAGCTTGCCATAAAAATTTTTAATTTAAAATAAAATTTAAGTTTTTTAGTAATAAATTTCAATTGCATTTTAAAGGTTATTACAACTTTGTTTTTGCCATTCAAATGTTTTTTCTAACTTACCATTTTTAACCGGCAATCCTGAAGCAACCATATAAGAATCTCCTATAGTTTCAACTTTATAAACATCATAACACTCAATGCGTTCATCGAATACCCGGTAAATTGAATTCAAAAATGTAACCACCTTCTCAATACAAAGAAATCATCCAAAAACCAATTTGTTCAACCATAAATGCATCGTAGAGTGAGAGGAAAAGGAAATAGTACGCGTAGACATTTGCAATGTTTAAAAAAAACAAAGCACGCACGCACAAAACATAGAAAATAATTTGTTTTTATTAAAATTTGTTGCTGCTTTTTATTTCTCACTTTTGTTGTTGCTTTTTTTTATTTTTTGCATGTTTACATTAATTTCCGTTTTAAGTTATTTATATGTTTAGTATAAGGATGTGTGTGCTTGTGTATTTGGTGTGGAGTGTAGATTTATATGAGAGATTGATAAGCAGAGAAAATGAGAGTGACTATAACTGTTTGTAAGTGAATATGTGGTTGTTTGTTTTTGTTTACAATTAAGAGGAAGGCGCTGATAACCTACATGCAACACAAACACACAAAACACAGTGGACAATTTAAAAAAAAGGGAAAATAGAACTGTAGATTCTTAATATAATCTGTAGTTTCACATGTCTGTAGTAGAGATTTAAGCGAATTTATATTTAGGAATAAATATTCAGGTAGTCCCAGGAAGTATATTTTTGACATTTTTTTAATTAGGAAATTCCAGGAATTACTTTTTAAAATTTGCGAACTTTTTGTGATATTT
Organism: Pollenia griseotomentosa; assembly: GCA_963931875.1. Taxonomy (NCBI): domain Eukaryota; kingdom Metazoa; phylum Arthropoda; class Insecta; order Diptera; family Polleniidae; genus Pollenia; species Pollenia griseotomentosa. The sequence goes on from OZ007564.1 coordinate 15,795,970, forward strand.
CCCATGTCGAAAGAAATGAAAGCAGACATTTTTTGACCGTAGATAATGATAATGCATCCGAGTGCAATTCAAGGAGCTACAATTTTTATTCTATTATTAAGGCAGGATCTAGTTTTTAACATCATTAAGAAATCCTCAGAGTTTAAGCAATTGTCCAACGGTACAAAGGTATAGAAAGAAAATCTTCTGTTTTTTATTATCATGTTCGGCTTATTGTCCAAGAAATGTAAGACCTTTCCTTCATTTTGTATAGTTCTAAAACTATAAATAAGTTTTAACATATTCTTTTTTAAGTAGTGTCATGCCTCTGTTGTATACATATTATCAAAGAAAATTTGTTCGAAATAGTCGAATCTCATGCCATTTGCTTTCGTGTTTATAAATGCAACTGCGAGTTTATTTTCAAAATGTAGTTGAAGCTTCAACATGACAAAATTTGTTTTCTTCTCAAATTAAAAAATGTACCAGAAAACAAAATAAAGTTACCGAGTTAATCATATTGGCACGTTTTTGGGGAAATGGTTTACATTTATTTATATTAGCATTGTTTTAACAATGTTTATGCTCTATAATTAACAAATTTGCTTTTAATAATGCGCGTTTCAAAAAATTAATCAGAATAATACATTTATCAGGTTTAAACTTTAATTACAAATTGGCAACAATTCAGTAAATTTGATTTAAATTTTAACAAGGTAACATTGTTTATCATTTTGTCATTTAATGGCATGCAAGTGCCAAATTTCCACTCGAATGCAAATTTTGCTGCCACTGAAGCTGCCATTGCGAAAAATGTGTTAGTAAAAAACGTGAGTTTTTTGAACTGGCAGTGACATGTGTAAATGCTTAAGGCTAGATTACACTATCTCACAAGTCTTACGTATTCCATAATACTTTGTGAGATAGTAATCTGATCCAATGAAAAGTATTATTGTTTAGAACTTTTTCAAAAAACGATGAAGTCGTATGGGATGTCAAACTTTTTTCATAATACTTGTCATTTTCGGGACACATTGCCTTCACACTATCGCACTTTGTCATATTACTTCAGTTTTTGACATGTATTAATACAAAGTATAATAGTGTAATCTAGCCTTTAGTTATCAAGTTTTATGTCTAAAAAAATCATGTATATGTATATGTAAGATACGTCTTTTCTAAATTAAAGTGTTGATATGTACCCTTTTATATATCTTTTACAAATTTAAATAAAGTAGCGCTCCTTGATTTGTAAATGATTTTTATTTTGAACGATTTTTGAAGCAGAAACATATGAAAGTTTGTTTTTTGTACGAAATTTTTATTTAAAATTCACTATTATTTTCCTCGTCCACACTATGAAACATTTGCTGCGAACATTAAAGTTAAATAGTGTTAGAGGAAAGACGAATGTAAAAGTGTATTTTTTTTATATTTAAAATGCTGCAAAACGAAAGTTTCACTGCATTAATATGAATGCAATTTTAAAAAAGAGTTGAAAAAAGTTTCTGCAGAAAATGTTTCATAATATTGACGAGGACATATGGGATATTTTATATTTATAGGAAGTTCGTTAAAAGAAAGAAAAATTTATTTTTTACAGAAAATTAAAAAAAAAATCGTAAGCATTTGTTATTTATAAGAAATTTGGTTAAAAATGCTTCAAATGCTACTTAAAATGTTTATTAATAGAAAGCTTTGCTAACAATTTGTTAACTGCCTATTTCCGATGTGCGAAAGTTTTTAGAACTTTTTTTTTGTTTTAAATGTAATTGTTCGAAAGAAAGAACAAAGAACATCGGAAATAGGCTATAAATTAAAAATTTGTTTAAAAATTTTTATTGCTTAAAATTCTCAATTGAAATTTATGCGAAATTTGGCAAAATAAAGTTGCAATTTATAAAAAATATTTAAAAATTTTATTAATATAAACTTTTGTTAAGTCTTGCTAAAAAATTTACTATTAATAATAGGAAATTTTATGAAATTTTCGAAATGTATAGAAAAATTTGCTAAAGTTTTCTAATTTATAATCAAAGTAATTTTTGGGAATATAATAATGATAGAATAATTTATATGAAATTTCAAGAATATAGAAAATGAAAACAAATAAACAGGACTATTTGTTAAAACACTACATTTTAAATAATCTTCCCCACTGTGTATGTGTTGCATGCATACAAATATAAAAATGTTTTTACCTCTAAAGGGGTGCAACGGGCGGCAATTTCAGTGAAACCCACAATATCACTAAAGTAAACTGTAGCCGATTCGTATAATTCTGCTGGTACCTTTAAATAAATAAGTAAAAGGGAAAGAGATAAATAATAGTTCACTTGTAATATAATAAGAAAATATTGTTTATCTTAGTGTTTCTTAAAGTGTGTAGTGGTATTTGGAATTTTCTTTAATAAATACTTGATGTATCTTATAGATAAAACTAAATATTTCTTTTCAAATGCTTAATACGTTTTAACCTACCTGCTGAGTATGTTTTAACTGCATGGCCACACTGGGCGGTAGCATTTGAAAGAGTAGAGAATCACTTTTACGTTTTTCTCGTTTCAATTCCTTAGCCTTTTGAGCTAAATTTAAAGCGTACATCTAAAAAATTATACTTCAAAATTAATGAACTAATTAATTAAGTTATTTGTTCTTACCTGTATGGTAGCGGCTGCATTTTTTACTAAAATAATTATTATTGGTGATACACATAAAACCACCACTAAAATTCCAATACCGACAGCCTCTTTTTTGGCAGCGTCTCTTAACTGTTCATCGACATATTCCCTAAGGAAAAATAAATAAAGATTTATTTCAATTCACTTTTGTTTTACTTACTCAATTACTTACTTTATTTTTCGTCTTAAATCTTTTTGTAAAATCCTTAAATCATCGGTATAATTATGCATGGAATCGTAATATTCAATGGCACTTCGTTCATCGGATATATTGGGCTTATTCTTTAATATAATGGCACTCCTAAAGGGTGTCAAATATTTGATTATTATATGATATTAATCAAAAAGGTTTTTATTGCCTAAATCAAAGTCAATATTGCTGACAAAGACTCAAAAAAGTTTTGGTCCTTGGTGTATTTTGATATCTATACATATAAATTCCTTATTTGTGTGTTTTGAAGCCCACTAATGGGCTAGAAAGCTGAAAATAGGCCAAATCCTAACGTAGCTGGATTTTTTGGCTGTGGGCGGAGAATTTTTCTCCCTGCCTGGCAGGGATAGGCTTACCAGCTAGTATTTAATAAAATTTCATGGCCAATATTTTTGTAAAACATGCCACCACCGCCCTCGCTGAAAATAGGCCAAATCCTAAAGGCCGTGTCAGATAAAACTTTTGCTTCGCGTTGCGTTACATATACTTTGACAGAAAAGCGTAAAGCAAAAAGTGTATGTCACAATAAGAACTTTGACAACACTCACACATTGTGTGTTAAAAAGAAAATAAATAAAAAAATTATACTAGAAGATTGTCAAAGCGCGCAAAAAGATGATAGTTGCCCAACTTTTTGCTTCGCTTTGCGTTAAAAGCAGTTTATGTGACAAGTGCCATATAAACATATACATTTAACTCAAATGTCAAAGCGTATATGTAACGCAACGCGAAGCAAAAGTTTTATCTGACACGGCCTTAACGTAGCTGGATTTTTTGGCTGCGGGCGGAGAATTTTTTTCCCTGCCTGGCAGGGATAGGCTTACCAGCTAGTATTTAATAAAATTTCATGGCCAATATTTTTGTAAAACATGCCACCACCGCCCTCGCCCTTCTTAGGGGTGTTTTTTACGATTTGTTAAAATAGAGGCAAACAGAGACCATTATATAGAGGAGTTAGAGGGTTAATATATTCCTCAAAAATATTTGCCATAAACTTTTTAACAAAGTGTTCAACAACTTTGTAGAAACCAGGGTTAAAAAAAACTGCAGTCAAAACTAAAAACTGTCGAACAACAAATGAAAATTTGTGTACAACTTTTCGCTTTTTGAGTTGGAATGACATCGACTGTTTACATTTAAGGAATCAGAAGTAAAAGCAACAGTTTTTTTTTGGCCAACGACAAATGAAAACGTGGAAGAAATGGCAGTTTTTCTACTTTGCAGTTTTTTAAACGCTGGTAGAAACCTTGTATCTCAGATGTAAAGAATACATAGTTTCAAATACCGATATGCTGCCCGAACAGACCCAGCGAGAAAAACTTAAAACACCCATACAATAAAATTCCGATGTGACCTTTCAAAACGCCGACACACATATTGTTTTTTGAACTACTCTACGAGAATCCTTTGACAGAACCCCATTATTTTTTCCTTGTTGTACAGTGTTATGGTGATATTCGTTCTGTATTATAAATTTCAAAACTAAGCTCGTTGTAAATTCTTCAACGCAAAGCAAATGTACATTAGAGCGGGTCGACCTCCATACAAAAGGGAAGAATCGAGATATCATAAATACCATCTAAAATTTGACGTTACATTAAAATAGCATAAAATACAAATATTAAGACACATTCTAGCCATTACCAATGATGTACGATACGATAAAATTGGGCTTTAAATGGAGAAATTATATATATAAAACAAGAAGCGCTGTATTTGAGGGCGTGGCTAATATTTTTTTTTAAGTTCTTCAAACTTAATAAATTTATCTTTTATTCAGGGGCGTGACTGATGGTCATTTTTTTGCTCTACGTGGTTTTATGTAATAAATATGTGAAAGAGAAAAAAGGGGCTCAATTATGAGGCATGGCAGAAAAAAGAGTATAATAAAAGCTAGACATACATAGTTTTAGAAGGACTTTCTTGGCACATCAGGGTTGTCAGACTTGGGGATTTATCCCCAAAGTTGGGGATTTCATGTGAACAAAAAGGACAAGGAAAGTCATTTGGGGATTGGGGATTTTTTTGGGGATTTCAAAAAAGATTTCGGGGATTTTTTGGGGATTTTACACTTTTTTATTATTTTTTATTATATATGAATAAAAATAGCAAAACTTTTATCTTACTCTTATATAGTGTAAAGGGTCCTAATTAACATTATCATTTTTATTAAGTGTGTAAAAGGTACTTTATAAACTTGTTATTTTTCTTGAGTAAGTGTTTAAAAAAAATAATTTTAAAATAGAATCTAAAATCGTTGAAAACTATTGTAATCTCAGTATTAAATTTCGATGAATAAAAGGCAAGATGTTTTATAAAAACAATTAAATATTTATTTAAAACAATAAATAATATTTAAAACGATTTCATTTAAAATTATTTTTCAACTGAAAATTTTTATAAAATTTTCTGAAACTTATTTTTCTGATTGCTTGGATTTCAACACCCCCTCTCAATCAGATAATCCGATAATATTTCTAAAGTTTTGAAAACGAGATGTATCTGTGGCTTTAGTAAAAATATCTGCTAACTGTTCACTTGTTCCAATATGCTCTATCTTGATTTTATTACTAACCACACTGTCACGAACGAAATGATGTGTTATATCAATATGCTTTGCACGTTTACTTTCCAAATTTGTTGCCATTCCAATACAACCACGATTGTCTTCATACAATATAACTGGTTTATCTTCCGGCATGATATTGAGATCATGAAGTATTCCTTTTAACCAAATAGCTTCTGTAGTAGCCAAACTCAGAGCCATATATTCAGCTTCACTAGAAGATTTTGCTACAGTTTGTTGTTTTTTGCTGCACCATGAAACAGTACATCCAAAAACTTTAAAAACATATCCGCTCACTGATTTTCGATCAGTTGCATCTGATGCCCAATCAGCATCAACAAACCCAATAATGGGTTCATTATTTGTGAGTTTAAAATGTAGCTTCATCAACGATGTTCCCTTTAAATATCGCACAATTCGTTTTAAATGCTGCCAATGAATTTCATTTGGATTTTGCTGGAACCTTCCCATATAGCCAACAGGATAACAAATGTCAGGTCGAGAACATAACATTATGTACATTAAACTACCAATTAGTTCTCTATAAGGTTGGCTGCATTCTGATTTTAGGTTTTTAGTTAATTGCAACCCTTTTTCCATTGGACTTTTAACTGTATTGCATTCAACCATTCCAAACTTTGATAATATTTTTTCAATACCTGCATTTTGCGAAATTAAAACTTCTCTATATTCCAACATCTTGGAGCTTGCTTTAAACCATACAAGGATTTATTTAATTTACAAGCCATTCTATCATTTGCTTGAACTCCCTCTGGTATTTTCATGAACACGTCTTCTTGCAGATCACCATGTAGAAAAGCAGTCTTTACATCTAAATGATGAAAAATATATTTACGATGCAAACCAACAGCTAACACTACACGTATTGTTGTCAATTTAGCTACAGGTGCATAGGTTTCAAAGAAATCAATACCTTGCTTTTGTTGAAAGCCTTTTGCAACCAGTCGAGCTTTATATTTTGTTGGATTGCCATTTTCATCTAATTTAATACAAAAAACCCATTTCGAATTTAAAAGTTTAATATTTTTAGGAGCTTCTACGATTTTCCAGACTTGATTTTTGTCCATGGACTTGAGTTCTTCAGAAACTGCTTGCAACCATCTATCAGCATCATCCACAAGTTTGATATCACGATATGTTTCTGGAATTGTTTTGTTTGTAACAGAAACTTCAAACCCAGTTATATAATTTAGTAGTTTTCTAGGCGCGTATCTCTCACGATTACTACGACGGACTGGAACAGCTGCATCAGAGGGGTTTTCATCATCTTCAGTTAAATCTGCATCATCATTATTAACTATAATTCTGTTATCAGTATTTTCTTCATCTACAGTTTCATCTTCGCTTATGTCAGTTCTTGCTACTGCAACTTCATTTTCGTCATATCTTGATTCAGAAATAGACACAGCATCATCACATTCGTTTTCCCCCTCTTGCTCGTGTCTTCTTTTAACAGTAACAACATCATTTAAAATTCCATTGTTTAATTGCATGAATGGAAAAATGTTTTCTTCAAATTTTACGTCTCTTGCAATTATGACTTTTTGTTTTTCTATGTCCCAAAGGCGATAACCATTGGGAGCATATCCAACCATTACACACTTTTTACTTCTTGCATCAAGCTTTTTGCGACACTGACGTGGAATCCAGGCATATGCTTTACAACCAAAAACTTTAATTTTTTTAAATGTTGGCTTGACACCTAACCACATCTCTGCGGGGGTCCTAAAATTATCAAGACATCTTGTCGGACAACGATTAATTAAATATACAGCCGTCAATGCAGCTTCAGACCACATCGCTTTCGGAGCATGAGACTGAATTAACATTGTTCTTATCTTCTCTGTTATTGTGCGGTTAAACCTCTCCGCAACTCCATTTTGTTGAGGAGTGTACGGCACTGTCGGTTCTACTTGTATACCTTTGTTTTTGTACCACTCATTTTGTTGTTTAGATAAGTATTCTGTACCTTGATCAATTGTAAGCTTTGATATAAAGTTTCCATTAAACATGCTTGTAGCAAGGGCTTCATATTCTTGCAAAGATTTGAAAACGTCAGACTTTTTCTTAATTAGGTATATCATCGCAAAATGTGAAAAGTCGTCTATGAAGCTTACGAAATATTTATATCCGTTCCAAGTAATTGGATCAAAAGGTCCACAAACATCAGAATGTATTCGTTCCAAAACCCTTTTAGCTCTAACACGATTATCATCAAAAGGTTCTCTACACTGCTTACCTTCAACACACACGTCACAAAAACCAAGCGAATTTGATTTCAGACAAAGTCCGCTAATAAGATTAGCCTTTTCTATCTTTCGAAGTATATTTTCACCAATATGCCCAAGTCGACGATGCCATAAGACAACATTATCTACAGTATTTAATAATGCAGATGAACTATTAACATTAACGGTTAGTTCATATAAATTTCCACATAAATTGGCCGTAGCAATTACTTCTTTGTTCTTCAAAATAACCGCTTTATCATGCAAAAACTTTACTACTATATTGGCATTAGTAAGTTTTCTAACTGATAGCAAATTATCGCGTAAATCAGGAACATAAAGTACTTCTTTAATCTCAAGTGGTACACCTTTGTTACTTATACCGTTTATTTCACCATATTGTTTTGCTATTATAAATTCCTTGTTTTTGGCTACATTAATTTCAACCGGATTTTTCATCTCCTTCATATATTTAAAACACCATTTTTCATTTGACATATGATCACTTGCTCCAGAATCTAACTTGAAAATAATATGTTTGCTGTTATCATTACACTTTTGTTTTAGTTTACTGTTAACCATGAAGCAAACACTTTTATTTTTAACCATTTGCACTTCAGAATTTTTACAATCACGGGCCTGATGACCAAATTTGTTGCAATTGAAGCATTTACCATTGAACTTCTTGAACTTTTTGGACTTCTTGCCAACAAAAGCAGTTTTCTGTTCAATATCTTCTTCATTTCGGTCAGATATTTTTGCTTCCTCTGACATTAACCTCTCTTTAACTAAATTAAACGTTAGCTTACCCTCTTCAACATTTTGCAGTGCAGTTACCAATGGATCAAATTTTTCTGGGAGGGTTAAAAACAATTGTGCTAATAAATCAGATTCTTCAATGGTAGCGCCGGTCATCTTCAATTGTCGTATCAAGTTTTCAAATGCCATTATGTGGGCAATCACATTATCACCTTCGTTCATACGCATTCTTGATAATTTTTTACGCAATAAAAGTTGATTCACCAACGATTTCTTTGCAAACACAGATTGTAAGCTATCCCACATATCTTTTGCCGTATTCTTTTCGCGAACATAACACAAACAATCTGAATGTAGAAATCCAACCAACCGATCTTTTGCTTTCTTATCGTTCTTCATAAAATTGCCATTCAGTCCTGCATCTAAGGGTGGATTGCCGGTTAGAACTTCCAATAATCCCAAAGAGTCCAAATGCAATTTTACGCGAAACTGCCAATCATCGAAACCCGAGCCATTAAACTGCGGAATACCATGAGATTCTTTTGAGTCGCCCATAACCTATTGTAATCTCAGTATTAAATTTCGATGAATAAAAGGCAAGATGTTTTATAAAAACAATTAAATATTTATTTAAAACAATAAATAATATTTAAAACGATTTCATTTAAAATTATTTTTCAACTGAAAATTTTTATAAAATTTTCTGAAACTTATTTTTCTGATTGCTTGGATTTCAACAAAAACACATAAAATTTTTGATTTTTTAAAGACAATTTTGAAGCAAATATGAATGTATTCCCCAAAAATAAGTAAATATGAAAAATCATATAATAAAGATTGGGAAAAAAATGCTAAGCTATTGGTTAGTAGTTATGACGCATTATATACAATACAATATGATGGATCGAAGTACTAAATAAATTTGGATATATGTATTTTAATTGTTGATTATAAGGATGACTTTAACCGATTGAACAAGCTCCAAATTCTTATAAACTGGCTCATTCGTCTTCAAAAACAGCATATTGTTCTGCTTGTAATTCCTCACTGGAATCGCATAAAAAGGATTTAAGAAAACATACAGAAACCAGTCCCTACAAACAAAATAAAATGATTTTTTTGACTAAAAATTTTTATTTGGGGATTTTTGGGGATTTCTTATTAACATTTTTCTTACCTTTTTTTTAAAAAAAATTTTAAATTTGGTCAGAAAAAAAAACAAACAAAAAATATTAATTTTTTAAGGTTTTGTTTTTTGGGGATTTGGGAATCTGGGGATTTTTGGGGATATTTTTTTAATTTTTTGGGGACAAGGACAAAAAGTACCTGGCAGCCCTGTGGCACATGCAAAAAAATGGATATTTGGGGGAAGAATCCGAGATGGCAATTTGATTTCGGATTAAAAAGTCACCAAAAGAAAAAATTAAGCCACTGTCCAACCATGAACAACGATGTGCGATATGATGAGAGCGCGCATTAAATGGCAGCTCTATATATACAAAAACAAAAAGGCTGTATTTGGGGGCGTGGCAAAATATCGGTTTTTTCTATTTTTATAAAATTAAATTTTTGTGTTCTGTATTTTGGTTTTAAAAATATGGTCACCGTCATTATGAGACATAGAACTCAGATATCGCTTAGTATCGAAACCGTTTAGTTTCGTTTTACTTGCGCTTACTTTATTAAACAAAAAACGTTTTAACATTTTTAATACAACAATTTTAAATTACCAAATTTTATTAACCTCTTTCCCCTTAAATTAAAACTAAAATGTCTTCTACTTACATTCTTTTCATTTTCTTATATTTCGCAGTCTTTGTTATATTCTTATACATCGAAGTCAGTCTAGGAACATAATTTAGCGTTGAGTTAATAAGTTCACGAGCTAAAAACTCATAACGTATATAGGACACAAAACCATCGGAAGTCAAAAAGCCACGTCCATAATACTTAATGCCGAAAGATGAAGCAATATTTTGGCATTCAATACTTTTCAACAGGTTCTTGAAGCCAACCAAGTATCTAAAAATACAGGATGACTAAAATCATTAGAATTTCACCTTGACACACCAATACTCACCTCCACACACCGCTATTATCAGCCTCTTTAATTTGTTCGGATAAATGATGTAGCAAAGCTTTATTAACCGATGTATACCAATTCATTACATCTGTTATAGAATTATCCTCTGGTTCTGTGCGTATTCTATCTCTAAAGGATGTGGGATAAATAAATCAAAATAGGTCCCAAAAAAAAAATTTACATATTAATTAATGTGTCCCACAATGTATTTACATGTCTTATTTAATTATTTTAAATGGTTCGATGACTTGATGAAAATTATTTCTTTGATGAAAAAGAAAAAAAATAAAATAAAAATAGGATTTAAACATTTACTAAACGATAAATTAGGAGGGATTTACCTAAATTCATTTAAACGACTTTGAAATTCAGTACGATTCAATAATACCTCGTAATCATCGTCATCGGGTGATGTGGGTACACTAAACTCACTCCAGGTGGTCATGTTGTTAAGGGCCTGATCAGTGACTGCAAAACGTTGTGTCAAGTTTGAACTTTAATAACAGAATTATAAAAGAAGGAAAATAAATAAATAAATATTAAGTATACGCGTACACATGTGTAATTGTACTGCCTGCTTTTAGTACACGAGCACGAATCTCGTTCGTTTAACTTATATTTAAAACAAAAATAAAATTTGGAAATTGTGTTTTTCTTTTTAAACTTTTATTTTAACAATCAAACTCCCCAATTAAGAACGCAAAAAGTTTGTAAAACCTTAAAATTTTTATATGTTTCAAAGCCGCTTGTGTAGTTTATTTGACACATTAACATAAAATTTACTCAGTTTGCAAAATTAATCGAATTGCTTTTAAAAGTGAATCACAATATCGTAAACTTTTATCAATATTGAAATCTTTTAAATGACAATATCAAATGTATTTTCCAATCTATAACGTAGCTTAAGCTTCGTTTACAATCAGAGAAACAATTTCGTTTTTTCTTCTATGTTTTTTCTTCCCAAAGTATTTCATATATTTGCCTTTCATTTTTAGAACAAAAATTTAACTAAAATTTTTTTAAAAATTTAACTAAAGTTGAGTCAACTAGAACTTCAGCAACAATTTGTATGAAATTGTTTCTGACGTTTAAAATAATTTTATTTACTTTTAAATGAAAATTTTAACAAAATTTTGTAAAAAATATGTAATAACAAATGCATAATATTGTTGTGGCTAAAATTTGCAATCGGTTTCTTAAAGCAAAATGTGTGTGGTTGCAAACGAAGTTGTTGCTCTATTATGAACACCAAGTGAAAATGTTTTTTTGATTGTGAACGAAGCTTTACTCCAAATATTTTAAAATTTGATTTTTCATCGAAAAGAGATGATGTAATTCGATAATTATAACAAAGAATGTTTTTAATAGTAAATGATAAATATTTTAAGTTTTCTTCCAAAAAATTCACCTTTTTTGAAACTCAGAATCGAAAAAGTCAGCTTCGATAAAAGTTCGAAAATGGTTTGGAAAATAGTGTTAGCCCAAAATATTGGAAACAGGGTAATTTTTGTTTATAAAACCAGGGTTTAAAAAACTGCTGTGGAAACCAAAAACTGTCGAACAGCAAACGAAAATTTCTGTACAACTTTTTGCTTTTTGAGTTGGTTTGACAGCGATTGATTACATTTAAGGAATCAGAAGTAAAAGCAACAGTTTTTCTATGGCCAATGACAAATTAGGAAGTGCAAGAAATGGAAGTTTTTCTATTTTGACTGCAGTTTTTTAAACGATGTATAAAACTTTTAAAAAGGGATTTTGATTCGAAATGTTGAAAGTCTTCTGTTTTAAACTTACCGTTCCTTACTGCCGTTTGTAAAAATATAAAATGCCACCTCAGAACGTTCCAGTTGCAAACGTGTTACAACTTTTCCCAAATCAGCTACCATTGCCACCTAAAAAGATAAAGGCGCGAAAGTAAAAAAAATAAAAAAAAAAATTAATAATAAATCAGAAAATATAAATAAGTAGTTAAAACGTTCTTTATGAATATTTTTTACAATTATTTTATGTAAAATTTTCGTTTAGATGTAAGCAAGGCTGTGGAGCAGAGACCTGCGCCGTGGGATTTTATAGGCGGCGGCGGCTGACGCAAATAACACTTGGAGGCAGCTCGAAGCCGGCTTTTAGCCGATAGAATATATAAAAATTAAATGAACATTTGTGTGCACATATTTGTATTTGTTTATACTATAACACAAACAATTAAAGTAATTTTTCGTACTCTAAATCACTTATCTTAACACATTTCCGTAAATGTCGTTATTTTAAAAATTTTGATAAAATTTTGGTGCTTAATAAACAAGAACTGAGAGTATTGGGGAGCAGACATTTTTGGAGTTGCACTTTTTAAGGATAGTCAACCAAAAAATAATGTGATAAGGTGTTTAAAAAGAGTATAAAAATTCTTTACAAAGTAATCGGTGGCTAAGCTGGAGCCGATCTTTAGCTGAAGAACTGTTGGCGCCGGCGGCTACAAACATTTTTATCGGCGGCTAGCTTAGCCGGCTGTTAGCCGCTTCGACTCAGGTCTCTGCTGTGGAGTCGTTAAAATATAGTTCTAACTCCGACTCCATCCGCTGAAATTTTTTAAGTTCGACTCCGACCTGTTTTTTTATGCATTATCTTTTAAATGGTTAAATATAGCAAGAAAATGATTCTGTAAAAATTTTAAATAAATATTTTTGTGGGTACTTCGACTCTGACTCCGGTACAAAAACCTCAACTTCCATCCTACAACTCCGACGCCACAGTGCTGGTTCTTATAAAAAGTCTAATTCAAAGCTTTTTGTAAGGGACATTTTGTTTGTTTTTTTCTTTAATAATATTGCAACAACAATTTTTTGCAAAAACAATTGTTTGTAAGCGTACGCCACAAATGACATTCGGACTCATTTGATTATAGACCAAGCGTATCCAATATTGGTGCTATGACGCAGAACATGAATTATACGCTTGGCCTACCCCTTGATATAGTCTCGGAATGTGGACGTGCGACTTTAATCCCCGAAAACCCCAATGTGGCGTGCTGATGCACAAACGCGCGACGAATCCAGGTGCCTCATCTGCATATATATGGGTGGTATAATTATTGAGAAATTAGAATCTCTTGATGTTCAGGGCATGAAGATACAATGTGATGTCCGCTGGACAGAACATATATTCAAAGTGCCACAATAAGTATTCAAGTGCCTCGTTTTTTTAAAACGGTGTAAGATAAACATCACTCCATCTGATCTCCTTAATATTTATACCACCCTCTCATATGTTGGCCAGTGCTTCAAAGTCTATTTTGGAGCTTCTCGACCGCGTGCAGGAGAGGGCCTTCTTGCTAAAGTCTTCCCTCTCACTTTCAACATGAATATGTTCAAGTCGAATGTTCACAAACACTACTCCCTCTTTACTCCTTGCCATAACCTATTTTCTTAGTTTTTCCCCTGAGTGCTGGTCCTAACAGAAAACATTTGATCTTTGTTGTGTGTTTGCTCTTCAAATACATTTATGAAGCCCTTTATTAAATAGCCGTACATATTATACAAAAATATAAAGTTTGGAAATAAACCATGTTATAGGTTTAATTTGGCCTAATTTGTTTTTATGTGCCTTTTATTGTCTTTTAATTGTTTTATAGTTATTAGAAATAAACATAAATAATTGAGTGTCACAAAAGCTTAAAGGGATTTTGTATTGAATATATTATGACCCTTTATGCGTGTACATACCAACAGAGGCAGGAGCAGCAGCAACAAAATCAAATTTTCAAATTAAGATAAAAAGTTTGAACGTGACTAATAATTAATGATTGTTTGTTACACGCATTCTTATTGATTACAACTGGTCAGTTATCAGAAGCTGGGTTTCGTTTTTAGAAAAAAAAAAATATCCATACACAATGACAACTGAAATCTGTTGTTCAGCGTTTGAATTATGAATTTTTGTCTATGCAGTTGTTGCTTGTTGTTGAAAGTGAACATTTTTTAAAAAAATTTTAATATCGAAAGGAAGTTGAGTATTAAAAAGTGTTAGTTTTCAACTGCCTGCCTGGATAGCATGCATATGTATGTCCGAAGTAAAGGTTTCAATTTTAAAGGCTACTAAGTCAAATCTGATGAATAAGCTTTTTTTGACGCAATTTCACATAGCAAAAATGTCTTTTCGGAATTCGGCTAAATAATGCTTTATTGCAGCTTGCACTTTGTTATCAACTTTTATGGGATCCCTACTTGACTATGATCTCCCATAAAAATATCAATTCCAAAAATCGATTTTAATGACATAAAATGCTTATAAATGTTGTGTTGAAATAAAACTAAAAAACGTAATAATAATAGCTTGTGACAATAGGTCCAGAACTGACAAAAATAACGAGGATTAAACTTTTTTATTAGAATTTATTAAAAAATTCATAGTTATGTTTGTGTCGTTAATTTGCAAACCTAAAGTGCGTGCTTGCAAAAAAAAAAAAAGAAAAAAAAAAAACATTTTTGTGATAAGCGACTTTATTTGGAATAATCAATATTTCGTATAAAATCAATTTCTTTTTATTAAAATCGATATTTCGTAGAAAATATTTTTCTTTTGATAAATTATGTTTTTTTTTGGTGAAAAGTCGTTTTTTGGATTTCTTTTTTAATTAAATTTACGTAGATTTAATTAAATAATGGCCATTAACAACTATTAAAAAGTCAATGACTTAGTACATGCTTTAACTAAACTTTTAAAGCTAACAGGCATTCTTAACAAAACTGCAAGTGTTGTCTACTTTTTTCAGTACAACTTCTTATACAAATTTATTTTCCTCACGTTGAATACACACACACACACACACACACACACACACACACACACACACACACACACACACAAATTATAGCAACAAGTGAAATGTGCATTTCAAATATGTACATAAGATGCAAATAATTCATATCAAAATAATAAGATACAGTGACAAGAAACTAGTTCAAACTCACCCTCCCCCATTTTTATTGGCAGACTTGACAATGTTATTGACCCTTTCCCTTCCATTTCAGACAAACCCACCAGTAAATTGCAATATGTTAAATTCAAAACATATTATAAAAAATTCATCATCAAATGGAAAAAACATTTTAGCATTTAAATTAAAAACAAACGAGTCTAAATTTTTAAAATATATTTGTTGCAATATTGTTGTTTTTTAACTTTGCTGTTCTTTCAAAACATTTCAAAGAAATGTGTTGATTTAACCTGTGACTTTTCCATAATATGCTTAAGTTTTCTTTTTTATTGTAAGTTTGAATCCAACACTTGATACATTGTATGTTGTTGCCTGCTGTGTTTTATTAGACAAACGTGTTTAAATTGTCCTTTTTTCGAACACCTATTGTATTCCTTTGCTTTTTGTTTGCACCAGAAATGGGTGGCTGTTGCCTTTTCAGTTTTTTTGCCTTTTCAGTTTTTTTCATTGTGTGCTAATATTTATAGATTGTCTTTTCTTTTTTTTACTTAGGTAATATTTACTTAGAAAGGAGAAAATACATTGAAATGAACAATTACTATTCAGTAAACCAACTAAAATAAACAGACAAACACACACACATTTTAGCGAACATACTTATAGTATTTTAATATGTGAGTAATTGGGCTTCCAATCGGGGATTTTCAGGATTAGACGAATCCCGAATCTCGGGATTTTTGATTTCTAATCCCGGGATTTTCCGGATCCCGATTTTTTTTATATTCTTTATTATTTTTACATTTTTTTTAATAACTTATAAAGATACGTGTATTTATTGACAAAAAAAGTTTAAATTACATTTGGATAGATTTAAAATACATATGGACAATTTTAAAATACATATAGGCTGGGTTTTTGAGATGTCAGTTAAACTAGATTCATTTAATCTGAAAATATATATGTGCCGCCATTACAAAGTTTGTATACATAATTTTGATGGAAGAGCTTAGTTTTGCTTAAAATGTTGGTATTTAATACAACTCAACTCTAGTTGAGTTAAAATTTTGAAATTTTTGTATTATGGTTTACAACTCTGTGTTATTGCCACTAGCAGTTGTTCAATTTCAACTCAACTGAATTGAGTTGTAAACTATAATAGGGGCAAAAATAATAAAAATACACTTCGCCGGAAAAATCTGAGTTTTATACAACGTTAAACTAAGTTTAAATTTAATCCACATCTCAAAAACCCGGCCTGAGAAAACTTAAAAATATATTTGGACAATCTTAAAATTCATTTGGAAAATTTAAAAAAACAAATGGAAATGGTGTAATTTTTTTATTAATAATTAAATATGGATAATGGATAAAAATAAGATTTTATGTTGTTTTGTTACGTTTATGGTTTTTATGAATTTTGATCAATTAATAATTAAGTTTTTTTTTATTTAATTTTTACAAATAAATAACATACGTTCATGAAATGTGTATTTGAACTCGAAAATTAAGTTGTTAGTTTGAAAAGTTTTTTTTTGGGTATACATATAAATAAAAAATTTTAAAAAACTCGAAATATCCCGAAAATTTTTTAAAATCCCGTGAATCCAGGGATTCAAAATATCCCGAAAATCCCGGGATCCCGAAATCGGAATCCCGAAATATACTCTTCAATCCCGAATCCCGGGATTCAGAAAAACCAATCCCGATTGGAAGCCCTAGTGAGTAAGTCTTAAATGTTTTTAAGAAACAGATTTAGAAAAGAGAGGCAGGTAAGAGAAGAGAACATATTACGTTGAACCAGGTCTGCCATATTTGACGATTTTTGCTCAAAAATGCCGATTTTTCAATAAGCGACTAAAAATTTTAACTTTTTGTTTGTTTTGGTATATTTCAAAAAATTTATTTGAAAAATGTTCAACTATGAAGAATGAAAGAACTAAATCCAAATAAAAGAAAAAAAAGCCATCGGTTAAAATATCGTTTTCTATAAGGAAAATATAAAAAACTTTATATTTGAGTTTGAAAATGAATAGACGCTTACAAAGGAGTAAGGGTAAGCTAAATTTATATTCACTATCAATAAAAATAATTTGAATAAAAAAATTATTTTTACAAGAATTTACGGAATTGATGATGATGCAGCTATATCCGATAGCCAATCTAATGTAAGGAAGTGAAGTAAATTTTTGGCAAAAATTCAGATTTAAAATGTGAGAATTTTAGTGGTGCATTTCCAAAAAATTATGTTCCTGCCAATCTTTCGAAAATTATGAAAGAATAAGTAGCCAAGTCAACCTAAAAGAAACAAAATTTCGATGGTCCCTGAAAAATTAAAATTTGCCAGGAAGTTTCATTTTAAGTTTAATAATTCGAATTGTTTTGAAACTGATTTCAGGGGGCTGATTCTGACAGTCGTGGTCGAATACTTTTTCGTTTCGGAAGCAATTCAGTCGATAATGAACGAATCGAAATGATTTTTTCAGTGTTGTGAAAACTCAAAGAAATGCTTTACAACATTGAAAAAAAAATTTCGATTCGTTCAGCACCGACTGAAAGAATTAGAAATAAAATAGCTTTCGAATCGAAAAAGTATTCGATCACGACTGCCGGAATTAGCCAGTATGATTTAATAAAAATGTCAAATATTTGTCTATAATAAAAACAGTTAAAAAAATTACCCTAAAGTACAAAATAAATATTTTTGTTTTTTAATAAACTACAAATCAGCGTTTAAAAAACTGCAGTCAAAGTAGCAAACTGCCATTTCTTCAACTTCTTCAATTACACTGTGCATGAAATTGAAACTTTTTTTTCGTGACAAGCCGGGCACATGGCGTTTTAACATAATTCGGGGACGCTGAATCCAGTGGTGCCCGCGGTTTTTTCAGATTGGCTCTGGCTTTCGAGATATACCGTTATTTCGAAAATGGATGAGGTTGCTCAACATATATTCGCGTAACTCAAAAACGGTTTAGTTTATTGAAATTACTAAAAAAACCGAAATTCCGCAATAAAATTTCATTTCAGAAAAGTAAAACTCTTTTTCTAATATGAGTAGTCGTTATTGAAACATAATTTTTTTTTTGAAAAAAAAATTAATTTTTTTTATCAAAATTTCGAAATTTTTGTTTTTTAAAAATTCATAAAAAATTAAAAAATGCAGCTAGGCTTCTAATTTTTTGCAGACTTATAAAAAACGAAGCTACAACAAACAACTTGCAACTTTTGATTTTATTCACAAAAGTCGACAAATTTTTCATTAATTTAAGAATTTCATAAAACGCAATATTTGTATGGGAGCCCCCTAAGGGAAATTCTTAAATTAGTTTTTTTAGTAATTTCAATAAACTAAACCGTTTTTGAGTTACGCGAATATATGTTGTGCAACCTCCTCCATTTTCGAAATAACGGTATATCTCGAAAACCAGAGCCAATCTGAAAAAACCGCGGGCACCACTGGACTCAGCGTCCCCGAATTATGTTAAAACGCCATGTGCCCGGCTTGTCAGTTTTTTCAACTAGCATAGTGTTATCATTGGTCAAAAAAAAAAAAAAAAAAAACGGTTCTTTTTACTTCTAATTAATTAAATGTTAACAATCGCTGTCAAACCGACTCAAAAAGCAAAAAGTTGTACAAACATTTTTGGTTTTTTGTTACACCGTTTTTGGTTTTGACTGCAGTTTTTTAAACCCTGCTACAAATGTTTTATAAAACGTTTCTTTTTTTATTGATTATTATGTTTCAAACATTAGTTAATGCTGCATATCTTTTTGTTATTAAAAATATGTTTTATTGTATTTAAAAGAGGTATTTTAAATTTGCCGATTTTTTTAAATTAAAGTGCCGATAATGCCGATTTCTTTTTAAAAATATGCCGATTTCTTATCAAAATCTTCTGGCACCCCTGCATTGAACTTTTCATTGACACCTGAGGCGTATGTTTAACATTTAATGATTGAATTGCTGCAGTAAATTTTAATAACCATATAAATAACTATCCCAACAGCCACAAAAAAAATCATCACACACAAACAACTATAACAACCGGTGATGTTCACAACTTTATTGTCATTATTATATCCGGTCTGTTTAAATATATGTATGTATTTCTTTTGCAAAAACGAGGAGTGTGAGAAGGAGAAAGCAAGAGAGTAGTGTAATGACAACAAACCACATCGTCATGCATTTATTATTACTGTGTTTAGAATTCACTTCAAAAAATAATTTATGACAACAACATTTAATTTCTAAGAATTCACAATGCTGAAGTAATAGAGTGAATACTTTATGTAATGTTTTAACTATTTCTATAAATGCAGCATGTGATATAATATTTAAAAAATCGCCAGCAAATAAACAATAAAGTAAGTATGTATGTACCTGTAAACGGTACTAACAAACTTGAAAAAATTATAATTTCTTGTTTTAAAATACACATGTTAACGTTCGATATTGCAGAACAGATGCATCTTATCAGTAAAGGGTGGTCCAGCAAAAACGCGCGATGTTAATTGTAAATAAAACAAAAAGTTTTAAGAGAATTATCTTAATATTGTTTATTTTTTAGAAAGATCTATGCCAGTTATGTGTGAAACAATATATCGGCCAAATGCTCGCCACGGCTTCGGCGGCATTCCTCTATCCGATGGTCCATCTTTGCAATGCCTCTGAGACATAATTGAGGTTCAATGTCGATTATGTGCCGAGCTATCACATCCTTTAGCTCTTGAACTGTTTTTGGCTTAGTGACGTACACTTTTTCTTTTAAATATCTACAAAGAAAGAAGTCCAACGGTGTCAAATCACATGATCGTGACGGCCAAATAACATCGCCGCGATGTGAGGTAACACGGCCATTGAATTTCTCGCGCAAAAGAGACATTGTTTCATTGGCTATATGGCAAGTGACACCATCCTGTTGGAACCACATAACATGTTCGGAGGCGACCATAATATGGTTTTGACTTCTTGATGGAGGACTATTTTAACCATAATATGATTGTCGGTGACAATAATATGGTTACATTTAAACATAATATGCTCAAAACTTTCTTTTAAAATAATGTTGTTGGCCGTGACCAAATTTTAACATGTTTTTTCTCTGGGTGTGAATAAAATTAGAGGCAGTCGTAGTTTATTGCTCATATCTCAGTCATTTGTGGACCGATCTTCATTTCAATTGTAATTTTTAACGGAATATATGTGACATAAATATAAACCAACATAGTCTCCATCATTTCTGGGGTCTTTGGAAAATCCATTTCAATATACGCACGAACATACGGACATCGTTAAATCAAATTCGCTACTCAAAAAGACTCAAAATATATATTCTTTATACTTTATAGCAAAAAATGGTAAACTTACACTTACAAACTCTTACCTTCGGTTAAGGGTATATAAAAAAAGACATTGGTCATTGTTGCATTCACTTATGACCCGTCATAACAAGAACAATAACAAACAAAACAGCATAATTTCTCAGTTGTACATTATGTTATTACACAGTTGCGCGAATTCAAAGGGTATACAACAAACTGAAGTAAGGCAAAACAATTTGCACACTTACCTGCGTTTCAATATCAGCCACTTCAGCTCTATAGTCTAGAATTTCCTGTAATATTACGGATGTCTGTACTATTAATGCCAATATTGGTATAAAAGGTAAAATTATCATCTGAAATAAATTGAAATTGGAAAACAAGTGGTTGAAATTTTTTGGATGCGCTTGAGTTACTAAAGCATTCTTAACATTTAAATTATAGTTGATTGCGGGCTAAGTAAATTCAAATGGGCCCTCTAATTTAATGTTCAATTTGTTTTATATTTTGATCTTCTAATATATATTTAGGTTTAAGTCCATGCTTTGTGTGAAATTCTATTGAATATTGAATAACAAATCGGATTCTAATGCTATAAATTATAAGATACTGTATCTTGTTGTATGTATTAGAAAGGCACTAAATAAATACAAATTTAAGTTTACTGTAGCCGGAGTATGTTATAATCGTATTCTACTACACTGAAGTTCGGTTATAACGAATTCCGCGATACGGGATAAGTTTGTTTGCTATAGGCGAAGTTCGTTACCGCCGTAGTAAATCTTATTTCTTTCCAGTAATAATGCCCGTAATATCTACAAATAGATATCTAGCTGTGTATAGATGTTTATGGTGTTACGAATTTTTCAAATTTTTTAGCACGTACACGTACCTACTGGTTAAATTGTAGTGTATCTTACACCATCGATTCTTGACAGTTAATTCAAAAAATTAATAATAATACAAATGTTGCCTTATTTTAAAAGAAAACTGAAAGAAAAAAAAACACGAAGGCAAAATAAACGTTAAAATTACCACAATAGTTTAACCGGATAGGTAAAGATAACTGTTAGGTACTAACACGACCAGATATCTGTTTGTAGAAATTACGAGCATAAGAATAAACAAATAACCCTCCGATGAGCGGTAACTTTTTAGTCGGTCGTTGAGCGGTAAGGTCCGTAGGGACCTTATATAAAAATGCATTGAATTTTGCTAAAATTTGTATATATTTTAATTCATTTTTATGTAAATATGTTAAAATGTTACTTTTTTATTATTTTGAATATGCATTTTAAACATTTGCTTTAAGAAATTTAGTACATTTTTTAGTCATTCATATGAAAATTCATACAAGGTCCCTACGGACCTTACTGCTCAACGGCGTACTAAAAGTCTTTACGCTGGGTCTCCACGTTGCAATATTTATTGCTAAGTACAAGCAAAAACGTCGGCAGAACAATGACAGAACAATGGAGCAATAATTGCTGAATTTATTGCTGGAGAACACTTGAAATTGCTTTGCCATAAATTTGCAATTTTCACCGCGAGTAGTCGTATAAAGTTTTGTGGCTGTACATATTTATAACAAATGTTTTATGTTGTGTTTTGAAGTGGTTGTGAAATTTTCTTTTTTAAATTAATAAAATAATTAATTGTAATTGTCGTAGCTGTGTTTTGTATTACTTTTTTGTTTATTTGCGTTAAAAAAAAGTTGAATTGTTCTATTGAAAAAATAAAAATATACAAAAAATTCGTCGTTTGCTTTTGTTGATCTTGACGTTTATTAAAAAATATAATATATAATAATATATTTATTGATTGCTTTTTTAATAAATAAACACACAAACAAAAAACAACCGTACAGAGAAATGAAATGTCAGATAAATTACAACTGATTTGACAGCATATTGCTAAGCAATAATTGCTCAAGCAATAAGAAGAGCAATCATTGCGCAATGGATTGCCACTCATTGCAATATGCGGTCTATACGTCGCAAATTTTATGGAGCAATGAAATTTGACGTTTGCCGCAATAAATATTGCTACGTGAAGACCCGGGGTTAAAATAAAAAATAAAATACTCTGCAAATAAGAAATCTCCTGGAATTAGTATTAAAACACTAATAACACTCCAATAATAGAAGTCATGAAATATGTGGCCACTCTCCCCATCCGTTTTTAAATGGCACTTGTTTAAAAATGTAAAAAGTCCACAGGGACCTTACCGCGCTTCGGAGGGATAAACATTAGTTAAATTTAATTATTTTTTTTTTCTTAACATTTTTTTAAAACATATGTAAATGTAATTTATGTTTATTTTTGTTCGACCTTTTTATTCTTTTACGTATGTAAATGTTTATGAAATAGGAAAACACATAACAAAACATAAATAAAATATGTATTGCATAATATCTTAAAAAACTAGTGTTTTTTTAAAATTCAATAACTATATGAAAGTAATTGAAAATTAATCGGCATTTCAGTAATACACAAAGATAAACATTGTTAATAAAGGCTACTTTACAGTATCATACAAGTTTTACGTAGTTTGAGGAAAAAAACAACCCTGTCATTATAAGTTGTTATTTTTTTTTTTTTTTTGAAAATGTTCAAACAATAATTAGACCAGGGAACCAACCAACCCTCTCACGAAACAATGGGTTGTACAACTTGATCAAATTGTACAGCAAGTCGTAACGTGTATAGACCTGTGTGATTATGTAAAGTACTCTTAAGCATGGACGGAATATCGTCAGCTCATTATTGGTTTGACGCATATGCTAAAAACTCGTAGTGGAGAAAAACGTAAATAAAGGTTTACATAAAGTTTTCTGAAAATATACTCAATTGAATTTTTTGTATTTTCAAGAGTGAAGTATATTTTGTACGTTTTTGTAAGAGGAATTTGCTGCAGTCGGCAAACAGTGGCGTGTAGAGCAAAAGTTAATAAACTTTTAATAGTTGATATGGAGCATAAGCTGACGATATGTTTTTCCCGAAAATTCGCTATAACCAGTGTTTTCTGTAAGCATACTAATATGTATGAAATATTAACATGAAACTGATGGGACCGGAGAAATATTTTGTTATATGCGATAATTCGTTATAACCGGTGTTCGTTACAACCAAACTCCACTGCAATTACTAAATTAAAGTACTGAATTGATGCAGTATCCGAATAAACCAGGCGATATCATATAGGTTATAGAGGGTATCACAAATTTCCTTAAAATATCCTTTCTCCATTAAAGTATGATACCGTTTTTGGTATTATAATTTTAAATAATAACGATGGTGAAATCGCATATTTTAATTTTTCAAAAACTGCTCAATAATTATTAAGTATTTTTCAATTATTTCTTTTTTAATTGAAACAAGAAAATATTTGGAAAAAGTTATGTCGTTACGATATCGTACCAAATAATAGTATATGTGAGGAGTTCCATAACAAAACGCAACAATTCCACTATTACAATTTTTGGATAAAAAAAAAATAATAATTTAAGCCAGTACGATCGATGTATGTATGTATGTATATATGGGCATTTCCATTTTAACGTGACGTGATATTTGTACGACAAAATGAAAAAAAATTAAATGGAGAAGTCAAATTTGTAAAAAGGGTTTTTATATATGCAAAGTAATGAAGTAGCACAATATTCAGAAAAAAATTAAAGCAATCGACGCTAAGGATTTGCAGATACATAAAAGCAAAAATATGCGCTAATAACGTCACGCGATAAAAAAAAACAGAAGTAGATTTTGAGTTGCATTACAAAACTGAATAAGACTGCGAATTGAGCAAGACGTTTTGTATAAAACCTTTTTTAGTAAGCTTTGGACTTTCATATTAAGATTTATTTTTCAAGCTATCAAATTTAAAAATGTTTGTTCGTTTAAAAGTACCTATGAGCATTTTCAGTAAAAAGTCTACTTTTTTTTAATGTAACGCCAGAATGCAAATAAGGTTGTATTTTAGGACCATGTTGATCAACCGTTATCCCTTTTGTTACTAAATGTAGAGGTAGTTGCATTTTACACCAAAATATAAAAAAGGTAAACTATACATATACAATTTTTTGAGAAACAATTTAAATTACTTCTGGCGTTACGTTACAAAAAGTAGACTTTTCGCTAAAACGATTCAAAGTAAACAATTCGCTTAAACAACGACTATAAGGATTCTAGTATGTACAAGAAATATGATTCAGTAAAAAAGCATTAAACTTAAATAGTGGAATTTTGGATGGATCTCCTCATATAATTTTATAATCGCCGTAAAATAAAATATCGTTTTCGCTATCATATCGCTCAGTGGTTTATTGGGATGACTTTAAATATGTACTTGAAAATAACTATCAAGTTATTATTAAGTATTTAATATCACTTTGTTCTTAACATTTTTATTCTAATTTTGGTTGCTTTTCCGCACTTAAATGATTACCCGAAATTTGTTAAGATGTTCTCTAATAACATGACAACACTATGCCCGAATTAAAATTGACTTCATTTGCATAACTTGTCACATACAAAGTTGCTTTGTTCTTAAAAAAAAAAAACAGTGCAATAATTACCTGCATTAATTGTATACGACGTCCTGTTTTTATTGCCGGATTACGTGCTGCAGCACTGCAGCATTTACCACCATCTGTTGTCGATATATCCTCCGAACTGTTCGAATGAACAGACATTTTATCTAGTTGTTGCTGTGGCAATTGCAGGTGCTGTTGTTGATGTGGATACTGAAGATGATGATGATGATGGTGGTGATAATGATGATTTCGTGTTATAGTTGCTGTTGTCATATTAAGTTCATTTTGCACCATGTCCTTGCAATTCTTTGTAGTGGTGGCGACTCTAACATTTGTTGTCATATTATTGCATTTATTATGTATATCATTCGATTTGTTTGTATTCTCTTTACGTTTTATTGTTGTTGTTGGTGAATTTGTTCTTATTGTCGTTGCTGCTGCCGATGACGTAGTCTTTATTGTTGATGTCTTCATTGTCAATTTGAAAGGTATTCTCAATGGATCAGCAGACAAATCATTTAGCAAATTGTATCGATAACAATTAAATTGTTTTTAAATATAACGACTATTTTAAATGATGTGTATTTTATTAAGTCGACCATTAACCATATTGACAATTCACACAAGTATGTACATATTTTAAAAAGTTTGCAAATAAATTGTTGATATTTCCTTTTTTTCGAAAAGTGTAAAATGTTCATATGAACAAGTAATATTAAGTACAAAAATTAATTGAGCACAAAATATTAAAATGTTTTTTTTTTTTAAATTTGTACAAATTGCACATTTTTTTTAAACTTTTTTTTTTATAATTTTAAATATGATCTAATATTTACAATTTTGTTTTGAAAAACTAGATTTATATTATTCGATTTTTATCTTTTTGTGATAAAATCGTGTTTTGTAAATTTTTTAAATCCCATGTTTGCTAAAAATTTAGAAGAATTTTTTCGTGAAGAGTAGGAAGCACTGACACCATTCAAAACAACTTCTTTTAGCAATTTTCGAACTATCATTAAAAAAGTTCATCTATATCGCCAAAGTGTATGCTCGAATCGTTGCTATATTGGCAACAATTAAGAGAGTTTTGATTTTATTGCACAACGAATGAATAGAAATGCAACTGTGAAATGTGTTAGCAACATTGTTCAATGTTTTCTTGTTTATAGGCTACGTTTTTTTTTAAACATATTTTAATTAAGACCATTGTGTCCCTAATACCACAATATAGCGCATATAATATTACAATAATATTAGGGAAAGAAATACAATTACGATCATTCACACATGAACAATTCTTACGATCAAACACGCTTATTAACAAACATTCCAAATTCTTACGATCACGCACACTCACGATATATTTAATTATAACAAGCAAAAGTGCTACATTCGGCTGTGCCGAATCTTTGATACCCTACATCCAGACTAAGAATATTTTAAGGATTGTTCTTTATATCTAAATATTATAAGCCAATATAAATAATAACTGACCTCAAATAATTCTATAATTTGTTGCGGTTTAAGGGGTGTTAATGTCTAATTAAATAGTGCGCTTTTTATGGGGCCTATGGTTAATTATGTGATCATCACGAAATTTGTCAGTGGGATCTCTAAAACGAATTGTGAGAAGCTTAGCATTCTTTTACCAATTTATGTTATTTTTTGTAAAAAAAAAATATCAGTTTTTTTTTAAGAAGAAATTTTTCCTACTGAACCGATTCAAAAAGTACGAAAAACAGAAACATGTAAATAAAATTGAAAATTGATAGCCAATTACAGCAAATTTCGATCCACCAATATCATTGGTTAAAGATTGATGTTTGACTGATGATGGGAATGTGGTTATTCCACCCGAGTTCAATCCTGTGTACAGTCAAGAATAAAATTATCAAAAAAAAGTTGATTAATTTTATGTTGTAAACTTCTTTCTTCAATAAAAATAATTTAATGAACTTAAGTAAGCATTGTTTAAATTTCAAAAACTTCAACTAAAAACCAACAGTTTAATTTTAATGTAAATAAAAGATAATTTTTTTTTTATTCTCAATAAAATCCGACGTTTCTTTAGGGTTTGAGTTTATATTAATATAACAATCTTTTTTGTCTTACCCAACAAACACGAAGTCAAACCTTTGATATGAAAAAAGGAGCTGGCAACCCTATCGTAAAAACGTCAAAAAATTAAAGTGATATTGCAAAAATATTAAAAATTCTTAAAAAATCTTAATTAAACGTTTATAATAAAAAAAAAAGTTTTAATAAAATAAACAGATCCTGTAGAACTTCAATTATATGAAATATGTCTAAAGCAAATCGTCGTAGTATTAAAAACAATAAGAAAAATTGCAGTCAATGTAATTTGGTGGTAAACGAAGAAGAAGATGATTTTATTGTTTGTGACAAGTGCAATAAGATTTATCATGTAGTTTGTACACAATTGGATAAACGCAAATATGAGTTCTTCTTACAGCATGAAGATGAAGAGTTTGTTTGTCATCAATGTGATAATTGTGGTACCATTAAAACTGAGCTGAATGAGATCAAAAGAGATTTAAAGAAATTAGATAATTTGCAAGAAACTATGAACTTCATGGCAAAGCAATACGATGACATTTTGAAGGGTGTTGTAGAAAACAAGAAAAAAATTGAAACTGTCCAAAAAGAAAACAAATTATTGAAGCAAGAGGTAGAAACATTAAAAAAATCGATAAAATTTTTAAATGATCAGCGAGTTAAACATGACTGTTTAGTTAGTGGAGTAGAGGTACCAGCTGGATCGTCAGCTGTCGATACGATTTTGAAGCTTACAAGCAAAGTTGGTGTAGAGTTAAATGCGGATAGTATTGATGATGCATATTTTATTAAAAAGCGTAACAATAGAAGTGGCAAGAATGAAAATAAAAATGAAGATAAAGCTGAGAAACAGACTGTTGTAGTGAAATTTAATTCTAAAAAATCTAAAGAGAAATTAATGTCTGTAAAGCCAAAGCTAAGAGAAACTGAATCAAACATTTTTGTTCACGACTTCCTTAGTAGAGAAACACTTAGTTTACTAAACCATGCTAAAACATTAAAAACCGTTGGGTATCGTGCTGCCTATGCTGCTGGTGGTAAAATTTTTGTAAAAAAAAGTGAGCTATCTAAGCCAAAATTCATTGCTAATGAAAAAGAAGTGGATGAACTGTTACTGGAGGCAACAACAAATCGTGCAAGAATTCGTAGATCTCGACATGGCATTAGTACTGAGCGTGAAGCAGGAGTTGATAATGATGATGAAGTTTATTTATCACCTTAGTTTTTTATTTATTTTTTTACCTTATTTAATTTGTAGAGATATTTAATATTTAATTTTTATTTTTTTTCTTATGATTAATAATCAGTATTTTTTCAATTTAAAGTCTTTTGATAATTACATAAATAACTCTATAATCTCTATTAACGTTAGGAGTATTTCTTCAATAAATAAATTTAATGAATTTAAAGCCTTAGTTGCTAGTTTACCACGGCTACCCTGTATAATTGCTGTTCAAGAAACATGGATCATGGAAAATGTAGTTCAACTATATAATATTCCAGGTTACAATAGTGTTCATTGTTGTAGACCCGATGGCTATGGAGGTACTTCGGTTTTTATTCAAGATCACTTACAATATAAAGTGGAAATATGTGAGAGTAAAACTTTTACAGATTTGATTGTTTTAACATTAGAGAATAATAAAGTTAATGGTAAACCTATACAATTTGCCTCGTTCTATCGATCACAAAAATGTAACACAGATAGATTTTTATCGTTTCTGGAGAATTTACTTCTTAGTTATGGCCGAAAACCGTGCATTTTTGCTGGAGATTCGAATATTGATGGTTTACAAATACATTTGTCAGACAATTTGTTAAATTTGCTTGAAAATTATGACTTTAGAAATTGTCATACATTGATTACTCGGCCAGAAAGCGGAACATCCATAGATCATATATACAGTAACATTCTAAATTGTTTGTCTATTGAATCCGTGGAATATGAACTATCAGACCATAATCTTATTTCGTGCAGAATCAGAACTGAAATTCAAAATCAAATATTAAGAGAAAATGTTTATTTGTGTTGTGATTACAATCGTGTTTATGATTATATTTGTAACCATCTGCCGAATATAAACCAAACAGGAGATCCATCTATTGATACATCTCTGTTAGTATCTTGTGTTGATGACGCTGTCAGCAATTCTACCTTTGAGAAAAGACAAAAAAGGTCCATTAGAGCAGAAATTACTCCATGGATGACTTTTAATTTGCAAAAATTAATCTGTTACAAAAACAAACTTTTAAAGCAACGGCGAAAAAAACCTATAAGCTTAGATATTCAGGAAAGATTGAAAAGAGTTAGCAATGTTATAAAGAGAGCTTGTAAAGAGTCTATGAACAACTTCTATAAAAATAAACTAGATGAAATTCAACATGATCCAAAAAAGAGCTGGAGGTTTTTAAACGAGACACTTGGAAGAATTCCAAAAAAAAACAATCAACATTAAAGATTCTAATGGTGAACTTATTTTAGATGATTCTGAAAAGGCGGAGATGCTTAATAATTTTTTTATTCAATCAATTAAAGACGTCAAGGTGAAAATTGAACAATTTCCAACTGACTCGTATAATTCTTTACGAACAATGGTACGTTATAATAATTTATTTCATCTTAATGATACAACATATGAAGAGGTTCAGGATGTTATATTAAAAATAAAGCCAAATAAAAGCGCTGGACATGATAATATTCTGCCCAAAGTTATATTGAGTAATAAGAATGAGTTTACTACTATTTTGGTAAATATTTTTAATAATATGGTAAATATGAGCATTTATCCTGATATTTTAAAAATTCATAAGGTAATACCGATTCCAAAAGGAATCAATAGTTGTACGTCTGATATGTATAGACCAATCGCTATTTTATCGAGCATTGATAATGTGTTTGAAAGAATTTTGCACAATCGAATTTCCACTTTTTTGAGAACAAATAATTTACTAAATGATTTTCAATATGGATTCCGGGAAGCATGTGGTACAGAGGAAGCTGCTGTTAATGTTGTTAATTTTATTTGCAAAGGTCTAGATGATGGATATTGTGGCGTGGCAGGTTTATTTTATGATCTTACAAAGGCATTTGATTTAATTGATCATAACATCTTGTTACAAAAACTTAAGTGTTATGGTATATGTGGAAAAGAACTATCTCTTTTGGAAAGTTATTTAAGAAATCGTAAGCAGTTTGTCCAGATTGGTGCTCGCAAAAGTTCGTTTCGTGAAGTCGAATTTGGAGTTCCGCAAGGCAGCGTACTTGGACCTTTATTGTTTATTATTTATATTAATGACTTGAAAAATCTTGAGCTTACTGGCAAAATTTTTATATATGCAGACGACATAAGTTTATTTTACCCTTACAAGCATGAAACGGTAGCCAAAGTACATATAGAGCGAGATGCGGCATTAATATCGGAGTTTATGAGAATAAATAAACTTTTTTTAAATGCTAACAAGACTCGATTGATGAGATTTAAGCCATATTTGGATCGTAACAACTTTAGTGTTTTTGTAGATGGAAAAGAAATCATGGAAGTCAGTTCTTTTAAGTACTTAGGTATACAGCTGCAGAGCAATCTTGCTTGGAGTCAACATATCCGAAATCTTAAGATTAAAGCAGCCCAGGCAATTGGTTTTTTATACAAATTTAAGAACAAATTTGATAAAAAAACGAAATTATTAATTTATAATGCACTAGTTCAAAGCCATTTTAATTATTTAGCCATTTTATATGGACATAAGAAAAGTTCTGAATTAAAAATGTTACAACGTATGCAAAATAAAGCTTTAAAAGTGGTAGCTAATCTTCCCATCACACATTCAACTTT
Organism: Pollenia griseotomentosa; assembly: GCA_963931875.1. Classification (NCBI taxonomy): domain Eukaryota; kingdom Metazoa; phylum Arthropoda; class Insecta; order Diptera; family Polleniidae; genus Pollenia; species Pollenia griseotomentosa. Next base: position 15,827,197 of record OZ007564.1, read on the forward strand.
ATCATTATACACAGACGTTTTTAATACTGTATTACCTATTTATGGCACTTACAAAATGCAATTACTAATGTATGTTTTTAAGTGTTTAAACAGCGTTGGACATCATACCATATATTTTTCGAGTTATCAGCACTCACTAAATACAAGGAATAATATGAGCTTGGCAGTAGCATGGTGTAGGCTTGAAACTACGAAGCAACGTATTGAGTACATGGGTAGTCGTGAATACAATGGTTTACCGTCAAATTTAAAAAATATAAATAGCATTTCTTTATTCAAAACTAGTTTAAAAAATTTTTTGCTTCGAAATGTAGAGGAACTTTTAATGTAATTCTAATTCATATTGAATGTTAAAATATTATTTTTTTTTTTTGCTTCTTTTGATTTAAATATTTTTTTTTTTTTTTTTTTCTATTTGTTATTATAAACTTTTTGTTAACTATAAATTATTTCATAAGTTATGCAATATATTATTGCCAACTAAAATGCCTCTAAAATGCCTTCAAGGCGCTGAGGCACTTACATTGTAATGAATTATTTTTTTTGGAAAATAAATGAATTTATATAAAAAAAAAAAAAAAAAAAAAAAAAAAAAATGACTATCATTTGACATCAAACACAATTCTCAAACGTTTTTCAATTGTTTGATTTTAACATTTAAATTTAAATTGATAATTAGGGATGAGATTTTCATGCACTAAAAAAATAAAAAATATGCGCTTAAAATATAATATCTAAAATCGAAAATATGCACTAAAAAATCAGAAATATGCACTTGAAACTTGAAAAATTTCCACAAAAAAATCGTTTTTAATTTTTAATGAAAACAAATATATAAAAAATTTAATATATTATTACTCAAATATCTTTAAGATCTTGTTAATTATATCTTTAAAAAACTTAAATAACTAATTTCAATTTTTGTGTATTTGAATAAATAAGTACTGGTTTATTAAAAGTTAAACTTTTTCTTCTATTTGAAGAATGCCAATGCATTTTGGAAAAATTTATTTTCAAAAACCATTTTGATCTGGAATCAAAAATACTTAAAATTAATTTTATTTTTTTAAATCCTTAATTTTTTTTTGCAAAACGTTTTGAATTTTTTTTTGAATTTGTCGAGCTATTCTAATTTCCACATTGTTAATTTAACTTTCTGCAGTATCAATTAATTTGACTTGAGTATTAAGTGAACTAAATCCCTCCTCATTAGTTTTTGGAAAATACAAATGCTATTTGACTTCTGATGTAATTTATAATCAACGGTATCAACCAGCCTCTCTAACATTCTTAAATTATTATCAAAAAGTAATTTCAATTTTTGGGAATAGAAAATTTTAATTTCAAAAGATTTTGTTATTCGTGCTTAATTCCCAGTTTTTATTATTGATAAAAACACTTGAAATTTATTGTTGATGGGATAAGCTATTCCTATGCGCATTTCACTGGTTGCTTAGGCCAGATCATCAGGAAACTTCATCCATAAAGATTTTAGAAAAACTAAAGATATTAAACCAAATAAAACTGTTAAGCGTATAAGACTTATAGCAACAGTTCTACTTGTAATAATATCAAAGTTTAAACAAAACACATCAACATAGGAATAGCTTATCCCATCAACAATAAATTTCAAGTGTTTTTATCAATAATAAAAACTGGGAATTAAGCACGAATAACAAAATCTTTTGAAATTCTTAAATTACTCAAAGTTTTTTGAATAGAATTCTAAAGCATTTAGCAGGACCCCCATCTTGTTACTACTGGCTGCGGTGGAAGGGGAACCAAAGGGATACATTTTATTAAAAACTGCAAAATTATCGAAATGGCTTCTATATTCCTCTGCAACTCGGTGTTATCCACGTGCCAAGAAAGTAACTTGCAACAGTTTTGTATAAAATATTTTAAACCCATTGGAAGCCCTAACCATGTAAAAAGCTGCATCTTGTATTGATTTTAAAATTTTTTATGGAAGTTTTTTTTTTTTTTTTTGTATTTAAACATTTTTTAGAATACACGTGCGAATTAATATGAAAATTTTTTTATTTAAGAACTTTTTTTTATAATACGGAAATTAAAAAAAATCACTCAAAAATGTCAAAGTATGCATTTAAAACATAAATATGCAAAAATATGAATTTTGACCAAAATATGCAACAATATGCAAAAACAAATCGATGACATCTTAACGCAAATTTAATGATTCGGAAAAATAGTTGGTCGACATGGTCCTTAGACTATCGACAAAAAACATGCATTTGCATAGAAATCGCATCCCTATTGATAATGATTTGAAAATAAACATTTGGCATCAAATGTTTTATCAGTTTGATGACAAATTGGTATCAAATCTTAAATTCAAAGCAATACTAAAGCGAAAAATAAATGTAAACATTGAAAATGGCGATTAAAGTTAAATTTTTACTTCGTGGTTAAATGTGTTTTACAAGTGAACATTTATTCCTTGTGGAAAAAAATGATTAGGAATACGAATTAAAAAAAAAATTAAACGGGAAAGTGAAAGTTAAGATATTATAAGTTTGTTATATGATCGTGGTGCTACAATCCTCAAAATAAAAGAGAGCCAATTATTTCGTCTTTGTAAAAATTAGAGAACGTAAAGAATATTATTTCATTTTTTAACTATGGTTTATTAAAATAAATGATGAATTTAAATTAAAAAAATAAAATATTTTTATTTATGTTCCACATTGTATTATTATTCACATTTGAAAAACATTTGAGAATTACGTTTGAAAGAAAATTGAAAATAAAGGCATTTTTCAATTTTAAAATAATTTCCCCTTTTTGTTGAGAATGCTATGATTTTCAAATGATTTCCAAATCATGATCAAACAGTTGTCGTTTGAGAAAACGTTTGATTTCAAATCATTTCCAATTTGAAATCAAACCTCCGTGTTTGTTGGGTATTTATAAAATAGATCACAGTATTTTGTAAAAGTGGACCACACAATACAAAACTTAAAATATTTGTTTTTTGTAGTATGCTATTTGTAAGTATGAATTTGCCTTGATGAGGCCTACTAGAAGGTCCTCCATTTAAAATTAACATATCAGTAAAACTTCATTAGAAATAATTCATAAACACAATTTTCTTTACGGGGCTACCCTAATATTACATATGGATGTTAGCAATTCTAGTTAGTTCACTTATAAAAGTATGTACACATGTATGTATTTGTATGTACATAAGAATATATCTAAATAAAGTCATCACCGTATTTAATGACCAATTTGACGGTGACAATAACAATGATTATAAAAGAATCCATATGTATTGTCACCAAAGGAAAGTTAGAATACACAGAAAATATGAAAAGAATTTGTATTTAATTAACTATTTTCATACCGTTTTTTATGACGTGGAAAGCATGATAATATTGGATACTTATAAATATGTAATTATTATATGGAAATGTTTTTTCGTTTTTATCATCATCCTCATTGTACATCCACGACAAAAATATGCGTAGCTAGAAATATTGAAACTAAAACTTTCCAAATAAATGAAACAGTTAAAAGTGCTTCAAATAAAGAATTATTATAATTTTCTCTTAATAGAGATGTTTTTTTATTTATTGTTGTGACCTCTTATAAAATGCATGGGGTCAGTAATAAATTTTAATTTCCAAATTATTTCAGTTTGTTGACTTTTCTGCTTTTCGAATGTTTAATGGGTGAAAATCGTACTTATTTTTGGTACTTTTTTCACAAAACATTTTTCTCCATACATTGACATATACGTATTAGATTATGGGCTCCCACTACAATATTGAAATTTTTGGTACTTCGATGGGGAGCAAAAATAATCAAAAAAGGGGAAATAAGAGACATTTAATTTCATTCTGTTACTTTTGCGTTCTGGCGCTTTTTGAATTTTTCTATAATATTGAACTTTAGAAACATAAAATAAAATTTAAAATCAGGCTGAAATAGAAATTTTTACGCGTTTAAAAAGGACGGGTTTTGCTAGTGGTGAGTACAAAGTATCATCGTAGCGCCAGCTGATTCGTTAGCGTCTTCCTTTCTTTAGTGGAAATAATTATACTCCAAAGTTAATGTTTCTAGGTTTTACCAAAAAAGTACCAACATTTTTTATCTTATAGATTACACTGTGCTAGTTGAAAAAAATAGACAAGCACATGGCGTATGAACATAATTCGGTTACGCTGAATCCAATGGTGCTAACCGTTTTTTTTTTTTTTTTAGAGTAAATGATAACACTGTGATATGACCGAACTCAATTAATTTCTTGTCCTTAACATTTTCTCGATACATATATTGCTCCCATACAAATATTGCGTTTTATGAAATTCCGACTTTTGTGAATAAAATCAAAAGTTGGTAACAGATTTTAATCATTTATGGCTTGTTTTGTTTGCAGCTTTGTTTTCCAATTTTTTATGAATTTTTAAAAAACAAAAATTTCGAAATTTTGATAAAAAAATCATTTTTTTTCCAAAAAAAAAAATATGTTTTTAAAATGACTGCGCATATTAAAAAAAAGTTTTACCTTTCTTAAAGGAAATTTTATTGCGGAGTTTCAGTTTTTAGTAATTTTAATATACATTTATAAATATTTGAAAATCTAACCTTTGACCGTTGCTGTTAAAGAGCAGTTAAACATTTTTAAACAATTGTTTCTTTTATACACATTTCTAAACATGTTTTTGTGGACAGTTGTTGTCCATGCTGTATTTTTTTTATTGTTCTTATACAACCACTCTGTCACGTGCAATTACTTATGATTAGGCCAACCAAAGAAACCAAATGCTTATTTTTTGGTTTACAAGATTGAACAGAGATTCCGATCATAAAAAAACAAAGAAAATGAGCTTTATTTGTTAGGGCTTTTTTTTTTGCTTATTTTGGCAATTAGGGCTTTTTTTTAGATTTTTTTGCAATACCGTCTTTTTTTTGCTTTTTAATTTTTTCATACGAAATTTTTGCAAAAAATCATTATAATTTTTTTTTGATGTGCAACTTTTTTTTTATAAATACTTAAACAAATCAACCATTTTTGTGCTGTAACAACTCTGGTTAAAAAAATCGTTCAACGTTATGGAATCACTTTCTGAGTCGATCTAACGATGTCCGTTCGACTGGCTCTCCATGTAACCTTGTGCGCAAAGTACAGGTCGCAGTTTTGAAGATATAATTTAATTATAACTGGCACAAGGACGAATCGGTCCATAAATTCATATAGCCCCCATACAAGCTGCTTTCCGCAATAGGGTCCAGATTTATATGGACACGTAAGGTATGAATTGTTTAAAAAATAGGACTACGAGGGGAGATAGGGGCAATTTCTGTCTATCAGAAACTATTAAATCGATTTTAATGAAATTTAAAACATAGATAGATCCCTATTCATGTAGCCATGCACTCTCGAAAATTTGTTTTTAAATACTGTGGTGTTGGGTATCATAAGGTCGGGCTTGACCGACTATACTTTCTTACTTGATTTTTATGTTACTTTTTCTTAGCGGTACTGTAACGTACTTTTTATATTGTTGTATATATTTTTGATGTCTTAAAGTTTTAAGTATTAAGCTTTTTATCAACGTATGTTTTTATTTGCTTGTTTAAGTTCTTTTCTTTCGTAAATTCCATAGCTGTATTCTAACGATCGAATTCCTCAGTTACACAGTCACTTTACACAATAAAACTCTTTCTGTAACGTCTTTTTACGATCATAGTTTGTAACGCCTTATTTCTTTTTAAATATAGTTTCTGTATAAAGGAACGTCTGTTAGTTCCCCTTCTCTCTAAGAAAAATATCCGGTGTTCCAGGGGATATATGAGACAAAGTTAACAAAAAAAATTTAAATCAGTTTTATAAAAAAATGAAGGATTTTCGGTACTAAATGATATTGGGGATATTTTGGGAGGCAAGCGGAATTGTGAGTCCAATCGTATCAAATATACTTCAGAGCGAATACTCAATGTTAAATATGCTCCCTTAACATCTGAAGACGTAGGAAGAACATTTTCTATGTACAAGAACTTGCTGATCCCAAGCAGACATAGTTTTCTTTTCGAATATTTATTGCATCAACTTATAATTTACTGTTACAACGTATTTAACGAATAAAGTGGAATATAAACAATAAATTTAAATAGCTTTTCTTTAATTTTAACAGCTTATTTTCATGTTTTTAAACGCTTTTTTTGAGAGCTTAAAACTGTTTTTTTAGTGCTTTTTTTTGGTTGCCCTACTAATGATACTCGTATGTTTAATTGAATAATTGTAATTTAATACATCTATCATATTAACTTGTTTTCCGTGCACATAATAGGAAATATCCTACATACGCAAGTACTTCAAGTATTTTTATGAATACGCAGCGCTACATCATGACCATCAGATGGTCCGTTGGTCAAAGTTGGGTGTGTAAATATTTACGTTTTTTTATTTCTTATTTTTGTTATTCCACTGTCCTTATTGATTAAAAACTAAATTGCGTTGACAAATTGCCGTCAAGTCAAAACACTATTTGTTGTTGGATTTTTTAATACGTATTAATAAAATGAAAATATGTACGAGAATGTATATGTATGTATATAATTTAGCAGTTATTATTTATTTGTCATCATTTCAGATCTTATCGTTTGTGTTCATAAAATAACTACACATAAGCGAAATATTAAAGTCAAATTACTTTTAGAGGTTCTTTTTGTATTAAGAGAGAGATTATTAAAAAGATTAAATTTTTCCTACAATAAACGCACTGTCATAATTAGGTTTTCCAGTTACAAAGCGTTGCCGCCGTGCTTCATATTTCGGTATGCTATATACAAATTGTATAAGCGTGAGAATTTTTGACAGCTAGAAAACGCTTTCCGCTCTTGTTAAGGTATCCCAACAGACCAAAACAAAGCAAAATGTAAATGAGTTGTAGAATAAGCTTATCTAAGAGATTTTCTACAACAGGACAACAAATATGATTGCAAATTACTTATTCTCTTATTCATTATTGACCAATTGTTAATAAGCCTTTTATAATAGTAAACGCAGCACTTTTCTAAGCTTAAAGCCGGAGGTCCACACAACGCGTTTTCGCCTCCACGCATTGCATGATTTTTATACCTTTCATGCGTTCTAGGTTTCAAGTTACTTGCAACAATTTTATGCGGCATTACCACAAACAAATTAAATTGGATTTGTCAAAATCAGCGGATTTGTTCAAACGCTGTTTGTGAGGCTTACAAAAGTAAACGCCTCAATGCATCCTACGCTTTTGTGCATATAACTACACAGATTCTCCTTTTTTTTGACAGCTGCGTTGACAGCGAAAGTGCGTGTAACGAGAGGTGTTGTGGACCCCCAGCTTAAGGCTTATGTTAGTAAGCTTGCTCAAGTTCTTTCTAAATAGTTTTGGTTTGTTGAGATGGTTGCAAGAAAAAATTAAATTAAATTAATGCGTTAACATGTTAAATATATCCTGAATAATTTAAAGAATGTTTTATTTTCTGTTGGTTCAGACATGTAAGATTTAAGGGCATAATAAACCACACAAATGGCTTGGTCAAAAAAAATGGTCAAAATTTTACGTTTGTACAAATATTTTGTGTTGTTAATTGGGGTGTTTGTTGTTAAAATATTAAAACTTTTTTATATTTGGCACACATGTTGGTCATTTGTCAAACATTTTGTGGCGTCTAATGCTAAATGTATTCATTTCAGCGAAAGTTTTATATACAAATATTTATTTAAAATGAGCCAAATAGGTCTATTATATCTCCTGGCCCCCAAAAAAATGTACAATTTTTAGCACTTTAGTGAAGGGTATATAAGATTCGGCAAAGACGAAAAATGCACACATACATATCGTTACCTTAATATAAAAAGGCCCCAACTCATTATTTTTGGAAATCCGTTTTTTTATTGATTCTTGTAGAATGGTTGCTAATACACATTCTATTAAAATTTCAAGCAAATTAGATTAAAAATAAAGAAGTTATAAGCAGAACATCATATCAGAACACCATATTATCATTTATTCCGACGGCTGTTTTTACCAGAACCGAAACAGTACGTTAGCCAATGCTTTATATATACTATACAAATTACAAATATATACATATGTATTTCAATCTGAATATCTCGTTTAATATTAATAAAGATGTTTTTTGACAATGTTTGTGTAGCTATATTATTTCAGCTTTTATTAAGTTTTTTCCTTCTCCTGTAAAAAGTGTTTTTGATGAGTTGGGGCCTTTTTATATTAAGGTAACGATATGTACTTGTGTTTAGCGTTACTTTAAAAGTTTTATATTTATGAAATTTATGAAAAAAAAAAAAAAAATATTTATGAAAAATAAGCAACCAAATAAAACAAAATTTTTCACATTTATTCATTGCTCAGTTCTTTTAAACAAAAAGGTCAACAAAAAGTATTAACTGGAAACAGGAATGAGAGAAAGTAAACAACATAAAAAAGTCCATATTTGCTCAGTTTTGCACGTTGCCATTTGGTTATATTAGTGTTGTTGCGATGCATAATTCTTCTATGTTTCCCGCAGCCCTATGATATTTTCTCAACCGCTTTTTAACTATTGCCCACAAATTTTTTATTGGGTTATGGCCAGGGCTTTGTGCGGGCGAATTTATTACTTGAAATTTTTGCTGCGACAGCCATTCTTTAACAATTTTAGCGATATGTTTTGAACCACCGTCTTGTTAGAAGATAACTTGCTATTCTGGGTAAGCGGTCATGTCTACGAATTCTGGCAAATTGGTCTGTTAAATACTTACATAGAACTCTTTTTTCATAATACCGCATATTTTTACAAGTGAGTCCATCTGCTACCAAGCTAATACCGCATATTTTTACAAGTCCATCTGCTACCAAGCGAAGTATCCCCACACCATCAAACTGCCTCCTCCGATTAAATTTTTACAAATTTTAGTAATCAATTTAATAACTTGGGTGAAAAGAGCAAAACCAAAAAAATTGTTGTATTTTTTCTGTGTACGTAATATTTTTTGTTTTATTAAAAAAAAAAATACATCCGTTTATATTTAATATATCGTTGGCTTAATATGCAAACCTGCTAAATCCTCTTATTAAGAAAATTGAGATTTTGATGCCGTGATGCCTCGTCGACCAGCATGTAGTTTTTCTACAATTTGAGTCTTGAAGGCTGTTAAATCAATTATATTTTTGGTTTTCATTTCAATCAGCAAATATGAAATATAAATTTTTTTGTTTCTCCTGTAAAATGTGCTGAAATGAAGTTAGCAGGGACCTAATTCTGGCAGCCGTGATCGAGTAGTTAGTTTCTCGATTCGAAAGAAATTTTTTTTCTTAATTTTTCAGTCGATACTGAACGAATCGAAATTATTTTTTCAGTATTGTGAAACTCAAATTAATGCTTTACAACACTGAAAAAATAATTCCGATTCGTTCAGTATTGACTGAAATAATTAGATATTAAATTGATTTCGAATCGAGAAAGTATTCGATCACGACTGCCAGAATCAGGCCCCAGGTTTGCATATTAAGCCTACGATGTGCAAGTTTATATTATTTTACTTTCTCATGTTATTTGAATTTTGAAACTTTTGTTTGTAAACATTATTTAAAGACGGTTTTTTTTTTTAATAAATATCATGTGGGAATTATTTATTTTTAATAAATTATTTTTATTATAATATTTTTTAATTAGGCTTAAGTTCATTAAATTTAATGGGATCCCAGCCACGGTCAAAAAATGAAAGATTATCAATAACAATTTTAATTAATTTTCATGTTGTAAAACACCTTTCTTCATAAAAATAATTTAATGAAAAATTAAATTTAATGAACTTAAGCCTAATTAAAAAATATTAAAAATTTGGATTAAAAACCATAAATAGTTCAACAAAATAACCACAATACTAATTATTTTTATTATATTTAACTAGAAATACATTCGAAAAAATGTTTAATATAATTTTGATAAATATATACTTATATCGATGGCTTAATATAAAAAACGCTTAACTCGATTTTTTGTTAGTTTATAAGGGAAGAAAGAAACTTAATACAATCCACACAATTTTTGATATATAAAAAGTTTTATTGCAATATTTTATAAAAGAATGCAACAAATTTTATACTATAGCCCCCCAAAATTTTAAAGCAAGGTGCATTTGGCAATTATCTTCCAGAATAAGTAAGGCCTTTTTATATTAAGCCATCGATATATATATACAGTGTAAATTCGGTAATCCGGACTCCACTAATCCGGAATATTCGGTAATCCGGACAGAATTTTGCTGCTCATTGCGTATTCTATAATCCGGATTGATTGCATCACTATAGTCCGGATTGAATAACACCCATTATTTTTTTTTTTTTTTATTCAAATCATAGCATGCTTTGAAAAATACAGTCATTGCAAATTCTATAATCCGGATTGCTTGCAACTCTATAGTCCGGATTGAATAACGAAATTGTCAAACGAAATTAATATTATTTATTGTTAAGTATGTATGTGTGTAAATGTGTATTTTTTTATTTTAGCTGAACTGTACAAAGTAATTTTTATGTTTAATTTTGCTATGAATTATTATTATTTTTGATAAATAGATACATGCGGTAATCCGGATAATTCGCTAATCCGGATTGGGGTCTGCAATCAATTATCCGGATTATCGAATTTTTACTGTATATATATATATATACATATACATACATATACATATAAAAAGCATTTATCTTTCTTATTTTCAAAAACCACGAATCCCAAAAAACCATAAAATTCCAAAAACTCCCGGGATTGAAGTTTTTGATATTCCGAATCCCGGAATTTGCAAAAACAAGACCGAATGGCATTTCTAATTCTGATCCTTACTGACATTTTCCGATACTCACTCTATTAAATCTAGGTCCTTACTCAATTTTTAGATATATGATTTTAGTTCATGATCTTTTTCCCTCAGATAAAAGTATTTATTTATTTATTTGTTAAAAATTAACATATAATTAAAATTATAGGCTAATTACATGGATGAGCAATAGTGACTAAGATTATTTGCAATTACATAAGCCAATAAAAATTCAATTAATTACTTTAAATTTTATAAACAATACAAAAATAAATTATTTATAAAACGCATTTTAACTTATCACACATACTAAACCATTCAAATAAATAACAATAAATTTTAGATCCTCTTCATTTTATTTGTTTTAGTTGGATTTATAGTGAGTGCAACACTTTATGGCAAATAAAAAAAGAAAACAATTGTAGCGCAGTAGAAATGTGTCCGTCAAATAAGTTTGTAAGTATTTGTGAAGATTTCCATTTTATAACACATTATTATTTGTGACATGTGGCATAAAATATGATAATGTGGATAACGGACAATAAATTATTAAAGCTCAAAATAAAATATTTTCGTAAAAAATGCATTAGATAAATTAAAATATTATTTAACTATTCTAAAAAATTAAAGTTTGTTTTTTCTGCATTTGAAAAGTGACATATTTAAAACTTAAGGTGAAAAAAAACAATTGGTATTTTATTTAAAATTTTCTTTTTCATTCGTAATGGCCAAATTAACCAATTCTATTTAAATATCAATTCATATTTACACATATATAGTTTTTCGTATAATTTTATTTTTGTTTGACAAACGAATTTTAAGCATAAATTGATATATACGGATTCAATGGTAACCAAAGGTTGGCTAAAGCAAAAATATGTGAAACATTGAGGGAATAGGACTTAAGTTAAAAGCTTCATAAATTAAAGTTTGACTTATAAAAGCATATTTGAAAAAATATCCTTTTATCGCAAAATATTTAAAATAAAAAATTTTTGCATATATCGTATGAAAAGCCATTTTTCGTTTGATTTGTTATCAATATAAAATTTTCGTTAAATTTACCATGATTAAGAAATTTTTGTTAAATTTTCTATAAGTACCTGATTTGTGTAAACGTTTTGCAAAATTTCCTATCATAAGTAAATTTCCGCAGAATTTCCTATAAAAAGTAAATTGTCGCAAAATTTCCTATAAAAAAGTAAATTCTTGCAAAATTTTTTAAAGAAAGTAAATGTTTGCCAAATGTCCTAGAGAAAGTTAATGCTTGCCAAATTTTCATAGAAAGTAAATTTTTGCAAAATTTCCTATAGAAAGTAAATTTTTGCAAAATTTTCTAAGAACGTAAATTTTTGCCAAATTTTTTAAAGAAAGTAAAGTTTTGCAAAATTGCCTAAGAAAGTAAATTTTTACAACATTTCCTAAAGAAAGTAAATTTTTTGCAAAATTTCCTAAAGAAAGTGAATTTTTGCAAAATTTCCTAAACAAAGTGAATTTTTGCAAAATTTCCTAAAGAAAGTAAATTTTTGCAAAACGTCCTATAGAAAGTAAATTTTTGCAAAATGTCCTATTGAAAGCTAATTTGCAAAATGTACTATAGAGTAAATTTTTGCAAATTCTGACAAATTGGTCTGTAAAAATGTTAAATAGAACTCTTTTTTTATAATACCGCATATTTTTACGAGTGAGCCCATCTGCTACCAAGCGAAGTACCACCATAAATAATAAATAAATTTGCAAAATTTCCTACAGAAAGTAAATTTTTGCAAAATTTCCTACAGAAAGTAAATTTTTGCAAAATTTCCTACAGAAAGTAAATTTTTGCAAAATTTCCTACAGAAAGTAAATTTTTGCAAAATTTCCTAAAGAAAGTAAATTTTTTTTAAAATTTTCTATAAAAAAGTGAATTCTCGCAAAATTTTCTTTAGAAAGTAAATTTTTGCAAAATTTCTTTTTAAAATTAAACTTTTGGAAATTTCCTATAGAAAGTAAATTTTTGCAAAATGTCCTATGAAAAGTAAATTATTGCAAAATTTTCTATAAAAAAGTAATTTTTTTTTTTAAATTTCCTATTTGAATTAAATTCTTGCAAAATTTCCTTAAAAAGTAAAATTTTGCAAAACTTCCCATAAAAAGGAAATTTCTGCAAAATTTCCCATAAAAAGTAAATTTTTTCAAAATTTCCAACAAAAAGTAAATTTTAGCAAAATTTCCAAAAAAGTAAATTTTGCCAACTTTCCTATAAATTTTTTCTATAAATAAATATTTTTCACAAAATACCTAAAATGTAATGTTTTGCAAAATTGGGCAACATTTCTATTAGAATATAAAATTTAAATAGTGGGTAGGTTAGAAGGAAGCTGTGCATAATTAGGGAATCTTTTGACGAAAATGTGAGCTGACTTCATAAGTCCAATACATATACATACTTATTTCGGCGAAAGCAACGTTGAATACAAAAAGTACAATGTTTCCTCAGTTTGAAACATCAGAATAATCAGATATTATTAAGTTAATAAATGCCATGCCTATTTTTTAATTGCACTTTTAAAACATTTTTATAATACAACTGTTGTAAATTGTATATTCTCTAAAATAGTTAAGAAAAGTTTTTATTTTATTCACTTTAAAATCCAAAACAACTTGTTGCCTTTACAACAGTTAAAATGTTTTTTAAACGCTCCTTTTTCGATTTTATTTAAAATTCAACCAAGTTTACATTTTATTTACATTTTTAAATTGATTTTAAATTTGTTGGTTTTGTTCCGTCAATTTTATATACATTTTTTTTTTGTTTTAGATTTATGGTTGTTAAAAAAAAATGTTGATTACAGATCAACGAATCACTTGAATGTATGACAATTTTTATTTCTTTTTTTCATTGTTATTCAATGAATGTTCACATTTTTTTGTATTCTTCATTTACACTTGAACCTGACACTTACAGTTAATTTTAATACAACATTTTTCAAAATTATTTAAATTTTAATTTTTATTTGCAAATTTGAACCGTTCACGTTTAGCGCTGTCAACAAACTGAGCCTGAACCTGTTGAGTTTCCCATGTTAAATAATAATTCGTGAGTGACAAACGAAATGAAATACGAATGAAATACACAAGCACAAAAGGATACGAAAGGATACATTTTTAAAAACATACGTATATGTATGTATAAGATTCAAGCACGAGCTTACTAACACATTTACAATTTTAAACGCAATAAAATAATATTAGACACACACTTATGTTAGGGATAACATCACGTACTAATATTCATGTAATGAAACGGCATAGATACATCTGTACACTTGTTGATACATGTGATAGGTACACATTCATATGTGTTGTATCCATACAGTATTCATGTAAATATTTCATTTATGCAAACACTTTTAAGCAAACAATGAAATGGCAGTAACTCATTTTGGACTAAAAAAAAGAAGATGAAAAAGAATCAACATACATATTAATAAAATCTCAAAATATTTGTTTTTCTTTTTGCCTCGTTCGATGCTTAAGATATTAGACTGTTAGGAGACAATATTCTTTATATTTTGTTTGTTTTGAAGCCATTTCCTTTTTACCACTTACACACTAAATTGGTAAACATAGATGATTATAGGTAATAAACTCTGTAGATCTTTAACCTGGAAGGATATTTTTTTATCTAAAGAGTGATGCCATTTCTGAAAATAATTTTCTATATATATACCTCTCAGCACAGGGGAAAGGATATAATAATTTGTTTTTGTTTTAAATGTGAGTTAAGCTAACAAAGTCTTTTTTCGGAAGTAGATGAACCATTAGTAAGTTTGTAAATTACACAATATTGATGTTAGACCCTATAATATATATATATATATATATATATATGTGTCCTAATGAGTAGCGAAGTTATTTAATGTTAGCAATACCAGTTTTTGAAAATAATTTTTTTTAAGATGTTTTCACCAACAAAGTAATTATGTATACAAGGATGGGTCGATTTAGCAATCGATATTGTGCCATCGATTTTTCGATAGCTTTTATAATGAGAATTCCACTATGACGTATCAAAAATATCATTTCGAGGCGCCCAAATTTCTATTTTTTGACTTTTTCTTAACTTTTATTTTTAAGCTTTTTTTTGTTGGTAATAAAAAAAATTTGATTGATTTATTATTTTTTTAAATTAACCTTTCTAAGGTGAAATTGTACGCTTAAAGCGATGGCGATAGCAGTTTCTCCAAAAAATGTTTTCTTCAGGTTTTGGACAAATTTCATCCAACAAATTTTTTTTACTCGTTAATTTTTAAGGAACGAGAAAAAATTTTAACACTAACAAACAAATGCAATATGCAAAGAATAAAAATACTATTTTATAAAAGAAAAGTTTTGGATTAAACTCACCAAAATGAAAAATTTGAATGAAAATTTCACTATCCCCCTTTGGTCGAAATTAACTATCTTTGATTTATCACTCCACATGTCAATACAGATAGCGAAAAGATTGTTTCTATCATCACTGATGTTCGCACTTATAATTGGCACTAAGTCATACAATTTTATCTTCAATTTGCATTCGCACTCTTTTCTGCAAGACGAATGTAAAAATTGTTATACCTTCCAGTGTACGATTGATAGGAAATCACCATTCAAAATTGAAAAGCGCAAACAATTAATTTTTCTAATATCCAAACAAAATCCAAAAGAATATAAATGTGATTTTAGGTGAATTTATATCACTTATTTGTTATTGTTTTTTTTTGTTTATTTAGTTTTTACTTTATAAAAATAACAGATTTAATAGTTCATATGCATAAAAGAGTTTATATTTATTCATATATGTACATACATACTTATGTATGCATATATAACCTAGCTAGCATTTTGCATCAAAATCAAATATTTTCAGGAATCAGCTTCTCGAGCAAAACAACAGCATATCACCTCATTTTTCGAACACAAATGATACTCTCGTTGTGAATCCGATGAATAACTTCAAAGAATCATTTCTGGTACAATTTTCTGATCCCAGCTTAAAAGTAGTTTTTATATTCCTTTTTATGTATTTTCCGTCCTATTTTTCAGTCGTAAATTACATATATGTCCTTTTTGCCGATTTCGAATGAAGACTTCTTTCGCTTAATTTACTTTTATGTTTGATTATATTTCAAATTATTTTTTAATCGTCATGCTTTTGATGTTTTCTCCGATAAAAGCAGCACCAGTATCGGGTTCTCGCAAAGAAAAGAAAATACCATTTACACTTTCATTTATTTTCATTAATTGACAATAATTTTTGGGCGTCTTTTTTATCCAACCTTTTTATTTATTCTGCAATGAATCATATATGAATTTGCTCTAGTGATAAATCAGTTTTTAAATATCAAAAGTGATCCCGGAAAACTCATCAATGCGATTTTTACAAAATATTATCACCCATGCTAGGTATAAACAACTTTAATTAAAATTTATATACATTAATAAAGGGTGGTTAAATTATAAGGGCCAATGTTAAATGTGAACCACACCTAAACGCCAAGTTTTTTTCCGAATTTTATTTGACATTTCTCTATTTCAGACTTACTCAATTTGAACCATGGAGAGATACACAATCCAACAACGTGTTAAAGTTATCCAGACTTATTATGAAAATGGATGATAAATTTCGAAGAAAATCATCTTCAGTGATGAGGCACATTTTCACCTCAGTGGATTTGTCGATAAGCAGAATTTCCGCATTTGGGCGAATAATAATCCAAGAGTGATTGTCGAAAAACCAATGCACCCACAAAGAGTGACTGTTTGGTGCGTTTTATGGGCTGGCGGCATCATCGGGCCGTATTTTTTCCAAAATGAGGCCGGTCAGGCAGTTACTGTGAATGGTGTTCGCTATCGTGAGATGATAACGAACTTTTTATGGCCCGAATTGGAAGATATGGATGTGGACGATATGTGGTTTCAGCAGGACGGTGCCACTTGCCACACAGCTAACGAAACAATGGCTCTTTTGCGCAACAAATTCAATGGCCGTGTTATCTCACGTAATGGCGATGTCAATTGGCCGCCAAGATCATGTGATTTGACACCGTTGGACTTTTTTCTTTGGGGTAATTTGAAAGAAAAGGTGTACGTCGATAAGCCAGCAACAATTCAAGAGCTAAAGGATGAGATAATTCGGCACATTAACGGCATAGAACCTCCATTATGCCTCAGGGTCATCGAAAATTTGGACCATCGGATGGAGGTGTGCCGCCGTGGTCGCGGCGCCCATTTGGCCGATATTTTGTTCCATACATAATTGAGTAATACCAATATATCATAATAAAATAAAATTACAATAATTTCCTAAATAGTTTGTGTTTTATTCAAAATCAACATCGGTCCTTGAAATTTAACCACCCTTTACAAATGGTTTTATTTGTATTTATATTGTTACGTTTTTCCTTTAATAAACGCGCTTGAGTTCTTATAATTGCAAATCCAAATAAATATACACACTATTCAACTTCACAAACTTTATTAAGTGCCGGTTCACACACGCCAAGTTTGACTCGTCAAGTCTTGAGTTTTTAGGAGAGAGGGAAAAAGAAGTGGCATTCTCTTTTCCCATCTCTCCTTAAAGCTTAAGACTTGACGAGTCAAAATTGACGTGTGTAAACCGGCACTAATATTAATTATTAAATTTTCCTGAACTTCCCTGTAAAATAAATTTATTATGTTCTAAAACCATTTCTAAAAATGACTGTGAAATTCATGTAGTGACTGTTATAATTTAAATGCACTTTTAGGCGGTAATACAGTTGTGTTGAAAATTATACATGACAATTTTAAGTTACTAATATGACATAAAAATATAACTTAAACTTCGTACAGACGATGGTCAGATCTTACAATGTTGTCATTTTTCTGACAATGGTGCCATTGTCAGGTGCATTAAATTAACACAAATTTTACAAGATAACTTGTAACTATAACTATAAATAATTCTTAGATAATTTAACTTTCGTAGTAATGTTTTATCATTTACTTAAAAGTTGTTGGGTTTTTGAAGAAACAAGTTTACTTAAGTTGAAAGTAAAAAAATAGCAAAGTTCATAGTATATAGACATAAAAAGGATAATTGGTAAAAATTAGAGATTAATGTCGTAATTTTTTTATAGCAATATATTCCGGAGTCCGAATTAGGTATGTTTATGTTATATATATGTATAAAAACCGAGTCTTTGAAGAACCCATTTCAACAGACACACGGACATCGTTAAATCAACTTCGCTACTCATAAGGACCCATAATATATTCATATGCTTAACAAAATGAGATTTTTTGTTATAAAATCGAATCTTGATAAAAACGATTAATGGTGAAAACTATTTTTTTTGGTTATTTTTTGTTGACCTTGAGCGAAAACGCTTTTTTAAGCCAAACAAATTGTAGATATTTACAACCCCTTTATATTCGTATATGTATTCATTTCATAATTGCAATAATAATTTTTTGAATTAAGTTTTAAATTTCATAAGCACAAGAAGAAAATTTAATTTCACCACTCTTAAACTTTACCACAAATTTCTTTTATTTTTCGGTAATAAATGGCAGTGCTGTGCTCTTTAACGATTTTTTTATTTAATGTTAGCAATACCTTACTGGCACAAGCAGCTGATTATCAATTTGTTGGCAACAAGTTGTTGGTGTTGAAATTTCTTCTCTGTTGCTGAAATATTAGTCAGAAAACAAATAATATTATTTAAATTAATATTATTAGTTGAAAAAAGTGTAAAGTGTAAAATATTAACTTTAAAATGAGTACAATTTTAGTGACTGGTGGAACTGGCTTAGTGGGAAAAGCTTTAGCAGCTGTAATAAAAGAAGAAAAGCCCACAAACGAAGAATGGTTTTTTGCCGGTTCTAAAGACGCCGACTTGACGTAAGTACCGCAAAAGGATGAACAATTGCTACAATTAAAATATATTTTTTTTTGCAGAAATTTGAAAGCCACTGAAGCCTTATTCGAAAAAGTTAAGCCTACACATGTCATACACCTGGCCGCTATGGTGGGTGGTTTGTTCCACAACATGAACAACAATTTAGACTTTTTGGTAAGTGGCTTGAAAGTTTTTTGTTTTAAATCGATTTGTTTGTTGAACGTTGACATTTTAGCGCATTAATTTACAAATTAATGATAATGTTCTACAAACAGCCCATGAACATGGTTGCGTTAAAGTTGTTTCTTGCCTGAGTACTTGTATATTCCCTGATAAAACCTCTTACCCTATTGACGAAACCATGGTACACAATGGCCCTCCACATCCCTCCAACTATGGCTATTCATATGCCAAACGTTTAATCGACATACAAAATCATGCATATAAAGACAAATACGGGGCCAAGTTTACCTCTGTCATTCCCTGCAATATATTTGGACCCCACGACAACTATAAACCCGAAGTAAGCCACGTCATACCTGGCATGATCTATCGTATGCATAAACTCGTAAACGAAAAGAAAGATTTGGACGAAAGTGAAAAAATCTTTACGGTTTATGGCTCTGGCAAGCCCATGCGACAATTCATTTACTCTTTAGACTTGGCCAAATTAATGATTTGGGTCTTGCGTGACTACAACAGTGTTGAACCAATTATCTTGAGTGTAGACGAGGCCCAAGAAGTTACGATTTATCAAGTGGCCGAGGCTATTGCTAAAGCTTTCGGTTTTAAAGGAAAACTTGAGTGTGATATTACAAAGGCAGATGGTCAGTTTAAAAAGACGGCTTCTAATCAAAAACTGCGTTCTTTGCTGCCAAATTTTAAATTCTCCAACTTTGATGAGGCCATTCAGACATCGGTGGACTGGTTTATAAATCACTATGATGAGGCTAGAAAGTAATTCATAGAACGGCATGCTATTTTATACAAGTAGCAAAAGCACATTCCTGAAAAGTAAAGGAGTGTTTGATTTTTGTTATCTTTTAAACAGTCAAAGAGTTTTCGATTATTATTTTCTAAATTAACACTTTATAAAGTAAATAAATATTTATTTAAATAAATTGCATTTTCTAAAATTAAAAAGCGTTTAAAAGGTTTATAAAAAATATTTTTCTGTAAAATTGGTTTTGGATTTAAAGACAAATGAGCCTATGAAGCCTTCGGCAAGTAAACAGCAATAGAGAGTGTTTTTTATTTTCATTTTTACCATTTTTGTACTTAGGAAGCCGATTTTTGTACTTAGGAAGCCGTGATACATCAAATCTATATAGTGGTTATTCAAGCCTTTTTTGCTGTTGGCCTGTGTAATACAAAAATAAAATGTTTTACAGTCAGAAATAGATCGCATAATAAAAAGTAATGAAATTCTTTTTAATGTTTTTTAAAATTATAATTCGAACAACTATGGGATTGAAAACTGGGGGCTAATTCTGGCAGTCGTGATCAAATATTTTTTCAATTCGAAAACAATATTATTTTTAATTCTTTCAGTAGATATTAAACGCTTTAAAATTGTTTTTTCAGTGTTGTGAAAACTCAAATAAAAGGTTTACAACACTGAACTAATAATTTCGATTAATTCAGTATCGACTGAAAGAATAAGAAATAAAATTGCTTTCGAATCGAAAAAGTATTCGATCACGACTGCTTGACTTAGCCCCCAGCTTTTAAAATTGAACATAAAACTGCCAAATAAATTGAAAGGTCAATTTAAAAGCAATCTAGTGGTCAATTTAAAAAGTGTGAGTGTGTTAGTAAAACAACTGTGAGTCTATTGAAAATTGAAAGGCAAAATTTGAAAAAATGGGTTTTCATTACCAAAATTTTAAGACGTTGGACCTCAGTTTAAAATTATTCAGTTGTATCTATCTATTTTCACTGAAAAAACTTTAAGTTATTACCACAATCGACATGTTTGAAATAAAGTGGGGTTGGTCGTACATTTGACCCATCTTTGGGCATACTAGACGCTGCATTAGCCAAATTTAAGAATTTCAACCATACATATGTATATGGCGGTTTAATAGAATTCTTAAATTTGGCCCCAGCAGTGCCTAGGATGCCCCTAGATGGGTCAAATGTATGACCACTTTATTTTTCATCTCAATCATTTATTTCTAACAAACCTTCCCTCTATCTCCATTCTTTAAGGGGGCTCCCATACAAAATGTTCAATACAGACTAGAAATTTATTGAAAAAAAAGTCCCATAAATGCCCAGGAATCACCCCCAGTAAGATAAAATGTATGACCGACCTCAATTAGTTTTTTGACCTTAACATTTTCTCGATCCATACTTGCCCCTTATCACCACTTTTTAGGGGGGCTCCCAAACAAATATTGCGTTTTATGAAATTCTTAAATTAATTTCGACTTTTGTGAATAAAATCAAAAGTTGGTAACAGATTTAAAATCATTTATGGCTTGTTTTGTTTGCAGCTTCGTTTTTTCTATGTCTGCAAAATATTAGAAACTAGCTGCATTTTCCAATTTTTTATGAATTTTTAAGAAACAAAAATTTCGAAATTTTGATAAAAAAAATAATTTTTTTTTCCAAAAAAAAAATTATGTTTCTAAAACAACTTTTTACTTTTCTTAAAGGTAATTTTAAATTTAATTTCGGTTTTTTAGTAATTTCAATAAACTAAACCGTTTTTGAGTTACACGAATATATGTTTTGCAACCTCCTCCATTTTCGAAATAACGATATATCTCGAAAACAAGAGCTAACCTAAAAAACGGTGGACACCACTGGATTCAGCGTACCCGAATTATGCAAAAACGTCATGTGCCTGGCTTGTCTAATTTTGAATCTAGCATAGTGTTATTGTTTTATGCATTTTGCATTTTTAATTGTTTTAAGTGTTAAAATTTTTTCTCGCCCCATTTTTATTCGTGTGTTTATTTGACAGTTCAAAGTGGGAACTTTTCTCACCAAAATGTTACAGACACACTTCTTCTGTTAATTGGCGAGTAAATTTCTTACGTGACAGCTAGTATTCGTCAGAAAACGTTACAGACACAGTTTAGTGAGAAAAACAGGTGTTTGTTTCAATATGTGCCCATTTAGGCAGGGAAACATTTGGAAGGGAAACATTTTGTTTGGTAGTAAATTACGGGTGGGGAAGAGAGAATGGTTTTTGTGTTCGGTACTCGGCGACACGCTTTGTTCTCATTTTCTTTGTTGACATTTACTTTGCTTCTTCAGAATTTGAGAAAAAAAAAACAACAATATTAACAGAATGTTTCCGGCAACATGTTCGTCTTTGTGACCGAGAATTAAAAGACACATATTTCAAACGAAAAGTGTTGCGAAGCGAGAGTTACAAAACCTGGGCAAAGATTATGAAAGTCTAGTTTTCAATTTTCGTCTTTTCACCTTTTTGTATTTTATATATAAATACAAATACTTCTACCGCCAACTTCAAGATGAAAAGTGTGAGCAATACATGAAACTGAGTACCCTCCCCCCGAATGTTTTCAGTAATTTTCTTCGTGTGTGATGTTTGGGGTCTTTTTTTTTGTTTATTTACATTTTTAAAAAGGTATTTTGACATTTGCCGTCACAATTCTAGCAAAATGCCTGTTTTTTTATTCTATTGTTCCATTGTAGTAGTACGGAGCACACTGGTT
The DNA here is from genome assembly GCA_963931875.1 of Pollenia griseotomentosa. NCBI lineage: Eukaryota > Metazoa > Arthropoda > Insecta > Diptera > Polleniidae > Pollenia > Pollenia griseotomentosa. The sequence continues at coordinate 15,849,630 of OZ007564.1, forward strand.
CATATTTTGAGAAGGCGGCCAAAATTATTTTTTTTTATGTTCTCCGATCTTAAAATTTTTTTATTCATGTGAAAGTAAATACTAGTGAACCTCGGGAGCCAAAAAATTTCAACCCTATTTCAACCATTTCATTGAGAACAGGGTGGTCCGAAATGGACTTTCTCAATATTTGGTTATAGTTTTGAATTTCTGAGTCAATTTCTCATAACTTTTTTGTTTTTTAAGATTTGACAGAATAAGTTTTGTGTATTAGTTTATTTAATTAGCTATACGTGGTTTAAAGCATTAAACTTGGCGACCTCTAGAACTATTTAATTTTTTTTTAATGTCAAAATTTCCCGGAATTTTCCTACTTTATAGAGCATAAGTCCTGAGCGTCAAAACGCGTCAAAAAAAAAAAATCTATACTCTCTTGTAGTCCAGAATCTAACCTACATTTCTATACCCCATTGTACACACATCTGGATACGGCCTTGCGAACTACAGCAATTTCTGTGACCCAAGGTAAGATATTCGGTTCAAAAAATAAGTCCTGCAAGGAAACATTACTGAAATTAAAGAAGTCGAATCTTAAAGAATTTTCGACAAATAAAGCAGTTCAGGCCACATAAATTATCTAGCACGTCAGTAGCTCGTTTCTGTATTTCTCGCATCGTAAAATTTCTTACATGAAGTGTGAAACAAAAAATTCCATCGTTTCTCGATTTATGAGATAAAAGTGTTTCTGTATTTGAATGCGAAAACAGACACAACAAATTCTGTTTATACTGGAATATTTCCAGTAATTAAGTGTCAAATAAAAGCGAAACGTCAACAAAAGAAATAAATATAATAAAAACAGGGCTGCCAGATTTGACGAGTTATCGTCATCTTGACGATTTTTTGTTCCGATATTAACAAAGTGACGTTTTGATGATTTTTTCTAAAAAAGTGACGAAAGCAAAAACAAAATCAAAAATATTTTATAATTTTGTTGTTACTTTCTATAGAAATTCATCTTGAATTTTTAAATTTCAAACACTTCTATTTTGTGGCGTTGAAAATTGAAAAAAAAAAAATAATATGAATGTCTGTAGAAAGCAACAACAAATTTATAAAATATTTTTGATTTTATTTTAGCTTTTAATGAAATTGTTGGCGTTGCGTTTTACACTATAAGCCCCTTAGTCTTCGAAATAAGATAATTGTAAATATTTTTGTATGTTTGTTTATTAGAAAAAAAGATATCTTTAAAAACAAGGCTGCTTAAATTTTTATATTTATCCCTATTGTGAAAATTGTCCTCGAAATTGTTTGTTTCTTCCCTAAAAAATGTATCGGCAAAAGCAAAATTTCGAGAGAAAGTAATGGACCGACATGGCTTATTTTGAACATTTAATACTTCTTATATACATATACAAAATATGATTGATATTTGATATTCTTATCTTATATGTACACTTTGGTGCCAAAACCATTATTCCGGCAAGAAAGAAATTTGTTTGTCTCCCAGTAAAAACTTTTTCAAAATGAATATCTTCTTTCACTCGTTATTAAGTAGCTTTCTTCCATAAGAACTTCGATAACTACTTTTTTCTGGATGTATTAAGATAAAAAAATGACTTACTTTTGAATTTGTTCTTTTTGGCACAACCCTTGTAAAATTCATTAGTTTTTCAGTAGAATTGTAAGTAGTGCTTTTATGTGTTTCTGATTACTTAACATATTATTTTGTAGGCGAAGATTTTACTGGGTCTTTAACCCGTTTATTTATGAACCGATTTTTTTAATTTTAACTACAAGGTATTCTACTAAGTCTATTTCAGGTAAAAAAGAAAAAGATTATAGGAATAGGTAAATTAAAGATTTATATCTCAATTATTAAATAATAATTATTAAATATCCATGAACTTTAACTATGTTTTTGTTTGATTATTTTTAAATAAAAGTCGAAACAAATTTGTTTAAAATTGATTTTAAATTGCAAGATTTTTAAAACAAAAAAGACGATCTTTTTTATTTTTTTCTCAGGAAATTGACGATTTTGACACAAATTTATCTGGCAGCACTGATTAAAACCAAAACAAGAAAAGGCTAACAAAAATTTAAACTAACAAAATATAACAATTGTTTTTTGTTTATTTTCATCATATAAATTATGCATTTATCATTTATATTCCTTGTATTTTTTATTTATTTAAAAAAAATAGTATATAAACATATTTTAAATTCAAAATATCTACATTTTGTTTTTCTCGCCACCAATTTCAAATGTGACTTATTTTGACAGTTCTTGAAAGAAACTTTTCGCAAAATATTGTTATAGAAACACTTTTTCTCGCATCCTTCCAATAATTGCTGGAAAATTATTTAAATGACAGATAATTCTCGCAAAAAAAAGATACAGAAACACTTGGGTGAGAAAAACCATTTTTTGTTTCATTTCACACTATTTTTGTTGCAATTCACACGTTTCATGCGAAGAGTTTTACGATGTGAGATATACAGAAACGGGCTACAGGTTATCAATTAATTTGGAGAAGGTAAAGGTATTGCCATTGTTATGAACTTATTGTGGGTGAACTGATGCTGCAAAACGAATAGGCGACATAAATAGACTAACACGTTAGATTTCTGAGTAAGTTAAAAGGTTAAACATTAGTAAATAGCCGCAACATAAACTACATAGTTTAATTATCTGAAAATTGCAACTTAATTTAAAAAAATGGAAGAGCAGGTAAATGGTAAAAAAACTAGCACGCAGTTATATTTTACGTGAAAATTATGATAAAGGATTCATTTCTGCATCAAATTCAACCAACGCAAAATAAGAAAACAAAAATTGCAATAATTGAAAAAATAGTGGAAGCGAGCCCTAAACGCACAAAGAGGATTTTAAAAAGTATGCCTACACCAACTGAAGATATGAAATTTACTCCAGAAGAAGCATTTGCACTATTTTTGGATTTAAAACTGACAAAAAATCAGTATACAGAACTGCGAAAGCGAACCAATGAAAAAATTGTGGAATCTTTCCAGCATATCGAGATTAAGTTTCTGTCAAAGAGTGCTTACCTTCACAAACGGCTATAAGTGTAACTTCAATTTCAGCAGAAGTAAAATTGCAGGCTCTTCTCGAACACACTGCAAAACGATTATAAAATACACCTTATGCTGACTGTTTAAAAAAACTTAAAAATTGCAGCATCACTTTATTTTCTAAATGGGGATGTGATGGAAGCTCTGGTCAGAAACAATACAAGCAATGTAATTCAGAAAATTCATCTGATGCTAACTTATTCATGGTATCTTTAGTTCCATTACGTTTAAGAAAAACTTATATTGGCTTAGAGCCGTCAACCAGTAGAGTTACAGAAATGGATGTATGGAAAAATGAAATTCCCTCTTCAACAAAGTATTGCAGACCAATAAAGTTTGTTTACAAAAAGGAAACTAAAGATGTCATAACTGAAGAAGTTCGAAAAATAAAAGATCAAATTAAAGAACTTCAACCGGCAATATTTAAATTTGATGACCAATGCATTGAAATTAATTTTCAAATGTTCCTTACAATGATCGATGGAAAAGTTGCACAACCATTAACCAAAACAAAGTCTTCGTCAAGCTGTACCATATGCCAAAAGACATCAAGTCAATTAAGCCAACCCCCATTACAAGACAATAGTTTCAATGAAGCATACGAATTTGGAATGTCCCCTCTTCATACCAGAATTCGTTTTATGGAGCATATTCTTAAATTGGGTTATGATTTGGAATTTGGCCCGTTAGGCGAAACAGTGAAAAAAACAAAGAAAATGTGGAAAAAGGAAGCAAACAAAAAAACAAATTCAAGAAAAATGCCTTCACCTAGGCCTTATAATTGATCAGCCAAAACAAGGAGAAGGAAATTCAAATTATGGAAACACTGCTAGGAGATTCTTTTCCGTTCCAGAAACTGCAGCATCTATCACAGGGGTACATTTGGAATTAATAAGACAATTCCAGATCATTTTACAAGTTATATCATGTAGCAGAAAGATAAATGCAAAAAAATTTGGCCAGTATGCAAATGAAACAGCATTTCTTTATAACAAAAAATACTCTTGGAGACATATGCCAACCACAGTTCATAAAATTTTATACCATGGGGAACAAATAGTTCAACACAATATGCTACCAATTGGAGATCTATCTGAAGAAGCGCAAGAAAAAAGGAACAAAGACTACAGATTCTTCCGCGAGCACAACACAAGAAAAATGTCCAGATGTTGTACTAATGAAGATCTTATTACTATTTTGTTGTGCACATCAGATCCATATATCCATATTCGACAAAAATGGAATTCAACCTCAATCGAAGAAGCTAAACAACTTCTGGAAAATGAAACCCAAAGCTATTTAGAAGAAATTTTTACTAATATTGTTTAATTTAAAATTGTTTATAGATTATAATTTGTTTTTAACTTAAGTATATATTTGTATTAATATATAAAAATAAAATACACATACATCTCAAACCAAAAATAAAAGTTGAATTACCTAAAATGTTATCGATAGCCAAGAATGCTATTTGGGCATTTTTCAAAATATTCCTTTTCAGTTTTACCCTTATAACAACTCGTCTCGTCCCAAAAGCCAACCTTTGGCCCCTGTGAATATTGGGACTAAAAAATTTACAGGGGCCAAATATTGGCATTTTCTGACAGGATCTAAGTTCGACAATAAAAATAAGTATCAGTTGTAAAATTCAAGAGAAATCATGATAAATTATAAAAAAATCATATTTGAAATATTCAACTTTTACACCGAAACTCAACAAAAAAATGAAAATGCATTTTGAACTCCCCATAACTTTTGCTCCTATCAGTCGAATTTTACGTTTTATAGCGCAAATGAAAGCCTAACATCGCACCTATCGAACAAAAAAAATCGCATAAAAAAATACCGATCCAGTCAAAAGTTATGGAATTTTGACCGCCTTCTCGTAAAATTTCCCTCTGTGCGGAGGTCACTTTATTAATACATTTTGCTTCTCAGTAATCTTCTCACTAGTCTGGACAATGACTTTACAATTTCCTCTCCATAGAAACTCTTTTAATTTAAATTTATTTATTTAAAAATATTCTTTATTAAAAAAAAATTAAAATTAAATTAAAATCTTAATTTAGAAAGTTTACTTTTATACAACATTTTCAATAAGACATAAATAATTATACATTGTTTTTTATTATTTTTTTTATTATATATTTTTTTTTATTATATATTTTTTATTATATTTTTTATTTTTATACAATTTTAAGTATTGTTTATGTTTTTTTATAATGACATTATGAAAATATAGTTTTGTTTAAATTAAAAACAAAATAAAATAAAAAAGGACAAAAATACAAAAGATAAAAAAAGAACTTAAACTAAAAACAAACAATAATCTCAATTTCTTTATATAATTGTTGTAAAAAATTTAATTATTCCTTTTACGCGTATTTGAATATGCATATATTTTAAGCTCGTTTTATTTTTTCATTGAATAAGATCTTTGTTTGAGGTTCACTAAAAATTGTTTTTAGAAGAATTTGCAAATTTTACGATCTTAACTTAAAAACATAACAATTAAAGAAAACATTTTGTAATAACTTAAGGAAAAGGAATATAAATTTTGAAGTTTAAACTAAGAAGTTTAATTAAAATGCAAAGATCTAAAAGGCAGGCTGGGGGTTTTTTTTTTGTTTTTGTAGAAGAAGGTTGAATGCGTTGAAATGATATTAAATATATAGAATCGATGTTGATAGAGTATTTTAGGGAAAAGTTTCGTATGTGTGGATGTAGGGGTGCAGTATTTTTTTGTATGAAATATATAATAATTTAGCTGTGAGATTTTTTTGTGTGATAATAAATCAGATAGAAATAAAACCAAGTTTTCTGATATGTATTTTTTTTTTGTTGTTGTTGTTTTGTTTCTTTGTAGCACTTAACACTTTTTCAGACTGCTTTAGTTTTTTTTGTGGCTTTTTGTTTAAATGTGTTAATAAATAAATATTTTACACTCTCAATAGAAGAGGTTTAGTTCTTTCCAAAAATTGCTTATTAACCCAGGCTACATCGGGCTTAATAAAACGTACAGCTTGACCTTCACCGCAAGCATTTTCAACGCTGTAAATACCCTTGAGTAATACGCTGGAACCAGAACCACAGGCCAAAGCACTGCCTGAGTCAAACTGACAAGCATCAAAGTTGGTTGTGCTGCAAACACCGCTGCTATCAGCACCGCAATCACTGCGTGACACAGGATTAGTGGTGGTAACATGCATAACAGCGCCCTCTTCGTGAACTAAAAAAATGGATTTAAAAGCAATTAATTAAAAATTACCACTGAGGTTTGTTTAATGAAAATCAAAAAAAAAAAATATTTACTGGATAAAGCTTGTTTTCCCCAACCAGTTGTAATACAAGTTTCTGAGGAACTGGGATCCTTATCACTTATGCAAATGGGTTGTATGTGGGAGGCGAATTGCAAACGTTCGGCTAAGTGTAAAACAGCCATGTCATTGGAGCCAGTGCTGGCATCAAAGCTGGGATGTATTGCAACGTTCTTTACACTAACCAATTGGAATTTCAAGGGTTCGTCGTTGCTGCCCAATTCCCATTCACCGGCCTTAACGCGGATGTCGTTAGGCGTAACGCTAAATAAAATAAAAAAAAATAAATTAAAAAACATTTTAATCAGAACCTCCACAAGTACTTTCTTACTTTTGTACACAAGAGGCAGTGGTTAAAACAACACCATCTCCAATAATAGCACCACCACACAGCAATGTCTTTGAAGATTCTTTAAGGACCATAGTTTGCCATGGAATTTCAGCGAAGTTTGCATCAATATCCCTAACACCTCGAGGTTTGGTATTCTAAATAGGAAAGCGCTGAATGTTTTATTCTGCTTTGACATCATTGAGGAAAAACTTACCTTGTTTCTGGTGGCGCAAACTCCAGCCAAGTTCACGGGCCAAGGATCAACATAGTTTGGATCACGACAACATTTTCCAACAGCTCCAGTATCCTCAATAATACAATCGGTTAAGGGCACACGGAAGGGTGTTATTTCCACAGGCGTTTCACTTATTACACCAATCGAACTGCAATAGTTTTCGGGCGTACAAAGCAAAGCGGAAGCACATTTAGCTAGAGAAGGAGCAGCTTGTTCTTGAAATTGTGTCTGAGTTGGGGTGTATTTGGATGGAGGGAAAATTTGTGGCGATAATTGATCCTCTCCGCGAATGGGTTTTTGTGGATAGACTTGTTTTTCTTGATTCGTAGATTCTACATCACGGTCGCCATATTTGGGTTGACTGGGATTGACAGGTGGCAAGTATTTGGGTGGTGAAGTTGCAGGAATTCTACGTGGCGGTTGAGTAAAAGTGGGTCTAGTTGCTGGGGGTTGTCTGATGGGAGCTTGTGGAGAAGGTTGAGGTGCAGGGGGTAAATATTGTTGTTTAGGTTGTTGCTGCGTTGGTTGAGGGGCTGAAGGTGTATATTGAGGTCTAGAAATTTGTGGCTGTGAGGGTTGAGGAGCAGGTGGGTTGTATAGAGGTCTGGACGGTTGTTGTTGTTTGGGTTGAGTTGCTGGTGATTTGTATATGGGTCTAGTTGGTTGAGGTGCTGGTGGACTATATTGAGGTTGAGCTGGTGGCAAATATTGATTTACTGTTGATGGGGCTTGGGGTGTGGGTACTCGAACAGGTTGTGGTTGAGGCTTAACTTCGTTGGTATAGGCAGGAGCTTGAGGTCTTGGTTGTGGTTGAGGTCTGGGCTGTGGTTGTGGTCTGGGTTGAGGTTGAGGTTGTGGTCTGGGTTGAGGTTGTGGCTTAGGCTGTTGGGGTTGAGGTTGTGGTACACGTGAAGGAGTTGCTGGCTTAGGTGGCAAATAATCTTTGTTTACTGGAGTTGTTGGGTTATTGGTCGATGGTTTGGGATAGGTAAATGGACTAGGAGGAGTTTTCAACACATAACCATCTTCTGTCAACATAGTTGAGGTAATACCACAGCATACACTAGGTTCGTAGCATTTTTTAGTCTGAAAAATAATAATTTTAAAAATTTGTTGGTTTTTTTTTAATGTAAATGCTTGAAAATTATTTAAATTTAAAATTAAAGATAAAATTTAACTCTAAGTTTAGAGAAAGTAGAACAAGACTGTTTTAAACTAGACAATGATCTAATTGAAAATAATCTTGATCTTAATTTGCGTAAAAGATTCGGGTTAATTAATTTTAAACTTCTACTAAAAATTTACTTCTGGAAATAGTGTAAATTAAATGTTCAAGTTTATTTATTTCTTAAGTTTGTATTAATTTATAGAGGCTTAAGTTTAAAATAATTTTAGCTACCGATGTTTTTTATTATTTTCTTCATATTTATTTTGTTGTTTTATTTTATTTATATTTTACTTATAAAATTAATTATCTTGAAACTTATGCAAATATTACATGGGTGAAATATTTTTTTTGTGTGACTTGTATCGTTATAACCACTACCAATAAAATGGGGGGTATATTGGTTTTTTTAAATTTTAAATAAATAGCTATATTAACTGTGGCCAACTAAGAACCACGAGCATGTTAATTTTTTCGCTACTACAGGGAACCCCTAGTGCGCTATGATTAATTAGATATCATTAGTGTTGATGTGCATGGTTACGGCAACTACACTATATTTATTGTAACAAGTTATCGTACACAAAAAATTGTTATTTTTTTTCATAACAGCAATTCATATTATAGTTACTGTTAACATTTCAATGTTTATCACAATTATAAATTTGAGCAATGTTGACCGAAAAATAATCATTTTTCTACCAACTAAATAATGATAACTTTGAAAACATATTATATTACTCACAACCATTTCATGATATTTAATAGCCATAATATAATAACCTTCTTTACATGTACTCATAATATGTTTAAGATGCAATCAAAATATCTTTACTCTAATAATATTTTGCTATCGCCATTGGTAAAATAATTTTGCATCAGTTGTGTCATTTGTTTTAAATATGCCTATCGAATTATTTGTTTGTGAGTGGTTAAACAATTTAAAAATATCCATTAAAAAACATGTTTAAAGAAATTAAAAAAAGAGATTGTATTGACATTAAAAAGAAATTGTAAAGTGCCGCAAAATATGTTTTTTCTTTGCGTGTACGAACGAAATTGTCGGAAGTAACTGATAAGTGTAACTGAGGTACAAAAATAAAAGAGACAATGAAAATAAAAGGTTGAGAAATAGATATGAAACAAGAAAAAAAGAGCATACCTCCAAACGCTCCAGAGCATGTAATGTGGAAAAACATTTCGCGTACACACTTTTTCGAATAACGTTTTAAAAGAAACTAGTCATGATGCTTTTCGTAGTGGAAAAACGTTTTAATTGTCATCGGTTTTTGTGGTTATGAAACGTTTTTCCACTAAAAAACAAATAAAATAGTAAATTTACATTCATTTTGAATTTAAAATTTCTTAATTTTTTGCTTTTTTATTTTAATCTTTAATATTGATAATCTTTATAAAAAAAAAAAAATAAAAAAATAAAGCCCAATTATGAATAAAAATTCCCCGGAAATTTTTTCCCTTATCCCATTTTTCCTATTTAAACTCAATTGTTAAAATGAGAAAAGGGAAAATTGGGCTGATAATCTCGGCTTTGAAAAGCGTTTGTATGGTCAGAAAAATCATTATTTTGTCATTTGCAACGTTACGCCCCACGTAAGATAAAATGTATGACCGACCTCAAATAGTTTTTTGTCGATACATACTTGCTCCTTATCACCACTTTTTAGGGGGGCTCCTATCCCTTTCCGACCCAAGCAATTTTAAAGTTTTTGGATTTCAATGAAATTTTCTGTATATGATAATTCTAAGATAACATAAAAATGAATTTTTAATGTACGTCCTTAGAAACAGGACATACTCATATGTGTACCTTGGGACTTCACTTGGACACAATATTAGCATTTTTGGCAGAAGTGTAGTTTATGGGGCATACGAAAAAAAGTTGTTACCCCTCTGGAAATGGAAAAAAAAACCAAACAAATTTAAAATTTAAGGGGGCTGAGGCCCGTGAGCCCCTGGATCCAAAAAACGGCCCCGACCACTTAGTGTTATGTGTAGGTACTCGAATTAAAGGTAATTGTACGGGAAACTAAAATTTGGAGTGGGCAGGACTTTTGGGGCCCCTCTACTTATATCTTTGTGTGAGTACTTAAATTAAAGGTAACTTGCTCACGATTGTAAATATTTTGATTTAATTTTGTGTTTTTTTTTTTATTGTTTTTTGGGCTATATTTTCAAAAAATGATCCTTCTTTTTGCTTGCGAAAATTACTTGTTAGTTTCCGCAAACGACTTGTTTACATTGTGCCTGTTCCATGCACATTCATTTCCGCCAATCGCTTCAAAAGTAGTAAGCTGGTAAAATACCACACAAAAAATATAAAGGAATTATTTGGCAAAGTCCTCAAAAAACGCTTGCACCTAATCACAGTTTTCTTTCGCAAAATTTAGGTAGTAGAAACCCATATTACACATATGTGTAGGTACACAAAAATTCTTTGTGTATTTTAAAATATTTGCATATTATTTAAATGTATGATGGTTTTGTTACAAAATAATAACAAAATATTCATACATATATTTAGTGTAATTTAAACAAAATAATGATACTTTCATATCTTGTCTTCCGCACTGCGAAACATGATCATCTTTTTTGCACGCTTTTACACAAATACTAAGCTAAACCTCGCAAAAACTTATAAGACAACGATTAAGAGATAACACATAACATGTAGAGACTAAAAGAAGTAAGAAAAGTTAGATATTTATACATAAACTTCTCTCTTCAAAATACGTTAAATTAACCTACACGTATGTGTAGCCGGGGTCGGAAAGGGATATACAAATATTGATATTTTATGAAATTCTTAAATTAATTAAAATTTTTCGACTTTTGTGAATAAAATCGAAAGTTGGTAAAAAATTTCAATAATTTATGGCTTGTTTTGTCCGCAAAAAATTAGAAGCCTAGCTGCATTTTCCAATTTTTTATGAATTTTTAAAAAACAAAAATTTCGAAATTTTGATAAAAATTATTTTTTTTTCAAAAAAAAAAAAAATATTAAAAAAAAAGATTTTACTTTTCTTAAAGGAAATTTTATTGCGGAATTTTTTTTAGTAATTTCAATAAACTAAATCGTTTTTGAGTTACGCGAATATATGTTGTGCAACCTCCTCCATTTTCGAAATAACGGTATATCTCAAAAACAAGAGATAACCTAAAAAACGGTGGGCACCATTGGATTCAGCGTACTCGAACTATGCTAAAACTCCATGTGCCCGGCTTGTCTAATTGTGCAACTAGCACAGTGAAATCGTTGAAGCTATATCGCGAACATGGAAAAATTTCGCGGATAATTTAAAATCGGAAACACACTCTAAAATTTATTTGAAATCGCTTAATGGGTTAATAAAAACCAAATGTCGGAAAATAGCATACATAGCGTTAAACATGCTTGTACCTAATTTGAAAAATTTGGCTCTTTACGCTCTCCAAATATACAGAAAAAAGGAATAAGAAATCAACAACAAGGGATTTATGGTTAAAACGAAAGGCAGTCGTGGTTTTTCGCTCATACATCTGGCATTTATGGACCGATCTGGCTGAATTTTAATAGCGAGCTTTTCGGAGTATTTGTGAGACATAAACATATAACAAACTAGTCCACAAAATTTCTGGGGTCTTTGGAAAACCCATTTCAACATGCACATAAACAGTTATTCCCTTTTACCTTCTATAAAGGGTATGAAAATAGTGGTTACGTGAGTGGGATTTCAAATATGTGATAATTATGGCCATAGCTTCATCTTCGAAAATCATAATATGAACACTCTATATAACAACAACAGGCAAAGCCATAACAGTCAGCTGTTTTTTTTTAGACCATTTTAAAATCCCATTGTACCGGCGTTCTTATTCCATATGATTACTAATAGCTAATAACATCTACATATTTTATTCTTTTATACACTTCCATAGTTACAACAACTTTTTAGCAATTCAAGGAAATAAAGGAAACCGTTTATGCTCTTCTGGAAATGTAAAAAGTTTGTGAATTAGAAACCATATATCCGATAATGGCTGAAGCGTTCTGATTGAATTTGAATACAATTTTTTTTATAGTAAAAACTGTTTTTCATTTTGTTCCCTAATTTTTCTCTTACCCAACCCACTGTGCTTAATCATATCGATTACAAAAAGCCTTGTTTCATTAATTATTTGCAGAATTTAATTTATTGACAAATATTTTAATGTAAAATTCTTTATTTTTATAAACAAAAAGCAATGACAGCAACAAAAAGAGGTTTTTCTGTTTTGGAATCTTGATAAATTTGTAAATGTTTTTGTAAATAAAACCAAAACATTTTTAAACAATTATGTAAAACATTCTATACTCGAAAAAAAAAAAAAAACGAACTACAGAATTAACATTTTTTTTTTTACTGGCAGCATCTTTATTAGCGGTGGCAAATGATTGTTGTTGTTACTTGATGCCGGTCACAATAACAATAATATGTTTATGTCTTTCTGTCTGTCTTTTCGTACATTTCTTAAGATGCCTTTTAAACTTTTAGTCAACGTTTTGTCACATTTGTCTTGGAATTGTCGTGGTTTGTTTTTGTTAAAGTATGAAGAGGATTTGTTTTTCTGTCAGTTTGTCTGTCTGTCTGTCCATTATTTTTCTTTAGGTATTTAACGGCCTTGTGTTGTATGATTCGCACAATTTGTTATTTTTGTCGTTTTGTTTTGATAACATAAAAACAAACTTATAACACTTGAAGCATTTGTCTGTCGCACTCTGGTTTATAAAATTTACATACAAAAAATTTAAATTCATTTTAACGGCATTTTGCTAAAGTTTTATAAAGTGTTTATGTGAAAGATTTTTTCGTGTTAATAACCGGGTTTGTTTTTATTGTTGCCACAAAAAAAAAAAAGCGAAAAAATAAAGATGCTACTGTTTTTTTTTTGATGCTGTTGGTTTGATGTTTAAGACAATGGAAGTTGATGACAATGATGCTTTTGCCAGCCGTGTTGTTGTGGTAGAAGTTGGCTGGCTACTCTTTAATTTTTTTTGCTGCATTGTGGTTTTTGTTATTTAATTGCTGAATTTTTTGCAGTTGCTGCAACAAACGCACGTTGCACAGTGAGACAACGCCGGCACTAAATACAAGGAGTCATTGTAGAGCTCTGAAATTTTGCACAGGTTATTTTTGAGACAATTTCAGTAAAAAAAAAAAAATTAAGAAAATTCGCCCACTTTTACGCCCACCTCCCCCCATACAATCGAAATTTGTAAAATGCCGTATTGTCCGTAATACTTTAGGTATAACTTTCAATTTTGGTATACTTGAATGTTATATTGTTGCAAACATTATCGGAAAAAAACTTTGGCCCACTTTTACCCCCACCACCCATACAACCTCAACATAAAAAGTGCCATATTTTCTAAAATATTTTAGGTACAACCTTCAAATTGATATTACTGTAATTTATATCATTTAAAATGTTGAAATGCAATAAAAAAGAACAATTTTTTTTTATTCCATCAATAATTTTTTAACATCATTATGGTATTCTAAATGAATTAATATACGGATCTGATGATATTTGCAAATAGTGCATTACATCTTCATTCGTAGAAATACGTGAATTTTTACGAGAATGGAATAGCCTACAGTTTCTATACTCCTTATTCATTGCTTCTTGCGCTTCTTCGGATAACATTCCTGTAGCAAAAAACAAAGTTAATCTATCTATCTTCTATCTATATATAAAAAATAGGATGTGTGTATGTAACGTATGGACTCCAAAACGGCTGGGCCGATTTTGATGAAATTTTCAGGGAATCTTCAGAATGTTCGACGGGTGACACGGTGAAGTCTGATTTTTGATTTTCGGTCTGCGGGCGAAGGGGCGTGGCAAAATCCAATTTTCATATTGCACCACCAATGACATCTATATAATTTGGACAATTTTTTCTTTAAAATGATCGCCATATACGAGAAGAAAATTTTGCCGCGCCCACTTTTACGCCCACTTTTTTCGAATTACCTAAAATCAGAAAACGGCTCCATCGATTTGACAAATTTTTCTTTCATTCCATTTAAAGTTTTCATCGAAAGAAAAATTTACCACGCCTACTTTTACGCCCACTTTTTCTACTAAGCGCATAATTTGAGAACGGCTTGACCGATTTGGACGAATTAAAACGATTGCCATGGTCCAACTTAGGTTTTTATGGAAAGAAAATTTTGCCCCGCCCACTTTTTTCGATTTACCTAAAATCAAAAAACGGCTCCATCGGTTTAACTAATTTTTCTTTTAAATGTTTGTTTAATCCATTTTACATTTTCATCGAAAGAAAAATGTACCACGCCTACTTTTACGCCCACTTTTTCTATTAAGCGCATAACTTGAGAACGGCTTGACCGTTTAAAGGCCGTAAATTTCGTTTAAAGCTCAATTTAAATCGTCTGGTAATACAACACTAATGTTTGTTTAGGGCCAGCAACGCGGACCGGGTCAGCTAGTATTAAATAAAATTTTAAAAAATACTTTCAAAAATAAAAACTGCAAACAAACCTATTGGCAATATAGCCTCAGATACCATTTTGCTACCGTGAATGAGAACTTTATGGACAGTGATAGGCATGTAATACCAGCCATAAAGCTCTACATACAATTTTGCAGTTTCCATGCAATGCGTATAGAATTTTTACTAGTATTTATAGTATTTAATATAATTTTTAATCGGTGAATTAAGTCTACATTTACACCAGTTATGTCAGCGGTTATTTCTGGATTTTCAAAAAATCTTCTAGAGACATTACTATCATTAGTTGTTCCCATGCCTTGTTTCACCACATCGACTTTTAAACCCAGAACTAATTTGAAATTTTTTTTTATTTCTGTTTTAACAGCTTCTTTCTGTTCTTTTGTGACTTTATTTGTCCTCCACGCTTTAAAAATTTTATTATATCTGATATGTAATATACATTCCATGAATTTTATTCGAGCATGTAGCGGCGAAATTCCAAATTTCAATGCTTCAACTGAATTTGTTCTCAAGATAACTGCTTCGAAATTATTAATTTCAGTAGGTTTTGCTCCACATATGACATAACAAATAGCCATCGAGCAATTCTTACTGACTGTTGTTGCCACTTTTCCGTCAATCATCGTCATAGTTAAACTATGAGATATCGCAAACTTCTTGTTGAACATTTCGAATTCTGTCGTTTTTAATGTATTTATTTTAATTGTATTTACACGATTCACTTCATTGTTAATAACATCTGCTGTTTCTTTCACAAAATCGAATTTTATAGGCCTACAAATTCTTGTTGAAAATAGTTCTGAATTTGTCCAACACAAATAAGAATCATTGTAAAGATCAGTTAACTTTAACGGAACAAGAGATGTTAAAAACATATTTTTATCAGAAACATTTTCATCGGTGAAACGTTGATGATATTCACTGTGCCCTGATGATCCATCACATCCCCATTTACTTATTAAATTCAACTCATTTGGAATCTCATTAATCTCACTTTTTGTTTTTGTTTGAAAAATTCTTGAAACAGTGTGCTCAAGTAATTCTTGTAATCCAACACTGCTAAAATGTTCATCAACCTTAATATTTGCAGGATAGCATTTTTTTTAACTTCTAATATTTTGCTATAGTGTGGGAATATATCACAACCAATTTCTTTTGCAGAGCTTCTTAAAACATCATATTGGTGTCTTGATAATGAAGCATTAATTATAAGGCTGAGTGCTTTCTCTAGTGTAAATGATTTGAATTGTTCACTCTTTTCATATTTTTTAGCAGCAGACACTATCAAGTCTTTTGGAAAACTTTCACAAAATTAAGATATTTTACTTCTCTTAGACCTTTCTTGGCTTTCTTCGAAAGCTTTTACAGGTCGTCCACGCTTAACGGAATGCGAAGTGCTTGGTTGTTCATCATCCAAAGTTTCTTCACATATGGTGTAAAGCTGTGCAAGCCAAAAATTTACTTTTTATGCGTCCAGATTTGTTCCATTTGTATTTTAATTTTGGTATGAAATATTTTATTAAAAAATCACGAAATTTTTTAATAATTAAGTCTGACATTTCATTGAATTATGTTGATATGACACCAACAACAACATCAATATATTTATTGCTATCGATCCAAATATTAGAAATTGCACTATAAGAAATTGTTGAATTATCCAAGGTATATTTACACAAGGTAAACTCGTTGGCCCATATGTTTGTCAGCTGTGTACCCCTAGTTGGAACCCCAACGTCAAATTGCGTGTATATGAGCCAAAATTTGTACATGTGTGCGTTAAATTGTTTTTGTTTTATATGAAGACAATTTTGACAACTCGGTTCCTTTTATAGAGCAGCATGTCTACACTCCCAAATGAGTCTACCTTGTGTAAATATACCTTGGAATTATCCATGACCTTGTAAATTTTTTTTAACACTTTATATAAATTAATGTTGGAAGAATTCCAATCAATTGTAGTGGGGAATGTAAGAAGAGATAAACTCACTGTTTATTGTTGATGTTTTTGTATAAACTTTGATATTGTTACAAGTAGAGCTGTTGCTTATGATTCTTATACGCTTAACAGTTTTATTTGGTTTAATATCTTTAGTTTTTCCAAAATGTTTATGGATGAAGTTTCCTGATGATCTGGCCTAAGCAACCAGTGAAATGCGCATAGGAATAGCTTATCCCATCAACAATAAATTTCAGTGTTTTTATCAAGAATAAAAACTGGGAATTAAGCACGAATAACAAAAATTTTTTAAACTTTATATAAACTATAAACTATAAACTTGCACTCTCAAATAGATTGTGAATTAAATATATAATTGCAATTATTGTTTGTTGATCAATAATATTTAAAACAACAACAATGTAATATTGTTTTACAGTTATTACGTATAGCGACAGAATGTGCGCGTTGCGTATTTTTTGTAGTTTTTTGTATGTTTAAAGTACTTTTGCAAACTTTTGCTATATGTCCTTTACTTCAAATGAAAGCTGAGACTTCAATCTTTCATTTGATATAAGTCTGCACCTAGGGCGATGGGCTGCTCTATATTTCCTAGTCCATTGAAAATGCAAAATGTTCAATTTTTACACCACAATTCTGTTGTTAAGCTTTTTTTTTTTGTGTTTTTTTTAAATTTATTTTTTCTTCCACTCATTCTACAACAACTAAATTAATTAAAAAAATTAAATAACACGCCAAAAACCATTTTTTTGCAGCGGTTACTGTAGGGCTGTCTCACTGTGCGTTGTTATCTTTGAGTATTTCTGTCAGTCACATTCCCGTTGAGTATAGTTAAAGAGCCAATAATGGCAATTTAAATGTTTTTACGTGTGACAAATAGATCATAATTATAATGCTTACAAATCATTTAACCAAACCAATGAAATAACAAAAAAAAAGACGTATAATTAACAATTTGGTCGTCTTAAATATGGGGTTTAAACTGCTATTTTCATACCCACATCGCTATTCGTGGAGAGGGCTATATGAGTTTGTACTGACGTAAATATTTGTTCTAGGCCCATATTTTAGCACACTCAGAATTAATTATTAAATCGATTTAACGATGTCCGTCCGGCCGGTAGCCTGACTAGCAGACCGGCTGGCTGTTCATGAAAACCTTGTGTACAATGGTCAAAATTTTGGAAATAATTTGATAAATTTTGGCATGCATTTATGTTTTAATTGTCATAAGGACCAAACCTATTAAAATTGTTTTAAATCGGTCCATAATTTCATTGCTCTTATACAAGCTTATTTCCGGAATAGAGTCTTTGTGCCCATAAATCATCCTAATAAGTTGGCATTTAGATTATTGGTCCAAACATTTTTTATCAATCTAAATCATCTTTCCAAATTTGATTGGACAAATACCATTCCCGAAAATAGCTTTTAATGCAATCAATTCCTCATAGATGTTGACAATAACTTTAACGATAGCTACTATGCCATGGTAAATTGTGGCGCTGGTAAGACCAGAATTTACTACAGGTCCCATGTAAACCCACTTCCTAAAAAAACTGAATGACGAAACAATCTCATAACGATGTAGATATTAAGATAATATTTACCACAAGAAACTCCTTTATGAATCTTAATCTCATGACATGATTTTGTTTTGGCTGATCAATGATAACCCATGGGTCTCAAATATGGTACACTCTCAAAAATTTCACTGTAAACATTGTTCATTGTAAAAATGTAATTTATTTAAAAGGGGTCAACTTAAAATGAAACAAATTTTAAACACTGGTAACGATTTTTAGAAAACAATGTTCGTTTCTTAAATCTTTTATTTTCTTTTTAAGCAGTGCCTAAAGGCCCAAATACACTGGTCAAAGGCTTGACATCAAGCTCGTGTACGTGTGCTTGACATTAGAACATACATTTGCTGGATCAGCTGTCAAGCATTCATTTTTCATTTTATTTTGAAGTGACAACAGCAGGAGCAACCAAATATTAAAATATAGATCAAAAGTGTTTAATTGTGTTTAAGTGTTGCTTTTTAATAAATAAAAACAAAAATTGAAGAAAAGAAGAAGAAAATTATTAATTAAAAAGTTTTCCATAATTCCATAATTTTGTTTTCCTCCAAAGCATTTTTTTTTCATCCGACATTTTTAGTGACTGTTCGGTTTGAAATCACGTTTAAAGTGTGTGGGTGCTTGAAGAGTAACGCCAATACATTCATCAAAATCACTCGTCCAGCATGCTAAATATCTAAATTTTTTGATTTTCCATCATGCATCGTCGGTGTCATACATACAAACTCATTTTCACTAATACTACCAAAATGCTGGATGGGAATTTAACCAATGTATTTGGGCCTTAATAGGCTTTTTACACTTGCTCATCTTATCGCAAAGATGATAACATCTGCCCATAACAATTGTAAAGGGCTAAAAATCAACATCTTTCTTCATCTTTAAAAGATGTTCCTATCTCATGTTGTTTCACTCAACATCTTTCGATTATTTTAGTGTCATCGCTAAAAAAACAAAAATTTTGGTAAAAAGTATATACCACACTAGAAAAAAATACAAAAGAGCAGGACAGCAATATTATTTACTTAGTTTTTATTCACTCTTACACGTGGAAATTAATATTTTTATGGTGAAAGATGAAAGATGTTACAAATGTAAACAAGTTTTTTTTTTCATTTTTAACATCTTCCACGCATTCCTCTTAGATGTGCTGATGTGTAAAAAGGCAATACAGGCCCAACCATAATGTCCTTAAGTTGGCTTAAGCAAATGTACGAATACATGTAAATCATATGAGGCAAACAATATTGAACTTAAGAACACTTTTTGTTAAATTTTGTGAACCTGTCGTTTGCTTAAGCAAAGTGAGAAACTGATCGCACATTCCGTACGGAATTAATACATTTGAGAGACTTTTTGGTAATTTTTGACAGTAGGTTAAGCAAGGCTATGTATATTATGGTTGGGCCTTAAGGCTGCCGGACTTTTTACATTCCCAAAAGTGCTCAAAATTCTTCTTTTATTCTCGGGAATCTTTTTTTGTAAAAATAATATGAAAAGAAATATAAGATTTACTTAACGATTGACAATTATCAGATCATTATTATCAAGCAAAAAAAAAAATGAATCGATTCTTTTGTTTTTAATTACTGAAGCCCAAAAAAATTCTCTAAGCTCGGCTTTTGTTAAAAAACTCTGTTAAAGATTCTAAGTTTAAGAATCGTTAAAGAAATAAAGCGCTTTTAATTTGAAAGTCTTTTAAGCTAATATTTTCTAGTTTGAAATTACTGATAACGAAAAGCCTGTAATTAATATATAAATAATAATATTTTTAATTAATGTCTAAAATAAAACTCCATTATATTAAATTTTCCCATTTAAATTGTGTCATTTAAAGTTTCTGCGCTAACAAACTTTTTTAATTTGCATTCAGCTTAACACAATTGTTAATAACAATCACGTTTAACGTTTGAAATTTATACCAACTCTAAAATCTAATTGTACACAATGAAATAAACAACAAATCTACATTTTGTACTATTAATTTAACAAATTTAGGCCATAATCATGGCGAAGTAGTTGCAAGTTGCAACCATAAACAATTTGTTAAAAAAAGCTTCCACATTCTAAAGAGGAAAAAAAAATTATGTTTGCTTTACAAAAGAATGGTAGGTCATTCCATGCAGTGCATTCATTCATACACTTGATGAAATATGATTACATTAGAATTACAAAAGAATTTAACAAACAACAACTAAAACAACAACAATAAACAGTTTTGCAATTTCATTTTTCAATAAAACAACATCTTAAATTTCAAACCAACCACTACTCAGATGGACAGACGGACAAACTAGCAGATAAATAAATATACAATTGTTCCGTTTCGTTCTTCCTCAAAACACCAACAACAAAAACTATTTAACAAATAAAAAAAAAAAAAAATTAAAATAAAATACTTAACTGAACAACAAAAACAATCTATTAATCAACACAATAAACCTCAATTGAAATAAAAGACGTCGAGTTGAATGAAGTCTTTGTGGCATTTCAAATTCAAATCTTGAGATTGAAATAGAAAAAAAGTATACATTTTTTGTTTGTAATTTTTGGATTAATTTCGTTTCACTTGTTGGTGTGTGTGTGTTTTTATAATTGTTGGTAATTCAGTTGGTTTTTTTTTTGTTAGCTGTATGTTTTCAGATAAATGCATAAAAAAATGCCTTCATGTACATTAAAAAAATGTGTTTATGTTTTGAAAATAATACAAAATGAAATCTTAGACTTGCAATTGCCACAATGTTGCATAAATAGTAACAAAAAAATTCAATTAATTGAATTTTAATTATAATGAGCATCATTTGCCATCAAATACTACTTATTTCAATCAAAAAACACTCGACATACTAAATTATTCTAATTTAAAAAAAAATAAAAAATGCAATTTGTCCTTCAATTCAATAAGAATTATAAATCAAAACAGAGTTATGACATCACATTATTAATAGTTAGTTAAATCGGAAAGGAAAATGTATTGTCTAAGTGATTTCCAAATTATATTAAATATTTTTTAATCGTGCAAATCAAAATTTAGCAACATAAAGTTTATTAATTTATTTGTGCCAAGCCTTAACAAGACCTAGCCTTGTTGTCTTAAAAGTAAATAAAACATTGAAAGTATTTATCTATCAATATCATGATTATTTACATAAAAAAAACACAATAAGAAAAAGGATTTACTTTAAACTCAAAATTCCTCCCACTTTTCTTCGGCTTATTTCGCCAACCAACCACTCCAATTTAAACGATTTCAATAAATACTCTGTAACATTTAGCAGTTGCTGTAATGTGTTTTAATTTAAAAACCCATTTAAAAAAACCCTTTGGGCTAATTTTTTTGTTGAGTCAAATTTTTTGGTTGGCTAAGCAGGCCTTTTTTATGGCGGTCATAACTTTAATAAGGGTCATAATAAACTCGGCACAAAGATGTTATTATGTTTAAAGCATGTTGATTTAAGAATTTGCATTAAGGCAATAAAAGTTATTTGTTGTAAAATCTTTAAACATACGAGTGAGTATATTTAAAAAATTCTTCTGCAAATTGTTTAACCGACCATAACAAGCTTTTGAAAGCTAAAAAAAAAAACGATATTAATAATTGGGTGTGTCGATAGGTGGAGGAACCTGTTAATCATAATTTCATAATAAAAGTCCTTTTATTTAATTTATAAAACGAAATTTTCTAAAAACAAAATTGAACAAAATTTCTTGTAGTAAAATTTTGCGTAAAAGGTAAATATCGCTAAAATTCCTAAAAAAAGCTAATTTTTTACACATTTTCCTGTAAAAAGTAAATTTTTGAAAAATTTCCAAAAAAATTAAACTTTTTTTAAATATTCTATATAAGGCAAAATTTTTATACAAAATATAAATTTCCCCAATATTTTCTACAAAAAGTGAATTTTCGCAAACTTTCCTATGAGAACCAAAATTTCCTATGAAAAGCAAATGTAAACAAAATTTCCTGTAAAAAGTAAAGTTTAGCAAAATTTTGCATTAAAGTCAAACTTTCGTTAGAATTCCTAAAAAAGCAAATTTTTTGCAAAATTTTCTGTAAAAATTAAAGTTTCGAAAAATATCCTAAAAAATTAAACTTTTTTAAAATATTCTTTGAAAAGCAAATTTTATGCAAGAAATAAAATTAAAATTGGATTTGAATAAACAGTTCGATTAACCACGGGAAACCAATTAAATGTAAATTTCAAGAAAAGTTTCTTAAAGAAACAAGATTTTGCAAAATTTGATTTAAAAAATTATATTTAAAAAAAACGCAGCTTCTTTAGGCACAAAATTTAAATCGTATGAATTTTTTTTTCATTTTCCCAAAAATTTTTATCATTTAACTTTTGCATTCCATTAAATATAAAAATAAAAATAAAAAATTAAAATTGTTTTGCCCTTTTAAAAATTGTAATCTCTTTTCAATACTAAACACAATCCAAAAATCCCCAACTTTTTTTTTACATTTTATTTTGATCTTCATCAAAATTTGTTAAAAAATGTAATCATTTTACATTCTTTACCATTAAAATGTCTGTGTAGAGAAGAAAATAAATGAAAAATAAAAAAAAAAAAAAAAAAATAATAATGAAACGAAAACGCATATAAAATTGTTAATTTTCAACCTGTAACCCTTAAACACAATAATATATTGCATAATATTGTTAACAACAGCAACATAAACTGCATTTTTGTTTAACTGGTGCTGCTGAAATAATGTTGCCATTGCAGTTACTTCTGCCTTGCAATGACAATAACAACAACAAAAACAAACATTATCATAAAGTAACAACATGTTAACCCAGTAGTGGCTGCTCGACGACTGTCTGACTGCCTGATGGTTGTGAATTATGGCTCGACTGAAATGTTGAAAAAAAAATGCAACAACAACAGTTAAGAAGAAGAAAAAAAAATTTACACAAATGACACCCAATAAAATTAAACAAAATATTTAAAAAAAAAAACACTAAATACTAGCAACTTGTAGTTATAATTTTCCCACTTTAAATTTAAACATTTAAGCAAAAACAATAACATCAACAAAACTTAACTAAATATTGACTTCAGCTGAGATCTTATTTAACAGAAAAGTACTCGTTTACGGCCAAAGGGAAATATTTATAGTAAACATCAACCAATTTGATGGCATAATGAACAATAATAGCAATTCCAGAGTTTTTAACGAATTTATTTATTATACGAAAAATTTTCTAATATTTGCTTGTTATTTTTTGCAAACATTTCAATGAAATTGCCAACTTTTGCAAAATTTTCTATTGAATAGCAAATATGAGATCGGTCAAAAAGTTTCTGAGTTAGAGGGGGTAAAAATTTGACATTTTGGTTATACAGGTGTTCCAATTTGTCCCAAGCAGCTTCTAAAGCTATTTGATCAATCTTTCGAAAAACATTTTTTTGTTTTTTTACAAAAATTTTTTAAATTTTTCTGGAATGTTTTGTTTTTGCTCAAAAGAAAGTTTATGTCTTTTCCTTTAAGGTAGTTTTGGTCGCTTTTTGGGATGCAAGTGGCTTATGTATAAAAAAAATAATTTCAAACTCAAGCAAGGGTTTTAAAATTTTTAGTATATGCAGCACTATTTTGAATTTTTTTCTTAAAGACCACCTTAAAGGAAAAGACATAAGCTTTCTTTTAAGAAAAAAAAAACATTCCGGATAAAAAAAATAAAATAAAAAAAAATTTTTAAAAAATTGTTTAAAAAACCAAAAATTTTTTTTTCGAAAGAAAGAAAAAAAGAACCACCAATAGGTAATAAGTTATATGGATGAGAAAGAACACTGCATAAGCTAAAAATTGAAAAACCCTCGTCTAGAGTTGGAAATTATTTTTTTTTATACATAAGCCATTCGCACCCCAAAAAGCGATCAAAAATACCTTAAAGGAAAAGACATAAGCTTTCTTTTGAGCAAAAAAAAAAAAAAAAAAACATTCCGGATAAAAAAAAAATAAAAAAAAAGTTTTAAATTTTTAAAAAAAAATTTTAAAAAATTAAAAAAAAAAAATTTTAAAAATTAAAAAATAAAAATATATTTTTTTCGAAAGATTGATCAAATAGCTATCGAAGCTACTTGGGACAAATTTTGCTAACACCAATAGGTAATAAGTTACAAGGGCGAAAAAGAACACCTTTATGGCCAAAATGTCAAATTTTGACCCCCTATAACTCAGAAACTTTTTGACCGATCCTTTTAAAAATTTGTGTCGAAATTACTATCCAATAGGACTAACCTTGGTGCAAATCCAAATCGGAAGACATCGATTAAAAAATTGTGTCACTTGACATGAAATCCCCCATATATAAAAATAAGTTGTCCTATGTTCGTGATTTTATAACTCGAGACCGATTTTCAAACGAGTACATGCGTTGGAAAGGTCTACTTTCACTGATGGTTTATAAAAAAAACTCCCGATAGGCGGCGCTGTTGTCGTGATGGGGTCAAGTTATTAACAAAATTCTCCAGTATTTCATTTTTTATTTTTATTTAGAACATCCCGAGCAGCGCCGGGACCAAACAGCTAGTTTTGTATAAATAATTATATACAAAAAAACGGACATTTTTAACAAAATTTCCAAAGTTGATAAAATTTTAAGCAGAATTTTCTAAAAATACAAAGTTTTAACAAAAGTTCGTTCACAGAGGAAAATAGAAAAATTGACATTTGTGCCCAATTTGACAACGGATGGTTTCAAAATTTTTAGAACGCAACATAATTGTTCTCCTTTTGACAACATCTTATTTTATTTTGACACCGCATTGGATTAATTTTTGGTATTTTTTATATTTCCGCAGTCGATTTGACAACGTTTCCTTCTTAATTTAACAATGCATGGCATTTTTTTCTTTTTCATCGATTTTACAACATTTTTTTTTTTTATAAATATGACAACATATTCAGATATGTGCCGATAATCTATGGTTTGCAAAGCGATCGTTTTTAGCAGGTGTGATTAATTTCGACCGATTTTAAAATCCATTTGACAACGGATGGTTTCAAAATTTTTAGAACGCAACATAATTGTTCTCCATTTGACAATATCTTATTTTTATTTTGACAACGCATAGGTTTAATTTTTGGCATTTTTTATATTTCCGCAGTCGATTTGACAACGTTTCTTTCTTAATTTAGCAATGCATGGCATTTTTTTCTTTTTCATCGATTTTACAACATTTTTTTTTTTATAAATATGATAACATATTCAGGTAAGTGCCGATAATCCATGGTTTTAAAAACGATCGTTTTTAGCAGGTCTGTATTATTATTCTATGTATTATTTTTTCTGTATTATAGTCCTAATTTTTTGTTCAAAATACTGTTCAATTAACATAAATGAAATAAAATTTTAAAGATTATAGACAGAAAAAGGTATTAGAAATCAATTTTTAAAAATATTGAAAAATTCAAATCGTTTTTTTTTTCAAAATCGGGTTTCACCGCATACATATATACCTTAATATATTAATAAATAAATTTGAAGACGTTTTTTCGCTCTAGCATATTTTGTGAAAAAATTTCTATTAATAGCAAACTATGCTTAAGAATTGGATATAAATAACAAATTTTTATGCAATTATTACATCACGCTTTATACAACCAATATTAAATTTAATTTAGTACTCCAACTGTGGTCGCTTTTTGTACTTATTTTTTTACAAAGCTTTTAATTTAGTTTTCCAGTCAGTCCCATTATTGATTTGTACATTGAACTTTTTTTTTAACTGAATTTTAATAATATAGTTTGTAAGATCTTATTAAAGTTCAGGTTTATCATCAGATATCATTTACCCTCTCCACAAAACAGCAAAACTTTAATTACAACACAAAAGAGGAAAATTAACTTTAAAGTCGCAGCTTTGTTATCTCTAACACCTTTGCAGGGGTTTTTTGTTGTTGTTGCATTAAGATGGTGTCAGCAAAATCGGGGAAAGCGCAACAAAACCAGCACTGTCATGTTGTTTAAACATCTGACTGTATACGCAAGTTTACTATGTTTGATTATATGATTGCATTCAGCCAGTGTTAATGCCCAGTTGCAGTCACTCAGTTAGACATTCAGCCAACAAGTGAGTTAAATAGTTAGTTAGTCAGTCAGTTGGAGTAGGCATTTTTTTGTATGTATTTTGAAATGCCCTTAAATGCCGGTTTGTTATGTTATACTTATAACTCTAGCATGGTGCCAGTCTCAGCCTTCAACGACCTTGTCGTGCATTTTTCGCATAATTCATGGGCAATGCTCTTATAAGCTCAATATTATACAAACCAACATATAAACAGACAGACAGACAGACATAAATATTTTCATATCTACAAGTATGTTTGTATACAAATCCAATGAATATATTGTAACTAAATAATCAAGCAACCGTCTTACCAACCAATTCCGATGATTGACCAAGAAAATAAACAACCGGGCAGCCGCCAACCAACCAACTGACTGACCAACAAACCTACTGACATTTATACATAATTTAACTAACATTTAGGTATTTTTCTCTTCGCACTCTGGCAAATTAAGGAATTTTTACATTAACGTTTTTTTTTTTCATTCATTCCTCAGTTTTATTTTGTTTTGTTTATTTTTTGCGTATCAAGAAAAGAAAAAAATTTACTTGTGACATGTAGATTTTCAATGGGGCCATTTAATGTTTATTAAGTTTAATTTTGAATTTTAGAAATTTAACAATAATGTTGCTTGCTCTGGTATTATAAGTAGATTGCTTCTGAAAAAAAAATTTTGTAAAAATTCCTTAAAAAACTACTTTCGCGAAATTTCCTATTATCCAACAAACACGAAGTCAAACCTTTGATATGAAATGACTTTATCAGTTGACATTAAACACAATTCTCGAACGTTTTTCAATTGTTTAAGTTAGCATTTAAATTAAAATTGATAATGATAATGATTTCAAAATAAACATTTGATATCAAATGTTTTATCAATTTGATATCAACTGTTTGTCAAATGTTAAATTCAAATCAAAAATAAACTTGGCGGCACTAAAGCGAAAAATAAATGTAAGCATTAAAAATGGCGATTAAAGTAAAATTTTTTACTTTGTGGTTACATGTGGTTACTATTAAAAATAAATTTTAATATAAAGTGAACAGTTTATTTCTTGTGAAAAATAAAAATTATTTGTGAGTAATTACAATGATTAGGAATACGAAAAACAGGAAAATAAAACGGGAAAGTGAAGAAAGTTTGTTGAACGATCGCGGTGCTACAATCCTCAAAATAAAAGGGAGCCAATTTCGTCTTTGCAAGAATTAGAGGACGGAAAGAACATTATTTCATCTTTTCGCTATGTTGCCGAATGTTTATCTCGCAGTTTATTTAAAAAAATAATGAATTTAAATTCAAACAAGTAAGAAAGTATAGTCGGTCAAGCCCGACCATATGATACCCTGCACCACAGTATTTAAAAACACATCATGCTTATGTGTCCATATAAATATGGATTTATCTATTCTTAGAAACTTCATTAAAATCGGTTTGAAAGTTTGTGAGGGGCAGAAATTGTCCCCTACCTCCACTTGTGTTAATATTTTTAAAAATTGTATAGCTTATGTGTCCTTATAGATATGGATCTATCTATGTTTTAAATTTCATTAAAATCGGTTTGATAGTTTCTGAGAGAAAGAAATTTCCCCCTATCTTCCCTCGTGGTCCTATGATTCGGCCCATTTTCAATAGGCTTAGTCCTTGTGACAATAAGAACCTGTGTCTCAAATTTTATCAAGTTATCTCCAAGGTTACATGGACAGCCAGCCAGCCTGACGGACATCGTTAGTTCGACTCAGAAAGTGATTCTAATTCGTTCCGTATACTTTAAGGTGGGTCTAGGACCAATATGCTGTTACACACATCAGCACAAATGCATAATACCCTCTCCACTATTGTGGTGTGGGTATAAAAATAAAATATTTGTATTTATGTTCCACATTGGATTGAAATCAACATTTGAAAACCATTTCAGAATTACATTTGAAAGAAAGTTAAAAATAAAGGCATTTTTCAACTTGATAATAATTTCCCCTTTTTGTTGAGAATGCTATGATTTTCAAATTATTAACAAACGTTTGTCGTTTGAGAAAACGTTTGATTTCAAATAATTTTCAATTTGAAATCAAAGCTCCGTGTTTGTTGGGTAATACGTAATTTTCACAACATTTCTAATAAAAAACCAGTTTTCACTTATTTCCTATAAAAAGTAAATTTTGCCAAAATTTCCTATAAAAAGTAAAGTTTGGTAAAATTTTGTATAAAAATTAAATATTGACAAAATTTCCTATAAAAATTAAATATTGACAAAATTTCTTATAAAAATTAAATATTGACAAAATTTCCTATAAAAATTAAATATTGGCAACATTTTTCCTATAGAAAGTAAATTTTGGCAACATTTTTCCTATAGAAAGTAAATTTTGGCAAAATTTTTCCTATAGAAGTAAATTTTGGCAAAATTTTTCCTATAGAAGTAAATTTTGGCAAAATTTTTCCTATAGAAGTAAATTTTGACAAAATTTTTCCTATAGAAGTAAATTTTGGCAAAATTTTTCCTATAGAAGTAAATTTTGGCAAAATTTTTCCTATAGAAGTAAATTTTGGCAAAATTTTTCCTATAGAAGTAAATTTTGGCAAAATTTTTCCTATAGAAGTAAATTTTGACAAAATTTCCTGTAGAAAGTAAATTTTGACAAAATTTCCTGTAGAAAGTAAATTTTGACAAAATTTCCTGTAGAAAGTAAATTTTGTCAAAATTTCCTATAGAAAGTAAATTTTGTCAAAATTTCCTGTAGAAAGTAAATTTTGGCAAAATTTCCTATAGAAAGTAAATTTTGGCAAAATTTCCTATAGAAAGTAAATTTTGGCAAAATTTCCTATAGAAAGTAAATTTTGGCAAAATTTCCTATAGAAAGTAAATTTTGGCAAAATTTCCTATAGAAAGTAAATTTTGGCAAAATTTCCTATAGAAAGTAAATTTTGGCAAAATTTCCTATAGAAAGTAAATTTTGGCAAAATTTCCTATAGAAAGTAAATTTTGGCAAAATTTCCTATAGAAAGTAAATTTTGGCAAATTTCCTAAAGAAAGTAAATTTTGGCAAAATTTCCTATAGAAAGTAAATTTTGGCAAAATTTCCTATAGAAAGTAAATTTTGGCAAAATTTCCTATAGAAAGTAAATTTTGGCAAAATTTCCTATAGAAAGTAAATTTTGGCAAAATTTCCTATAGAAAGTAAATTTTGGCAAAATTTCCTATAGAAAGTAAATTTTGGCAAAATTTCCTATAGAAAGTAAATTTTGGCAAAATTTCCTATAGAAAGTAAATTTTGGCAAAATTTCCTATAGAAAGTAAATTTTGGCAAAATTTCCTATAGAAAGTAAATTTTGGCAAAATTTCCTATAGAAAGTAAATTTTGGCAAAATTTCCTATAGAAAGTAAATTTTGGCAAAATTTCCTATAGAAAGTAAATTTTGGCAAAATTTCCTATAGAAAGTAAATTTTGGCAAAATTTCCTATAGAAAGTAAATTTTGGCAAAATTTCCTATAAAAAGTAAATTTTGGCAAATTTCCTAAAGAAAGTAAATTTTGGCAAAATTTCCTATAGAAAGTAAATTTTGGCAAAATTTCCTATAGAAAGTAAATTTTGGCAAAATTTCCTATAGAAAGTAAATTTTGGCAAAATTTCCTATAAAAAGTAAATTTTGGCAAAATTTCCTATAGAAAGTAAATTTTGGCAAAATTTCCTATAGAAAGTAAATTTTGGCAAAATTTCCTATAGAAAGTAAATTTTGGCAAAATTTCCTATAGAAAGTAAATTTTGGTAAAATTTCATATAGAAAGTAAATTTTGGCAAAATTTCCTATAGAAAGTAAATTTTGGCAAAATTTCCTATAGAAAGTAAATTTTGGCAAAATTTCCTATAAAAATTAAATTTTGGCAAAATTTCATATAGAAAGTAAATTTCGGCAAAATTTCATATAAAAAGTAAATTTTTGCAAAATTTCCTATAGAAAGTAAATTTCCTATAAAAACCCAGTTTTTGCAAAATTTCCTATAAAAATTAAATTTTTGCAAAACTTTCGATAATTACAAAATTTTCTTTCTTTCACAAAATATCCTTAAAATTTCGCATACAATTTTAGTTTTTTTTTTTTTTTAAATTTCCCATTAATTACACTGTGCTAGTTAAAAAATGTAACAAGCGGGGCACCCAGCTATTCTTAATTCGAGAACGCTTATTATCAATATAGTTTTAATATACATTTTAAAACTATTTAAAAGTTTTTTTTTAAACTATATTACCTATTTCCGTCGCCTTCCAGAGTCAAAATCTGGTGCTCTGTAGTGCGATTCACTAACTTTTATAACGATAATCGAATTGTTAAAATAAATATAACGAAAATTTATCGAATATGCTATTCAGTAAAATTTTTAACGATATTCGCTGTCGTTTAAAATCAGCTGTTACTTTAAGGAATTTTTTTGTCGTTATTTTAGCAACAATAATTTAGGTTGTGTTTATTTAATCGATAAAATGTATTTTATGTTTAAAATAGCTTACATACATACAAAGATATATTCATATGTATATGTATGAACAAAAACTAAATCCTAAATGCAAAATTTAAAAAAAGGTTATTAAGAACAAAAACCGAATTCTAAATGTAAAATTCACAAAAAAATATAAAAACCATAAATTAACCCTTCGTCTTCTTACTCATGAGTCTGGCCAGACCTTTTTCAATGAATTTTGAATGCAAAAACATTTGTAACACAGGGGGTTAAGAATAATTTCATTTGTTTTTATTTTATTCTCTTTTGTGATTTTCGTTTTTTTTTTAACATTTTTAAGACAGAGATGTTTCAAAAATACAGCTGTTTACTATCGTTAAAAAAAAGTTACAGAATCACACTATCGTTACTGCAAGCGAATATATATGTCGACAAATATAACGATTGTCGGTTCGTTAAAAGTTAGTGAATCGCACCACTGGTTCATTTTTAAACAAATTAAATTTGTTTTTTTTTTTGTTTTTTAACAAAAATACCTTTTTTAACTTTAAGGAATTTCGTTTAAAAATTTAACTTCTTAAAAAAAAAAATTTTAAAGAAAGAACTAAATTTTTAAAAAAAAATAATAGCAGAGAAAATTTTTAAACAAAACGTTTTTTACCACACAATAATTTTTGTTAAAAGTATTTGTTTTTTATTAACAAATAATTCTTTTTGCCAATTCTTCAAAATATCCCTTTCAAATATTTTTATTGCATTTTTTTAAAGAAAAAAATTTGTTACCTAAACTTTTCTGTAAAAGTTTTACTTCCTTTCCCTTTTTTTCATTAAAGTTTCGTATCAACAACCAAATGAAGCCTTTTTTGTTTGATTTTATTTTGACACCAAAAAATAAAAGTTCGTGTCTTAAATCTTTTGTTTTTAATCTTGCGCACTCAATTTTATGAAATAAGCATATGCGTGTTTGTCTGTCTGTTTAGCTTAAGTATACGATATCAATATTGATTTTGTTATGTGACACTACTTCTTTTTGTTTTCTGTTATTGTTGCTGATGATGTTGTTGTTTATGTAACTTAAGAATGAACAACAAGTACAACAAATTTCAATAATATATTGTTGTATGATCTTACAACATTATTACTGTGTGTGAGAATTTGTGCATTCAAATTTTTACATGCACTTGCTCAAACAAACAAGCGGACAGACATGATTTTATGTATATGTACTATGAAGATTAATTTACACAATCATTTACATACATTCATACATTCTTACATACAACAACTGAATGTTTATGAATTCTGTGTTTTTTTTTTGTACAATAAAATAATAATAAAACATTAAATAATAAAGAAAAAAAAACCAAGAAAAACTCACCTCTAGATTAACAACTGCATTGCTAAGGATTTCACCATTGCGACAATCACGGGCTGCTACACAGGCCATGTTGCTAGAACAAGTAATAAAAGGTTTTGGTGTTGTTGGGGCCGGTGTTGGAGGTGGTGTGGGGGGATTATAAGTACAACAGACATTATCTTCAGGGGCACAGTTCTAAAAAAAAAACAACAAAATAAAAATGTTCATTAGTATATGCAAAATTTTGAATAAAAAATGCAATTCATTTAACATGTTGCAATTAATAAAAAAGTAACTAAAAATTAAAATTTTAATTAAACTTATACACAAATGTTTACGAATCTTCCAAAAATAAATTCATTAAAATTACATTTTTGCCAAAATAAATGGAAGAAGTAGCAGATAATGTAATTATTGATGACTTGTGATTAAATTATTAATAAAAACATCATCAATCATGAGCCCGAGTTAAGCATTTCAAACTGATTAAACTTAATTTAATGACATTAACCAAAAGAAAAAAAAATTTGTTTTAATAAATTTTTTCTTTAGATTTGGCTAAATAATAAAATATAAATAACAGTTGACATTTTAAAAGATAATTAATTTTTGGCAATTTTTTTTTAATATAATTTTTTTTCTTTTTTTTAAGATTTCCATTCCATTTTTGTTTGTGTAGCAATTAATAACCACTTAATAATTTTTATTTTTCTGATTAAATTTTTTATTTAATATTTTAGTTTTAATGTTAAAAAATACATAGCTGCAAGTTAATTAAAAACAGGTTAAAAAGGTTAAATTTAAACCATTACAATATAAACACTTAAAAAAAGACAGGCAAACAGACAGACACTTACAGTGACAACCAGATGAATGTACAGTTCATCTGCTAAATAGACAGACATACAGACAACCAGACCAAAAAGTCAGTCAGTCTGTCCAAAAGTTATCATTTAGCATTTATAAAATTATTATTACTATTAATATTAATATTCAAGCAACATAACTAATAAATGAACTGTCATTAGTTATTTGAGCTCGCTAAGATGTTAGTTAATTCTTAGATACTCGTTCATAACACCTCCATGCTCCATGCTCAGAACACCTCTACCGTAAGCACAGAACACCGAAATACCCAAAAATCGCAACAACAAAAAAAAAAAAAAACAGACTTTATTTAAAATTCATATTGACCTCTCTGTCTTAGAATTAACAACATATGCCACCAATTGCTTAGAATAAACGCAACAAAATCCAAAAAAATTATACAATAATTTATTAAATAAGCAACACCCATCTACAATAATTTTTTTTTTTTTGCCCCCAACTTTAGCAAACAGCCACAGTTACAGCTAAATGTATGAATGTGTATGCATGCTAAAAGTTTCATTTATACACCACTAATGTAAGTTGTTTTGGCAGCGATAAATGTTTAAATGACTTTAACTTTGGCATATGTCACTGTATCATATAAAAAACATCACTTTTAACAGCACAAAATGATCATGATGATAAACAAAAAAAAAAAAAACAAAATAGACAAAACAACAGCAAAACTAAAACTAATAAAAAAAAAAAAAAAAGAATCTGTTTAGAATTTCGATCTGCATGAAAATTTTTGTAAAGATTTACACGGAATAAGGTTCATTCACCATAGTGTAGAGGGTTCTAAACACAGAAAAAAAAAATAGAAATTAGTTTTAATTAAAAAATTTATGGTATTAATTAAAAAATTAATTAAATTTACACCAGTAAACAAATTAATAGTAACAATATTTTCTGCCGTAATGTTGTAGATACAAGTAAATGTTTAATTCACTTGATTTAGTTTTTAATTAAAATTGATTTTATTTTTGATTAATTGATTAATTGATTTAATTGAAAAAATAAAAAATTTCGAGACTTTTCTGTGTAGTATTGCCATTGTGCTGCTGTGTATAACACATAAAAATATTAGCTTTAGAACCAGGTTTTTATAATACCGATCGACTGAAACCCATTTTCTGAGTCGATCCAACGATGTTCATCTGTTCGGCTGGCAGGCTGTTGACGATCTTGAAATATGGTAAAACCACAATAACTGCCAGCCTCAAAATAAAACAACCTGCCAATAGAAAACGTTGGCCATTTCTGCTACTTATGCCCGTAGTTTCTACAAATTAGAGAGATCGATTATTCTACTTTTTGTAAAAACCAGTTTTCGAAAAGCCCGAATAGTTGTTTTTTTCAAAAAAAAACCGGGTTTCGGCTAAGCATTAAAAAAATAATCGGTTAACCGGTTTTAATTCGAATTAATAAAAACTCAAAAATCAAATTAGTTTTTTAATTAAAAAGTAAATGATTTAGAATTTTAGTTTTAAAAAATTATAGGAATTTAATAAATTTATTATTTGAGATATTCTCCCAATTTTATTTTAAACTAGCTGGCTTAGTAATGAGAAGTGAAAAGGAGTGAGTGTGTTAAAAATTAAGTTGTGCGAGTTTCTCCTTTAATTTTCTCATACTTAGAAAAATAAGAAGTGAAAAGGAGGCAAAATATTAAATTTATAAGTTTCCCTTTAAATTGGCTTATACATAGAAAAAATGAGAAGTGTATAGTAGGTAAATCGCTTCAGCCGTTCTCACGAGATGCGATTACATGGATTAATGGACCGTTTTAATTTTATATATAAAGATAAGTTTTAATTTGCTGGTGGTAAAGCACGCCTTTGTGTATCAGTAAACTTTAACCATATAATTAAAAAGTTGCAAACACAACCTCTTAGGCAGGATTAAACATATGTATATTTCAAATGATTTTGTAGACCACAATTTAAAACATTACATGACATTTATAAATGAAACTGGTGAATTTTTCCCATTCGGTTGATTCCGCCAGAATGTTGTGCTTTTTAGCATTGATATATGCTAGAATTACTTAAAATTTTTTGTGCATTAACGGGAATTCCGTCCTCGGCAACAAAACTAATGATTCATTTTTGGCAATTGTAGTAAAGTATTAGTTGCCGTATTTTTATTTGGCGCACATTTATGTCAAGCTTTTGGGTTAATTGGGAAGAACGAAAGGCACTTTAAGCAGCTTTGTCTTTTAAATCCCGTTCAAAACATCTCCAGACGTGCCATCTGTATAACAATATGTATATTTAATATTTAGATACTCTCACACAAATTGCTATTTACTTTAAATTGTTTTTAGTTTTTTTTTTACAAGAACACACACTTTTATAAGCGATTTGTATTTACGTAGTTCATAATGTTTTTTTTTTACTTTTGTTACATTTTGTTTTGAAATTCTTAATAAAAAGTTTAAGTTGGCCCAATATTACAATTAGAAAAATACTTAAATTTTGGGTACACAGAAAAAAATTACAAGATTTAGTATGTTATTAACACTTTTCCAAAATTTTGAACAATTTTCTTAATTAAATTGTTTGTAAATTGTCATATTAACAATTTGTTTTAGTTGAAAAAATAAATAAATTTTCTGTCAATAATTTTCAATACAAAATTAGAAAAATCAATTTTTTTTGAATGCTGGGACTGTTATTGAAAAGAAATTCCATCTTAGGAGTTGGTGAAGCTATTACTTAAAACATCTAACTGAAATTTTAACGCGGTTTAATTTATTCTAGTTTTCAAATTATATTTGATGATGATTGTGTCAAGAATTATGTTAAAGATATGTATTTGTGATGAGATTTTTATTGTATTTAAATAAAAAATTAATAAGATCAACCTTTTTAATGCATCTCTTTCCGTTAAAATTGCCATCATTTTTTTTAAAGTTAATAAGCAACAACAAATTTTGTTAAAATTACTAATTTTTAATTAATTTTTTTTTATTTGATTGATTACAAATCTTTTATTTAATGTATCAATATATGTATATAGTCTATAACCATCGGAGTCGAAGGCCATAGTAGCTAGCACTCCCTACTTATATTATATAGTGTCATTTATTGTATCATATAATATTAATAAATAAATAAATATTTAATGTTACAAACTCATTGTTAAAAATATTTGTTTAATGTGAACAATTTTGATTAACAAAAGTATTTTTAATATTTACAAATTCGGTTGTTGGTGCCTTTTCAATTAAAAAGTTAATTGTATTGACGAATATGGTATTCAATATCACAATTCTGTGTACATTTATAACAAAAGTAAGGAAAATTTATATAAATTATACATTATTAAAATAACCGGTTTATTTTACCAAAATACCCGGCTTATTCGATATTCGCCAAATGGACATTTTAAAATAGCCGGCTTGGGCAAAACTAAAATAACCGGTTAAAACCGGTCGAATAATAACCGTTCGATCTCGCTACTACAAAGAGATATCTAGCTGTGTATAGATATCTATGGTGTAACGAATTTTTCATAATTTTAACACGTATGTCTTACCTACTGGTTAAACTGTAGTGTATTTTACACCATCGATTTTTGACAGTTAATTCAAAAAATTACTTAAAATAGAAATGATGCCATATTTTAAAAGAAAACTTAAAGGAAAAAACACGTAGGCAAAGTAAACGTTTAATTTACCAAAATATGTAGTTTTATCGGTATAAACTCGACCAGATATCTGTTTGTAGAAATTACGGGCATTAGGTAGCATTATAACTCCTGATAGCGGTGCTACTGACGATATGAACTCCCGTATACAGAAAGCTTAATCAATATTTTACAGTCTGCGTAACGTCTGGAGAGGTAGCTTACCAAAAAAACTAAAATACACATACATATATACCGCATGTGTGAAAAGCACGGGTCTGAAACATGGCTAGTAAACTAGAGACGATCAAACAAAAGCTACGAGATTTCACTAATGGTTACCTGTGACAAATTCTAGGGATTTGCTTACCAGGATGATGAAAATACGGATATACGAAGATGGATCGGGCATACACTTTGAAAGCCCTATAACGACATCTGCCATGAAACTCCCGAATGGGATCCACAAGGTTCTAAAAACCGAGGAAGACCTAAAATTAACCTCAAGGACACAGGAAAATCTTTAAGCGAACTACTTTTTATAGCAATGGACAGATTTAAATAGAGATTCTGTGTATACAGCTTATGATCCTGATGGAATTTACTGATTTATTATACTACATATGGGCATTTCCGTCAAAGGGTCCACCGTGACCGAAAATTTGAAAGTTATTAAAATCTGATTATTTTACGATATTGTTATAGAGAAATATTTAGATTTTACTTGTTTTATAAATTTACCCATAAATTTGTTCACTTAGATAAACAATCAGACTGCAAAGTTGTGCAAACGTAATTTCTTATTTGTGAGAATGTTTTATTGTATATTTTCTTAATATTATCTTCTTTAAAAGAGGTGATATTTGATGAAAATTATTCCAAAAAATGTTCTTACCTGGTCTGTAATCTAAGGAAGAGCTCGAAGAGAAACATGTTATTCGGATTAACGGTAAATTTTTATTTTTTTTTAATCATTATTTCGTTAAGTTATTATGGAACTTTCACGTGAAATTTCACGTTCGAAATGTCACGCATCGAACCAGAATTTAGCTTTAACAAAAAAAAAAAAAAAAAAAAAAAAAATACAGAAGATTTTGGG
The DNA here is from genome assembly GCA_963931875.1 of Pollenia griseotomentosa. Classification (NCBI taxonomy): domain Eukaryota; kingdom Metazoa; phylum Arthropoda; class Insecta; order Diptera; family Polleniidae; genus Pollenia; species Pollenia griseotomentosa. The sequence goes on from OZ007564.1 coordinate 15,887,309, forward strand.
ATCAAACCAAAGACATTTTAATGTTTTATTGCTACTTAAAATTCTGAAAGTAGTTTGACTAAAAAATTGTGCCAGGTTACGCTGAATTACACCATTTTATACATGGCCATAAAAACTACTTCTATTTTTTCACGTTCGAACCGCTACTTCTTTTGCCATTATCTTTGACGTAGAATCGCGCCCCCCATAAACTTTAGCATAGATAATAGTGCTTTCTAAGTGCCATAATTTAATGGCTTAAAGAACGTAAAAATAATTGTTGTTTAAAATGTTATTGCATTTTTGATGCTTACGACTGTCACTTTCAACACTTTGGAGTTATCCATATTTGTAAGATTACCTTATCCATTCAAAGTAATCTATCTTCTAGTGCAGTCATACTATGTAATCTATCTTCTGGAAAATTGCTACTTTATTTTCCCCAAGTCATTTGAAGTGTAGTCGGGTATTCTATCTAATTGTTCATTCAAACTGTTTGTAAAAACTCCTTCGTTTACTTACTTTATCATAAATTTGAAGCAATTTGTAAAAATCTTCAGTTGAAGACACATACATGTTTACATACACCAAAAAAAAAATTGTTTTTTTAACCACAAAAAGAAAAAGACAAAGACACAACTAAATAAAACAACAACTAAAATAAACAATAAATAAGCAATTTACCTTCAAATTTTTAATTTTCCTATAAAACATCAAGATTATAGAGATTCAATGGAAAATTAAAAACACTAACAAAATTTTAACAAAAAAAAAAAAAAAATCATGGTTAAACCACAAAGCCAAAGTTCAATTATTTACACCTTAAAAAAATCGCACAAAAAAACTCTAATTAAACAATGTTCTGTGAATTTGATTTAAACGAATAAATTAAACTGTCTATGATTAAACCAGCAGCAGCTTCGCCACCAATTGGACACGTTTAAGATTGCAGGTTAAAGATCGTTTATGCATTTCTTGTAAATTAGTTACAGATTTTTTTCTTCGTTTTTCAAATCATTGTCATTGATTAATAAACAATTGTGTTATTATTGACAAGAGCAATTAATTAAAAAAGTTTTGTAGTTGTTTGTTTTTTTTTCTCTAGTAAAAATTTGTGAAGGGGGTTTTTAGAAGGAAGGTTGTTTTTAAATATCTTTGAAAAGAGGGAAACTTAGATTTACAATTTTGGATTTTTTTTGTAAAAACATTAATAAACTAATTTTTTTTTCAGTTCCATTAAAAAATTCTTCATTTGATTGAAACATAAACTTTGTTTCTTAAGTCTTTTGTTTTATCGCTTTATTCCATTGACGTTCGTTCTGCTTTTGCTTTAAAGTTTGTTTGTTTAGTCTTTTGTGGTTTTGTAAGGTGACATTGAAGGGCAGCACAAAGAGATCATCGTTAGAGTTTCATTGTTTAATTATTGCTACGTTTTTTTTTAACTATTTAATATTAACTAAACGATTTTTCTGAATTTTCCTTGATTTTAATTTCAGTAATTATTTTAATTATTCTTTATTACAATTGAAAATAAATATTTAAAAATATTTAATTTAATTTCTTTCAGCATTTTTCCCGTTTTTTTTCTTATTATTACTCCACAACTATGAAAACCCCACGCCATTGAAGGTGAGTGCCAATCATTTGTATAAAAAGATTTTGCTTTTTTTAATTATGTATATGAATGTTATACATACAATAAATAACAAATTACACGCATAAGTATATTTTTTTATTACAATTTTTAAACAATAGTACCAAAGACTTTAAGCCAATTGTAATGAAACTGGCAAATATTTTTGCCGGGTACCGAACCCCTAACCTGCAGATTGATAGAAAAGCTCACTAGCAACTGTCTACCGTAACATTAATTAATAGAAATATTTTAATTGTTTTATACAATAAAAACGCTTTAATATTTTATAAAACTAACACTTGTGTATCCATACCAAAAATGCCCGCTAAGTAAAATTGTTAAATGTCAGTTGGATTTTTGACACTTAAGTTTACCGTAACGCCATCTGTAATTCAATGTAATTTAGATTGAACCCATCTAAATTTTGTTGTAAATTTAAATGCTTTTTAAGGTCTCAGTACTTTTTCCAAATAGTCCATTAACCCCCTAGTTGTTTTTTACTGTTCTTAGGTAATTTGGAGGGTTATTACATAGTTATTTAATTTTGTCAAGTCTTTTAAATATTGTAATCAACTTGTGGCGGCGTGCTGTAGTGGTTACAGTGCTTGCATATAAAACCAAGCTCCCTAGGTACGATCTTTAACAGAGGACAAGAAATTTTCATCATGGTGTTTGAGCTAAAAAAAAAAATTAAGTGGCTTCACCACCCACCCCAACCTCCAAACAATCCATCCAAAAATTACCCAGACCACCCCTCCCCATGGAATTGAGGTAAACATCATGGCAAAGATCTGGCAGCCGCCACACCCTGGGAAAAAGGTAGATTCAAAGATTAGCAAGGTTCCCCACCAATGCACCAAATACACGGGGGCATTTTATCTAGGCAACGATAGGTGGCAGCTCCATTATCCTAGAACCTGCTACAGCAGACCAATCATCTTCTTAGCTGGAACAACAGCCGATTAACGTAAACAAAAATTGTGTAAAATGGAGATGCTTTATGGAAGCCATATGCTCCGAAGAAGGGTAATTTAGAAAAAAACTCAACTAAGTAATCAAATGTTAAGACATTTGTTTCCTTACTGTCCCTTAGTAATACAAAATATAGTCAGTTGATTATTCTTTACATACTATTCACCTAATTCCATTAAATTTTTGAAGCGGAGAGTATAAAGCTCCAGCTCCTTAACAAGAGGACAGTGCATTATTCCGACGACGTATACACTCAAATTGCTACCTGTGCGCTTTGTGGTAAATGCTTTCATTTTCAACCTGTGGTGGAGACCACCATGCAATTAAGAAACACAGCAGGTGCTCATGGCACCAAAGGATATTTCACCTTTTGGTGTTACGTCCTCCGGGGATAAAGGGTCAGCCAATACTTGCTATTCGGCAAAAGTAAGATGGACAGCTCTTTTTGTTTTTTTTTTGCAGCTGTTCACAACGGAGCTGAAAGGATGTCTGAAAACTTCAGCTTAAGGGCTGATTTTTCAGGCTGCTGATTTATCTCCCTATATGCTGTTCCTTAATCAAAAGAAGCTGCTGTATTTTAACAGTAGAGATAAAAAAGAAGCTCAAGCTGCTAAGAATGGAGCGAGTTTGTGGTGTGGCTTTTTATTTTCCACTAGTGTTGAGAGCGCTCAATTAAATCCCAGCACATCTGACGCCTTTAAACACTTTAAGTGACCTATTAATGACTCAATTAACTACTTGCTATGTTAAACAATAATAAACTTTTTAACTAGATTGGAAAAAAAATTCACTCTGACTTAATGTTCAAAAGAAGAAACATTATAAAATGTTTAATATACTCTTGATTTAGGTTTCTCAAGGTACGGTCACATATGGCAAACAATTGTCAAATTTTGTTTGCCGACATTTTTAAAAAATTTGTTTAAAAAAATAACAATTTTATTTGCTGGTCACACTGCGCACATTTATTTGCCCATTTTTGTTTGTTCAAACAGATATTAAATAGCTTCAAATAAAAAATGGGAAAACATGTTTGCCCTGTGTTCACATATAAAAATATTTGCCCAAGGTATATTTACACAAGGTAAACTCGTTGGCCCATATGTTTGTCAGCTGTTTACCCATAGTTGGAACCACAACGTCAAATTGCGTGTATATGAGCAAAAGTTTGTACATGTGTGCGTTAAATTGTTTTTGTTTTATATGAAGACAATTTTGACAACATGGTTCCTTTTATAGAGCAAAATGTCTACACTCCCAAATGAGTCTACCTTGTGTAAATATACCTTGTATTTGCCTAAAAATAAATATTTGAACAAATTGTCATAAATAAAAAATTAAATCAATAAAATTACTTTTTATTAAAACTAAAAATTAACATTTTGATGCAAAATCACTAAAATTTTAATTTTTCGTCAGCATCCTTTTCTTAATCGATGTAACAATGTCTTTCCGTCCGGCCAGCTGTCCATGTTAACCTTATTCGCAAAGCACATGTCGCAATTTTTGTGATAATCGGGTGTGTTCTAGATTCCGAATTTACTCAAAAGTGGATTACTTCAGCATTTTTTGTGTTCTGCAATTCACCTCCACATGTTTTTATTCGTTTTCAATTAGAATAGTAAGGGGTTAGTGAAACGAATCGACTTTTATTCTTATATGTGAGAACATATTTAGCAAAGACATCATTTTGGTTTTTAATTTAAAATGTTCTTTATTCAATTTAATGAAAACAATATGTATTTTCACACAAACATTGCGAATTTTTGCAAATTTCCACTGATTTAAAATTTTTTACAGAATTTTTGCCATTCCTTATAGGGACTTTGAATTAATGTTATGGCTTGTTTGAAATATTAAAATTTTTAGCGAATTTTCGCTATTTTTGTAAATTTTTTTTTTTTTGTTTTTTTCCGACATATTGTTTTTTAACCATTTAGCCATCTCAATAAATTTTTGGGTTTGTTTCCAAGTTTGCAATTTTTCGTGAATTTTCGCGATAGATGCAATTGTTTGCAGCTTTAACGATTTTTAATAAATATTTAACTTTGCTATCATGCTGCCATTGGCAAATTTTTGCAAATATCCGCTAATTTAGCCATTTTTATCGAATTTTTGCCATTCCTTATAGTTTTAGGGACTTTTAATCAATTTTATGGCTTGTTTGAAATATTAAAAATGATCGCTGTATTTGCAAGTTTCGCGTATCTTTGTTGATCTTTTCGGCAATCGTCACCATTATTAAGATAGCCCCATATAAAAACCGTATTCACCTATTTTACTGGGCACTATCAAAGAAAATATCATTAAATCTTTTTTTTTTTTTTTTGAACAAGAACTTCAAATACACAAAAACATGCGGATTTCAGAGCACCAATTTCTGAATTATGCGGATTCAAAAAATTTTTCGTTTTCAATACGAGTCGATACCTAGAACACACCTGATATTAATGAAATTTGGTGTTTACGTTTTTATTGTCATAAGAGGTGGAAAGAATCGAGCAATAATTTCACATAGCCTAAAAACTTATTTCTGGAGAAGAGTCCTTGTGCCCATAGACAATCTATTATCACCTTACCAAATGTTATTGTAATCGATCCATATTTTACCAAAGCTCTTATACAAATACCACTTCTTTTAATATCTTTTAATGTCATAATAATCTTAAAAATGTATGTCGTGTCAAAATTTTGTCTTGGTAGGCCAAGAATTGATTCTAGGTTACTTGCTACAATCACTTCAAGACAAAAAATCTCATAAAGATTTCGATGTCGGTAAATTATTCGGCACAAATAAGTTGAATATAAATCTTAAATTCATTATATAATTTTATTTTGGCGGGTCCATGATTGTCCACTGACCCCAAACTGGTACACTCTCGAAAATTGATCTATTTATATAGATACGCCATGCTTGCAATGCATAATTCGCAACATAGGCTCTTATGTTATACCCATTTTAAATAAATTACCTATTTACTTAAGAAAAATGTATTTTGTAACATCTTGAATCCTACTTACCGCGGCAACTCTTTGCTAAAAACAGAACACAGGAACATTTTTTTACATATGTAAATAAGTTTTTTCGTCATTAAAAAATTATTTAATTTTGTTAATTTTTTCAATTTTATTCAATAATTTTTATTTTAAAGCTTTTTATTTGCCGCTGTTTGGTCTTACAAAATTTTTGTAAGAACAAATATTTATTTGCCTAAAAACAAGGAAAATATTTGACGTTAAATGGTCACATTAGGAGCATTTTTGTTTGCTAGCAAATAATTACGTGTGCCAAGATAGCGTCGAAAGTTATCCACGAAAACGCAAAATTGAATTGGTGCTTTTGGGAGTTGAATTGAAAATGGGAATTTAATGCTTTTGGGTGTTTTGCTTTTGGGAATTCCCAAAGATAGCGTCGAAAGTTATCCACGAAAACGCAAAATTGAATTGGTGCTTTTGGGAGTTGAATTGAAAATGGGAATTTAATGCTTTTGGGTGTTTTGCTTTTGGGAATTCAAAATTTAGGAATCTAAGAATTAGGGTGTTCGAATAAAAATGAGAAATTGTAATTTAAAGCAAATAATTACGCAAAAATGGAGTAAAAAATTAATTAACAATAATTAAAATCTAACATATATATAAAAGTGTTCAAATAATTAAATGAAGTGTATTTATAATTCAAAACAAACATTTTTTTTATAATAAAAAAAGACTTCTTTATCATAAAAAGACAAATCATAAATATTTAATAAAAAATATAAAGTATGTATTAATAAAAACGAATTTGGTGTTTTGGGGGTAAGAGGTAACGTCAAGGAAGCAACTCTGGTTTTCCAGAAATCAGGATTATCAGGATTATGATAGTAGGTGTACTATAGAATATAAAACGCTTTCCGTGCAAAAAATTGCCGGGCCAGTTTTCCAGAAATCTGGGTTCATCCAAAATGGTCAGTAAAAACTGGGATTTAATTTTTAAGGGGTTTAGAGGCAACGTCAAGGAAAAAACGCAATAGAATATGAAAGTAGGTGTACTATAGAATATAAAACGCTTTCCGTGCAAAAAATTGCCGGGCCAGTTTTCCAGAAATCTGGGTTCATCCAAAATGGTCAGTAAAAACTGGGATTTAATTTTAAGGGGTTTAGAGGCAACGTCAAGGAAAAAACGCAATAGAATATGAAAGAAGGTGTACTATAGAATATAAAACGCTTTCTGTGCAAAAAATTGCCGGGCCAGTTTTCTAGAAATCTGGGTTCATCCAAAATGGTCAGTAAAAACTGGGATTTAATTTTTAAGGGGTTTAGAGGCAACGTCAAGGAAAAAACGCTATAGATTATGAAAGTAGACGTACTAAAGAATATAAAACGCTTTCCGTGCAAAAAATTGCCGTGCCAGTTTTCCAGAAATCTGGGTTCATCCAAAATGGTCAGTAAAAACTGGGATTTAATTTTTAAGGGGTTTAGAGGCAACGTCAAGGAAAAAACGCAATAGAATATGAAAGTAGGTGTACTATAGAATATAAAACGCTTTCCGTGCAAAAAATTGCCGGGCCAGTTTTCCAGAAATCTGGGTTCCTCCAAAATGGTCAGTAAAAACTGGGATTTAAATTTTAAGGGGTTTAGAGGCAACGTCAAGGAAAAAACGCAATAGAATATGAAAGTAGGTGTACTATAGAATATAAAACGCTTTCCGTGCAAAAAATTGCCGGGCCAGTTTTCCAGAAATCTGGGTTCCTCCAAAATGGTCAGTAAAAACTGGGATTTAATTTTTAAGGGGTTTAGAGGCAACGTCAAGGAAAAAACGCTATAGATTATGAAAGTAGACGTACTAAAGAATATAAAACGCTTTCCGTGCAAAAAATTGCCGGGCCAGTTTTCCAGAAATCTGGGTTCATCCAAAATGGTCAGTAAAAACTGGGATTTAATTTTTAAGGGGTTTAGAGGCAACGTCAAGGAAAAAACGCTATAGATTATGAAAGTAGACGTACTAAAGAATATAAAACGCTTTCCGTGCAAAAAATTGCCGTGCCAGTTTTCCAGAAATCTGGGTTCATCCAAAATGGTCAGTAAAAACTGGGATTTAATTTTTAAGGGGTTTAGAGGCAACGTCAAGGAAAAAACGCAATAGAATATGAAAGTAGGTGTACTATAGAATATAAAACGCTTTCCGTGCAAAAAATTGCCGGGCCAGTTTTCCAGAAATCTGGGTTCCTCCAAAATGGTCAGTAAAAACTGGGATTTAAATTTTAAGGGGTTTAGAGGCAACGTCAAGGAAAAAACGCAATAGAATATGAAAGTAGGTGTACTATAGAATATAAAACGCTTTCCGTGCAAAAAATTGCCGGGCCAGTTTTCCAGAAATCTGGGTTCCTCCAAAATGGTCAGTAAAAACTGGGATTTAATTTTTAAGGGGTTTAGAGGCAACGTCAAGGAAAAAACGCTAGAGATTATGAAAGTAGACGTACTAAAGAATATAAAACGCTTTCCGTGCAAAAAATTGCCGGGCCAGTTTTCCAGAAGAGAAAAAACTTTATTTTTCTAAATATTTTTTAAGTTATATTTCTTACGTTCTTTTGTATATGTTTTTTCTGAAACAAAAGGACGATCTTCATAAATTAAACAAAAGTTAAGTAAATGAAAACAAATTTTATTTCTTTTTATTAACGCTTTAAGTTTAATGAAAGATTAAATGCATTTTTTCTGTTTTTTTTTTAATTATTACCTTTTGATAAGAGGAATGAAGTTTTACTAAAATAAATACTAACAATAAAACTTTGTTCACAATCATAGTTACAATTTCGTTTTTTCTTCCCAAAGTATTTCATATATTTTCCTTTCATTTTATAACCAAAAATTTAACTAAACTAAAGTTTTTTTAAAAAATTGAGTCAACTAGAACTTCAGCAACAATTTGTATAAAATTGTTTCTGACATTTAAAATAATTTTATTTAGTTTTGAATGAAAATTTTAACAAAATAAAAATTGTTGCTCTATTATGAACACCAAGTGAAAATGTTTTTGAAATTGTTAAATTATTACTTTTAAGCTTCTTTCACAATCTCAAAAACATTTTCACTTGGTGTTCATAATACAATAATATACAATAAACTTACTGAAATTTAGGCCTGTAAAAATTTTAGGAACCTTCATTTTAGTGATAATGTTAGAAAGTTTATGGTTTTTGAACACGATATGTAAAATATCCATTTGGTATGGCAACTTTATATCAACATATATATAGCGCCTTTTTTAGAGTTGCACAAAATTTTTCCCGCCAATAATGAAAAAGACGCCATAAGCCATGTCTGTGATAGAAAAGTAATACAGTGCACGCGGGAAAACGTCAACTAATTAAAACCGCGGGTGTTGCCGTTTAACAAATTGTTGACGTTTACGAATGTAAAATTTTTAAATAAAAACATATCGATAATGTGCTTTTAAAGGTTTTTATTGATTATAAACTAAAACCAAACTTAAACAAATTCAAAAAGGAATCAAAAATGTCATTCAACCTGACTATAACCATAGAAGACAATTAGAACCAAAAGAATACATTTTAAATGAGATCATATTTTTAATTTTACATGCACACATATGAATTTTAAAAAAACTTATCTTGCTAATGGTTGACTTCGTTACACCATATTGCTCCGCTAAAGTTACCGCACTTGTACCCTTTTCTAATATTATATATTATTTCCTTTAAACTCCTACAAGGAGCATAGGGCCAAAACATTTGCCTTTTCTTGTAGATTAAGCAATTTCGGTTGTTTTGAGCTCATTTTGTTAATGTGATACTTACGAGAACAAAAAAGCAACTGAACATAAATAAAAAGACAATAGTACATACAGTTGCAAGTTCTTTTATACTCTACTTATAAGGGGAATCCATAATTTCTGTTATTATTTTATAAAATAAGTGTTTATGTGTACAAATGTGTGTATTTTAACTGCAGCTAAAATCAAAATTTTGTTTTATTCAGAGTTGACGTTTTAGAGCTTTGTGGTTGGGTTGACGTTTTAGAGTAGGCAATGTAAAAAAGAAAGGGTTGACGTTTTGGGATGTTGACGTAAACGAGTGTTGACGTTTTCCCGAGTGCACTGTACAAGTTTAGCGCTTTTTAACATTAACATTATATAAAAAATTAAAACCAATTTTTACTGACCATTTTGGATGAACCCAGATTTCTGGAAAACTGGCCCGGCAATTTTTTGCACGGAAAGCGTTTTATATTCTATAGTACACCTACTTTCATATTCTATTGCGGTTTTTCCTTGACGTTGCCTGTAAACCCCTTAAAAATTAAATCCCAGTTTTTACTGACCATTTTGGAGGAACCCAGATTTCTGGAAAACTGGCCCGGCAATTTTTTGCACGGAAAGCGTTTTATATTCTATAGTACACCTACTTTCATATTCTATTGCGTTTTTTCCTTGACGTTGCCTCTAAACCCCTTAAAAATTAAATCCCAGTTTTTACTGACCATTTTGGAGGAACCCAGATTTCTGGAAAACTGGCCCGGCAATTTTTTGCACGGAAAGCGTTTTATATTCTATAGTACACCTTCTTTCATATTCTATTGCGTTTTTTCCTTGACGTTGCCTCTAAACCCCTTAAAAATTAAATCCCAGTTTTTACTGACCATTTTGGAGGAACCCAGATTTCTGGAAAACTGGCCCGGCAATTTTTTGCACGGAAAGCGTTTTATATTCTATAGTACACCTACTTTCATATTCTATTGCGTTTTTTCCTTGACGTTGCCTCTAAACCCCTTAAAAATTAAATCCCAGTTTTTACTGACCATTTTGGAGGAACCCAGATTTCTGGAAAACTGGCCCGGCAATTTTTTGCACGGAAAGCGTTTTATATTCTATAGTACACCTTCTTTCATATTCTATTGCGTTTTTTCCTTGACGTTGCCTCTAAACCCCTTAAAAATTAAATCCCAGTTTTTACTGACCATTTTGGAGGAACCCAGATTTCTGGAAAACTGGCCCGGCAATTTTTTGCACGGAAAGCGTTTTATATTCTATAGTACAGCTACTTTCATATTCTATTGCGTTTTTTCCTTGACGTTGCCTCTAAACCCCTTAAAAATTAAATCCCAGTTTTTACTGACCATTTTGGAGGAACCCAGATTTCTGGAAAACTGGCCCGGCAATTTTTTGCACGGAAAGCGTTTTATATTCTATAGTACACCTACTTTCATATTCTATTGCGTTTTTTCCTTGACGTTGCCTCTAAACCCCTTAAAATTTAAATCCCAGTTTTTACTGACCATTTTGGAGAACCCAGATTTCTGGAAAACTGGCCCGGCAATTTTTTGCACGGAAAGCGTTTTATATTCTATAGTACACCTACTTTCATATTCTATTGCGTTTTTTCCTTGACGTTGCCTCTAAACCCCTTAAAAATTAAATCCCAGTTTTTACTGACCATTTTGGATGAACCCAGATTTCTGGAAAACTGGCCCGGCAATTTTTTGCACGGAAAGCGTTTTATATTCTTTAGTACGTCTACTTTCATAATCTATAGCGTTTTTTCCTTGACGTTGCCTCTAAACCCCTTAAAAATTAAATCCCAGTTTTTACTGACCATTTTGGATGAACCCAGATTTCTAGAAAACTGGCCCGGCAATTTTTTGCACGGAAAGCGTTTTATATTCTATAGTACACCTTCTTTCATATTCTATTGCGTTTTTTCCTTGACGTTGCCTCTAAACCCCTTAAAATTAAATCCCAGTTTTTACTGACCATTTTGGATGAACCCAGATTTCTGGAAAACTGGCCCGGCAATTTTTTGCACGGAAAGCGTTTTATATTCTATAGTACACCTACTTTCATATTCTATTGCGTTTTTTCCTTGACGTTGCCTCTAAACCCCTTAAAAATTAAATCCCAGTTTTTACTGACCATTTTGGATGAACCCAGATTTCTGGAAAACTGGCCCGGCAATTTTTTGCACGGAAAGCGTTTTATATTCTATAGTACACCTTCTATCATAATCCTGATAATCCTGATTTCTGGAAAACCAGAGTTGCTTCCTTGACGTTACCTCTTACCCCCAAAACACCAAATTCGTTTTTATTAATACATACTTTATATTTTTTATTAAATATTTATGATTTGGCTTTTTATGATAAAGAAGTCTTTTTTTATTATAATAAAAATGTTTGTTTTGAATTATAAATACACTTCATTTAATTATTTGAACACTTTTATATATATGTTAGATTTTAATTATTGTTAATTAATTTTTTACTCCATTTTTGCGTAATTATTTGCTTTAAATTACAATTTCTCATTTTTATTCGAACACCCTAATTCTTAGATTCCTAAATTTTGAATTCCCAAAAGCAAAACACCCAAAAGCATTAAATTCCCATTTTCAATTCAACTCCCAAAAGCACCAATTCAATTTTGCGTTTTCGTGGATAACTTTCGACGCTATCTTTGGGAATTCCCAAAAGCAAAACACCCAAAAGCATTAAATTCCCATTTTCAATTCAACTCCCAAAAGCACCAATTCAATTTTGCGTTTTCGTGGATAACTTTCGACGCTATCTTGGCGCACGTCAAATAATTTTGTTTGCCCAAAATCAGCTGTTTTTCTGTTTGCCCCTCAAAAATATTTTGTGGTCAGATTAGGGCAAACAAATATTTGATATTTTTTGTCAAATGTTTGCCATATGTGACCGTACCTTCAGAAAGCTTAAAACAACATTTCAACAGAATATTAAACAAATGAATTTGAATGTTTCTGAAATTCATCTTCTTTATTTCTATCACGATTCTCTTTCACGTTTAATTGCTTTTAGTTAGAATTCTTTGTCAAAACTTTTGTAAATAATTTATATTTTTTGCAAACTCTTCTTATCGATTAATGTTAAATACCATCAGTTCCATCAGTACGAATACACGAAAGCGGAAACAAAAAAAGTCCGGAATTGATTTTAATCAAACGTGCGAAAATTGATTTTAATTTTCTCTAGATAAAATTCAAATTAGTCTTAACAATATTTAGTTTTTCCTTATAAGACTAATACCATATATGCATCGCTCCCACAAGATTAACTGGCCGACTATACCAGAGATAAATATTGCGACATATATTGCAGCAAATTTCAAAGTTATGTTATCTTTAATGTAGGCAACACTCTTTTGTACATATTTATTGCCGGCGATTTATGTAGCAATAATTGTTATTGCATTTTCGTTGACAATTATTGTTAACATAAATGTCAAATGTGGTGTTCAATAAAAAAAAGAAGCAAAAAAAAAAAAAAATAGAAACAGATTGTGTGGGAAAGAAATTATTAAGTTTGTGAAATGGCGACAAAATATTATTAAAGTAAATGAATTCATTAATTTAACTAAAATAAATTAAAAAAATACTTATTTTTTTTAAAATCCAAATGTTATATTTGTTAATATAAATTTTTTCTTATTCGACGTTTATTATTTAAATTTATATTATTTTTTTAAGCTTTAGGTCTTTATATATAAATATGTGTTAATTTTATTTTAACAAAAAAAAATATGTATAAAAAATTTATATTTTTATATAAAAAATACCTTAAAAAAATTAATATAAATTAAAATAATAAAGGTATTAAAAAATGTGATTAATTTTTTTATAGTGTAAGAGCGGTCCCAAAATAAGCCAACCTCATGTATAGATGGCGGCAGCAGTTTGAAAGATGTTACTTTTGGGAAAATTGGCAACCTAACCTTAGAACATATTTTTTAATAACGATTTTGGGCCAAATTGACACTTTAAAAATCCCAAAATGTCTTTGATAGGGTCAGCATTTTTTTGGAATATATTTGAGTATAAACATGGGAAACAAGACAGATTTGCAAATAAAAGTAAAATGTTTATTCACTAAAGGGCTAAATTAACTATACAAGGAGTTTGACAACAGCAACAAGATGTTTGCGTGAATATAAACAATTTTGATTTTCGTACAAATATGCTTCATACGTTATCAAACAAAACAATGTTGTAAATGAAAGTAATGTTCGAAACATTGAGAAAATTAGATGGAAAAATGTACTGAATAGTTAAAAGTAGTTAGTTGAATTGCCACCTGAAAGGGCAAAATAGATTATAAAGTACCAAAAGGGCATCAAACATAGAAAAGTTCCACAATAACCCAATTGTGCCATATTTTTGACAATGATTAAATTTTGTTAAATAACAAAAACAAAACCCATAGTTAAGATCTTAACTGAGTAGTTTTATGTCTTTCTCTCTTTCTCTTTTAAGCATTTCGTTTTCTTTCTGTACACATTTAGGTATACGTTAGCCATAAACAACACAAATATATTGAAGTTAACAGAACGAATTGATTACTTTCAAGACCACTGAACTGTGCGAGGCAGATCACAAAGCTCGCAGTAGTATTATACTTGTTGTGGCAACCACTTAAAAAATCAAGTGTGATTTGATTTTCAAGTTGATTTGAGTAGTCCTATTTATCACACTATGAAAGTTTTCCTTCTCTTCTCACCCCTCTGACTAATAAACTCAGACTTTTTGTAGAAAAACTTTCATATTGTGAACCCAGACTTTACGACTTTTAAATATTGGGTGACAGTGTTTAAGGCCGTTCAAGCTGCTAAGGCAAACACTATTTTTTCGACCAATTTAGGTGTCTACGCCAGCCAGAAACGGTTACGAAAATCCACAAAATAGTATTAGATGGTCTTCGGCTGAGGGTGCGTGAGCTAGCAGGGCATTTCAAAAATTGCTATTCTTTGCCGAAAATGCTAAATCTGTGCGCAAGAGGGGTGCTGCATTTGGTCATTTATTAAGACAATGCCATAGTTCCCACACATTTACTGAATTCAAGTTCGAATTGCTTTATTACGCACCTTATTAGCCATATTTGTATGCCTCGAATTATTTTATTGAGTTATGGCTTACTTTTTTAGTTCTAAGCAGGGTTTAAAAACCGCAATCGAAACCAAAAACTGTCGAACAAAAAACGAAAATTTGTCTACAATTTTTCGCTTTTTGATTTGGTTTGACAGCGACTGTTAACATTTTATAAATTAGAAGCAAAAGTTATTTTTGGCCAATGACAAATGAAGAAGTGGAAGAAATGGCAGTTTTTCGACTTTGACTGCAGTTTTTTAAACGCTAGTTCTTAGTAAAAAATAGAGTATAGCCTGTATATATTAATTCGATTTTGCAGTCTTTTGTTCTCCTTTTGCCTTATTTACTGTCAATAAGTAGTCCTTAGTTATTAAAGTAAAAAATATTTATTATAATTTTTTTAATAATTTTCTTTCTCCTTATTTATTCTTACCAGTTAAGATAATTTCGGGTAATTGTCTATTTCACGGTTCCCAAGTAATCTAGAAGGTAGACCACAACGTTTTTTTCCAGCATATTTTTTCCGTTTTCTTAGTCTCTGGTTCTTATTCATATCTACCAATTAGGGTACATATATTCGAGTAATTGAATATTTTACGGTTTTTCAAGTAATCTTAAGGGTAATTAAAACAGTCACACTTAAGCCATAAAAATTAGCTTTTATGGATCCAGTTCTCACTATCTTAGTTAACTATAACTAATCTGCTTTAAGTTTTAAGCCATGACCATAAACCATAACATTGATTTGATTATTGAATATTAATTTATTCCGACATCAGTTTGGGTTTTTTGAATTTCTGCTGTTGTTGTACAATATTGTTTAAACAATTGTGTTATTATTAACACTTTGGCCCACTAATCAACAAATAAAATAAAATTTATATTCTAACCAAAGATGTGGGAGTTTCAAATTGAGACGCCTCAACAGTTTTATTCGTTCATCAGATATTTCATGGCATAAAAAAAATTGTCTATGAATGTATTTAAATATTTATTTTTTACATCGAAATTAGTCACCGTTCCCGCCAAAAATGGTAACGTGTTGGCAATCTGACAAATATGTAAAATAAAAAAAAAATATTTAAAAAAATCAACAATTTCTCATCTCATGTTTAAAAATAATAAAACTCTAAAACGATCGTAATAACGAATAAAAATACAATTTGTTATTATTAATTTTTTTTTGTTGTTTTTGCTTGTTCATTTTTTGTTTGTTTCTATTAAAATAACAATATGTATTGTAAACTTGGCTTTGATGCAGTATGCCAAAAATAATGTAAATAATAATTTACTTAATTGAAACTGCTTGGAATATCCAGATTTAATTTAAAGACTTGTCTACTGAATACACCGAAAAAATCCATGGCAAAAAAAAAAAAACGTAAAGAAAACTATACTAAAAAATAGTGCGAAACTACGAAATTTTTGCGTACAATTACCTCGTATATATCGTAATTAACAATATAATTCCATAACACTCTACTACACACGAGACGTTTTTTACATCTGAGTTGTCAAAATTTCCATTGCAAATATTTTTTTATATTCATAAACGCTTGTTTAATTAAACTAACGTTTATTTGGATTAAAACAAAGAATTTTTGCAACAGTTCTACGTCACTGAAGAAAATTTTTACGTCATATTGGAAAACTTTCTCAAGTTCGGGAGATCATTATTGAATGGAGAAAATAAAGTTGGATTAGAACTGTTGCCCTAGAGGTACTCCAAATAAACAGATATATGTTTGGATGTGTTATTTTTAACCCTTATGCTGTATTCATGGTTCAAAATTGCCCAAACAGGTTTTATTGTAAACATGTTCAATTTCTGTGTTTTATTTTGCCCTTAAAACAATAGTTTTGACTGACTTGCAGAATTTCATGTAAGATGAAAAGTTGACAAGTCAGATGTAAAAAAAACGTGTCGTGTATTTTAATTTAAGTAACTTCATTGTAAACAATATTTTATAACTTTGATTAAATATTTGGAATAGTAAACGAAGTATTTTATATCAAACGAGAGTTTAAGAAGAAATATACTTATTTTTCAATTAAAGAATTTTACGAGAAATTAAAAAAAAAAAAATAACAAAAAAGTTTTCTGATATTTACAAAAAACACTAAACTACAAACGAATTCGTTAGTGTTGCTGTGTATTTGAGAATTTAAAGAGAAATATAGATATATTGTGATTAGAAGATTGTACAAAACTTTTTTTTTTCGCAAAAACCATAAAAAGTTTTTTAATATTAACGAACGACTAAACTTCGAACGAATTTCGTTTCGTTGAATTACAAATAGTTAGAGAACATTTTTCGCATTTTGTATAAAGTAAATATTTAAACCGAAAAAATTCGTTAAAAAAGTTTTTTGTTGTTGTTGTAAAAGTAAGCAAGAATTATTTTCAGTGTATAAACTATAGCTTGTTAAAATAAGGATTTACGTTATCGTTATTTTTATTATACGCTTGAATGTTTATGAGTATTTTAGTGCAGGTGTCTGGTGGGAAATTGGGGAATTGTACGTAAATTTGCATTTTGTGAAATACTTTTTTTTGCTTGATTTTGTTTTATTGTTAACAATAATTGTGTGAGCCATTTAAATAAACAGCCTTTGTGGATAAATAATTAAAAATTAAACCAGTTGGTAATTAACTATTAACGAAATTGGATTTTTTAAGCGATGCCAATATTTTTAATGAGTTAACAGTTTGTTTTTAAAAACAGGCAGTTTTTTTTTTAATATTTGGAAATTTTTTAATGATTTTGTAATATTGTTGTTATGTATATCAATATTAAAAAAAATTATTGTTTTTAATAAGAGTTTTTAAATCAAATATAATATAAATGTAAGAAAAGATAAACTCACTGTTTGTTGTTGGTGTTTTGTTTAAGCTATCAAAGCTTATTACGGGTAAGACTTTTGAGTGTTTTTAATTCCTATTCGCTTAACAGTTTTATTTGAATAATATCTTTAGCCTTTCTAAAATCTTTGGATGAAGTTTCCTGACGATCTGGCCTAAGCAACCAGTCACATGCGCATACACAGAAAAAAATATCTCAAGAAAATTTTTAACAACACAGTTTGTTAAAAATAAAATTTTAGGTCAACAAACTTTTTGTTTGATTCAAAGAAAAAATTTATTAAATTTTCACTTTGCAAAATAGCACTCAATAAAATATATTTAATAATGAAATAATTAAATATTTCTTCATATTCAATAAAAAAATATTTGAATCAAAGTAAAAACATTTTTTTAACAACTCTTGTCCATTTTTAAATAGCTCATAATTCTCATTTGTTTTACAGTTTTATTTGAATAATATATTTAGTTTTGCCAAAGTCTTTGGAAAAGGTTTCTTGATGATCTGGCCTAAGCAACTAGTGAAATGCGCATAGGAACTTACTTATCCCCGCATAATAAATTTTAGTGTTTTTATAAAAATATAAAAATTGAAAATTTATGACATCATCATTAATAAATAAAAAAATAAAAATTCGATTAACATTTTGTTTGATTTTTTCAACATTTTCAACAATTTGTTTTAACAAATCAAGTAAACATTTTGTTGAAAAAAATTATTTTGGGCAACAACTTTTTTTTATCGACTCAATAAACTTGGTTGTTGACTAAAAATTTAACAATTATACATACAAACTTTTTTATCAATACCGCAAAAATCGTCATCACAGAAAATTCAAAAATTTTTGTAATCAAATATGCGATTTTCGTATTCAAATATGAAAATTATTTTTTTCTGTGTAGGAATAGCTTATCCCACCAACAATAAATTTCAGTTTATCAATAGTAAGAATTGGGAATTTAGCACATTAAAACTAAATATTATAATATCAAATGTTTGAATAAAAAGCTTAAAATTTTTTTCGGTTTTGTGTGGTTTTTAGAATGTGCGTACTATTAACTATTTGACTTCGTTCCTCGTCCCAAAAAAACTAAATCTTCGCACCTTTATCACACTTTTTTGTCTCTTATAAGCTTAAATATCATTTTTTTTTAGCTGTTAAGCTAAAATATTGTAAAAAATACCAATGGTAGGGGGGGGGGGGGACAATTATTTTGCGGCCTGGAACTTGATTGCAAACTAGCGGATGGCCCGGCGTGTGTTACTACGCTTGAAAAAGTAATACGTTTTGTTTATGGTATTAGTAGGAATCTATCTATGTTTTACGGTGTGTTTCACTTCTACTGCCGATGCCTCGGTCTGGGGGCATTAGGCTTAGACATTTTGGGAGATCAGAATTGCCATGTCTGGACGATATGTCCAAGGTGGGACTAAGATCGATCTCTCTGTTTTGCAGGGAGTCGGGGTGGTTCGAGGCTGCAGTGACCTCTGGGGAATAGTCTGGTGGATACTGGCTGACTCTTTTCACTGGCTAGTCGTAGTCGTGATGGCTGCCCATTGAACCCAACCTCACCTATCTATGTTTTAAATTTCATTAAAATCTCTGAGGTAGTTCCAAAGGGGCAGAATTTTCCCCCCACCTCCCCTAGTGGTCATATTTTTCAAAAAATATCTAACTAATTTGTCGATATAAGTAGTCATCCAGCTATGCGAAAAAAATCCTTAAAATCTGTGAGGTAGTTCCAGAGGGGCAGAAATTTCCTCCACCTCCCTTAGTGCTCCTTTAAAAAAAATGTATTACTTGTTTGGTCATATAAATAGTCATCAATCTATGTTTAAAATTTCATTAAAATCTGTTGGATAGCTCCAGTGGGGCATTAATTGCCCCCAAACTCCCTTCGTGGTTCGAGTTTTGGAGAAATGTATAGCCTAAAACCATCTATACTTCCCCTTGTGGTCCTATTTTTTAAAAAATGTATTGCTAAAGTCTCCATATATCTGAGATCTATTTATGTTTTAAATTTAATTAAAATCTATGAGGTAATTTCGGGCGGGCAGAAACTGCCCCCAAACTCCCCTTGTGGTCCGAATTTTGGAAACAAGTGAAGCCTATAACCATCCCTAGAAAATTACCTTTCTAATAAATCTGTTGGGTGGTTCCAGAGTCTATAGAGGACATACAAACATTCGAGATATGTCGTTATGTCCAAAATAAAGGCACTTTCACTACATATATTAAAATTACTTAAAAACGGTTCACCATATTCAGTAAAAAAAAAATTCAAAACTCCACAACATTATTATTATCTTTCAGCCGTGCTTACATCGTTTAAAAATTGGCCCAGTAGTTTTAGAGATATCGTTGAAGTTAAAAAAAAAGAAATAACAATTTAAAAAACATTCTTTAAACATTCATAAAAACAGTTTTGGCTTTAAAACATTTAGCTAAGCATATTTCGAATCAAATGAGCTTTATTTCATTGTAATCGGTACACAACTTTTGATTTTATTCACAATTTACTGAGAAAACTGAATTGATAAAAAACGCGATTTCCTTACAAAAATAAAATTTTTTAATGTTTTTGTTTGCTGCTGTTCTATTTATGGACGTTTTTGCTTTCACTTAATTGTGAATAAAAGCGAAATGCGTTTATTGAGCTTTATGATCCTTATTTCGTTTTATTCATAAATAATGTGAGTTTACGTAAACGTAATAAGACTACAAATTTTTCCCGTTTTTTATGATTTTTTATTTTTTTTTTTTTTTAAAACAAATTGATTTCGAAAAATTTGATTGTTTTTCAAATTTTTTTTTTTTACCTTAAAAAAAATTAAAATTTTGGAAAATCGCTTAATGAAGAAAGAGTACAGTTACGTTTTTTTATACTTTTAATTTTTGGAAAAAAGTCAAAAATACGATTAGTAACTGTAACTTAAAAATGCGAACTGATGGAGAAAATCGGAGATTAGATTTGAAATCAGCGACCTCAAATTAGTAAAAACTTGCAATAAAGTTCCAGGTCGCACAAAAAAAGTTAAATTTTGTTCCCTTATGTATTTTATAAAAACGATAATAATTTATAAGTGGGGTTTTTTTAAAGAAATAGTTATTATATAAAAATGTTTCAAGAAATATTGAAAAAAAAAAAATTACGTTTATTATTGCAACAAAATGCCTCCACCACAAGACAAGTGACTAATTTCTTAATTTGTGGTCGCGTAATATATCATAGTAGGATGCAAATTTGATTAAAAACTATAACGTTTTCGCTCGCTTGCATTTTCGATCGATTTGTCGTGATGAAAATTTTTAGTAGCGCGCAAATCATCTGTCTGTTGTTGAAAATGCAAGCGAGCGAAAGCGGTCGATATCGTGGGTCAGGCCGTGAATTAGTTCAACATTTTCCCTCTTATCAAAAAAAAAAAAAATATTTTGGATTTATAACAGGTGTTTAAAACAAATTTTCGTAGGAAATTCCTTTTATTTACCCTTAATAAGCCTAAACTAGTTTTTATAAATATGGCTTTTTATATTTAAATTAAAATTTGAAGAATAATTTTTAATCGTTTGTAAATTTTTTCATCATTTTAGGAAATATTTCCTTAAATAAACAGATTTTAAATAAATATTTATAAAACATTGCAATATTTTTTTTTAACAACAAAATATTTCATTAAAATTCCACACTAAATAAATAAATTTAAATAAACAAATAAAAACGTTCGTAAAAAACATTTAAGTGCTTGCAAAAAAAAGTAAAAATTAAGTCAGGAAATAAACAACTTTGTTAAGTTTTTACTAATTAAATAAATGTAAATATAATAGTTTCAAAAAATTTGAGGACTCCTTAAAAAAAAAATCCAAAATCATCACAAAAAAGGCATTTGTAAGGAAAAAATAGTTCTCTTCGTTTGAACTTTCCTAAAGATTCTTTAATTATCTGTATTTACTTCTCAGTTTTGAAACATTTTTAGTCAAGTTTCTGATTGTTTGTCACTATATTTTGCTTAGAATTTAGGAGTCTCTTACGAGTAATTTTAAGAAACACACTTGATTCATTAACATCTTAAATAATTTTTAAGTCGTTAAGAAGAAATTTTTCAATTGTGTTTTAAATAGTAAAGGGTGTTATTTTAAGCCCGATATAACTTACGAAACGGTTAGCTGTCACAAACTCTCATACAGCTCTCATTAATGATCAGTATTTTTATTCTGGCAAAACCACACGAATAGATTTACGCTTGAAGACGCTAACAAATTATCCAAATTTACTTTAAAAATCTGTTATAGATTCGCTATAACTTATAGACGGCATAATTTTGTTCAGCGATAAGGCTAATTTTTGGCTTAGTGGGCTTTTTAATTAACATAATGCCAGCGTTTGGAGTGAGACCAATTCACAACCGACTCTACCCCCGAAAAATTTCGGTTTACACGCTGGTGGTGTTATCGAATCTTATTTCTTAAAAAAGCTTAAAACAGACACAGCTTGCGTTACTGTCGTTGGAGATAATAAACGCACCATAATCAATGATTTTTTGTTTGAAAATATGGATAAAGTTGATCCGCACAAGATGTGGTTTCAGCAGGATGGCTCACAAACATCGACTTATTGTAATCAAAATTTGGCGATAACACAGTGCCACAAAATTCGGGTCATCGCCACCAGCCTTTTAGAAGACTCCTAGTAAAATTTGATGCAGAAAATATTCGTGGAACATTTTAACTATCTAAAGTGCCCTTTTAGTGTACTTTTGTGGTGAAGTTAAAAAAAGGACAAAAATGAACACTTAAAATGAGTGTTAGAAGTTTAATATATTCTAAGAAAAGAACGCCATACAATTCTACTGAAGACATCTGAAATAGTATTTTAGCTCAGAAGTACATTTAGTATATTTTTTTTTTGACTTAAACCAAACGCCTCTTCAAAAAGTTCAAGAACTTTAGGGGCCAATATTTCGGGAACCCGAGCTTACTTTTCAAAACCCTTTGGCAGATCAGCTTTGCCTTTGCTTTCATTTCGCGTTGCAGGTTGGTTTTTTTTTGTTGCACAGTGTAAGTCGTCGTCTTTTTAATCGTGCGATTTGATACCTCCTAATTATTTCCGCTGGGGCTACGTGAATTTACTGGTTAATGCTGATAAACCAGCAACAATTGGCGCCTTATAGGCCAATATTTTTCCTATTGTTCGGGACATACGTCCAGCAATGCTCGAGAACGTGGTGTAAAATTGGACGTTCAGAAGCTGCTTTGTCAAGAACCGACTGGTCCCAATATGACCCAAATCATTTTCAAATGTTAACGATTAAAATTTCATTTATGTGTGCTATTTTTTACAATTTCAGGTTTTATTGTAATTAAAAAAAAACAACCTTTAAATGAGTCTGGTTTTGTTCTTCTTTATAATTTTTTAGTCTGTTTTCTTGTCATTTTTCAATCGCTTTTTATGGCTTTTATTGTTTGGTTGACACAATTATTTAACTTGTCTTATGTATCAAATTCGTTCTTAAGTTGTTATCTGCCTCTTCCGACACCTTCTTTAAGCAAGCAGCCCTTTTCGAAGGTTACTCTTGCTGGACTCTGACAGCGTTCTATAAGAAAAGCATTGAATTCGTTTCAGAGATAATCCACCTTATACGGGCACATTTAAAGATCCCATAGGCATCCGGTCATAGGAGACTACTCTGTATGCTATAATTTAAATATATAAACTTTACACTGCAACGTTTCTACTTTTATTATTAAACAGAAATTCTAAATTGGCAAACATTCAAGTAAGAGCAGGGGACTAATTCTGACCGTCGTGATGGAATACTTTTTCGACCCGAAAGCAATTTTATTTCTAATTCTTTCAGCCGACACTGAACGAATCGAAATTATTGTTTTAGTGTTGTAAACCTTTTATTTGAGTTTTCACAACACTGAAAAAATAATTTTGAATCGTTCAATATCGACTGAAATAATTGGAAATAAAATTGCTTGCGAATTTGATCAGGACTGCCAGAATTAGCCCTAAGTTTTCGATCGCATAGTTGTTCGAATTATCATTCTAAAAACCATTAAAAATACTGTCATTACTTTTTATTATGCGATCTATTTGTGATTGTTGTAAATTTTATTTTTGTATTTTTTAATATATCAATATTAATGCGTAAGCGCGTAGGATTTTCCGGGGTTTTTTTTCAAACGCGCAGTGTGATTAATCAATTTTAAGCCATTAAAGACACTTAAAAAGCTCATCGTGATCTTTCAAAATAAAACTTAATTTTTTTATATGCATATGACGAGTCTTTTCAAAATTCCTTTTTTTTTACAAATGAATGATTAACAAACAAATTCTTACAGGTAATAATATTTTTATTAAAAAAGCAAAAAATTGCAATAAAAAAAATACTTCACACCGCCAGCAGCAAAAATTTTAGTTGTTAACTGAATGTTTACGCGCACTCAACAACAATTGAATGAAAAACAAACATTATCAGCGTTATCATTATAACAATAATAATGATTTATAATGAAAATAAATAAATTATTAACATAATTATCGTTAATATAATGTAATTTTTTTATCAATATAATAAAAAATAATTACTGTTTATTTTTTCATTTTATTTTGAATTTTTGTTTTCAAGTTTTTTTTAAGGTTTTTGTTTTTTATGCTTTATTAAATAATTAACGGTTCGATTTAAAATTTGAACAAAACTTTTAATAACAATACCAAAACTAAAACAAGCAGAAAAAATATTCAACAGTTGTTCGTTGTCATATTAAGCAAATACATACTATTAAAAATATTTCGTTACATTGTTGTTGTTCTATTGTTTAAACTGATATTGACATTTTTTTTTAAATTTATTCTTTAACCCTTCACCACTGGCGGAAAGGGCGTATGTATATTAGCTTGTCATTCCGTCTGTAGTTTTATCAATATTGATATTAAATCCTTAGCAAATTTATGTATTCCGGATCTTTTTTATTAGGGGAGTTGATTTAACGATGTCTGTTTGACCGTGTGCTCGTTGAAAATGGTTTCCGAAAGTAGGATGTTATAACCCTTATTTCAATGGACCTCCATACAAATAATCTACCGAAATTATGATTTTGGCACTATAGCGACCGAATTAATTCTGTGGAAACAAATCTAAACAAATTTAAATCTAAGTATTTTGATAAGTGTCTTTGGGCCTTAAAACACGTATCACATAAATGACTGATGTATACCGTTTTTTTGCATGATCATCGCAAACTAATCACAGATGCGCATCAGACGCAGCGGAGCGATGCATTTTTGAGGAGGCCCAATCAAGAATGATGAAATTCGGCTAAAATATATTCTTTCTACTCAAACTTTGTATGATGTTGAAAATGGGCTAAATCGACTAATTATTTTATGCTCTTCCTAAATTAAAATTTTAGGCGAATATAATCATAAAACAAACTGAAGGTTTAAATTTTCCCATATTCTCTCTCTGTAGAGGGCTTACGTTTTTTATTACAATAGAATTGGTCTATTATTTCACTTAACCCAAAATAAAAATGGGCTTCAAAATACCGACAAAGGTTCCTATATGACTTATTGGCGTATTCGATAAAACGTGTTTTTCCCTAGAAAATTTATCGGCCTTGTCACGAATAAAAACTCCGCGGGAAATGTTTCTCTTTCCTCATTCCTTTAATTACAAATAAAAATTCTGCATAAAATTTCTCACTTTTTTCCGAAAAAATTTCCTTGCAAAACTAAAGGGAGTTTATAAAAAACTGTTAGTATGCTTTTTGGAGGGATAATGAAAACAAGCTTTATTGTATGAGGCCTCTAAATATGTAATTGTATTACTGAGTGGAAAAATGCTTATTAATATTCTTAATAGTAATTGATCGATCAATAACAAAAAGTAGGAAAGGCAAGAACAATTACACGTCGAATTTGTGCCGGCTACGCCCGTTGGTGTTACCGATAAACCTGTCGCAAAAGACATTTTGAATTAGGAACTTGAAAGGCTAAGATATTCTTTTAAAATTTTTGTTTTGAATTAAATTTATTTATTTATTTACTTTAACTTGCACAGCAACCACAAAAAAATTTCAATGAAAATAAGCAAAACAACTTCGGTGACGCCACTTATGGTTCGATTACGTATGACGACAATCAGACAACGCCGCTCATATTAAAATATAAAATTAGGCCTTGCCTAATTTCGCTGCCGGAAACTCAACTTCAGTTATGTTGCCAACCGTAATCTACGTATTATTATTTTTTTTTGTTTCCGCGGAATTTGATGTTGGAGGATTTTTACTCGAAAAAATTATTGTCCGTGAGAAAAAAAACCTTGAGAATGTGTGCGATTGGGCTGCATAAAAATCGGTTCAAAAATGGCTGAATTACAAAGAAAAAGTGCAATACCAAACGACGATGTAAAAAGAACTATAGCTAAAAGTTTATTTGTTTGTGTAATTTTTACAATTATCCCTGAAGATGAAATTCGATGAATTTCGAAATATCGGAAAAATAAAATAAAAATTATTTAAACAACTGACCTCGAGCTCAAGTATTTCATTTACATTGCAAATTTAAAGGTCGAATAAATTCAACATTAAAATTTAGAAAAAATAATATTAAAAATGATTTAAAACTCTAAAAATGCTTTCTTATAATCAGTGCTTAAAACTAGGCTACAAGTAGCTGTAGTAAGCATATTGTACTTAATAGTTAATGCAAGAAACTTAATTTGGACCTATATTTTTACTACTGCCTACCTTCACATTCCATTAGCAATAGTGGTAGACGTAGAAAAAATTTAAGAGTAGCAGAGTTTCTAAATTTCATTTGCTACCGTTAAATATAAAATATTACAACTAAAAACAGTTGTTATATTAAGAGTCTTAAATTTAAGGGGAATAGCTAATCGAAAAAGCAGTAAAAATAGCAAAAGATGCAGATGTAAAGAAGCAAGTGGGGTGGATTTAAAAGATGCAATCAAGTAGCATATGATGAAGCAATGAACTATAATATCATGTAACTGTAGTTGTAGACGTAGTAGAGTTTTTAAATTTCGTTGTTCTACTGCTATTTAACTATTCAAACATGTAGTTTTAGTAATGGCTAAAAATGTAAAGGTTATATCTAATAGAAACAGCAGTTAAGATAGCAAAAGTTGGAACAATAAAGTATCAAATGGGAGCAGATAAAAAGTAGCAATAAAGTAGCATATGATGTAGCAATGAATTATGTATTATGTAGGGAAATAAAAATTCAAAGTAGCAGAGTTTTTAAAATTCGTTGTACGACATTGTACCATTCAATGGTATAACTAATAGAAACAGCAGTAAAGAGAGCAAAAGATGGAATAATAAAGTATCAAGTGTGGTAGATTTAGAATTAGCAACATAGTAGCCATAGCTACCTTGTAGCAATAAAGTTGCGTATTAACAAATAAAAGAAGCAACAAAAAGCGTTTTTTCATCGTAAGTAAAAGTAAAAATTTTAAAGATGAAATAAAAAAGTATGAAATGATACGATTTTTGAACTACTTCTCTATTGATTGCTTTTATTTTATTTTTGCTTCAATTTTTGTATTGGTAGCTTATATGTTATTATTCATCCCATTTTGAATTTCATTTTTCAACATTCAGCAATAGCTGTAATATTAAAACACGTACAAAACATTTTATTGCTACTGCTACAGAATATTTGTGGAGGCAGTAGCTGTAGTTGTTTCAGTTTAATTGTTAGTACTTGCAGCCCTTTAAACACCATTTCTAATATTATGGTGAAGAGTATCTAAGATTCGTTAAAGCCAAATATAGCACTCTGACTTGATATTTTTTTTTATGTTTTTTAAATTTCATTACAATGTTGTTGTTCTTATGGAATTTTGAAAATTCACACATTTTAATTATGTGATAAAAGAAATATGCATGTTTTTTGTGGTTTTTGTTTTAGTAGAAATTAACATTAGTTTGTGAATTTATTTAAAGCTTGACTAAATTTCACAATAAGCCAAAAAAAAAATCACAAAATAGCAATAGTATTTAGTTTAGTCTTAATGCTGCTGTTTAATATCTTCATCAGTGGCATGCAAAAAACCAAAAAAAAAAAAAAAAACTATTTGGCCAATTCGTATTTATGTATCTGCTATCATCAGGTTTGTTTTAGTAACATAGTTAACAAAAATCTTTGGGTCGTGGGATATTAATAAATATAATGCGGAAAATTTAACAAATATTTTTTTTTTTGATTTTACATAGATTTCAATTTCTAGTAGCATGAACATATATTAAGTAATTTTTAGATACTTGTTTTGTAATTAGCTGTGAAATGGGAAGATTTTAAAAGGTAATTAAGAGGTTTTATGGAATTGCTAATAAGGGATCAGTGGAAAAATTTGTGATTATTTAATGGATGTTAATTTCGGCTAATTTGGTGATAGGTTTAGAAAAGTTTTCTATAAATAGTTTGTGATTTATTAATAAAATATATCGGGTTTGTTAGAAGGTGCAACATATTTGGCTTTCGATATTTCT
This sequence comes from Pollenia griseotomentosa, assembly GCA_963931875.1. Lineage (NCBI taxonomy): Eukaryota > Metazoa > Arthropoda > Insecta > Diptera > Polleniidae > Pollenia > Pollenia griseotomentosa. Next base: position 15,915,158 of record OZ007564.1, read on the forward strand.
CGAAAATTCCTGCACAGTTTGAAAGGCAAGTCTATGCTATTTAATCATGGACAGATATACGCACTTAAAATGTAAAATTTTCAATGTTTTTGTTATTGTTTTATAAAAGTTTAGTTCCCATCGCGTCAGTAGTGCGTGCGTACACACAAGAAAATCATCTTTTCAAATTAAGGTCACTACACGCAGAAAAAAACACAGTTGAAGTATGGTTTAATATACCAAATAAAAGTGCACGCAATGGACATACGATTTTGATTTTAATACAACAATTGTCACGATTAATAAACTTTTAACCTCCCTAGAAACTGATAATATGGTTGAATTTAACAATATAATGTTTAAATTTTATTTATTTAAATATAGTTGTTCACATAATTTTATTTTTATTTGACATAAAAAACGAATTATAAACATAAATTGCTATTTAAATAAATATCATTGGCCATAAATATAATAAAATACAACACAATTATAATACTTTTAAACATTGTATGTTTAATTTCAAAAATAATATGTTTGAAAGTAACAAAATGATGGTTGACGTAGTAGTACAAATCAGTAAAATGAAAATTATACTGATGAAGTTCCTTGCGAACTGAAAAATTTATTACATGCAATTTACTTCACACTAGGATAGGGATAGCTTACAAATGTGGGAAAAGAACATGTAACAGGAATAAAAAAACGAAACAAAAAAATACGACTTGACTTAGTAAGAAAATTGAATAAATGGCTGATATAAATAGTCATAATATGGTTAACATTGACCATGTTCTTGTTAATGCTGACCATGTCAAAATGTCAACTTTTGACCAAATTGTGTTCAATTTTGGCCATATTATGGTAAATTTTGACAAAAATATCTTTAATGATGACCAAAATAGGGTTAATTTTAAACATAATATGGTTAATTTCGGCCAAACTACACATATGAAAACTGGCGTGTCAACAACCATTAACAGCGATCGTTGCATGACATCGGATTTTTTGATTTTTTTTAAATGTCTTTATATTCACCCCTATTATAAAAGTCACTGTCGATGTCGACGTCAATATTAAGTCGTTGGGCCTCTAAGTCCACGAATAAATACATCACTTCGATTTTAATTTTGTATAGTCGTAGAATGTTGTGTCGATGACTGGCAACTAATTATTAAAAATCTGATAGAAAACAATACCATTTCAAATTATTTTTTTCTTCCTCGTTAAGTGTTTTTTAATAAATGCTTCGTAGTGTGAATTTGATCGCAGTCTAAAATTTTAACTTCTGCTGAAAGTCACATAGTTAAAACACTGATGTTTGGTTTACTTCGAATGGACTTATTTCACAATTAAATTTAGGCAATTATGAATAAAACTGGTGTCTAAAAATTCTTTTTAACTTGAATTATTTATTTAGGTACATATCGCTCCTTTATTGAAATATAGTTATATCTCAAAAAAGTCAAAAATTTTACGTCACTTAAGCAAAAATGTTCTTTGTACCTTCTTTATATTTTAAAACAAAAATCAGCATTATATATTTAAACTGAACCGAAGTTATAGCAAAATATATTTTATTAAATCTATATATAAAGGTACATTTTGCTTAGTTCGATTTTTTTTTTGAGATATGACTATGCTGCAATTAAAGGCTAGATTACACTATTATACTTTGTATTAATACATGTCAAAAAATCAAGTAATATGACAAAGTGTGATAGTGTGAATGCAATGTGTCACGAAAATGACAAGTATTATGAAAAAAGTTTGACATCCCATACGACTTCATCGTTTTTTGAAAAATTTCTAAACAATAATACTTTTCATTGGATCAGGGTTGCATTTTATTTCATGTGTGCGTGTTTATACTTTGTGGATGGTGTGAACACAAACTGTCATGTTAAATTAGATTTTTTGACAGTCGCAACAAAACTCATTAGATTTCTATCTCACAAAGTATTATGGAATACGTAAGACTTGTGAGATAGTGTAAGCTAGCCTTAAGGAGCGATTTGTTTTAAGATCCTTTTACACTATAATACTTAGTGACATGCCAAAAACTCACATAAATAAAAAATGTAAAATAGTGTGAAAACAATTTAAAATAAATACATAAAGAAATTTGACGATTCTCACAATTTTTTGAAATTCTTTTAAACGACAAAAAGCAGGCTAATTCTAACAGTCGTGATATTCGATCACGATTTTGCGATTTGAAAGCAATTTTATTTTTAATTCTTTCAGTGTTGTAAAGCATTTATTTGAGTTTTCAAAACACGAAAAAAATAATTACGACTCGGTCAGTATCGACTGAAAGAATTACAAACAAAACTGCTTTCTTATCATAAATGAGTTCGATCAAGACTGCCAAGATTTTTTCTTTTATCACAGTTGTATTTTTATAAAAGTAAACGAAGAACATCAGGGATGACAAATTCAAATTTGGCTTATAAGTTTTAACTTATTTTTGTTTTAATAAAAAAAAATCCAAAATGATAAAAATAAATATAAAATTGTAAGTTTTTTTTTAAATTATTATTCATGTTTGTTGTAAAAACTAATAAAATACGGTATACAAACGAAAAAGGCATGGGAAGAGTACATTCTTATCAACTTTCTCACCCTTGATGAAAATAACAAAACAGTTGTTGAATAATTTGCCGCCAGTGTCAAAACTAAAGAAATTTTACATTTAATGTAAAGTGTGATAGTGTAGATGGAAAATGTAATGAAACAGATTTTCTATTGGATTTTTTTTTTTACAATCAGACCACAAATCATTGGATTTTGTGAGAGAAAATACCGGAAGACTTGTGGGTTGGTGCAAAAGGGGCTCAGGAAGATATTAACTTTCACATTGGAATTTTTTAAATTTTCACTTGAGTCGTCGCAAAGTGTTCTGTCGACTGAAACTGAGTCAATTTTATTGGACGTCGACCATATAAAATACCTAGTGATTGTCAATAGTAATCGATTGTTCTCAATAACGACAAAGAAAATACAATTGTGCTGTTGTCTTGCATCGACCTTCATAAAAGGGGTGCTTATTTATAAAAATATTTGAGTCATTTAAACAAAATATGTATATATATTTGTTCCTTTTACTTCTCTGAGGAGCATAGGGCCCATTGCTTCCGAACAATTTTTTTGCCCGGATTATTTTTTATGTAGTTTGTCGTCTATCTTCTTGAGAGAGAGAAATAATTTTGTTCGGAACATTTCCAACTTGAATTGATTTAACTTTAATTTCTGTCCGTACAAAATTTATCTGTGCTGCCACATATTTTAATTTTTAAGTCAACGTTGAATGGAGCTGCCACATCAAATTATATGTATAATAAAATCAAGTATACTTGTGGAAAAATTTTTTTTATGTATTGTTTTGGCACAATTTACATTAAAAACAACTTTAAATTGAAAAATATTTTAAATGGAGTTAAACGAATCAATTGCACTAAAGCTTACGCCTCGTTTACACCCGTATTTCATATGGTAGTTTTGGTTTTCCAGACAAATTGTTCGAAATGGGTAAATCGTGTTGGGAAAAACTCTCTGTTTTCTCCTGACAAAAAAATTGTTTGGAAACAATGGGTGAACTTAGCTCTTTAATTTGTTAAGAAACATGTTTATAAAAAAAATCAATCCCAATTATTAAAAAACTGCAAGAATAAAATTTTAAACATTTTAATTAAAAACTTAAACACATTTGTTCAAAATTTAACACCTTGCAATTTCTTTAGAAAAAATTAAATTTTTGCCCAAATAAAGAATTATTTTAAGTATGAAACATGCCATAAAATGTCAGTGACCTCAAATTTGTAAGAAATTTAATAATATAAAAAAAACTGTTAAATATTCCTCCTGAAATACCACAAATTAGTTTTGTAAATAAGCCTAAAAAATAAATCAAACACAAGTGATTGATGAAGCGAAACCGATCTGCGCAGAATATAAATAAATTCACTCTAACCTCAAATATCGTCTTGAAATGGCTTCAATTGCGATTAAATGAGTATATGACATACATGTTGTTCCAATCATATCATTTATCTATGTATCCCATGGTCACTTTTAATTATATAGCCATAAGATATTTACGAGTGTTGATATTATTTAATCACTTTTATTTATTTATTTTTTTTTTCTTTTATGATGATTTTTTTTTGGAATCAATTTTGAAAACTTTTGGTAAAACTGACAAAGGGCCTAAACAGGAAATTACTAAGATCAAAATACTACCAGTGGAAAAAAAGAAATCTTTGCTTCCAATCACTTGGTGTGTTTGGTGTTTATGTGTGTTAATTATTTTGTTTGTGTTAATTAAGATTAATTATTTTAAGAGTCTGTCATAAAAACTCATATTCTACTACCCAGACACATTTAATGGTTTAAGTCTAGAACGCAAAAATTTTTAATAAATAAATAAAGTGTTAAGTTTAATGTTTTCTAAAAAAAAAGTTCAATAAACTTGTATTAAAACAAAAATAATAAATATCAAAATAAATTTTATAATAAAAGTTAAACGTTTTTGCTACTACAATATTTGCATACAAACTTTTGCTTTAATTTTAATGTCTTCTGCATACGAAAATAAATCTTTAGGTGGATTTATTGAAAAAAGTGAAACTGCATATTAAAAGGTTTTTTGAATGTTTTTGTTTATATTGGGGTTTTTTCGTTTTTTTTTTTTTTTTGAAGAGTTGTTGTTATTGTTGTTGTCAAAAATCCTGGATTATATTTTGTTATTTTAATATGCCTTCATATGTTTCAATTTATTTTACAATTTATGTGACATTTGTGACACCAATGTCTCCAAAAATGGTACCCCAAAGGCAAAGAAAAGTAAGTGAATATTTTTAAAGATAACAATATAAAAATAAATTAAACCTTTGAAGGCTAAAGAAGTGGTGCTTTTTTAAAAGGGTACGTTCTCGTTTAAGTGAGATCTTTGAAAATATCTCTCTATATATAAAAAAAAGTTGAATTGTGTTAGTAATTGATGTTCTCTGTAATGCGTGAACCGATTTCTTCAAAGTTCACGTGGAAGGTGACGTCAATATGTATCAACGGTCTTCAAATGTGTATTGGTTCGTGAGTTATAGGCATTTTAGTTATAGCATTCATTCCGAAACATGTATTTTTTTTTGCATGGAAATTTTGCGAATTTGACTTAATATTTTGAAAAACTCATTACAATTCGATTTAAGTCAAACCATTACTTTAATTTAGCTACTTAGGTATTGTAAACCACATCTTCATGAGTTAAAGCCATTTTAGTGAACACTTCATCTTTCATCACTAAAAAGACTTGCTATTAAAAGGTTGATGGCTTATGTAATTGAAGCTACTATTTTAACTGGAAAATTCAAAGGCGAAGATGTATTTATTCCATGCATCCCGATGATTCCGTCTTATATGCCATTTGAATTCAAACGACTTCAGTTTCCTGTTCAGCATGCGTTTGCGGTTACTATTAATAAGGCGCAAGGCCAATCATTAGGAATTTGTGGAGTGAATTTAGAGTATCCAGTTTGCTCACATGGACAGTTGTATGTAGCCTGTTCGCGCATTGGCAAACCATCAATTTTGTATATTTACACCAAAAATGGAAAAACAAGAAATGTTGTGTACCACAGAGCATTACAATAAAAACAATTTATCACTGATTTAAAAGAATTCGAATTGGTTTCTTATTTTCTTTTTTGCACTACGATGTGTTTGGTAATTATCATAAAATTGATATTTGGTTTGGGTTTCTAAACATACTTAAGGATTTTTTTTTTTAATTAATTACCGCTTTTTTTTGGAATTTGAAAAAAAAATTAGTAAATGTCAAAATTTTCACTAAAAAATTTTTTAAATTCAAAATTACAAATTTTGACTTGAATTTTGTTTTGAAATCATTTCTTTTGGACGAAAACTTAATTTTTAAGAAACAAACCAAGATGGGCAGAAAAAAGAAAGACAAAACGAAAAACATAAAAAGAAAAATGTTCTTTGTTATTCAAGAAGAATTCTTGACAAAAGTACGAACAAACAGAAGTGAGGAAGAAACATGTAAATAAATAAATTGAAAATAGATAATCACCCATATCGTGAATAATTTTTCCCTCGTTAGTTTTTCCCCTTTTCACATATTTGCGACCATGAAAAACTCCCATGAAAAAAAGGTTATTCAAAGGAGAATAATAACGTGAAAAAATGTTCACGGGAAAAAATTCCTTTTATCGTTAAAAATGGAAATTTCATGGTAACAAAAACTCCACTTGTTATTCACGATAGGGATGAATCAATTACAGCAATTTTCGATGCACGAGGAGAATACCATTGGTTAAAACATTGATGTTTGACTATAGATTCTGATGAATTCTGATGATGAGAATGTGGTTTTCTCGAAACATGCAATTTCAACCCGAGTTCGAGCCCTGGTTCAGTCAAGAATGAAAATTGTCAATAAATTTTAATTCAGTTCATGTTGTAAAATTCCTTCCTTCATTAAAAATAATTCAATAAAGGTTAAATTAAATGAACCTTAAGCCTGTTTTAAAAAATATCAAAAATAGAAATAGAAAAAAGTACCTTTGCTATTTTGTTAGAATAAAAGTATTTTTGTTAATACAAAGAATATACATATAAATAGATAGATATGTAGAAGGGCATAAGCACCGCGATCCTGAAGGTCTTTTGTGCAGCCTGTATATCTCACCATGTCTTTCTCAGGATACGTACGAAGCCAATAATGTACCCTCCCTGGTCATAAACTTTAGTTGGGCTAAACAGGTGCCTCCCGAAAAACTTTCGGCTGGTGGTCCCTAAAAGGTGACAGCAGCAGAGATAATGTTCTGTTATTTCGTCATCAAACTCACAAAATCTGCACAATCTGTTATTGACATTAACCATTACAAACTGGTGGTGCCTGGGATCACAGTGCCCCGTAAGTAGGCCAACAAGTAACCTAAATTCTCCCTTCTCGAGCAGAAAACAAAAAGTCTTTTTTTAAAGTTTTTTTTTTTTGTAAAAAAATAATTTTTTTCAATTTGCTGCAACAACATCATAAGTCACAAATGGCAAATTTTGACTAAATATCACTAAGGCATAGTAAAACGAATGTGAAGATATTGTAAATGTTTCTTATGAAGATATTGTAAACTCAACTCTTGAAAGACAATAATACTTTCTTTTTCCATAATTTAATTAAAACTTTAAATTCATTTTATGTAAAACTTATATTCTTGAGTTATCACGATGTTGCAGCAGATGAGCGATACCTGAAAATATCAAATATAAATTTCTTAAGTGTCCTTTTACACAAAAAGTACCTTTTAGGTCTCTCCTAAGGTACCTTTCGTAATTTCTTTCTTTACCACTGAAGGGTTAAAATAACGATATTGCCTTTGTTTAACAAAATTTGCATAAATGACTGATTTTTTATTGGCTGTCCCCAGAAACCTGTTTTGCAATTAAACATGAACTTAATGTTTGATACGGGGGTATATAAACACTGTGTATGGACACAATACAAAACATCTTGCAAACTACAACGACGACGACACACTTTTCCAGGCACCAAAACCGGCAGATGAACAAACAAAAAAAAAAAAAAAAAAAAGCAAGGCAGACAGACAAACGGACGAATGGATAAAGTAGCATTATTGTTATTAATACTTAATATGTATTACGAAATTTTTATGAAAATGTAAAAAAGTGAAAAAAGTTTTATTTTGATCGGTTGTAATAAATGCCAAAAAAAAAATAAGCAAAAATTATGGGCAGAAAAGGGCTAAACCGGAAATTAACGGTTAAACTCGATTTTTGTTTTCTTTTTCTAAAGACGACGCACAGTGTTTGATTTTAAAAATAAGGAGGGCAAAAACCATAACTCTGCAAACAAAAGACTTTGAATGCTAATTTTTTGTACAATTACTTCTAATGTGTAAAGAAAGGTTGGGCAAAAGATGAGGCAAACCCGCCCACTGCGCCTACTTCCTCTCATATAGGTACATTTCCGTCTGCCGCCCGCATTTGAATAAGAACATTCTTATAGGGCTAAGCTTGAATAAAATTATTTTGGTGGGCTTGATACCTCCCTTATAGCTCAAGATCATAAAATGCCATTTTTATACTAAGCTTAAGTACATTTGTTTAACATTTGATATTGAGATATAATGAATAATATTAAAGCTAACCATTTCTTAAATAATCTCAGAACCACGCCCACTTAACATATAACAATGTTCTAGGAATCCGTTCAGAACAATTTTCAATTTCAAGATCGACAACTCTCAGTCATTGTTGGAGGACTAATTTACCTATAATGTGGTTAACGGTGTCAATAGTATGGTTAAGTTACGCATAATATGTTTAAAAGTTTTCGTTAAATATAGTTTTGTTGGAAGTGACGATATTGGAAAATGTTCTTCTCTGCGTGTAAGAAAAATTCGAGAAATACGTGGAATCGCTCTAAGAGCTGTTAATCTATTCCAATTGTTTCAGCGAACTAACTGCATTTATAAAAAATTGTCTAACTGTATTTCCGTCATTGGGGTTTTCCAAAGTTTAAATTTGCAAATCTATAAGTAATCTATAATATCTATAAGTATTTTTTTTTAAATTTGCAGAACTTAAGTCAACTGTTCGATCGTTTCGTTGTTCTTTAAGATGACAGGCATACAGCAAAACCATCAATACGAGTAATTCTATCAGAAGTCATATTTGCAGTTTGGGACAGGATTTCTGTTCATATTCTTCGAAAATATGTTTGATAGATTACATAACAGTTTTTAGGTGCGGTTCATCGGTTGGCGACCTGAAGATCTCGTCTAAGAAAGCTTTTATCTTTGTTTAAAATTAAAAAAAAAGATCCCTACACATCCCAACACTTAATGGAAACTTGCCTTTAATTAGAAGAAAATAATGTAATTACACAGAAAAAAATAAAAAGTAATTTTAATTAAAAAATTTTTTATATTAATTAAAAAATTAATTAAATTTCCATCGGTTATCAAATTAATAGTAGCAATTAAATATTTTTTGATATTAACAACATTTTCTGCAGCATTGTGTTTGATATAAGTAAACGTTTAATGCAGTTAATTTACTTTAGAATTGAAACTGATTTTATTTTTGATTAATGATTGAATTAAAAAAAATTGGCGAGAATTTTTTCTGTGTATGCACGTTGATTAGTCTAGGTTCACACTATGAAAGTTTTTTTTCCGGAATGTCTGAGTTAACCCATTTTTCATCCTCTTCATCGATGTTGAAGATAACAACAAAATAAAATTCTAAATAACTAATAGAAAAAAAAAAAAAAATAAATAAAAATTTAAAAAAAAGAGTAAGAGTGCTGGTAATTTTAATCACTGGTCGGCAAAAAATCTCTCTCCATTTTTACCAATAAATTCAGACTTTTTGAAAGAAAACTTTCGTAGTGTTAACCAAGACTTAGCACACTTTTTACTGATTTTTAAATTCGCATTTATTTCGGATGAAATTTTTTTTGGTTTTCCTTATTTAATTTTTAAATGTAATTCAAGATACCGTTATAAACATACATCCAAAGTTAAAGCTATACAAAAATCACAGCAAATCATGTTAATTCGACACTTAGTTTTACAATAGAGTTGCCAATTTTACTCTTTTTATTAAACTTTTTTTTTTGCATTTTTGTTTTCCTAGAATCTAAAATCAAACACTGTGCGACGATACAATTTTAATATTGAAAAGAAAAATAAAAGAAAGATAATAAAAAAATAAACTCGATTACTACAATCTGGCTCATTGGTTGGCTTATCTGCATAAAAATAAATAAATTTTTACTATATCAAGTTTATTTTATTTGTAGACGATGTTTTTAATGTTTTCACAAACAAATTTTTGAATTGATAAACGTTTAAAATCTGTTTTATTTTTTTTTTTTTAAGTTTATAGATTTATGTATGTATTTATAAATATTAATCTGGGTAAAACCAAAAATTCTGATTATGTAATTTCTTAATATTAATATTAAAAAAAGAAATAAATTAATTAATCTGCCTTAGACGACGGACGACTGGCTACCAGTTAAGTTTATTTATTTGTAGTTTTTAATTAATCATTTGCTTTTTTTTAAGAATTTAAATCTTATTAAACCCGTTTTCTCTAACGGCTCCAAATATTTTATTTCTCAGCTTTGCTTACCTGTACTTTTGGTAACTTCTGTGTGAAATAACCATTCACACATTGATCCTTGGGCACACATTGTTGACCACGTCCACGACACTCCAATAGAGTGGGCAAATATTGTTGCCCCACAAAGGGAGAGGCTCTTTTGCTTATCAACGATATAAATGCAGCAGCCGGACTTTCTCTGTAGTTTTCCTCTGGTCGACTTAATAGACCGTTTTGATATTCACCATTCAGGAACATGTTTGAGGAATATTGTGAACAATTAACTGCCGTGGCGGCAAATAGTAAAGTGGCCAAAAGGCCATACGCTAAACAGCTGCAACGTGACATAATTCTTATCCGATTATGAAAGTTGTGGGGAGAGAGGTTTTGGTGTTGTGGCTAACAAATTTATATTAAATCCAGGTATATTTTAACTAAAAGTAAACTAAAGCATAAAAGTAAGATTAATAAAGATAAGATTTTGAAAACAAAAGATTTAGGAAACAAACGTAAAAAGTGTTAATGGTTATTTTTTTTAATTTTGGTTTAAAAGTGTTCAACAAGTTTTTCTAAAGTTTTTTATTTTTTGAATCATTGCTATTGTTTAAATTTGTTGTTCATAAAAATGTATAACAATTTCCTTGGTTTTCATTCAATTTATAAACTTAATGAGATGAAAAATATTTATGAAGAAGGTTAACATTTCAATGTTGTTTGAAACAAAAGATAGTTTTATGACTTAAAAAAAATGAATTAATACAGTAAAAAAGTTTTAAATTAAGAATTAAAAAAAAATCGTTCAAAATAAAATTTTTTTTAAAGATAACCAAAAAACTTAAGACACAAACTTGAATAGCACAGATTATTTTCTCGCACAGATCATGCTCTCGCTCTCATGAGTACTTTTAGAAATAACCGTTTCTTTAATTTTTTTTTTTTAATAAATTTGACTTTTACAATGGTTTAAATGAAAAACTACCTTTTTAGAAAAATATAAATTACTTTATCGAGAAAGTTAAACAAAAAAATTAAATTTTAATAAAAAGCCATTTTTTAAATTTTTTATTACTAAAACGGTATTTTTTAGGCAAAAAATAAGCTCTATATAAAAACAAAATATTCTTAATTTTTCGCAAAGTGTTTGGTTAAAGTAACTTTTTAACAAAAAGCATTTTGTATGGAGAAGTACTTTTCTTTTAGTATGTTTTGTCCAATAGTCTTAAAGTACTTTCTTAAAAATTTTAAAATGTTCGTATAAGGGAAAAACGAGGTTTTGAAAAACAATTTTTTATTAAAGTTTAACCCCGCGTTCTTAAGCGATTATTTAATTTAACAAATGTCTATAAATACACATCAAAAAATCATTTAGAGCAAAAATTAAAAGAAAAGAATGAAAAGTATCTTCTATAAAAAGAACTTTCAAAAGAGCAAATTTTCTCTATGTGTGCGTTAACTGTTGCCAGTTATTTATTGATTGGTCAAATTTTAATCCTTGCGGCTCCCAGAATTGACCTCAACCTGATGTGCTTTGGAGGATGTAACATTGAAAGGGGAAATGTCATTAAGATAAAGGGAAGAATAAAAGTACAATTTAGAACAAGTATCATGAAGAAAAAATAACTTGCACGACCTTGAAGGCAAATTGACAGGCCACTTTCTCTAAATCAACGAATCGCCAATTTTTAATTTCAATCAATGTCATATTTTTATACAAAAAAATCATTGATCTTTGTTTAGTAACGATCTGCCTTGGCCGAGCTCCGGCTTTATTTTTGAAGAAATAAGGTCCAATGACGCACTGAAAGAATTTTCTTCACAATACCAATGAATTTTGACATTAATCCCATGAAAAATTGCATTAAAAAGGAACCTATGCAGCGCTTCGTTGGGTCCATGAAAAATGTATTTAATGAAACATTACATTAGATTTATGAATATTATTCATTGGATGAATACTTTCAAAAAATTAAAAAAATAATGTTATTTTTTTTTAAAATTTTATTTTTTTTGTTTTTTTTTTAATATTTCCCTAAACTAATCCCGCGAAACTTTACGCTTGTCTGCATGAACCAGAGACTCTGGCGGGAATCGATCGCGCAACCTCGGCGCTGATTGACTAGCTCACTACCAGCTAGCCTACCGGGGCAGAGTAGTTTTTGAATAAAAAAACTATGTTTTTTGCCATTACTCAATTAAGAGCGTAAATATGAGATTAAATTGTCATAACATTACAACTATAACAACGTTGATGTTTTTTTGCTATGGCATAATAAAAAAATACAACATAAAGAGAGAACAAGCTTTTTCGTATACATCATTTGGTTGAGAACAGTTTAAAATAAGGGTGAATTTTTTTTAAAGGAGAACATTTGTTTGTTCATAACTTATTACAAAATATATGTAGGTATGTACATATTAAAGAAAACTAAAAACATACACATTGAACGTTTTTGTTTCATTACTATAATGACATTTTTCATTGTAATAATGAACATTTAAATTTATAAAAGCATGCTTTTTCGAAATATTTTTTACTTTTAATTATTGAGACTTTAGAGTTATTTAAATGTTAAAAATAATTTGTTTTTTAATTATTGAAATATGTTGCTTTTATAAAAAATTTTTGATTTCATAAATTTAATGGCATATTACATTAGATGTATGAAATAATTAAATCTTACATTTTTTAATTAACAATTAAACATTTTTTTAAGGAAACTATAATTTTGTATTAATTTATGAATATAATTATGTTTGTATATTGTTTTTTAATGTTCCCAATTAAATTTTTTTGTTTAACTTGGAGAAACTTAAGTTTTCATATATTCGATGAAAATTTTTAACGTAATTACGAAATCCAATGAAGCGATTTTAACAAAAATACTTCATTATAACTATGAAATTCCATTTAGACAATGAAAATTTTCATTTAACCACTGAAAATTTTTTTATGAAAACGATTTATTAAATATGAAGCATTTTTCTTTCAGTGCGGCACCAGCGTGTAAACCGCACCCAACGGTGTATTTTTATCGATGTAATGTAGTTCGTTGAGTCTGTTGTAAAATGGTCTAACTCCATATGCGACAATTTTGTGTCAGCCAAAAATTAATCTCATCGCTAAACACAAGTTTGCAAAAAAATATCGATGTTTGATTTTCAAAAGAAATTTGTATGAGCGTGTTCAAGCGTTAATCTTCATTCATGATGATTTGCAAGAGTACACTGATCATAAATGGCAAAAAGTGAACGCAAAATGACAGTTCATTTACCAACATACTCTTTCGTTAGTTCTATTGGCTTTAAAAAACACACTTTACAACTAAATATATTTATGAAAACAAAATCGACTTTTAAAATGTGTAAAACCTTTTATTTTCTAAAACATTTCACTCCACTTTAAAACTATTTCCATAGAAATTTTGAATTTTCAAAAAATTTTAACTTGAAAATTTTTTAACGCAATCTGTTAGAAAAGTAAAGTATGTTTTAAAGAAATGTACTTTTTTATTTAAAAGCCCCTTAGAAAAACTGCAACTTCTAAGCAGAAACCATATTTTTAACAAAAAGTACTTCATCAAAAATATTTTTTGCTTCTAGCTTAAATCTACCGCCATTTGGAAATAAACTCCCAGTCATTTAAACTAAAACAGCAAATTGTGTAAAAAGAATCTTTGGTCAAACGTCATCTGTTCAGCTTTACACTGTGTAATTATATGGTTTTCAACATCACACTACATCAATTAATTTACCATAATAACAAATTACAGCAAATAAATTATTTAGTAAGGCATACATTTGGCGTTTAACATTAGCAACACTTAAACTATAATTTCATAATTTGTTCGCTCGTTCACTGAACTAAACACTAACATTTTCACAAACTAGTTGCCATGCGTGTGTATGTGCAAATTGCATTTATAAAGTTCTCATACTCGGTATTGTTTATTACTTGTCACCTTGCAGCAATTATGACATTATCAACTTAATCACATTAAATTCTGCTGCAATAGTTGTGCTGCCATCTGAGGCACCAGTTATAAGCTCTGACAACATTGCGCGAATATTCGCTTGCTCGTACAAGTATTCGTAAGCACTGCACTGCACCGCACAGCTCCATACACTATTAATCATAACTTCTTTGGCTGTATTGAACAAGTACACTTCGTTGAACGTGTTCAAGCTAGTTTGTGTATTCGGTTTATAATAATTTGCAAAATTCTAAACATTTTTGTTTATATGGATTTTTACGTAATAAATATGGATTTTTTTCGCATCAAAATATTTGTTTTTCAATATCGAAATGTACACAACAACACTGAATTTAAAAATGTTGTGGATTGAGTTGTGGTCTTTTTGGCGTTTTGTTTGCAAATAGTGTTACTTAAAGTTATTAGTCGGTGTGATTTTCTAACACAACTCTATCAAAAGTGTTTTTCTGATTAAGATATGTAGATAGAAGATTGATAAATTTAGAAAAACTACTTGTTAGACCTTTTAGCACGAAAGAGAACAGCAGAAGCTGAAATGCTTGCTAACAGATTTGTGATTTTAAACAAGTTGCAGAAATAAGATTTCTACACAGGTTGTTAAAGAAGTTCGAATTTGGAAAATTTGTTAACATTTAGAAGATTGTGCTTAAATAAAACTTTTTTTTTTTTAAATTACTTTTTTACAAAAAATGTTCTTTTGTCGAAAGAGGTACTTTTTTTTAATAGAATAATAAAGAAAAATTATTCCCACACAATAACAGTGGAGGGGGTTTTACGCGTTTGTGATGATGTTTGTAACACCTTAATGTGTTGGTGCTATCTCCTTTTGGTAGACCGGTCGACTCAGAATCACCTATTCAAAATGGCGAAAATCGGTCCATAATTTTAAAAAGCCCCTTACCAGATTTTTTCCGGAATAGAGTCTTTGTGCCCATTAACCATCTAATTATGTTTGTATTAAGATTCAATTTGGTCCAAACTTATTGGATTGCACTCTAAATCATCTTACCAAAATTTGTTGGAATCGGTCCCTATTTGACAATAGCTTCCAAACAAGTACTTCTCCCAAAAAAAAACTCTTTATGGTAATAACTTCCTTATAAATGTTGTGGTATTGACATACAAATTGGCGACAATAACTTTTACCATAGCTACTATTTCATGACAAAATAAGGTGTGATGTAGGTCCAAAATTAACCATAGGTCCCATATAAAGCCACATCCTAAATTCACTAAAGCAACGAAATCTTATAAAAAAGAAGATATCTAAATAATATTTGGCACAAAAAACTTTTACATGACACTTAATCTCATAACATAATTTTGTTTTGGCGGGTCCATGGGACCAAAATACTGTGGTGTAGGGTAAAATATTGAATTACTTTTAAAAATCTTTATCATTATCAACATGTCATGTTTTCGTTTAATTTCCCAAATATTAAAACACAACCTTCGTATATGTAAATTATGGGTACTTAACTTTAACTAAGGCTTGAATGTTAAAATGTTAGGAAACTTTATTAATTTTGCTTATCTTTTAGATTTTAACTAACCACTTTTAATGTTGCACATACTTTAACATGTGTCATGTTAAACGAAACTTTTTGGGTGTTTGTTGCTTGTCAAACATGGAAGGAAGTAAAAAATTTGTTTAACATTTTTTTATAGAAAATCTAAAAAAATAACAAACGAGTTGAGAACTTTGGCACATTACGTTGTCAAAACATCAATAGATCAAATGATGGTTTTTGTGGGGTAAAATTGAACCAGGCTTGTTAACAAGAAAGATAGATGACTGGCCGGCAGGCTGTTTGGTGGATTTGGATTTTCATCACATTGCTCGTTTGTTTGATTAGATGTGTGTTTTTTTAATAGTTTTAATCAAAAACTACTTCCAAAGCACTTTTAAGATTGTTGAATTAAGCGGCGCATACATAAACATATACAATTGCAGTAACTAATTTTCTTACAAATTGTTGTATTTTGCGAAATTTCTTAAAGTTTTTGTTGTTGCGGGCAGCTGTTTTGTGGAGAATATGTTTTTTAAAAAATAAATAAATTTATTTATTTATGTATGTGCTAGTGTGTAAGTAATTGTGTGTGTGTCTGTGAAAAGACCGGCTGTTGTACTCCTATCTGTTAGTTTTTCTTTTTGCATGTATTTATTTAGATGCTCAACTTAGTCTGCTGCTTGTCTGTCTAAATGTCCGTCCGTCTTTGGGATTTCTTTTATTTAATTTATTTAATGTTTTTTGTTTTGTTGCAAGAAGATGTTTTTGGTTGTTGTATTATTTTCGAAAAAGTTTTGCAATTTCCATTTTTGGAGGGAACACACAGAAATCCATACATATTGCTTTTTTTATTTAGACTTACGACCAAATTTTTCTTTATATAAATTAAACTTCACTTAAAAATAAATTTTGTTCATAAATATTATAAAAAAATACATAAGAACATCTTCAGCCGTAAACTTGTTGTATGACTTGTTTTGAAATTTTTTCTATATTAAAAAATAAAATTTTTTTATTTTTAAATTGCATTTTTTTTTTTTGGTTATAACACGCGACCATTGAACAATGATGCCATACAGATCTAAAAACCAATATCCAAAAAAGCCAAATGTAATAAATATATAATTTTTATTGATGTTTCAATATCAGTCAATTGTATGGTTATGGTTTTTGATATATACATAAATAGAAACGTATGTACATTTTTGATTTGGGGCTAGAAATAAATTTTCTAATAATTCCGGTTTTTTTGAAAAAGATTTAGATTATGGTACAATTAGAAGTAAACTTTAACAAAACAGTGTAAACCCTAGTCCCTAACAGAAAATTAAAACACAAAAAAAAGATAAGTAAATCAGCTTTGATCCAATGTTTCAATTAAATAACAATCCAAAAAATAAAAACTAAAATTTCCTCTAAAGGAATACAATTAAAATGCAAGGCAAATCTTAAAATACATATTTATAAAACTTTTTTCATTGATAAAATTTTAAAAATGTTTTATAAATTCCATAAAATTAAAATTTCCCTTTTTAGTTTTAAAAATTTTAAATATGTACAAATTCCTATAAAGAAAATTCCTAATTGCTTAGAAAATTTTAAAAATTTAATTTGATTTTAGCACACCTCATTTATCAGGAAATAATAAAACTTTTGCAACATTCCCTGAAAACTATAATTTCCCTCTAAGGAAATTTTTTAATGTAAAAAAAATTTAACTTTATTTCTTTTTAGCTTACGTAATTTATTGGAAACATAATAAAATCTTTGAAAAATTCCTTAAAACTAAAATTTCCCAAAAAGGAACATTTTTGAACGTAAGGGAAATTTTAAAAAATTGTATACAAATTGTTTTTAGTTGTATTGTTTAATTAAAAAGACAATAAAAATATCAAAAATTCCCCAATTTTCCTTTTGTTATAAAAAATTAAATATGGATGTGTCAGAAGCTAAATAGCCTACTCTACAAAAAAAGTAAAGTAAATTAAAAATGTTTGAAAAATTGATTTCCAAAATTTAAGATTCTACAAAAAGGCAGTTGCTAAAGACGCGAAGCGTAGTAATTCATACTACAGCAATATATAATGGCATAACTTCGTTGTGTTTTTTTTTTTCCTATTAACTGGTTGAAAGCTTCTAAAAAATACAAATAAGATTCAAATCCTGTACCGATTTTTCATAGTTTTAATAAAAAATATTTTAATAATATAAGGACAAAATAATTTTCAAACAGTTCACAACTAATAAGATAATTATATAACAAAGTTAAGAAATTTAAAAAAGTGGAGGTAGGCCTTGTAGGTTCAAATTCTAATAGAGGGAAATTCTTAATTGTATAGGAATTTTTAAATTTTAGTTAATTTGATTTCAGCACATTTATGGCCAATTTTCAGGATTGATATTTAAACACATTTATGTTTAAAATCGTTTTAAATACAAAATTCTCTTCTTCACTAAATACTTTAATCAAACTTAATTCACCGATGTGGTACACTTAATTTCAACTTAAGTTTCTATTGTAATAATTTAGCAAGGTGGCCTCAATATCACGACAATACAACAACAAGAGGCAAAGCAATAACTATCAGCTGTTTTTTGAGACCACCTTGTAAATAGTTATACTTTTTTATGATATTTTTTTGTATTGAGTAGTGCTACCATACTTTTATCTTATTTAAATAAGACTTTAAAAATAAAACTCAAAAAATCAATCTGTATTTAAATACGATTTAAGTTTTTATGAAAATTAACTTAATTTAGATTTAATTACTATCCTGAAAATTGGGCATTAATTTATCAGGAAATAATAAATCTTTTGTAACATTTCCCTAAAACTATAATTTCCCTCAAAAGGAAATTTTTCAACGTAAATTTTTTTTTAAAAATTTGACTTAGTGTGATTTAAGCTTATGTGGTTTATAGGAAAAGTAAGAAAATCTGTAAAAAAAATCCCCAAAAACTAAAATTTCCCTAAAGGGAAAATTTTTGAACCTAAGGGAAATTTTAAAAAATCGTTTTTTAGTTGTTTTGTATAATTAAAAAAATAATAAAATTCTAAAAAATTTCTCAAAACGTAAATTTCCCTTGAATGGATTTTTTTTAATTATGAAAAATCAAAGGTTTTTTGGATCTTTTACCTTTAAGTAAGATATTTTTATTACTAAAATATTGAAGAAAATTAATTAACGCCAAAATGCCCCGCTACGAAAAATTTTATTTTTTTTTATATGCATTTACTTGTTATGAAAGTTATGAAAGATTCCCCGATATTCTTTAATTAGGCTTGAGTTCATCAAATTTAATTTTCATTAAATTTATTTCACTGAGGGAAGGAATTTTACAACTTGGAATTTTTATTAAAATTTATTGATAATTTTTCTTGGCTGAGCTGGGATTTGAACCCGGGTTGATCTTTACATGTTTCAAGAAACACCACTTTCTATCGTCAGAAGATCTTTGTGTTCTACCTACTGAACCACTGCTCAGCCAAGAAAAATTATCAATAAATTTTAATAAAAATTCCAAGTTGTAAAATTCCTTCCCTCAGTGAAAATAATTTAATGAAAATTAAATTTGATGAACTCAAGCCTAATTAAAGAATATCGGAAAAATTAAAAATTAACAGTTCAACTAAAAATCAAAATTGTCATGAAAGATTTTAAAATTTTTTTTAATATTTAGTTATAAATACAAAAAAGGAAATAAAAATATTTAAATCTACATCAACATAAATATTCTCTAAAATATCTCAAAACTTTCTCTATCTGTGTATCTGTTTCAAATTGCAATTTGTTATTTAATTTTCGAGAAGTTAGCTTGTTTCATTTTGCGACATTTCACTGCTAGAAATAGAAAGTATAAATAATTTATTTTATATCCCTATTAAAGAATTTATCACTTAGCTTAAGTTGTTCCCAAAACAAGTTCTATTGTTTTATATTTTTTTTATCTTTAATTTATGTGTAATTTAAGAAAAGATAATTGGTAAGAAAGAAAGAAAGATAACAACACATTAAATTCCTAAAATTTATTAGCATGTCTTAAATCTTTTTAAATAATGCCAAAAGCATTCTCTGGTTTTTAATTATTTCTTATTTATTTTATTGATAACTATTTTGTATCTTCTATTTGTCTATTTATAGAATTGACGAAATATCAGAATTATTTTTTTGTTTAACGAAATTTTTCCAAATATTGGTTTATAGTTTTGAATATATTAAATTATGAGAAGATGTAAAACTAAACAATTCTAGAATTATACAAGTTTGATTGATCAGGTTATAGTTTGGTTTTTTTCTTTTGCAAACTGAAGCACATAATTGTGGCACGTGCTTGAAGGTGTTTATATTTTTGTGTACATTATGCAAATAAATGATTTTTAAAAATAAAATTTCTTGAATATGATTTAAAAAAACTAAAATCGTTTAATAATAATTTGAATAAAATTAATTCTATTGTTTAAATTTAGAACGAGGTCTTTTAAAAATTCTTCTAAAAATTTAGTTTGAAAGGTGCTAACCTTTACCTAATGGGTTTCTATACTTTAAGATGGTTAAATCGAATTCTGATTTTTGGACAAGTTCTTAACATAATTCAAATATTTCACCATACATTTTTATTTAATTTTATTTTATGTATTCAAATTTAATCTACAATATTACATAAAAAAAAACGGATAAATAAAAGTGTTAAGAAAAGATAGAAATTTTTTCTGTTTTGTGGTCCAAATTATTTTTGTAAAATGTTTGAATAATCTGACATCTCTTTGGCCAATTGAAATTTACAACTAAAAAAGAGCATTATAGCTCTTAAGGAACAACTAGAAAAAAACAGTACGAGTAAGTTGTAAATAAAAAGTCTTTTATTTACTAGTTTTTCAGTGTATTTGTTCTCGTCTAGATGAATTATTTGATACAGCAATTTTTTTTAAGCAGTTTTTTTTGTATTCTGCTTTAAAATTTTATTAGTGTCCACATTATGAAATTCTAATTTTTAAGTTTTTGCGTTTTATGCCTTTTTCCATTTTATACTGCCACTATAGTACACAGAAAAAAATAAAAATTGATTTCAATTAAAAAATTTGTGATATTAATTAAAAAATTAATTAAGTTTGCACCAGTAAACAAATTAATAGTATAAATTAAACCAGTTAATAGTATTAATTAAACGTTTAATTCACTTGATTAAATTTTTAATTAAAACTGATTACATTTTTGATTAATGCTTTAATTGGTGAAAAATTTTGGAGAATTTTTTCTGTGTACTGGAGAGGGTAAAATGTGTTTGTGCTGATGTGTGTAGCACATGGCTCTCGACCAGGAATCACTTTTTGAGTCGACCTGACTATGTTCGTCCTGCTAACTGGTTGGTTGTCTGACCATGTCATCCTTATGCCCAAAGTACAGTTCACAATTTTGAAGATAAATTGTATCAAATTGTCGGGTTTGACCGACTTTACTTTCTTTCAAATACACCTGCAATCAACTTTAAGTTGCAAACTGCGAATTACAAAACAGAATAACAGAGTATAAGAGTTTTAAAATGATATAAACTTGTTTATAAATTTGTACTTTTCGAGCTTAACTCTACTCTACCAAAACAAAGTTTTTAATATTGGGGCGTTCAAACAGTTTGTTATCAAGTCCTATTATCCTAATATCAGAATATCGTCGGCTTAATATGCAAACCTGCTAAATCCACTTTTTACGTAAATAGAGATTTTGATGCCGTGTGGTCTAGCAGCATGGAGTTTTTCTTTAGTCGGAGTCTAGAAGTGTATAAAACCAACTATATGAGTATAATCTGCTTAAGTTGGCTTAAGCAAATTTAAGAATACATGTAAATCATATGAGGCAAACCATTTTGAACTTAAGGAAACTTTTTGTTAAATTTAAAGAAACTGCCATTTGCTAAAGCAAAGTGCGAAACTGATTGCACATTCCGGACAGAATCAAATGTTTGTTAATTTTATTTTTGTTTTTTTTTTTTAATACATTTGAAAGATTTTTTGTTAATTTTTGATAGAAGGTTAAGCAAGGCTATGCATATTATGGTTGGGTCTTAAAAGTATCCGACAAATAACAACTAAGTTTTCTTCATTGTTTGTGTGAAAAGAAAGACAAAGAATATGTATTTACTCGAACAAAATTAGCTTTTTAAGTACAACAAAAACGTATTCGATGCAGTTCTCTAGTTATGACCACTGATTAAAGCCCCCAAATATGTTTCATGTTATTGTTCAAACGAGTCAAAGTACAGTAAAACTTTCTCATAATAAACAACTCAAAGACTCCCCAGGAAAGAACTCTTTATTGCAAAGCTTTTCACACAAGAATGCTCTATAGCTATAACAAAGAAAGTCTAAGCTATTAAGTCTCCATAATTCGCTGCTACTCATTCATATGGGCAACGAAGTGTTTTTGGATCCACTTCAGATTCGTTATACTGAAGATACTGAAGGTATGAACCTTTTAAAAACTTCTTTGTTCGTCAAAATCTTTCATGTTTTTTGTTAAATGCCTTTGCCATTATTATATCCCGAATTAGTGTGTTCCGATATCTTTTTCTAACCGCATCTTCAATAGATATTTTTCGAAGAGATCTTCGAGTTTTTTCTTTTACCCTTTTTTTATATTAGAATATAAAACAGAAAAATGGACGAATGTGGAAAAAACTGATAGGAAATTTTTATTCATAAAATTTACTCCTTTCTGCATTTCATGACATTTTGTCTAAAGAACAACATATTTTTCAAAATGATGATGTGATAATATTAAGCTATCAGTGAGATTTATTTTATGTTATTCTTGATGATGGGTTGAAAATCAGATTTTATTGGAATAACATATTCAGGTATGTTCTAGGCTTCGACTCGAATTGAAAACGAAAAATTTTTGGAATCCGCATAATTCATAAATTGGTGTTCTCAAATCCGCATGTTTTTGTGTATTCGAAGTTTTTGTTCGAAAAAACTTTTGTTAAACTAAAGATCGCTAACCGCAGCATGATAGCAATGTTTAATATTTTTTAAAAATCGTGAAAGCTGTAAAGAATCACAGGAAAAAATCGCTTTTATTGCGAACATGGCTAAAATTCGCAAAAAAAGGGCAAACTTTTAAACAAACACTAAAATTTATTTGAAATTGCCAAATGGGTTAAAAAAAACTAAATTTCGGAAAATAACAAAAAAAAAAAAAAAATTGCAAACAGCGAAAATTCGCGAAAATTTTTAATATTTCAAACCAGCCATAAAATTTATTAAAAACTAAATAGAATGGCAAAAATTCGGTAAAAATTGCTAGTTTCGCGGAAATTCGCAAAAATATGCTGACAGCGGCATAATAGCAAAGTTTACTATTTATTATAAATCGTTAAAGCTGTAAATAATCAGAAAACTTACAGGAACAAATC
Source organism: Pollenia griseotomentosa (assembly GCA_963931875.1). NCBI lineage: Eukaryota > Metazoa > Arthropoda > Insecta > Diptera > Polleniidae > Pollenia > Pollenia griseotomentosa. Next base: position 15,938,202 of record OZ007564.1, read on the forward strand.
GCTTCTATCGCGAACATGGCTAAAATTGACGAAAAATTGCAAAATTTAAAACAAACCCAAAAACTATTTTGAGATCGCTAAATTGAATAAAAAAAGCAAATTGTCCGAAAATAACATAAAAAGCGTTAAAAAATGAGCTATAATTACATCAAAATCAATGAAAAAGTCGATTTTAAATTTAGGGTTAGTTAAGGCCTTTTGCGTTTTAGATAACGATATATTTTTGATTAAATTGGATAAAGAAGACTTCAAGCTATCACATATTAGAATAAAAGTGGATTCGTTTTACTTTCACCAACCCATTACTACTCTAATTGAAAACGAATAAAAACATATGAATGTGAAATGCAGAACACCAAAAATCATAAAGTAATCCACTTTCGAGTGAATTCGGATTTTAGAACACACCCGATTGACATTATAAGAGACCCCTTTCTCAAACGCAAAGTTTACTTTGACAAGCAGGGGTGTACTGGAAATCGAAAACGTAAAACGTAAGAATTAAAAGTCGTTTTCTGATAAGATTTCTGTGATAAAATAAATTTATGACAAGTATTATACAAATATTTCTATATTAAAAAAAGTAGATTAAAAGTGTATTAAAAACAACTTCAAAATTCTAGCGTTTTACGTTTTCGATTTCCAGCACACCCTTGAAAGTATTTTTAAGTTTTTTTTTTTTTTTAAACATTCTTGCACCTGTGCAGACGCAAAGTTTATACCCAGAGAAAAAACATTTTTCAATATGGCTAACTTTAACAAAAATGTTTTTAATGAAAATTGTTAACCATATTACGGTTAATTTAACCATTTTATTGGCACGGACAACCACATTACCATATTATGCTTAAAATAGTCCTTAATCAAGAGTTCACAGCCACATTATGGTTGTCCCCGTACATGTTATGGTTAATAATAACAAAAATATGTTTAACACTTTAATAATAGCAATGAAAATTTTAAACAATATGTACAATTATTACGGTGAGAAACATTATTGTTGTTATACAGTGGTCGGCATATTTATTTTGACAAAGTATAGTGAAGAATTGTTTTATTGTTTTTAAATATTGAAATTCCTACAACGGCACAGTTATCAAGATAATTTCTTTACACTAATTCTTAAGTTTACGTATGCAAAATATTTTGTTAAAATCTTTACCCATTCTCATTCTGAAGGCATAAATGCAATTTGGTACAAGAATTTGTAACGGCATAATTATTTTGACATTCTATAATTTCATTTAATACAAAGCGGTCGTTGTTGACTATTAAGTATTAACATTCGATGAAAGATAAATAAAAAAATTCTATTACTATTGTGTAAATATGGGAAAAATATCGGAATTGACTAACACAGTCAGTAGTGAATCTTCAGTAATCTTGGAATATCTGTAACAAATATTGCCTAGAAGTATAATATACCTAGACAAACCGTTTATTATCAAAAAAATAAATATAAAGAAACAGAATCTGTCATTAATTTGTGTCGAACAGGAAGAAAACGTAAAACAACGGCAGTGGAAGATCGACAAATTATCAGAAAATTTAAATCTAATCCAGGATTGACACCCAAAGCCGCTGCGTTGGAATGGAATTAGCACTCTGATAGTCTTTTAAGCGAAAGAACAGTTCGACGACGTCTAAAAGAAGCCAACATAAATACATATGTAGCAAGATCAATTCCATGTATAGCCCCAAGGAACCAAATCAAAAGGTTAGAATTCGCAAACAGATACGTGGACAAGCCCCTATCATTCTGGCAAAGCGTCTTATGGACCGACTAAAGTGCTTTCGAGTATCACTCGTCAACAAAAAAAGTTTTTGTTAGACTAGACTAAAAAACTCGAAAAAAATCGCACCTGTTGTCGAAAAAGTTAGTCATGGAGGTGGCACAGTCATCTTCTGGGGCTGTATAGCATATAAACGCTTGGGAGACTTGGTTCCCATCGACAGTTCGATGAACCAAAACCAATATTTGAAAATTTTAAATGAACACGGATATCCTTCTGGCGATAGGTTGGTTGGACCGCCATTTATTTTCCAACAGGACAATGCGCCTTGCAACAAGAGTAAAATTATTAAGACATTTTTGACAGAAAATTGCATTAAAACTTTGGATTGGCCACCCCAAAGTCCGGATTTGAATGTGATTAAGAATGTTTATTCATATATAAAGCGCCAAGGAGCCGCAGATCTGACCAGAACCAGGGAAGGAACAATTTCAGAGGTTAAATCTTAAATACATTCAAAACTTGATCGATTCAGTTCCTAAAAGACTCCAAAAAAGTCATTGCCGCTAAAGAAGGATACACGTTCTATTAATATTAAAAATATCTAAATGTATTATAAAAGTTGGAATAACATATTTTCGTTTAAAAAGTTAAAATACTTTATGTCAAAGTACTTATGCCTCCCCCATATTTTTAAATTAGTTGCATAGAATGCAAATTTAATTTAAAAAGTTATGATTTTATGTTTTTTTAGTTATTAAATAAATGCTTCTTTCATTTAAACAAAAATTTGGAATTTTTAATTTTTTGGAAATCTGAAAAAATTCAAATTGGTAAAATTTCTCAGGTGCCAAAATAAATATGTCGACCACTGTACATCTAACTTTTTCAAGTTTTATCTACAGAATCACGTTCTAACAATTTTTTCCAATCATTTACCCCGCTTGGAATTCATTTTAAATATGATAATCTGATTTTATTAAAAAATTTATTAAGAATTAAATCTTTTATCTTGAAGAAATTTTAAATTAGAAATATTTTTTTTTTTTTTTAATATTTATTAAACTTGAAAATTGTTTTTTTTATTTTTAATTTCAAGTATAGATCTAGTTTTCTTTATAACCGGAAAGTCCATTCAGTTATACATGTTTTGGGCAGGATTGTATGAATTTTAATCTAAAATTTCTTTAAATAATTATGAAATTCAATAATAAAATTTTTACGACATTTTGTTTTTTTTTTTTTTTTGTTTTATTAGAAATCAGTCTGATTTTTATTGGTTATTTATGCAAAATCTTTGATTAAAAATTAAATATAAAATTTTTTTTGGGTTTTTTTTTATTTTAAACGAATTTGTGGTTTTATGTTATTTTGGGTCATTCAAAAACTATTTACTAAAATCACCTACTTGAAAGATTTTTGGCAATTTATGCTAAATATATTAAAATATTAATCATAAATTCCAACGAGTAGTTAAAGTTTTCTTTTTTTTTGGCATTTGCTAAAAATAATTTTTTGACTTCCAGAAAGTTTTTAAGGGAGTGATGCTTTAATGCTTAGATCCAAAGCTGTGTACAAATCTTTTGATATAAAACAACGTAATTATGATATTTTTTTAGACTTGCGCTAGAAACTTATACACATTTCTACAAATTCGCTTAAGAAAGCAAAAAAAATTTGAAAATAGTCTACAACTTCGTAAAAGTCTGAAAGGTCTTTTCGGTGCCAAACTATCAATTATGTTTACTGTTTTTATTAATAAAATAAATTTAATTATTATTAATAACTAGGGCTAGAAATTTTATGCATTTATTTTTTGAAAACATGTATGCGCTTAAAAAATCTTGAAAAAAAATTCAAAAAAGCCTCAATTGAAATTGAAATCGAAAACAATTTTTAGTAAAATTTTTTTCAAAGATGACTGTAACTTTTTATGATTTTCAGAGTAATTTTAATAGATATAAGTGGTACTCAAAGTATAAAACAGAATAACTTTATAAACCTTTAAAACAAGATAGTTTTAAAAAATGTGTTCGAGTCCAATTTCACTCGAATTCGTTTTCCAGAACATGGCTGTATTATTTAAAGAAAAACTGACAGTGAACTTACAGAATTTTTTTTTTAATTTTGACACACATTTTAAAAGACTTTATTAACTTTTCCTTACAAACATTAAATTTTTGAAAAACCGAAAAATATATACATCAAATTCTTATTTTTCTAACAAGTTTCTTTTATCAACAACAAAATTTAATCGAAAAAGAAGCTGCTTTTAAGAATTCGTCCTATTAAACAATAAGCTACAGAAATTCAATCTTGTCTCGGGGAATTTAATGCCATGCATTTTCTCTTTCTGGAAACGATTGTAGGTTGTGTGTTGACGGACACTTCATTATTTAAAACACCAATTTTAAGCTTTTTTTTAATAAAACACAAGATCATCATGCAAATTCATTAAAAATAAAACAGTACACAGAAAAAATTTTGCATCAGTACGCATTTATCAAAAATGTAAGAAGAGATAAACTCACTGTTTATTGTTGGCATTTTGTTTAAGCTTTGATATAGTTACAAGTGAGACTTTGAGTGTTTATAATTCTTATTCGCTTTAGGGTTTTATTTGTATAGTATTTTTAGCTTTTCTAAAATCTTAGGAAAAGGTTTCCTGATGAGCTGGCCTAAGCAACCAGTGAAATGCGCATAGAAGCTAGCTTTCCCTCGACAATAAATTTCAGTGTATTTATCAAATATGAAAAATTGGGAATTAAGCACGTCATTAAGAAATCTTATTAACAAAAATAAAATCAGTTTTAATTAAAAATTTAATCAAGTGAATTAAACGTTAAATCAAGTGTATTAAACGTTTAATTGACAACATTAATTTGCACCAGTAAACAAATTAATAATATCAATAATCGTTTAATTCACTTCAATTACAACTAAAATTAATGTTGGAAGAATTCCAACTAATTGTAGCGGGGGCATGTAAGAAAAAAAACTCACTGTTTATTGTTGTTGTTTTTGTTAAAGCTTTGGTATGGTTACAAGTAAGACTTTTGCTTATAAGTAATTCTTATTCGCTTAACAGTTTCACTTGTTTAATATCTTTAGTTTTTCTAAAATCTTTGGATGAAGTTTCCTGGCGATCTGGCCTAAGCAACCAGTGAAATGCGGATAGGGAAAGCTTATCCCTTCAACAATAAATTTCAGTGTTTTTATCAAGAATACAAATTGGGAATTAAGCACGACTAACAAAATCTTGTGAATTAAAAATTTTGTATTCCCAAAAATTACTTTGAAAGAAAAAAATTATTAAATTTTTGTTTGCAATTGTTTGATTTTAATAATACTAAAAATCATTTGTATAAAAACAAAAAATATGCAAAAATATGCTTTTTTCAGCAAAAACTAACATAAAATTTATATGCATTCTTAAATGTTATATTACGAAAAATGCATTAACGTAAAATATGCAAAAATATGCACTACCAAATCGATGCTATTTTTAGCAAAAGTTGTGATTCAGATAAATAACTTATTGACTTACCCCCTTATGCAAAAAAGTTAAACTTCACATTAATTAACCAACACATTAAAATCCATTCACTTTTGCTGAGCTTAATGTGTTGTTTAACTAGTGTGAACTTTAACTTTTTTTTTGCATAAGGGGGTTGATATTTAAACCTTAAAGGAAAAACATACATTTGGCATGTAATTTCACGCCCTATTTATAACATTTGTTGGAGAACTATTTCAATATTATTATTTCATTCAATTTATTTAGTTTCAAACATAAACAGAAAGTTTTATAAACTAAAAAAAATATATATTTGTTTCACATTATTTTCGAGGGTAACTCTCAAATTTTGTACTATATGTAGGGCTGAGAACTGAACCAACCCAAGTCATAAAATATATTACGTATATGTATTTAAAAACGGGTGCGAAAATCTCCGCAAAATTTAACTCAATCCAGTTCTGTAATGGGGTAAATCATAAACAATTTCGTTCCGAAGGTAACGGTAATGAACCCAAGTCAAATGGCTCAAGAAATCAATATATACTTAATATATTTTCAAATTTTCTTTTTTGACTTGGTTCGCTTAAGCTCGGGGCTCTCCATTTATAAAAACGAAAGTTACGTATCAACACTAACGAATAGTCAAACCAATATTTATATGTTATTTAGAAAAAATTGCCTCTAGTGATTATCACAACACTTTCAAACGTTTGAGAATGGGTGTGATATTAAGTCAATATTTATGATAAATAAACTTCTGCTTTTTTATACAAAATTTTAATAAAAAAGTTCCCTTTAGGTTTGAGAATTTCTTTTCTTTTTATTGAATTTTTCTTTTGATTTGAGAAAGACTTGAGAATCAGTTTTAATATCGAATTAAATTTTCCTTTAAATTTAATATTTTGGAATAAGATTTGTTAGAAGATTGAGAATATGGCATTCGTTAAACTCTTATTTCTCAAATCAACATCGAGTAAAGATCAAAACTGTTTCTAGCCTTTGAAAATTATAAAATAAAAATCTTAGACATCTTTTAACATTGGATTTTTTTTTTGATATTAGCTTTAATTAGCGCAAAAGTAACTTATACTTTCAGTAATCGAACCCGCAACCCTCGCACTTAACTTACTACCAACTAGCCGACCGGAGCACTTAAGTGGATAAATAACGTTATAGTACGCGTTGAAAATGTCTACAAAAACACTTAGTTCCTAAAATATTTTCCATACACAGAATAAATTCTCCTAAATTGTTTACCAATTAAATAAAAACTAATAAAAAATACAATCAGTTTTAATTAAAAATTTAATCAAGTGAATAAAGAGGTTAATTGGTACTATTAATCTGTTTACTGGTGCATATTTAATTAATTTTTTAATTAATATTACAAATTCTTATCAGTTTTTATTTTTTTTTTTTCTGTGTACGAGTTTCAATGCATTTTCTATTCAAGTTCGAAATTGCTAAACAGAAAGTAAGAATTAGGAGTTTTAGGAGTTTAAAGAAAAAAGACCAATTTTTATATCATCATTTAAACAGAGATTCAAAAGTTCAAGCCTCTTCTTTATAACTAAAAAAATATTTTATTGAAAAAAAAAAAAAAAAAAAAAAAATCTAACGACTTTTCAGTAATCAATTTTCCACCCATAAAACTGACCTTAACATTAACTCAAATAATTTATATCCTCTTTTTAACAAAATATTTATGATGTTCACTAAGTTTTTATTCAAATATTTTATATATTTTTTTTAATATTTCTCTTGCATAAAGTATTTTTGCCATTGTTTTATTTTTTTTTTTCATTTATTATTTGAAAATGTCAAATGGAAAACCGAAAAATCTTAAAAGCCACCAACTTTCTTGCCACAACGGAACACATGGTTCTTTTGTAGGGCCATTAATGACAAATCTGTGATGTTTTTATATAAATTTTAAACTTGAACATAAATTTCAACAAACAATGCACATAAAATAACAATTGTTTTTAGTTTTTAAGAAATTTAAATTTGCAAAAAGTCGTAAATTGTTAACAAAACCAGGCACAACGTTTGCGAAATTGTTAAAAAAAAAATACAGACATCACAAAAATTTGCAATTTATCCATTAAACGAGAAATTCTATACTGTGATTTTTTTCTTGGGAAATAGCAGATGGCAGTTTATAGTTATTTTTTTTTGGGGGAGGGGGGGGGAGCAAGGGTGCGTTGTATTTATTTAAAGTCATTTTTGTAAGTATTTAAATTTCTTACACACTTTTGCTTATAATAATCCTTGTTGGCTTAAATAATAATTAATTTTTTTTTGTTGAATTTTTAAACACTTTCATATAAAAACTTTGTTCAACACTTTTTGAGTTTGTTTTTAATTTTAACACAGTTCTTTTCAGTTTTTCTTAAATAATTTCAAGTCATATAATTTTTTGCTGAGTTTTTTTTTCGGAAATAATTTTTTGTTTTTGATAATTTTTGGTTTGTTATGAATTAAATTTCCTTTACCTATTTTTAAGATTTATTTTTTTTTTGTTTTCTATTTATTAAGATTTGTTCAAACAAACGCTTAAGTCAACGTCCGCGCGCACTACTTGTTTATGATTGTGTTTATTTGTGCGAAGTTCGTGCCTTTTATATGCAGCCGCATTTTGGTGGGTGAAGCCAGACGTTGACGCTGGTACATTAACGTCCATCTTTACAGATCGACAGAATAAATCCATACATTGTTATTTTTTTGTGTCTCTTCATTTTCTGTGTTTCTGTTTTGTTTTATTTGTTACTACCAACATTTGGTTGTTTTTGTCTACATTTTGCACAGCTTTATCTTCAACAACACTCAGACACACACACACAAATAAAACTCCCGTCAGCTGCTTTTATTAAGTTTGTCTGCAAAACAAGTGTTTTTTTTTTGTTTTGGTACTTTTCTATTCAACATCTTTCTTCTTTGCGTATTTTTATTCTGCCAACGTCTTCGGCCGGCTTCGCTGCTTTAAGCGTTGACGTTTTAAGCTTTTATGTGTACTAAAATAGTTTACATTTGTCTCTTGTTTAAAGTCTCTGTAGCCGGTTCTGTTAACGTTTCTGCTGTCTGTTCTATGAGACAAAAAGAAGATGATGCTCTTTGGGGGAATTTTAAAAAATATTTTATTAAATTATTAAGCTCTTTTTCTCAGTTTGGCTATAAACTCTCTTTGCTCATTTTTGCAGTTTTTTTTTTTGTAAAAGCTGAAACAAAAATTCACACACACATTTTTTAAAAAAGTAGTGTTTTTTTGAAAAAAAAAATTGTTTTGTTTTACAATTCATTTAATTTAAATTTATACATTTAGTTACTGGTTCTATAATTTTCTTAAAGGTAGTTAGTAACTTAATATCTGGGCTTAGTATTAAAAAAAATTCTTGCATTTTTAAATCATAAAAAGTTAAACTTCAATTAAAATAAGACCTTATTTACTTACAATATTTTAAGAATTTGCAGTTTGTGGAAATTTTTTATATGGAGTTTTTTTTTGACATTTTTGGTTGTTCAGTTTGAAAATCAAAAGACTTAAGCAACAAACTTTCATATTAATAAGTTTGCTTGATCACTATAGAGTTATCCTATCTGATATTTCATATAAATTGTCAACAATTATGAGTGTCAGTGTTCGAAAAATAACATTAAATATTGTTCTCTAGTGTTCGGTACAGTAGAAATATGGAAAACGCAAACGCTAAAAGTGTTTGTATAGTAAATACCTTTAAAAAAACGGTTCTCTGTTTGTTATCTTCGCACACAATGAAAATATTGTACTAATCCAACTCAACATAAAGATGAGAACATTTCATTACGTTCGCTTTTTCGTAAAAACCACAATGTAAAAAAAAAACACTAAAGAACTTTAAAAAATAGTGTAATGAACGGCATTAACTAATACACAAACACTAAACAAAATACACATCGTACGTGGAAGTATGTACCGTACTCTAAATAATATTCGGCTTATTTTTGAACACTGATCAGTTTGTTTTATATAGTGCAAGTTTTTTTTTAACAATTTCTCTTAACTCCAAGGTCACATAAAATTTTTATTACAAGGCCAAATAATTTTTTAAAATTTTATTAATGAAATTAAGAATTAAATAGAAATGTCTGGAAATTTTGCATGTCATGCTGATGTCAAATCGATCACAACGTTATTAAGTCCGTTGTTTTTATATTGTGAAATTTTTATTTGTAAGTAATTTTTTTTTAAATAATATAAATTTTTTTTTATAAAAATTAAAATAAAAAATAAGAAGAATTCCTGCATAAAGCAATCGCTTATATACGGCTATTTAAATATTCTTGGTATAGATTTTAGTTCTAAAAATCTTTTTATTTTATTCTAATTAAAAAAAAGGTCAGTTTCTAAATTATGACTAATTTTTTTCAAAGATATTTAGTTCCGTTTCAGATTATTTTGTTTACTAATTAAAAAAAAAATTTATATAAACAAAAGAAAGGTGACACAAAGAAATCAAATGATTATGCGGTTTTTCTAAAATGTTGTTGTTTTTTTCAATCTTTAAAGAAGTAAAAAGAAACAAAAATAAAATATTTGTAAATTTGTTTAAATTTAAATAAAGCAGAAACCAAAACAATATAATTAATTCTAAGATATTCCCCTCCATAAATCATTTGCAATTGTATTTAAATGGGTTTGATTAGTTGTTTACAAATATACCAGCAAACAATTTAAATAACTTTTTAGCTAAAATGTAAGGAATTGTAATAATTTACAAATAGTTATTTTGGAATAATTACACTACATAATTACACTGTGCTAGTCGCAAATCGTAATAAGCTGGGCACCCAACTGTTAAAGCGAAAAAAATTTTTTCTCAAAAAAAAAAAAGAAAAAAAATAATGGTATTTAAATGAGTTGATTTGATTTATATTAAACAATGATCCTTAAAATATAAAAATGTCGATTTATGGTACTTAAGTATTGACATTTTTAATCGTGAATACGAGCGCTTACTTTGGAAAACGGCTGTCACCAATAAATTCAGCGTACTAGAATTAGCTTTACCAGTGTAATTATTAAAAAAAAAAAAAACAAAATTTCAACAATGTCGTGACCAAATGAATTTGACAGCTAATATGTAAAATTGTCCACTGAATCCGAATATGAAGTCAGAATTGTCAAAAGTAGAACAGTTTTTAAGATATTCCAAAATAACCTTTATTTGTGTTTTTAAAAAAAGATGATGTGACTGAAATGCAAATATCTTCAAAAATTTTAAACGGATTATGAATGTTTTTATTTTTGTGAAAGGTTATAAAATTTCTAAAATAACTATGGATTGCTTGTGAAGATTGGTCAAGAAATTACAGAGTTACAGGGGACAAAAGTTCAAGCTTCATTGAAAATCTTATGATTTTGTTAAATTTTGCTCTTTTCAAGTTATTTTTTGCATGCGACATTAGATTATTTTAATATGAACATTTTGCTCCCAACAAGACATAGATTGGTACAAAAATGACAAAGCTACAGAAGATTTAGTAAATTAACCCACATAGAAATTCAAAACTTTCAAGCAATTTTTAATATTTATTGTTACTAACAATTTAGCTTTGTATATTTATTTGTTGTGGGTTAATTTAAATTATCTATTGTAACTTTGTCATTTTTGCACCGATCTGGATCCTATTGGGCACAAAATGTTCGTATTGAAATAGGCTAAAATTTTATTTTTTGGATATTTGCATATCAGTCACATCATCTTTTTTAAAAACACAAATAACGTTTATTTTGGAATATCTCACTGTTCTACTTTTGACAATTCGGATTCAACGGAAAATTTTACACGAAGATTAGGTGTCAAATTCATTTGGTCAAAAAATTGTCACGTAGTGTAATTGAGGAATAGCGGCAGTCGTTCGTAAATTTAGTAAATTTGTGCTGCAGTAATAACAAAATTTGTGCAGAAGTTATACCACTTTTTCTTGCTGATGATTGATTACACTACGGAACACACATTTTGCGACCTGGTATTTGATTGCAAATTTTTACTAATTTGAGGGCGCTGATTACAAAAAAAAATTTTTTTTTAATTTTTTGAAAGTATTCATCCAATTTATTCATCCAATGAATAATATTCATAGATCTAATGTAATGTTTCATTAAATACATTTTAAAGAAACTGGTTTCATTGATGCAACGAAGCACTGCATAGGTTCCTTTTTAATGCAATTTTTCATGGGAATAATGTCAAAATTCATTGGTATTGTGAAGAAATTTCTTTCAGTGTATAAAACTGATTCACTAAGAAAAATCCATTATTGGTTTTTGAAAAAGCCACAATTTGTGCTAAAAAAAATCAAGTGAAGCTACTCAAATATTTTACCATATTTTTGCCGTCAAGTCTTTAGCTTTTTGGAGAGATTTTTCCTCGCTCTACTAAAAACTCAAACCTTGAATGCTCAAACTTGAATAGGATGAACCAGCACTTACTGGAACCAAATGAAGAATGAGAATGAGAATGTTTCTTTAAGTTAACTTAAAAAAAAAATCCACCGACATTAACCGATCTCTAAACAAACTTATAGATTTTTTGAAAAAAATATTGCAGTTTTCAATTATAACAACAATTTGTTAAAAATATAAAATAATGACAGCAATTGTAAAGAATTACATTACAAAAAAAAAAAAAAAAAAAAAAAAAAAAAAAAAAAAAAAAAAAAACCATGTGATTTAAATAATAAAACCATTTTAATTAATAATAAAAAATGTGAGAAAAGAATAAAAAAAATGTCACACATAAAAAATGTATACTGTGAAATTGAAAAAATTTTGCGTGTTACTTCATGAATACATTAAAAGGACATAATTGATGCAGCAGGACTCCATATTGGTATGGTCTCCTAGAAAGCAGAAGAAGCTCTGACGGTTACAGGAACTAAAGGCTAATGTTTTCCAGAAAGTGCAATACAAAGTATATTTATACCAAGTACATGCAAGTGATCAGCTGTCCAGTTGTTTATATTTTCGATAGTGTCAAAATTTGTTTACATTTTTATTTTATTTTTTTTTTCTAAATATCGTCACCTAAAATGCAAACTACGAAACTGCACAAGAATTCGAAATCGAGTTTCTGATTGATCATGGATTGTTTTATTAACCTTCGCGTTACCAATACCCACCCGAGTGACCATTTCTGTTTTATTTGTAAAATAATTTCTTTAAATTTGCTTCGGTTAAAAATAATTTTTTAGGAACAAATCTAGCTTAGCGACGCACACCCAAATAAAAAAAGTACCTAGGGTGATAGAAAATTGGAAAATAAGAAGAAAAACTTAAATAAAAAAATTGTCGCAAACGCTTAGTTTTCGAGTTATAGACGGTTTTAGTTTTCATAGAAATATGTAATTTTTCCACTACATTTCTAAAAGTATATGGCCAATATTGGTATCATTTTGAAGGTTTGGCTAAATCTTTCTAGATATATAGTATATATTTAAAAATTTTGAACTCTTAAGCTCACATTACAGTTTTTGTGTACTAAGTGTATAAATTTAAATTTTTTTTTATTTATTATTTTTTTTTTTTTTTTTTAAAGATGTTTTATTTTTTATGGAAATATTTAAATAAAAATTAGTACATATGTACTATATACAAAACTAATAAAAAAAATTAATAAATTTTTTAATTTTTTGTAACTAATAGACTCTTTCCAGCGTTTTTTTTCTTTTTTTTTATTCTGAATCGGGTGGCATATTTTTTATATTTTTTCGTAGCCCCTTAAATTCGCCAAATTAAATATTTCTATGAAAACTAAAAACGTCCATAACTCGAAAACTAAGCGTTTGCGCCAATGTTTTTATTTAATTTTTTCTTCTTAGTTTTCAATTTTCTATTACCCTTGGTACTTTCTTTATTTGGGTGTGTGTCGCCAGACTAGATTTAAGCCAATTTTTTTTCACTGAACAAATTGTAAAGTTCTTTAACAAAACATGAAAAAAATTCGTTTGACCACCAGTTTTTTTTATCACATGCGGAGTACCACCCGGTTGGTAATTGGATAACGATGTAAAAATATGTAAAAGTCTCCGGTAAAAATGGCAGCATTATAAAAGAAATTTAAACGAACGTAACTACAAGTGCATATATTTTTTAATGCAAAAAGACTTTACTCTTTAAAAAAACATACTGTTGGAAACACTGACAAATCTACTTCAGCTTTTTTAACCTAAACCGCAAACAAACCCTCTCCATGTTATTATGCATTATTGCTTATTTGTGTAACATTTAAAAATATTTGAAATACCGGTCATCAAACAATAAATTTTTGACTGGATCTAAAAATATCTGCCCAGCTCATGTAAACTTAAATTTTTTATTTATAAAATTTATTAATTTTATTTTCATTTACAATTCCGTCTGTATTTAAAAACATTTGTTTTTTTAGTTAAAAAATTAATAACATAAATTCTTTTCCTTTTTTTGTCAAAGTATAAATAACAAAATGAATTATTATTTGTGGCATTATTGATTGCACATTTAAAAATGACTTATGTAAGTGTTGGTGCGCCCTCTTGTTTCAGAAAAAATCAAGCCAAAGTACGAAACTAACATAAAAACTAAATATAAAGAAAGTGAAAAAACTTAAGTTTTTTGTAAAAAAATTAAAAGTGTAGGTACAGCCGTTTGCATTGAAGGTGACGATATGTTTGTTTACATTTTTAAACACATATATATACATATTTATGTGTATCAGGAATGATATATTACTTTTTTAAAATTGTACGTAATTCAGTAAAAAATTTTGTCTTTTCGACCCAAAATTGTACTAAAAATCAAAAAATATTTTTTACTATATTTGTTATTTGAATAACAAAAAATCGTCGTATATATATAACTAATTAATTGTACTATAATTTCATACATAATTTAACTATACATTTGGCAATTAACAAAAAAATAAGTAAATACATACATATGTAAAAAGGAACTTAGACGAAAACTTTTTAACTTGTTATCTTAGAGTTGGTAGTGAAATAGGAAAAAATGCATTCAACCGAGTAGCAAGTCAAAACCTTTTGAATTTGGTATATCGCTAAACGCCATTTTACAATAAATCAGTTTAGTCTGGAGCTTCTCTTAAATTAACATTTTTTTAGTTTACGGTACGATTTGGCTGAAATTCACAAAATATTATTAATAAACAAAAATAAGTTTCCTGATAAAATGTTGACCCGGTAGATAGCGCTGGGGTCAAGTTATTAACAAAATTCTCCAGTATTTATTTTTTTTTTTATTTAGAAAATCCCGAGCAGCGCCGGGACCAAACAGCTAACATTGGTATGAAAATATCAGATCCTTGGCGAATGTGGTATAGACAATATACCTTTGGCGATTCTCTGATATCTGCAAACATTAGTTCATTAATTTCATGTTTTAAATTTCCAACCCTTCCTGAATTTTAAAATAGTACTTAACTTGTAGTTTTAAGTACTTTTGTAATGCTAACAGAACTGAAAAATGTACAATTGTACTGACTTTATCATCCCTGATGTGTATGTATTAATTTATTTTTGACAAGCTCGGAAGTTTTTACACAAACAAAATGCCTGTTGTTTTTTGTATTGTAGTTTTGTTGTAGAGTTGCATGTACTTGGTATAAATATACTTTGGTGCAATAGAACTTCAACAAGTTCCGATATTTTGCATCGTTTGCTTTCATCTTCTGGTCCGTATATAAGAAATATAAGACGTCAACCTCAAAAACGACATTTAGAACTAAGTGCTGTATTTCATTTTGAATATAAACATTTCTTTGGTTTTAGGTCACACTGCGCTTATTCATAGAATCAATGCAGTGTAAAGTAGAAGTACATAACACGCGTTAGTGCTCAAGACAAAAATAAGAACAAAAAGTGCCGAAGTTTGGAATTCAATAAGAAAAGTGTTAAAAACAGCTGTCAGAAAAGGCTTTTACCTATAACGTGCGTTGTGTAGCTTGCGATTTTTCATTAGCTTAAGTTTTTAAACGCATGATACTCGTCGACAAATTAATGCATGTTTTGTCGGTGATGGAAAATTTAGTACTATGGTACTATTTTCAGTACTTTTTCCTATCAAAAATACCACGGTACCCCCACGTCCGTTTTAGTACTCTTTTTTTGTTCTGCTTCTTTGTTTAGAAATTAAGCGTTAATATTTTTTAACATTGACATCCAGGGCTGTGAAGTCGTCAACAATAAGTACTTATTCCTACTCCAACCGCTGAAATTCCAACTCCGAATCTAAACTTAATGCTAAATGTATATGAGACTGGTCTTTATTTGACTTTAAACTCTTTTTTAATGTAGTACCTTTTAAATGGTTAAATATTGCAAGAAAAGGATTCAGTAAAATTTTCGAATCAATATTTTAAATATTGCATCGCCAATTTCGAAGTATTTTTATTTTGGAAATTATGTATTAGAATATTTTTTTTTTTTTAAATTTGTTATGACGAAAAATGTTGGTATATTTTAATGTCAGATATCCTCATCAGTATTTTGCTGCAGATATTAAGCCAGCTTGGTTTATAATTGGCTGAGATATGAGCAAAAAACAAGTTAGAGTGCTATATTCGGCTATGCCGAATCTTTGATACCCTCCACCGACAGTTCGAATGTTTAAAGAGTAATATCTGTATGATGTCTTTTTATTATTATTATCTTTAACTGTGACGATATGTTATTAATTATGGTTTTAGGAGACTAAACTGTTTTCCGGGAGTAGGGCATATATGGGGCCTAGGGTAAATTATGTACCGATCTTCACGAAATTTCACAGTATCATTTATAGTCCTATAAAATTGTGACGAGCCAAAATTTGTTATGATTGCATTATTTTTTTACGGTTTTAGGCGTACTAAACTGTTTTCCGGGAGTAGTGTTTATATGGGGCTTAGGGTAAATTATGGACCGACCTTCGCGAAATTTTACAGTGTAATTTCTAGTCGAATAAAACGGACTTGTGCAAAATCTTATGTCATTTCGTGCATTTTTGCATCATTTATGTTAGTTTTTGTAACAAAATTATCAAGTTTTTGAAGGTGGTGGTTCCACATTTTGATTCATAGCTCTGGTCCTACTGAACCGATTTTGCTGAAATTCAATCCCAAACTGCTTAGGATAACTACAAGCAATTTGACACCTAGTTTGTTTATTTCTTTTGAGTTTTTCGAAAGTGAGCGTGTTTTCAACAGACGGACAGACGGACAGACAGACGGACATGGCTAAATCGACTTAGAATTACTCAAACAGCCAGAATATATATACTTTATGGGGTCTGAGATGAATAATAAAAAAGTTTCTCACGGAATGACAAACTTAGTATACCCTCTTCACAACTAATTGTGGTGGAGGGTATAAAAAAAAAATTATGTATTTGAGTTTTTTTATTTTTGAGTTTATTTTCAAATAAAATATATATGAAAAAAGTACCAAAATGTTAAAAAAGTACTCTTTTGCTTGGTGGTCATCTAAATTTTTTAATTTTCCATCACTGTGTTGTGTACTTCCCCCTTAAAGCAGAGAATAGTGGTTAAGACTTTGAATAGTGATTTTTAATTTTCACTTCAGAAGTAACGTAAAAAAAAATTTAAACAAGTATAATAGAACTTTTTGAGTAAATCCATAGCATAACACTGAGAGATTTTGGGTGCACAGAAAAATACTCGCTAAACTATCAATCAAAAATAAAATCAGTTTCAATTAAAAATTTAATAAAGTGAATTTAACGTTTACTTATATCAACAAAATGTTGCAAACATCCAACAAATATTAAATTAATACTATTAATTTCTTTACTGGTGCAAATTTAATTTATTTATTAATTAAAATTACAAATTTTTAATTGAAATCAATTTTTTTGTGTGTACCTTAGAAGCATGTAAGACGTTATTATTCCATATATGTGTATTTTAAAAGAGGTGTATGTCAAAATAAAACATAACAGGCTTGTTGTCAAAGAACCGTTGCGGGGTAATGCGTAATGTAATGCTTTAGCGAACTGTGTAACGTATTCTAGAAGCTTTTGCTTTCAACATGCTTTTTGCGGTTTTGCTGGGATGTGTTCGCGTGTGTTTTCAAATGATGACATTTATGTTCTCATTCTTTTGCTGTTTTCTTTGGAACAATTTAAATTATGATTCAACTTTGTCTTGACTTTATTTTTTTTTTTCTTATTGAAATTTATTATTTTTGTGTATTGTATATCCCACTATCATTACTTTTATTTACTTATTATTGTTTATATTTTGTTGTTGCTGCTATTTGTTTAATGATCTTTTAACTTGTGAACAAATAACGCGTTGGAGTTTATTTTTAGATTTAAAGTTCTGTTGACGTATTTGTATTAGTATTTACATTTTTTCTCTGTTAATTAAATAGTGCTAAAAATTTTTTTTTTTATTATTAACAATTTTTTTCCTAGATTATTAACTTTTTTTACTATACAAAATTTCTGGTATTTTTTTTTCCATAATAACGTTGGCAAAATAGTTTTCTATTTGTAAATTTAATTTGAGTTGTAATTAAAATTTTTTGTCTTTGCAAACAATTGAAAGACCAGACTAATAACAGTAAATTTTGCCTTTGAATGTCAAAATGTGATGAGTAATTCTTTTTTGCTCCTGGCAACGCAGTTGATTATTGTTTTTTTTTTTTTTTTTAAATAATTTAAAACCAGAATGTTGTATATCCGGTAATAATGGAATATTAATAAATTCACATGTTTAATTTTAATAATATCGTAAAATAATCTTAGATACTAAAAATTAAATTACACAAGATAATCTTTTGTATGCATTTTTTTAAATTATTTTTTGAGTTAAAAAAAAGTTATAAAAATATTAATACAATTTAATTGTTATTAAATTTTGCCACCTTTTTATAAAGACTAAATTCACAAAAACTTATTGTCTAGTCTATGAAATAATAGACGTTCGTATTCCAAGTCTTTTGTTTGCGTATCATTAGTGTAAAACCTCAATTTGAAGAGAAGGCTTGGCGAATTTTATTAATTATGCAATAATTATAAATTATCTTATGTGTTAGAGCATGCATTATAATTTATTGATTATTTTTGGTTCGTATTTTAATGGAAATAAAAGAAAAAAGTGCAAGGCTATTTAATTTATTGAAAACATTTGTTGTAGGTAACATTTTTGGTCTAGGTGAAAAGTTTTTTTTTTTAACACTTAAATTTTAACGAAAAGAGAAAACTATAATTTTTATCTTCTTATTTATATATAAATCGGCAACGACGAAACATTTAAGAACACTTTCTTTCCTTCTCTGTTTGTCAACCGATTTGATAAAAAAAACACCATTTGAGAGGTATATATCTACAGAATTGCATGATATTTGTATATTTTATTACAATCTGAGGGGGTAAAAACGGGTAAATTCGGTAAACTCATATTTCCAAAACTTAAAGTTATACAAAAAAATGTATACTAATCGTTGTTCATTTAAAAACTTAGGGGACAATTGTTTGGTACTTTTTCGAAATTCGGCCCTTTTGGGGAGTAAATCGTATTTCAGTAGAAAGCAACAACAAAATACACAAAATATTTATGACTTTGTTTTTGCTTTCAACGTAATTCTTTGGCGTTGCGTTGCGATTTACATAATTAGGGCCTTAGAAACATAAAGTTATAGGTGCAGGGTAATAAGTGAATAAGAACCTATAAAATAAAAAAATTTTGCTACTTTTTTGTTCTTCAACTGGTACATTTTTTTAATTTTTTTTTTTTTAATATTGGACCTTGGAACATAAAATTAAACACGCACAACCCTGAGGAAATAAGAATCTATAAGAAGAAGCTTTTTCGTACTTTATTGTTTTACAACTGGTACTTATTTAATTTTCGTTAATACTGGCTCAGGAAAAAAATTTTATATGCAAATCTGTAAACGGTAGCTTTTTGGTACTTTTTTGTTATACAACTTGTTCTTTTTTTTAATTTTCGTTAATATTGGGCCTAGATATATAAAATTAAACATGAAATGTCCTATCCTAATATGGATGAGATTCTATAAATGGGAAATTTTTGGTACTTTTTTGTTCCTCAACTGGTAGTATTTGACGTAGAAACATAAAATAAAAGCGAATGAGAATCTGCAAGAGGGAACTTAATGGTACTTTTTTATTCTAGAAATGGTACTTGGATTTTTATTAATACAGAACCTAGAAACATAAAGTTCAACATGTAGAGTCCAGAGTGATTGATAAACTATAAGAGAAGAATGTAAGAAAAGATAAACTCACTGTTTATTGCTGATGTTTTATTTAAGCTTTGATATAGTTACAAGTGAGACTTTGAGTGTTTATAACTCTTGTTCGCTTTAAGGTTTTATTTGTTTAATATTTTTAGCTCTTCTAAAATCTTTGGAAAAGGTTTCCTGACGATCTGGCCTCAGCAACCAGTGAAATGCGCATAGAAGCTAGCTTTCTCTCAACAATAAATGTCAGTGTACTTATCAAATATGAAAAATTGGCAATTTAGCACGTCATACGGAAATCTTATTTATAAGAAAAGACTTTTTGATACTTTTTTGTTTTTGAAATGGTACTTTTTGATTTTGTTATAAATATTGAACTTACAAAACTCAATAAAATATTCAGTGAGTTAAGTGGATGATAACATATGGATCGTAGGTTGGTTCCTCGCCAAATTGATTCACAATTTTTTAATTGGGTATATTTATGTACATATACTGATGTGTATATTTACTTTATATCTGCATACATAATTATGGTCTAATTTCGACCACTGGGCAAACACTAGTAATAATTAAAAGCTATTGTTTAAAATTAATATTATCATGCAGATACTTAAATACTTTTCGGTTTTTTCAATTATACCTGCTTAATAATATTGTTTCCCTTAAAAGGTTTAAATTTGCCTTTAATTCCAGGCTCTATTTGTAACAATTTTATTAATGACCTAAAATTATAATAAACAACAATTGAAAGAAGGAAAGTAAGTCTTTGTGTGGGTTTTAATTTTTAAATTATGTATCTCAAACAAAAGGCTGAGGTAACAAACTTGTTTTTAGAATTTTTAATAAATTTCATTTATTTTATTATTTTTTTTTTATTGTTAAATTTGGCAACAATAAAAAAAATGTTTTGACCTCCCTCCTCTTTTTAAATTCAATTAAAATAAAAATATTACCTTATCAAGAGAGTGTCGAAAAGTCATAGAAAGTAAAGTTTTTGTTTAGCGTCAAATTGCCCCCAAAGGCAACAATATGAAAGAAAAAAATTATTTTTAAAATTTAAAAAAAAATAATATTTAAGGTGAAATCGCCTTATTTAAGCAAATAATACAGAGGAACAAAAAATAAACGAAACGAAAGGGACACAGTTTTGTCTGAAATAAGTTAGAGTTGTATATTGGGCTGTAGCGAATCTTTGATAATCTCCACCAACAGTTAGAATATTTTCGGAGTAGGCTTTATATGGAATCTAGGGTAGTCATATAAAAGCGTGGCAGACCAAAATTTATTACAATAGCACTATTCGTTATGGTTTTAGGCGTACTAAAGTGTTTTTCAAGAGTTGGCTTTAAATGGGTCCTCTGGTAAGTATAGACCGATCTTTACGAAATTTCGTGGTATGATTTCTAGTCATATAAGCGTGTCCCAAAATAACTCAAAATTTGAATTTGTCGCCATTTGTGCAGTAAAGTGTTGGCAACTCTTAAACAAAAGTTCGACAGCTGATAGTTTAGGGTTCTAGTCTCCCTGAATTTTTGAATTTATCTTTTCACAGTTGACGAAGTTTAAACACTATTCCGACCATATTTTGAAACTTTCGAACTATATTGGAAATATTGGTCGATAATGAAGCCACGTTGTTCTATCGTGTAACCCTCCATTTTTACTAACCCTAAACTGTCAGCTTTCGAATTTTTTTAGGGTTGCCAACACTTAACTTTACACCCTTTAGAAGGATTTTGTGCAAAATCTTATATGTGCATTAGTGTGTCCTAAAAAATAATTTTTTTTTTATTTTTAGGGGTGCTCAAGCATAACTTAAAAGCTTGTAACGTAAAGTATTTGAAGAGATTTAGAGGTTGCTCAAGTCGAATTTTTGTCAAAAATCGGGTTTGCCGAAAAAAGATCAATAACAATTTCTTAATAATTTAGAAAAAAATATTTTTGAATTTGCTCTTAACTTTCCGGAGTTAAACGTTTTGTTTTGCATTGTTTAAAAATCATTTATTGGGGTTGTTACGATGTAGTCTATGCCCTGCAATAAATTCGGAAAATTGGTTTCAGAAGTTGTGACATTGAAGTAATTCAATTTAAATTGTTTTCTTAAAAGTCAAGAAAATCGTGGTTTTTGACAAAGTTATGAAGAAAACTTAAAAAAAAGATCGGCAACCCGATTTTTGGCGAAAATTCGACTTCAGCGACCTCTAGACCTCTTCCGAAAAATCTGAAAAAAAATCTCAAAAATACTTTTACCTATAACCTTTTTGAACCCCAAAAACTTGTTTTCTAATTTTTTGCTCCTATATCCATAACTGCATTACTATATATATATATATCTATGGGTCATGTCTATTTAAATATTTTATTTTATTAACATTATTTTGAATTTTATTTTTGTATGCAATACATTAATACCTGTATAGAAAAAAGTACCAAGACAATTTATATATTCGCATATCCGAAAAGTACCAAAATGTCTTTTAGAGTTTCTTAAAGAGAGGAGAACACATTTTAAATTTTATTTCCATCTTTATTACTTTAGAAAATAATAAGGTAACGAAAAAAGTACCAAAATTTTATATAGGCCCTTTTTCGATCCCAAAATCTTGCAACTCATTTGCAACTTATTGGTGTAAAATATAAACGGGTATTAATAAAATTTAATTCTATTGAACGTACCTCTGCTCCTATTTTAAGAAATCTTATTTAATTATGGCCTTATCGCTATAAATGACAAATCTTATCTAAAAAATTTGTTAAATATTGTCACTAATTCATTTAAAATACAAGTTCTTAAATACAGTAATTTTTCCCACCCTAATTCCTAATCTTGTT
The DNA here is from genome assembly GCA_963931875.1 of Pollenia griseotomentosa. Taxonomy (NCBI): domain Eukaryota; kingdom Metazoa; phylum Arthropoda; class Insecta; order Diptera; family Polleniidae; genus Pollenia; species Pollenia griseotomentosa. The sequence goes on from OZ007564.1 coordinate 15,960,528, forward strand.
TTTGTTTTGGGAAAGTAGAATTATTTTTATTTATTATTAAAATTAAAAGTCCCATTTAATATTTAAAAACCTCTTCTCAGGTTTCTATGAATTAAATCTTAATCGTAAATTTTACAATTGTCAAGACAAAAAAAAAGAAATTAATTTTAAAAATCAAATTAAATTTAATTTAATGACTTTTTAAAACGCAAAGGAGACTGTTAATGTTTTCAAAAATAAAATGTATTAAAATCTGTGAACAAAGAAATTAAACTTGGCAACAAAAGTTTTAATTTCCAAGCACAAAGTGAAATACTTTTAGATCCAACTAAATATTAAAATAATAATTTCATAATTGAAGATAACGTCCGCTTTCGCTATTTTCCATCGATAAAAACGGTGAATAAAGTACAGATATCAAAAACCGAATCAATTGTGCACGGCGGTCTATTGGACACCTAAATTCTGTATGGAGCTCTTCATACAATCCAACAGGACAAATACTCACATACATAAATATTTATATAACTTAAACGTTAAGTCATCTTTATTGTATGGATGCGACTACCTGGGTAGTGTAGGAATCATCTTTAGGATATTTCTCCTTTTAGAGTTACATCCTCCCGGGAAAGTGAGGTACACGCTTACCTGGAATCTTCGCGATTTCTTGAGACCGAGGTACTCACCGGAGTATCTTGTCATCTGGCACCACGGGAGTCAGTAGCTCCCGGTGAGTGCAAGTCAGCGGTCCGACTTTTGGTTGAGGCCTCCGTTGGAAGGCTTCTGGCGGGAAATGCTTCCTTTCTTTGAGGATGATTGTCTTTGAAGGCGCCTTGCTTTTCTGATATAAAGCTGACTTTCGTAGAAGTTGACTATCCGGTACAATTTCCCCTGGGGGAAATTTCACCTCTTGGTGCTACATCATCCGCGGTAAATTAGGTAGAGGTCAATCCTGGGATCCGCCTGGGACCTTTTCTGCTTTATATGTAGTTCTTCGAAACAGAGATATGCTAGTGGGCTAGGAAAGCATGTCAGTTTAATGTTGTGTCATTATTCTTTCCTTGGACATTGAAAATTTATGCTGGGGCGATCAGGTGCATGCATACCTTGGATGCCGGTTACATCCAAAATGACAGGGCACTTTAAGGTCTTATGATATCAAGAAGACCGAAGTTTACCCCAGTACTTAAATGATGGCGCCTCGGGAGTCAGTAGCCCCCGGCCTAGCATACCGATCTGACTATTAGTGAGGAATCCCGAGGACTCGTAAGTTGGTGTTATCCCTCTTTAGAGGAAGACTTTCAGAGCGCACGAGATGGCTGTAGTTATACCGATATCGCGCGCAAACAACAGGGTGTCATTATTCGTAGAGGACCCCATGAGGAGTGGGCACCTGCCGCGATGTTTAAATCATTCTGAGGTTCTATTACTATCAGTATGGAAAGTGCCTTGAATAAGCAGTTAAGTCTGGATAGCTCCGGCTTCCAAATGTATAATTTTTGTTAAATTATCCACTTAATATATATCGCGCGCAAACAACAGGGTGTCATTATTCGTAGAGGACCCCATGAGGAGTGGGCACCTGCCGCGATGTTTAAATCATTCTGAGGTTCTATTACTATCAGTATGGAAAGTGCCTTGAATAAGCAGTTAAGTCTGGATAGCTCCGGCTTCCAAATGCATAATTTTTGTTAAATTATCCACTTGAAATTGCTACCTTTATGAAGTATCCGTGAAAACAAAGGGGACATTTGTGAAATGCATAAATGGTTACCCATGGGCGCAGTGGTTAAGATCCACCATGAGATTAGGCCATAAGGCAGGTGCTTATGTAAATCTGTTTTCACATTTTTCTTTCACCAACCAATTTCTAAGAAGAATCATAACAATATTTTGGCCAAATGTGTTCTCCAACAAACACCATTGGGCGGCAAAAAAGCTGGACTCTTTACGTCTGAAAATATGAAGGCGCAAACGTAACAATTAAGTGGAACCCCCAGGGTAGCAGGAGAAGCAGAAGACCAACACATACTTAATGAAGACCACTGGAACAAGAAATAGCATGTTAAAGATCTCAATGGAATGTATTTGTGATGCCTCTATGTTTCACATTGGAACGACAAGGATAGAATAATAAAAAAGAACTTTAACTCGATAGGATCACAGAATGCTTATTTTGTACACTTACAGAAATTTCAGAAACGCAGATTCCATTTCAATTCCTGGCTAAATCGCAAACGAATTTAACTATTTAAAAAGGAAACCCTTTAAACATTTAAATTTACCAAGTCAATTGACATCTAATGAAATTTTGTAACACTGTGTTATTTATCAAAATTATTTTTAAAATTGTTTTTAATAATTTTAACACACCAAAAAATACCAAAATTCGAAATAAAACGTACAAAGCACTTTTATAGTCAAGTCATCCAAAATAGTTTTTTATTTTAGTTTTGTTATCTTTTATTTAAAATGTCTGACTTAGATTGTTTTTGCTGTTGCTGTTGCTGGATTTTGTTCGCTTGTCTTTATCATCATGCACATAAAAAGGCATCAATGTTGGCCCATAACTCTTAATCGTGACAAGCATCATGTGCATGACCAATAAAAAGCAAAAAGAAAAAAAAAATAAATTAAATTTTTAAAATATTTTCGAAACCAGAAAAAGATGTACAAAAAAGCACAAAATGTGAGACAATAGTAAAACTATAAATTAAAAGAAAGAAAAAAGTAATCATGTATCCGGCACGAGGCAAGCCGAAGTGTTGAATACCTCTTATTACTTTGTTGCGGTTAATCTTTTGTCTTTTTGGGCGGGGGAGAGAGTGTGGCAATATCCTTAACTTGGAAATAATTGTTAAGAGCACATTTCGTAGTAAAGAAAAGATTGATACACATTTAATAAGTTAAAAAAAAAACATTTATACATTGTTCCAAATTAATGTGCTGCTTGAGTGTTTATCTTATTATTATTTTTTTGTAAACTCTTTTTAACACCTTACGAAATTTATACTGACCCATTAAAATCGTATTTTTTTATTTGACACCTTGGGGCAATTTTCAAATTATATTTTTCATCGCCATTAAAGAAAGAAGAAGACAAAAAGGGTTCATATTAAATTATTTTTTTTTTCTTTGCATGTTTTACTTAATTAGTTTTACATTGGACTTAATTTGAATGATTTAAAGTCTTTAATAATGAGGAGGGGCATACTAAAAATCATTATATTATTTAGGATTATTGGTCAAATTCATATATTTGAATACATGTCATGTTGTGTATTTGCTTGACTTTGAGTTTTTGGGTAACACCAGCGATGCATGAACATTTTAAAATAAAACATCAGTTATAATATTTCTAGTTTCGAACTAATTAAAAAACAACAACAAACTGGCACTTGGTGAAACAAGTGAGTTTTAGCTACAATATACGACTAAAGTGGCTTGTTATGAAAAATGAGACTTTCCACGAAAAGTTCCCTACAAGAAGACTACCTGTCATTTAACTAGTTATATGACCAGTAGTGTTGACCAATATATTGGTTAAAGTTTCTATTAGTTTATTAAGAGCAAAATGAAAAAACTAACCGAAACTCTTGTGTACGTGTGATTTTGCCTCTCTTTCTAACTAATGAATTCCACTCGACTACGGAACTGCTTACTCTGCTGCTTTTTATTAGTCAATGATAACCAAAATAGTGGTTAATGCTAACTAGTTAGTCATAACGTAAATATTGGTTAGCACTAACTAGTTATTTATAACGTAAAAATTGGTTAGTACTAACCTTAATAAAATACATAATACATTTTTTTTAATATTAGTTTTTAATTAAATTGTTTATTGAAAAAATTATAATCAAATTCATAGGAAATTAGAAAAGTATATACCACGTATCGTTATTTCTGTGGCTGCTTTATGACGTTCCACTTCTCGCATGGGTCTGGAAATGAAGGTAACCGTACGTGTGACCAAGAAATCGAATACATACTTGAAAAGCTATCGAGATTTTTAATAACACTATTTGTTCCTTTATCTTAAACGATTATCCTGGTCAAATCCACCACCCGCATGGCCACTACCTGTTAAACGACCTCTCGTTTCAAGACTACCGCTTTGTACATGACCTCTGTTGTTTCCAGACAATCCACCATGACGTCCTCTGAAGCCACCATCAGTTAACCTTCCTTTATCACTAGCTTTCTGATTACAGCTTTTTTATAGAAATTTTTTATCTCACTACTTAAGGCGACCGTACACGACATGTTTTTGTCATCTGACATGTCAAATGTTCCACTGCAAAACACATACATGTCGTGTGTTACCTTTTTAACTTTGCTTCTGTAAAAGTCAGACGCAAAGTCATCTGACAAAATTTCAATTAGAGCGTGCTCTATTTTCTTCTGACAAACCATCTGACATCAGAAAGCTATGCCGGCAAGAAACCGGCAGCGGCGTCCACTATTGACGGAATCATTAGCCGGCTGATGTTAATTTTTTACAATACCGAGACATGTTTGATCATCTTACCATTGAATATAATTTATGTGAATATATATATAAAAACCGTTTTATTATAAAATCCTAAATTGGTATCTTTGAATTAAAAGAAAAAAATGTTAAGATGGCTGAACTATTTTACGGCGCAAATAAAACTTTTCATGGCGGCAGCAAGTTATTTTGAAACCGAGCACTACTTTGGTTTCTGCAATAACAATGCAAAAAAAAAACAGAGACAATGTCAGAAGCAAATTACATGTACGTTTGTGACCGAATATTATAAAGCTTATGTAAAACAGCGATTTTGACAGACATGCACAATTACATGTGACTTGAAAATTTGACATGTCAGATGACAAAAACATGTCGTCTATATGCGCCTTTAAGTTACAAATTATATAATAAATTTAGTTGATTTAGGAATTCACAAATTTTTACACGCTTATGACAAAAATATATTAAAATTTTGGCATTATTTGGGAAATGTTAGTTGTACCATTCTAACATATATGTTAAAGTGGAAAAACTAATGTAAAATTGTTGCAAGTGTGTTAGTAGTTTTTTTAGTTTTGGTTATGCATTTCTTGTAGGGTTACTTTGACGAAAGCGACTTATTGTGAATAATGTGATTATGGGCGACAAAAAAAAAACTTGTTATGAATTAAAAGACTTTTGGCGATAAAAGTAACGTTGCTGAAAAGTAAAAAAAAATTACTTTTTTACAAATAATTTTCTATCTTATGAAAAGTAACAGTTTTTAAAAAACGAACTTGTATAAAAAAGTGGCCTTTGTATGAAAAAGTTACTTTTTAATGAATAAGTGATTTTTTATATTAAAAAGTCAATTTTAATATTAAAAAGTAAAGTTAAAAATAATTTTGACTTTTCTATAAAAAATTTTAATTTTTGGGAAACATTGACTTTTTGTGAGAAGTGTGACTTTTAAGAAAAAAATTTACTTTTATGGGAAAATTGACTTCTAGAAGAAAAGTGACTCTTTGGGAAAAAATTATTTTTTGTAAAAAAATTACTTTTTGGCAAATTCACTCGAGGTTGATCGAAAACATTTTTTATCTGAAGGGAAAAGGAATATTATTGTACGCCGCAGTGAAAGTCAACAACATAACGTCGGACCCAATCGTAACAAAGTCTAGCACAGCACAGGACAGGGTTGTATTCTATCCGCCACATTTTTAAATATCTATACGGAGATAATAGTGTGGAAAATATTAGAAGAGTGGAAAGGAGGGTTGCTGTTGGCGGTAGAAAAATTAACAACCTAAAGCCTACAGTACACGGAATGTAAAAAGCCACATGTGCATGTGGTTCTGACGTAATTTTGACGTCACTACAAAGCCACAATAGCAAGTTCGTGATGTGTGATGACGACAAAATTACGTCAGAACCACATACGAATGTGGCTTTTTACATTCCGTGTACTATAGGCTTAAGATACTTATCTTTTTTCTTATCCCGATGAACTCGAGGACATTATGAATAGTAGAGCTGGTAAACAATCGATACTATCTATAGTTTTGTTTCCATTGGATTATCGATGTTTTCTTTTCGATAGCGATACCATCGGTAAAATTTTTTTTTGGAAATTGAGCCTAAATTTTTGCTTCTATCTAAGAACAACAACGTTAAGTGAACTAAGACAAACCCTTTTTATTTTATTTAAAAAAAAAATAGAAACGAATTTGTAATTAAATTTGAGGGTGTCTCAATAAGAATGCACTTATTCATTTTAACGTATTTTTCACGTTATAACGTGTTCTTTCGTAATATGTGACTTTTACCAAGTTTCAGAGTTGCCACTTGCACAAAAAAATTGACACTAAATTTAAAAAGCACACTCTTACTGAGGCACCCTTTAGTTTATCCAAACTTAAAATATGGACTCCAAAATTTCACCATTAATTAAACTGTGAGTTCGAAATAAAAATATTTTTTGATGGCGACCAATATTTTCCGAGCTAGTGACTTCTAAATTTTAAATATATTATTTATTAAAGGCCTTATGAAAAAAAAAATTACGTGAATTCAAAGTGTTCGTTTAACAAATTAATTTAATTAATTTATCATTAATACGATTTCCGTATGACGTGCTAAATTCCCAATTTTTCCACATTTGATAAATACACTAAAATTTATTGTTGAGGGAAAGCTAGCTTCAATGCGCATTTCACTGGTTGCTTAGGCCAGCTCATCAGGAAACCTTTTCCTAAGATTTTAGAAAAGCTAAAAATATTATACGAATAAAACCCTTAAGCGAATAAGAATTTTAAACACTCAAAGTCTTACTCGTAAGTAACAATATCAAAGCTTAAACAAAACATAAATAATTAATTAATTAATTAATACTTGTCCAATCGGGGAAATGCTAAAAAAACAATTTTAAACATATTAAAGCAAAATTAATCTTTTAAAAACCGAATTTGTTTATTTAAACATATTATCTGGCATTTTCATTTTAAAAATTGTCAAATTCCATATTGAAATTGTATTTCTTCAATGGCTGCGTGAATACAAACCCCCGTATTCATAAACGATTATTAATTTAACAAATGTTAATTAAGTCAAATTTTAATACTAAATTAGTTTTGTAAACCTTTAATAAATGTGAAAAATTTTTATGAATACAGGCATAAAAAATTAAATTTAAGAATTCCACAAAGAATTCGATACTATACAAACAAAACACAAAATATGGAAAGACAAAAAAAATCTGTCTAGTAGATTCCTTAATGTTTACAAATGCGATATACGCGGACATGGACCATTAAGCCGGCCGACAGCGGAAGAATTGAAAGCTTCGAATTGTGGGTGTACAGAAGAATTTTAAGGATTACGTGAACTAAGTTTCGGATAAATGTTTTAGTCTTAGAGAAATTAAATATAAAATACAGATTTACGAAACGTATTAGCAGGTCATATTTAAAATACTTTGGTCATATTGCCGGTAAAGAGGGCACCATGGAGCGATTAATCGTTAAATTAATTCGGAGAATGGGCTGAACCACAAATTGATATTGATTTCGCATTTCCGTTTAAAATTTCATTTTCCGATGAAGCCCATTCTGGTTGAATTGTTACGTAAATAAGCAGAATTGTCGAATTTGGAGTGAGGAGAATCGAATAGAAAATTACTGTTTGGTGCGCTTTATAGGCTGGCGCAGTCATTGGCCCACATGTCTTCAAAAAGAACGATGGTCAGAATGCGAAAAGTTATTGAAAATTGGTTTTCCAGATTGCGCCTTTTACGCGCCAGCTGTGGCGGCCACATGGCAGATATCATATTTAAACATTAATTTAATAGAATTTTCTTTCCACTAAAGACCGTTTCTTTGATATTAAAAATATATTTCGTTGTTTTATTATGATTGAAACTTGTGTCACTCCATGAAAAAACCCCTTTATGTATATTGTGTGTACAGGGCTGCCAGAAAAATTTGTGAAAAAATCGTCAATTTCCTGAGAAAAAATAAAATAATCGTATTTCTCGTTTAAAAAAATTTTCAAAAAAATTAGACAACTTCAAGTTTAGTTTTTTTTAAACAATTTTTGTTCGATTTTTATAAAAAAAAAAAAACAAACAAAAACATAACTTCATACCCAGATAGCACTTTGTATTGTGTAAGAGCTACTGAAAGTCTTATGAAGAGCGTTTTTTTTATCATCGACAAGCGCATTTTTTGATCGTAAAATATGCCTTACACGGGAGAAACTGTAACAAATTGCAAAGATACTTACTTTAATCGTTATGAGAATCGTTTGAGGTGTGGGTTAAGATTATCAAACTAGTCTTTTAAAAAGCATGTCAAGAATCGTATGAGACCCATGAAGATATTAACTTACAACTCATGAAATGCTCGCCGTATAATTGTTAAAAATATGATTTATATAGAAATTCGCAAAAGGTTCATAGATGATGGTTTACCGAAAGGTAAATAAAATGTAACATTGTTATTTTTGTACTCTGAAAATAATCATTTAAAGAGTTTTTTAAGACTTGCATGTTAAACCATTCTATGTTAGCTGGTAGGGACTTATTAAATGAACATATGTATTTATACCGACAGAATCAAAATATATAAGTTCGTTTTAATATAAGTTTATCACATCGTTTTTAACTTCCAAAATATTGAAATATGTAGTGAAAATTAACAAAAAATAACAATTTTTTTTTTCATCCAGGGTTTGGCATATGAGCTAGGGGGATCGAATTTGATCCAAATTTTTGTCTATATAAGAAGTATTTTATGTTAAAAAAGAGCGGTCCATTACTTCACTTGGTCTCCATACTCGAGTTTAAGGTCATGATCACTTTAAGAAATGCAACTTAAACATTTAAGCTGTCTTGTTTAAAAAATTTTTTGCTAAAAAAATATGTTGCCTAATATCTAAACATATAAAAAGATTAAAAGTTTCCTTTTTTTTGGAAACTGTATAAAATCGTCACTTTTTAGAAAAAATCAGCAAATCGGGACTTTGCTAATTTTGTAACAAAAAATCATCAAAATGACGATAAATCGTCAAATCTGGCAGCCCTGTGTGTGTATGTTGTCGCACTATGCTCTGTCAAGAGTAAAGGAATAAAAAGATAGAGAGAGACTTGTACGGTACAGTTTTCAGACTGTTGACATGACATTTCATTCCCTTCGATGCTTTACATATAAGCATAGTATAATAAGTACCAGGCAAGACGAATTCAACTACAGGTGGTGTCGGAACTAAAACAATCCAAAAACAACAGAACAACATATGTTTTTTTGCATTGTATTTTTAGTGCTTAAAGCTCGAAATGTCAACCATTCTTAGCAAAACACTAACAAATCAAAACAAATAAGCTCGAACTGTCAAAATCAGATGCCGTTTCGACACCACCTGTAGTTATTTCGCCTTGGTACCAGGTATGTTCATTAGGGAGAGTTGTCATTATTTTCCCATGTAATGTCAAATTAATTTATTGGATTTTTGACGCTTGTTTTAATTTTTTTCCTTATTTTCTTTCGTTTGACGTTTTATGGGTTTTAAAATTGAGAACAAAATTTCTTATGACTATACCTTGTACTTATTCTACCACGCATATAAGTGACTTGCGGGAAGTCGGCATAAAGAGCGTGAAATCTCATTTAAAAAATCGCTGGGGAAATCGCCCATATAGAAACTTGCCCAAATTAAAGTCCGTAAACTGTTATGAGCTCTTATCCATCTTATTTAGTTCCTATTACACCAGGTTATTTTCAAATTGGTGGGGACGTTATGATCGCTAAAACATATGCATAGTTAGACGAACTGTTGCTATTATGTCTTGTTGGAACCATTTTTCTTGGCTGTTCTCTACCTTGGGCCTCAAAAAATGTTCAACCATTGTGAATGGCAATTAAAAAAAGGTACTGTCTTTGTCTTATAAATAGCGTTTCGTTTGTAAAAATTAAGATTTTATGTAATGCAGATATGCTTTAGTTCAATAGTGCTTAGTTCACACTTGGGCTTTTAAACGCGCTTGAGCAAAATGTTGATTAAATTAATCAAAGCCGTTCACATTATATTTGAGATGTTTAAGATGACAGTTGATTAATAAATAAAACATAACAAACAAATTAATATTTCTTAAAAGTATTATAAATCGATTAAAATACTTTAATAAAGTTATCAGTGAGAGGTATGTTTATTGTGGCCGATGCTACATCATACTCAGTTTGAGGTATGTTCAGAGCATAGTTGGGAGTAGTGCACTAAATATTGATTTAAATCAGCAGTGGTCTATCACTAAATAAAACTGCAAAAAAATAGTTTGCACTCTTTTTTACCAGCTTTAGTGATGATTGTTATTTTTTTAACTGCCACTACCACTAAACGCAGATTGAATGCAAAAATCTGCACTCAATTCAAATGGTGCAAAATTTGGACATGCAATCAAAAAGCTGCATACAAATATTAGTGGTATTCACACCGAACTTGTTATTTTGTTGCTCGGTAGTTTGTTAATTTGTTAAAGTTACCAACTGTGAACGACCCCCTTTTTAAAACTTTGTCAGTCTGGTAACTTTCGTAGTAAAACAGCTGATTTATTGTTCTGACACAATTTATTATTCGAAAATTGCCAAAACACATATTTTTTTAGAAATGAATCACAAATGACTTTTTTATTATATTTATTTAGAAACTGCAACAGCTGATTGTGAGTTACCAACTAACAACTATTTTATCAGGGGTGCCGTGTCGTTAATTTGTTAAATGTTAATCCGGTAGCGCGTTAAATATACAAAACCAAAATGCATGTAAAAAAGTAACGATTAACGACTAACAAACTAACAAGCTCGGTATGAATACCACTATTGTGCACAATTTAAGTTGCACTCAAATGAGTGAAGAAAAAAAAGTTGCAATAAGCTGATGATTGCTTTTTTTTAAATCAAACTATTTTTTTTGAGTGCATAATTTTTCAACATCACTAACACTCAAGTTTAGTAAGGCTGCAAATTTTTAATTCATCACCCAACATCTACAAAATGGTTGCAATATTTTTGCACTATCACTAAGTGTGAGTTGAAACTGCAAAATGAGTGCATTACCCCCATCTATGGTTCAGAGAAAATGATTTAGTTGTAATCATGTCAATTTGAAGTGATTAAAAAATCACTTAAATGTATGGATAATCATCTCGATTTTGATGTGATTAGAGCTTAATCACGTTCGAGATGCTTTAACGCGTTTAAAACCCCAATTGTGAACATGGCGTAACATGATTGTGTTTTAAGTTTTTTTTTTTAAATGAAGAATGTTTTATTTTTTTATTTTAATTTAAATCTCATTTTTTCTATTTTCTACGAAGAAGGTCATGTATCTGTTAAAGTAACTTAAACATGTTAATTCCATTTTTAATAAAGGTTTTCATTTGGAAACATTTTTTATGTTTTCTGCTTTTTGGTTTTTGTAATGTTTATCTAACTGAGACAAGAAACATTTATTTGGAATTCACTAAGTTAGAAGAAAAACAAGAAGAAAAAAACAACAAGGTTAAATGACCCATATCTCTACCGGTACAAGTACACAACAAAATTTTAACAGCGTTTTTTATTTAAGTTAAATCTTCAAAAAATTGTTAAAAATGATTAGTTTTTGTTAAAGTTAATTACATGATATAATAAATTTAGTTAGTTAACCAAGAAAAAACAAATTAAATAATGCATAATCTTTTAATGTCTTTCTGGCACCGATTTGCTTTTGAATTCTGCAATTAATTCCTTGGCTTAATACAAAAATAATTTGACACAATTAAAATATGTATTTGTTATTGTTAGAAATTATCAAATCATTTGCTTAAATAATATTTGAAAATATGTGCTGGTTATTCGATTTTTTCCCGCCCAACAACTTTTATTTGATGGTTATGATGATGATGACGTTTAAGATAATTATGTTTTTTATACCCTTCACCGAAGGTAAAAGGGTATGTATAGGTTTGTCATTCCGTTTGTAATTTCTACAATATTGATCTTAATACCCATAAAGTATATGTTAGGATATTCAAACGATTAACCGTTGTTCGATTAATCGAATAATTTTGGGCGATTAAAAGTTAGAATAATTTAAAATTGCTTATTTTCGATTAACGAATAATTTATGACGTTTAATGGATTAATCTAAAATTTGTTTTTTCACTCACACAGAAAAAAATCAAGTTAAAAACGTAGAAAACAAGGTTGATTTAAAATTTTTCGGTGGTGATTTTGCTTCATACGTTTTTCATGTTAATTCAACCTGATTTAACAATAACTTGCGAACAACATTTTTTTCTTTTAAAATAACTATAATTCATGTTAATTTAACATTGCAGTACAGTTAGAGCAAAATGTCATTTATATTAAAATAACAATCCGAATCACGTTGAATGAAAGTTATTTCAAGTTGAAACAACGTGAATTTCATGTAGAATCAAATTGTTTTGAGTGTGATGTAACAGTGTAAAGAAACATTTATTTAAGAATAATTCAAAACACTTACTCCTGTAACACATGTTTTACTTATTTTGTATTTTCCTTTGTTAACAGAAGCATCAGCAGAATGGCCCGATATGGTTTTCGTCATCATTCAACTTTGAAAACTTGATGTACTATTTAACTAAATAATTTTAATTAAAAGAATACGGGAATTGTCTTCTTTTTATAACATGTTTTAAGCAAGAAAATAAAACAAGTTAGAGTGCTATATTTGGCTGTGCCGAATCTTTGATGCCCTCCACCGACAGTTCCAATATTTCAGAAGTGATATCTATATGATGTCTATTTATTGTTAATTTATCTTTGTAAAAACAGACATCAGCATTAAAATTGGTTGCGGCTTAGACCTATATTAAATTATTTACCGACAATCTTGATCTTGGATAAATTATGTACCGATCTTCACGAAATTTCACAGTTTCATTTCTAGTCCTATGGAACTGTGACGAACCAATTTATATTATGATAGCATTATTAATTATGGTTTTAGGCGTACTTAACTGTTTTTCGGTAGTAGGGTTTCTATGGGGCCTAGGGTAAATTATGGACTGATCTTCACGAAATTTTACAGTGTCTTTTCTAATCCTATAAAACTGTGAAGTACAAAATTTTGTTATGATAGCGTTAATTTTTACGGTTTAAGGCGTATTAAACTCTTTTCCGGGAGTTGGTCTTATATGGGGCATAGGATTAATTATAGACGGATATTCACGAAATTACGGCGTGATTTCCAGTCGAATAAATCAAATTTTTGCAAAATCTTATATGATTCCGTGCATTTTTCCAGCATTTATGTTAGTTTTTGTAACAAAATTAACAGTTTTTAAAAGGTGGTGGTTTCACATTTTGATTCATAGCACTGGTCCTACTGAACCGATTTTGCTGAATTTTAATCCCAAACTGCTTAGGATAACAACAATCAATTTGACACTAAGTTTGTTTATTTCTTTTAAGTTTTTCGAAAGTAAGCGTGTTTTCAACAGACGGACAGTCGGACAGACAGACGGACATGGCTAAATTGACTTAGAATTACTCCAGAAGCCAGAATATATATACTTTATGGGGTCTAAGATGAATAATAAAAAAGTTTCACACGGAATGACAAACTTAGTATACCCTCTTCACAACTTATTGTGGTGGATGGTATAAAAATGTACATACTTAAGTATGTATGCATTTAATTTAACAAGATAAACTTTTGATTTTAATATAAAACAGGTTTTTATGGATTCAATATTGAACAATGTTATTTTAACAGTGAATAATATTAAAAAAACATGATTTAAGGTTATTTTAATATTTTTCATTTAAAATTAATATGAAATAATGATAAATTTAAATAAAGGGCATACTTTTGCAGAAATTTACTATGATTCTCAATCAACATTTTGCCATGTTAATTTAACATTGGTATTTTTTTCTGTGTGCTGTATAAAAGTTATTCTTTTATGTAAAAAAACAAGCCGGTACATCTTAAATTTTGCTGTATCTTCATCCAAGAACATTTTCTTCGAGTAATTAAAACCAAAGAGTTTGGGAATAATTTATTTTTAAGAATGTTTAGTACAGACTTTTACCACAATTATTCAGATGAAGAAGATGATTTTTTAAGACCTTAACAAGACTATTAAAAGTATTGAACTTGTTAAAAAATCAATAAGGGATTCAAGTGGTATAATAGAAGACTTCCAAATCTTAGAAAAGGCAGGAAACAGAACAGAAAAGTTCGATGTGCTTTATAACGTCTTACTTTCAATCTCCAACGTCAACAATAAGTGAAAGAATCATTTCTAATTTTTAGAAGATAACCTTAAGTTTTGATGCTATTTTATTCGATTCGATTTATTCGATTAACCGAACAATATTAAATTGTTCGATTATTATTCGATAAAATTTTTACCTCGAATAATTATTCGCGCGATTAATCGATTAATACAAAACATCGATTAATTGAATACCCTAGTATTAATATTCTGCTTCCTTAGCAAAGTTGATTGAACGATATCCGTATTTCTGTCTGTTGAAATGGATTTTACGAAGACCCTCAATATGATGGGGACTTATCGATTTCGAACGTTAACGTTTCTGTCACATCTGCTCATTGTAATTTCGCTATTGAAATTCAGCCTGACTGGTGCAATAATGGCTAAGATATCAGCAAAAACCACGACTGCCTCCAATTTTACCCATAAATGTTGTTGTGGTTTTTTGTATTCCTGTTTTCTATATATCTGGAGAACGGCAAGAGCCAAAGTTTCCAAATTAGTAACAAGCTTCAAAAAGACATGATAAATTCCTTTGTATCTGGAGAACGGAAAGAGCCAAAATCGGTTATTAATACACAACATCCACAATATTTGCGCAGGATTGGAGAAGTGGGCGTGGCATACAATAGTTTTTATAGCTTTATATATTGTTAAGAGAACAAATTTTCCAAATTTGGTACACATAGGTGGGTTATTAATGCATAACCTATCTAAAGATATTGTCGGGATTGTAGAAGTGGGTGTGGCACTTTTCATACAAATACATTATAAATTTCTGTATATCTGGAGAACGGCAGGAGCCACAGCATCCTTATTATGTACAAGCATCTTGGTTATCAATACACAACATCCGACAAAATGTGGGCGGGATTGGAGAAGTGGGCAAGTCACTTCTTTTACAAAGACTTTATAAATTTTTGTACATCTGGCAAGAACAGCAAGAGCCAAAGATTCCAAATTAGGAACAAGCGTTTTGGTTAACAATACACAGCATCCGACAAAATGTAGGCAGGATTGGAGAAAATGGAGTGGCATAAAATGGATTTGCTTATATCTAAAGAGCGTCATTTTCATAACATTTTGTTCTTATCGCAACATGGTGAAGGGTATATAAGATTCGACATAGCCGAATATAGCACTCTTGTTTTATATACACATAATTTCTTAATAAACAAAAAAAAATGTTTTACAATCAATTTTTAATAATAATTTAAAATAAAAATATAAAAAAATGAATCTAATCATAGTTATAATTAATTTGTTAACAAGATACACCAAACCCGTATAATAGAACACAGGTGATTTTAATTATAAAGAAACTTGAAAAATAGTTTAGTTAAAAACTAAATAAAAGATTCAAACTTTTTGTTTGAATGCTTTTAACGTTTTTATGCGAATTATAAAATTTAAAATATGCAAAACTCTAACAAGTTTCTTAAGATAAAATTTTGAGCCAGTCATAACTTAAATTGAAGAAAATACCCCTTTCTCAAATTTTTTGTAGTGGTAAACATTTGTGTCAAGACTATTTATGGATTAAAGCAAAATATTCAACTGATTATTATGAACAGTTGCTTAGACTACTGCATATTTTTTCTTTTTGCTTCACTGTTACAAAATGAAACACCCTCATCGACCATTAAAACTACAAAAGAAAACAGAAAAAAATCAAGCGAAACGAATATTCATTCGATAAAATATTGAATGCAAGTCATAACTATTCATTGACTAACATTTTTCCTCGAACGATTGATCAATTGACTGTCTGGTTGCCCGATTTTCTGATTGACTACTGTTTTGTCTATTGTTCAGTATGAATTTGGCAAAATAAAGAAAAAACTTCATTAGCTCGATGTACTCATATTTCAGTTTAAACGAATAATTATTGGAAACATGTGGAGAAGCAATAAATAGATGCAAACCTCCCACTTGTTTTGAATGTTCAATAAAACTTCGGTTCATTTAACAGTGGCTCGGCCCTGCAGATAATTAAGTCTATGCAATCGATTTTCAATGAGTGCGTTTAATGATTCATTTGTTTTTGATCGCTTTTTATTGAATTTATTTTTGAAAGATTGAGAAATAAATAAAATCAAAAATGTTTCAATTATTTATCGACATAATAAATAATTTTAGGGCTAAAAAAAAAAAATGTTAAGAAAATTTTGTCAATGGTAAACTCTCCCTTTTTATACCCACATCACCAAAGTGTAGAGGGTATTATGTGTTTGTGCTAAGGTGTGTAATACGATCTTACGATGTCTGTCCAACCGGCTGTCCATGTGAAGCTTGTGTTCAAAGTACATGTCGAAATTTTTAAAATAATTTCATGAAATTTGGTACATAATAATGAAAGCCTATTCAAAATGATGAAATTTCTTTATATATATTAATTTCCTTGTTAGTGTATTTCTCTTTTTTTTTGTCTATCCAGAGCTTGTAAAAGTCCACTGATGGGTTAGAAAGCTGAAAATTAGCATGTAGCCGGATTTTTGGGCTGTGGGCAGAGAGTTAAGAGGAAGAGGGGGCGTGGAAAAATTAAATTTTTAAACATTTTGGCTTGTATAAAGCCCACTTATGACATAGGAAGCTGAAACTTGTCTAGCATATAGTCCTCACAACGAAGCATAGTCTGAAGTAGTCGGAGCTTTTTGGACCACGGGCGGAAAATTGGAAGGAAAGGGGGAAAACAATGTGTTTTAAATTATAGTTAATTTTGAAGCCCCCTAAAGGCCAATGAAGCTAAGAATTGTCAAGCATAAGGTGCTGACGTTGGGGTTTACCTTAAAGTAGTTAGTAAAGTTATTTTTTTTTTTTACATACATATTAACTAATTTGGAAACCCCTCAATGACCTAGGAAAATGAAAATTGACATGCATGTTCTACGGACTAAGGAGAGATAAACACTAAACTAGATTTTTGATATCCGGCGTTAGGGCGGAGAGGTGAAAGGAAAAAGGAGCGTTAAGCCTGGCAAGGTCAGCTAGTAGGTTTATAATTCCACATAGCCCCCGTACAAGCTGCTTTCCCAGATATAAAGCAGGGACCGAAAATAACAGTTATATTCGAATTTTGAAACAAAAAAAGCATCAAGAAGTAAATGTCAAAAAACTGATTCAAGTATACCATATTGATTCTTATAAGCTTGTTTATGATAAAATATATTGATTTTTATAATTTTAATTTTTATTGTTTCGATCAAAATTAACAGTTATTTTTTGATTTTGATTTTTTTAAACAAAAGTAACAGTTAATTTTTGATTTTTATTTTTTTGAACAAAAATAACAGTTATTTTTTGATTTTCTTTTTTTTGAACAATTATAACAGTTATTTTTTGACTTTTATTTTTTTAATCAAAAATAAAAGTTATTCTTTAAAGAAATGAACGTGTAATAATAATTTTGTTGACTAAATATTTATTTTAATGTGCATATGAAATCCCAATGATGATTACACATTAAAGTAAACATTTAAAGTCAACAAATTTATTATAACACGTACATTTCTTTAAAGAATAACTTTTATTTTTGCTCGAAAAAATAAAAAAATAACTGTTATTTTTAATTGAAAAAATAAAAATTTAAAAAAATAACTGTTATTATTGTTCAAAAAAATAAAAATCAAAAAATAACTGTTATTTTTGTTAAAAAAAAAAAATAAAAAAAAACTGTTATTTTTGTTCAAAAAATAAAAATCAAAAAATAACTGTTTTCATCAGACTTTTATGAAAAAAGGAATAACTGTTACGGTCCCTGATATAAAGTCTTTGTTTTCATAAGCCATCTCGATGTGTTGGGATTAAGATTATATTTGGCCCAAACATATTTAAAAGCGATCTAAATCATCTTTAAAAATTTGTTGTGATCAGAATTCTTCACAGAAAGGAAACACTTGTACTTAATTAAAATTGTTTACACATACTTTTAGTACGAGTCATACTAAAAAACTTAAGCACAAATAATATTTAAAGGGGCTTAAAACAATACAAAATGAGACTTCTTTCGGAAAACAATCCCGGATTTTTTTTAAAGAGGTACAAATTTCTTAAATCAAGTACAAAAAGCTGGACCTTTTCGTTGGTCGTGCCACTCTGAGAATAAAATTACAAAGAGAGGGTATTATTCCCGGAGAACTTATTAGTCTCATATCC
Organism: Pollenia griseotomentosa; assembly: GCA_963931875.1. Taxonomy (NCBI): domain Eukaryota; kingdom Metazoa; phylum Arthropoda; class Insecta; order Diptera; family Polleniidae; genus Pollenia; species Pollenia griseotomentosa. The sequence goes on from OZ007564.1 coordinate 15,978,932, forward strand.
AGTCCTGCCATATTTTGCCGATTTTCTGCCTCTATGAGACACTTACAAAAGAGTATGGGTAAGCTTAATTTATATTCAATATCAATAAAAATAATTTAAATCAGATAATTATTCTTATTAAATAAAACGGAATTGGAGATGATGCAGGTATATCTGATAGCCAATTTAATGTCAGGAAGTAAAGTAAATTTGCAAGATTTTTGGCAAGTGGTGCATTTCCAAAAAATTATTTTCCTTACCCAAATCTCTCGAAAATATAGAAAGAATTTGTAGCCAAGTCAACCTAAATAAAAAAAAAATGTCTATGATCCCTGAACAATTAAAATTTGCAAGAAACTTTAATTTTTCAAACCAAATTTATTTCTAATTCTTTCAGTCGGTACTGAAGGAATCGAAATTATTTTTTCAGTGCCGTGAAAACTTAACTAAATGCTTTTAACATACACAATAATTTCGATTCGTTCAGTATCGACTGAAAGAATTAGAAAGAAAATTTGTTGAAAATTTTTGTCTGTAATAAAAAAAAGTAAAAAAAATGTTTTTTTGATGCTGCATTTTTCTGTTTTGTTATTAAAAATATGTTTTATTTTAAGTACGGATGAATGGATTTTTCTTTTCAGTGTTCTGTTGCCAATTTAGCCATTTTTTCCCCGCCATTAGTCATTTTCATTCAGCTAAATTTTCTTCAAGGTTTTAAAAATTTTAGACCAACAAATTTTACTAGAAATGCTGCATAAGCTTTGTTGTAACAAGGGCTGTGGAGTCGGAGTTGAGGTTTTTGTGTCATAATCATTTTGCGGCATAAAAAATTTTAAAATATTTTCTTTAATTTTTGTAAAATAAAAATTACAGCATCATATATTTCAACTAGAAATATGGTTAATACAATGGACGATAATGGTTAGGGTGATCGATTATTCGACTTTTTTCAATAACCGGTTTTCGAATATTCCGAATATTTGCTATTTAAAAAAATTCGGTTTTCGGTTAAGCATTTTAAAAATAACCGGTTAACCGGTTTAAATTCGAATATACAAAAATACAAGAATCAAATTAGTTTTTGTAATAAAAAGTTAATCAGCCTTATTTCGATTCTGGTATTCGAGCTCTAATTTGCTCGTTTTGACAATATGGTACTACGTTTCTCGAAAGCCATAAAAATACAACTCTGTTAACAATTATTTTACAATTCTTTGAACTACGATTCTCGAAATCAAATGTCAAAAGTTGGAAAAATAGTCGTTCATTTTATTTCATTCGACAGTAAAGAAAATAAAATTTATAAATTATGAAAGCATCAAAAGAGTTAGTATTTTTGTTTATAATCATTATAAAAACGGTTTTTATGTAATGGAAATAATTTTAGATTGAAAATAACCACACGGAAGCAGTTTGAAAAAATGGTAGAGTTGCTTGAAAAAAAAACCTGAATTGGCGCAGTCGTACCACAATGGCTTACACAAAGTGGACACAAAGGCAGAATGGGTAGAAATATCAAAAAAACTAAACTCTTTAGGACCATCTTCTCGTACGGGGCCTGAATGGTTGAAAGTGTGGGCCGACTACAAATCCAATTTTTTTTTAGAAACCTTTATTTACTTGAAATTTGGCATTGAAAATATATTTGAAGAATTTCTGATTTCTCTTCGCAAAGAGTTCAGCTCTGTCACAGTATACTCATCATCATCATCAGATGATGAAAATAAGGCACAACTCAACATTTTGAAATCACAACGATGGAAAATATCCCAAAAAATTAATTAAACTTTTTTATTTTTTTGCGCCAATAAATTTTTATTATTATTTTTTTGACGTTTAACAACAGGCTAATTCATAATATTAAATTTTTTTTAAATTTTGTGCCACCCTCTTCTTTTTGGTCTGTTACAAATTTCTTGCAGTCGAAAATTTTACGTAGTACCACAAAAAAAAAATTCGAGAAACAATACGACAACAGTCGAAGCTCATTTTCGAGAACCGTAATAAGGGTGAATTTGAATAAAAACAAAACCATTCACGAAGGTAAGGAACCTACAAAATACATAGATATGACTTAAGGTATCTTCAAACCTAACAAATATTTGACGATAAAATCAAAAAAAAAAAAAAGAGTGACCAGTAATTTGATTAAACGTAAGCTTTATTTTTAACAATTTCTATTTATTTGCTAAACTTTATGTCTAAGATGATAATTGTATTTATGTATTATGTAGCTAAGAAGCCGTTAAATAATGTTTGATCTAGCCAAACGTTTTGCTAAAGCAAACAATTCTTTAAGAAAACTAGTGGTTACGTGTAGGAAATCAAATATTTAATAGGTGTGAACATAGCTGTAGAAATATTGAAAAATTTTGGTTTTAAAAAATTATAGGAATTAAATAAATTTATTGTATGAGATATTCGCAGAAATTAATTTTAAATGAGTTAATTTGTTGGTGGCTAAGCATGTCTATATGAATCAGTAAACTTCAGCCATATTTTTGAAAAGTTGCAAACAAAACCTCTTAGCCAGGATTATTTATTTCAAATTATTTTGTTTCAGCATTATAGAAGCAATAGTAATATGAACATGCTTTTTGGGATTGTTTCCATGGGATTGTTTAATTCCTTCAATTTTGTTTTAAGTTCTTGGTAATTTAATAAATAAAACTGAAGAATTTTCATATCGTTGATTTCGCCGGTATGGTGTAGTTTTAAGCATGAAGATATGCTAGAACTACTTAAGAGTTTTTCATTCATTATTGGCAGCATATTTTAGTAAAGTTGTATTTGCAGTCTCTTAAAAACTACTTGGAACAGAGTCAAGTTTTTTTTGGCGTATATTTATGTCAAGATTGTAGACTAATAAAAAGTGATAAATAAGTCGTCACATTGAAGAACTCTTGCAACTTATCATTTTAGGGCCGCTTAAACCATTGCCTATTAAGTCAGTTCGATATGTCACCAGAGATGACATCTTTATAAGATTATATATAATATTTAGAATACTGTCAAAGTGCTAATTACTTTTTAAGCTGAATTTTTTTTTTTTTTAGTATTTTGAATTGTTTTTGTTTTTTGTTACAAGAACACACGCTTATACATATAAGCGATTTGTATTTACATAGCTAATTATAATTTTTTTTTGACTTTTGTTACATTTTGTTTTGACATTCTTTAAAAAAAGTTTAAGTTTGCCAAATATTCAATTAGAAAAATACTTAAATTACGGGTACATTATTAATAACCGGTTTATTCGATATTCGAAAAATTTACATTTTAAAACATTCGACTTGGGCAAAACTAAAACAACCGGTTTACACCGGTCGAATACTATTCGATCGATCTCCCTAATAATGGTCAATGAGCAAAAATGCGTACATATCACATTCACCTTGCGTCGGGACTCATGCCCCCCTATTAAAATCAATAATCAAACAATTCCTCAACATTTGCATGTAAAATATCTCGGTATACATCTGGATCGGCGATTAACGTGGAAATACCATGTAGAGGCAAAATTAACTCAAATGAAACTAAAAGCCATTCAAATTCATTGGCTTATTGGAAGAAATTCGATTGCAAGCTTCTACTTTACAACTCTATCTTAAAGCCTATCTGGTGCTACGGTAGTCAACTATGGGGCACTGCATCGGCCTCTAATATCGAAAAAATTCAAAGGCGCCAAAATAAACTTCTTCGAATAATCACAGCCGCTCCCTGGTATGTTAAAAACTCAAACATTCATAAGCATCTCAATGTGCCGCTAGTTAAAACTATGATTACAAAATATTCAGTAAGATATTCAAAAAGGCTTGAACAACACCCAAATCCACTAGCTCGAAATATTTTAAATCATGGCGGCCACACTCAATTAAGAAGAAGAGACACTGCAGCACTTTCCCAATAAGATGAGCGATAAACACCTATACATGTGAACAGAACCCGCGATGATGAAAATTTTTGTCTGGCACTGGCAGGACATAAATAAAGTATTGGAATAAGATTTGATTAATTATTGTTAGTTCATATTTAATATATGAAGATTCAATAAATAAATAATGAAAAAAAAAAAAAAAAAATATACATACATTTAGACTTAAAAAATTTGAGCGGTTGGAGTCGGAGTTAGAACTATTTTTGGTAACTTTGAACTTTTCCTATTTCGTAAACACAAATGACTTTTGCAATTAAAAAAGTAAATTTTATCGATAATTTGAGTTTTTCGTTATTAAAAGGTTTTTCTTACATTGATTTAATTTGATACTATTAATTTGTTTACTGGTGCAAATTCTTTTATGAATCTTAACCTAATAACTTAATTTTGTTTTGGCAGATCCATGATTGCCCATGGGTCTCAAATAGGGTACACTCTTAAGAAATTTTCTCTTAATATTTTGGTTTGTATAATAGCGTCTTGCTTGACTGACTATACTTTCTTACTTCTTCAATCTACAATATAAACAGCATTAAAAAAATATAATTAATTAAAAGTCTGAAAAAAGTACCTTTTGATACATTTGTAAGCAATTGTCAAAATGGTTTTTTTCTTTATTATTTAAAATTAGTCTTTAAGAAGTCAACGAGATTATATTCTATCTTTCAAAATTATATTTTATTATCAATAAAAAAAATGTTTTTTTAATAATCAAAAGTGTTTCCATTGTTGTTTTTCTTTATTTTTTCAAACAACACGGAAGCGAAGTCATCAAGTTACGAGCATTAACCTAAAGTGCTTTTTGCCTTTTGAAGTATTGAAATTTGGATTAATTTGTATTTCGGTTTTCTGTATTGCTCAATAAAAAAAAAAACTTCAACGTGAACACATGTAAATTTTAGTCTACTGGCAGTGGTGGTCGGTAAAGTAACATCTAAATAAAAAAAGAAACAAAAGAAAACGTGTTAAAAAACAACAGATGAAGATGATGAAAATCTTTAAAAGATTTTTATAAATAAAAAAAAACAATACCACCAACCAGGCAGTTAAACCATTTGTTCCAAAATCTCCGTAAAAGAGACGTCAAACTACATAAAAAAATTGATTTGTTCGAAACAAATGGGTGATTTCGCCTTAAAAGCAATTGAACAATGAAGACCCCTAAAGACTTTTAATTTAAACACATTTGCGTATGCTGCTACTGCTGCTTCTTAAGACGTTTTTGCTGTATTAAACGTTGTTGGTGTTGTTGTTTTAGTTTTATAGAGACGGCCTTGCCGATGGTCACTCATCATAATCATCAACAACAGACTTCTTGAGTTTCTTTCTGCTACGTTAGTTTAGAAATTGTAAACAAATTTGATCGTAGTAAATTTTCAGCACGCATTTATTTGAAAATATTTTTTTTTTCTCTATTGACTTCTTCGGAATAAAAAATTGCCAAAGAATATTTCGAAGAAAATCTGTATGAAAATCTTTAAAAGAAAATATTAAAATTTGCATTTAAGAATGAATTTTTCAAAATCAATCTTTCCAAAACGTGCAGGTTCAAGGTCGTTTTGAAATTAGGTTTTAAAGAAAACAAATTAAAATGGCCTGTTCGCTTAAATTAACTAACAAACAAATTATTAAATATTGTTTTTGTTTTACATGTAAGTTAAGCGAACAAAGTCTTCACTCGTTATCGACGAACACACCATAAGGTTTTTAAAGAAAACTAATTTCGGGGCAGACATTTTAAAAAATGTGTGAATGTGTTAAAAAATATCAAGAAAAGAGAAAATACTCTCAAATGGCTTAATTTTCTTATGCATTTTTAATCGCTTGCTTTTTTTGCCACCCACGTTGCTTTAAACCTTAAATTGGTGTATTTAAATATACCTGCTTTTTATTCATATTTTAAGATAACATTACCTATTGTAAGATGATCATAATAGTCTGCATAAATACAGTAGCTAACAAAACTAAGGGCTCAGCAGCACTTCTTTTAAATTTTTTTTATTATTTCTTATAAAAAGGAAAAAAAGAACAACTCAATTCAGTCTTACATAGGAAAAAGAAGAACATTATATATGAAAGAAAAATAAAACATTTTTTTTTTTTTTAATTTTCAAATTGGCACAGCAAAAATTAGGGCGCACCAATAAAATCCATTAAATTTAATTGTTTAATTTTTTAATTTAAAAAATTGGGCATTTTTAATTCGATAACTCGATTTTCTACAGCATACAATTTTTTTTGGGAAAATTTTGCATTTATATTGAAGAAAAAGCTCAAAAAAGTTATATTAATTTTTACTTTTCGTATTACTTTCGAATCTCTTTACAAAATACATGTTGATTTTCCTTTTTTAATTTAACCGATTTTCCAAATAAAATCCATATCTGCCTTTAGTTTTGCGTGCCCATTTTATGAGGTTATGAGGTTACATTAGAAATACCGATTTATTCACAATATTTGAAAAAAAATTATAAAAATTTTTACAGAAATTAAATAAAACCTTTGAACAAAAGTAAATGTGGGTTTTGTGCTGATGTTTTTGCTTAAACATGCAAAAATTATCAAAAATTTTAAATTGATGTTGATGTGTCCTTAGTTTTGCGGGCTACTGTATGTGTATAATTTATTTTTAAATATAATGATTATTATTATCATTAAATACTGTAAGTGCAACAAAAATGCATATTAAGTTTTTTTTAATGACACTTTATAGGTAACAAAATTAAATTATTGGAATTAAAATTAAGTCTTGTTGCAAATCTGTTATCTCTAGTCATAAATTTGTGTACATTTATAAACCCTTCACAACAGGTGAAAAGAGATATACCCTTTCCGTTTGTAATTTTTATAATTGTAGACCATATAAAGTATATTTCTGTCTGTGAGTCTATCCGTCTGTTAAAATCGGGAGACGGTGGGCATACTACTAAGCAGTGTTGCCAATTTAGCCATTTAGTGGCTAGATTTAGCCATTTTCACCTTGTTTAGCCATTTTTTTAGCCATTTTTCGGCTTATTTGGCCATAAATTTTTTTTGCCGTTTTTCTTTTAAAATAAGTCAAATAAACATTTTTAACAATGAGTGTTTATAATTCCTGTTCGCTTAACAGTTTTATTTAAATAATGTCTTTAGCCTTTCTAAAATCTTTGGATGAAGTTTCCTGACGATCTGGCCTAAGCAACCAGTGAAATGCGCATAGGAATAGCTTATCCCTTCAACAATAAATTTCAGTTTATCGTATGAAATGGGAATTTAGCACATTTAAACGAAATCTTGTTAAAAAATGCGTTTAATTTAAACTAAAACTTTTACAAATGTTAAAAATCGCTATAAACGATGATGATGAAACATCTTTATAAATAAAAGAACAGTATTCCAATATTAAATTTATTAAATGGATCAACACAACATATTTCAATATAGAGATGCCGGCGACAACAAAAAACTTTGAAAAATTTCAGAAATAACTATAAAATTGCTCTCGTATTCATGGTCTAATGCTGAAGTGGAGAGGGTATGTAGCCAAGTAAACATCGTTAAATGTAATTTGAGAAATAGGTTACATTTAGCAACCGTTTATTCGATATCAATAAGGTAAATATTTGTACCATAATAATTAATTATTTTAGCCACACCACAATAGTGGAGAGGATACTATGCATTTGTGTTGATGTTTGTAACACCTTTAAGTAAACCGATCGACTCAGAATCATTTTCTGAGTCGAATTTTCGATGTCCGTTCACCTGGCAGGCTGTCTGGCTGTCCATGTTAACCTTGTGCGCAAGGTACAAGTCGCAATGTGGCGTAGGGTTATATATAGTCGGGTTTGACCGCGTTTACTTTCTTACTTGTTTTTTATTGTAGATTTGGACTCAAAAGGTTGGGTAAATTTGTTATGATTATGATTTAACTTCAAAATTTTTAAAACTAATAAAGAGTTATTCCTATGAGATGAACAATAACGACATCGAACTTATCGATGATTTTTAAATACTAAAATATTAATTTACGTTTATTCTTATGTAACAAATTGATCTCAACTTACAATATAATTGTAAAAAATGTTTAATGAATTATTTCTGTTTTGTTATTGAATTTTAATGGGTTTGTATTTAAAAAACTTTTTAACCATTTTTTTAGCCATTTTTCCGTAAATTTAGCCTTTTTTGGTCACCAAGCTTTGGCAACACTGCTACTAAGAGTAATAACACTTACGAAACATACGTGTATACAACTCTGTATTGGAAAGCGGCGAGATATTTATTGGTAACGGAGTTGCGAGTTGTGATTTTGACGAACAGGAGTTTTTAAGACACAACTTAAGCTTATATTAAATTGAGTATTATTTGAATAACCGTATTTTATTTGTAATGCAATAAAATTGTTTATGTCATATACCTGTATATACAGCTGAGATATGAGAAAAAAACCACGACTACTTTTTGAAGTCTCCTTATAATCAATGAACTTTATAATTTTACTTTCATAAAAATTAATAGTTTTTTCGAGCTCGGGACCAATTATTTGTAAAAAATATATATAATTTTTATTAAATTATTTGTTCCAATATTTCGACATCCATCGTATATCATTATCAAGGAATGAGTAACAAGTGTTTTCGTAAGAGACGTATGTATTACTGTCTCCACATTCAATATTAAAAATTTAATTTGTTTTACTTTAATGTTAAGTAACCTTAGCAGAACACTGGACATCAAAATTAACAATATCTGTTTACAATTGACTGAGTTATAGATAAAAACTGATTTTTTTCCAAAATAATGGTTTTGGCTTAATAGCGGTATAACATACGAGATAGGAGAACTGAATTTAGGGAGATTTTTCTAAAATATAGCCTAATGTATGCAGATAATGTTAAGCTTTTTAGTATGTGTTACAAAATAAGAGGATGCCATACAACTCCAGATTAATTTAAATAGTTTTTATGCCTGGTGCTCTACAAACCAAATAAAAGAAAAAAGGTTTCCTGATGATCTGGCTTTCCCTTAACAATAAATTAAAGTCATACAAAAATCTTATTAATAATATAAATTGTATTCCCAAAAATAACGTTGATAAATGGAATTGAATTTAAGCAAATCGATGACGTTTTTTAGATAATTATTGTCGTCATCCAATGTAAATTTTATAAATGGTACTAAATTGTGTGCGGTTGATTCAATTTCGAATTTAGGTAGTTATTTGAAAAAAAGAAGCTTTACCTTAACACTCATGTCATAATGACAGCAAATCCGGCAAATGGTATTTTATGTTTCATAACACATTCGGCAAGGGAATTTAATGATCCCTATGTAACAAAAAATATGTTCACAACCTTCGTAAGACCAAAACAGGAATACGGTTCAGTTATCCACCATTCAACTTGTATGTGAAAAAAATTAAATCTGTTTAAATACAATTTTTGCTGCTTTGTCTTCGAAAAATTAATCGTTTGAATGCCCTAATACAAAACAAGCTAGATTAATAGAATTAAGCTTAAATATTTAAGATTTTATTTGGATTTAAGACCCAGCCAATATGACGTATTAATTCACCTCACGCCCATAAAATAATGCTGCCGGAAAGCGGGTTTTGGAACAATAGCGGCTGTACCATATGAGCTGGGGAACATTTGCCTTTTCAATATAGCACAGACGAATGAAGTACTTTATTTTTTATACCCACACCACAATAGTGGTGAGGGTATTATGCATTTGTGCTGATGTGTGTAACGCCGATCGACTTAGAATCACTTTTTGAGTCGAACTAGCGATGTCCGTCCGGCTGGCTGGCTGGCTGGCTGTCCATTTAACCTTGTGGGCAAAGTACAGGTCGCAATTTTTGAGATAATTTGATAAAATTTGGGACATAGGTTCTTATTGTAACAGAAATCAAGCCTATTGAAAATGGGCCGAATCGTTGGACCACGAGGAAAGATAGGGGGAAATTTCTTCCTCTCAGAAACTATCAAACCGATTTTAATGAAATTTAAAACATAGATAGATCCATATCTATATGGACACATAAGCAATACAGTTTTAAAAAATATAGGACCACAAGGAGAGAAAGGGGCAATTTTTGCCTCTCAAACTGATTTTAATGAAATTTAAAACATAGGTAGATCCATATCTATATGGACACATAAGCTATACAGTTTTTCAAAAATAGGACCACAAGGGAATGTAGGGGGCAATTTCTGCCTCTCACAAACTTTCAAACCGATTTTAATGAAGTTTTTAAACATAGAGAAATCCATATTTATATGGGCACATAAGCATGACGTGTTTTTAAGTACTGTGGTGCTGGGTATCATATGGTCGGGCTTGACCGACTAAACTTTCTTACTTGTTTTTAAATAAAATTGTGTATTAATTTACATACAAATTTATAACATAATTTCCAAATGTTTAGTATGCCCTAAAATACTAAAAAGAATTATATATTTTTTGCATATTAGAAATTCTTTTAAAAGAAAAGTGACTCTGTGCAAAAGTGACTGTTTGGCAGAGAAGTAACTCTTTGTGACAAAAACCACTTCTCATAATAACATCAACATTTTGTCAGATAAGTGACTTTTTTTTAAAGAAATTTGACTTATTGTCACAAAAGAGTTTTTTTTCTGACAAAAGCAACTCCTGACTTTTTGTAAGAAATTAACCCTTTTTGTATAAGAAAAATGACTTCGTGTAAGAAAAGTGAGTTTTTGGGAGTGAAGTGACATTTTGTGAAAGACTTTTTCTAACAAAAACACTTTATTTTTGTTTAAAGAAAACTGGCTTTTTATGAAAGAGTGACTTTTTGTCAGAAACATTTTTGTGTAAAACGTTACTTTTAAGTGAACAACAAATTACTTATCTTGGGATAATATAATATTTTGAAAATAGTGACATTTTGCAACATCTAGTGACTTCCTTTCGTCTTGTTGTAAAAAAATTTAGTTTCTGTGTAAAATTAAAAAAAGGTGACTTTTTACAAAAAAAAAAAAGGAAAAGTTTTTTTGGGATATATAATAAATTTTCGATAAAATCGGCGTGAGTTTTTTAGATAAAGGTAATATTTGTGTAATCAGCTATTGAACGGTCGTACTCAGGCAATTTTTATGCTCTTTCTCTTTGATATTATAAAATGAACTTTATTAAAACTGATTTTTCTCTTTAGAAATATATTAATGATATGCTAAAAAAAAAAAAATAAAATCAACTATGTAATCAACCAAATATAAAACCGATTTTTTATTAAGTCATTAAAACGACAAAAGACAAAATTGCAGTTTTTAACTTTGTGTCCCATAAAATTATAATGATTATGTTCGCTTGTTCCCTCCATAAAAAATTGTTGCTTCAGTTTTTGTCATCCTCATGGGACAAATTTTAAAAGTTTCTTAATAATACAGTTTTATTTGTTATTGTTACAAATTTATGCCTCCGAAAGGTGCATCCCTTCATTAAAATCATAACTACTTATGAACGGTTGAGTTTTATTTAAATGACTTTATTTTGATAACATCGAAAAAACTTTGTCATTAAATTTTTATTGGACTGGTTTTTAAATGAACATGAATGGAAGTCAAACTGTGATAATGTTGATTTACAAATTTTTTAGTCATGCCTATCTAAAGACAGAATTATTAAAATTATATTAACAAATCAAATTTAAACTAATTTGTAGTTAATAACAATAAATTTAATTTGTTTTATTACATAAATAGACAAGAACTGTTTCTAACAAACTAAGCCAGTAAATCTGAAAACGAGTAGGATTTAGAGAAACTTATTTAAATTTGGAAAAAATATTTATGATTATTATAATTTTAAGTGAATTGTTGAAAACCGATAATAAAACTAATAAAAATCAAATCAAATTAAAAAATACGATATTTTTGGCATACATTATTGCTGGCAACTGCTCAATCCAGTTCAAAGTTATTTTAAGAACCGTATCTTATCACATAAAATATTTTAAGTATTCTACTTATTTAATTTAAATAAGTATTTACTTAAGCAAAACTTATTGTATTCATTTAATAACTAATCGAATTCTAATGCTATAATTTATTAGATACTGTATCTTGTATTAGAGAGGCACTTAATAAATACAAATAAAAAATATTATCATGAACCCTATTTTTGTAAAAAAGTGTATTTTCAAAAAAATTTTTGTAGGGTTTGTTTTTTATTGAAGCTATCCCATTTTCGTATAAAGTTTTTGGCTGCCAGCAAAATCACCCAAAGGACAAACATTCCTATTTGTATTGAGTTCATATATCCGAAACTTAAAGTTCCAAATCCAAAATTTTCACGGCACAAATGTTTTGCTTACAACAAAGTCTATCCAATAGAACTGCGCAAGAAGCCAGATGTTTTGTTAGTTTATTCCCTAACGATGTCAAAAGTTGTTTACATTTTTCTTATACATGTATATTTTTGTTTACGTATTTTTTAAGTTTTTTTGTATTAAAGTTGATAAGAAACAAAATTACAACAAATGTTGACGACGACATAAATTCCAGCGGGATCACTATCATGTATTGATAATAAAAGTGTTATTAAAGTCTGATAACAATTCGTACGCTCATTATTGGTTTGACCTACCTACAATTTTTAAAAAAATTGAGTTAGGTATGGGGAATATAACTTTAGTTAAGAATTAGTTGTAAATATTAGTTAAGAATTAGTTGTATTTATTAGTTATCTTATATTTATTAGTTGACTTGTATTTATTAGTTGTCTTGTATTCATAAGTAATTTTACTAGTTTACATTGTTATTAAAAATTGTTATAATTTAGTACACAGAAAAAAATAATTTTACAAAAATTTTTGAATTTTCTGCGATGACGATTTTTGCGGTATTGATAAAAAAGTTTGTATGTATAATTGTTAAATTTTTAGTCAACAACCAAGATTATTGAATCAATAAAAAAAAATTGTTGTTCCAAAATAATTTTTTTCAACAAAATGTTTACGTGATTTGTTCAAATAAATTGTTGGAAATGTTAAATAAATCAAACAAAATGTTATACAAATCTTTATTTTGCAAAGTGTAAATTTGATAAATTTTTTCTTTGAATCAAACAAAAAGTTTGTTGACATAAAATTTTATTTTTAACAAACTGTGTTGCTAAAAATTTTCTTTAGATATTTTTTTCTGTGTACACTTCAATCCCAATGTGCAGAAAGACCTAGAAATGACCGTTAAAAAAGCTTCAGTATAAAAGGTAAAATTATGTAAACATTAGCGCTGCCATATATCAAATTAATGTGTGGTGAATAGTAAAGCCTCGAACCTTCGAAAAACATTTCGAATGTTCTAGACAACCAAAGTGCTGTATAAATACTAGCGGCGACTAGCGTAATAAATTCATTCTAAGTTCAGACTTTGTCAATAACGTATAACGTGGAGAAAATTATAGTTGGTTGTGAATAAAATCTACATATAAATTACGGTTGTTAAATGACTTAGTACTAAATAGAGTTGTGTAAATTGTAAACAGTGTTAAAAGTGTTTGTGTTTTATTTATTTTATTAAAGTTGCAATAAAGAACTCGAAAAGGTTTATTATAAAGGAAATAAACCAAAACGTTATTGAAAGGCAGTAACGTAACCGCAGTAATATATTTTAAATACCCCCTTTCTGAATCCAAAACCCGTTTTACCAAGTTTTTTGTGGTTTCTGAGATAATAAGCATTAATTATCAACTGTTTTAGAGCTTATTAAGTATTGTTTTACTCTACACGCCATTGTTTGGCGAAAAAAAATTTAACTCTTGCTTCATTGTCTTAAAAGTAGGTTAAGCGAAATCAAAACAAAATGACAACAAGAAAACAAATTTCACTTATGCTTTGCTTCATTGCCTTAAGAAAAAAAGTAGTTAAAGCAAAATAAAATGTAAACAAAGCAATACACAGCAGCCTATGCAGCACAAAAAGCTACTTTTTTAAAATAAATTTCAAACAGTGACGTTTGCGGCGCAAAACAATAATTTTCACTTTCAATTAAATGCTATTAACTTCTATGTTTGTCAATGAACATTAACAAAATTTTAATTTTTATTCAAAACATATGCCAGAAGCAGTAGTGAAAATACAAAAAAAATTCGATCGGGTACATTTTCAGAAAACTTCATGTAAACCTTAATTGTTGTTTTTCACTACTACGGCTTTTTGGCATATGCGCCAAACCAATAATGAGCTGACGAATTATTTTGTTATCTTACCAATTAAAATAATATACATATTATAAAGATCATGTATGGAAGAAAATAGGACTAAATAAAGAAAAAAAAGAAATGATCCACGACTTTTTGCCGGCATACATTTTTTCGCAAATTAAAAAAAAAAATTTGTCGTTGATCATTTCTTTTTTTCTTTCTTTAGTCCTATTTTCATCCACATATGATCTATAAACTAAATCCGCTATCATATTAAAGTTACTACAAAATTGCATTTATATATATTCCAGAGCACCACGAGAAATGCATCTAATTTGCAAAAATCTTAATTATTTACATACCAAGATGATGTACTTGGCAAAAGAAGAAATTTGATACCCATGTTGCACTATTTTAAACGAAGGGTTACCACCCCGTTGCATTTTTGTCAAAAAGCGAACTAGCACAAATTTAAAAAAAAAAACTGAGACACGTATTTAATTAAATCGACTAAAGATTAAAATATGTTAATTTGGCATTTTTATTACAAACAACCCCGAACGAAAAATTCAAAAAAAATCCTTAAAAAAAGAACATGGATGATCGTCCTGGGACAAATTGTATTTACAGTTGAACGCGCCTTAAAAAAACCTTTCTTACGATACCCTATTTGTATATGTTGGTAAGAACACAGATTCTCAAATTAACAAAACATGCAAAAATATACCCTTTTTCAAAATGGCCCAGCTCACGAGAGGTCAAAGCTGGAGCCGAAATATTTAAAATGTCATCTTAAAAAAGTCCAAGGTTCATTTTTAAGAGGGTACATTGAGCACGAATTTTGCTTCCCATACAACTTGAGTCGCTCTAATGTACATACTTTGTACGGCTATCAGGGGTGTGCTGAAAAATGAAAACGTAAAACGCAAGAATTTGGAAGTCGTTTTCAAAACACTTTTAATAAAATATTTTTAATATTTGTTTAAAAATTCTGTTTAATAGAGAAATATTTGTATAATATTTGTCATAAAATTCTTATATTACAGAAATCTTATTAAAACCCGACATTTCAAATTCTTGCGTTAAACGTATGCTTTGAAAAAACCCTTTTTTATATTTTAAATAAAAGGTTTAATTGAAAAATAAAAATTAAAATTGGTAAAAATATTATAAAAAATATTAAATTAATGAAAATATTAAATGAACGATGTCGATGTTTTTTAGTTTTGACGACGATGTATCTATCGTAAATCAAAACATCGATGTTAACATCAATGTTTATGAACGATACATCGATGTTTTCTAAAACATCGATGTATCGTTTGCATCCCTAAGTGTGAACAAAAACTTGTGTTATTTTGGGAAAGACTTTTGGGGGAGGACTTGATGTTTCGTTGATAGTCCAACATAATCTTTATAAAATCATTAAAATAATGAAGCAGGAATATCAAATCTTCAATATGAGTAGTGTTTCTTAGCAAATGGTCATTATATTTTTAAGGTAAATGTTGTTTTGACGATAGTATATTTGTAAAAAACTTATTGATAATCTCAAAAAAAAAAAATTTATATTGATGCTATTTATAGCGCATACGATAGTCTGGCAGCAGTAATAATTCATTTATTTTACAAAAGTCACTTTCCAAACAATAATTTCGTGTAAAAAACCTTCAGACTTCCGCATTGCCAAATAAAGCAGCCAATTTGAGAACAATAGAATCTTAAAAAAAAAAAAAATAAATACAATTTGTCCGTTTAAAAAAAAAAATATGCTTACAAACTTTTGACATTTTTTGTATCAATGATGTGTTAAAAATAAATATCAAGTTTCTTTTTGTCACTCTTTGTGTCACCAGAGTTCCAATTTAAAAATCTTACAAAATGATTTAGAACATAAAGAAACGTGTTCTAAACTATTTAGCTATTGTAAGATAATCAAGGTATTTTTTTAGTTAGTATCTTTTGAAATCAAAAAAAATAATTTAATTATTAATAATTTATGATGTTTTATTTGTTAAAGATTATCATTAACACAACCTGTTAAAAAAATTGAAAGAAACAAGAAAAAATTGGAATGAAATTTTCAAAAGTTACAAACGAACTACTTAACAAGGTTGAAAGCAACTCCTCTCTAATGTTTTTATAATAATTCTTTTATGATTTTAATAATACAAAAATAAATAAATAAAAATATTTAATGAAAAGATTTAAATTTACACCGGTTTCGAGACAGGAATCTGTCTGTCTTTTCGTCTGCCTTTTTTAATTTAAATTTAAATCAAGTTCTATGAATTAATTTATTTCCATTTAATAAAGTTACAATATTTTTTTTTTTTTTTTTACTTATTTTAATGAATAAAGAAAACCATTTATCAAAAATTTATTAAAAATTAAATAATATTTAAATACTGAAATTTGAATATTTCTACTGCTACCAAACGATTTTTAATCAAATACTTTCAATTAAAATTGTTAGAAAAAAAATCGAGATGGAAAAAAAGCAGATGAAAACTGAAAAAGATTAAATTGAAAAATATGATTAACGGCCACAAAATTATAATTTTCAACAAATTTGTTGTTTAACAAAAATTTTGTGTACAAACATTTCAATTCAAGTAGGCATCAACACAATTTAACACACTTTTTGTTTATAAATATTAATAAAATAAATATTATAAAGAAAAAATTAAAAAAAAAAAAACGAAGAATTAAGAAAAATTTATTTTACACGATCAAGTTATTTAGATGTGTAATGTGCACCACGGCATGCAGCATATAATAAATTTAATTTTGTAGTTGTGTGGCAAGTACAAGCAATAAAACGTGTTTTTTTAAGACCGTTGGAACATGAAAAGATAATAAACAACACAAAAAGTTTAATTTAATCAATAACATTGGAAATCGATTTCACACATATGAGTACCGTGCCATTCTGGACGTCCAATTTTGGGCCACTTTTACGAGCGTTGCTGGTCGTATGTTACAAACAATGTTTAAAGATAAAGAGAATACTATATAGTACGGCTCACAAACTCAGAAAAGACATGTATTTTGTTAGTATTTGTTTATAAGCACACTACTTTTAATACCGTTCGTAAATATTATTAAGAAAGTAATGAACATTATTTAATGTTATGTTCTTCGTTATAAAACAGAACAATTGTTCTGTAGACATACATTATATTTCAGGCCGCTATTACGGTTCACAACTCAACTCAGTTGAGTTGTAATTAAGACAAGTGGTTATGATCAGTTGTAATTTTTGTTACGTTATTGTTTACCGCAATATAGCAAAGTTGTAAACCATAATACAAAAATTAAAAAATTTCAACTCAACTAAGTTGAGTTGTGAACCGTAATTGAGGCCTTAATGTTCTATAGTTTTTTTTTTACATTGATAAAGAATGTGCATACAATGACCACAGCGCGAATAGCTTGCTTAGTTATTGTGTAAATATTTTGTTTGTTTAAAATTTTTGCTGTCTTTTTAGTTTTTTGTTCCTGTAAAAAAATTTTGGTTTTCTTTACCAGCCAAAAGGGTGCTAAGAGTTACGATATCCACAGTACCATCACATAAAATAATAATATAAATAAACATACATATATACATATGTACATTAGGGTGGCCGTTATTTTTTTATTTTGATTTCTTATATTCTCCCCCCCTAAATCGGTTCAGTTTTATGTAAAAAAAAATACAAAAAAATTTCGTAGCGATAAGTTGTGTTTTAGGGGGGGCGTCCGTCCCTCAAAGTTTGCCATCAAGCCATTTATTCAAATGTAATTTGTTTGCATATGACTATCTTCTAAAAACAACATTTTACAAGAATATGATATATGGCAATATTTTAGCTCTTCTAGTCAACAACATAGCCTCTAAGAAAGTTTTTTGCTAAAATCAATATTTTAGAAAATAATTAAGAAAATAAAAACAAAATACCAAACATTTTATATACGTTTTATATATATAAAAGGGGGATTTAATGTCAAGTGACCCAATTTTGAAATAGATGTCTTTCGATTTAAATGAAATTTACACCAATTTTAGTACTGTTAGTACTGTAGATAGTAGCTTAGACACAAATTTTCAACAAGATCGGTCAAAAAGTTTCTGAGTTAGAGGGGGTCAAAGTTTGACATTTTGGCCATACAGGTGTTCTTTCTCATCCATGTAACTTATTACCTATTGGTGTTAGCAAAATTTGTCCCAAGTAGCTTCGATAGCTATTTGATCCATCTTTTGAAAAAAATTTTTTTTGTTTTTTTAAAAAATTTTTTTTATTTTTTTTTTTTTAAATTTAAAACTTTTTTTTATTTTTTTTTTTAGCGGGTATGTTTTTTTTTTTTTTTTTTTTGTTCAAAAGAAAGCTTATGTCTTTTCCTTTAAGGTAGTTTTGGTCCCTTTTTGGGATGCGAGCGGCTTATGTATAAAAAAAAATAATTTCTAACCCTAGACAAGGGTTTTTCAATTTTTAGCATATGCAGTGTTCTTTCTCATCCATTTAACTTATTACCTATTAGTGTTAGCAGAATTTGTCCCAAGTAGCTTCGATAGCTATTTGATCAATATTCTGAAAAATTTTTTTTTTGTTTTTTTAAAACTTTTTTTTTTAAAATTAAAAATTTTTTTTTTTAAATGTAGAATTTTTTTTTTTATATTTTTTTTTATCCGGAATGTTTTTTTTTTTTTTTTTTTTTTTGTTCAAAAGAAAGCTTATGTCTTACCCTTTAAGGTAGTTTTGGTCGCTTTTTGGGATGCGAGTGGCTTATGTATAAAAAAAATTATTTCTAGCTCTAGACGAGGGTTTTTAAATTTTTAGCATATGCACTATTTTGAATTTTTTCCTATTTGTGTTTAAGTGTTTCTAAAGCCTTAAAAATAAAACGTTTGCAAAGAAACTAGACAAATTAACCTTTCCGACGGTATGTTACAAACCCAATTATTATTTTATACCTTCGATACTATAATGCCCACAATATGTTAATCCCAGGAATAAAATCACTTTTTTTCTGTAGAAATGTTGACAAATTAAATTCTTTTTATTAATTTGTAATAATAATTAAATTAATATATAATTATAATAATAATAATTTCTAATAATAATAATAAAAAGATAAAGATAAATAATTTAATAAAATTTATGTAGGAAAAATTAAAAAAAGAATTATTTGTCAACATTTCTACAGAAAAAAGTGATTTTATTCCTGGGATTACCATATTGTAGGCATTATAGTATCGAAGGTATAAAATAGTAATTGGGTTTGTAACATACCGTCGGAAAGGTTAATTTGTCTAGTTTCTTTGCAAACGTTTTATTTTTAAGGCTTTAGAAACACTTAAACACAAATAGGAAAAAATTCAAAATAGTGCATATGCTAAAAATTTAAAAACCCTCGTCTAGAGCTAGAAATAATTTTTTTTATACATAAGCCACTCGCATCCCAAAAAGCGACCAAAACTACCTTAAAGGGTAAGACATAAGCTTTCTTTTGAACAAAAAAAAAAAAAAAAAAAAACATTCCGGATAAAAAAAAATATAAAAAAAAAAAATTTTACATTTAAAAAAAAATTTTTAATTTAAAAAAAAAAAGTTTTAAAAAAACAAAAAAAAAATTTTTCAGAATATTGATCAAATAGCTATCGAAGCTACTTGGGACAAATTCTGCTAACACTAATAGGTAATAAGTTAAATGGATGAGAAAGAACACTGCATATGCTAAAAATTTAAAAACCCTTGTCTAGGGTTAGAAATTATTTTTTTTTATACATAAGCCGCTCGCATCCCAAAAAGGGACCAAAACTACCTTAAAGGAAAAGACATAAGCTTTCTTTTGAACAAAAAAAAAAAAAAAAAAAACATACCCGCTAAAAAAAAAAATAAAAAAAAGTTTTAAATTTAAAAAAAAAAAATAAAAAAAATTTTTTAAAAAAACAAAAAAAATTTTTTTCAAAAGATGGATCAAATAGCTATCGAAGCTACTTGGGACAAATTTTGCTAACACCAATAGGTAATAAGTTACATGGATAAGAAAGAACACCTGTATGGCCAAAATGTCAAATTTTGACCCCCACTAACTCAGAAACTTTTAGACCGATCTTGTTGAAAAATTGTGTCTAAACTACTATCCAATAGGACTAACCTTGGTGCAAATTTCATCCAAATCGGAAGACATCGATTTCAAAATTGGGTCACTTGACATGAAATCCCCCATATATAAAACGTATATAAAAAGTTTGGTATTTTGTTCTTATTTTCTTAATTATTTTCTAAGATATTAGTCTTAGCAAAAAACTTTCTTGGAGGCTTATGTTGTTGACTAGGAGAGCTAAAATATTGCCATATATCATATTCTTGTAAAATGTTGTTTTTAGAAGATAGTCATACGCAAACAAATTACATTTGAATAAATGGCTTGATGGCAAACTTTGAGGGACGGACGCCCCCCCTAAAACACAACTTATCGCTACGAAATTTTTTTGTATTTTTTTTTACATAAAACTGAACCGATTTGGAGGGGGAGAGTATAAGAAATCAAAAAAAAAAAGTTCTCCATACAACTAACGGCCACGCTAATGTACATACATATAAAAATACAAACCTATTTAATTTAATTTTTGCTTACAAATAAATATTAACGTATCCACAAAATTAAAACAAACATCCATATGTACACATATGTATACACATATAATATACACTTGAAATTGTTACATTTTTTATTCGATACAAATGTTCATATACAACATTGTACACAAACATTCGTACATTCATATAACATGAAGTTCTTTTATTGTTTATTGAAAAATATCAATTTCTTAAGAATGATTAGCTACCCAAAATCTTATAATTAAATTGGTCAGTGAACTTTTAGAATCTTAAGAAATACTTCTTAAGAATTTATAAGTGCAGTTTGCTTTGTTTGTAATAAATTGTATACTAATCATTTTTGTAATTTGTAAACTTAACATTTTTGTATTTATGATTAAGAAATTTGTAAACTTAACATTTTGAATCTTGGTATTTATAATTAAGAAATTTGAAAACTAAAATCATTCCTATTTGTGGAGTCAATAAAGAAAGATTTAAAAATTAATAAAAACAAAATTATTGTTTTTTTTTAAAATCGAATCTAATAAATACAAAACTGCTAAGCACAACTGAAACGAACGAAAATTAATGTGCTGAACCGAAGACAACAAAGTTTGTGGTTTTTTAAAAAAAAGGCAACGCAAATAAAGGTTCTTATCTTTTGGTTGTGATGGACAAGTACAGTTTTATTTTTATGTTCAAAGATCACAAACACAGAGAAACGTTTTTTTTTTAATAATTTACTACACAAACACTATTAGCACTAAGTAACGATATCTAATGCTTATTTCCGAACACTGGGTACGAATAATACGAGCAATGTTGGGCTTCAAGGCGTCAATTGTTGCTGGCTAATCAGCAGTGACCAGTGACTTCACCTAGCCCCCCGATAAATAATCGAAAAGTGTCAAATTGCATGACCTTGGAATTCAAATGACAGGTCCATTTCACACAATCAGCTTATTGCCAATATTTGTTTAAAAAAAAGTTGATGGCTGCGGTTACTGTATGGCAAGTAGCGGCATCCTGTTGAAACCACATCTCGCCTAGATCAATCTAGTTTATATTTTCAGAAAGAAAATCATTGATCATGGTGGGGTAACGAACTCCATTAACCGTAACGGATGATCCCTTTAAATTTTAAAGAAAATAAGATCCGATCATGCTACCAGCGTGTAAGCCGCACCAAACGGTGCATTTTTCTGGATGTAAAGAAGTTTGTAGAGTCTGTTGTTGTCTGGTCTTATTTCATATGCTGCAATTTTGTTTTTTAAGCAAACCCGTAAAGCCAAAAAATAAGACGTACGCCATAAAAATCACAAAGTCGTTTACGAATTGCGCTAATCGCTGGCTGATTTTCAAACTTTATTTAAATAATTTGATAGTTTGGTTTAAGCGTGAATCAATTTATGATGATTTACCAGAGTATACTGATTAGAAATGTCAAAATGTGAGCGCAGTATGACAGTTCGTTTGACAGCCACCCCTTTCGTAAGTTCTATCGGGCTTGAAAAAACACCCAATACTCGTTTAAGCTGTAGCATCACGATGCACTTATCAAATGAATGAATATGTGTCTGTGTTACAAACAAACACACATACATATCTATTATTTTTATTGTATATAAACATGATGTTATAATTTATTTATACAACATTCTTACAGCATTTGCAAATAAATTAAAACAGTTAAATTTTGAAGTAAAAAAAAAAAAATACATTACCAACAAATTTTTAAATATTGGTCTATCTGTTTAGCGACAGTGCATAATAAAAGTGTAAGCACGCTTAAAAAAATTTAAATTTTATAAGTTTACTCTTTTTTGTAATTAAAATGTTTTGTTTCCAATTTTTAGAAAAATCCACTACTTTTCCTCAGGAAGTTTGCTAGTAAAAATCACAGTTTTCCAAAAAAATATCTAAACATTTCAAAAAATTTTATAATTTATATGAACCTCCAAAATGGAAATAAAACTATGTTTTTTCTTTACCCACTTACAACTACAGTTAGACCCGTTTTCACAATTTACCGATAGCTAAAAGTAGACTTTAACCGGCCTTATAAAAAGTGTTCCGTTGCGAACTTTCTTGTTTATAACAATGTGTTTCTACAGTGCTTCATTTAAATATTTTAAGTTACTACTTATTTGGCAAATAAGTACTGTAAGTACCACCAAATGTGTTGAGTTTTCTGTTCTCTGTGCAACAAAACAAGTATACTTTATGCCGAAAGAATACTAATAAATACTTAGATATACTAAGAAAGTACTGGTTGCCACTTCAGATTCAATTACAGCCATTTGAAATTTTTTTTAGCAAATCTACCAGAGTTATCTTATTTGTACTCATAACTTGAAAATTTGTTTTGATTTTTTTTTTTAATTATTTTAAACATTTATTTACTTTTTAAGCATACTGTACGTAATTACAAATATTGTACATTGTAGTTGCCAAAAACGCAAGGTTGAATGAAATCTTCATTATACGGATTTTATTAAAACACACACACACGAAAATATCTAAATGATGGACAATAACATAGAAAATATTAATGAAACAAATTTTAATGTAAAACTTAAAATAAAATTATTTACAATAGTTTTAGTAAATAAACTTACACAAATTGGGGACCTTTTTTCGTACAAAGTTACTAAAAATTTCATACTAAGAATAATTTTTAAAGGTTATTAAAAAAAGGAACTTACACGTATTAGCAGTGCTCGAAAATAAACAGTAAATATCGCTCCTTAATGTTCGGTTCGGTAGATTTGTAGAAAACACAAACGCTAATAGTGTTTGTGTAGTAAATCATTAAGAAATAACGTTTCCCTGTTTGTCATCCTTCGAACACAAAAATAATACTGTTCTTATCAAACCCAACAAAAGAGGAGAACATTTAATTCATTGTGTTCGGTTCAGCTCATCAATGTTCATTCGTTTCTGTTGTGCGTAGCGCCCTTTTGGCTGGTAAAAAAACAAATATTTTTCACAAAAACAAAATACACATACGAAAAAATAACAAAAAGACAGCAAAATACTTTTACACAAACCAAACATATACACAATACAAACATTAGCTGTTCGTTCTTTATCAATGTAAAAAAAGAAACATTATAGAACATTTAACTCTACTGTTTGTCTACAGTATCACTGCAATTGTTCTGTTTTTTAACGAAGAACAGAACAACATATAATGATCGGCTCTTTCTTGAAAATAATTACTAACGGTATTAAGGGTTGTGTTCGTCTACACAAACACTATAAAATAGATAGTGTTCCTGGGTGTGTGAGTCGAACGCTAAATAGTGTTCTGTTTTTTTTTTTTTTTTTTTTTTTTGAACACAGCGTAGTAGCGTGCAACGGAGATACGTTGTCAAATTAAATTTATTTACGAAGGCACACAATTAGTAGTTGGCGTAGACGTAAATACGTATCTACATCGTATGTCGAATTATATTTTACTTCCTGTTGATCCTCTAAGGATCTTAGGGCCATTACAAAACCCTTCCACTTGTATCTTTCTGATGCTAGAAGCTTATGTTCATTCCAACTCTTGTTTTTCGTTCTAGCCTCCTTCTCTTCTTGATGTTGGCATGTGTGAGGTAGTCTGCCTTGCCTACGACTTCCTTGGGGACTGCACTCAATGGCTGTTTTGGTGATATCGCTGTCAGGTTTTCTCATCGTGTGACCAATCCTCTCTCCACTTCTCTTCTATCTCTACTTCCGTCTACGAATTTTACATTTAATAGGGATTTGGTTTGCTTTTTGCCATAAACTTTCATTAAGCGGCCCATACACTTGCAATATAATTGATCCATTTATCGTATTGTGCAACTGTATCGCCAATGCACGTACACATATTCGAAGGTTTCATAATATATTGGCAATAATCAAAAGACTTTTGATTTGTATTGCTCAACGAAAATACGTGCAATTTGTAATGAAATGTGTTGGCACCATTGTGCAATGTTGTTTTGCTTATAGGTTATGTTTACCTTTTTATTGAAAGTTGCGCCATATTTTAACTGAAACCATTGTGGCACTTATTGCATAATATAGGGAAAAAGCTTAATAATATGGCGTAGACCAGAATGTACTAATAAAGTGACCTCACAAGCGCAGCTGTTTGCAGTGATTTTCTTCGTGTGTGACGTTTGACGTCAAATTTTTTGTTAATTACTTTCTTCAATAAGGCATTTTGTCATTTGCCGTCTCAGGTCACTTTGTTAATACATATCATTTTCTTGATTCTTCAGAGACATCGGGTAATGAAGGTTAAGACAGCATTTATATCTTTTGTAGCACCGTTCCATAAGTCTCATTAATACAAAAGTGTCGATTACACACAAAAATTAAAGATTTTCAGTTTGATATGGCATTGAGTCGTCCGAAAGCCTGGCTGCCAGATTTTATTCTAAAGGGTAGTCAGTCCAGTCATAAATTTCAGCAAACAAGGTCTGTAGCAAATGATGCGGCGTCGGTGTACGTTAATAAGCCAAGATCAATTAAGAGCTAAAGGATGAGATAATTCGGCAAATTAACGACACTGAACTTTAATTGTGTCTCAGAAACATTGAAAATATGGACCATCGGATAGAGGTATGCCAGCGAAGCCGTGGCGAGCATTTGACCCATATTTTGTTTCACACATAATTGTCATAGATCCTTCTATAATAATACCAAATATTAAGATAATTTTCTGAAAAATTTTTGCTTTTTTTTACAATTAACATCGTGCGTTTTGCTTTGGCCACCCTTTTAAAGGAGATGAAATAAAAAACAAATTCAATTAAAATGAAATTTTCTGATGAAAAGAAAACAAAATACGTTTACAACGGAATTGTAAGTAAAAGAAGCGTTTTTTTTAGATATTTACGACGTTACGCCCTACGTTCTTACGATTTATGACCAGATTGTGTTCCTATCATAATAATTTATATAAGAACACAAATATAAATATGAAGATCACTGATGATCTTGAAGGAAATAATTTACACTGTATGCAGTGATTTAAATCTTTTTTATCGTAGCCATTGACACTCCTAACAACATGCACTTTAATGCTCTAATTTCTATTCGGCATATCAAGCGGCAATTTTACTCTAGTAAAGTTGGTTTCCTATTGCTGACCAAAACTGGTTAGTTCATTTTTGGAGTCTAAAGGCTTTTTATGCAAATTGTTTCCTGTTTTAAGTTGCACCCTGTTGCAAATGACACCATCGCAAGCTTTAGAGGGTTATTTTGTAAAACGTTAATAAATTTTTCATGTACAATTTTTAGAATTTTTAAAGTTTATCTGTAAATGTTTTTTAAGTAAGCTGAAATGTTTCTTAAAATAAGCGGGTTATTTTCTGGCAGCAAATAGTTTGTGTCAGAAATAGTCTGGTAAGATTTAAAGTTTATACATGTTGGCGCAAAAGTGATCACCGTATGAGAAGATGCTATAATTTTTGCAAATGGCGGTAAATGTCATTTCTGCTTTGACATTTGCGAAGTAAACAGATACAAAATGCACGTCAATAAGAAATAAAGCGCTATACTCTCAAGAACGTGGATTAATTGTTTCAATTTCGGAATGCTGCATTGAAGGGTCATCTTATCTCTCGATTTGGTCATTTAAGACTTATTTTTATCGGATTTCTTAAAGTTACGCGTCTATGTCAACAAGCCTCAGACTCTTATAGTCCTCAAAGTAAATATCCGTTAGGAATGCGGTAACATATCGCCGAAGATCGATAGAAAACCCTATAAATCAGGCTCGTATGGTCTTCAATTATGTGGCGGCCAGCTGGCCGACATCATTTGTTCTACTTATTGCCAAATTTACTGATTCTATTTAAGTATCAATTCATATTTAAATAAACTTACAAATAAATAAACAGTTTTTCATAAAATATTATTTTTATTTGACATAAAAAACGAATTTTAAAATAAATTTATATTCAAATAAATTGGTCAAATTGGCCATCAATTAAAAAAAAATTACAGTCAAAGAACATCAGGTGACAAAATTGGCGTCACCTTAGATCTGTCCGAATATGTAATGGCTGTTCTTGAACCTCTACAACTTGATCTGCAGAGTGTTGGAAATACATTTAAATAAGATCAACATTCGTTTGAATTTATTGATTCAATTATTAATAAATATTGCATAAAGTTGAAGCTTTTGAAATATAAATAAATAAATCTTGACGTGATATTAGAATATTTAATAAAGTCAAACAAACGTATAAACAATATTATGTAAAATTTATGTTGTTGGAAAAAAACTAAAAAAAAAACTCATAGAATTAGCGATTATTCTTAATGCCTTATTTATTTGAATAAATATTTATATATGTCGTCTCGGCTTATAATGGCACCAATAAATGTTTGAATAAAAATCGTTAATTAAACCAACTGTATTCATTCTGTATTCATTAATAACAAACAAATCAATTCAATGCATTTTTACGTGCATACATTTAACAAAATGTTTGTGTGTGTGTTTGTTTTTTGTGTATTAATAGTTTTTTTTTATTTAACTTTCGACTATGTTAATTTGTTTCTAACTTTTTTGTTTAAAAGAAATTTCTACAAAAATTTTTAAATACATACACTTTTTATTTTTATAAAAGTTTGTTTATTTATTTTAAAGAATTTTGTTGTCTTTCTTTAAATTTTCAAATATGCAGTTGGATCACTGCTAAATTAATTTTTAATTAAATTTATTATTGGAAAAAAAAATTAATTCATTGTATTTTTTTTTCTTTTAGTAAATATTTTTTAAAAAACATACATTTTTTTTATAACAACAGAAAAAAACCAAAAAAAAAAACTTTAATTATCCTTAATTGTATTATTTTTGATTTTTATTTACTAGATATTTGCTTATAAACGTTTTTTTTTTTCAAAAATCTATTGAAATTTTTAAATTATGGTTTTAAAAACAAAAAAGTCATCATAGTGGCGGTTTTTAAGGATGACTGTGGTGGAATTTAAATCTGCTCTATAAGCTAAATCCATCTATACGCTTAGAAACTGCAGTTATATTGGATTAATGCCCAATTTTTAGGATTGATATTAAAACACATTTATGTTTAAAATCGTTTTAAATACAAAATTCTTTTCTTCACTAAACACTTAATTGTAACTTAATCCACCGATGTGGTACATTTAAATTCATTTTAAGTTTCCATTGGAAAAACTTAGCAAGGTGGTCTCAATATTAAACCAACACAACAACAACAGGCAAAGCAACAGCAGACTACTGTTTTTTGAGGCCACCTTGTAAATAAAATCACTTTTTTATGATATTTTTTTGTAGTTAGTAGTGCTGCCATACTTTTATCTTAATTAAATAAGACTTTTTAAACAAAACTCAAAAAATCAATCTGTATTTAAATACGATTTAAGTTTTTTTGAAAATTAACTTAATATAGATTTAAATATTATCCTGGGGCCTAATTCTGGCATTCGTGATCGAGTACTTTCTCGATTCGAAAGCAATTTTATTTCAGTCAATACTGAACGAATCGAAATTATTTTTTCAGTATTGTAAAACTCAAATGAATGTTTTACAATAACGAAAAAATAATTCCAATTCGTTCAGTATTGACTGAAATAATTAGATATTAAATTGCTTTCGAATCGAGAAATTACTCGATCACGACTGCCAGAATCTGGCCCCTGAAAATTGGGCATAAGTATAACTTTAAGAAAATCTTGTACACATGGCCTTTCTTTAATAACATGGAAATTTGAAGTCTTAGCCTTTGTAACCTATTCTCACTTACGACGATTTCTATTTTGTGAAAAATATGTTACATTATAATAATTAAACACTTTTTATGGATACACAGAAAAAAATAAAAATTGATTTCAATTAAAAATTTTGTGATATTAATTAAAAAATTAATTAAATTTGCATCAGTAAACAAATTAATAGAATCAATTAAACCAGTTAATAGTATTAATTACACGTTTAATTCACTTGATATTCGCACAGACACGGTCTTTGACATAGTCCTACAAAAAAAACTAGCGATTGCAAATCGCGTGGTCTTTGTGGTCATATGACGTCATAAAAATAAAAAAAAAGCCAAAATTGGTCCTGTTTTGTGGCTCGTGGCACCGTTTTGTTAAAACCACATATCGTCCAGTTCATAATCTTCAATTGCAGGCCATAAAAAGTCGGTTATCATACGGTCATAGCGCTCTGAAATGACGGTAACGGTTCTTTTTTTTAGCAAAATTTTCGGCAGTGCGCATATTACGATTATGTACAGGCCCTTATAATCTTGGCAATTCCTTGTATAGTAGGCCGATTATGACGACCGCTATCACACCGTAATGCTCGAAAACTGGCTACGTTTGAACCACCACTTTGGAGTAAGTTTAAACTATCTAACGCATTCTTCGGTCGTTACACGATTTATATTCGTAAATGGCAAACCTTTCACTAGATTAATGACACTCAAGTGCCCATGTTCTGTAACTCTCGCGTCAAGAAACTTTTCGATTGAAATGTTTGAAATGAAACAAAAATGCCATATATGGAAACAAACAGCTGTTTTTCTCACTAAACTTTGTCTAAATTTTTAGGCGAGTTCTAGCTGTCACGTAAGGAAATTACTCGCCAATTTACAGAAAAAGTGTGTCTGTAAAATTTCTGTGAGAAAGTTCCCGCTTTGAACTGTCAGATAAATTCACGAATAAAAATGGGGCGACAAACAATTTTAACACTAAAAAACAATAAAATATGCAAAATACAAAGAATAATAATAATAATATTTTGTTTTCATTGTTTAATTATTTTGCTTTTAACATTTTTAAAAATAATAATAATGTTTGCAAAGTTCGTTTGCAAACAACAACATTAAAGTCGCGCTTTACATTATTTGGTTTAGCCGACGGTTGTATTTTCGCCGCCGTCGTTGAACAATTTTCAATTTAAGTAAATTTTGGTCGCCGTCAAGGATATGTGTGACTGGCGTTCTGAACGTCTGCATTGTCACTTCGAGTGCAATGTTATGACATTTATAACGTAACGACGTAATCTGTTTTAATAGTTTTCGACACACTCGTTACAGACAAACTTTTTTCTCACTTTTCGAAAAACGATGGAATATTTTGTTTCATATATTTTCGATGCGAGAAGTTCTCACTTAAGTTACAGAACATGGGTACAGATGACAAGTATTGAACAGCTGGCAGTCTTGCCAGACTGACGAAATGGCAAACCACTAACTTGATAACCCTGTAGATCATTAGCGATTTTTAAGACTGTTTGAGCGGTTTCAAACCGCTATTAGGTTGAAAAAAATATAGACTACAACAATTCGTCCAAAAAATTAAGACGATAATAAAAAATCGCACCGTTAAAGCAATATCGAGGTAATTGCAATTTTCGTAAGGCCTCAATATGCAGGAAAATTGCAATTACATCGATATTGCATTGGAGAAGCGATGTGTAATACATAATAATATTTACTCGTTTTTCGTATGTAAATATTTTAATATTTTGTGTTGTATTATATTTTTTGTTGTATGCATCATAAAAATAAAATAAAACCTTGGTTGTACAAGCAAAGTAGTATGTTTGTACCTCAGTTGTAAAAAAGGGCTTAAATAAAAGTGTGAAATAAAAATGTTATTGTCTTTTTTTACAAACGAACACAAAAAAGTAGAACATGTAATATATGTATTTGCAACATATTTTTTAGAAAAGAAGTCGCCATTAGTCATTGAATCTAAACACTACACTATTTGCGGGAGGTTTTGCTTACTTCTTTAAAAAAAAAAGCTAGATTTCAAATTGCCAGAGATGATAAAGCTGATTTTCTTAGAATATTTTTACTTTTTAGAAAAGCAGCTTAGCATATTTATTTTTTTATAAAAATGTTTGCATATTTTTAGCAAATTTGAAAAATTTTAGGTTTTATTCTTGGCAAATTTGTAGCAAATTTTCTTCATTTTACAATTAAGCAGATTTTTTTTTGAAGTTTTGGCATATTCTCATCAAACATATATGGCAACACTGTGCGGCATTCAATATCGGGCAGTGAATGAACATGGTGTCCCAACTCTTACAGCTCGTCTAACTATGGCTCTTCTGCGTGAAATTTTTGACGATCGAATAAAATCGTTTTTTTCTGATTTTAACTGGCCACCGAGTTCGCCAGACTAAACGGTTCCCGATTTTTTTTTCGGGGTTACCTAAAGGGTATGGTGTATGCTAATAAGCCAAAATAACATCCAAGAGTTCAAGTCGAATATTAAAGAATAAGTGAGGGCGCTGGAACCTGAAGTTCTAAGAAAAGTTATGGGAAATGCTCTGGAAAGAGCACGTCAGGTCGAAGCAAACAATGGCATCATTTGCAAAATATTATCATAAAAACATAATTTTAATATTTTTAATCAGGCTTAAGTTCATCAAATTTAATTTTTCATTAAATTATTTTTATGAAGAAAGGAATTTTACAACATGAAAATTAATTAAAATTGTTATTGATAACTTTTCTTTCTTGACTGACCTGACCTGAGATTCGAACCCATGCGGCTGGCCTGAGATTCGAACCCAGGCGGCTGGTTACCCTGACATGTTTCGATCACAACCACTTGATCTCCTCTGAGGGATTTGCTGTCTTACACTTGCAGCCATCGATGACTGCTGACGTCAATAGTCAAACATCAATCCTTAAACCAAATTGTATTTTAACCTTTGGTAGATCGAAATTTGCTTTTTTCGAAAGATTATCCATTTTTAATTGATTTTACATGTTTTTCCTTACTTCTGTTTTTTCGTACTTTTTGTCAAGAATTCTTCTTGAAGTCCAAAGTACATTTTTGGTTTTCCATGTTTGTCTTTCTTTTTCTTGTTGACCCTTCTCAGCACAACTTGAAGGACATATGTACACATAGAGCTCGTGCCTTAGCTTTAACAATAATTAGTATTGTGGTTATTTTGTCGAACTATTTATGGATTAATCCAAATTTTAATATTTTTAATCAGGTTTAAGTTCATCAAATTTAATCTTCATTAAATTATTTTTATGAAGAAAGGAATTTTACAACATGAAAATTAATTAAAATTGTCAGTCAAGAAAGAAAAATTATCAATAACAATTTTAATTAATTTTCATGTTGTAAAATTCCTTTCTTCAAACAGAAGTAAGGAACAACATGTAAAATCAATTAAAAATGGATAATCTTTCGAAAAAAGCAAATTTCGATCTACCAAAGGTTAAAATACAATTTGGTTTAAGGATTGATGTTTGACTATTGACGTCAGCAGTCATCGATGGCTGCTAGTGTAAGACGGCAAATCCCTCTGAGGAGATCAAGTGGTTGTGATCGAAACATGTCAGGGTAACCAGCCGCCTGGGTTCGAATCTCAGGCCAGCCGCATGGGTTCGAATCTCAGGTCAGGTCAGTCAAGAAAGAAAAATTATCAATAACAATTTTAATTAATTTTCATGTTGTAAAATTCCTTTCTTCATAAAAATGATTTAATGAAAAATTAAATTTGAAGAACTTAAGCCTGATTAAAAATATTAAAATTTGGATTAATCCATAAATAGTTCGACAAAATAACCACAATACTTATATTATTATAAAAACATAATGTGAAAATAATTCCAAACTATTATCTAAATTTTGCCAACGTTAAATAAATTCAGAAAGAAAAAAGTTATTTATTAAAAAATCATAACGTTATTAAAAAAATCTATCAAAATATGGCATTACAAATTGCCAATTCCTTGTGCTCTTTAGAGATAGAGTCCCTTAATTTTAAATAGTAAACCGTCCATTATCACTGGTGCCACTTACAATTTATTAGAAAAAGAAAAAGAATCTGTAAACGATATGTTCATTAATTTTTGTTCCAAATTCTTCAATATTTACATCTCAAATATTTTTTTCTTTAGGTATTTTAATAAAAATAAAATAACCTGTAGTTTTATAATCTTTTTAATGATTTCGAAAAAAAAAAAAAATAAATTAACGTTAATGTAATCAACTTACTCCACGCATGCATGTTACATGTATGTTAATTTAACATTAATCAATGTCAAAATGGATCAGGTTGTTTGAATTTGAAAGTTAGTATTATAATTAGAGTTTTAAAGTTGAAATTAAAATTACTTTTAAACTCAATTTAATGGCCATTTTCTCAATGTATCGACCAACTGACTGTTACTAAATCTCGGAATAAATTTATTAGACTGCTAAACTGTCCGCTAGTGCTGGTTCACACTATTTAAGTTTTAGCCGTCAACTCTTGAGCTTTTAGGAGAGAAGGGAAAAGATAGTGGCATTTCTTTTCCTTTCTCTCCTAAAAATTCAAGACTTGACGGCTAAAACTTGAAGAGTGTGAACCAGCACTTAACGATTTTGGTTTTATCAATATAGCTGATTGAATTTATATGCACGGAAAATAAACGGTAAATAAAAAGTTGGCAAATAATGGGTTTGCTTTGCGACAGAATAGAAGAAAATGAGACATTGAGAAAACAAAATTTCTATAATCTAGAGTTTTTCGTTGGGAAAAAAGATAATCGCCTAATGAGGAAACGGCCGCAAGTCTAACAACTAAAAGGCTTTTTGCTATAAATCTTTGTCTGAACTTTGACCCGACACCTTATAAAAAAAAACAACTGTGTTTTTTCACACCCACTGAAGGTCAACTTAAAGGCAGCCAGTCAGTCAGTTGATGGTTAATAGTTCTTGTTTTCCATTTGATGATCAAACTAATGGACAAGGTGATGTTGGTGATGATGATGGCGACGATGGTGAATTCACTCACCCATTAATTGTCTGCAATGTTTCTTTAAGTTGTTCTTCTGTTTAATTTTTCTAATCTTCTTCAAATTGGTTTAATACAATTTTTGTTAGGAAAAAAACGAAGTAAAATAAAAACAAAATAATATATTAATGGTTTTTTCATAATTGTATTAAATATTTACTTTTATTTTCAAGTTCAAAATTATTTTTGACCTTTGCATGCTACAACATCCAACAGGCTTAAACTTCATCAATTGTTATGATAATGATGTGTAATAAAAAATAAATAAAACACAAAACGACTATAACAAAATAAATTATAAACAAAAGATTTTAAAGCACAAAAAAATTTAAATAAATATTTCTAGTACAAAAAAAAAAAACAAATAACAAAAAAATAATAAAATATTTTAAACAAACTTAAGGAAGAAATTAAATAAATTTTAATTACTGTGATAATTTCATGATTTACGATCATTTTAATACCCACACCACTATAGGGGAGAGTTATTATGCATTTGTGCTGATGTTTGTAACAAATTAAAATATTGATCATAAACCTAACTTTTAGCATACTGATCGACCCAGAATGACTTTTTGAGTCCGCCCGTTCGGCTGACTGTGCATGTAAATCTTGTGCGCAAAGTACAAAGTGCAGTTTAGAAGATAATCGGCCTGATTACGTTTGACGTTGTCGTAAACTCCTGTATCATTTTTTGCAATAAATTAAAGTAACACACAGTCTGTGTTCTTCAATCTACTAAAAAAACGACTTAGGCGTTTACGCCAACCGTAATCAGGCTGAATATGACATGCGACATACGTAGGATGCAGTACCTTTCATATATACTACACGTGTGATTAAATGTTATAATTTATTATAGTTCGAAAGTAATTTTGAACTTTACAACAGCCACAAATTAAATCTAACAGCCTGACCAACGATGTCGATCCGACAACTTAAGCGAGCGACAAGTTAATTATTATCGTTCTCTAAAGCGGCTTACTAACTATCGACTTGTCAATCGTCAGGAATTACGTTTCTAAGTCACCATTTAGACATGAATAGTTTGGAAGGGAAACATTTAGTTTCGTAGCATGTGGGGAAAAGAGAATGATTTTTGTGTTCGGTACTCTGGGAAACGCTTGGTACATATTTTCTTTGTTGACATGTAGTTTGCTTTTTTGACAAAATGTTGCCGGCGACACGCTCGTCTGTGCGACCGCGAATGAAAAAAAAAAACGAGAGACTTCCAGATATTTTTCTTCCAAATGTTCGCCCGTCTTAGCTCGGACTAACGTAATGCATTTATTCATTGTCCAATGACAATATTGCCACATTAACTAATAATTCCACAAATTAAACTTTTAGTTTGAAAGTAAAAATCGGCAAAACATGTAAATTAACCCATAAAAATAATTATCTGTACTACAAACAAACCTATCGTCTAGACTAGATTTTTCTTGCAGCAATTTTTTTAAATTCTGCTTTTAAATTGCACTTGTGTCCAGATAATGAAATTTTAGGGTTGCAATATTTGTATTTTTATCTTGTTATTTTATATTTTATATATAAAAACAAATACAAGCCAAGTCAAAAATGCAGAGTACATGAAACTGAGTACCCCTCCCCAATCTTCTCACCCCTCTCACCAATAAACCTATGAATTGCTGCAACAAAAATTGCAAGCCTGGACGATGATAAAGCAATTAACAAAACAAAGCAGTAAACCAAAACACAAGTGACTAATTTTGAAGTTTGTGGTCGCATTATTGATCTTAGTAAAATGTATGAAAACTCTTACGTTATCGGTCGCTTGCAAATCAGCTGATTGTCGTTAAAAATTCAAACGAACGATAACGGTCGACATGGCTGTAAGTTTATTTTTTGTTATGATAAAATTTAACTAATTAAATTAAATTTAGTGTGCTATTTGCAAAAAATCTTTGTTTGTTATTGTATTTTTCAAATTTAAAACCGCTAACAGAAACTAACCGCTAACCGAAACAAGAGCGGAAAGCGTTTTCTAGCTGTCAAAACTTCTTATGCCCATACAATTTGTATAAAGCATCCCTAAATAGCGCGGCGTCAACGCTTTGCAATTGGAAAATCCGATTTTGACAGCGCGTTTAATAGTGAAGTTGGCGCTATTGTTAATAGATAATGGCAATTTAGCTGTTTTTTGTCAATCTAGCGGTTTTTTCTCATCTTTTTATTTTTATCATTTGGATTCTATTTAACAAGAAAGTTAACACTACTGTTTATGATACAACGTTGACGCTTTTGCTTAGGTATGACATATCAGCGTAAAAGCTAAGCGGAAAAAAACGTTCCGCCTTCCGCTCTTATTTAGGTACGGCTGTAAGAAATGTTAATAGTTGATTAACTTTTCGCGATAATACTGTAGTTTCAAAAACATATTGTTTTGAAAACCTTATTTTGTACCCTTAAGCTTTTGTTTTTACAAAATTTAACGAGCTTTTAGATTAAAGGCCAAATTGCAGGGGAGAAAAATGTTTCAACCAAAAACTCTGTCTTACTTCTTAATTGTTGTTGAAATTTTTTTTTTGTTTTAATGTTTGCTTAATTTAAAAAAAAACTTTATTCCAAGGGCTCATTTCGCTTAAAAAATCATAATTTTTTGAAAAAATTTTACGTTTACATATTTACTTGATTCTTATTAGATTTTACACTAGTTGTTGGATCATATTAATCCGGTATCTGGTGTAATAGATTGCAATCGAATCGGAATTCGGCCACGTTCTGGATATCAAAATCGAGTAAAATTTAATCAGAAGGAAATTTTCACTTAAATTTTCTTATTTTTAGAGTAATTCTAATAAATATAGTGGCACTTAAAGTATGATGTATATAAAACAGAATATTTTTATGAACCAAGGCGAATTCATACAAGGTCGTCTTATTTTGAAAACGTTTTACAACACTGTAAAGTATATTAACGTTGTGTCAAAAATTTAAGTAAATATTTCATTTTGTTTTCAATTTTAAATTGTGTGTTTTGAAATGTAATAACTTAAAAAAGTTTTAAATTTCATAATTTTAAGCGAAAATTATAGAATTTATAAAAGATTCCCCAGAACCACTAGAACGGTATACCATTTTCACACAAGGTTAGTTATCAGCTGTTGCTTACGTAGCAAGATAAGTTCACCTGGTGTAAATTCGCCTTGTTATGAACCTTTAAAATTTATTTTGAAAATTCATTCGATTTCAATTTCACTCGATTTTGAATATAGAATCCAGTTTAACTAACATAAAAAATATGTTATGAAAATCGATCGATTTTTATACAATCCTTGTCAAAAGGTGTGATCAATTTCCACCAATTTTAAAATCCATTTCCGAGTTATATTCTTATTTTTTTTTTAATTAATTTGAACTTACATTTAAAATATATACATTCAAAAGAATATAGACAGGAAATTTAAATGAAATGTATTATAAATAAATTTTTAAAGATATTAAAAACGATATTATCGATTTTAAATAGTTTTGTTTTCAAAATTGATATCCATCACATACCTGAAAGAAAGAACATTTATTAGAAATACATTTTTTTCCTTAAACGATTTTTATCACATACCTGACTATAAACTTCTTAAAAAATCTATTTCCATACATAAAGCCAATAAAAGTTAACAAAAAAAAAAATTATTATTTAATAACTATCGCCAATAATTTTTTAATAAAATTAGTTTAGCTGTCAAATTTATTAAGTTTGAGCATAAATGAAACAAAATCGTGTTAGTCAGTGTTAGAATTAAGCTTCTTCAAATTTTATGCACGAATTTAAACACGCAAATTTAAATTTTTAGCTCCGCTCTGATATGATGAATGTCTTATCGCAAAATATAATTTATTGTGCATAATAAAACATTTTTTTTTGGCGAGGGAAAACAATTATAATTGACAGATAGCTTTTAATTTTATTTATTAGCGAAAACAGTTAAACAAGACTTTAATTAATTGTTTTTTGGAAGCCCAAACAAACGATCAAACAGCGATCCAACAGCAGTTATTGATGGGTGATGTATGAGCACTCGATTTGGGAATACCAGACAAAACAAGTTATACATAGTTCGATTAAGCACCATTTACGGTTGTTTTCTCTTTAATATTATTGTAATTTATCTCCTAAATGGTTTTTATTGCTGTTTTTTTAACAAGCTACAATTATTAATTACTCTTAGAACCAAACACATTCTTTAAAGTTTTTTTCGAATTTTGGTGAAATTGATAAAAAACATTTGACGAGTACCAAAAAAATGTTGGTTTTTTTTTTAACCGCTCATATTCATAGATGATGGATGAATCGATATTGATATCTCCTGTTAAGGTTAAAAGTTATTTTTTATGAGAGAGGCATATTTAAATCTTAAAAATAGTATTTGAGTTATTTTTAAAGTTTGGCAAAAACACCTTAAGTCAGAAGCTAAAGTTATTAGTAATGTTTAAGTGAAGATTATTTAGTTGCCTTACGCAATTCACTTATTGCCTAAGAAGCAACAATGTGATTGCAATTGGAAGCAGTTGTACTTATCATTTTCGTTTGCTCTTTATGAAATTGGTCAAGTAAGTTAGGAAGTTAAATAATTTTCGATTTAAGACCTTTTTGCCAAACTTAAAAGATAAATTACAAAAGTTAAGAGAAAAATGTGTTTGTTTATTAACAGAAGCTTTTTTAAATTAGAGATTGGTTTTTTCAGGAGTTTAAAAACAGACTTATTTTTCCGCAACAGTTAACGTTGAAATAAAATTAAAGCTTTTCTGATAAAAACTAAGCTTTCACAATAAACGCAAGTTTTGTTAAAAAATCAACTTTTGTAAAAATCGTAAAATTTTTTTTTTTAAAATGGAACTGTTATAAAAAGTGAACTGAAAATAAAATTCTGCAAAAACTTTTCCATAAAAATTTGATGTTATTCGGATAGTGTTTGTTTAGTAAAAGTAAATTGTTCTACAGAAGTAAAATTTTTCTAGAAAAGAAATTACAAAATTAACCTTATTTTTAAAAGTATGGCTTTTCTTAAAAG
The DNA here is from genome assembly GCA_963931875.1 of Pollenia griseotomentosa. Taxonomy (NCBI): domain Eukaryota; kingdom Metazoa; phylum Arthropoda; class Insecta; order Diptera; family Polleniidae; genus Pollenia; species Pollenia griseotomentosa. The sequence continues at coordinate 16,017,407 of OZ007564.1, forward strand.
CCTGTTTAAGGAAAAGTAAGCTTTTCTTAAAAAATTAAGCTTTTTTTAAAAAGTAACACATAGTTAATCAGAAAAGTGATATTTTCTTCAAAAGACTAAGTTTCTTTAAAAAAGTAAGCTTTTTTAAGAACAGCTCTAAAGACTTGTTTTTTCACGAAAAGTAAACTTTTTACTTTCAAAAACAATAGCCCTACTTATACCCAGTCCTCAGCCGTCTCGTTTACATCCAGGTCATGTCCATTACGAATCCCGACAGATTCTCGCGCCCACAGCCCGAGACATCATCCAACTCTCCTATAAAACCACTACCCAGCCATATCAGTCTGCTTTTCTATAGCCTCGTACAATAAAACTCATTCCCTAATTTTTCCAAATCAACAGTTAGGATCAGGGTTTAAAAAACTGCAGTCGAAACCAAAAACTGTCGAACAAAAAACGAAAATTTGTGAACAACTTTTCGCTTTTTTAGTTGGTTTGAAAGCGACTGCTTATATTTAATGAATCGGAAGTAAAAGCAACATGTTTTTTTTTTTGCTAATAACAAATAAAGAAGTGGAAGATATGGCAGTTTTTCTACTTTGACTGCAGTTTTTTAAACGCTGGTCAGGATCCTCCATTTCCGATCCCAGTTTTGCCAACTCATCTGCCATTCCATTACCAGTGATGCTGTAGCCTCACCACATACACCCCTCAGATTTCCCTTAGAGCTCTCTCTGTCCATTAAGGTCTAAGAGCCGCCTTGCTGCCTATATATATAGTGGACTTTGAGCTCCAAGCAATTTTGCCCCTTACCAATTCCGCGGCATTCAAGTTTCCAAGAATCTCCACCTCAAATACACTGCAGTCGGCAGGGAACCTATTTGACCTTCCAATATTTAGATCCTCAAGGTAGCCCCCGCACCCGTGACCCTCATTTTCGAGCCATCAGTAAAAAAGCAATCATACAATCTGCCTGTCCAGTTTTCCCTAGACAGTAATACCACCCTTAGCAAATGCTAAAAGTCAATCCAAGTGCCCACATAATCTGGAGCCTGGTGAGCCCAAGCAATAATCTCCAATGCCAAATTTTCTAACAGTCTAAACTCGCTCAGTTCAATAATACTCCCGGCTGCCATTCCCATAACATTCTGCTCAATAGGCAGAAGATGTAGAAGAACATATCGAGCCGCTTGTGAAGTACTTCTCATGGCGCCTGTAATGCCGATCAAAGCACACCTCTGAGCTTTAGTAGGTTGCTACAACTTACCATCCTCATTGCGTGCCACCGAACACAGCATACATACGTAAGAATAAGTCTAACCACCGATGTGACTAGCTAAATAAATTCTCCACCTTTTACCTCCTAGTAAAAAGGACCAACTCCGTAGTTTCCGGATTGGATCCAAAACCCTTATCAATCGCCCATGCAGACAATTCGCGCAGCGCTGCTTGTAAGATCTCGCCAATTGTGGGAAGAAATTTGCTCAAAACAAATATCACTACACAGAAAAAAATTTTGCCCCAGTAAACGGATTAATCAAAAATAAAATGAATTTTAATTAAAAGTTTAATCAAGTGAATTAAACGTTTAATCAAGTGAATTAAACGTTTCTTGTCGAAATTTACAATATGTATTCAAAGCTTAATCCTGATTGTTATTTTTTAGTTATTACTAGGGCAACCAAAAAAAAAGCACTAAAAAATAAGTTTTAAGCTCTTAAAAAAATCGTTTAAAAACATGAAAATAAGCTGTTAAAATTAAAAAAAAAGCAATTTAAAATTGTTTATTTTCCACTTAATTCGTTTAATATGTTGTTATAGTAAATTATAAGTTGATGCAATAAATTTTCGAAAAGAAAACTATGTCTGTTTGGAGTCAGCAAGTTCTTGTACATAGAAAAAGTTCTTCCTACGTCTACAGATGTTAAGGGAGCATATTTAAAATTGAGTATTCGCTCTGAAGTATATTTTATACGATTGGACTCACAATTCCGCTTGCCTCCCAAAATATCCCCAATATCTTTTAATACTGTAAATCCTTTATTTTTTAATGAAACTGATTTAAATTTTGTATTAAATTTCTCTCCTATATCCCCTGGAACACGGGATATTTTTTTTACGGTCCATAACTATGTTCATTTAGAAAACCAATGAAAGATTTTTTGTTTCCAATTTTGTTACAACTTCGTGTAAAACTCCAAAATTTGCAGAAATTAACAATATTTGATATACAGAGAAATTCTTAATAGCTAAAACTATATTAAAAAAGCAAAAAATAAGACGTTACTATACCAAAAACAGAGAGAAGGGGAGCTAACAGACGTTACTTTATACAAAAACTATATTTAAAAAGAAATAAGACGTTACAAAGTATGATGGTAAAAGACGTTACAGACTGAGGAATTTGATCGTAAGAATACAGCTATGGAATTTTCGAGAGAAAAGAACTTAAACAAGCAAATAATAAAATAAGTTGATAAAAAGGCTTAATACTATAAACATAAACACATAAAAATTATACACAACACTACAAAAAGTACGTTACAGTACCGCTAAGACTGAGTTGCATAAAAATCAAGTAAGAATGTATAGTCGGTCAAGCCCCGACCGTATGATACCCAACACAACAGTATTTAAAAACAAGTTTCGAGAGTGTTTGGCTATATGAATAGGGATCTATCTGTGTTTTAATTGCATTAAAATCGGTTAAATCTCCCCTCGTGGTCCTATTTTTTAAAAAATGCATACCTTACGTGTCCATATAAATATGGATCTATCTACATATGTCTTAAATTGCATTAAAATTGGTTTGATAGTGGGCACAAAGACCATCTTTCGGATAGCAGCTTGTATGGCGGCTATATTAAATTATGGACCGATTCGCCCTTGTGCCAATTAGAACCCACGTACCAAATTTCATTAAATTATCTTTAAAATTGCGACCTGTACTTTGCACACGAGGTTACATGGACAGCCAGCCAGCCGAACGGACATCATTAGATCGACTCAGAAAGTGACTTGATTTGCTTTGAGTTGATCGGCATACTTTAGGACCAATATTTTGAGGTGTTTCTCACATCAGCACAAATGCGTAATACCCTCTTCACTCTATAGTGTAGCATAACATTCAGAGATAATATAGGTTTTTGGGATGATATTGTTCAAGGGAAGCACAAAATATTGAAAAATTTGAAAAAAAAAGTTTCACATAAAAAAAAATAATAATTACGATTTTTGCAAAATTTTATTAAATAAGTTTTTTTTTCATATGAAAAAAAATGAAAAATTATCTTAAAATGGCAAAATAAGTAAAAAAAGCCGATATCGCATAAATAACTAAAAAAAAGCCGATATTGCCAAAATAAGCAAAAAAAAAGCCATAACAAATATAGCTCATGTTCTTTGTTTTTTTATGATCGGAATTTGTGTTCAATCAAAATCTTTCTATCTTGTAAACCAAAAAATAAGCATTTGCTTTTTTTTGGTTGCCCTAGTTATTACCAATGTAACCGCTTATTAACTGCATTCAAATTTCAAAAAAAGCCTGCTAGGCTCAAATTGTCGCATATGCCACTACTTTTCATCCCATCCCCTCGAAATGCCTTAACATGATATTGAAAGCCAAGAGAGATAACAAGGGAGAAAGAACTCCGTTCTATGGGTTCCTCCTAGTCACCAGCTTTGTTCTGCTCTCATTAACCCAGTTAGAGTTAATAACTCTGCTGCTGAGCATCAGAGTTATCCTCACGTTCAGGAATAACGGTACCCCTAATTTACACAGCGCCTGCCTACCTGCCTGTATCCCAAATTACACTGGTTTACACTGAAAATGTACATTTGATGAGATGTGATTTTTCTATGTATTTTCTTCCGCTGAATTCAAAAATCAAGGTTAAATTTTTTTTATGGAACAGTTTTTGAGATATGGTCATTTTCTCATTTTTTCGACTTTTTTCCACTTGACAAATTATATCTCGAACTAGATATGTCCTATTGGGTCGTTATTAGTACCAAATGGAAGGTCTGGAATATCTAGCTCGAGATATAATTTGTCAAGTGGAAAAAGGTCGAAAAAATGAGAAAATTACCATATCTCAAAAACTGTTCCATAAAAAAAAATTTAACCTTGATTTTTTAATTCAGCGGAAGAAAATACATAAGAAAAATCACATCTCATCAAATGTACATGAAAAAAATTTCATTTTGTAATCTAGTGTTATCAAAGGCGCCCTCCATATCTAGGAATGCCAGCAAGTTGTAGTGCCTATATTGCATACCTCGCTCTATATAATTTTTAAGATAAGAAGGCTTTTCTAAAAAAAGTTACAAAAGCTTATTTAAAAAATTTACAATAAAAATAACTTCTTTTACTTACTTATTTTCTCCAAATTATTTTCTAGAACTACTTATGTAAGTGAACTTTTCTTTAAAAAAAACAACTTTTTTAACCCTTATGTGAGTGTTAAACAAACATCTTTAATAGATTGATGTGGGTTTAAAAAAGCAATCACTAATCCTTCAATTTATTATAAATATATTTTTCTTTTCAAATTTAAAATACCATTGTAGGCAAAAATACGAAATAAAACCTTATTTGATCGATCGGCTTAAATGCAACATTGTTGTAAATTTGAAGATCAAATAAATTAAAATGCAAAACTCTTATACGTCGCAGTAATAACCAACACTCTCTAATCTAGTCTCAAGTTACATCTTTATTTAAATTTGTTTGATTGCATATCAAAAAAGTTTTTGTTTTTTTTTTTAATTTAAGTAAAAGCAAACACATACAGACATGGTACAATTAATAAGGTAACCCCAGTAGCCCAGCTTAATATTGTTTGCAAATACAATTGCTTTACAATTTTGTTTGTTTACTTATTGTTTACTAGAAATATACATATTTTTTGACAATCTATCAGGTTTTTCTACCAACAAAATATATGTTTGTTGTTTTTGCTTTGTTGTAGAACTAGGGTGACCTTATTGATTGAACCATGCATACAAACATATTTAAAATATTTTAAAAATGTCAAAAATAAAAATAACAAAAAAAAAAAACCTAAAATAATGCAATAAAGCGAAACTGATTTAAGCTGGAATTAATCGATTAGGCAATTGAATGGAGTCTTTATGTTGAAAATTTCCAAAAGTGATAAATTGATTTGCATAAATGAAATGACAAAGGTGACATGCAGTCATTCAGAGATTATCACAAAAATGTAATGCCCTCTTAGTTAATTGTCAGTAATAAAATTAACATAGAAACCTCCTTATCACACAGTCACGAAAGTAGCCGCCCGTCTAGTTAATTTACAGTCAAATCAGTGTATTGATCAAAAGTAATCAAATTAATAAATTTTGAACAAAAAAAAAAAAAAAAAAATAAAAATATTTAATGCCTAGTCAAGGATATTGTGATTAGTAAAATTTTCCTGTTTTTTTATTTATTCGGTTTTTAGCTAATTTAATGCTTTTGTTAATAATTTACAATGAATTTTATTTAGTTAATTCATGTACAAGTACTTACTTCGCCAGTGCGAGTACTTGTTTAATATTTATTGTATCTTTTAAAATATATTTAAGGGGAATTTTAAATCTTACGAAAAGAAAAAAATGCTATTTAGTTATTGTTAACTTAACCCTGAATGTTTATTTGTTGCTGTTACTGTTACTGTTGCAGTTGTTGTCGTTGTTTTCAACAATCATTTGCAATTAAAGACACAATAATCAAATTTGGTTGGCATATTAATGATTGTTTTTTGCTCTTTTGTATCTTTTTAGCACTCAATTTGCTTTTGTAATCAATTGCCAAAGTAATTGGAACGAGGCACAGATCAATACAACAAATTAATCTTTCAAAATAATAAATAAAATTAAAAAAAAAAAAACAAAAATTTAAAGAAGATACTAAATATCATTCGTATGCAGCACAGAAACCAGAAATCATGTTGAATATTTTCGTTGACAGTTGACCGTGTGCTCATCCAGCATAAAATCCCACAAACAGCCTAAAAATCAAAATTGTATATTTTCTTAATTCATTTCATGTGGATACAAGCATTTAATCTCAATTCTACAGAAAACTGGTCTGGTATGTAAAGTTTTCATTTTTATATTAAAAAAAAAAAAAAAAGTATAATTATGGGACTTGCCACGTGCCACTACATTTAGTACACTAAATGCGCTTTAATATATTTTAAAGAGCTGATGCACTTATTATTATATATTTGTGTAAATTCCCAAACCTGGGACTAATGCATTAAACAAGCCAAATCAATGGAAATGCAAGTCTATTTTATTACCACTAACTTTATCACTTTTGATTAACTATTTTTGTGCATCATTATTTTATTATCAATGTAGTGCATTAACATTTAAATACCACTAAATTGTGTGCTAATTAATGCACTATTTTTGTATTATCATTATTAATCAAACACAGCATGACTGCATTTATTGCATTATTATTAGAAATAATGAACATAAATAATGCATTATTATTTCATTATCAGTTAAACAAATTGTGATCAACAAACTTAAATAAAACTTGAAAATTTTTTGATCATATAATACAAATAAGAAAGGACGGTTCCTTAATTATTGTAATGCAATAATTTTGCACTAAAGGATCAATTTAATGGTATTGCAAAAGTAATGCAAATCGCCCAGGTCTAGTATACACACACTTATTGCGCTGTTTAAAGCATAATTCTTGTATTTATTCTTCTTTGTGTTTTAAAAAAAAAAAAATAATATAAATTGTAGACGCATAACGTGTTCTTTCTTAAGCTATGCACACAAGAAATCACATGTGGGTAGAAAAGTAACATTCCACTTGGTAACGTAGCTTAATAATGTTGCTCGACAAAACTAAAAATATATTACACGTTTTGCCCTAAATTTAACCAAGCAGCAGCATTATAAAACAGCTGTTCTTGGTATTCTTTAATAAAAATAAAAACATTTTTTCAATTTAGCTTGTATTCTTGGTATTTTTATTTAAATTTTTTCTGTTCGTTTGTGGTCGAAAATGTAACACATTATGAGGATTCGAAGAGCCTTTAATTAGTGTTAAAAAATATGTTCGAAACATTGGCAGTGAAAATGCCATTATAAAACAATATTAATACAAATTAGGGTTCCTTATTTTTTGATATACACAGCATACACAATTTTGTCTTGATTCTCAGGTTCTTTCTAAAAAAGAATGTCATCTTCCAGCCTTGCAACTTTTATTGAAGCAATTTTTTTTTATTCTGCTTTAAAATTTAATTTGTATGTATGTTAATGCTTTCTTTCTTTTCTTTTCTCGAAGCAAAAAATCCAAGCAACACAAATTGCAGGTGTGGAAGCGCACTAAGTTAGGTGCAATAAAAAAATTAAAGTTTCTATATGAAAAATGCAAGACTTAATTCCTCACATTGCAGTGAAAGAAAATAATGAAAAAATTCTCGAAAAGGAAAAATTTTTAAAAACAAATGGAGTTTTCTGGTAAATAAATTTATTAATAATTAGTACTGTGGTTATTTTGTTGAACTAATTTAATTAATTTATCTTAAAAAATTTTTAGTTTTTCTTGTTTTGAATTTGAATAAGATAAGTTCGGCTTCGGTTCGGCCAAATTTAGCCATTTAGGCCGAACTTCGGCATCGGCCTAAAAATGTGGCTTCAGTCGGACACTAGAAAATACTGAATCGTTTAAAATATGTTTCGGAGAAGTCGCTCAGCTTGCTCTTGTTCGAAGTCATAATTCTCCTTATCAAATCAGAAAAGACTTTTTTAAGCTTTTGCTTACAGTATTGGAAAGATTTACATGACCTAATCTCATGTTATGACCTAATCTCATGTTGTTCTAACCACTTGATGGAAAACAATACCTTCATCATTGTCGCCATTTGAGAACAAACACCCACTCACATGGGGGCCAAATGCGAGCCGGTTCTTACTCCAAAACAGGTAGCAACTCAAGAGCTGGAAATATCTAACCTTTCGCTGCTGAAAGCAGTATATGTTAAATAGCAACAGCACGTAGTGACATCCACCAGTAGGCTGAACTTCCTCCATCTTGGTTACAAAACCAGCCTTTTTACTAAAATTAGACGTTTTATTTTCTTCACATTGATAAGAGTGTTTAAAAGTTACATACACTTTGAGAATTTTTTTTTATAGATGTTTCAAACTAGATCCTCTTTTGACAAACGAATACAAAGTTATTGACCAAAAATTGTACTCAGGTGCGTTATAATTTGCTTTCAACATTGATAATAAATTTTTACTTCGATAAAGAAATAATTATTTAACGAATAGTTGAGATTCATTCACCAAACGAACTTAGAAATCACACCAGTTTCAATTAACACTTCTAAACGACTTTATATTTGTTGGATAGTGTAATAATAACGTTTTTTTACATCTTATTTTTAATATCTTACTAATACGGATGGTTTATAAATTAAACTGGTATTTTGGTTTTTTATTTATTATATTAAACAAAAATCATATTCACCTTGGATGTCAGGAAAATTGCGCAATTTTTCTATCACTAAAAAAAATAAAAAAAGAGGTAGATTAAGACATCATCAACATTTTTTTAAAGATAAAAAACTACTTCCAGTTAATGAGTAGATCTAGAAAAACAAATTTACTATTTCAAGAGCAAATAATTGCTTGCAGCAATTTATGAGCTGTGGGTAATTGATATTTCATCTAATAAAGAAAAATGTTGAAAAGAGTTTCCGTAAAAAAATATTTTCAAAATTACCGGGTGTGTCATGGCGGAAAGTTTTAAAATTATTTTTTTAAGTTTTTGGGTTAAACAACTGTTAAATTTTCATGAGAAGCATCTTCGTCTTGGCGTCGCATTCTTGAAGGAAATAGATGCAACCTATAGGCTTTAGATGATCTGGGACTTGAAATTGACATAACTCACAAGATCGAAAATGACAAGAGCCGAATGTGGTAGCACGGAAACCAGTATCCTCCAAGCACTTAATAAGTCCTTGACTGGTTGTGGGTTAGAACACTTTGGGAATCACGTGGTGGCTCTACCTTAAATCCAATACTGCGGGAAGAGAGATTTTCATCCTTATCGTGAATACAATTTCTCTCAAAATTTTTAACCTATTTCCTAAAAAAAAGTACGGGGAGAAGCAAATTTCCGAGCGAAAAAACCGTGCGCTTTTTATTCATGATAGCCGTGGCTTAAAATGGTGGGTAAGGTGTTGATTTTCGCCCTAAACTAGCATAGAGGCAGTGTTTTAGGCCGATTTAAATGCTTAATCTTTGAAAAATTTAGTTTTTATTTGGCGTAAAAAACGGATTTTGTATAGACTATGAACTACTTTTAAGATTATTTTCTGGCAACAATGTTTTGTAAACAAAATTGACAAGTAAAGGCTAGTTTTCACTATTATACTTTGCATTAATACATGTCAAAAACTCAAGTAATATGTAAATGTTTGCCGTTTTAGTATACTTTTGTGGGAAAAATATAAAAAAAGACACAAATAACCCCTTAAAATGAGTGTAAGAGGGTTTATATATTCTAAGCAAAGAATCGCCATACATTCTACTAAAGACATCTGATAGTATTTTAGCTCAGAAGTACATTTAGTATTTTTTTTACTTATACCAAACGCCTTTTCAAAAACTTTAGGGGCCGATATTTCAGGAGCCCGAGCTTACTTTTCAAACCCCTTTGGCAGATTTGCTCTACCAACAGTCTAGTTTCATTTCGCGTTGCAAGTATTGAGGCTGGTTTTTTTTTTAGTGCACAGTGTAGTGTGTGTTGGGCGGTTAGTGGTCTAAGATACTGCATTACGTTAGGTGAGGGGTAAAAAATATTCGGTACAGCCGAATTAGCACTCTTTCTTAAATGGAATTTCCCTTTTACTGTATTTTAAGCTTCTTTTTACTTTTTATTCAAATTTAATTACACAAATGCCTAAAATTTATTAACATTTTTAATTGTGAATCTTTTATTTTTAATGGATTTTAATTAAACAAAATTTGCCGTTATGAAATTTATGATAATTACCAAAAAGTTTTTTTAATACTATTTCTTAGATAAACAATATATATGGGGTAAACAAAGCGGCAATTTAATCATACAATTAATTATAAACGGCAGAATATCGATTAAAATGTCTTAATAAAATTTAAAAATTTATTGCGATTTTTAGAAGAAATCATAAAAAAGCAATTAAAACACACATTTTGGGGGAAAAAAATTGTCATAAAAACTTTAATTGTTTAAAGAAATTTATTAAAATATTTTATAAAGCAAGAAACTGAACGGTTAAATTCAGATGTGCCGACAAAAGCATTTGGAATTAAAAAAAATATGGATATTTATTGCAATATATTGAGCCCTTACCGCCAAAAGCTTAAGCAGCAAAACAACAATTTTACAGTAGAAGTTTTTTTATTGTGTATGTTTCATAAAAATTTTGTATGAAAGTTGGGGCTTAAACTAAAATAGTTTTAGGTATAAAATCGTAACGGTACCTTATGTGACCATGACATTTTAGAAGATGATGCAAGTGTTGCCAATCAATAAATTTGTTTAAAAAAAAACAAAAATTGAGTTAGTTTGCTTAAGCTATTTTTGCGGTAAGAGCTCGGTATATCGCCACGCATAAAGATATTATAATAAAAACAATTTTTGTTTTAATGAACGACTTGGAGATCACTCGAAAGGTGATCTGGCAGAAAAAAGGTTTTTTTTTGACAAATTCAATTGCTACATTATGGACGACGAGACATACATACATACATACGTTTAAGCTGACTACTCACAGCTTCCAGGCTAGGAACTCAACATTGCAGATACAAGGGAAAATGTAGACGACAAATTCAAAACAAAAAGGAAATCGGCATTTCCCTGAAAATGCTTTCGGGACCCCAGATACAATAAATCCGGAAATTTATATTAAGGAGTGCTTGGAGAAGCGACTAAAAACTTTTGTTAAACAGCATTCATTCGTTTGCCCCGACCCAGCCTCTTTCCATAACAACAAAGCAGCCTTGGAGGGGTACTTAAAAAATAATCAGCCTGATTACGGTTGGCGTTGGCGTATACGCCTGAGTCGTTTTTTGTATTAAATTAAAGAACGCAGGTTGTGTGTTACTTTAATCTACTACAAAAAAACGACTCCGGCGTATACGTCAATGCCAACCGTAATCAGGCTGAATGTTCTTTTGGTGCCAAACTGTCTGGAACGTAGGCCAGTTGAAAGGTACTTGGTCAAAAGAGAAATTAATGCAACAAAAAAGTCGCCAATGATTTCCGAGAGAGTTGGTATTTAGCAATTCGAAAGGTATCTAAAAAACGATAAAAGCGTTGATGAAAGGGGTATTAGAAAAATCCAAAAGTTTTGTAAACTTTTGTTACTTTTTTACACGCATTTTGTTTTTGTATATTTAACGCGCTACCGGATTAACATTTAACAAATTAACGACACGGCACCCCTGATAAAATAGTTGTTAGTTGGTAACTCACAATCAGCTGTGGCAGTTTCTAAATAAATATAATAAAAAAGACATTTGTGATACATTTCTAACAAAATATTTGTGTTTTGGCAATTTTCGTGAATAATAAATTGTGTCAGAACAATAAATCAGCTGTTTTACTACGAAAGTTACCAGACTAACAAAGTTTTAAAAAGAGGGTCGTTCACAGTTGGTAACTTTAACAAATTAACAAACTACCGAGTAACAAATTAACAAGTTCGGTGTGAATACCACTATTGTTGAAATGAAAGTTTTTTTTATAATCTGTTAAAAAATTTATTTTCATTTGCTTTTTAAATATTATTTCCGGCATATGTCCGCCGCGTCTACGAGTAACATGGTCCTTTTGATCAGTAAAATGTTTGACTACTTTTTTCAATAAATCTGGCAGTATGGCGTCAATGGTGGCTTCAATATCGGCTACCAATGGTTTAAGAGTTACTGGTTTGTCAGCATAAACCATTTAACTTGACATAGCTTCATAAAAAGTAATTTAGAAGCGTTAAACCGCACGAACGAGGGGGCCAGTGAATGGCCCACTTCTGAAAAAAAAGTTGTCACCAAATTGATTTTGCAATAAATCGATTGTTAAGCGCGCTTTATGGTCTTTTTTAAACCAAATGCCGTTGATTTTAAGCTGATAGATCGATAGCGTTCGCCAGCGCTATGGCAGTTTCTTGTTCGTTTCGAAAGAGCGTGTAAACTGCACCAAACAATCAATCGTATACCATGTTCACACGGACAGCAATCTTCGTGTTTCGCTCTCCCATTCCTGTTTCGCGCCCCAAACATGATTGAAACAACATGTTTTGCCATACAAAATTTTGAGAGCGAAACAGGTCGTTTCATTTTGAAACATGCTGCGAAACAGGAAAAATGTTTATCATCTCTAATTTTGATAACAATTATCGTTAGTTTATCTGAACTAGCTCTCCAAAAAAAAAAAAAAAAAAAATTAAAACAAAGAAAAAACAAAATATAAATTTATGTTAAATAAAATAATAATAAATAGAATCTGGAAATTGATTTCTCATGGAGAGTACACATTCGAATAATATGAAAATTTTTAAAATAATAATATTGATAAAAAATTAAATAATATATTTTTAATTGTTACTTACTACCTGTATGTACTAAGAAAACGTAAACAAGTGAGGGAAAAATTATATGGAAAACAAAAACAAATTTTCGTTTTTTATTGCTGTTTTCAATATAATTTCTCACTCACTTACTTATGTTCATTTTCTAAAAACAGGCAGTTACTTTTTTTTATCTATTTTAAATAAAATCCCACTAACAACACAAAAAAAAATGTCAAAATGAGACATTTTGGCAATCTTGTTTCAGAGAGCGAAACCAGTTGTTTATATCTTCGTATGAACATAGCATTAATGGATGTAATGGGATGATTCGTTTACAGCTTAGGATTGTCTTCGCTCCAAATACGGTAATTTTGCTTATTGACGTAGCCTTTTAACCAAAAGGAGCTCTATGAACTTAGCGAATTGAATTATTTTCTTCCATTATTCGGACGCGTTGTTCTAACGTTAAAAGACTCATGATGACTTGCCAAACCTTACTGACCAGAAATGTCAACACAGTTTGACATTCTCAGCTTTCAGGTCAAAGTTATTGATATCGAAAGTTCTCATGGAGGTAAAAAAAAACACCCGATAATAATCTTAACAAGAACGCGGTTATTAAAAGTTTTTATTTTTAAAATGACTGGTTTAGCAGATTTTTAAAACTATGTGATGGAAAATGTTTTCAAGCGCCCCTGCGGGAAATATTTGTCAATTGTGTCAACATACCCGTTCTGGGATTTGTGAAAATAGGCATGTACAAAAAGAAATGACTCATGACCAGTGAAAGAAGAACCAATCCCTTAACTGGTTTATGAAGACCAAAAATGTAAAAAAGTAATGAAAGAGAGTACAGTCTTCACCGGTGCTGTGACACATTTTTTGGTACTTTCTAAAATTTGGTTCTTGAATTTGATTCTAGGACTGGTTTTATTGAAATAATACTACATTGAATTGAAATAATACCACATTTTAGTAACTGATACTAAGTACGTTCATTGAGAATAGATCTGTGACTGGTCAAATGGTGTCAATTGACCCCCTCCAATGACAACCCCATGTAAAAGTGATAGCTCCCATTCATATAAAATGTTAGAACTAGAACCGGTCTCTACCACCACAGACCTATTTTGGGACTTCCTTGGTGTCAGTTCGCTTCCCTCTAACTCTGCCAAACGGTAGTGAGCTAGCTAGTCTAAGAGGGTTGCAGTTTCGATTCCCGCCCGGAACTCTGGTTTGTTGAGCTACAATGGGCTGAAGGTCTAAGTAACTATTGCCTCGTAATTTAGAATATAATTATACCCACACCACAATAGTGGAGAGTGTATTATGCACTTGTGCTGATGTGTGTAATGCCTTAAAATATTGGTCCTAGACCCACCTTAAAGTATACCGATCGACTTAGAATCACTTTCTGAGTCGAACTAACGATGTCCCTCCGTCTGGCTGGCTGGCTGGGTGGCTGTCCATGTAACCTTGTGCGCAAAGTACAGGTCGCAATTTTGAAGATAATTAGATAAAATTTGGGACATAGGTTCTTATTGTAACAGAAATCAAGCCTATTGAAAATGGGCCGAATCGTAGGAATTTCTTCCTCTCAGGAACTATCAAAACAATTTTAATGAAATTTTAAACATAGATAGAACCATATCTATATGGACACAAAAGGTATGCATTTTTTAAACCAGGACCACGAGGGGAGATAGGGGCAATTACTGCCTTTCAAACCGATTTTAATGATATTTAAAACATAGATAGATTAATTTCTATATGAACACATAAGCTGTACAGTTTTTCAAAAATAGGCAATAGGCAATTTCTTCCTCTCACAAACTTTCAAACCGATTTTAATGAAGTTTATAAACATAGATAAATCCATATTTATATGGACACATAAGCATGATGTGTTTTAAAATACTGTGGTGTAGGGTATCATATGGTCGGGCTTGACCGACTATACTTTCTTACTTGTTTTTAATCGATTTTGTAACTACTAAAAACATATTTTAAAGGCAATTCGATTAAGATTGTATATAATTTTTCTTTATTAAATGTTTGGTTTAAGTTTAAAATTTTGGAAGGAGATAGATCTAGTTAAAAAGAGTAAAACTCAATATTTAGATTTCCTTCGTATGTCCTTATATGAATATCTTACTATGTACATTCTAAAGATATTTTGTAGATTAATTTCTCATATTTAAGCGGATAATTAATAGATATGCACCAATTCGTTGAAGTCTATAACATTGACATTCAAGTTGCACTTGCCGAATTGATAATATTTAAAATATTTTGGATAATACAGAAATTGGAACTTTGAGGTGACATAGTTCCAACTTCAGGAAAAACATGTTTGAAGTCATCGAGTGCAAACTTTTTTTCCAGTGGGGAATTTCTCGAAGTACTTATAGAGCCTTTAGTTTATTGAGATTTTTCAAGAATTATGGCGTATTAAAGAACGCTATGATTAATTGCGAACCTACTAAACTTAATTTTGCAAAGACGATTATTGATGGTAAAAGGTTATTTCGTGATATCTTTTGCATTAGGTCTAGAAGGAATCGTAAAGCGAAAAGGAATTTGATAAGTTTTATTCTTTAGACCCATTCACAATTGTGATCTGAACCTTTATCACAAGCCTTACATGTCCATTCCGGCGTATCATTTGGATAAAGGGTTAGGAAAAATAAACTTTTATTAATTTCAGTAGGCCTCATCCATCTACCTATAAGGCTTATTTATCTACTAAATTGTTTTTTTAATTAATTAAAAATTTTCGACCTGTACATTGATAAAAAGAACGCGACGACTCAGAAAGTGATTCTCGGTCGATTGGTGTACTAAATGGTGGGTCTATTTAGTGTAGGGTATACAAATGAATAACAACAAAAAAATTTTGCAATATACTTTGTCTCGTAATTCTCTTAAGAAAAAACCTAAAGAGGACCCATGTTATAATCCTTTAAATGAACTTTAACCATTTAACTATCACGTCTTGATGGAAGTTGTATAAATCAATACCGATAGAAAGACTTTTTATGGCAATTTCGTGCAGCAAAATAAAAAATGTTAATAATAAACTGCTGTAAAGAAAAAAATACAGAAAACCAGTATCAAACACCAAAAATTTAAAAAGTTACACTTGACATTTGTTAAGTACCACTTCCAACTCACAACCCACAACTTAGAAAAATCTCTTAAATTGTCTAAAAACAGCAAAAGAAGTTATTGCAACCACAAGTTGTGGCAATAAACACCACTACCAAAAAAAAGTCACTTTAATGCGTGATGATGGACTGACTGACGACAGTAAACAACAATCTGACAGAATAACTTGAAGTATGTTTTTGATATTTTTTTTTTTTCACAAAATACATGTTGCTGTTTACAACTGTCATTAATTTAATAAAATTGTCTATTGCGGCAAATTGTTTAAAATGTATTTGCAACAATTCATCATCATTGATATCGGAGTTGTGACCTGTTGTATTGCCAGAGATGCATCATTATATGGCCACTAACAGCACCAGTTTTAGCCTTAAATGTTTTTTGCTGGGGGTATCTTTACAATTTTAATATTTCAGTTATAGATTTATAGTTGTTTGTAATAGATGAAAAATGATAATGATCTAGGCAGCAGTTGCCCCAGCAACACCGCAATTATTAATAAATTAACATGAATTTTCACAAGCGATATTAAATTAAATTTTTAATTTTATAAGAAATATCGGTAAAGCCCTTATGACACTACATTTTTAATGCATTGTTCAAGTTTTGGTGAACAGTACAAATATAATGTAATACAAAAATTTACCAAGTGCAAAGAGTTAAGCTGTATTAAGATAAATGGCAAACCGTCAAAAATTTTACTATAGTTATCGATAAAAAATCAAGTTACGTCAAAAAAAATGTAAAATTGTTCAAATTAAAATTGACATTTCAAGCTTTAAATATTTAAAGTGTTGCTGAATCAGCGGTTTATGGGCAAATTCAGCGATTTACCGCTTTTTGTTTTTAGGTTTCTCATAAACAAAAAGTTGGCAACATGTATTAAAAAAAACAAAACAGGGATGGCTAAGTTGTTTCAATTGTACTTTTTTGTTGATACTTTTTAAACTAATGGTGTTTTCTTTTCTACAAAAAATGTGACATTTTATTTAAAAAAAAATGCAATTTGGTGTCGGTTTCCTAAAAATTTTGATCCTGAAAAGGATGAGTTTTTTAAAATAAAACAAGCCACCCTTTGCTGGAGCAAAATTTTTAAGAAACCGACACCAAATTGCATTTTTTTTAAATAAAATGTCACACTTTTTTGTAGAAAAGAAAACACCATAAGATTTATAATACCTTTTTGTGGTGTTCTTTATGAACATAAATAAAATTAATTTCAACTAAAAAAAATCTTTTAGTAAAATTAGGGTAAAAAAGTACAATTTTTAAAGGTTGTTGGTACAATTTTAAAAATTCTCAACGCCATCCCTGAAACTAAACCATAACAAGAGAAAAAAAAAACTAAAAACTTTATTTACATTTTTTATAGTTCGCTCTTTCTAACATTTATTGTTTCTTTCTATCAATTCTATATCAATTAATGAATAAAAAATGTAGTGTCATAAGGGCTTAAACGTGTCTTTTGTTTTGTAACGATAATAAAATTTAATTTATAACTAACGAGCCATTATTACATATGATTTACTATTTTCAATAGAGCGTTTTTTTCGTAAACATATTATTCTGTTAGATTACAGAAACTGAATAAGAGTGTTGGAACTTACAGGGAGAGGAATGAACGGCATTCGATACTGATCGAAATTACAATCAGGCTTGCCAGTTTGGCACTTTTAGTGCAAGATTTAGCACATTTTTTTCTGATTTAGCACTAAGAATTTCAAAAAAAGTGCTAAGTGCTAGTTTAGCAAATTTTAATAATTATTTAGCATTTTTAGCACATTTTTTGATCCCAAAACTACTAAAAAACTCACATAATCAATTCAAGTAAATTATAAATTCTCAAGTGTATCAAGAAAAATACATACATGCTACCTTTTTTGCAACCTTAGCGCATATTGTTTTCTGCATCTTTGTAGTGTACGAAAAAGAAAACAACGAAGAAACGAATATAGTTACTTTTATTCTTATGAACAAATAAATAAAAATTGCTTATTGGGCTTAAAGCGGCTCATACACTCGCAATAAAATGGTTCAATTTTACGTTTTGTGCAATAATATCGCTAATGTGTATGTGATATTCGAAGGTGGCAAAATATATTGGCAACAATCGAAAGACTTTTGATTTTTATTGCACAACGAAAAGAAAGTGAAATGTGTTGGCAAAATTGTACAATGCTGTTTATGTTATTCCTATAGGTTATGTTCACTTTTTTATTGAATAAATGAAACCATTTTGCGATTTATTGCATAATATAGGACAAAATGGAAATAATATGGCAAAAATTTTATCGAGCCCTAAAAGCGAAAATGATGTAACCAACAACATTTTAGATTTTTGTTTTTTTATGAAAATTTCATATCTCTGGGAAGTACCGTTGCGAAATAAGAGCAAAAACAATTTCAAACGAAACCCTAAACTTAAAGCAAAGATATTTAAAAAAAACCCTTCTCCTGTAAAATTTTATTTTTGTTGGTTACATCATTTTTGCTATAAGGGCTCGATATACAATAATATTGCAAGTGTATAGGTCGCTTAATAAAAAGTAAACTGAAGACTAGAATGAAAATGTTCAATTATACGCATAAGAGATTGTACCCTCCTTTAGGCAACATTTGTTGCCACACTTTAAACATATCGGATGATATTGTAAAAAAATCGGTTCATTTGAAAAGTCAAAATGATTTGGTATACGAGAAAGATGAAAATGACATGATTGAAATTTAAAATAGTTGTAACGACTTTATTTGAAATATGTTATATTGTTACATTAAAATAAGTGTTTATTCAGACATCTCCTCTGGCAACTCCTTGATTCCCAAAAAAGGTAAATCGTCTTCCTTGTATGCACCAAATTTAGATTTCATCCATCGTATCTTCTGACCATTTTTCGCTTTCGAAACTAAACTGACCAATGGTTCATCATCCCCAGTATCAAATTCGCTACTTACATCCGTTTCAGGTATCAGCAGTGAATCCTGCCAAGACTGATTTGCTACTGATTCATTGTCTAACTCAAGGAATCGAATAAAAACGTTTTGTTGTCATCGCTGATGCCATGGAAAGTGTTGCTATTATGAAAGAAATGAAAACACATATACCGTAATGTTTATCAGGAAATGCATGAGAAGCCAAATATGGCACGACAAAGTTGGACGAATTTTTCTGTGAATGCATGAGAAGCCATTAACGCAATTTTTTTATTAAATTGCTTAGAGAATTAAATAAAAAACTGCATTTTAAGAAAATCGCGACTACAAGACTATAATTTTTATTAAGTTTTTTCCTTCTCCTGTAAAGTAAGGAAAACGTTAGTTAGGGCTTTTATATATTAAAGTAACGATATGTTTTATTTTGTATATTTTCACTGTACGAAGTGACCACGTGTACTTATAAACAAGACTAAGGTTTTCTATGCACCTATGTAAAGAACAGAGAAAAAAACATTCGTCTCATAATCACAAAGGCCTACTTGTGTTTTTCAAAAACTATTATTTTTCAAAACTGTTAATTTTTGCTGAGAATGTGCATTTAAAATTCAAAAGCCATATATGGCTGCATATGCAGTAGAGGGTTAGTCCGTAATTTCATTTTATAATGAACAAAATTTTATTTATTTAAACACTACGTGACAGACTTTTGTTTTTTAGCCGGTCAAGCCCGACCATATGATACCCTACACCGCAGAATTTAAAAACAAATTTTCGAGAGTGTACCCTATGTGGAACCCATGGACAGTCATGGAGCCGCCAGAACATAATTATATTATGAGGTTTAGATTTATGTTAACGTTTTTTTGTCCCGAATATTATTTATAGCCCATTTCACTACAAAAAAAAATCTTGTACTTACGAGATTTCGAGAAAAATCTAGTTGTTCTAGATTTCCCATACAAAACAAAATCTAATTCGTGACTA
Source organism: Pollenia griseotomentosa (assembly GCA_963931875.1). Lineage (NCBI taxonomy): Eukaryota > Metazoa > Arthropoda > Insecta > Diptera > Polleniidae > Pollenia > Pollenia griseotomentosa. The sequence continues at coordinate 16,037,068 of OZ007564.1, forward strand.
GATTTTGACGAAATCTACTCAAATTCTAGTAGTACTTAGTAGTGCAACTATGGTTTTTCCCATAAAGCACTTAAAAATATTTCCCTGCACAAGAAAAAATTACATTGTAATAAAAACAAAACAATAATGGCGGATTGTTTAAACTTTTTTAAATTTTGAGAAAATAGTAAAAAATGGATAAGACAAATAATATTCATTAAATAAATTAAATTGATTATAAATAAAATGTAAAGCAAAATGTTAAATGCCTATTTCTTTATATGTAAGTATGGCAACGCCGCACATGTTAATAAAATGAAAAAAATGTGTTTATTTTAGCATGAGCGGAGTTACCTGATTTCCCTGCTGGCAACTCTCCTTCAGTTTTGCTGCCATCCTTAATCGATCCATTAATACCAACCATTGGCGTAGCTAGGGGGCTGTGGTGGCCAAAACCACCCCAGACCCAATTTTTCCCACCCCAGAATTACTCCTTTTTTTCTTTTAATTACTGTTTTCGTGCGACATTTGTTGTAAGTGTATTGCTATTTTAAATAGCCGATTAAGTATTCCTTAATACATTTCTTTTACTTAAGTGTTTACATTTATATAAAAGTTAACAAAAAACCAATAAATTTAACCAGCTTTACGGTCTTAGAATATTGACATTAATTAAGAAACTTGATTTCATTGTGAATTTTTTTAACTTTAATTTTGCTCTTCAAACGATAAACCTTTTGGGCAAATTTTTTCAAACGGACAATTCGGCACTTGGACAAGCACATGATACAACTACCGCTACCCTTAAAATATTTAAAGAGAATCGTTATAATAAGATTTCTGTATGACGTGCTATATTCCCAATTTTTCGTATTTGATAAATACATACACTGAAATTTATTGTTGAGGGAAAGCTAGCTTCTATGCGCATTTCACTGGTTGCTTAGGCCAGATCGTCAGGAAACCTTTTCCAAAGATTTTAGAAAAGCTTAAAATATTATACAAATAAAACCTTAAAGCGAATAAGAAATATAAACACTCAAAGTCTCACTTGTAACTATGTATATCAAAGCTTAAGCAAAACATCAACAATAAACAGTGAGTTTATCTTTTCTTACATTCGTAATAAGTTTGATGCAATATGAAGCGATATAGAAAACTTTTCAAAGGAAAATAATATATCATTGGAAGCAATACAATTTACGAAAATATCAACCTAAGATTAAAGCAAATTTCTGGATCTGCCTGATGATATTCTTTTAGTTGATTATTTGAAGTTAAATGTTTATAATCCAGTAATCAATACCATAATTTCTAATATCGAATACCGATTTGAAAACCTTCCATTAGCTAATGTGGCAAACGATTTCTTTTAATTCGATTTGGGAGGCGCTGACGAATTCATTAATTGTTACGAAAACGTTTTGCAAATTGATTGTAATTCTATGAAAGCCAAAGCACTAGTTCTTAATACTACATTTACATTAGGCCGAAATCTTGTAGATTTGATTTAAAATCTTCTTCGAAATCTAGTGCGTTTACATTGTACTTTTTTGACATTAGCGAGATTTTGTTTTTATAACACAACAGCTGACTTAAAGTTTTTTCGTTACACACACAAACACAAAAAGAAATATACATTAAAAAATTTGCATTACCTTTTTTTTAATAATCAACGATATTTGTTTTGTCAATATTATTCGTGTTTTTAATTTTTTTACAATTTTTTATAAAAATTTTTAATGTTTTTTTTAACAATTTTTGTTTTGTTTTTTTTTTAAATGTCATTTTTTCTTGTGCAGGGAAATATTTTTTAGTGCTATATTGTAAAAACCATAGTTGCATCATTAAGTACTACTAGATTTTGAGTAGATTTCGTCGAAATCTTGTCACGAAGTAGATTTTGTTTTGTATGGGAAATCTAGTCAAAAACAACTAGGTTTGGCTCGAAATCTCGTAAGTACTAGATTTTGCGTAGGTGTAAATGTAGTATAAGAAAATTTTTAAAAACATATCCAGCGAAAAACAATAAAATCCGAAATTGAAAAGAATATATATTCAAACACTTACAAACTTTTACAAGTGGAAATTAGCCTTTTGTGGAATAAAAACATGGTTACACAGTGTAATGTTTCAAGAACGATTTTCAAATTTAGCACTTTAAGTTATTGAAAATTAATTTGTGAAAAAAGAATAAAAAAAACCGTTAGAATAACCTTTTTACAGAATTATTATTTGTATATTTCAAACTTGAAAACACAAATTACCTTTAATTTTCGAAATACTTTGCTTTTTGTTTCATTCATTGCAGACTTTGTGACATATCTTTTAATTTTGTTTTAAAAACAAATTATTTTGCTTCAATAAAAAATTATTTTGTATTAATTTTTTTTTTTGAAAAGGGCACTTGCCCACCCCAGAATTAAAGTCTAGCTACGCTTATGATACCTTAATAATAAGATTTTACTTTAAGTTGTATTTCTAGTACTTACAATATTGTAGGTGACAACCTTTAAAAGCTTAAACATTTCTATTACACTTATTTAAAAAAAATTAAGATCACTCTTGCTTTGATTTGCTTTATTTACTTTACTTGCGATTGATTATATACAAATGGCGCGAGTTTTTGTAGTAACTCCGATGGTGAAATAATGCAGGTAGCATCCCTACGGCAACAAAAACAATAATTCAACAAAAATGAAAATTAGTCCCAGTTTACGTCAAAAACTATTTTAAACAAAAATCAAAGCGTGCCGCTAAACGTGATGAAATAAATAAATTTGTATCCAATTTTTTTTTAATTTTGTTCATTATCTTATTTATTTTTAATTAAAATGATCAAAACCTTAATAAAATACACTAATCACAACACAAATCGTGGAATTTTTGTAAACACAAATAAAACTTTAACATAAGAGTAAAAAAACGTAAGAGTAAAAAAACGTCATCTGGCGTAGTAATGCCACCTGTTTATTTCATCATGGGTACTACGACTCCACAGTCCTGCATATAAGTATTTGAATGTAAATCACAAGATGTACCTTTAATTGCGTTTTCAATTGTATTAAAAAATCCTTTTGTATCTTTAATTTAATCATTGGATATTATAATACGTTTTACTTCAAATAATAAAAAGCTGTGAAATATATGAAAATCATTAAAAAAAAATATTAACCTGTCTTAATTAATATTTTTTATATAAAATTATTTGAGTATCTATTTCTAACATTAATTTAGCATGTTTTAAATTTTTTTTACAAAATCTAGTTTAATATGTTTTGGCAACACTGTTGGCGAGAACTATAATACGAACGACACCAACACTAAGGTCGAAAATGTGTCAAATAATCTCCTAAAATCCCAATAATTCTGTTAACACATTGATTGCTTTAATGCAAAATTGGCGAAATATGCTAAAACTAAAATAAAAAAATACCCACATGAAAATACTTGTTAAAGCAAAAATAAACAAGAAATTTTAAACAAATTATTTAATATTTTCTGTAGTTTTTTTTTATTAAATTAAAAAAAATTAACAATATTAACTTAAATAAAAAATTAAGCGAATTCCAAAGATATTATAGCAGAGCTGTTAAACGGGTTATAATCGTACTAGTATCTAAATAAATATTTATTACGCACACTATTAAAGATCTTTACTCGCACATAATATAGTATACAAATTGGCGTATCATCCATATATTTATGATCATCTTCATATTTCTTTCTTTATTTTCCAAATTTTTAAAATCAAAATAAAAGAATCGAGTATTATCCATGTGGGTCGTTATAAATGCATGTGTTTGTGAGTATCTGTTGAAATCTTTCACACATTAATTATGTGATTTTATGATTGTTTTCAATCAAATTAATACAAATTCGCTTTGGTTTATGCAAATATGAACAAAAACAATTTTTTTTTATAAATTTATTAATAATTAATTAATTTGTTATTTGTTTCTTTTCCAGCTCCCCACTTTTTTGTCTATTTCTAAAAGACTTCTGTTATTTTTTATTTTCAGAGTTTTCAATTGAGGAAGCCGACACCAACATCAAACATATGGATGGAGTGATCGGCGATTAGAGCCATCATCATCATTATGGAACATTTCATGTTGTAGCATTTTATGGGGTAAGTCTAAATTTTTATTGAAGTTTTATTTATATTTTCAAACTGAATAAATTATTAAATAGTATTGAATTGAAGACAAATTTTTTTTTTTTATTTCTTAAATGTTTTGCGAAAACATAAATTTTCGTTAAAAGTTTATAAAAAAAAAATTAAATATGGATAATGGTGTTGTTTAACCACTCCCCGATTCAGGTGAAAAATTAGCTGGAACAATCTTTATAAATATCCAAATAAGTGTGAATATAGAAAATCTTTTTATAGGCGGTTTAAAATAAGTTTAAACAAAATTTAATAACCATTTTTCTTTAAACTACATACTTTATAAATCGGATTTTGAAATTTTTTTGTTTATAATTTTATTGCATATAATTTACGATGTGTTTTGTTTTGATTACATTAATTTTTTATGTTAATTAAATGGTTTGATGCATTTTTTAATAGATTCAAATTACGCAAGATTGTGTTTTGAAATACGTTTTTTAGAAACCAACTTTAATGTGAAGAAATTTAATCTGTTCTTTCTTGCAATAACATATAATAAAAGAAGGGTTTTATCCAAGACTTTTTCACTTTTCGGGATACCGGGAAACAATTTTGAATGTTACGGGATCCCTAAAACTCCCGCTAAAAAGTTTCTTAAAAATTTAAGTTTAACAGAAAGAAGTCGGTTAACTTTCCTCATTTTCTAATTTTCGTCAGTGTAATCAAAACATGATCAATGCAAACTTTTTGCCTGCGTTGCAGAAATGTTTTAAAAAAACGTTGTGTAAATAATCAGGGCAAGTGTTTGTATCCGCGTCGATAAACTTTTCGATTGAAACGTAAGAAATAAAACAAAAATGCCATAAATTGAAACAAACATTTGTTTTTCTCACTTAACTGCGTCAGTAACATTTTTGGCAAGAATTAGCTGTCACGAAAGGAAATTACTCGCCAATTTACAGAAAATGTGTGTATTTAATATTTTTGTGAGAAAGTTTCCGCTTTGAACTGTCAAAATCGTTGAAAATTTTTAAATTTTAGTAAATTTTGAACGCTGTTAACGATATGTGTGACAGGCGTTCTTAATGTCTGCAATTTTAAATCGGCTTCAAGTGGAATATTATGACATTTATAACGTAACGACGTAATCCCTTTTTATAGTTTTCGACATAAGTTACAGACACACTTTTTTCTCACCCTTACCGCAAAAAAAAAGCTTAAGCGACATCATTTTCAATTTTCGTGTTTTTAATAAACGACAACAAATGAATCCTAAAGAATCATGGTCACATAAGGTACCGTTGCGATTTTATAGCAAAAACAGTTTTATCTTAAGAGACAACCTTCATACAACATTTTTATAAAAAAAAAAAATAAAAAAAGCTTCTCCTGTAAACTTTTGTTTTTGTCGCTTTAGCGGTAATGCCTCGATATTAAGATTATTTTTGTAATGAAAATAATCAATTTATTTCAAATTCAAAACAATAACTAAATTTAAAAATTAGACAAAATTTGATAGTAGTACTTTAATTATCAGAGATTGACTTTTAGATTTCAATATAGTCGTCCGTGATAGACATTTATAGCAGAATTGGTTTACTAAATAGCAAAATATGCCAACAAAGCTTTTTTAAAGAAAAAGAATAAAAAACTTATTCTAATTGTAATAAAGAGAATTAGCACTGCGAACACATATTTTTAGTACTCCACTCTTGGGGGAAGAATTAGCACTGCGAACGCATATTTTTAGTACTCCACTCTTGGGGGTTTTAAATATTTTAAATTGTTACTGCTGACCATTATTTAAAGCACTTAGTCAAACATTAGCGCCTTGCCTAAAAATCGTTGAAATAGTTTCAAGGTTATTGTCAAAAATAGAAAAGCTGCTAAAACGTTTCAGTAATTTGCTAAAATGTTTAATGATTAAAAAAAAAACCAAAACGCAACGTTATCAAGTAAAAGAGTAAAGTCGGTCAAGCCCGACAGTTTATAAAGACACATTTTCAAGATTGAACCCAATTTGGAACCCAAGTTAAGATTCACGTTAAAGTTCTTTGTGACGAAAAATCTAAGTATCTTCATCTATATGAGACTTTTTTGTCTTTCAGAATGTATATATATAGGACCTATGTTCAATTCTGGAGAAACACAAATGAAACGACATAAAATCTATCGTCAAAGTTACTGTCGCCAAATTGTATATCAGCACAAACATTTAAAAAGGAGTTATGGGATTAAAAGCTATTTTCGGGAGTATTATTTGTATGGGAGCTATGCTCAAATATGGACCGATTCCAATTAAATATAGTTAGATGATTAAGATTCCAAATAAGTGTGGACCAAATTTAATCTAAATACCAAATTAATAAGATGGCTTATGGGCATTTTTATTTAAATTATAGACAGGTTCTCACCATTTTAAAAACTCTAATGACAATTGAAATTAAAGTACCAGATTTCATTAAATTAGCTCCACATTGCGCACAAGGTTTACATGTATAGCCAGCCAGCCGGACGGACATCGTTAGATCTGTATACCAATATTTTTTAGAGTGGGTACAAAACTTATTTACCAGTCTCAACTAGAAAAAAATTAATTTTTTGTTTTTTGTAAAATTGAATTAATGTGCCGGTAGGTACTTTTTAAGACAATTTAAATACCTGCATTAAAAACGTAAAACTTTTATTTGGTCCGGCTTAATTTAAAACTAAAAACACTACAAATTCAAGTATTGCGAGTAAATATGTGTGCGAATGTCTGAATGCGTAATACCAAGTGGCAATAGTTTACACATGTAGACTACATTTATTGCCAACACTTTGAGATGTTTAAAGAGACGATGACACGCAATCGAAGATAAATCATACAATTCAAACACATCATCGCCAGCACCATCAGCATCATCTCTGACTTCATCGACATCACCATCGGCATCAGAAATGACCTTGACAAATATTTAAAACACAAATTAAAAACAGAATTCAAATTGTTTGTCCGCCTGTCATTCTGTACATGAAACAACAGCACATACACAACTACTTGCACACGAACTTCTTCGACAGAAGTGCTTGTTTACATATAAATGGACGGATTGAAAATAGTTTTTAGCATCATGCACTTCCGTGCAGACTTTAAAAATTAAATAAAATTTAAGCAACAATTATCAGCAGCTACAAATCAGTAAGCAACATGTCAACGCACTTGTAATTTTTTTTTATTTTGGAAAATTGTAGACACTGTTGATGCGTGTTTAAAACATATAAAAAGCAAAAAGGAAACAAAATTAAACCCACACAAACCCCAAGACAGGCCACTTTGACAATACCACTCGATCTATTTCATTATAACCATCTTCTTTCTCATGATCATCAGATGATGATCATGAAAATGATGGGCGCCTTTTGCGCATAAAGCATCTCATGTAGAGTGTTTAATGTGGAAGTAGTGCTCCCATAATTATGGCCTTCACCACTTAAGGCTTAGGAATTGTATCATTGATCATATACCGTTTTGGGTATGTGTTATACGGAAAATACAACAGATAAAGTTTTAAGACTCGGTCCAGATTTCACGAGAGTTTGGTGACGGGAAGTTTTAGAAAAAAAAAGAAAGAAAAGACCAAAAGATAACCAATATTTGTTTTTACCCACACCACAATGGTACGTCTTTAAGACATCCACGAAGACGGATGCACGACACTGTTAATTCCTGCACGACATATGAGAGACAGCGAGAACAAATCGTCAACGACATTTTCGAACAAGTGTCGCGAATATCGTGCACGACACAAATAAAGACAATGTCGCCTACTTTGTCGTCAACGACTACATGCATGACCATGTCGTCTATTTTGACGTCCACGACAAAAATTACTATATGGCTATCTATTTCAGACAGTTTTTAAGTATAGTTGGAATTTTAATTTCTGTTACATGTTTTTAAGCAATCTTAAAGTTGACAGTAAAGTATTAACTGCATGTAATATATTTTCCAGCCTGCGAATAACTTCATCAGCATTTTCGACTTAACTGGCTAGTGCTAATTCGTAAATTTTATGTAGGTATTTAAATCATTAATTCAAAAAAAAAAAAAAAAGAATATGTGAATTATAAGAAAACCAAACAAATGATTGAAAAGCACTCAAGAAAACGTTATCGTCAATAGCTTTTATACAAGACAATGTCGCTCATACTGTCCAACATAGAGTTTGAAAGAAGACGAATTATAAGACAATGTCTCTTATGCTGTCCTAATAGAGGATAACTTTTAAGACAATGTCGCTCATACTGTCCCAACTTATAAGACAACTTCGCTCATAGTGACCTACATAGAGTTTTATAGAAGACAACTTATAAGACAATGTCGTTCAAACTGTCGTGCACGACGATTTCCTGTTAATTGTCTTCTAGAAAACCTAAACGACTGAGGACAAGTCGTGCATACATCATCGACGACTGGGGTATTATACGTTTGGGCTGATGATTGTAACACCTTAAAATATTGGTCCTTGACCCACCACGAGTCAGATTCACTTTCTGAATCGTTCTAACGACGTCCATCTGTCTTGCCAGCAATCCATGTAAGGCTTGTGAACAAAGTACAGGTCACAACTTCGGAGATAATTTGATAAAACTTGGTACACAGGTTCTAATCGTCACAAGGAAAATATTGAGAATCAGTCCATAACTTTACATAGCTCCCATATAAGCTTTTGAATAGAGCTTTTGTGTCTATAAACCACCTTGTTGAGTTGGTATTAAGATAACATTTGGTCCAAACTTATTTGATTGCAATCTTAATGATCTAACCAAATTTAATTGGAGTCGGTCCATATTTGACCATATATATACCAGTGTTGTCAAAACTTGGTGACCAAAAATAGCTAAATTTACGGAAAAAAATGGGCTAAAAAATGGCTAAAAGCTTTTTTAAATAAAAACACATTAAAATTCAATAACAAAACAGAAATAATTCATTTAAAGTTGTTTACGATGAAATTGTAAGTTAAGACCAATCTCTTAAACAAGAAGAAACGTAAATAAATATTTCGATAGATATTTAAAAAATTAAATCATCGATAAATTCGATGTCGTTATTGTTCATCTCATAGGAATCACTCATGCCTATTAGTTTTAAACAAATTAAAGGTAAATCATAATCACGACTACATTTACCCAGCCTTTAAGTTCAGATCTACAATAAAAAACAAGTAAGAAAGTATAGTCGGTCAACCCCGGCTATATGATATCCTTCACCACATTAGAACCTATGTACAAATTTTATTAAACTATCTTCAAATTTGCGACCTGTACTTTCCGCACATGGTTTACATGGACAGCCAGCCAGCCGGACAAACATCGTTAATTCGACTCAAAAAGTGATTTTGAGTCTATCGGTATACGCAAAGGTGGGCTTAGGACCAATATTTTTTTAAGGTGTTACAAACATGTCCACTATTGTGGTGTTGGTAAAAATATTTTATTGTTATGGTAATTGATAAATCAAATTAACGGTTGCTAAATGTAACCTTTTTCTCAAATTACTTTAAGCGATGTTTACTTGGCTAAATACCCTCTCTACTTCAGCATTAGACCATGGAAGTGAAAGCAACTTTAAAGTCAATTCGAAAATTTCTAAAAAAAAATTTGTTGCCGCCTGCATCTCTTTATTGAAATACTTGCAACCAGAAAGAAACCCCAATTTTTGTGTTGATCCAATTTATAAATGTAATATTGGAATACTGTTCCTTTATTTTGAAAGATGTTTGTTTCATCGTCATAGTTTTAGTGATTTTTAACATTTGTAAAGTTGTGATTTAAATTAAATGCGTTTTAATTGTTAAAAATGTTTATTTTACTTTTATTACTTTTTATAATAAAATAAAAATTATTTAAAAAAAATAACGGCAAAAAAAATTGTTGAAAAATGGCTAAAAAAAAATGGCTAAACTCATTTTTTAATGGCTAAGGGCTAAACAAATCAGAGCAAGTTAAACTCTCTTTTTGGTTTAAAATGTGTTTTAACTAACAAATCTATAAAGCACTAAACATTTAAACCATATTTAAACGCATAAAATTGGGCGTTTAAACTACCAATACAGACCATATGAATTTGATAAGATTGATCGTAGTGCTGCCGCATGTTATTTTTTAACCACATATAATACATGGGACACTGATTTATAGTGGTTGAGTTTAAACTACATATAAATTCAAGTTTATTTCAACTAAACCAGCGTTTAAACCATCAATGATTTATTCGCCATAAACAGGATGAAAAATGGCTAAATCTAGCCGCTAAATGGCTAATGTGGCAACACTGATATATACCCCCTTTCTTAAACCACTGAAAGACAAAAAAATCTAATTTAGATGAATGTGTTATAAATTTATATTTAGACTTAGATTTTCCGACACAAAGAATCTTAGCATGCATCTTAACTGCATATCATAATTTTGTTCTGGCGGCTCCATGATTGGCCATGGGTCCTAATAGGATACAATCTCGAAAATGTGGGTTTATATACTGTGGTGTAGGGTATCAAAGGGTCGGGCTTGAACGACTATACTGTCTTACTGTTTTGCTTTTGCATATGAGTATAAAAAAATTTAATTTTAACTGATCACAACTACACGTTCTTTTCACGACTTAAGCGTTATGTTAGAAACTACAGCCATTTTTGACAAGTGATTACAGATTCACGTCCTTATTTTGATTTAAGCATTATTTTAGAAACTAAAGGCATTTATAGTAGTTTTAAATTTTGGTATGCAAAAAATCGATATTTGAAAAAAAATGCATTAAAACACAGATTCACGTCGTTCTTCGATTTGAGCGTTATTTTAGAAACTTCATGCATTTTAAGTTTTTTTTTTTAGTTCGTTTTAAAAAAACAATTTTTGATGAAAAATGTGAAAAAGTGATCACAGATTGACGTACTTTTTACTATTTTAGTAACTAAAGGCGTCTATAGTAGTTTTAAATGCTGGTTAACAAACCAATTTTTGATGATAAATGTGAGTGATCACAGATTCACATCCTTTTTTCAATTTGAGCATTATTTTAGAAACTGTGCATTTTTTGTTTTTTTTTCAATTCGGTATAAAAAAATTTTTTTTGATGAAAAATGCAATTGATAACAGATTAACGTCCTTTTCTCGATTTGAGGGTTTTTAGTAGAACTAAGTGATTTAATGAAAATTTTTGTTTACAATTAAAGATTTAAAAAGTTTTTATTGTAAAGGGTGTCGCAAAAGTAATGTTACGATTTATAAAATAAATAAATTTTTTGCTTACGCTATTTCTTCGGTTTTTTTTTTTTTTGAAATTATCTTTGAAAAACTTGAGAAATTTATAATGGAAAGACTCAGCATAGAGCAAAGAACCAAAGTCCTTCAATTTCATTTTGAATGTCAGCATTCAATTATTCAGACACATTGATCATATCGAATAATAAGCGATGAGGCCCATTTTGACCAAAAATAATTGTTGAATATCAAATGTACCCACTTACATGCGCAATTTTTTTACTATATTTTTTTTCGAAAATTTCAAACAAGTTGCGATTAATGTGAATGACATTCAAAACCGTTAAATGACTTAAAGAGGTGGAGAACAAACCAGAAATAATGGAGTCACTGCTGGTCCAAATATGGTCCTCCTGCGCGAAATTTTTTGCAATCGAATAATAACGCGTTATTTTTTCATTTTAACTGGTTTCCCCAATTAAAAGGCTTCCATTTTTTTGGGTCACCTAAAAGGTAGGTGAATGCCGATAAGCCAAGAACCTTCCAACAGCTTAAGGTGAATATCCAAGAAAAAGTGAGGCCGCTGGGGCCTGAAATTCTAAGAAAGAGCACGTTGGATCAAAGCAAACAATGTGCGCCATTTTAATGATATTCATAAAAAAATTTTAAATGTAATAATGGCTTAAAGGACAAATTTACTATGAAAATTATCCTTAATAAACGTTTATGAACACGGGGGATCTTATCTTCAAAACACAATGTCAATTTACATATCTGTGGCATTTTAACAAAATATCTTAAATCAAATTTAAAAAGTTGATAAAAATGTTGTTTATCATACGAATTTTCATTCAAAAAACAATTCTGTTTACGTTTTTAAAATTTTGTATTAAAAGCGAAATTTTTCTTTAATTTTGTTTTATTTTATTGTTTGATTAGTTAGTTGGCACTTATCAACTAACATTGGCATTTATTAGAGTAGAGTTTGGATATATCTGTGGCATTTTGACAAAACACCTTAAGTCGAGATATTGCTATCTTTTGTCAAAATGCCACAGATATATCCAAACTCTACTCTAATAAATGCCAATGTTAGTTGATAAGTGCCAACGCTAAACAAAATCAGAAAGAAAAAAATTATTCTTTACATAAACCATAACGTTACTTATGCGCAACCCTGTATATTGCCATAAAAATAGGCTAAGCAATAATTTTTTTGTTTGAAAATATTTCAAATTTTTTTTTAAATTCTTGAAAAATTTATTTGCCGCCTCTAAAAAACTCATTAAATACTTTAAACATTTAATGAAAATTTTATTAAACACATTCATCATCATCGCAATTCTCATCATATTCGCCATTTATATGATCAGCATTTGTACCAACATCCACTTCATTCGGGCAATATTATTAAAAAATATTAAGAAAACACGCATCATGCCAATAAAAATCACAAGCCGCTTTAAAGGTCTTAAAAAATAGTTAAAGAAGTAACAAAAAAGTGATTGAAGTAGCAAAAGCTGCATAAATTGCTCAAATCATGCAATCAATGGCACCCGTACGTGCTCTCTATTGGAACTGCTACTTTCCGTATTGTCAGAAGGCCCAACAGTAGCAGGCAAAAAACCAACAAGTAGTTTTCATCAGCACATGTATCCATGCCAGCTATGCTGACGATGTTTTGGGACAAGAAGAAATAGGAGAAGTACGTTAAGAAGCCGATGAAATAGAAACTTAAAAAAAAAAATGAACAAACCATTCGAACATCAGACAGCGAGATTACTATCAACAACAAGATTGCGTGCTGAGTTAGTTAGATTTGTTGTTAACGTGTTTACTATAACTTTTTTTGCGAATTATTTTTTTAATTTTATTGTTGGAAAAGCTTGTAATGTGGACAGAAACAAATACTTTGTGCATGTTTTACTTACCAAAGTTCTTTTTAAATTTTTGTTTTTGAATGGAAAAAAAACTAAACATTTTTGTAAGTGAGTGTAGGCAACAATTTATAAATTTATGAAGTGTAAGACTGTTGTTTGTACAAAGAAAAAGATGCTGGGGGTAATACTCGTAGTTCAGAGTCTTGAAGGAACATATTGTTTTAATAATGTGTGAAGCGTATAGATTTGTTTCAAAGGGTGCATTAGATTCTATTAGAAATTCGATTTGCTTTAATATACTTTCTTTATACCTTTAGAACTCGAGATTTTTGTCAGCCGATTTCTTGCGAGCCAGAAGATTCTTCTGGGCGGTTTTTTTTTCGAAACATGCGAAATTCAGCAAAATCGTTTTAAAAAAGAAATATTTTTTAAAATTTTTGTGATGCGAGGAAGTGACTTAAATAGGATATTATGAATTTTGAAACAAAATGCATTCTGGGATATGTTTTTTAAGTGTTATATATATATCAAACAATAAAACTTTCCCAATATTTCCGGGGAAATGAATTAAATCTGAGTAATTAGAAACCCTACATAAGAGTCATATATACCCTGCAAATAATGTTTAAGAATTTTTTACTTATTTTAAGAATTTCCGCGCTTGATTTTCGAAAGCAATCCCATTTAGGATTGTTTTAAGTACGTTTTAGTGTTATTCGTACTTAAATTTTTAAGTACGACTCGTACTTAAAGTAAGTATAAAAAAATTAATTTATTCCGAGGGTTTTTTTCTTTCTGTGTAGAGCATGGAATGTGAATCTGACAAAGTAGAATTTTTAAACTTTATTTACTAATTTGAAACAACCTGTACATGGATCCCTCTCGAAATGTTTATAATACAAAACATTCCTTTACATGTCCATATCGGGCTATTATTTTTTTAATTCAGATTTCTCCACTTTTATTAAAAATTATGTCATATTGGTTTATTTTTGTCATAGCTTTCATTTGGGCCCATTTTTATACCCACAACACAGTAGTGGAGGGGGTATTATATGTTTGTGCTGATGTTTGTAACACTTTTTAGTATACCGAACACTTTCTGAATCGATCTTACAATGTCCCTCCGTCCGGCTAGCAGACTGGCTATCCATGTTAGCCTTTTTGCCATATTTTAAGAGAATTTGTGTACCAAATTTGAGCCATTTTCTCTTACCGTTCTTTCAATATAAATAAATCTATTTTGTGCCACACCACTTCTTCAATCCTGCCCACATTTTGTCGGATGTTGTCAATTGATAACCAAAATGCTTGTTCTCCAGATATACAGAAAAAAGACGGACATCGTTAAATCAACTTCGCTCTACATGTATGCAAAAAAAGGTATTAAAATAAAAAACAATCAAATAAATCCAACTTATACGAGGTTACTTTAGGTGATGGGTTAAAAAAAAACAACAACAGCATGAAATTTTATGAAAAAATTTAGAGGCAGTCGTCGTTTATATGTCAAAGAAATATATGAAATATGTCAAAGAAATATATGACAGCCAAGTTTCCATCATATCTGGGGTCTTCGGATCACTCATTTCAACAGACAGACGGACAAAGGACATCGTTAAATCTACTTCGCTACTCCCTAGAACCCAGAATTTATCGTTAGCTAAAATGCAAAAAGGCGTAACTAACAAAAATATAATTTTTCAGGAGAAGAAAAAACCTTGAAAAATGAAAACAGTAAACATGTCAGAAAAACATGCGTTGATAAGTCATCAATGGAATTCTTCAAACAATTTTCAAATAAAAGCATTTCATTATATTTTGTTAGAAAAAAATGTGTAATTACGCCTTTTGCATTTATCAAATAAACACCCTTTTGTTTTTTGTTAATAAAAGCGTCATTTTTGATCCCAAAAGTGTTAAATTTCATGCAGTTTTATGGCATTCATAATAATCAATTAAAAACTCGATTTTGAATTTTTTGTTAGTTACGCCTTTTTGCATTATAGCTAATGATATACACTTTATAGGGTCTAAGATCAATATTGTAGAAATTACAAACAGAATGACAAACTTATATATATACCTTTGATGAAGAACATAAAAAATATCATAGATGAAGATATTGTTACGTTTTTTCCCTTTAATAAACGCGTTTGAGTTCTTTTAATTGCAAAACCGAATAAAAACACACACTTATTTTACTTAACAAACTTTATTAATTATTTTGTTCACAATTATTAGTTACGAACAGAACCGTTTCTCAAAACAAACTAAAACTAACTATACATGAGTCACCCCTTTTTATATTTCCTAATTATTTCTAGATTTTCCTGAACCTTCCCGTAAAAACTATTTATTATGTTCTAAAACCATTTCTAGAAATGACTGGGAGACTCATATAGGAATTATATTAAAATAACAGTTGTGTTGAAAATTATACATGACAATTTTAAGTAACTAATATGACATAAAACTATAACTTACAAGATAACTTATAACTATTACTATAAATAATTCTTAGATAATTTAACTTTCGTAACAATATTTAGATTTTTCGGCATAAAGAACTCTTACATAAATCTTAGCCTCATAACTTAATTTTGTTCTGACGGGTCCAAGATTGCCAATGAGTCCAAAATTGTATACACTCAAGAAAATATGTCTTTAAATTCTGTGGTGCAGGGTTTCATATGGTAGGTAAAGTTTTTTTTCCCCGGACTTTTTCGATTTCCGGGAAAGCGGGAAATTTTTTTAAATTTCCCGTGATCCCGGGATCCCGCTCCATATAAACAATACAAAGTAAATTTTGTTATTAATTAATGAAAAAAACTTTTATAAAAAAACGTAAGGGAACTTGTTTACAAAGAAAGTAAAAGAAATGGTTCAATACTAAAAAATTTATTGAAGATTGAAATAGGAACTTGAATTATTATCACCTCGCGCCTTTATTCCCTATTATTATGCTTTTATTCAGTATTATTATGCTCTGGATACAAGATAAAAAGATAACATAAACAACAATTTAATTCATAAAAAAATAAAAAAAACAAAATAAAATTAAGGTACTCAAGATATGGGACCAAAATGTAATTAAATAAAATAGATAAAATATTTTAAAGAAATATATAACATTTTTTAACGCCTTAGGAAATAACTTTCTGACACACTAAAAGCGCTTTGTATGTCGTCAAAAAGTATTTTCCTGATTTAACTTACTAATTATCATGTTTCCGAAAAATTTCTTTAATTTTTTACCGAGGGACAAATAACTAGTTAAAAGTGCACCGTTGTAGCATGCTTCGGATTCACAATCAGAAGCAATTTTTTTTTTTATAAACAACGTCTAATCAGTCAAATGTATGTCAAGGTTGATGCAAAAATAGCATCAACCGGACTGCTTCTTACAAACCTTTTCATTTCAATAGGTCCATCTATAATCTTTAGGACAATGTGTTTTTCAAGTTGTATGTTGTAGTATCTTGCAAGAGTTTCCAAAATGTTATTTTATTTCGGTTTTCCCGAACTTCACGGGTATATAAACCAACAGAAATTGAAATTGAAAATTTGTGTTTATCACCTAATAAACATATCGCTCCTTCATTGCATCATAGTCATATCTCAAACTGAACCGAAGTTATAGCAAAATATATCTTTAAATCGGTACATTTTGAAAACTTTAATCGCATTTTGCCAAGATCGTTTGTTTTTGTAGATATGAGTATGTTGCAATAAAGGAGCGATATGTTTAGGTTTCTCCTATTTTTAAGACTTGTTCATGGACAATGAAACTTTACTGCCTGCATCTTATTTTAAATTAATGTACTTTATTAACTCTTCACTTCACTAAATGTAATAATTATCAACTGTTGCACTGCCCATTCTGCTTTTAGTAGATTTATTGCATTAGGAGACATTGATTTAAATACATGTACTCATTTCTAGTAATTGATCTAATCCACAACCCATCCACAGCTGCGAGTTTTTAGAGAATAGAAAACTAAATTTCAAAGTATAAATAGCTATTTTCTGAAATTATTAGGAATTTTTTATTTCCCGGGATCCCGCAAGAAAAATCCCGGGAAAACGGGAAATAAAATAATAAATAAATAATCGTCCCGGGAATTCCCGGGAAAAACCCTAATGGTAGGGCTTGACTATAGTCGCCTTCGTAATTATTTTAATGCTTGATTAGGACAATTTTTTTGACAAATAATCCTTATGTTAACAAAAATTCTAGTGCATAACTTTGTTGGAAATCTGCTTAGTGTGTGTTGCGATAAAAGATCACAAAGTATAAAAAACGCTATGTTGACCTTTGACCTTTATTTATTTAGCTTTTTACCATTTAAGCTAATTTAATAGCCCTTAAACGAGATCTTATTTAGATGTATATGTTTAAAGCTTTTGAAAATATTCAAAATTATCGTCACCAATCTTAAAAGGTTTGGCCGATTTTTAATTTTTTTGTTTATTTTTCCTACTTTTATTTAATTGAAATTTCCGAAATGGTATATTTTTAAATTTTTGAATTCGTTGATCAACAATTAAGAATTCATTCTATTACATATCTGAGTTAAACACAATTTTATTTGAATCTTTAAGCACTAGATATTACCAAATGCAGACTCAGTGTGAGGTGTCATTTGAGGTGCTTCTTTGTTAATGCAATGTATGCACATATAAAGGGTGTATTTTTAGACGTGTAGAACGTCCGATGAGGATAACCGTAAAACTAGCTGTCATACTAATTAAGTGTATTGACTTTTTTTCAGAATACTTTGACAAATCATCAAGCAAAGAGGTACACCAAAACAACGTTTACAACTTTATTTTTATATCCATATTAGATCCAACTGGTGCAAGAATTGAAGCCAGCGGACCATCAATCGCGTCGTGTGTTTAATGAAAAGGCTGAGAGTCAACTGGAAGTTACACCAGATTTTTATCATCTTTTGTGATGAGGCTCATTTCTGGCTTAACAGGTATGTAAGCAAGCAGAATTATCGTTTTTGGAGAGGGAACAATCCTCATGAGACCCCATTTCGGCATGTAAACGCACTGTTTGGTGCGGCTTACATGCCAAAGGCTTCATTGGCCGGTTTGTCTTTAAATCCGAAACCGATGTCAACATTACCGTAAATGGCGAACGATACAAAATGATTTTTGATTTTGTTATGCAAAACATTTGGAGGAAAAATGGTTCCAACAAGATGGCGCAACATGACATACGTTCGCAACATGGCGCATGAAACCATCACTTCGTTGAGCCAAACGTTTGGTGACCAAATTATCTCAAGAAATTGACCTTGGCCACCTCGTTCGTGTGATTTTAAACTTTTGAACTATTTTTGTGGAGGTAAGTCAAACCAGCAACGTTTGATTATTAGGAAGCCCAAATTGACGAAAAATTACCAGGTATGCTCAAACAAATGGTGCAAAATTGGGCCGAAAAGATGGCGCAGAGGTCATATGCCAAAGGTTAAATGCCATGAAATTTGTGAGTTGGTTGTGTTTTTTTTTTAAGTTCTATACCTCTAAAAAAACACCCTTTTTAGCTACTAAATTCAGCACTACGAGTACAAGACTTAATTTTTTTTTTGTCATTTTTCGTGCTGGCATGTTCGAGTGTCTGTCTGTTGTCTATTGGAATTGTTGACGAGTTGTTGTTTTTATGAGTACAACATTAAAAAACAACAACAAACATGCGTATTTTCATGCCTACGAGCAGTTCGTTTCGTCTACAATTCGATGTGTGTGTCCGTTCATCCACTCATGCATCCATCCATCGATTCATCCATCCATCCATCTATCTAAATACTATTTTAAAGTCTTCAACAACCGTCCAAACATGATTGACTAAAGCACGCGTCTTACATACAATAAAAGTAAATACTTGTATTTGCAGATAGATACGAAAAAAAGGCATGACGTACTAAAATATTGAGATACAAAAAAATCTATAACTATTAAATAGTTGGGGCCTGAAGAAATTCATTCATTTCGTCGCATTTTTTCATGTTCAGTTCTTGTGTTTTTATTTTATTTTTGCATTTTATTAACCTGACTACGCGATGTTAATCTTCTTAAATGAAGTGTGGAAAAATTTATTATTTCTTTTTTTTTAATATCAATTTTACTAACTGGAATGATTGGTCATCATTGTGGTAGATAGACAAAAAGTTAGTAACCAATTTTATGTTTCTTTAATTTAATTTATTAATTTATTATACTAAAGTTGCAGGTTTAGTTTAATGACTCATTAAAGAAACTTGAATTTGTGGTAAAATGATGTCTTATCTTCAAATTATTGACTTGTAGTTTCCCAATATGATTCAATTTAGAAATATTTAATTGACTAAATGACAACTGTTAAACAAGAATTTGACCTTGTTTAGAGTTTATTTAAAGCGGTCTAGTGTCATTGGCCGTTTCAAGAAATTGTGAAAATTTTTTAATTTATTCTGAATAAGTTATGTTTTTATTTTATGATGAAACACGAGCAATTTGTTATGCATTTTTTTGTGTTATAATTTTTTTTAAAAGTTTTTTTTCTTTATCAAAATAATTTTTGGGAATACAAAATTTTAATTTAAAAGATTTTGTTATTCGTGCTTAATTCCCAGTTTTTATTCTTGATAAAAACACTTGAAATTAATTGTTGATGGGATAAGCTATTCCTATGCGCATTTCACTGGTTGCTTAGGCCAGTTCATCAGGAAACTTCATCCATAAAGATTTTAGAAAAACTAAAGATATTAAACCAAATAAAACTGTTAAGCGTATAAGAATCATAAGCAACAGTTCTTCTTGTAACAATATCAAAGTTTAAACAAAAACATCAACAATTAACAGTGAGTTTATCTCTTCTTACATTCCCCACTAACAAAGTTTTTTTTCTTATTTATATTAGTTTATTTGATTTCGTTTAAGTTTTGAAAACAAACTACTCTATTCCAGTCTTTGTGAAAGCGTGTAAAACCGTATGGATGCTTTTAAAGATTTGCAATAACCGGCTATCCATTTAGTGTTTTCAAAACCGCCGGTCTGGCAAGACTGTCAGTTGTTAAATATATGTCATCTGAAGTCTGATTTCTTTAGTGAAATATTTGCCATTTACGATATAGTAAAAACTTAGACTCAATTTACAATGTGGACATCTCTTGCCGAGAGAGGAAAGAAGTAAAGTGTGCCACGCATACAGCGTTCGCCCGTCTGGCAAGAATGCCCACACTGTAAATTGGGTCTTACTACAAATGTGTTGGTTCAAACGTGGCTTCTTTTCGAGCAAGGAATTGTCAAGATTATATTGAAATTTAAAGAGACTGGAAGCGTAACAGATGTGGTCAGGCAGCTAATTCTGGCAGTCGTGTTCGAATACTTTTTCGATTCGAAAGCAATTTTATTTCTAATTCTTTTAGTCGATACTAAACGAATCAAAATTATTTTTTGAGTGTTGTAAAACATTTATTTGAGTTTTCACAACAAAAAAGTACAAAAAAAAGCGATTAAATGAATTTAACGAACGGGTTGGAACGAATATGACCGCTCATTGAAATGAACGATTTGGCAAAAGACTAATCAGCATGGACAAAAAAAGTAGTCTAGAGATGTCAAATCACACGAACGATGTTACTAAGGTCCATTTCTTGAGATGATTCGGTCCCAAGCGTTTGGCTCAACAAAGTAATAGTTTCACGCAGTGACATGAAGAATAAAAAAATCACGAACTATCTGCCTGAAACGTTCGACACTCACGGTAATGTTGGTTGGCAATGGTTTTGGATTTAAAGACAAATGAGCGTATGAAGCCTTCGGCAAGTAAACTGCAACAAACAGTGATTTTTTGGGATGTAACGGGGTCTCAAGAGTCTAATGAGGATTGTGCCCTCTCCTTAAAAATGACAATATCCATTAAGCAAGAAATGAGCCGCAGCGCTGAAGATGATTTGAAGATAAAAATCTGGTTCAACTTCCAGTTGACTCTCCGTTCACCGAACAAACAGATGGTCCGCTGGATTTAATTCTTGCGCCAGTTGGTGAGATGTAGGCCAAGATCTTTCCGCAATAAAGTTTTCCAAATATGTAGCAGACGTACAGAGAACGACTTACTGAGGACGTCGTCGGATCGATAAATTCGAGTCCTCTGTGACAAACAAGAGTATATGTCGTAATGAATCGATTCATAGTGTATTAGCTTCTGAGATGGACGATTATGCTCATTGTAAACTTAAAGAAGTGCGAATTTCGGAAATAAATTTCCACGATTTGTAAATGTTGTTCTGGTGTAAGTGTTTGTATGGCGGTTTGCCAAAGTATAACAAAAAAATAGTCAAACAAACTTCATTAGTATGACAGGTAGTTTTACAGTTATCCCTATCGCAAGTTCTTTACATTTAAAAAAACAACCTTTACTTTATAAATTGGTGGAATATAAGAATTCAAGTAACGATTTGATATTATGCTATGTTCACGTTTGGGCTTATCACATCAAAATCTTGATGATTATCCATTCATTTAAGTGATTTGTTAATCACTTCAAATTGATATAATTAAAACTAAATCATTTCATTATCTCATACAATCGTCAGAACATAACTCAAACTGTGTATGATGCAGCATCGGCCACAATATACGTACCTTTCAGTTGTACTACCGACCACGATTTTTTCCATATTTTTTTATTTTGTTCTTAAGTTTTCACAATTCTATCATTAGGGATAAGATTTTCATGCACTCCAAACTCCATAATAAGCATTAAAAAAATAAAAAATATGCACTGAAGACTTGACCATTTTCAATAAAAAAGCGTTTGTTTTTTATTTTATTTAAAACAAAACAAAATAAAAAATTCTATTGTTGTTTTTATTCTATTGCTATTCAAGGGAATAATTTTTTTAAAACTTAATTTAAATAACTACATAATTTAAATTTTTGTTTGCATAATCAAATAAATACTTTTTATATTATTAAAAAAGAGCCTTTGTCTGTTTAAAAGCTTTTGTACATGGCTTATAGCCTTTTCATACTTGTCAACATCTACCATAAATTTTCGAAGATGTTGAAACGATCCCATAACAAATGCGTAGAGCTAAAAATTACAAGATGTTCCGATCTTATTGTATTCCATTATATATCTTTCGATTACTTTAGTGACATCACACAAAATTGGCAATAAATTCTATTATTATTGTGGCATCTCTGACAAAATGGCATTTTTTTGAAAGCAGCGTTACCATATGAAAGTGTTTCCTTTTTGCAAGTCCTTTTATACACCACCACTAGCTGTGATAAAGATTACTATGTTTGTCATTCCGTGCTGAACTTTTCTAATATTCATCTAAGATCTTACAAAGTATATACATCCTAAGTCGATTTAGCCATGTTCGTCCGTCTGTCTGTCCGTCGGTCCGTCTGTTGAAATCATGCGCACTTTCGAAAGACTCAAAGGGAAAGAGCCAGATTTGTGTCAAATTCTTTCTAGTTCTGCCAAGCAGTTTGGGTTTAAAATAAAGCAAACTAACTTGAGTAGGAAAATAATCAAAATGTGGAACAACCACCCTAAAAAATTTTTAATTTTGTTACAAAAACTAATATAAATAGTGGCGGAATGCATGTATTGATCTAAGATTTTGCACAAATTCGTTCTATATAACAAGAAATCATACCACAAGATTTCGTAAAGATCCCTCCATAATTTACCATAGGCCCCATATAAAGCCCATTCTCGAAAAATCCTTAAGTACGCCTAAAACCGTAACGAACTATGCTATTGTAAAATGACGTATAAAAAGAAATTGCTTGGTAACGTAAGATTTTTTAACAAGTACTAAAATACAGTTTTTAAAATGTTTTAAAAAAAAAGTATTTCTAATGAATTTTTTGCCTTTCAGATTTATTTTTACCAAAGTGAATATATTTTAATATAAAATAATGGATTTCAAACTCATCTTGGGTATTTTGAAAGCTTAATTAGCTTTTCTCTTTACATAAATAAAAAATTTAAATACAATTTTTTTTTTGTCATTAAATTAAAAAAAATCTTGTTAAAAATTAAGAATTTTTTTAAATAAAAAAAATTTTAAAAAATTCACTTTTGTTATTAAAGGATCTACTAGAGTTGTCAACCAATTAAGAATAATTCGATTAATCGATCAAACAAAAACAAACTCTTTTTCGATTATTTTAAAACGGCTATTTTCGAATAAAGAATAAATCGATTAAATATTGTCGATTAATCGAAAAATAAATTAATAATAAAAGACTAATAATTAAAAAAAGCTTAGAATTTGATTTATTCTCATACGTTTTTAGCGAAAAAATATTGTAGATATAGCCCTGATTATAATTAATCTCAATGTTTAGTAAGCAAAAACCGTGTTGAGTATTCATAGTATTTCAAAAATGTATTTTATGTTCTTATTTAAAAATCTTTGACAAACAGCTGTTTTCTTTTTAAATCAAACGTTAAACATTTTTCAAGAAATGGGATCTTTTACTCCTGGGTGAAAAACTTAGAAATAAACAAAAAGCTGAAAATATAAAGAATTGATTTATAAAAATCATATCATGAAAGTAGAAAATATTGGTATAATATTATACATATATTATTTTTTAATTATATATATCTTTGCCATTTGCATAATGCTTTGTTCACACTTGGGTTTTTAAATGCGTTTAAGCAAAATGTTGATTAAGTTAATCAGAGCCGTGCATATTACATTTAAGATAACTAAAATTAAAAATACTTTAACAAAGTTATCAGAAGATTATTTTAAACATATTAATGATCGAATTGTGAAAATTTCTTAATTAAATAAGGAAAAATAAAATCATTAAGAAGAAATCGTGGTCGGTTGTACACGTGAGGTGTACGTTCATGCTGACCGATTCTATATTATACTCAGTTTGAGGTATGTTCAGAAGATTCGATGTGATTAATGAAGTGATTAAGTTGTAGTCATGTCAATTTGATGTGATTAACAAATCACTTCAATATTTGGTAATCATCTCGATTTTGGTGTGATAAGAGCTTAATCACGTTTGAGTTGCTTAACCGCGTTTAAGAACCCAATTGTGAACATAGTATAAGTGTCACAATATTACCATTGAAAACGATGTAGCAGAAAATAATCCAACGACATCAAAAAATGCCGAACTTGTCCCAATGGAAAAATACAAAAAGAGAGACAGCGGTTGTTCTATAGAAGAAATTGTACGCAGAAGTTTGGCTGAAAATGGAAGGTCTGCAAACGCCTTTCAAAAATCCAAAGTTGTATTGGAATATTTTAAGAATTTATGATTTTACGATTCCTTTAAGTAATACAACGATATTGTGTTTAGATGAAAAAATAATGGACTGATGTATCTTATTTAAAATATGTATTTTTATTTTTTAAATAATTTTTTATTCGTTATTATCATCGATTAATCGAATAATTTTTCAGATTAAATCGTTTGATCGAACGAACAAAAACAATTATTTGAATTATTCGAACAAAGCTGAAAGGCGAATAACTGACAACTCTAGTATCTACTAAAAGCCACGGGAACATATTTAGATATTATACAAATTCATAGAGTTCTGGCTGCAATATACAAACTTAATAATTTTTAACAAAATTTCTATTGGTAATTTCGAAAATGATGTTTAACAACATTAATTAATAGTTTGCAGCAGTATAACAAGAAAGTTGCATTAAATTAAAACAATTTAATTGTTACTTATAATCTATAAAAAAAATAAAAAAGCATCTACAAAGTTTGAAAGCAAACGAAAAAAAACTTAATGAAAAGTGAAATAAAGCAACCCTCATACAAAATGAACAACTATATTAAGCAACCAATTAAATTATTATTTTATATTTTTATTAACCATTAATTATATGGAATTAAAAAAATAATAATAAAAACAATAAAAAAGACAACACTTGGTAATAAAATAGAAGTAAAAACTTGATTTAAACGATTTCAGTCACCCAAACTTGACAGTCAATGTGACGGACTAAACTTTTAGATGGTCACATACTTGTGTCACTTTGTTTTGTTTTAATCTGACTGCTGTCCAAAGTGTGTAAAGAAAGAATATTAGACGATGATCATCACAATGACAATAGCGTTATACTGATGATCACGATGATGATGTTCGCATAACAATGATGGACAACTTACATTTTAATTAGACAACAAAAAAAAAAAAAAAATACTAAACAATATTCCTAGAATTTAAATTTTTTTTATTTAAATACATATTAATAAATTATTAAAAATAAGAACCTCTAAATTATGCAAAAAAAAAAAAAAAAAAAAAAAACACAATACGTATTAAACTTATTTTTGTAAATGTGACGAATTCGTTTTAAAACAAAACTAATTAAATCATAACATGTCTCCTATTCTAAATAAACTTGTCACTGTTACGATTTATCAATACCAAATATTTCCATACAGTGTAAACAAAATATGTAAAGACACTGATAAGTTTGATTAAAAAAAAAACAAACAAAAAAAGTTTAAAATTTCTGCAAAATTGTATGTGTCCATAAAAGTCAATGCTAAGAAGAATTTTTTAAAAAAATATTTTTTTAATTCTAATAATTTTAACTGTCAGCGTGACAATTTATCAATTTTTGTTCTTTTTTTCGATTTTACAGTGCGCCAGAGATTTAAAGATACATATAAAAAAAATATTACTTTGCAATTACTTTAACTTGTCTGATTCTAATGCTGTAATTAATAAGATATTGTGTCTTGTTGTATTAGAAAATCAAATTAATAAATACAAATCCAAAAAATATACCTCTAGTAGATATGAATGTCTGTGCCAAATTTTTTTTAAATGATGTTTATTTCTCGAGTTATAGGATGCTAAAGTGTTGCCGTTTTTTGAAAATTTGTATTTTCATTATTGTTTCAAACTAGAAACAAACAAAAAAAAAAAAAAAAAAAATAAGTTAAGTGATTGTTATACGAAATAGTTTGATTTTAAAAGAAATTTAATGTTGTCTATCAGTGCGAGTGTTTCGGGTTGGATTCCCGCCGGGGACTCTGTTAATTAAGTTAAAATATCATTTGTAATTTTATTTGTAACTTTAAAAATTAATAAATTAGTAATTTCATATCAAACTGATAAAACATTGAATGTCAAATGTTTATATGCAAATCATTATCAATCAAAAACAAACACTTGAAAATGTTTTGAGAATTGTGCTTGATATCAAATGATAAGGTCATTTTATATCAAAGGTTTGACTTCGTGTTTGTTGGAATTTAATACACTAGTATTAAGAAAATTAACAATTTTAGTATTATAATGAGAGAAAAGTAAGTTTTTATTATTTATGCATATTAAAGCGATTCTTTAATCAGAATAATGTTGTGTGGTAGTACTTAAGGCTAGATTACACTATCGCACAAGTGTTACGTATTCCATAATATTTTGTGAGATAGAAATCTAATGAGTTTTGTTGCGACTGTCAAAAAATCTAATTTAACATGACAGTTTTTGTTCACACCATCACACAAAGTATAAGTACTCACACATGAAATAAAATGCAATTCTGATCCAATGAAAAGTATTATTGTTTAGACATTTTTCAAATAACGATGAAGTCGTATGGGATGTCAAACTTTTTTCATAATACATGTCATTTTCGTGACACAATGCATTCACACTATCACACTTTGTCATATTACTTGAGTTTTTGACATGTATTAATACAAAGTATAATAGTGTAATCTAGCCTTTAATAGCTGGTCCATAGGGACGCTCGTCGGTGGTGCTGATAGGTACTTTTTGTCTACTCACTTGAATTTAAAAATAGACTGGAATTCCAGTATTCACATACATATAATTGAGTTTTTACAAATTAAAGGCCAAGACAAATAATTTCTAGTTTCTTTATTAACAATATTTTCATGCTCTTCTAGATCTTCGGTGTTTGGCAAAAATTTAACCGAACGGTGAACATTAACCGAACATGGCTTTTTTGTCGAACGCCATCATTTTGGAGTCCAAAATGGCCTTTTGTAGCTTGCTATTTTAAATAACCGAAATTATTTTGTGTAAAGGCATACATCGCATTTATACATCAGAATATATTACAATTTTATTAAATAACATCGTTTTAAACTGAGGTCATTTACAATAAAAAACGCACAAAGATTATTTCATCAAAACTAAAATTGGATTAAACTTCAATTGTATATGCAATTAAAATTGTTTTTTTTTATATGTATATAATGCTGATGAACTTGAGGTAGTTTTTTATTTAGTAGCACACTATATGCAAATAAGCGAGTTTTTATGGATGCATTTCTCGTTTAATGGCACCAAAAAACTTGCAAATTTTGAAATGCATCTACACGATAAATACTGTAATTGTAGGGTAATTTTATTACACATGTATGAATGTATTTATAATAATTACTAGAAATGTTTTATACTGTGCATTATATATTTTATCACAATGTACTTACATTCAAATTATTTCATATTAAATTTATTTATTACTTAAATGCAAAAAAAAAAACAATGATCTTTGTGACGCCAATTTGATTTAACTATCAGAGACGGATTCAATAAAACGTCTCTAAATTGTTTGGCAAGTTTCAACTAGATTTGACCGCAAACTGCCACCGCCTGTAGTTTGAACATTTTTAACCTCATCATAAAATTAATAAATTTTATTGTTCATTAATTCTCAAAAAAATAATTAAACATCTAAAAAAAACCAAAAAAAAAATGTATAAACAAACTGCAACACGTATTTACTTTAAAATTATTATAAATACGAATATAAATTTATGAAAATTGGCAAAGATATTTGCAAAAACTAAAAATCACTACTTAAATATAAATAAATTTTCCAATGTTAGGAAAAATTAAAAAAAAAAAAACAACAATAATAAATTCCTAAAACAAATACTTACGTAGGTAATTGAATTTTTTTCAAATTTATTTTGTAGTCTTGTCGATATGTCATTTTTCATGCACCAAAAGTTATTTTTCATGCAAAATATAAAAAAAAATCAATAAAATTTATATTAAATAACAGAAGTTTTCGAAATTTTATTAATGGATTAAATAACCCCAGTCAAGAACAAGACAGTAGAATAACCAGTGAACTTAAAGTTCTTGAATGTTTCTGTCTGAAGACACACTTTTCAATTTAGAATTTGTAGAATTTAATTGCAAATTTTAAAGATTAAAACTGAACTGGTGGGTAGCCATGATCAGTGATTAAAGGAGTCTTTTGGCTAAAGAATCACTTAAATCAAATTTAATGCAAACTTAAGATAAACGTAAGAAAAACCCTAATGGTGTTTTCTTTTCTACAAAAAAAAAAAAATACCACCTTGTAAAAAGGTGCACGTATAAAATGTCTTGCCAACATTCTAATAATGCAATCTCTTAATTGAGGAGAACAAAACACAAAATTGGATC
The DNA here is from genome assembly GCA_963931875.1 of Pollenia griseotomentosa. NCBI lineage: Eukaryota > Metazoa > Arthropoda > Insecta > Diptera > Polleniidae > Pollenia > Pollenia griseotomentosa. The sequence goes on from OZ007564.1 coordinate 16,065,734, forward strand.
GCCCTGTTTTTAACAGCTGGCAAAAAGTTTTATGTTCAAAATATAAAAAACATACGTAAATCAAAAAGTTTGTTCTTCAAAATATGAAAACAAATATACATAAACCAAATAAATAAATCAAAGAACAAAATTAATGACGAAATTCCAATTTATTTTGTTTGTTTTTCATAAAATATGTAAACAAGAAAATACCTTTGCCAGAAAAAAAAATTTTATAACACCGAATTCACTTAAATTTTATGGCACTGACAACCTGCCATGTAATGCTTTCTTATATTTTTTTACTCAAAAATAGAAGAACAAATAACTATAAAAATGCATGATTAGAGGCGATTTTTTCCCAACTTCGTCTAGTAGCCCTATATGAGTCGTTCAGTGGATAAAGGAAATGAGTCCAAAAATTTGAAATGGAGAAAAACGACAGAACAGTTGACGATGACTTTAAAACTAGTTGGTACAACAAAACTCAAAATAAAATTGCAAAATTAATTATTAAGGCTTCTTTTACATACCTGTTAATATGATACACATACGTTTTTATTGATAAGAGTTTCAGTGGAAAAAGGGAATAAGTCCACCAAATTTTTTGTTGTTAAAATCGATAGCGTAAAAATGCAAATTAATTATGTTTTGACTTTGAGCATTCGTTCGGAAATAATAAGAAAAAATATCCATTTAATTGAATTAGTATAGGAAAGAGTACAATTTTTATAATTTTGCAAAAAAATGCTGCAGATAATTTGTTTTTTAGTTCAGTGCATTCGCACAGTTTTATTTCTAATGAACTTAAAAAAATAACATAAAACATTTCTTCTTTTTAACACAAAAAATAATTAAAAAAAATGTCTTCCTAAATTTAACAAAATAATATGTCTTCTTCAGAATAATCTTTCTGACTTGATACTGTTTTCAAGTTTTTATAGAAAGTATGGTACACGGGAGGGATATATTTTAATAAATCAATCATATCCTTTTTCTTTTCTTTTGTTATAGTTTCAGGATACAATAAACTTTGACTCACGCTATTCAATAACATTACCTTACCTTTCTTTCTTATTTTTATATTTTCAAATCCAAAATTTTCATCGAAATTATTTTTATATTGTATTACCCATGGTTTCGATCTCTCTAGTTTGATCCACCTCATTTTGAGCCAGTTTACCGGTTTTCCCGCGGTATTGGTTTTGCGATTGCAAACGTTATTTTCCAAAGATTTTGTAGAGAAAAAATCAAAATGGGTCATTTTAACCACTCGAAACTGTTCCTTTCTTTTGCATGTTGCGATTATATTTATCCAATCATTTGGCGAATAAATGTGCTGAATTTTTTTTGCGTTAGACTCAATAATGGCAAAATCGGCGTCATTTGGTAAGTAGGTATGTCCGCTTACTAAAAATTTCATTTCAATCGACTTAGCTTTTTTTATCAGCACTTTGAACTAATTTGAGTAAACTTAGGACAGTCTTGATATTTCTATTTTGTCCAATACATGAGTCAGACCACAAAACAATCCGATCGTGCGTATCAGCAAACATTTTTATGTATTTGACCAAACAAGATGCGATTTCTTGCGAGCCTCTTGATCCCTCAATTTCTGGCCAAACAAACATGTCTCTAGCATTGTTTTGAAACTCATGGAATCCTAAGTTATATACGTACAAATTACGTTTGTAATAAGCACTTGATGTGGTTAACTTGGGAAAAGCTAAGACTTTTTGAAATCGAAACAAAACACATAAGTGCTTTCGGAAGCAGTTAGCTTATCCGCTGCCATTTGGCTTCGGGCTGTTTGAGCTTTGAATAAGTGGCACTCCTTTTCTTGTATTGAGATAATATTGTCAACCGATGACTTAGTTCTCATTTCCAGTAAATCGCACATTTGACAAGTATCTTTGGATGGGTGTTTGAAATGTAAGTTGAATTTCGTAGAAAAAATATGGTAGTAAAATTTTTCTTTTACATGTTCAAGACGATTATGCGATCTGCTGTAATGGCTAGTATAAGCCGGAAATGAGTTTATATGATTAATGATGGGTGTGTCATCAATTTTATTAGTTCGAATGTGTTTTCCCCGCTGGTCTATTAATTCCGAAACCTGATTTTTTTTACTGCAATTAAAAAGTTGTTTGTTGCTTATGTGGTATGTGTCCAAAAAATACTTTTTGCAGACAGGAATGTCGCCTTGGTCTGGTATTCGAATAGAATACGAAAAAGTACGAAATCTCGGCTTTGGATTATCATTTCTTGGACGCTGTCTTTCAACCATTTTTGACGCAACGCAACCTCTCATGAAAATATTTTGGTGTGTATGGAAGCTTAAGTTAAAAAAGGATGTAAACGCTGCTTTTCTTTGGTTAACTGTAATTTTGGAATTACAGTTACGTTTGCATCGACAAACTACATCCGTAAATGTTTTTGCTGATACAATAGAGCCTGAGCTATTTGTGTATTGCAAACCGTTAATTCGACAAAACTTTCTTACATTTTTTCGCCATTCAATACTATTTCGTCGTCGCTTTTGCCCAACTGAGATCGTTGCCAAGTCATCATCATTATTTGACGATAAATCCGAGGACATAATTCTTGTCACTCGCCTTTTTGAGAAACGTAGAAAGCCAACTGATGAACAATCGGAATCACCACTTTCGACATTTACCTCATTGTTGTTGTTGTCGTTCATTCTTGGCACTATTTAACTATAAATAGTAAACTTTAATATTTATAATATATAAAAAATAATATTCAACTTTACTTACTTAATATGCGCAGGTCAAATAATTAAAATATTTTTACGAAATCTTTTTCAAATGCTTTTTAGCAGGAACGTTGTAACTTACGACGAAGGTTACGACCGATCTGCACTCACTGCACTTACTAAATTAGAAACTCTTCTAATCACAGCGATATTATAACAGCGATCAAAGGTCGAATTCATATGTAATAAAGCATAAAGTTGGATTACAGTTACGCTTCCGATTGCTCCTCTCATGCAGCAATGAACTAAGTACAACAACAATTTAAAGAACACAAAAAATTGGCTGGTAGCGAAAGCTCGAAGAGGGGCAAAAAAAAGAAACAAATAAAAGTGAATTAAAGCAAAGTTAACAAGTGATTAATGCAATATAAATGCAAGCGTGGGCTTATTCCCTTTTTCCACTGAAAATAAAAATTTTGTGTTTCGTACAAAAAAATGTTTTGTTTTTAAAAGGGGTTTTCCGTTGAAATTTGAAAACGAAATTATTACCATACATTGTTAGGCATAAAAGGAAGTGTATCCACGCTATATCTCAAAAACGCCAAAAATGGACTCATTCCCTTTATCCACTGAACGACTCATATATAAACAGAAGTCACCTTTTTACAGGACATTATCAATATTGTCGATTTATATGGGGCGTATAGTGCAACGCTTTATGTCATTAGTATGGGTGAGTTTTTTTTAAGAAACGAACACCAAATTGCATTTTTTTAAATAAAATGTCAAATTTTTTTGTAGAAAAGAAAACACCATAAATTAATTAATTTTAGTCATAGGACAGTTGTGTAGTACTTACCTGTTTATCAAAAAACACTTACAAAATATTTTCATACAAATTTTTTAAAAATTGAAAAAAAGATTTTAAACGCACGGTAAAGGAATTTTCCGAAAATCGGGTACATTTTTATTATAACATTTTTATACCCTCCACCACAACTAGTTGTGAAGAGGGTATACTAAGTTTGTCATTCCGTGTGAAACTTTTTTATTATTGATCTCAGACCCCATAAAGTAAATATATTCTGGGTCCTTGAGTAATTCTAAGTCGATTTAGCCATGACCGTCTGTCTGTCCGTCTGTTGAAAACACGCTCACTTTCGAAAAACTTAAAAGAAATAAACTATTTGTTGTTTTTGTTTGGCTGCAGGTCCACGTAAATTAATAAAATAAAAAATAAAAATTCGTGATATTTTCGTTTTTTATATTTTTATTATTATTTTCCCAATATTTCGGTTAACATCGCTAACCATCTTCAGGAAATAAACAAACTTATGACCAATTTTCAGGATTGATATTAAAACACATTTATGTTTAAAATCGTTTTAAATACAAAATTCTCTTCTTCACTAAATACTTAAATCAAACATAATTCACCGTTGTGGTACACTTAATTTCAACTTAAGTTTCTATTGTAATATTTTAGCAAGGTGGCCTCAATATCACGACAATACAACAACATGAGGCAAAGCAATAACAATCAGCTGTTTTTTGAGACCACCTTGTACATAATTATACTTTTTTATGATATTTTTTGTATTTAGTAGTGCTACCATACTTTTATCTTATTTAAATAAGACTTTTCAAATAAAACTCAAAAAATCAAAATTGGGCATAAGTGTCAAATTGCTTGTCGTTTTCCTAAGCAGTTTGGGATTGAAATCCAGCAAAATCGGTTCAGTAGGATCAGAGCTATGAATCAAAATGTTGAACCACCACCTAAAAAAATTGATCATTTTGTTACAAAAAGTGGTGAAAAATGCACGGAAGATCCGTCCATAATTTACCCTAGGCCCCATATAAGCCATACTCCCGGAAAACAGTATAGTACGCCTAAAACCCTAATTAATAATCCTATCATAACAAATTTTGGCTCGTCACAGTTTTACAGCTTTATAGGACTAGAAAAGACGCTGGAAATTTCGTGAAGATCGTTCCATAATTTGCCCTAGGCCCAATATAAACCCTACTCCCGGAAAACAGTTTAGTACGCCTAAAACCGTAATTAACAGTGCTATCATAATAGAAATTGTGACGTCACTGTTTTTTAGGACTAGAAATGACACTGTGAAATTTCGTGCTGATCGGTGCATAATTTGCCATAGGCCCCATATTAAGTCCACTCTGGTAAAATAATTAAATACGCCTAAAACCGTAGCAGATATAGATATTGCGGTAAAATTTCTTCCAACTTAGCTTCATATGGCCAGAAAAAATGTTATGCAATTTTGTGATATACGGTCCATATTAAACCTTAGATCCCATTTTAGCAGCCTTCTAAAATTGACTGCAAACGCTAAAACTAATTTTACCGCTGTATTGAAATTTATGTTTTTTAATACCTGAAATTACTCTGCAGAATTTTGGGATGATTGGTTCATAACTTACCATCGCTCCAATATAAATTCCCTTCCTGAAAATCATTTAAGTTCGGCCTTAACTGTAACGAATCATGATATTTTACTCAAGCTATTTAAAAAGAGCTAAACAAAAGCATAAAACTTTCTGATTGTCGGTCAATAATTTAATATAGGTCTAAACCGCAACCAATTTTAATGCAGTTGTCTTTTTTTATAAAGATACATTAATAATAAATAGACATCATATAGATATTATTCCTTAGACATTCAAAACTGTCCGTGGAGGGTATCAAAGATTCGGCACAGCCGAATATAGCACTCTAACTTGTTAGTACGTTGTCTTATTGCCTCGTATGGAAACGAAAAAAAATCTACAAATTCTAACCAAGTTCAAAAAAACATCTATTATTTTACCGTACTTTGCTAACATCACCAAATAATTTTAAATGTTTGTTATATTTTAAAATTTGAAAACCATCCACAAATAAATTTTAGAAAAATCATTAATTATTTTTTCATAAATAACTCAATTATCCAAAAAAATAAAATGAATCATGCTTCATTCATTTTTAAATATTCTCATTGAGACAAAATCTATTTTAAACATTGATTCCTTATTTGGCACACTAAACTCATAATTTACCTTAAACTCTATTGTTAATAGTTTCAATAAATACATTAATTTTTAAAGGGAAAATCCCACTATATAAATAACATTCGTTGACTATGATAACCTACAAATAAAGTTACAAATATGTCAAAATTTTTAAAAACAAAAATTCAAAAATTTATAAATCATTCATATATATGGCTTGAGGTCATCTAAAGTGAAAACTACTTAAATAAAGTCTAAAAAAAACACCTACAAACATGGGGTAAGGTTTTACATTAAACTAACAAGTTTTTTAAAAATATTAAAATATTTTTGCATTAAAAAAAAATTATAAGTTTTAGCAAAAAAAAAAATAAAAAAAACTTAACTTAAAAATACTGTAGCGAAATAAACAGCAACAACAAAATTTCACTTTAATTAATTAACATAAAGATCATCATTATTTTAATGAGATTTTGCTGCTCTGAAACACATGTTTTTATTTTTCTTATTTAAAAACAATATTTTTTTAAGTTAAAAACAATAAGTTTACATTCTGACATACTGGAATGCCAAAGCTGAAAAAAACTAGTAACAAATTATAGTCGGTCAAGCCCGATCATATTATACCCTGCACCACATACACATTTAGAAAATGATTATAATCCGAGATCCGAGATGGCATAAGTTGCGCCCAGAATTTGATGTCGGATTAAAAATGAAGCCACTGTCAAGCCATGAACAACTATATGCGATTTGATGAGATCGGACTTTAAATGGCACCGCTACATATAAGAAAACAAAAGGGTTGTATTTGGGGGCGTAGCAAAAAAATATTTCCTGCTTTGGAAACTTTATTGACATATCTTTCATTCGACGGGGTGACTGGCACAATTTTATTTTTTTTTTTTGTATGGAGGTCGACCCTGTCTTATTGATCAATATTTTTAGAAGCTAAATTTTTCACTTTTGAAAAACCTTAATAACTTTTTTATTTTTTACTCGATTTTATTAAATGAAAGCTGGTTTAACTCAAAACTAAATTAGCTTTAATGGAATATATACATAAGGATATGTTTTTAAACAAACTAATTTAAAAAAATGGCACCAAAATTGAAAAACTTAGAAAAAATAAGATTAAAATCAGATATAATGAAGAATATCACTAAACAAATTGTATACCCATACCAAAGGGTATGTGTATGCAATTTCTCTTCTTTCAGAAACCGTTTAAACAAATAAATATGGGCTAAAAATCAACTGAGTTACGTGTTCATAAGTACTCGAACCTACTTGAAAATGGTTTTTTCGGAATAACTCCGAAATTTGAGGGTGTTTCCGAACTTTTTAAAATTGATTTATGATCTACTCAATCAGGTCTATAACCTACACTAGGTCGCTTTACAAGTATATTTTCACTGGAGCACCGTGTAATTGGTAGGATGCTTTTAATTGCAATAAAAAATTTGGGCCAAATTTAATCCAACATGATAATATTTATTTATTATCACAAAGAACCTATTCCTGAAAGAAGCTTGTGAGACTATGTGAAATTATGGACCGATTATCATTGTTTTCGATTGGCTAGATCCTTGTGAAAACTAGAATCTATGTCTCAATCTTCGTCAAATTATCTCCAAAAAAATAAACATTGATTTCAATTAAAAAATTTAAAAACCTGAACTAAAAAATTACTTAATTAAAAACCTGAACTAAAAAATTACTTAATTACACTTGCACCAGTAAAAATACAGAGTATCAATTAAATATTTTTTGATATTAACTACAATTTCTGCAGTTAAATCTAATTCACTTGATTAAATATTTAATCAAAACTGATTTTAGATTTAATTAATGGTTTAATTAAAAAAAAAAATTGGCGAGAATTTTTTCTGTGTACTTTGCGCACATGAACACCCAGCCAGTCGGACAGACGGATATCGTTAGATCAACTCAAAAAGTGATTCGGAGTCAATCGGTTTACTAAAAGTTGTCGAGGAACAATATTTTGCTGGGTTAGAAACATCAGCACAAACACATTATACCCTCGACAGTATTGTGGTGTGGATTTAATTAAACAAAATGAACAATTCCATTTGCGCAGAAATTATTAAATGCTATTAAAAAGTAAAAGTGTTACAAAAATTAGGTATTAACGATTATTACATGCCCTTGATAGTTATTTTTACTTTATTGAAGCTAAAGATTCTCAATTACATTTTAATTACAATTAAATTACCTATAATCAGGGATGTGGAGTCGTCAAAAAATTTTTCAAACTCCAACCGCTGAAATTTTTTAAGTCCGACTCCGACTCCCACTCTAACCTTGGCAAATTTAGAAAATTTTAGAAAATTTTTTTAAATTTTTTATGCCGAAAAATTTGGAGTCGGGGTCGCGAGTTTTTGTGGGTACTTAGACTGCGACTCCGGTACAAAAACCTCGATTCCGACTCCACAGCCCTGCCTATAATGCGTAATTGAGGTAAATCTCAACGACAATTTTCTAATTTTTTCTTTATTTTTAATTATAAGAAAAATATAAAACTAATTACATTTCGATTAACATTAAATTGTTTGCAAAGCGTAATTTATATAACAAGTCCAAGTAATGTAATATAATTACAAGTAATGTAATAAAATTACAATTACATTATAAAAAAGCTGGAATTAAATTTAATTATATTTAGTATTAACTCAATTACAACTTGTTTAAAGTTACAGTTACATGTAATTGTAGTTTTTACTTTGCTTTTAAGTATAAAAAAAGTGTAATTTTAGGTGAAAAATTTTAATGCGTTAGCAGTAACCGATAATTTCAGTCGATTAACCGATTTAAAAACAATTTATAGTTTTTTTGTAGTATTATAACATGTTTTTTTGTGGTTTTAATTACAATTACAATCTCATTTACAAATGGAATGTGTTTAGAAAATATTTTTGCATACAACATATTTGCTTCTAGCCATTCATTCTTAAAATACAGTACAAAAACAGAAACTAAGGAACTCGGGAAAAAACTTTTTTTTTGCAGAATGTTCGGTGCTGAACTTTGCCAGGATGGGTCAAATGATGACTTGACGAGGGAAGAAACTCTCGATAGTAACACAAACAATCTTTTAACAGAATTAACAGAAACAATTAGAAGTGCTAAAAGTTTTAAAAAATCAAAACAGGACTCTATTAAATATATTTAGAGAAATGTTTAGGAAAAGGACTGAGAAATTAAATAATCTGTATTATGTGATAAGTGAAAGAATTTTTTTCCAAGTCAAATTTAATCAAAACTAAAAAAAAGAATCTATTAAATCCTAAACATTTGAACTAAATAATTTTTCTAAAAGATTATTTTATAAGATCTCCCTAAACTGTTGACATAATTATTAAAATAATCTCACAACTTATTTTTTAATAAATACATAATATTTAACATTTTAAAAATATATATAACATACACACATATTTATGAATTATTTTTTTGTTTGCTCGCTTACGTTCAAGAATTGTTTTGTTTGTTATGTTATTGTTTTTTTTTTACTAATAAACGCCAAAAATAAATAATATTTGAATTTTTCTTTATTTAAGTAAATTACTTAATTTATAGCAAAATTTTATTAATCGGTTAACCGATCAATAACAAAATTAACCGATTATTAACCGATTAAACCAAAACCTCGGTTAATATATTGAGCGATTAACCGATTAAAGCAATAGCCCGATTAAATAAAACCCCTTGTTACCAGTGTAATTATGTATAACTAAAAAAGTTTAAGCTTTATACAACTTATTAAACTTATTTAATAGAAATTGGCATCGATGAAATGCTAAAGGCTGTTTTTTACTCTCGATAGGACTTGAAATTGTTAGAAATAACACGAAAATGAAATTTTAATCAATACATGGCATAACCCTTTGGAAATTATACACCAAGCGGCCGTTCGTAACAAAGCGTATTGTGGATGTTAAAATGTTCAAGCATTGCTCGCCGTTTGTCACGAACAACACGGTAATCGGTAAAATCGACAGGTCCATTTCATGAAATAAGTCGATGAATACCGTATGGTACTTAGCGCCATCCTATTAAAACCACATCTCGCCCGGATGAATGTCATTCATATTTTCAAAAAAAAAAAAATAAAAAAAAATCACTGAACATAGTGGGGTAACGATCTCCATTGATCTTATTGGTTTCAGTTTTAAAGAAATAATATGGTCGAATGATGCCACCAGCGTGTAAGCCGTACCAAACATTGTTTTTTTTCTGGATGTCATCGAGTTAGCAGGGTCTATTGTGGATTGGTCTCACTCCATATGCGGTAATTTCGTTTATTACCGCTAAGGCTTAACGCTAAACACAATTTTGCGATAAAACATCGATGACAGATTTTCAAAGTAAATTTGGATAATTTGGTAGCTTGAATCTTATTCATAATGATTTACCAGAGTACCTTTAACGGGTTATTAATTTTTTGGTTTCAAAAGTAAAGTCAAATAAAACAAACATAAACGATTTTTCTTCCTTATAAAGCTTGGACCTTATCAATACGTACAAAATACAATGTCACTGAAACGACCGCCTCTAGATTGGTTGCCGCAGTCGATGAGGTAGTTTTTGACCACTTTTTCGCATATTTCGAACGGTATCTCGTCGTTAATTTGACGAAAGTTGGTTTTCAAATGCTCCCACACTAGAGGATTATCTGCGCAGAGACGGTCTTTGACGACGGCGTCAAATCGCATGATCTTGGTGCCAATTAACGTCGCCAAAACATGTGGCTCGTGGCATCGTCTTGTTTAAACCACGTATTGTCCAGTTCATAATTTTCAATTGCAGGCCAAAAACAAAAAGTCGTTAGATAGACCCCATTGCTGAGAACGCCGTGGAATCGAGAAATTCGGATTATCCGCCACACTTTCAATAGCAGAAGCTATATTTTTGGAAGTGCGCACCATGCGTTGATGCACATGCCTGACCACATCTGTAACGCTTTCAATCTCGAAAAGGCAGCCACGTTTGAACCACCACTTTTATGTAGTAAGTTTTAACTATTTTTAAAAGCTTATATAGCCTTGCCAGGCCGACGGTTTTCAAACCACCAAAAGCATAACTGTGACTAATCTAAATGTCAAAACGCATGCACAGCATGACAGTTCGTTTGACAGCTAACCATTTCGTAAGTTCTGTCGGGCTTAAAAAACACAATTTACAAAAATGTAATTCACTTTGAATAAAAATTCGATTTATATAATTTAGTAGTGTAGTTTTAAAAAAAATTATTTTTTTTTTTATTAAAGTTTAATGTTTCAAATATATCTAGTGTTTGAAGAATGTTTTTATAATGTGTATTAGATATTTCTCATATTCAAAAAATTCACACAAAATCAAAAACTGCTACAAAAATCCGCAAGCGAAATATTTGAAAACAGAAATTAAAATTATTTTTTATTGTTTTTCTCTCTTTAGACGGGTAAAAACCCAAAACAACATCCGCTTCACACAAATTCATAAAGCTGTTGAAATTTTTTTGCTATTTTGAAAATTATTAATTGAAATAGTTTAAGCATTATAACAGTTAGATTTTTTTATAATGGTTTTGATTATTTAAATATATTTACAGGTGTACTAATTTAAACCCTGAATTAGCACAATTTTTTGTTTTCCCACCTACAAATACTACTAAAACTATTGTTAACATGGATTCCAGTAAGATTTTCCTATTGCAGATAGCTTCATTTAACTTTAAACGCCATGTTGATGCAATCCGATTTCCTAGGACCCAATGTGCAGACACTTTCTTATTTATATAGCTTTTTACAATTTCTCACAGTGATTTTTAGTGCCAAAATCATACTATTACATAGGATGAATTTCATGTAAAAATCGAGATGCATTGAACCCGACCCCCTCAGATATCGATGAAATTTTGTTCATAGCTAAATTTGATCAATACAAACAAACTCTCATTTTTAGAAATGACTGTTTTGCGATTTTTTGGGCGTGACACAGTGGGAACGTTTTCGAAAAAACGCGAAAATGGTCGAAAAGAGCTCCATTTAAACTACAATAACTCAGAATCGGCTAAACCGATTTCCATGATCTTGGTATCATTAAAAAGATATTTTAACAGGCTTTATGACACGTTTAAAAAAAAAAAAAGAAATACACTGTAAAAAATTTATAACAAAAAAAAATTTTAACTGACGAAAAAACCAAAAAGATCAAGGGTTTTTTTACAGTGTATTAATTTTTTAGAAAGGTTTATCCTTCATCTATACCATATCAAAAAATAAAAATGGGTTCTTTTTTAGTTTTTTTTATATAATTTTTTAAGTAGTGTCACTTCTAGTAATTGCCCTTATATTTTATAACAAAAAAAAATTTTAGGTAACGAAAAACCAAAAAAGATCAAGGATTTTTTACAGTGTATTACTTTTTTAGAAAGGTATTTCCTTCACCTATAACATATCCAAAAAGTAAAATGGGTTCTTTTTTATTTTTTTTTTTTAATCATTTTTTAAGTAGTGTCACTTCTAGTAATTGCCCTTATATTTTATAAAAAAAAAAAATTTAGGTAACGAAAAACCAAAAAAGATCAAGGATTTTTTACAGTGTATTACTTTTTTAGACAGGTATTTCCTTCACCTATAACATATCCAAAAAGTAAAATGGGTTCTTTTTTATTTTTTTTTTAAATAATTTTTTAAGAAGTGTCACTTCTAGTAATTGCCCTTATATTTTATAAAAAAAAAAAATTTAGGTAACGAAAAACCAAAAAAGATCAAGGATTTTTTACAGTGTATTACTTTTTTAGACAGGTATTTCCTTCACCTATAACATATCCAAAAAGTAAAATGGGTTCTTTTTTATTTTTTTTTAAATAATTTTTTAAGAAGTGTCACTTCTAGTAATTGCCCTTATATTTTATAAAAAAAAAAAGTTTAGGTAACGAAAAACCAAAAAAGATCAAGGATTTTTTACAGTGTATTACTTTTTTAGACAGGTATTTCCTTCACCTATAACATATCCAAAAAGTAAAATGGGTTCTTTTTTATTTTTTTTTTAAATAATTTTTTAAGTAGTGTCACTTCTAGTAATACGTACCGAAAGTCTTTTTTGAACTTTTTCACGTAAGTTTCCTTGTTTAACAGTAATTGAATCTTGCGATCCAGGCATCATTCGGCTAATTTCATCATCTTCATAAAATAACTTGACTGTGCTTAGAGTTTCGGTTGGTAAACTACGTCTGCTCATTTTAAAAAGATTGATATCTGCAAACTTCGTTTTATTCCTTTGGATATCTTTACTTTTTTTGATACAATCGTGAGATATATCATCCCCAAAACGATCTTTAATTTCTGCGTGACTCATATTGATTGGTAAGAGAGATAAAAGTTTTTGCTTTTCCAAAAGATTTGAGCTGTTCTCTATTTGATATTTGATGTTTTCCAAAATTTCTTCGTAAATGGCTTTGACGTTTTCAAGTTGCGCTGACAAATCAGATAATGGATCAGCTCCAAGTGAATCTGCTATATTTTCGAAAATTTGCAGTGATTTTCTATTTCTGTATGCATCTTGTTTCATATATTTCCTTTTAAGAGGCGACATTTGGTTTGGTAGATGAGGAATAATATGATCATTTATATTTTCAATGACTTCCGTCCTTTCGATGTTTGCATTACAAGTTGGAAGTTCATTCAATTCTTCGCTAACTTCATCGCTGGGCGTTGTTGGCAAATAATTTGAGACTTCATTCTGCTCCACGTTGGATTCATTACGACTGCGCGCTTTTCTCAGTGTATTCCGGCAAGTTTCGCAAACACGGCTACAATGAATGTTGGCGACAGCTGGAAAATATTCAATTATATTTGCAGCCTCGTTTTCACTTATTTTACGAAGCGAAGCGCAACACTTATTAGATATTTTTATGCATCTGTACTTATTGTTTGAATTCATATTCACTCAAATTTTTAAAATATACGCGTAAAAATTGTAATGGGATATCTTGGCTTCTCGAAACTGTTTATAATTATGAATTTTTTGTTCTATATATATTTCTCTTTATTATGGGTAAAGTAATAAATGTTTATGACAAAATAGAAAATTATTATGAAGAATACATTGATTTTTTTATTCAGAATTTTGCGGAATTACTAGAAGTGACACTACTTAAAAAATTATTTAAAAAAAAAATAAAAAAGAACCCATTTTACTTTTTGGATATGTTATAGGTGAAGGAAATACCTGTCTAAAAAAGTAATACACTGTAAAAAATCCTTGATCTTTTTTGGTTTTTCGTTACCTAATTTTTTTTTTTTTATAAAATATAAGGGCAATTACTAGAAGTGACACTACTTAAAAAATTATTTAAAAAAAAAATAAAAAAGAACCCATTTTACTTTTTGGATATGTTATAGGTGAAGGAAATACCTGTCTAAAAAAGTAATACACTGTAAAAAATCCTTGATCTTTTTTGGTTTTTCGTTACCTAAATTTTTTTTTTTTATAAAATATAAGGGCAATTACTAGAAGTGACACTACTTAAAAAATTATTTAAAAAAAAATAAAAAAGAACCCATTTTACTTTTTGGATATGTTATAGGTGAAGGAAATACCTGTCTAAAAAAGTAATACACTGTAAAAAATCCTTGATCTTTTTTGGTTTTTCGTTACCTAAAATTTTTTTTTGTTATAAAATATAAGGGCAATTACTAGAAGTGACACTACTTAAAAAATTATATAAAAAAAACTAAAAAAGAACCCATTTTTATTTTTTGATATGGTATAGATGAAGGATAAACCTTTCTAAAAAATTAATACACTGTGAAAAAACCCTTGATCTTTTTAGTTTTTTCGTCAGTTAAAATTTTTTTTTGTTATAAATTTTTTTACAGTGTATTTCTTTTTTTTTTTTTTTTAACGTGTCATAAAGCCTGTTAAAATATCTTTTTAATGATACCAAGATCATAGAAATCGGTTTAGTCGATTCTGAGTTATTGTAGTTTAAATGGAGCTCTTTTCGACCATTTTCGCGTTTTTTCGAAAACGTTCCCACTGTGTCACGCCCAAAAAATCGCAAAACAGTCATTTCTAAAAATGAGAGTTTGTTTGTATTGATCAAATTTAGCTATGAACAAAATTTCATCGATATCTGAGGGGGTCGGGTTCAAAATTTCAGTTTTATCTCGATTTTTAAATGAAATTCATCATAGGGAAAACAAAAGAAAAATGTGTTTTGGGTGAATGTATGTATGTGTGGCAAGAAACCAAAAACTTAAACAAAAATATACATGTATAAGCAAAATGTAAACAACTTTTGACATCGTAAGAATTCCCTACTAACTAACAAAACATCTGGCTTCTTACGCAGACCTATTGACCTTGACTTTTTTCAAGTATCTTTTTTTTAAATCCGTACAAAATTCTTATAATTAGGGCCGTATAAAGCAATTAATCGAAAATTCTTTACTGTACTTTAATCTAAAGTTAGCGATAAAGTAAATTAAGGTTCATCCTACCTGGTAGGTTAAAGTAAGGTGACCATACGTACTCTTTTTTAGAGGACAAACATCTATTTTAACTGCCTGTCATCTATAAAATTTGTGTCCTCTTTTTGTCAAATTTTTTCATAATCTGTCATCTTTGTCCTCTTAATTTTTAAAAGCATGATCAATATTTGTTTATCAGGGGTGTCATAGAAACCAAATTTATTGGAATTGGATTTAAAACCGACAAAAAAAATTTAGATTTACAGAAAAATTAATATACGGAAAGTGGTACAAGCTAAATTTGCAAGCAAATTCTTAAAGACTGCAGTAATTTTAAAAAAAAAATTTACTGTTTTGTTCAAATAGGTAAGAAAACAAAGGACATTTTTACCGAAATGCGTAAACACATTTTTAAATAAAGGAACGATGGGAATTCCTTGAGCTCAATTTTTAAGGTCTACAGTGCGGACTGTAATTAAACATTTGTCTGAGTCTCAATCCCTAAAACTGGACGTCCACCCAAAATTTCCTTACGATTTGAGCGATTTATAAAAAGTATTGTTAGTAAAAATCCTAAAACAACAGCCGTGGAAATTCGAAACACTAAAAAATTACCACAATATTAATGTTCATTCAGAACAGTGCGAAGTGTTCTGCGAAAAAACTGATTCCATAGCCGCCTACCAAGAAAAAAAAAACATTAATTAGGGATTCATACAGAAAAAAGCGACTAGACTTCGCACTTAAGGTAGAAGTTGATAACACGCGTTAGTTCGTCGACGTGTGTCGTGAAAACTTTAGCGCATGAAAAATTGCACGTTACACAACACGCGTTACAAAAGCCATTTCTGTCAGCTGTTTTTTTATTTCATTATTTATTTGTACATTTAAAACGGATTCAAAAATATATCAAGATTTTTTTATTTCATTGAATTTATTCAATTTATATTTGCTTTCATTTAAAATTTTTTGGTTTATTTACTTTTTTTATATATCACCAATTTTTGGAAAATTAAAGAATTTTTAATTTTATTTGTGTGACTGTATAAACATGTTAATGTAAATTTGTCTGTAAAATATGTAAAAAATCTTGAAGTCAAATAATTGTTTTACTTTGTTCCTTGATTTAATCTATTTTCATTTTCAAAATCTGGTCGCCTTAGTTAAAGGAAAGTTGTAATAATGGAACATTTTTTATACGGCCGATAAAATCCTACCTTTAGCTATCGGTAAGTTGTGAAAACGGACCTAAATTTCGTTAAGCAGCGATTTTAAGAAGAATTTGCTTATATGCACTACCAATATTTATTTAAAATAAACTAGTTTTTTTTTTTTTTTTTTTTTTTGAATTACGTTTAAATGCGTTTATTTTGGGACTTCCCTTGTAAAATTCATTGCCTTTTCAGTAGAGTTGGAAGTACATAGTATTTTTACTTTTTCCTGATAACTTAACACATTATTTTGTAGGCGAAGTTTTTACTGGGTAGTGAATAAAAGCGAGATTTTTGTTTTCGGATTTTTTAAGAATATATTTTAACTTTATTAGAAATGAAACTTAAAATATTTTATTTGGCAACTATGGGAATAGAGTCTTTATGCCCATAATCCATCTTTTTATGTTGGTATTTAGATTTAATTTGTCACAAAATATTTAATTTATATTTTTATTTATATATTATTATATAACTTTATAAGATAATTTTGTTTTTCCGGATCCATGATTACCCATGGCTACCAAATATTGTGCACTATGAAAAATGTGTCTGTATATACTGTGGTATGGGGTATTAAATGATGGGGTGGACCAACTATACTTTTATACCTGTGTTGGTATTTAGATTAAATTTGAACAAAAATATTTTATTGCAACCTTAATCATCTAACCAAATCATATTAAAATCGGTCCACATTTAACCATAGCTCGCACACAAATAACACTCTCGAAAATAGCTTTTAATGTTTAAATTATACCATTTAAGGGTATATATAAGTTAGTCATTCCACATATACATACAAATATCTCAAGAACGGTATCCGCATATATAGCTAAAGAACGGTATTTTAATAACTTAATAACTCTGTTCTCATCCAGAGATGCCAGGAGAAATTTCAACAAATCTCTACGTGTCTAAAAACTTTCTTTTTTCCCCCTGCAACCAAAAAAATGTTCCCTACACTTTTCCCTACGTTAAAAATTTGTTGTTTTTGGCAACAGGCAAACAAATACACATTTTATAAGAATTATAATAAAAGCATTTATTAACAACAAGAAAACAACCAAAATAAATATGTCAATGCCATCCACATATAAAAATTCAATTTCAAAAATAACACTTATCTCAATATTGTATGTACATAAAACAATTTTGAATAAATATTAGTTAAAAAATCCTTAATACAAATTCGAAATTAGGGAATATCTCTGTAAATGTAAGGCCACTGAATTAACCTTAATCGAATAAAATTTTGAGACTTAAATGCACTCAGCTTTGGGAAAATAATCCTAAGTTAATATAAATGATTCTTTTAAATTTGAAACTGGTATTTGAATTCGTATTTTTGTTCTTAAATCTCTTGCCAAATAACCAATTTCGTTACACCTCAATATTATTATTTATGGGTGTTTTTGGAATGTTTTAATTAATGTTTGTATGAATAAATTATGTTTGTAAATCTGTGTATTTAATGAAAATACATTTGAAAATTCACACAGTATAATTATATTTTGAAAACAATAGGTAAAATAAGACGTTTAATCGCTCTGCGCAACCGTTTAATTACATGCTGTTTTTGCTGCTTTTTGTTTTAAATAAACTTATTCAATTCTTTCATATTTAATAAAGTTTTAGTTTAAAAAGTTGCATTAAATGATCTAACACTACGATCGCTTTGCTATTAACACAACTAAAAAGAGTCCGCCCATCCGTTAGTTTCACCAGGAGCTGTCAGTCAGTCAACTGTCATTTAACTGTTTTTTTAAGCTTGTTTTTTTATATTTCGATGACGAAGATGATTTTATTCAAATATTACTTTAATGATTTCTATAACTAAAGTTAAGTTTAATAAATTCAAAATAATAAATTCAAAAATATAAAAGAAAAGTTGTGACTACTTGTCTAATATTCTGTGGCATTTCGACAAAACATCTTAAGTCGAGATAAGATAGCAAAAAAGTTTTTAATCATTTTTATTTAATAATAAAATAAACCAAAATAAAGAAAAATTTCGTTATTAATACAAAATTTTAAAAACGTAAACAATAAGGCTTTTCGAGTAAAAATTCGTATGATTTACAACATTTTTTTCAACTTTTTAAATTTGACTTAAGATGTTTTGTCAAAATGCCACAGATATAAATGTTATTATATGTTTCTTCCGGTACTTAAAATTCCCGCGGTATCATCATTTTACCGAAAAGTGTTCTCTTACTCTAAAATTGTGTAAATGAGTACGGGTTTGAGAGAACAATTTTCTTTTCCTTGCACAAAACATTTTTCTTCGGTTAGGATTGTGTAAATTGTCAAACAATCAGCTGTCAAAAACAAAATAAACAATAACAAAAGAAAGACATCGATCGATTTGATTATTTGTTTCGATTATTGTTTAAAATCCTACCACTTTTTCAGATAAATATGCAATTTTATAAAATTTTAATAAAATATCAATTTATTAATAAAAACGTTTTTTATTCTTCTTTTAAAAACTCTACTTTAGCTGCACTTTTATGCAGGTAACCACAATTGTACATGTGCACATTAAGGCAGATAAATACATTTAAGATAACAGCACTTTTAATTTACCTGCACAAAAAATCGTGCAAAGGAGATTGTGCAGCTAAGTCAAATGTATACTGTATACACATACCATTTAATGGTATAATTACAAAATTTAAAGCTATTTTCGAGAGTGTTATTTGTGTGAGAGCTATGGTTCAATGTGGACCGATTGTAATAAGATTTGGTAATTTGAACAGAAAGTCATATAAATTCCGTTATTCAGATACAAATAAATCTATTGTGTGCCACGCCCATTTCTCCAATCCTCCATTCCAATCCACATTTTGGCGGATGTTGTGCTTGTACCCCATTTCGAAACTTTGGCTCTTGCCATTCTCCAGAATGTCTTTGAACGAAAGGTGCAACGCCTACTTTCTAATCCCGCCGATTTTTTAGAGAGCTTGTGATATTGATAAAATGTTTCTCTTATCGTTCTCTATAAATAAATAAATCGATTTTGTGTCACGCCCACTACTTCACGTCTGCCCAAATTTTGTCGGATGATGCATATTTATAACCAAGATGCTTGTACGTTGTTAATGGGTACAATTAGAGGCACTCGAGGCTTTTTACATATATCGCAGTCATTTGTGGACCGATCAGGTTAAATTAAAAAAAAAAAAACAATTCAGGAGTCTAACTACCGCATTCGATATCGAGTAAACGATCGTATCGAGTAAACTATCGTATTTTATGCATACGATACACACTGACGTATCGAAAGAATACTCGAGGGAGATTATGTCTTTGGTTACTCGATATTTAATGCTATAATCTCAAATTACGATACATTTCATTCGATATCGAGTGTCATGACACCAAAAGTAAAAATTTCGATCAATTTTGCTCGATATCGTATACAGTTATTATACCCCTGGACTATATGTGACATAAATATATACTGGCTATTTTCGATGTGCGAATGAATTCTTTCTTTCGTACAACTATATTTGTTTTTACCAGGGACATAACAGTTATAACCAATATTTGAAAAAATCCTGAAATAATAATTAATCACGAATTTTTAAAACCTGCTCTCTGAATAATTGTTACAAATAACCAAAAATAACTTTGATAACCGTTATAGTTTGTTTTTGTTTTTTTTGGGCTTCCATAACCATTACAAAAGATTTTAATTTTTTTGGTCTTCCGTAACCATTACAAAAGATTTTTATTTTTTTCGGTCTTCTATAACCACGCTACAGTTCGCAAATCTTAAGATATTTTTATAAAATTTCGCACACTGACTTATATTTGCACAAGGACGAACTTTTTTTTCTGCTCTGAAAATTATACTCAGTGACTTACGCTGCAATTTATCTGAGCGAACATGGCGTTCATTAATGTTTGTAAAATTAAATATTTAAAGAAATACATATGTAGATATATCTCTAAATGTTCCACTTTTTCATTTTCAAAGCTATAGTTTCATACAGTTTGTTACGTTTCAATTGGTTAATTTGGTTACTTATAATGACTATGTAAGAAAAAAAAAACTATAATAATAATAATAAGTAAGAAAGTTATAGTCGGTCAAGACCGACCACATAATATTATACACCTATTTGGGTCCGAAATTTGTATGGTTCCGAAGTCGACTTGGGTTCAAAATAGTCGAACAAGCCTACTTAATGGTATTTTCGGTTAGGTAGAGGTGGCAGCCGACTTTATTCGCCAGCTCACATAGACGCTGAATGTCCGTAGCGGTACCACTGCGCTTCCACTCATGCGTAATTAGGTGTGTTGCATATTCTTAGAATATATGACGAGACCTACAGTTCAATGCTGAATCCAAACGGCAAGATTTGAAGTGCTTTAGAACATAAATTACTTTCATTAGTTCGCTTAAGCCAACCGATAGTTGGGGATGTTAAGAAATAATTATTTCTTTTTGAAAAAGGTTTTTTTTTGGTCGCTCGAGCCAGGAATCGAATCCGGGTCCTATCGGTTTCAGAGTCCACATCTTAGCTACTACACCAACAGCACTGACTACTCAATGGTATTGAATAAATTGGACTCCTGGTTAGCCTAAATTATTAAATAATTTACAGATTTTCCTCTCTTAGGGGGTAAGAGAAGGAGAAATCTGTAAATGCAACGAATCTTTATATACTCAATGGAGTAGGTTAAAGTAGTTGCAGGTGTAGCGAAATGAAAGATATGACACGGGTAAGTATTGGGGTATTGGGTAATGAAACGAACCTTGGAGGGATTGTTGCCTTTTGTGGGATGGAAACACTAACTCACGTTTCTTAGGATTTTATAACAATGGGTTTTATTTGGGGGTTGATTATTTGTGATTGAAATCTATAATACAGCAAATTCAATTTTTAAATCAGTAAATTTCAATTTTTTAGTTTTAAGTTTTAAGAAAATTTGAAGGTTTAAGAAAATTTTAAATTTTAAGAAAAGTTTAAGTTTTAAGCAAATTTTAAAGAATAATATGAACTTATGTAGTTGAAAGTTAAATGCCAAGTGACATTTTTCTTTTTACGCGGCTTACAATTCGCCCATCTTGTTTCTTACTCTCCAAAGCCAGGCTTGACAGTCTGGTCTTGGAGAGTACTAAAGAGCGCACATAACTTTCCACCACAGTGGTCATTTCAATCACTTCCATTCATAATTTTATTTAATTCACAATGACTTATGAGAAATGACTCAAATGACCGTTACAATACAATTTCAAATTGTTTACCCAAATAATTAATTAATTCAAATACAAAATATAAATACAAGTTTTCAATAGAAAATTCAAATATAAAATACAAAAAAACAATATTTTCCCATGAGTGTACAATGTAGATTGTACAGGTATATAAATACAATTTTAGTGCAAAATTTCTTGTATTAAAAAAAAAAAAATATGCCTAAAACTGGAGCGATTTTATTTAAACTCAGCACCATGATTGTGTGGCATAATTGGTTTCTATTTACCAAATATGAGAAAGATATCAAAAAATTTGCGGATCCTTACCAAAATCATTAAAAAAAAGTTCGTCCTTGTGCAAATATAAGTCAGTGTGCGAAATTTTATAAAAATATCTGTAGCGTAGCGTGGTTATAGAAGACAGAAAAAATAAAAATCTTTTATAATGGTTATAGAAGACCAATAAGATTAATAGACCAAAAAAATTAATAATCTTTCATAACGGTTATCAAAGACCAAAAAAAATAATAATCTTTCATAATGTTTATGGCAGAACTATAATTTTCTGGGTAATTTATAATTATTACTACAGGACCAATTTTGTTTCAGTTATTTTTTCCATAACCTATTGGATATTAAAAAAATAATAACAGTTATTTCGGGTCCCTGGTTTTTACTTTGTTTTTGTGTTTTTTTTTTTTTTTTTGAAATGTAATTGTTCAAAAGGAAGAATTCTTTCGCACATCGGAAATAGGCTAATAAACACCTGGTCGTTATCATATTTGGGGTCATAATCATAATTGATTTGAACTTCTCTTGTCATAAGGATCCAGAACATATATATATTTTTATTAAATTGAAGAAATTGCAAACGGAATTACAAAGTTGTATATACACTTTTACCTTTGGTGAAGGGTATAAAAAATTCGGTTTTGTGTTTTCCGTAATTTTGTACTTTTTGCTAACTATATTTTTTAATATAATCTTACCAAACTGTACTAGAGAAGTTAAGAAATAAACATAATAAAAATTTTAGAACTACAGCATGGCGAATTAATGTATAAAGTGGGTTCAACTAAACAGCTTGTTTGTTTACATTCTGTTACGGATTTTGACAATTTTTACTTGCGAAAGAAACAATAAATTTGTTATTGTTATACGATTGCCACTAATACATATGTAAATACGCCTTGAGCTATGGAATATTGGAAAAAAATTTATTCAAATCAAAAATATATTTATAATTTTGGAAAGCATATTAAATGATTAAATACAAAATTATGTTTAAGCCAAAGGCAATTTATTAACTTTTTTGTTCTTCTATTTGAATTAATTAAAATCATTTACTACTGCATTAGAAGAGCAATTTTTTAGAACCCAAAAGACCTTCAATTCTGAACTTTAATTCTATAAAAACAAAATATTGTTATTAACACCAACTTTATTATTTTAACCATAAATTTATTTGTTTTTGCTTTAAAAAAAATATGAGCACGATAAAAGACAAAAATTTTTTTCCTAACAAAAACTACTAATTAATTATATAAACTATAATAAATAATATTAATATTGTTGTTAGTTATTTAGAACAATATCTTTTTTAGAATATTAAAGCAAGCTTCTGTTTACACTTATTAGTAATATGAGAAGATTTTTTTATGTTTGTGATGTTTTTTATTTATGATTTAAATTATGACATTAATTTAAGGAGTAACCGGAAGGTGATTATAAAAAAAGTTTCTTATGGTTGTTTCAATTAACAAAGTAATTTTTTAGGAATACAAAATTTTTAATTTACAAGATTTTGTTTGTTTTATTGTTGATGGGATAATCTATTCCTATGCGCATTTCGCTGGTTGCTTAGGCCAGATCGTCAGGAAACTTCATCCAAAAATTTAAGAAAAACTACAGATATTAAACAAATAAAACTGTTAAGCAAATAAGAATTATAAGCAACAGTTTTACTTGTAACAAATATCAAAGCTTAAACAAAAATTAACTTCTCTTTTTAATCTGATTACAGGGGGCTTATTTTGTATTGCAATGCGAAAGTCAATGCGACTCGAAAATAAATAAATGCGAACAATTGTTATTATGTGTTACGATGTTCGCAAAGGACGTTTTTATTCTTATTTAAAATTCGAAAAATAGCAAGTCGGTATTCTGTAATGCGAAAACAAATGTCAAAATTACAAAATTTATTCGACGGCAAAACAGCATTCGCAAAGCTCAAAAATGTAAGTGAAAAATAATGTTTTATTTATTTATCTTTTTATTCTTAGAATTACACAATAAATTATTCAATTATTTAACAAAATTTTGTGGCAAATTATGCATTTTTTTTTTAAATTTAAAAAAACTGAACTGGCAACTTGCTTATTTTGACTTTCTTGTGAAAACAAGAGAGCAAGTTGTTTTTGTTTTTGTTTTTATTTTGTTTTTTTTTTTTTTTTTTTTTTTTAATCTACTTACAGATACAATCAAGGTACATTAACACAAGGTAGACTCATTTGGGAGTGTATAAAATACCCGACTTGTCAAAATTATTGGAAATTTTCCAACTAATTGTAGTGAGGAATGTAAGAAAAGATAAACTCACTGTTTATTGTTGGTATTTTGTATAAGCTTTGATATCGTTGCAAAAAAGACTTTTTCAGTGTTTGCAATTCTCATTCACTCTGCAGTTTTTTTTTTTGCTGATATCTTTGGCTTTTCTAAAATTTTTTGGGAGAATGTTTCCTGATGATCTGGTGTAACAGGGCTGCCAGTTTTGGGGTTTTGAACCCAAATTAGGGGGTTTCTTGTTTCTAAAAGGCACAAAAATTTGTATTTGGGGTTTGCATTGGGGATATTTAATACAAAAAAATTAGGATTTTTTGGGGAAATACAAAATATGAGTTTTATTTACCTTAAAATAATATTATATTCAACATTTTTCATTTTTTCGAATTTATTCTATGAGCTAAATTTCAGTTATGTATTTTATAAAGCTTTTTTGTAATAGTTCTATTCCTTCAATTTTTCAGATATGACTTTATACACTACCAGACTATTATATTGTATTTTCTTGGTACATTTTACCTTAGCTTTCCTTTGGAAAGCAATGAGGTATATTTTATGTACAGAAAAATTTACAATTATTAGACACCAGAAGAATGTAATGCATTTTCTATTTGTTAAAAATAATATTAATAATCACCGGGCAAAAAGATTCTTTTTTATGATCTGGTGTAACAGGGCTGCCAGTTTTGGGGTTTTAAACCCAAATTAGGGGTTTTCTTGTTTCTAAAAGGCACAAAAATTTGTATTTGGGGTTTGCATTGGGGATATTTAATACAAAAAATTAGGATTTTTTGGGGAAATACAAAATATGAGTTTAATTTATCTAAAAATAATATTGATAATCACCGGGCAAAAAGATTCTTTTTTATCTAAAAAATATCTGAAAAGTTTGAAGCTAATAATTCGATTATTAGAGGTGCTTAAAAAGATTAAAGTGAACTATCAAGTCAATGAATGGGCTAGTTTAGTGACTTTGTATACAAAAAAAAAAAAAAAACATTAAATTTAAAATTTGGTGACGATTGAGTAAAAAAAGTGGATTGAAAAGTTGAATAGTGAATAAAAGCGAAAAATAAATTTTTTAGTTTTTGTGAAATCTTTAAATGACGCAAAAGCTTTTATTCTAAATGATAAAATAATCAAACTGAAGATACAATTATGTCAAAAATAAAATAAAATTCCAAAACCGGTTTAGAACTAGCCCAACAATAAATAATGCCCCAGACCACTTATGTGCCAATTATTACTGGACCGAGAAAAGCGAGCACACACCTTAAACATTTTTTAAAATGATTTGTGCAATATAATGTTTTATTCAATAGACTCAAAATTGTGAGATATTCGTTACCAATTACAGAAAATAGAGTACGTTACGATTCGTTACACGGTCGGCTAAAGCAACCTTCATTCTTCAAATGCAGAATGCAAGCAATTTAGCACTAAACGCCAAAGGCTTCAAAAATTTATTTTTAGGGAAATTAATAAGAAAACTAAAGCGGAAATAAAATGAATTTTGTATAATAAAGTTTCTTAAAATTTAATGTGATTTTATAGTCTCATGCAAATTCATTTGAACAAAAAATACACCAAGGTATTAACTTACAGAAGTTCACAATATATATTTTATTATCAGATTTTTTCAAAATTATAAGCATTCAAATTTACTACTAAAACATATGCAAAACACATAAATAAATTTGTTTTTTTTTCAATTATCAAGCCGGTCCTTTTTACAAATACTTATATGTACATAAAAATTTATGGTGGAATTTCGACCATTAGGCAAACACTAAAATACAACTACGTGTTTCCTTACGATAAAAATGATATCTTGTAGAACATACAAGTAAAACTCAAAAAAATATTTTAATTTCGGGAATTTTTTCTGTTTTCGGGGAATAATTATTTTTAAGTTTGGGGAGGACGAAAGAAGTACCTGGGAGCACAGTGGCGTAAGCAACCAGTGAAATGCGCATAGAAACTGGCTTATCCCCCTACAATAAATTTCAGGAATAAAAATTGGGAATTAAGCACGACAAACAAAATCTTATTAATTAAAAATTTGTATTTCCGAAAATTACTTTGATAATTTAAATACATTTTTTTAATTTAAAATTTGACGTTCATTTGTTATTTTTCGACCAGTGTTGCCCTGATTTGAAATAAAATTCGCATGCGAATGCGAAAGTTTTATAGAATATCAACTTTCTTTCCCATCGAACTGTCGCAAAGCAATACAGAATAATCCGGGGTTTTCCGGAAAAAAATATTAAAAAAACTTCAGGAATTTCCTCCTAAGATTTTCGAAATTTGACAATTTCTTGCACTAAATGATTAATTTTTAAAATTTTTTAATTAAGTATTGTTCAATTTAAGTTCTGACAAATTTTGTTGCTGAACGCGGCTAATCCAAACCTAAGTTATGCACAAAAAAGTACTTAGCATACAACTGAATATTGTATCGCCCGTAAACTTTAAGAGCTTCCCCTACAAAACACACTTTTTCGACTTAGCTTGTTTTGGAATTGAGCTGTCGATATAGCACTCGATGTCAATATAATTTTATATAAAAAAAAGATTCACTTTCAATACAAATTAAATACATTTCTCATGCTACAATCTTACAATTAATTTAATAATATTTATAATTTACCAGAATTTAGATATGTGGCAGATTTGTCGATATTTCAATTATAATTATTTGTTAAAATGCTCAAGCTTTAATATTTACTTAATTGAATCGATTAGTCAAAAAGTCATGGGAATTTTAGAGTGTGGTTCTAGAATGATTTATATCACTATCTTTCAAATAATTAATAAAAAATTAGACAATATAAAATGACCTTTATGGTTAAACAATTGGGAAAAAACGATATTTATTTAAAAATTGAGTTCTTAAGTATCTTTGAAATTTATTTATTTAAATCTTCAGTGTATCTGTTCAAACTAACATTTGGAGATATGAGTACTTGAAAACTTGGCATAAGTAACCTGAAGTACTCGTATGTTTTGGCGCTCAGCTGATTGGTTTTGGAGCTTTTTGTGATGGTTGTTGGGTGATGATGATGACGTTGATTGAAGTTGAGAAGACTTTTAGATACATGATCGGTAAAGGCCTTTTATGATTAATCTTTAGTTTAGAAATACGTCAAAAAGACAAAAAATAACAAAATGTGTAAAATAAATGAATAAAACTACACATACATATAAATATATTCAATTGTTATACAAATAAATATGATAAATTATTAAGTAATAAATACCCAATATACTACAAACAGTTTTTAATCTAAACAAATAAATGTTCCCAAATTAAGAACAAAAAAGGTAAAAAAAATATTACAAATTAAGAGAGAATACGGTAGTAACTAAATAGTGAATATTTAACTTTAATTAATGTTTAGCATTGATACTTGTATTTAACTGGCCTAAAACCAATAAGCAAAACCCGTTTAAAAAGAAAAAAAAAACAGAATCTGGGAATTTATTTCTCATGGTGACATATTGAAGGAATAAGACTATTAAATTATGAAAGCTTTATAAATTGTAATTTGACTTAGAACACACATTCGATTAATATGAAAATTTATATAAGAAAAAAAAAAATAAAAAATTATTTTAAGTAGATTTAATCTCATATACCCTAAAATTAATAAATACAATAAAAAATGATTCAAAATCTTAAGCTTTTGAGAATCTAAATACGCGTATCTACATATTTTATAAAACACAAACATCTGAAACATAATATCGAAGACAAGTAGCACATAAGGAAACAAATTACGTTTTTGTTTTGTTTTATTTTTTTAAATTTTTATTTCAGAATCAAAACAATTTATTTAGCTTGTCATTATTTGAATATCAATTTTTTAAGATTTTGGTTAAATTCAGTAAATAACATCAAATTTTAGATTTATAACCATATAATAGCGTCCAACCAAACACACTTTTTCAGACCGAAGCCAAACCTGAACTTAGGTAGATTTTTTAAACCAAACACTAACTTAAATCGAAACCGAATTTATGATTTATTTAAATAGCAACTAGGGTTTTTTCCCGGGATTTCCCGTCCCGGGAATTCCCGGGAATTTCAATTATTTTATTTCCCATTTTCCCGGGATTTTTCTTGCGGGATCCCGGGAAATAAAAATTCCTCATAATTTCAGAAAATAGCTATTTATACTTTGAAATTTAGTTTTCTATTCTCTAAAAATTAGCATCTGTGGATGGGTTGTGGATTAGATCAATTACAAGAAGTGAGTACATGTATTTAAATCAATGTCTCCTGATGCAATAAATCTACTCAAAGCAGAATAGGCAGTGCAACAGTTGATAATTATTACATTTAGTGAAGTGAAGAGTTAATAAAGTACATTAATTCAAAATAAGATGCAGGCAGTAAAGTTTCATTGTCCATGAACAAGTCTTAAAAATAGGAGATACCTAAACATATCGCTCCTTTATTGCAACATAGTCATATCTACAAAAACAAACGATCTTGGCAAATGCGATTAAGGTTTCAAAATGTACCGATTTAAAGATATATTTTGCTATAACTTCGGTTCAGTTTGAGATATAATACGAGAAGGTATGAAGGAAAACTTTGCTAAAGTTACTTAAAATTTTGAGATATGACTATGATGCAATGAAGGAGCGATATGTTTATTAGGTGATAAACACAAATTTTCAATTTGTGTTGGTTTATATACCCGTGAACTGCGGGGAAACCGAAATAAAATAACATTTTGGAAACTCGTGTAAGATACTACAACATACAACTTGAAAAAGACAGTGTCCTAAAGATTACAAATGGACCTATTGAAATGAAAAGGTTTGTAAGAAGCAGTCCGGTTGATGCTATTTTTTCATCAACCTTGACATACATTTGACTGACGATGTTTATAAAAAAGATAAAAATTGCTTCTTATTGTGAATCAGAAGCATTCTACAACAGTGCACTTTTAACTATTTGTCCAACCTCGGTAAAAAATGAACGAAATTTTTTGGAAACATGATAATTAGTAAATAAAATCAGGAATATACTTTTTGACGACATACTAAGCGTTTTTAGTGTGTCAGAAAGTTATTTCCTAAGCCGCTAAAAAATTTTTATATATTTCTTTAAAATATTTTATCTATTTTATTAATTAACTTTTTGATCTCATATCTTGAGTACCTTAATTTTAATTTTGTTTTTATTATTGTTTTATGAATTAAATTGTTATGTTTATGTTATCTTTTTATCTTGTATCCAGAGCATAATAATACTGAATAAAATCATAATAATAGGGAATAAAGGCGTGAGGTGATAATAATTCAAGTTCCTATTTCAATCTTCAATTAATTTTTTAGTATTGAACCATTTCTTTTACTTTCTTTGTAAAAAAGTTCCCTTACGTTTTTTTATAAAAGTTTTTTTCATTAATTAATAACAAAATTTACTTTGTATCATTTATATGGAGCGGGATCCCGGGATCCCGGGAAATTTAAAAAAATTTCCCGCTTTCCCGGGAATCGAAAAAGTCCGGGAAAAAAAACTCTAATAGCAACACATCAAGCAAATCCATGATATTTTACAGTTTTTGTTCCTTTCTGGCGAATTTTGGGTTTCCTAATAAAATACTAGATTTTGTTGCCGCGATTTCCCGTCTCTGGAATTACCGGAATTTTCAATTGTTTTCAATTCCCGCGAATTGATTGCGGAATCCCCGGGAAATTTTGAATAAAAGCTTTCTTTGAAACTTTAGTTAATCTTTTTTTTTTTTCATTTATTTATTTGCAATCTATTTAAAAACAATTAAATAATGGGCAAATTTCATAAAGATTTAAAATTACAGAAGTGTTAAGTTCCATTGAACTTAACCAGTATTTAATATTACATATCTAGCTACTTAAGTTGTTCTATTTCAATGATTAGAATAAGGTTGCAATTAATAATAACCAGAAATATAATGATAATAGATCAATATTGCATATAAAATGACTTTACAAATTTTGATTAGGGTAGAAAAGGAAGATCTAATAAATGTCGCCTTTTTAACCGTCTAACTTCGTTAGTATCGTCAAGGAGAGTTATGGCAAGGATATGTTCATGGTAACTGAGTCTGTTAATATAATTGCTGCTATATCTTTTAATTTCTTCTTTGACTTTGGGAATGTCAAGGTAGCTATGAATGTTGTTATTTCTGACGAACCAAGGTGCTTTTTTTATGAGTCTTAAAGTTTTAGACTGATATTTTTGGATAATGTCTTTCGTTGTTTTTTCCAACTAAATTTCACCGTAATGCTAAAATTTGCTGAAGTTTAAGGCTTATTAAACTGATTTATGAGGAAGGACTTTATAAAGGGCCTATGGTAAATTATAGACCTATCGTCACGGAATTTTTTCCCCCCTAAACGAACTGTAGAGGGCTAAATTTTACAACAATGTTATTAAGTTTTGCGGCTTAAGGCGTAGTAAAGTGTTTTCCGGGAGTGTGTTTTATATGAGAAAAATTAACCAAAATGTCCCAAAAGTTGTTAACTTTTTCGAACTTTTAACTTTCTTAATTTGAACAAATAAGAAAGTATAGTCGGTCACAGTATTTAAAAGCACATCATGCTTATGTGTCTATATAAATATGGATTTATCTATGTTTAAAAACTTCATTAAAATCGATTTGAAAGTTTGTGAGAGATAGAAATTGCCCCCTACCTGACCTTTTGGTCCTATTTTTGAAAAACTGCATAGCTTATGTGTCCATATAAATATGTTTCTATCTATGATTTAAATTTCATTAAAATCAGTTTGATAGTTTCTGAGAGGCAGAAATTTCCCTGTATCTTCTCTCCTGGTCCTACGACCCATTTTCAATAGGCTTTGTCCTTGTGCCAATAAGAACCTATGTCCCAAATTTTATCAAATTATCTCCAAAATTGCGAACAGTACTTTGCGCACAAGGTTTAATAATGACAGCCGGCCAGCCAGCCAGACGGACATCGTACGTTCGACTCAGAAAGTGATTCTGAGTCGATCTTTATACTTTAAGATGGGTCTAGGGCCACTATTGTGGTGTGGGTACAAAAATATACAATAATAAACATTAATCTTTCGTAAATTTCGCCACAGCCTCGAGAATTTCAAAGAATTTCTGCTCATTTGCGATGTTTTTTATTAAAACGTTCCGAAAAGTTAACTAAAAGTGAACTTCTTAGAGCGACACAGGAACGCTAAAATTCGGTTAACTTACCCGCGAGATAAACTTTTCCGAGAGTTAACTTTTTCGCGATTCTACTGTATTTAATTAATTACACTAGCCAACAAAGTTTTGTTGAATTCGAATCTGTAATTGGTTTTTCTCTATCACGTCAGGTTTTCGAGATACAAAAAAAATGTTTTTATTCGTTTCTTACATAAAAAATCACTGGTTTATTTAAAAATCAATGAATATTCAAAAGTGAATGGCGTTTTTTGAACTTCGTTTGTATTTTGTTGGTTCGGTTTCATGTATTAGAGTCCAGCAATAGTCTCTCAGCATACTTTTGTCTCAAAATCCTTGATAAATTCTTTTAATGCGAATGAAGAATATGCAAAACGTTGTCGGTGTTCAAGATTCTGACTGCAAAACCAAAGTAATGTAAATATGCATTCTTTTTAATGATTCTGATAGTGCGTATCCTTCTTTCCCAACCAAATATTCACCCCACACAAAGCAAAAATAGTTAAAAAAAACATGCTTCGTTTCTGCAGTCAATTTTTTTTCCAAATTTGTAGACCAGTGTTATTAATCAAAAGGCGTTTGCTCTAAGGCCTTTTAGAATTTTGTTGATGAGAACGCTATTTTTAATTGTAGGGCGTAAAATTTTCAGGAAACACTTTTTTCATACGGAGCATCACAATCGATCAAAAATTCGATATTGAAATTTTTGTAACTTAGGGCTTTTTTAAAATCATATAACCCCATTAAATTTTTTATGTCGAATTCGCTTCAGGCGAAAAAACTACTTCGCCCTAATAGATATATTAAATAATTTTAGAAGAACTTTTGCTAAAGTTAAGTTCAAATAAAATTGGCCAAACTTGTGAAATAAATTATAATTAGTTCAAGGTCATATGTAAATCATAAATTAAATTAAAAAGCTTAAAAGCAAAAACTAGTATTATAAATAAATGAAAAAGCGAACAAAATTAATTTATTAAAAAAAATGCAGTACAAATTGAAACATCGCCTATGCGATTTATTTGAACAATAGCTTAAATACCTTAATTAGGGGGCTGAATATAATGACAACAACATAAATTAAAAAAACAACAAACGCAATATTACATCTAACCTTAAACTTTTTATTTTAAATAAACATATCTGGATCTAATCATTGCATAATGTTATTCATTCAAATAAAAATTGAATTAAAAAGTTTCATAAAAATTCCCCAAAGTACGAAAAACAACAAGTTCATTGACCAATTTTGTATTGAAAGATATTTATCTGTTACTCAAATCGTATGGTTTAAGGTTTAAGTTATATGAATATTTAATGATACTTTTTAAAATGTAGTATTAAAATGGGTCTACTACTAACTAAGAGTTTGCTGACGGTGATGGTGATGATGTACGAGTATTCATATCACTTGGTAAATCAAAATATTAGTCGTATTTAGCATAGAAAAGTGCCGCTTGGATTTGTTTATTTTTTGAATTTTAAATTAATTGTAACCAATTAATTAGTTTAGCGACTAAATGTCTAAAAAGGGATACAACAAAATCCCAAGCAAACGCAACAAATAAACTTTTGATATGGCCATGCTCGAATTTGAAATGCACTACTATTTACTGAATATCATACTCGCAAAAAAATTGGCTAAAGGGTCAAAAAAACTACTCAAGCAGTTTGACAGCATTAACAAGATGTTTGTGTGAATATTGAAAATTTGTAATATTTACGTAAACACGCTTCATACTCTTTTTATATGTTTGTTTAACTGTTTGTGTGGTTTATTTGTGGTTGCAGCTTTGCCAATAGAAAAAGTTCATAAACTTCGCATATCTTACAATAAAAAATAAGTTCCCAAAGTCTGACAATGATTGCAATTGGCAGATTGAGAATGTTCACACGAATTTCAGATACTAACAATATTGTTGTTTTACAATTTTACTGACAATGCTTTTTCTGACAACGTTGCCCAACAAAAATTGCCAGTTCACACGGTTGCATGATATTTTTAGCACATGTTACTGACAATATTGTTAGATCTGGACACCGTCTGTACGAAGTTTTAGGAATAATTTTTGATACAATCAAGAAAAAAATATAATTTTTTTGAACAGTCGACAAAAAGTTTTTTTTATGTTTTTGACTCTTGAATTTTTACGAACAATTACCTCGAATGCACAAACACATGCAGATTTAAGAACGCCAATTTATGAACTACGCGGACTCAAAAAATTTTGTGTTTCCAATACGAGTCGAAACCTAGAGAACACCTGCATATTTTCATTTTTTACTTTATTAAAAAAAAAAAAATAAATTTAACAGCTGTAAAGCGTTACAGCTGCCCATTGTCATTATGTTTTTATGGCAGTTAAGCCTTGTTTGTCTCCCATCTCGCGTTTTACGTTTTGTCCGTATTGGTTAATGCTTTGCCGTCGCATAACTGTACCACGTTAACCCCGGGTCTCCACGTTGCAATATTTATTGCGGCAAACGTCAAATTTGATTGCTCCAATTAATTTGCGACGTATAGACCGCATATTTCCATGAGTGGCAATCCATTGCGCAATGATTGCTCTTCTGATTCCTTGAGCAATTATTGCTTAGTAATCTGCTGTCAAATCATTTGTCATTTATCTCACATTTCATTTCTCTGTTCGGTTGTTTATTTATTAAAAAAGCAATCAAGAAAAAGCCGCCAAGTGAAAAAATCCTTCAAAAAAACAGTATGTATACTTTATATTTGTATTTGATGTAAGGCTTTAATTTGCGCTATAAAACGTAAAATTCGACTGATAGGAGCAAAAGTTATGGGGAGTTCAAAATGCATTTTCATTTGCGAATTTGTTTTTTTGTATATTTCTATTTTTTATTTTTTTAATAGAACAATACTAGTTCTAGGTTTTTTTCAAACGCAAATTAACAAAAAAGAAATACAAAACACAGCTACGACAATTACAATTAATTATTTTATTAATTTTAAAAAGAAATTTTAACAACCACAAAACACAACATAAAACATTTGTTATAAATACAACCACAAAACTTTATACAGCTACTCGCGGTAAAAATTGCAAATTTATGGCAAAGCAATTTCAAGTGTTCTCCAGCAATATAATCAGCAATTATTGCTCCATTGTTCTGTCATTGTTCTGTCGACGTTTTTGCTTGTACTTAGCAATAAAAATTGCTACGTGGAGACCCAGCGTAAAGGTTTTCGGTGTTTGACATTAACCTGGTGAAGTATCAACAAAAACATATTTTTAATATTTATAGGGGGCTGACTTAGAAAGTTTCGGCTATCTACATTTAGGTATAGAAGGCTTAAGGCCTTATTAGTTTTTACTTTCTGCTGCCGTTCTTTTCTGAAGCAAATATCTTGTAATTACTTTTTCTGTGAAAGGAATTAAAAAGAAAAAAATTTAAATTGTGAAAAAACTTTTCGTTAAAATTAAAAAAATTTACATTTAGTGTCTATTTTTTTATATACTTCATACTTTGAGTATCAATGATATTTACAAGAACAGCTCCTAAAAACAGGAAAAACTACTGTAATTTTGTCAACAATTGAAATTAAAATCTCGTTCGATTTCAAATTCACTTCATTTCAATTTGTAGAACATGCCCGATTAAAACGTATTTTTCTAGCTTGAAAGAAAAAATTACAATTTTTTATACCACAACAAACTAATACATACGCACTTTGGCCATAACTTAACGTTTGATTCTATTTTCAACAGAACAAAACGTACAAACTACAATGTTGCTGCATTGTTTTAAAATTCAGCTTTGAAATTGCATTAGTGTCCATATTATGAAATTCTAGCTTCGCAAGTTTTTATTTGTATGCCGTCTTTCCTCTACAACTTTTTAAATTCTTTATATAAATACAAATACACCTACAACCAACTTCAAGTTCAAAAGTAAGAATTTCAAAATATAACAGAACTGCAGAACACATAAAACTGTGTACCCCTTCCCAGTCTTCTCACCTCTCTCACCCATAAAGTCTGGACAGGGACCATTAGCTTGCCAATGGCCAATTAAGTTCAAAATTTATTAATAAATTATGTAATTCTCGTTACATTCACAAGATTTTTAAACTACAATTCTAGTTTCTCGTAAACAAAATTTACAAAAAGTCAAAGCAACATAAATACTTTCGTACGATATGTAGCGCATACTTTAAGAAATAAAAAATGTATGTATATCAAATATTCAACCGGCTTTTTTGACAAATAACCAAAATATGTTAAAATAAATTATGTACATATGTTTATTACATTAAAAAAAATTTATAAAATATATTAATTAGCGAAAGTATTGCATTTTAGATTATGTAACAAAAATGAAATAAATATTTATTTGACAAAGTGAGTGCAACTCCAATAAAAAATTAATTTGAAATTAATTAATGCCTTAAGATAGAAATCTGAACAACCGACTAAATAAAAGCATAACCAAATTTATTCACAACTTAATATAATAAAAAAAATATATTTATGACTTTTTAAAAAGTTTGTTACACTTTGCAACAACAATTATCACACATTAAAAAAAAAAACAAAAATACATGGTCACATCGCAAATTTAGAGTTAACATTTGATCTTAAAAGGATTTTGAAGTCTAAAAATTTATAAAATTTTCAAAAAAAAAAATTTTAAAACTTTATAAGTAGCATTAGCGTGAGCACCAAATGAAAGATAAGAATCCTTGAAACATAATAATATATATCTGTGGCATTTTATGCGCCCCATACACGGTTCAATTCCGTTGTCAACTGAGTCTTTCAACTCGGTTGACAACTTCATCAACTGAATTGAAAGATTTTAAATTTATTTTAAAATTTAATGAAATAAAAGACAATTTTTAAAATACTTAACAACAAAAATTAATTTTGACAGCTGATCAAGACACTTGGGCACACACAGTACAATCGAATTGAAAGACTTAGCAGTCAACTTGAAAAAATCCAAATCTTTTGATTTTTCTTCAACCAACTCGACAACCATCAAACTTATCAATTGACAAAGCCATACACGCTTTGATTTGGACAACAACCGACTCAGTTGACAATTGAATTGAACCGTGTATGGGCTGCTTTACAAAACATCTTGAGTCAAGAAAAGATAGCAAAAAAGCTTTTTAAAAAAACTCAGCGAAAAAATCATTTTTATCAAACATTAAAATAAAAACCAAAATCAAAGAAAATTTCGCTTATAATACAAAATTTTAAAAACTTAAACAAAAATGTTTTTTGAATGAAAATTCGTATGATTAACAACATTTTTTTTTCAACATTTTAAATTTGACTTAAGATGTTTTGTCAAAATGCCACAGATATATGCTTCAAAATATCTGCCAAAAGCTCAGGTAAATTTTCTGTTGCTTTATGCCCCTATTGCGGTTCTCCACTCAACTCAGTTTGGTCGTGTTGGAGTCAACCCAACTTATGCACAACCAAACTCATTTTAGATATTGTGATACCCAACTGTTTTTAGTTGAGTTTGCTATAAAGTTGCCAACTTAAAATATCGATTTGCCAACTTTAAATATAAAGTTTGACAAGTGAAAATTTGATAAAGTTAAATAATTTTTTAAACTAAAAGTATTTTTAATTGTTGTGTTGAATAAAAAGTATTTATAATTGATATTAGTGTCGATTTATTTTATGATGATGAAAAGGAAAACTCTTGTATAGATGCGCTACGTACAAGAAGACAAATTCGTGATGATTCCAACCCTCTTGAACTTCCCAGTGCCACGTTAGAACTTCTAATAAGTAACGAAACTTTCTTGTGCCTGTTAAGTTCTTCTTCTGGTTGGGGTAGCTGTTGGCCAATCTGCTGGTTGTATTATTGGTTCAACTGACTCAGTAAAATTGTCACTTGATGGTGGAATATTTTTAACACCAAATAATTGGCCGGACTTAAAATACAAGAGCTGCGAAACAGTATCCTCAAGGCTATGAAAGCTCAAAAGGAAACCTGTTTATCAACTTAGTTGTTAGATGGAAAAAAGCTACGTATAAAGTACAAAGAATTCTAAGTGGAATCTTAAAGAACTTAGCAGAACTTACTTAAATTCCGAAAGCTATATATGTATAGGAACGCACTATTTTTTTATAAATTCGCAAAAATAACAAATGTCGAATATCAATCAAATTTGACAGTTTATGTTAAACATTATTTCTTTAAAAATTGTTTGAGCATTTATTTCGCAATATAAACATGAGCAGATAAATGTTGTCTACACAAAGGTCTATGGTACTGGCAATGATATTTAACTATTGGGTGCAAAAAATTTCCATGTTTATTGGTCGTGAAGGCCTCATGTATTTATACATTTGTGTTGGAAAGTAAAGAAAATTAAAAAAATCAGCGGTTGGAAACAAGTTTGACTGTGAGGGAAATTAAAAATAAACAAGTGAGTGCTATGCCGATTCTTATGTACTCTTTACCAGGGTGCGATTAGAACAGAAAGTTATATAAATACCGTCCTTTAGATATAAATAAATCTTTTTTGTTCCACGCAAGAAATAAAAAAAAAACAAGGGATTTATGGGTAAAATTAGCGGTAGACGTGGTATCATAATTACCAATCATCATAATTACCAATCATTTACTGACCGATCTAGCTAGATTACAATAGCAAACGTTAACGTAGTATATATGATGTAAATACATAACAACCTATTTCAACACTTGCGGCGTCAAATTAGATCGGCTTAGGACTCTGTTGTTCAATAAACAAACAAAATAAAATTTTTTTCTGATTTGCGTCTGAAAAATGGAAAATAGTCAGGAAAGATCTAATTTAATTTACTAATTCATGGATTAGAATAAAAAATTATTTTTATTTTTGGTAAATATTTATTTTTTATATTTGTTTTAAATCAGCTGATTTAATTTTAAAATAGCACACTGAATTATGAGGGGTTGTTCACATCAGTCGTATTTTTTCATGTTATTATTTTAAGACACATGACTTTATGCCGCCTTGTGAATCCCCCAAATATTTTTGTTAATTTTTTAACAGGATTATCTATTCATTACATGCAGTCTAGAACTGACATGAAATGCTTAACATTAACACTAATATGATGTTAGTGTTAAGTATAGACTCATCATGTTAGAGGTTTTCTCATGTTATAACACGATTGTTAATGCAAATGTTTTAACAACGCTTCTATAACATCATGTTATAACAGCAAATCATGTCAGTTGTAGACGGGGATTTACGATTATTTAAATGAAATTAACTGGTTAGTAATCGTAATTTAACAGCTTTGCCATTATTTATTTTACGGTTTATTTTTAATATTAGAATTTTTATTTAATTTTTTAAAAAATTTTTTCTTAAGTTAAATTAGGTTTTCAATAAACTTTATTGAATTTGTTCAATATGTATTTATTGTTGACCTGTGTCGTTTATCTATGTTATAGGAAGGCGAATTAACTACAGGTGTTGTCGAAACGGCATCTGATTTTGACAGTTCGAGCTTATTTGTTTGGATTTGCTAGTGTTTTGCTAAAAATGGTTGACATTTCGAGCTATAAGCACTAACAATGCAATGCAAAAAACCCTATGTTGTTTCTGTTGTCTTTGGATTGTTGTAGTACCGACACCACCTGTAGTTGAATTCGCCTTGTGTTATAGTTTATTGAATTTATTTTTTAAAATTATATTTGCGCAGCTGACTTATATTTTCAATTTAACACTTGAATTTAAAATCAACTCCTAAAAGTATGCTGGCTAAGTTAAGTTATTAACGAAACAGCAATGCCAGATGCATTTATTAATGAATTGGTGTATATTTCAGAGTTCAGAGAAATTCATATGTGATCGCTCATATTCAACCATTCTTGAATTTTTTTCATAAATGAAAAATGTAAAATATGTAACTTTTTTCACAGTCATAACTGAATTGTTAATATTTCGCCAAATTCATTTATGTTTTTGAGGAAAAATACATTTTTGCTTTTCTTCAGTCATGAGGAATGAGGAAAAAAAAATTTTTAAAAACGATCCTCACTAGTAATGTTGTTGTTGCTCGACAGTTTGCTTGACCACAGCTCGAAATGCCTGTGTGTGTATTTGTTTGTGTAAAATATTATTGGTAAAGGCAACCAGCCAAAATGTCTGTTGGATTTTTTGTAGGAAACAATTATTGAAAAAAAATTAAAAGAACTGCACATATCGTCATCTTAAATGCAGAATAATGTAACTTCACATTAATAAGTTTACATGCAAGGCATAAAACTTTGTAATATGTTAATTATTTGAAATTTAAAAGAATTTTAAATATTTCAGCTCAAAATGCGATAACCGATATATTTTTGAGGAAAAAATATTATATTTATTGTTATTTTTGAAGTTGTGTGTGTTACGTTAAATTAATTGGTAATTTTCAGAAATTAAAAGACGTATCATCAAAAAATGTATATAAGTATTAAGTGAAATAAACATTTAAAATAATTAAATATTTTTTGTTAAATTACAAATTTTGCAAATAAATATTTTACTCATATTCATACATACCTATTTGTCTCCATATAACGAATTATTTTAAATGAACTCTGCATCGCATACTTACAAAGATCCACTTGGAAGAATGCAATCCTTACAAAAAAAAACAGATTATTTTAAATAAACTAATAAAAAATATTTCTTTTGTATTATAAACTTTTTATATGATGAAGAAATTTTGTGGTCCAATACAGATTTATTATAGGGAAGTTCGACTGTATTTAAATTTATTAAAAAGGACATACATAAAGGGTGGTTAAATTTCAAGGGCCGATGTTGATTTTGAATAAAACACAAACTATTTAGGAAATTATTGTAATTTTATTTTATTATGATATATTGGTATTACTCAATTATGTATGGAACAAAATATCATCCAAATGGGCGCCGCGACCACGGCGCACACCTCCATCCGATGGTCCAAATTTTCGATGACCCTGAGGCATAATGGAGGTTCTATGCCGTTAATGTGCCGAATTATCTCATCCTTTAGCTCTTGAATTGTTGCTGGCTTATCGACGTACACCTTTTCTTTCAAATAACCCCAAAGAAAAAAGTCCAACGGTGTCAAATCACATGATCTTGGCGGCCAATTGACATCGCCATTACGTGAGATAACACGGCCATTGAATTTGTTGCGCAAAAGAGCCATTGTTTCGTTAGCTGTGTGGCAAGTGGCACCGTCCTGCTGAAACCACATATCGTCCACATCCATATCTTCCAATTCGGGCCATAAAAAGTTCGTTATCATCTCACGATAGCGAACACCATTCACAGTAACTGCCTGACCGGCCTCATTTTGGAAAAAATACGGCCCGATGATGCCGCCAGCCCATAAACCGCACCAAACAGTCACTCTTTGTCCAAATGCGGAAATTCTGCTTATCGACAAATCCACTGAGGTGAAAATGTGCCTCATCACTGAAGATGATTTTCTTCGAAATTTATCATCCATTTTCATAATAAGTCTGGATAACTTTAACACGTTGTTGGATTGTGTATCTCTCCATGGTTCAAATTGAGTAAGTCTGAAATAGAGAAATTTCAAATAAAATTCGGAAAAAAACTTGGCGTTTAGGTGTGGTTCACATTCAACATCGGCCCTTACAATTTAACCACCCTTTACATATATTAACTCAAAAATCTAAGGACCTGCAGATGTTGCCATTTATTCTTGGAATTTCTTAGCGTTTGGAAGTGCAATGAGGTAGGCTGCAAAATTTCAAAATTACTAACGGTTCGGTTCTTTTAATTTTAAAGCACATTTTTATTTTTTCTTATGTACTACTGAAAATTATTATTATAAATTATTATCTGTTCACTAATTTCACTAACACCGTAGTGACAGTTATAAAAGAGATTACCCAGTTTTGATGCTTAAAAACATTAATGTGCTCTTATAAAAAGAATTAAAAACTCTGCTAATTCTTTTCTTGAGTGTGATTATACATTATGTTTTTAAAAAAATTATATATGTATTTAATGATACGTCATTATTAATTTTGTAAATAACTTGGTTATGTTTTAAGATAGAAGTTTAAAATTTTATAAAAATATGTAACGTGAATCGTAATCAAAAAAAAAAGTCAACTTCAAATGTTCCAATAATATCTACATTGTTTTGCATTTACGCTAACGATATGTGTTTTGTTTGTAAAAAAAAATTCGTTGATGCCTTTAAAAGGTCCCTGTTTCTTTCGTCAAAAAGACGTACCTAAAGGCAGCAGTTATTAAGAAAAAAAAAATAGCCACAAGAATTTGTTGGTATTTTGTGCTTGTAAAAATATCTTGGTTTCTGTAACAATCGCGACGGTGGTTTTTTTTTTCTTTGAAAACACTTTTATTAAGTAAGTAAAAATATTTGAAAAAAAAATTAAAAAGGTCTTGTTTTGCTACAATTTATGTGTAAGTAACCAATATACATAAAAGCAAATGTGACAGTATCAAAAAATCTGTTTTGTTAATTGTAGTGTTTAACTTTATTGTTTTTTTATTTTTTTT
The DNA here is from genome assembly GCA_963931875.1 of Pollenia griseotomentosa. Classification (NCBI taxonomy): domain Eukaryota; kingdom Metazoa; phylum Arthropoda; class Insecta; order Diptera; family Polleniidae; genus Pollenia; species Pollenia griseotomentosa. The sequence goes on from OZ007564.1 coordinate 16,107,632, forward strand.
TTTTGCAATCAGGGACATCATCACTATCACTTTCATTATTACTTTTGATGTCCTGCCGATGAACAAGTTTATAATGACTTTTTATGTACGATTTTATCTTTCCACAAAGTTCTTTTTTGCATGATGTTATTAAACAAGTGCTTTTGTTTGAAGATGCATTATACGACACAAATTTTTTTATGTTGACCTGTTTTTTTGGCATTGTAAAGTAAAAACTATCTATATGAATATATGTACTTATTTTGCATTGCCAGTGCAAAATGTTTTACAGTTATTGCCTGTCACAATGATAAAAAGGTAACGACAATACTTAGAAAAATGTACAATAAGAAAAGGCAACAGGACAATTCATTCAAACATCTGTGCATACATTTTAATTCTACCTATTGGTATATCATAACTTTTTACAAAATACCAAATGCGCACCTGTGTTTGCCTGCAAAAATGTATAAAGTCATTATAACAGGTCAAATTTACGTTAAATAAATTACCATAAAATGGTTAGGTTAACTCTTTGGGCTCGGTTATATAATTGTAGCATAAAAAAAGTAAGCAATAAATTTAGTGCGAAACAATAAATACATCAATAAAACACATCTTCTTTCGCAAAAATTCTACCTACTGCATTTGCTTTTATGTATATTGGTTACTTACACAAATTGTAGCAAAACAAGACCTTTTTAATTTTCAAAGAAAAAAAAACCACCGTCGCGATTGTTACAGAAACCAAGATATTTTTACAAGCACAAAATACCAACAAATTCTTGTGGCTATTTTTTTTTCTTAATAACTGCTGCCTTTAGGTACGTCTTTTTGACGAAAGAAACAGGGACCTTTTAAAGGCATCAACGAATTTCTTTTTACAAACAAAACACATATCGTTAGCATAAATGCAAAACAATGGAGATATTATTGGAACATTTGAAGTTGACTTTTTTTTTTGATTACGATTCACGTTACATATTTTTATAAAATTTTAAACTTCTATCTTAAAACATAACCAAGTTATTTACAAAATTAATAATGACGTATCATTAAATACATATATAATTTTTTTAAAAACATAATGTATAATCACACTCAAGAAAAGAATTAGCAGAGTTTTTAATTCTTTTTATAAGAGCACATTAATGTTTTTAAGCATCAAAACTGGGTAATCTGTTTTATAACTGTCACTACGGTGTTAGTGAAATTAGTGAACAGATAATGATTTATAATAATAATTTTCAGTATTGCATAAGAAAAAATAAAAATGTGCTTTAAAACTAAAAGAACCGAACCGTTAGTAATTTTGAAATTTTGCAGCCTACCTCACTGCACTCCCAAACGCTAAAAATTTCCAAAAATAAATGGCAACATCTGCAGGTCCTTAGATTTTTGAGTTAATATATGTATGTATTTCCTTTTAAATAAATTCAAATACAGTCGAACTTCCCTATAATAAATCTGTATTGGACTACAAAATTTCTTCATCATATAACAAGTTTATAATACAAAAGAAATATTTTTTATAAATTTATTTAAAATAATCTGTTTTTTTTTGTAAGGATTGCATTCTTCCAAGTGGATCTTTGTAAGTATGCGATGCAGAGTTCATTTGAAATAATTCGTTATATAGAGAAAAATAGGTATGTATGAATATGAGTCAAATATTTATTTGCAAAATTTGTTCGTTGTAAAAAAAAATTCATTTTAAGGAGATCAAAATACTTTTAAATTATAATGAAAAAGCTATCTTTTAAATCAATTCATAGCTAAATTTAATGAAGTACAATTTTTAGTTTAAACCACTACTTATAAGTAATCAAAATCAATTAAAAATTATACATAATAGGTACATCATAATATCTATAATAATATAAATATTCGTGTGGTTATCATATATATATTCTATTTTTCCGGTAATTTAACAAAAAATATTTAATTATTTTAAATGTTTGTTTCACTTAATACTTATACAGTAGACGCTCGCAAATTAGAACCGCTTTGTTTTTGAGGCAATTCTAATTTCTGAATTATTCTAATTTCTGGACGTTTTTATTTCGAATAAAAAATAAAAATTACTTAAATTTTTTTAATTCAATTTTATTTGATTGACATTAAATGTATTTTTTAAAATTAAAAATACCGTGTCGTTTCATATATTTGGAAAACTATCCATTGCTTCCACGGAATGCATTTTCATCTTTATAGGGATATTCCTCTCTAAATATTTTTTTAGCTTTCTCTTTAAACCACTCATACAGACGACTTACCATGTTTGCGTATTCAGCGCTGTGTTGAAAACAGCATTTAACATTGCTGTTCTATGTGATTTGATATAGCTGATTGAATATGACGTAACATTAATATTCCCTTCAAACCCTTTGTCAAGCTTTTCTAATATTTTGACCTTCGTTTCCAATGATAAAGTGTTTTTTTTACGTTTATTTGACATTTCGAATGATACACTTTCACTTTTTAATAGAGACTTCCAAAATATGTACACATGTTTCGAATTTCACAAATAACTAGCCACAAATATATATAAATGCGACAAAAAAACAACAAATAAGGAAACACATCTAAAATTTGGTAATTCCCCTTTTTAGTTTTACATGTTCAAACAGAATAAAAATAAATTGCGGATTTCTTGTGTTCAAATAACAAAAAAAAAAAAAAACGCTCTGAAATTAGAACTATAAATTCGAATTTTAGAGCGTTTAATGTATTGCAAACACTGATTCTAATTTCTGGACGTTCGAATTACTGAAGGCTCTAATTTGTGAGCGTCTACTGTATACATTTTTTGATGATACGTCTTTTAATTTCTGAAAATTACAAATTAATATAACGTAAAACACACAACTTTAAAAATAACAATAAATATAATATTTTTTCCTCAAAAATATATCGGTTATCGCATTTTGAGCTGAAATATTTAAAATTCTTCTAAATTTCAAATAATTAACATATTACAAAGTTTTATGCCTTGCATGTAAACTTATTAATGTGAAGTTACATTATTCTGCATTTAAGATGACGATATGTGCAGTTCTTTTATATTTTTTATAATAATTGTTTTCTACAAAAAATCCAACAGACACTTTGGCTGGTTGCCTTTACCAAAAATATTTTACACAAACAAATACACACACATGCTATTGTATTGTCCAGCGGGAAAAATTGCCAGCGCTTTCACTTTTAAGGCCTTAAAGAAGGTTTACAGCTTTATTTTTAATAAACTTTTACTTATTCCACTCTGCCTTATTTTAAAAGTTCTTTTAGAAGGGTTTTTATAAAATATTTTACAAATTTAAATTTTCTATTCTAAGATAAGGCCTATCTAAATCGTTTTATTAGTAGTTATGTTGGAATGTGTACCAACCCTATAAGAAGTGAATGAGCGAGTAGTCAGTTTTTTCACGTTGGTCTTAAGAAAATGATAGAAAGAAATGACAGAAAACTTGATTTCGGTCATTTCATTCTATCATTTTATTAACACCAACGTGAAAAAAGTGACAACTCGCTCATTCTCTTCTTGTAGGGAAGTTTAATTATTAATTTATTCACTTCGCATTATTAGCAAATACAATTACACTGGAATAAAGCTTTATTCTTAATTATTTTTGGAAGGCCTTTAAAGTAGATACAAGAAGCCAGGGTTTTGGTCTCCAATAACACACTGTATAAATTAGAAAACTTTATATCGGCAAAAAGGCCTTCTATTAGGCCTCTTTACTACTTCATTTTCCCGCTGTTAATGGTTGCGTTTTTTTCATTATGAGGAATTTGATTGTGAATTTTTTTAAATTTTTCATATCTGACAAATTCACTTATGAATTTTTTTGTTTGCTCATTTTTCATGAATGAGGAAATTCAAATTAGTTTTTTTCCTCACCCTCATGAGGATGAAAAAGCAGTAAAATTTTTAATTTTTCACGCTCGCTCATGACTGAAAAATGAGTGAACGTTTCGGTACTCTGGTATATTTGAATAATTTTTTTACCATTGGTAGTTCTTTTTCTTCAATGTTATAAACAGTGTTGCCAAATGTGCAGATTTGAAGTTTTTCTAAGCATTGAGCAGCTTTCAAGTTTTTTGTTTAAAAATAATTTTTTTTTGGAAATTGTGGAGATTTTGCAGTTTTTACAATAATATTTTTTTATTTTTAATTTTGTTGTATTATTTTTTATTTTTTGAGCCATAATATCACCTTATATGCAAAATTTTTACTAAACTTATTAAATTAAGCACTAGATAGCGCAAACCGTTTGGAAAATTTTCAACATTTCGATTTTTTTACAAACATGTTTTAATCGCTTGTCCAATACCCCAATTAACAACGCAAAACGGTTGTACAATTTTGACATGTTTGCCAAGCCGTTTGAGTGGTTTATTTGGCTTTTACTTTTGAAAATTTAGTTTTGTACCTGCTTACATTTTGTGATTTTTATTGTTTCTTTTTTAAAGTTGCATTTGAGTTTATATGGTAATATTTTTATTGCAGCAATTTTCATCATCATCATTGATAAATAGCAAATATGCGCCCGAACTAAAATAAATTTTGTGTCAAATGAGGAAACAAAAAACATCGCAAGACTGCATGTACTTGTGTACCCCACTTAATTCCACATTCTTGCATCTAGACTACAAGGTAACGATATTCGTGAAGTTTTTTAAAATCAGTTTGTTTTTTTCTTAATAAGCAGTTATTTTCAAAAAAATTATGGCAACGCTGGTTCTAAATGTAAAACTATTTGCAACTGAATTAATTTGTTATATATCGCACTTGATCATTTTTAAAACGATCGTTTTTAGCCGTTGTGATGGATTTCGACCAATTTTAAAATCCATTTCTTAAGTTAAGGCTTAATTTTTTGTTCAAAATACAGCTCAATTACTATACATATGTATATTATCAAAAATTTAAAAGAATGTATACCTTAATATATAAAATTTAAAAGAATATATGGGCAAATCCCGCGTGACCAACGCTACATTCGCACGCGTTATCTGATTGATATATAAACATTTTTTGGCCTTTCAAAAGAGATAGCTTCAACTTATATATCGCACTAGCTGGCCCGGCAAACGTTGTTTTGCCATATTATTTACTTCTTTCAGATGTTACAGTGTCAGCATGCCAAATTTAAAGAAATCCGGTTGATAAGTTAAAAAGATGTTGGGAGGGGGAGCTTTTACCGCTTTTGCCATATTTTCACGCCCTAAATAATAAAAAACATAGGCTATAATTCCTTCCAGATGTTACACTATTTGCCTGCCAAATTTCAAGAAAATTGGTTGATTATTTAAGAAGATATAAGGAGGGGGAGATTTTACCCCGCTTGTCCTATTTCACGCTCTATTACTTATTTCCTTTCTGATGTTACAGTGTCTGCATGTCAAATTTTAAGAAAACCGGTTGATTAGTTAAGAAGATATATGAAGGAGGAGCTTTTACCCCCTTTATCGCTTTTGCCCTTTTTCCCTTCAAATCACAAATTTAATGATTAGATGTTACGGTGTCTGCATGTCAAATTTTAGGAAAACCGGTTATTACCGGTATATACCGGTTGATTAGATGAGAAGATAAACTACACAGAAACACTACTCACGGCCCATAGAGCATGCATATAAAATTTGGTCAAAATCGGTCCAGTAGTTTTTGAGTTTAGCGATCACGAACATACACGTAATTTTTATATATGTAGAGATTAAGTGACATTAATATGTACTTACAAATAGCATATACATATCATATTTTCTTAGCAGATATTTGTTGCGAAGTAATTGATCACAAAGTTTTGTGACGCACGCCACAAAAAGTGGAAGTAACTTTAAAAGTTGAAGTGTTCTCCTAATTTTTAGCGAATTTCGCTTCATAAGGTATACAAAATCTATACCTAAAGAAAGATGAATATAAGGGCACTGCTACACGTTCAATAAATATCGTGATATTTCTAGTATCACGATATTTATTGAACGTGTAGCATGGAATATTGATGGATCGCGATCCATATCGCTGGAAAGCCTCACTTTATGTGATCCATCAATAAAGATCACGATACAAATATCACAATATATATTGAATGTGTACCAGTGCCCTAAGAGAATTCTAAAATCACTTATTCGCAGCCAAAAAATGTTATGATTTTTTGACAAAAGCCGTGAACCCTTTGTGACGCACGCCTCACAACGCACGCTACAGTTTTTCCAGTACTTATAATAAACCCAGTTTTGTTTATTTTTACAAAAATTATATATATAAACTAATTTTGTGATTATGGAATGTATGAATGAATATCATATTTTTTTTTTTACATAATTTATGTTTTGATGAGACTGCTGTAAGTGCTTTTTAAGCCCATAAAGCACCTAAAATACTGTTAAATTCATGTATAACATTAATAGATCAGGGGTAGGGTAGGATTTGGTAAACATTAATGTATTAATCGAAATACGTATTTTTTAATATAAAAATAAAATTATACATCTAGTCTTATATTGCATTAAAAAAAATTTATTTGAAAAATTTTTGGTTGGTGGACTGTGTCTGGGATTTGCCTATATACAGAACATCAAAGGAAAATGTATCAGAAATCCATTTTTAAAGAAACATATAAAAACGATATTATCGCTTTTAAACTTTACGTTTTCAAAATCGATTTCCATAACATACCTGAATATTTGTTGATGTTTTCTTTTCTAATTTTATGTGCGTTCGTTTACTTTTCCAGTAAAATCCCAGTAAACTCCAGTAGGTGAGTAATATGAAAATTTTACAAATTTATGTGTACGCGAACGCATTTCAGTAAAATCCAGTACAAATTTGTACAAATTTTGGAGTACACGAACGCAGCTTTTTTAACTACATAATTTAATTTTGTTTTAGTTTTTTAGATTAATAAAGTAAGACAGAAGTTAAACAACTAACATTACAGAAATATTAAATAAAAGCTATTTTTTTACTGCCGTAATCATAAAAAATAAAATAAATTTGAAATGTGTTTTAAGGCAAAATTTTCACACAAATTTTTGTTAAAATACAATTAAAATCCATTGTAATTTTTTACGAATACGACAGTTAGTGTTTAACAAAAATTTTTGTTATTAAAATTGTAACATTTTTCAGAAATTTTTATAATTTGTAATGCTTACAAACACTTCTACATTCAGCGTTATATCATGGTAAGTATTAAAGCTATCGATATAAAATTTGGTAGGTAAGTATTTAGTTAGAAACGGGAATTGTGTAACTTTCGATGAAACTTTAAATAAACCACGTGAAAATTAATAACTTATGTCATATTTGAAATTTATCTTCGTAGACGTGGCAGTGGGCGTAAAAGATCAAAACCTCATGATAGCTGAAATCCTGCTCCATCATATCTAAAAAACAGTTTTGAAAAATATGGAACGGTTTCCGAGATACAAGCAGAATAGTTTAATAGTTATTTTAAAAATCGCTTGCTCCCCATTTCTGTTCTCCTGGTATTGAACAAAAAATTTTGAGTTTAAAAATTTTTTTTAAATTTGTAAGGCTTGCAAACACTTACACATTTAGCGTTATATCTCGATAAGTATTAAAACTATCGATATGAAATTTGGTGGGTAGTTAGAACTGGACATTGTTTAACTTCTGACGAAACTTAAAATTAGCCACGCCCATTGGAAGCTGAGAATTAATCATTTATATATTATATTGAAAATTTGTGGACGTAGGCGTGTCAGTGGGCGTAAACGATCAAAACGTCATGATAGCTGAAGTCCTGCTCGATCATCTCTAAAAAACAGTTTTGGAAAAAAAGGGACGGTTTTCGAGATACAAGCAGAATAGTTTAATAGTTATTTTAAAAATCGCTTGCTCCCCATTTCTGTTCTCCTGGTATTGAACAAAAAATTTTGCGTTTAAAATTTTTTTTTAAATTTGTAAGGCTTGCAAACACTTACACATTTAGCGTTATATCTCGATAAGTATTAAAACTATCGATATGAAATTTGGTGGGTAGTTAGAACTGGACATTGTTTAACTTCTGACGAAACTTAAAATTAGCCACGCCCATTGGAAGCTGAGAATTAATCATTTATATATTATATTGAAAATTTGTGGACGTAGGCGTGTCATGATAGCTGAAGTCCTGCTCGATCATCTCTAAAAAACAGTTTTGGAAAAAAGGGACGGTTTTCGAGATACAAGCAGAATAGTTTAATAGTTATTTTAAAAATCGCTTGCTCCCCATTTCTGTTCTCCTGGTATTGAACAAAAAATTTTGCGTTTAAAATTTTTTTTTAAATTTGTAAGGCTTGCAAACACTTACACATTTAGCGTTATATCTCGATAAGTATTAAAACTATCGATATGAAATTTGGTGGGTAGTTAAAACTGGACATTGTTTAACTTCTGACGAAACTTAAAATTAGCCACGCCCATTGGAAGCTGAGAATTAATCATTTATATATTATATTGAAAATTTGTGGACGTAGGCGTGTCAGTGGGCGTAAACGATCAAAACGTCATGATAGCTGAAATCCTGCTCCATCATATCTAAAAAACAGTTTTGAAAAATATGGAACGGTTTCCGAGATACAAGCAGAATAGTTTAATAGTTATTTTAAAAATCGCTTGCTCCCCATTTCTGTTCTCCTGGTATTGAACAAAAAATTTTGCGTTTAAAATTTTTTTTTAAATTTGTAAGGCTTGCAAACACTTACACATTTAGCGTTATATCTCGATAAGTATTAAAACTATCGATATGAAATTTGGTGGGTAGTTAGAACTGGACATTGTTTAACTTCTGACGAAACTTAAAATTAGCCACGCCCATTGGAAGCTGAGAATTAATCATTTATATATTATATTGAAAATTTGTGGACGTAGGCGTGTCAGTGGGCGAAAACGATCAAAACCTCATGATAGCTGAAATCCTGCTCCATAATATCTAAAAAACAGTTTTGAAAAATATGGAACGGTTTCCGAGATACAAGCAGAATAGTTTAATAGTTATTTTAAAAATCGCTTGCTCCCCATTTCTGTTCTCCTGGTATTGAACAAAAAATTTTGCGTTTAAAATTTTTTTTTAAATTTGTAAGGCTTGCAAACACTTACACATTTAGCGTTATATCTCGATAAGTATTAAAACTATCGATATGAAATTTGGTGGGTAGTTAGAACTGGACATTGTTTAACTTCTGACGAAACTTAAAATTAGCCACGCCCATTGGAAGCTGAGAATTAATTATTTATATATTATATTGAAAATTTGTGGACGTAGGCGTGTCAGTGGGCGTAAACGATCAAAACCTCATGATAGCTGAAATCCTGCTCCATCATATCTAAAAAACAGTTTTGAAAAATATGGAACGGTTTCCGAGATACAAGCAGAATAGTTTAATAGTTATTTTAAAAATCGCTTGCTCCCCATTTCTGTTCTCCTGGTATTGAACAAAAAATTTTGCGTTGAAAATTTTTTTTAAATTTGTAAGGCTTGCAAACACTTACACATTTAGCGTTATATCTCGATAAGTATTAAAACTATCGATATGAAATTTGGTGGGTAGTTAGAACTGGACATTGTTTAACTTCTGACGAAACTTAAAATTAGCCACGCCCATTGGAAGCTGAGAATTAATCATTTATATATTATATTGAAAATTTGTGGACGTAGGCGTGTCAGTGGGCGAAAACGATCAAAACCTCATGATAGCTGAAATCCTGCTCCATCATATCTAAAAAACAGTTTTGAAAAATATGGAACAGTTTCCGAGATACAAGCAGAATAGTTTAATAGTTATTTTAAAAATCGCTTGCTCCCCATTTCTGTTCTCCTGGTATTGAACAAAAAATTTTGCGTTTAAAATTTTTTTTTAAATTTGTAAGGCTTGCAAACACTTACACATTTAGCGTTATATCTCGATAAGTATTAAAACTATCGATATGAAATTTGGTGGGTAGTTAGATCTGGACATTGTTTAACTTCTGACGAAACTTAAAATTAGCCACGCCCATTGGAAGCTGAGAATTAATCATTTATATATTATATTAATAATTTGTGGACGTAGGCGTGTCAGTGGGCGTAAACGATCAAAACGTCATGATAGCTGAAATCCTGCTCCATCATATCTAAAAAACAGTTTTGAAAAATATGGAACGGTTTCCGAGATACAAGCAGAATAGTTTAATAGTTATTTTAAAAATCGCTTGCTCCCCATTTCTGTTCTCCTGGTATTGAACAAAAAATTTTGCGTTGAAAATTTTTTTTAAATTTGTAAGGCTTGCAAACACTTACACATTTAGCGTTATATCTCGATAAGTATTAAAACTATCGATATGAAATTTGGTGGGTAGTTAGAACTGGACATTGTTTAACTTCTGACGAAACTTAAAATTAGCCACGCCCATTGGAAGCTGAGAATTAATCATTTATATATTATATTGAAAATTTGTGGACGTAGGCGTGTCAGTGGGCGTAAACGATCAAAACGTCATGATAGCTGAAGTCCTGCTCGATCATCTCTAAAAAACAGTTTTGGAAAAAAGGGACGGTTTTCGAGATACAAGCAGAATAGTTTAATAGTTATTTTAAAAATCGCTTGCTCCCCATTTCTGTTCTCCTGGTATTGAACAAAAAATTTTGCGTTTAAAAATTTTTTTTAAATTTGTAAGGCTTGCAAACACTTACACATTTAGCGTTATATCTCGATAAGTATTAAAACTATCGATATGAAATTTGGTGGGTAGTTAGAACTGGACATTGTTTAACTTCTGACGAAACTTAAAATTAGCCACGCCCATTGGAAGCTGAGAATTAATCATTTATATATTATATTGAAAATTTGTGGACGTAGGCGTGCCAGTGGGCGTAAACGATCAAAACGTCATGATAGCTGAAGTCCTGCTCGATCAACTCTAAAAAACAGTTTTGGAAAAAAAGGGACGGTTTTCGAGATACAAGCAGAATAGTTTAATAGTTATTTTAAAAATCGCTTGCTCCCCATTTCTGTTCTCCTGGTATTGAACAAAAAATTTTGCGTTTAAAATTTTTTTTTAAATTTGTAAGGCTTGCAAACACTTACACATTTAGCGTTATATCTCGATAAGTATTAAAACTATCGATATGAAATTTGGTGGGTAGTTAGAACTGGACATTGTTTAACTTCTGACGAAACTTAAAATTAGCCACGCCCATTGGAAGCTGAGAATTAATCATTTATATATTATATTGAAAATTTGTGGACGTAGGCGTGTCAGTGGGCGTAAACGATCAAAACGTCATGATAGCTGAAGTCCTGCTCGATCAACTCTAAAAAACAGTTTTGGAAAAAAAGGGACGGTTTTCGAGATACAAGCAGAATAGTTTAATAGTTATTTTAAAAATCGCTTGCTCCCCATTTCTTCTCCTGGTTTTTAACGTTTGATTTTTACTGCGTTTTTTTACTTTTTAAGTTGGTTGTTTGGCAAACAAAAACGTTTTGTTGACATAAGGGTTGTCTACTTCTCGATAAGTGATAATAAATCTTTCAATACCAACCAAAGTCAATGAGCGATTAATGAGAATGTTGTCTTACTTTTAATGAAAATTTAGAATGACCATGCCCATTGTAGGCTGAAAAGTAACTATTTATGCATTTCAGATAATTTATAAGTAGTCGTGGCAGTGAACAATGAAGTAAAAATTAAAACTAAGATTCTGCTTATACAGCCCAATTATGAAAACAAATTCCCCGGGAGTTTTTTCCCTTTTTCCATTTTACAATTGAATTTACATAGGAAAAATGGGAGACGGGAGAAAACTCCCGGGGAATTTTTATTCAAAATTGGGCTGATTATCTTCTTAACAATTTTCTAGAAAATATAAAACTTTTTATCTATCTTGTGATCTCATGTCCAATAAGTTGTTAAATACTTACGCGTGATATACATACATACATAAATGTGTATATAACTTTTAATTCATCCAAAAGAATAAACACAAGCAATTAAAGATTTTAACAAAACATTAAATCTGCTTTCTTTATTATTTAACGTTATTAAACACTGCACATTAAAAAAAATACATAAAAATTATGACAAACATATAACAAATATTTATTACACAAAAAACATTGATAATTAAATAGCTACTAACATCAAACTTCAGGTTCACAACTAAGACAGCAACTCAGTCTGGTGGTTAGTTTGTTGAAATTAAGAAAACAATTTGATTGAATAATACGAGAACAAGAGTGAACTTAATTATTATGTATTTGATATGTTAGTACACTAAATAAAAAGCATGCAACTTACAAAACTAATTGTTAAGTTTAAAAGAGAGACAATGTTTAAGGAGCAATTAAAAAAATTTAAGCACAAATTGTAAGATTTATTAAATCTCTAAAATTATACAATACAAAGCAATGTATGTAGATAAGTAAGCTGGAATTATATACAAAACTTACATAATAGATTTTTTTTAAGTAAATTTAAGTAGTTGCAATAAATAAACTAAAAAAATGTATTCTTAACACTTTACTAAACTACATTGAACACTTGACTTAACAATATATATATTAATAAAGATACTATTTAAATAAAATTAGGAAGATAAATAAAATATTATTACTAAAAAAAGCGCCTCTTATTTTTTATAATTGATTTGTTTTGTTTGTTCAATAGGAATTCTGTTCAATTACAAAACTTTAAGTTTAGTTTTGTTAAGGCACATTTTACATACTAGTAATTTTTTTAGTTTTTAATATATTTACATTTTACACATTTTATAGATACTCAAAAAATGATTGTGCTTTTCTTATTTAACTAAATGTATTAATTATGGCTAAGTTGTTTGGATGTTAATGGACTGGTTGTGTTGCCTATATTTTATGCAACATTAGGCTTCCGGTGATTTACCATGTACACGGAAACGATAAAGACATGTGTACAGAGAGTGACCATGATTCGATTCAATGCGTAGCTCAACAATTTCATAAGGCCTTTTGATGTGTTTATTTTGTAGCGGGAAATACTGCAATGAAGCATCATTATCCGTAAACTCATACTTACCGAATAAAATTGGTTCTTGGTCCTTCTCATGTTCCAGACCCTGTTTGGAAAATTAAAGCGGTTTCACAAAATAGAAGACAAAATGGGAAATTAAATGAAAAAAAGTTTTAAGATCAATTGTAGAAACATTTTTAATTAAAATTATTAGCAGAAATACAACAAAAAGGAAAACAAAGTACATATTTAGACAGTGGAAATTCAATTATAGATTATTTTGTCTATTTTACTTGAAATTTTTTGCTTTTTATTTTGAAAAACTTCCAAGTTCATATTGATCCTTTTCAAATTTAAGGTAACTCGTGCCATTTATCGTCTATATACAAAGCTTGTTAAGATATTTATACAAGTTATTGTAAAATGATATTTGGAAATGTATTCTATATGAAAGCTGTATTTAAGAGTCTTGAAGTCACAAGTCTGTGTCAGAAAGCCTCAGATTCAAAGAGAATAGCCGTCAGGAATTCTGGAACCTTTAACCTGAAGTTCTGCCAAGAGTGATGGAAAATGCCATAAATCGGGCCCGAATGATCATAAATTCTGGCGGCGGACACTAGACCGATATAATTTTTTTTATTAACATATACATAAATTTAAAAAAAATCTTTCACATGAAATAAACACAATCCAAAAGCAAAATTAGATTTTTTTATTTATTAAAAAAAAAACTACAGTCAAAGAATATCGAGTGACAACTTTTATGCCACCTTGTATTTACCTTCCTTCGCCTTCATTAAAACAACAATATATTTCATTAAAAATTAACTGCTGTAATTCTTTGAAGTTTGGCAAAAAGGTATTAAGTCAAAAAAGTGCATTTTGAGTTTTTAATTAGGTTTAACTTAATTTGTTTACTGTTCAGTTTGATATCAATAACTTGAGTCTAGCACAACTGCTTATAATCGCAATCATTTGCCCTTAAGTAAATAAAGCAATTTAAAAATGTTGACCTTTACATTACGAAGAAATGTTATTTCAGACTTACGACCTTTTTGTCTGAATTCAAAGAATTTTAATCCAGCCAAATCTTAATAATGTTAGAATTCAAGGCTCTTTACTTGAAATATTAATAATGGCGTAAATTGCACACGTTACTTTTTGTGTTCGATCAAAGTATGTATCGTGAAAGTGAATAAATAAAACTATGTTATAAAATTAAATAGACTAACTCACCCAAACTGTAAAATTTTTCGGAGCCGAGTCTATGCGTCCATTAGGTGCTAAACTTTTTGGTATATGTTCCAAAGTAAAGCCAGTTACATAAACCAATGAGTTCAATTTGAGAACTAATCAGTAGGAAAAAAAATAGACACAAAATTAAACTTTTAATAAAAAAAAAATAACCAATTGTTTTGCCCAACTTACCCAAAAATCCTGGAAAACCTTGAAAAGCCCAACATTCACCTGGCTGAACATTGGGAGATATGGCTATTCTGGGAGTGTTGGTGGGATACCATAAGGGAATACCGAACACGGATATTTGGGCTGTTTTGGTTTGATAGTTTTCCGTGCAACGTGTTGACAAAATTTGGCCACCTGCCGATTCTAATGCAAAATCAACTAGACCTGTCTTATCGGCATCGTAAATAGACAAAACGGTCTTAACAATATTGCGTACTTCTTCTTCAGATAAAGCCTCTTTTATTTGTCCTTTTAGAACTGCCTGAGTTTCTTTTTGTTTACTTTCTACACTAATAATAATTTCCTGTTTCAAACGCTCGCTTATGTCGCGCATTAAGAACATGCTAGATTTATCAATTTCTTGTTTGATTTTATCATTTGTACGATTATTGATTTCAGCCAGACGTAATTCTAAATAATCTTTGGCCACAAATATGTTGCGTACCCAATTCTGTAAATCCAAGTCCGAGAGTTGAGCACCATCTTTGGTCGAATCTTTAAAACCTAAAATTTCTATTAAAGACAATTTAACTTGTTGGTTAAGTAACTGGAATTGCTCATCCTTAAGAGTATTAAGTTTTAGGTTAATGTCCTCTAACAGATTGGCAAACCTCTGATCGGTATTTGCTTCCAATTCTTGCAAACGTTGTAACAAGATATCTTGAGTTCGTTGCATTTGTTTGATAGAATAATGTAAGTCTTCGTTTTCAGAGAGTTTATCATTGAGAGCAAGTTTTATAAAGGCTATATCTTGATTTAAATTATTAATTATCAACTTTTGCTCTTCTAAGCTTAATTTAAAATGATCGTCACCGGATGTTTGAGATTGTTGCAAAAGCAAAAGCTTTTCCTGTAGTTTTTCATTAAGCTGTGATGAAATTTCCGCTTGAATGTAGTTTGAGAATAGAGGAGCTTTTAGTAGTTTGTCAATTAAAGCATCTAAATCCATTTTTTCTACAAGTAATTTATAGTGCGCATGATTGTTTACTTCCAAAGTTTGTGTAATTAAATTTTTTATTGTATTAATGTTGTCGGGCGAAAGATTTAGATTCATTTTGGCAAAGTTTGGTGAATCCTCTAGCTTTAATAAAACATTTTGTATGATAACATTCATATCATTATCCGATAGAGCGGCAAAGCTTTCAGCAGAACGCTTTTGTCTGGATAAAGCTTCCAAGTTTTCTTTAATTATTTGTACTATTAATTGCATTTGTTTATTGTTTAGCTCTGCAGTAGAGCCTTTTTCAAGCTGCTTTTGTTGTTGTTCTTGTAATTTAATATCTACTAAATTGTGTATGTAACTATTAATGTGATTTAAAATATTCTCATATTCCTCGGGTGGCATAGATTTGGACAAAGATAACTTTAAGTCTTCCATATTTTGACTAGAACTGTGTGTTGATGAGGCGAAAAGAGGCAAGAAGCTTTTAAGTGTATGAAAATTGGTATAAAGCGAGCTTCTAAGAGTGGTTATAAGTGAAAGTGGTACCAATGAATGCCAACGTTGTACAAATAATAAACGATCTTGTTCATCCAAAAGCCAGAAAGCTAAACATAGAAATTTAATAAAATAAACGAAACGAAACAAAAAATGAAAAAATAGTTTAAAAAAAATACTCTATATAAATACCTTCTTCATTTGTTAAAGGGGTAATGGGATAATAAGGTAAAAATGTTTCTTATAAACGAAATTTATTCTAAACTTTTTTATTTATTAAAAATTAACTTAATTCAAATTATAATCAAATGAAGAAGGATAGAGTATTTTTGTTAACTATTTGCAAATTTCCAGTTAAGCCTTTTTCCTTTTTGTACGTTAAAAAACTACTCACCTTTGGTACAATACTTTTTAAATAAAACTCCTTTTATATTGTGTGTGTTGTTGAATTTTTTTAAGTGTTATAAAAACAATTTTTTATTTATTTTTATTTTTAGTGAAATTAATATTAATTTGAAAATTATAGAAAAAGAAGATTACATTTAAAATTTTGTGAATATTTTATGTTGTTTAACAACTAACAAAATTTACTGCCTGTTTAACGATATCGAACGTCATCGTTCGCATAGAAAATTACATTTAAAACAAAAACAAAGTTCGTACAATGTTCGAACTTTGTTTTTGTTTTAAATGTAATTTTCTATGCGAACGATGACGATATCGTTAAACAGGCAGTTAAATCATAGACACACATTAATTAAGATTATTAGAGATTTTTTAATCATAAAAAAAAACTATAACTAAATTTTTATTGAATTGGTATTGCAGCGGTTTATAACACTCTATCCTTCTCCAATTTGTTGTAATTTTGTATGTTATAACGTTGGTATAGCCCGTTTTAATGGGGAAAGGGTATTTTGTAGGGGAAGGTATTAATATTTATGAAATAAACTAAAATCGACAATCCGGAAAAATGCTTAAAATTTGTACGTTGTTGTGAAAATAAGAGCAGATTACACTGTCTTCACTAATTATTCTAAAAAATTGTTCATTTAAAGAAGTTTTTTTTATAGAATATTCAGAATATTCTGAATACATTAAAAATAAAAAAAAAATAAATTCTTAAAATAAAAATATTATTTTTTCCTTGGAAAGTATACATTTTTAAAGAGCTTTTTGACAAGGTGCGTTGAAAAAAAATTATTTTTTAGAAGTAAAAAACTTCACTTTTATTTTAAACAGAATTAATAAAAATGTCCTTTTTTCATTTATCAAAGAGGTACTTTTTAAACGATTTTAAAAGAAAATTTTTAAGTTGCCTTCTTTTGAAATGAAGCTTTTCTAAAAAGGAAAGTTTTAAAAGTTGGCATACTTTTTTAATATAAAAAAAACGGATAATAAGATGAAATTTTTTTTATTAATAAAGGCATTCACGTCAAAAGTTACACTCTTGCGAAACGACAAAGACAATTTGTTGTGTGAAATAACTGTCTATGTGGTTGTTTTGATTGTTGTTTTTTTTTTTTTTGTTTGCAATAATGCAACTCTTGACTTGAATACCTTAAATGTATTTTTCCGCTTGTTCAACAATATCGATCGTTAACGTTTGTATTGAAAATTTTTATGAAAAACACTCAGATTTAAAACAATTTTCCATATACATAAACTTATAACGATCGCTTGTTAAACAAGCAGTTTATTATAAAAGGTTACTTTTAAAAGTTTTTTTTAATCGAAATTTTTTTCCATGTTACAATATTAAATGTTAAATTAATTGTCTATCTCCACACGAAAAATTAAGGTTAGCGATGGAAATCGATTTTGAAAACGAAACTTTTTATAACCGACAAAAAAGTTTTCAGTATCTTAAAAAATTTTCAAAAAACTTTTTCCTTGTTTTCTCTTATCAACCTTTTAAAAACGATAGTTTTAAAATCGATCTATTTTCATCATATACATGATTATAAATTTGTTTAGTCCAAGTTTCATTAAATTCATTAAAACACGACAGTAATAATATTTTTTTTTATTGAAGACCCGAATCTATATAAAGAAAAAATAATTTTTTGATTTGTAAGTAATGAAAGTTTTACTTTGCACGGTTTCGATAAAACACGGTAACCGGTTATTTTTTACACTACTGAACTCATACTTCTTAAAACATTATGTTAGCTTAACACGAAACAAGTATAATAAAAAAAACAAAAATAAATTAAAAATAAACAAAAAAAAATTTAATTAAAATAAAACAAAAAAAACCAACTCCTATTTCACAACGTCGAAAGAATTTTTTCTTTCGTACAACTACATTGAAACAAAATGAAATTCTAAGTGTTGTTATTGTTTCAAACTTTGTTTCAAAATCTTCTTAAGAAAGAATTTTTTCGAGACCGTGAAAAAGACAGTATATCAAAAATAATACAAATGAAAACAAAAAATAATACCTAAAAATTAACCTCATTTTTTATTTAAATGGAACTTTTGTGTTTAAAAGTTTGCACTGATACACATTCTCAATAAAAATAAAGGAAAATAAATCCTTTAATCTGCACTAAGAAGTGTTTTAGCTAAACAACTTTGAGTTTCCTTTAATTGAAATTACAAATATGCACTTAAGAAAATTTATAAAAAAAAAATTAATTTACCAACAAAGCAGCACTACCGTGTATGAGAAAATTAATAAAATTTAAAAGTTTAAATATAAATTATCTTATTAAATTTCTCAAACGACTAATCCTTATTATAATAAAACAAAAAAAGCCTTCAATAACATAAATAAAAAACCTTAAATACGTTCATAATGTTCCTCACGGTAAAACATTTTCCGACCTTCATCTACTAGATTTTGTGTAACAGTTTTCAAATACAAGACATAATCATAAGACCAATCACGTAAATCATCAAAATGATTAAAGGCTTGAGATTTTAATGCATTGTATTTCTCCTGATTTATATATTCGGACACATCGATTTTAGGTATTTCAGGGAGGGTAAAAGAGTATTCGGAAAATGATTTGGGTGGGAAGGATTCATTAGGATGAAGATAATAATAAATAGCTGTAATATGCATCAGTTAATCGAAGAGAGAACAAATAAAAAAAAATTGAAATTAATAACAATATACATACATAAGTGTAAATACATAATAAGAAAAATAGATTTAATACGAGCAAAAGATGCTGTCAATGAACTCAGTGGATTTCAACGTTTTTTTTTTATATAAATATATATAATTAGTATTGTGGTTATTTTGTCGAACCATCTATGGTTTTTAATCCAAATTTTCCAATAATTTTAATCAGGCCTAAGTTCATTAAATTTGGATAATCATCCAAAAAAGCAAATTTCGATCTACCAAAGGTTAAAATACAATTTGGCTTAAGGATTGATGTTTGACTATTGACGTCAGCAGTCGTCGATGGCTGCGAGTGTAAAACGGCAAATCCATCTGAGGAGATCGAGTGGTTGCGATCGAAACATGTCATGGTAACCTGCCGGCCCGGGTTCGAGCCCCGTCCACGGTCAAGAATGAAAGATTATCAATAACAATTTTAATTAATTTTCATGTTGTAAAAATTCCTTTCTTCATAAAAATAATTTGATGAAAATTATATTTAATAAACTTAGGCCTGATTAAAATAATTGGAAAATTTGGATTAAAAACCATAGATGGTTCGACAAAATAACCACAATACTAATTATTGTTAAAGCTAGGGCACGGGCTCTCTATGTATTAATTTGTCCTTCAAGTTGTACTGAAAAAGGTCAACAGGAAAAAGAAGGACAAAAAATGAAAAAACAAAAAATGTACTTTGGACTTCAAGAAAAATTCTTGACAGAAGTACGGAAAAACAGAAGTAAGGAAGAACATGTAAAATCAATTAAAATGGATAATCACTCAAAAAAGCAAACTTCGATCTACCAAAGGTTAAAATACAATTTGGTTTAAGGATTGATGTTTGACTATTGACGTCAGCAGTCGTCGATGGCTGCGAGTGTAAAACGGCAAATCCATCTGAGGAGATCGAGTGGCTGCGATCGAAACATGTCATGGTAACCTGCCGGCCCGGGTTCGAGCCCCGGCCACGGTCAAGAATGAAAGATTATCAATAACAATTTTAATTAATTTTCATGTTGTAAAATTCCTTTCTTCATAAATATAAATATATATTTTATGTTAAAAGAGATTAAATTTAAAACAATTGGCCTTGAAAGAAAATAAAGGCCAATAAAAACTGAAATTTATTAATTTCAAAAGACAATCAGGTATGTAATGGAAAACGATTTTGAAAAAAAAATACGATTTGAAAACGATAATGTCGTTTTCAGTATCTTTAAAATTTGATTTCCATTAAATTTCCTCTGTTTTCTTGTATATATTCTTTTAAATTCTTTATTATATATGTTAATTGAACTGTATTTTAAACAAAAAATTAAGACTTTACTTCAGAAATGGATTTAAAACTCGGTCGAAATTCATCACACCTGCTAAAAGCGATCATTTTGAAAACGATCGTTTTTCATCACATACCTGAATATTAATCTAATAAAAAAATTTGTTGAATTGGTATTTTTTATACACTTTTTTAAAAACATTTTTTTTTATAAAGTTTTTTCTAAACAAACAAAAGAAACTCACATTAGTTAACCAACAGATTAAGCCCATACAACTTCTGCATATAAAGTCATAGGCGGCATTTAGACGGTGATTTTAAAAACATGTCTTTTTTCCATTTTCTTTTAAAGCTACTACCAAAATCTTTTTACATTAACATGATGACTTTTGAGACATTTCTTTTTTTATTTGTTATATTAAAATATTTTTTATTTGAATTATTTAATTTGAAAATAAAACATTTATAAAAGCAAAATTTTAAATGACAGCAAAAGAAAATTAGAAAAAAACATGAAGAACAGAACTCATGTTTTTAAGCCCTCTTTCTTCTCTGGCGAATTCGTTTCGACGTGTTTTTTTTAAAATCATCGTATGAATGGCGCCATACTATAAAATCATGTTTTGCAAAAAAAAGTCACTTTTTATACAAATAGTTTTTACTCAAAAAAGTTACTTTTTTAAGAATCTATATATAAATCGGCTAAGGCAAAACAGTTAAGAACACTTTCCTCCTCTATATGTCAAACGATTTGAAAAAAACACACAACATTTGAAAGATATTTACTTAAAGAAGTGCACAATATATATTTTATGAAAATCTGTTCAGTATTTTCGGAGTAATAAGCGTTTAAAGAAGCTACTAACACATATGTACAAAATACAAAATTTGTTTTTTTCGATTATCAAATAACAAAAAAAATAGGGTGCTCGATTATTCGGCATTTTAAAGAAACCGGTTTTCGAATATATCGACTATATAAATACGGGATATTAAATTTCATTATTTTACTTTTCCGTGCTGCATGTGGTGATTTACTTAACTTATAAACATAATATTATAGGTTCAGGGTCCTGAGTGAATTAAAACCTATAAGATGAAAAATGAATAAGACCATGTAAGGGGAGCTTTTTGCTACTTTTTCGTTCAACATCTGGTTTTTTGATTAATTTTCGTTAATATTAGAATATAAAAAAAAAATTAAAATGCAATGTCCTGAGTGGAATACAATTTACAAAGGAGATTTTATGATACTTTTTTGTTTTCCAATTGATATTTTCTGATATTTTTTATAGTAGAGGATAGAATATGAACCAGAGGTTGGTGCCTTGCCAAATCGATCCACTAAGATGGAAAAAATGAATGCTCAAAACATGTAAATTCGTATATACTTAGATGTAGTATCTTCATATGAACCTAAAAATGTATGGTCGAATTTTGACCATTAGGCGAACACTCGTTTTAATTATTTTGTTCAAAAAGTTTATAAAAAATATCAACTCTATAAAATAAAAAATACTTTGCAAAGAAGTGATTATTCAAATTTTTAAAAATTCTCTTTTTAAAAGATATTCTTTTTATATTACAAACAAATGCAAGGCGAATTCCCCACAGGTGGTCTTAAAAGCCCTGCTACTAAAAACTTTTTTTTTAGCTTTATCATTGTTTGGTGTCAAAATTGCCTGTGGTTTTTGTACACGTTGTACTTGTAGTACCTAGATTACCAGTATTGAATTTGACTTGAGAAATGCAAACATATTGCACTTGTTCCTCCTTTATTGAATCTTCATATACATAAAGGAGGTTTGCTCAAAATATTTAAATATTCATTAGTCAAAAAACTGTGCAGTCTTAAAAGACAAACGGGGATACAGTTTTTTTTTTTGCAAATTATGTACTCCAAGTGAAAATGTGTTAATTTTGAGTTGACTACCTTTAGAGGAACCAATACGATATGTAAATGTATTCAAATAATTTGTTTTGAATGGAAAAATAGACTTCAAACAAACTTGGCCACCTTAATACTTATATAAACACATTATTATTAAATCCACCGAGTTTTGAAAACAAAATACATATATATATACACAGTAAATAAATAGAATGTTTTAACAAAAATTTTACTCACCCGCTAACAACAATAATGCCAGCAAAAACAACAAAAATAATAAAAATCGTTTTTTGTTTTTACTTTCAGCATTTGAAGATTGTAACAGCCAAGTATCCAAACATAAAACGGAAGATATAAACAAATAGAGATTGCGTGCAATAGCCATAAAGGAAGAGGAAATGCCATGAAAAATTGAACCGAAAAAACCTTAGAGAAAAGTGGAAAAAATAAACAAAGAATTTAGTTTGATATGTAAATTAAAATACACACAATAAAAAACTTACCCCTTTCATCCTCTAATTTAGTTCGGTACATACTACTGCTGTAAGTGTACATGCCAACACCTGTGTTAGCATTATTGGATCCAAATACCGTTGACCACGCCGTTGTAATAGTGGTAACAATTGTTGTTATAATACGCATAATCCAAGATTCCTCTTGCCTGGCATTATAATTATATGCGTTTCTGGATTGACGATATGTTTGATATTGTGAATAGTCAACTTCATCTCCCGATTCGTACGTTAATCTTTCAGCCGCACTTTTCCTCTGGCTGTACATGGAGGACTCATAACGACGTCTTATTTGTTCTTCTTGGGCAGGATTTAGTTGAACCATGTAATTAATGCGATCATGATGATTCTCTAATGACTGGCGGGACATATTTGGCATGGCAACTATACCTGGAGCCAATTCACGACGATGAGGGGATAATTCGGAATATGTATAATCTGTTTTAGGCGTAGTTCTATAATGAAAAAGTTTGTTATTATTTAAATAAAAAAAAAAAAAATAATAATTTTGTTACAAATAAAACTTACTTCCAATATTCTCCTGCTTTTTTGTATTCCAAATAAGCTATGTGATTACTGGCATCTAAATTGAGACTCCTATCTCCAAATGAATTGCCTAAGAAACCACTTAAGGATTTATTTTTACTATCGCTTAACTCCCTCTCAGTATTTAATATGTTTTGTGAGTGTTCCTTATATCTTCGCTTTTGGTGTTGTATTTCATTGCTGCCAAATTTGGCACTACCACCATCACCTCTTGAAGCGAATTGTGATACAAAACTGGTAACATAATTACTTTCTTTGGGTGTTGAAGTAGCTACGCTACCACCTTCAATTTTTTTACTTTTTGTTATAACCGTTGTAGATGTACGAGTTTCGGTTACTGATTGTTTTTGTTGAGCCTCGGCTGTAGATGATAAAGTTCGGGTGGTAATTTTTTTTTTATTTTCTGGACTTTCTTCACTAGAGTAATCGGATGTTTTTATTTTGGTATGTGCCATTTTAGACGGACTATCTTTGCCAGTTCCCAACGATGAAGATGACGTTACCTCAACGCTTTCTTCTACAATAGTTCTAAAATGAATGAAACGGATATTACATTAATTCGACATATACGGTATTCTTTAAGAAGATACTTATATACACTAAGTTTTTTACTCTTAAATTTATAATTTTGTACAAAAAAACTTTAACTTTTTAAAAAGAACAATAAAACAACTCAAATTTATTATCAATAAAATTTACCTTTTGATTTCAATATAAATTCAAACGACTCTATAGGCAAAAAGCCACTTTTACACAAAAAAGTCAGTTATTGCACAAGTCACACAAAAGTAACAATTTTAATACAAAAATACAAGTTTTGAACAAAAATCAATTTTAATAGAAATATTTAACTTTTTTTGTGAAAATTTCTACTTTATCTAGCAAAGTGACTTTGTTTACTTAGTTAGTAAAATATTAAAAGAAATTTGCCGTCTTTATTATTGAAATACAATAAGTTTTTTCTTTTTTTGACAGATTAAAATCTTGGCTATATTCCACATGCAAACAACCCCAAAGTTGTCAAAGACAACAAATATCTAGTGACATGAAAACAAAATGTATTCAAAATAATCTAAGAATAAAATTACATTGCAAATGACGTAATTTATAACAATTTTACGTTGTACAAAAATTAATCAATCTGTCAAATGGTATTAAAACTGTACATGAATTTAATATTTACTGGGAAAGGGAGTAAGAATATTGATAGCCTACAGTCAAGAGATTTTGACTCACCAAACTTTTTCCACTATGTTTATAAAAAAAAAAAAATGTTTTAGATGAATTCTGATTTGTTTTTAAGATATCTTTAATTCTTCTAGGGAAGTATAAAAATTTACCGTTTTCTAAAAAGCACAAATGGAGTTAGTTGGTGCAAATTAAAAGTGAAGCTTAAAACTTGTTTATTAACAATTTAAAAATGAACATAGATACAGTTATTTCCGCTTAATTGAGTTTCTAAAAATGCACGACTTTTGACGCAATTAAACGGGAAACTCAATTAAGCGGTACTCGGTTAATTGAATAGCCGATTCAATTAAAACGAAAATCGCTTAATTAAGCAAGATGTGCAATAAAGCGAAACACCCATATGTGTAGATAGAAAATAAAAATCATTTCTGTTTTTATTAAGTTAAAAAATTGTTTAGGTTTATTAAAACAAAAAAAAAAAATCAGGTACGCAAAAACAAAAAAACACATTAAGTATACGGAAACAATTAACCGAAACATTTGCTTTTGTTTTTCGCAATGCGGTCTTATTGTGCGAAATAATTAAGCGGGTGACGCAATTAAACGGAACTCAATTAAACGGGTTTATTTACGTAGACAGTTATACTGAATGATTTCGTTCCATGATTTTTAGTGCAATAAAACGGGAAACTCAATTAAGCGGGGCTCAATTAACCGAAAACAACTGTACATACATACTCACTTAAAAAACTTAAAAGCACTAATTCTTTTCTGTTGGAGGTTTGTTTGTATTTGGCTGGTTGAATCATTTTTCTAAACATTTGGCGCGATAAGTTTTGTTTGTTTTTATTTTCCATTGTACAGAGAGAAACCTAACGAACTACATTTTAAATAAACGTGTTTGAATGTTACATTTGTTTATTTAATTTCTGTTGTGTTATTCACTCCCAGCCATACATATCATATCTTCTCATTTCAAACGATGACGTTATTTTCTACTACGTTTTAACAAAAAAAAAAAAAAAACAAAAAATTATTATGGCCGTCATTTGTTTTATAACTTTTAACAAACACATAAAACATCAACATAACAGACGCGTTTAATTTGTTTGTGCTGTTCGTTAAAACATTTTAAGTTGAATTGAGTTTGTTTTGTTGATAAACTAAATTTGAAGGTCGCACAACACGTAAAATTTATGTATATTCAATTTTTAAACATATTTTTAGAATAATTTCTTTATTAAAAAAAAGATTAAGATTAGAATTTGTGTATATTATATATACAAACTAAATTCATTTACATTAAAACAAAATATGAAAATGTATTTAGAAGATTTCTAGAGGTGGCTAAAAAAATGTGCAAAAAACGTATATTTTTCAAGTTCAGAAATTTAAATTCAATATTAACAGTTTTGTATAATTTTACAATAATTAATAAAAAATCAGTCTCAACAAATTATTTTAAAATACATATTTTCAAAACTAAAAAACCGAATTAAATATTCATTTTTGTACTTGAAAATAATTTGAATTAAATATATATTAACTAAGTTTTTACAATTTTTTTTTACAAATAGTTGGCTCAATATTACATGGTTGTAAGTGAAACAGCAAAGATATGGATAGAATCAAGTTTATAATTTCTTATTTCTAATCCACTATTTTTAAATAATTTTAAGCAACAGAACTTTGTTTTACTGGCCTGGTTTTAGAGATTTGGATTAAGTTTAAACTTAGTTTAACGTAGTCTGAAAATCGGATTTTTTCCGGCGAAATAATTTAAGCAAAACTAAGCCGTTTCTTTAGTAAGTTAACCTAGTTTAACTAAGATCTCAAAAACCCAGCCCTAGTTAGAAGTAAGTACGATTTTGCGCATGTGCCAAAAAGTAGTAATGGAGAAAAACGACAATGTAGGTTTACGTGAAGTTTTCTGAAAATATACCTGATAGAATTTTTTTGTATTTTCACCACTGCTTCTGGCAAGTTTTGAAGAAAAATTAAAACTTATTGGAAGTGAAAATTATTGTTCTGTGCCGCAAAGCCACTTTTATAAATTTATTTCTAAACAGTAGCTTTTTCCCTTTGTTGACATTTTATTTTGTTTTTACTACTTTCTTTCTTACGGTAACAAAGCGAAGCAAGAATAAATATATATTTTCTTGCTGTCATTTTATTTTGATTTCGCTTTAACTACTTGTTTTTCACGGCAATGAAGTAAAGCAAAAGAGATATTTATTTTGTACGTTTTCGTATGAGGTATTTGCAACAATCGCCAAACAGTGGCGTGTAAAGCCAAACAATACTTAATAAACTTTAAAGTAGTTGATATGGAGCAAAATTAATGCTTTATATTTTAGAAACCATAACAAATTTCGGAAAGGTTTTGAATTCAGAAAGGGGGTATTTAAAATATATGTACACCATACCTAGCTCAATTATTTTTAAAATGGTCCTTAGGTCAAAGCAATAATGGATCTGACGTAATGCCAAATTCTGTTACAAATTTCTACTAACAATTGTATAACAAATTAATTAACGTATGTACATTTGATGGTATTAACACAAAATTTAAAAATATTCAGTAAAAGTAAAACCATTTTTATTTTAATATTAAAGGTATATGAAAAATAATTTTATAAACAATCGTTGTGTTAGCAAAAAGTAGACAAATTTTGCAGCGGGTAGATATGAATTTTGCGTAAATACCCTTTTTAATTATCAAGTGCGATGTACAAATAATAAAAATATCTTGAAAAATATAAACAAAAAAGCATATTATGTAAATTTTAGCAAAAGAAATATAAATAGTGGATATTTGCTAAATTTCAAAGTATAAACAAGCATTTAATTTATATTCATTTACGATGCAATGAAAAATGTCCCGGCCAAATTAAAATCTTAATCATCATAAAATAATTAAGAGAGTAAAGTCGACCATTTCATACCCTACACCACAGGTTAAGATTAATATAAGAATTACTTGTGCGCTGAATATTATTTAAATATCCACATCGATATGAGATTTGTTCGTCTTAAAGCGATTTTGGAAAGGAGGTATATACATATGTACGGTGGCCATCCGTTCTGTTTTTTTTTTAAATTTGTACAGCTCATTGCTCGTTTTGCTCGTTAAAATTGTTTAAACAATAAAGGTAGAGAAGCCCCAAATAAAATTTTTAACTAACATAATGAGCGTTATATTTTAGGAAAATAAAGGCCAATATAGAGCTTTTAGATACAAAAGAGCGCATATGGTCTAGTTATTCTTTGTAGGTACGGCATTTTGAACTACGTTGTTCGCTCTTTGAATTACTAATGCAAATTAAGGCCCAACCATAATGTGCTTAATTTGGCTGAAGCAAATTTACGAATACATGTAAATCATATGAGGCAAATCATATTGAACTTAAAGGAACTTTTTGTAAAATTTTATGAAACTGTCATTTGCTTAAGCAAATTGCGAAACTGATCGCACATTCCGTACGGAATCAAATGTTTTTTGGTTTTATTTTTGTTTTTTTAAATACATTTGAGAGACTTTTTGTTAATTTTGGACAGTAGGTTAAGCAAGGCTATGCATGTTATGGTTGGGCCTTTACGCTGTTCACACGGGATATTTATAGTTAAAAAACTCATCTTCTTAAATTTGTGAAGATTTTTTGCTTTAAAAATAAATAAAAAGCAAGCAACAATTTAAAATGTCTCATTATTTAAACAATTCTTATTTTGTTTATTCTTAATTATTTTTTTCAAATTCACATCTACCCGCTGTAAAAATATCGTGCTATTTCGGATAATGAAACGGTTGGTTTAAAAAAAAATCTTTTAAATGCCTTTAATAATATATTAAAAATTGTTTTGTTTCTACTAACATTTTTAAAATTCGTGTTAATATCCTCCTGTTGATCAAGAGCGATAGGTATACAATATAATATAAAGTATATAATATAAAGTTTACTGATATTAAGTTTTTCAACACAAAAAAAAAAAAAAAAAAAAAAAAAAAACCGCACAGGATTTAAAAAATTCCGTTTAGAAAACTTTTGTTTTGAATCAGTTACTTTCTAGTGAATTGCAATAGTTGATTTAACTTTATCACTTTTCACACTGAAATTTCTAATGAATATCTATATACATATTTTACATTTTTATTTCTTTTTTTAAGCATTATTAATACTTTTTAAATTAAAAATTCTTTAAAGTAAAATAAATTTTTTTTTGTCTCGCGAAACTTTAAAAATCATGGACTTTTAATGTGTTTAAAATTTTTCCCGCGTTTTTGAAAAAAAAAATGGCATTCCTTGTACATACTAGGAAATAAAATTTTACTTACTTAACATTTGGTGCCAGGGATGTAACTTTTTTCTTCTGGTGATGTACATGTGGTTCATCACCAACATGTTCACAATTTTCATGATCGCAACTGGAACGTAAAAATGGTGTTTTTGACCTAGATCGACGTCTTGTCTCTATAGTATAGTCACTCATTTTTCATAAACTTTTATTTTCTTTTAAACTGAAAGCTGTAAGAGAGAAATAAGAAATATTTAACAAATTGTATAAACAAAATTGTTAAGAAATGTAAACTTAATTTAAATGTAAACAATTAATTATTTTTAACCGCATAGATTGATAAATGATTTTACACATGGACGCTCATATGCAGACAAACTCTTAAAATAACAAGAAAAACATTACAAGAAATCATAGTGGGGTAAAATTTGTGTAAATGCCTATTGAAGAAAAAGGAGTGTCTTACTTACATTGTTACTTATACAAATGTGAATTTTAGTTATAGGGAGTTGAATGAATGAAGTAATAGTTTAGCAAACAAAAAATCGTATTTAATTTATTAACACTATAACGGCAAACTTTAAAAAGAGGAAATTTTTTTTTAATAATTTTATACATTTTTTCTTTTTGAATAAGAAAACTTATGGCCAATTTCACCAAGTTCATTAATAACTCTGTGCTAGAATTTGACACTTTTTTTTGAGACAAGCCGGGCACCTGTCGTTTTAACATAATTCGGGTAAGCTGAATCCAATTGGTTATGTTAAGTTACGAAGGGTTATGCGCCCAAGGCCACATTTCCACTCGGAGGCCCATGCGGTACATTGTGAATCCCTTCAATATTGAGAAAGAAGAAAGATAAAAGTGAAGGAGGAGTTGACAGATGAATTTAAGATAGTTGACAGATACTAAATCATAGCTGCATTTTCCAATTTTTTATGAATCTTTAACAAACGACTTAGCATAGCATATTAGAAAAATTGTATTGCGGAATTTCGGCTTTTTTAGTAATTTTAATAAACTAAGCCATTGAATTACGCAAATATATGTTGTGCAACATCCTCAATTTTTGAAATAACGGTATACATATCTTAAAAAGCAGAGCTAACCTAAAAAACGGTTAGCACCATTATATTCAGCGTACCCGAATTATTTTAAAACACCAGATGCCTGGCTCGTCTGTTTTTTCATAAGAAGATATTGTTAGCTGGAAGTTAAATTAATAGTTAACTTTGACTAACTTGGTAAAATTGGCCTTTAATAGCATATTTTTTATCATTGCTAATAACAACTCTCATGAGTTCTTGTATGTTTACGAAACTTGTAATTCAACAATACATATCAATTGAATTGAAAACAAACAGTCACTTTAAAATGATTAAAAATGTGCTTAAATTGCCACATGGCTAGACAAATAAAACTCTTTTTACCCTTTTAAAAAATAGCAAACTTACAAGTTCTGTTACACACACTCATGAACATACATATCGTCGTTCGTAAGTTATTGTGTTATATAATATATGTAAAATATAACCATATAGAACACAAAAATTAACGAACGACGACATGTATGTAAATTGTTATGTAAAAACTGAAGCTTTTGGAAAAAGGGGGGAAATTAATAAATTAAATTAAAACAAGTTTACGCTATTAAAAAAGCTTTATATTTAATTAATATCAATTTTCTATAGGTAGAAGAATAAATTGAATACATTTATCAAATTTATAATAATCCGATCTAAGTGTTTTAAAAAAATACCTTTAAGGAATATTAATTAGATTTTAACTTTTTAATTTAAAAAGATATCCAAAATACCTACAGTCTTTTTAAAGGAGATAAATAAAATGAGTAAAAATAGCGCGTAACTTTTAGTTGTTGATATTGGATGACGAATTCATTTGAAACATGTGGCAAACATTTTGCCGGTTACATTTAATTAATAAAATGTTTTTTGAGAGCAAAAGAAAAAATAACGTTTTTTTATATTGTTATGAATAACGAAGAGTAGATTCAAAAAGGAACTTCTAAGAAATGCTTAAATTGACTTGTTCTTTTTTTTAAATTATGATGTCATTTCCAATTTTGTTTGTTTTCATTTAAACTGGATGTGTACATAATAATGAATGATTTGCCAATTTGTGCATTCAAAATATGTGATAAACATAATAAAATAACAATAATTTGTAAAAAAAAACTGTAACAAAAGAATAGAGTTAATCAATATAAGTACTAAAATTCTTTTAAATTGTTTAGTGTCACTATTTTTATTAAATTATTTGCTTTTGCAAAACGTTTGCTAGATCAAACACCATTTAACAGTTTTTTATTTACATTATACAAATATCTTCTTACAAATAAAGTTATGTAAATCAATAAAAATTGTTAAAAATAAAGCTAAAGTTTGATCAATTAACCGGTCACGCTTTTTTTGGTTTTTTTTTCAAATATTTGTTAGGTCTGAACATACCCTAAAATTATGTATCGTTAAAACAAAATACAATTATGCATTATGTTTCTATTGTAATGTATCTAATAGGTATTTATTTGTTATGATCACATTTTTATTAAAGAAAAATACATAACTATGTACTTTTTTTTTTATTACATTATAGTTTTTTATTTAGTTAGTAGATTTCATTAACTAAAAATGACAATAAAGGGCTCGATCGAATAATGAAATTAAATTTGTTTATAATGTGCATAATCGAACAACATTCTGTTTGATTTCATTTAAAAATAGAAAAATATTGATAATTTGTTTTCATATTATTTTGAAGCAAAATATCTTTGTAAATAATTAAATAAAATGATATTGTTATTATAGTTTTACTGTCGTTTTTTTAAATACATTTTTAGTTTAATAAAGGTTTACAAAACAAACTTTTGTTAAATAAATAATCG
The DNA here is from genome assembly GCA_963931875.1 of Pollenia griseotomentosa. Taxonomy (NCBI): domain Eukaryota; kingdom Metazoa; phylum Arthropoda; class Insecta; order Diptera; family Polleniidae; genus Pollenia; species Pollenia griseotomentosa. The sequence goes on from OZ007564.1 coordinate 16,139,218, forward strand.
TTAATACGCGGGTTGTTCTCTTCGTAAAATAAAGTTATCCCATTTACAGAACATTCGAAATAAACACAATGACCCGAATCGTGAATAAACCCCCTTAAAAATATATGGGGAAAAGCAAAATTTCGAGGGGAAAAATTGTTGATTTATTTTTTACGATAGGCGTGAATGTATTTATGCGCCAAATTTAATCTTACGAAATTCAACAATGTTGAAACACATACATACATAGGTACATACCTAAATATTAAGCAATTTTAAATAAGGCACAATTAAAAAAAAAAAACTTAAAAAAACACATTTAAAAAATTTGAACATTGTAATTGCAGGGGGTTTAAAAATAAACTTAATTGGGAACACGGGAATGAGTACAAATTGGGCTCACTCGTAAAAAAAAACAAATCCGTTGAAGAACAACAGTGAAAGAAAAAAAGTATTTGTTTAAAATATTTTTCTAGTTGTTCGAAATAAGAAAAAAAAAAAAAAAAATAAAATTAATGTTTGTTGAAATTGCCAGTTAAGAAACTTCTTGTTTATTTACCTAGTCGGACCTGTGGGAAAATCATTTAAATTGATAAAATGTCTAGTCCCAAAATACACATCCATACATATACCTATATGTACATGTAAGTATGTCAATTGGTGTGTTTTTTAAGGCCGTTCTACACCATCCCACAAAGTCTTAAGTATTTTACGAAAATGCTTCCCTGAACTAAATATCTATTGTTTGAAAATTTTAAAAACAATAACTTATCATAACAGGGTTGTATTTTCCTCAAAATACGTAAGACTTCTGTGATAGCATGGTGGAATAAGCAGGTGGCATCGTTACGGCAACAAATACAACATTACAACAAAAATGGAAATTACATCACCGTTTACGTCAAAAAATACATTTAAGAAAAATCACAGCGTGCCACTGAACGTGATGAAATAAATTAATTTTTAGCCAATTTTTATTTAATTATGATCAATATCTTATTTATTTTAATTTAAAATTATCAAAAACTTTAATAAAATACAATAATCACAGCACAAAACGTGGACTTTTTGTAAACATAAACAAAACTTTGACATAAACCTAGACAAACAATGCAAGAGCAAAAAATCGTCATCTGGCGTAGTGCTGCCACCTGTTTATTTCACCATGTGTGATAGAGTAAAACAGCCCAAAGTATATTTATATATGTACTTTGAAACAGCGATGTATCGAATGTCGAATAAACTATATTTTGTTACAATTATCTTTTTATTCTAAAAACTATTTTTTTTTTTAAATTTTAACAAAACAGAACGAGCTACTTTTCTAATTAACTGATAGAATTATTGATATTTTATTATTTTTTGCAGAATAACCAATAATTGCCAATACATTTTTAATAAAACAAACTGACCTAGCGATCTGTTAAATAACATTTTTCAGCCGAGTGTTGTTGAATTCGCGTTCTAAAGGTTTGTTTCGTAAAAACTGTATGAAAAATACAAGTTTTGACATAATAACGCTTGACGCTATTATTAAGTATTTCGGGGGCTTTTTTCATTTATTTTTAAACTTTTGATTAATTTGAAAACCATTTTTGAAACAAGTTAAATAAGTGACTTTATACGTATATAAAAAAAACCCCAAAAAATGTAGTGTCAAATTCGTTTTTAAAAAGAAGAGAATAGGTATAATTAACAACTTTATTTTGGAATTTTCGTTTAAGCTTGTCAAAATGTACAAAAAATTAAAGCTGCGAAGTAGGCTGCACGCAATTTTTAATTTATTAAATAGGTAGAAAACAAAAAATGTTTACTACAGAACAGTGCATATGGAGAATATATCCTACGTTCTTACGACACAATTGCGTTCCCAATATGTATAAGCCAAAGTTCAACGTAAATATGCTTTCACGTTTGCGATTAATACCTATAGTATGTAACTTGCACCTAAGATACTTTCCATATGCGTTTAGTAGATAAAAACTTTTAATGTTTTACGTCCTCTTTTGCAAAATACCTACCTAAATGATGTTGCCAAATTTTTGACTAACGCTGTACCTACAAACGTCTATTATTAGAAATGTTTTCTGTAAATCAAGAGAAATTTAACAAATAAAATTTATTTGTTTTAAGATATTAGTCAGCAAAAACGAGAAATATTTTAAATGTCTCTAATTTTAAATAAATAAGGTGAACATGTACAACTGTACTTGAAAGTAAAAAAGTTGAAACAAATAGAACAAAATAGCAAATCTCACAAGGCTATTGCAATAAAGTTTAAAATTTAATTACGATTTTCAATCTTCACAATAGTTTCAAATTCTTATTAAATAAAAACAATGTTTGTTTTATCGCAATCCTCCTAAAACGATTACAACAATTGCAAACAAAAGCGAATGACACATTCCACAAAAACACACATGTTGGAAAAGTCGATAGAAAACGGAAAAAACTTGGTATAAAAAAAAAACACAAATATGCAGCAAAAAGGGAAGGAAAAATAACAGAAACAAAATCTGTAAAGCAGTTGCTTGGATTTTCGACATACATACATATATCGTTGGTCTCATGTAGAAAGGCCCTAACTCACATAATTGCAACTTTACAGGAGAAGGCAAAAACATTATAGAAACTGTATGTATCATAATGTTAGATGGCTTGTTCAATTGCTTGTAAAACTGATATTTTTGATGCTATTGCATTAAATTCTTGTGACGAGGTGTATTTGTGCGAAATGTATTGAAATCAGTAAAAAACTCAATTTCGAAAAAAATCGAGTTAGGGCCTTTCTACATGAGACCGACGATATGTCCCATGATATGTATGTACATACATACATACACATAATATAAACAATAAAAGTATATTAATTTATTGATCAAATGAAAATCCAGGAGAAAAACTTGTTTTTCCCACAATTTTTCGTTTTTCATCGTTTTTATTTCTACCAAGACGCGGTGGCCTCTAACCAAAAGACCGCAACACAACATAGCATTTTAATATGTACAATCTAAATTAAACATTTATTAATTACAACAAAAGAGACAGCACATTAAGGCATATGAAGCGCTAAAAATGCGGTCATCGCTGATTTTGGACATAATTGATAATTAATAAAATTAAGAAAATAAACTTACTTTTTATTGTTTTTTAATGATATTAGACACGTTGGGTTTCAATTCGAATTAATTTTTTAATTACTTTTAACAATTTTAATACAAAATTCTTAGTTTTTATAATTTAGCATTTTTTACACCCATACAAATTTTTTTGCGGTTTTTAGTGTTCCTTCACACTCTTGTTTTTCTTATTAATTTCCTTTAGATAATCATATATATTTTCTTTGATTGCGTAGATGTTTAATTAAAAATAAACATAAATTAGTCACTCAATTTATGCAAAATAATTCTCTTTATAGTTTTTTTGCTTTATTGGATTTTGAATAAAAACACTCGCGTTATATGACGAACGTCTGCTTGCTACGATTTAAAATATGCGAATGACGCAAAAGCAGAATAAGCGCTAAAGATGTTGCCATTGTTTCACAGAGTTGTACTAAGGAGTAATACTATTAGAGTTGCATGTTTGTTAATTAATAAAAAGTATGTATTTTGAAAATTAACTGGAAATTAGCAATTTTTATTGCTAAAGCTTCGTACAGACGGTGGTCAGATCTTACCAAGGTATACATATTTACACAAGGTAGACTCATTTGGGAGTGTAGACATGCTGCTCTATAAAAGGAACCATGTTGTCAAAACTGTCTTCATATAAAACAAAAACAATTTAACGCACACATGTACAAATTTTGTGTCATATACACGCAATTTGACGTTGTGGTTCCAACTATGGGTAAACAGCTGACAAACATATGGGCCAACGAGTTTACCTTGTGTAAATATACCTTGGATCTTACAATGTTGTCATTAAAATTGCCTAAAATTGGGTTGCAACTGGGTGAACATTGTAAGCCCATTTTCATTTGGCAGATATGTAAAATTAATGCATCTGACAATGGCACCATTGTCAAAAAAAAATGACAACATTGTAAAGCAGACCATACACGATTCAATTCAATTGTCAACTGAGTCGGTTGTTCTCAAGGTATATTTACACAAGGTAAACTCATTTGGGAGTGTAGACATGCTGCTCTATAAAAGGAGCCAATTTGTCAAAATTGTCTTCATATAAAACAAAAACAATTTAACGCACACATGTACAAATTTTGGCTCATATACACGCAATTTGACGTTTTGGCTCCAACTAGGGGTAAACAGCTGACAAACATATGAGCCAACGAGTTTAACTTGTGTAAATATACCTTGGTTGTTCTCCAAATCAAAGCGTGTATGGCCTTGTCAGTTGATTAGTTTGACGGTTGTCGAGTTGGTTGAAGAAAAATCAAAAGATTTTGATTTTTTCAAGTTGACTACTAATGCCTAATAAATCACTGATGGTTTAAGCGCTGGTTTAGTTGAACTAAACTTGAATTTATATGTAGTTTAAACTCAACTACTATAAATCAGTGTCACATGTATTATATGTTGTTAAAAAATTAACATGTGGCAGCACTACGATAAATCTTATCAAATTCATATGGTCTGTATTGGTAGTTTAAACGCCCAATTTTATGCGTTTAAAGATGGTTTATTTGTTTAGTGATTTATAGATTTGTTGGTTTAAACACATTTTAAACCAAAAAGAGAGTTAAACTTGCTCTGATTTTTTAGCCCTAAGTCTTTCAATTCGATTGTACTGTGTGTGCTCGAGTCTCTTGATTTGCTGTCAAAATTAATTTTTGTAGTTAAGTATTTTAAAAATTGTCTTTTATTTCATTAAATTTTTAAATTAATTTAAAATCTTTCAATTCAGTTGATGAAGTTGTCAACTGAGTTGAAAGACTCAGTTGACAACTGAATTGAACCGTGCGCAAAATGCGCAAAAATTGCTGATAATATTGCTGGCGAACACGAAATATTCCTTCAACATATATTTTCAATTTTTATCTTGAGAAGTTGTATAAAGTTTCCATTTACAGAATCAACTAAATTGCAAAAACTAGATATAGTATACAGTAGTTTTGACTTAACTGCCTTTTGTTTACGTGCACTTTTGACTTAACTGCACAAAATTGATAATTTTTGGCATTATTCTTTATAATCCCATACAAATTCCTTTTTTAAGTGCACTTTCTTTACCTGTACATTTAAGATAAGTGCCTAAAATTTTTGGCATTTTAAAATTATTTTCATACAAAAAATTTAAGTTAGCTGCACTTTGACTTAACTGCCCAAAATACATATTTTCTGGAATTATTCTTTAAAATCCTTGTTTACCTGCATATTTTTCATGTTTTTGGGCAGCTTTTAAATATTTTCATACAAAACATCAAAGTTAGCTGCACACATGAAAAAATATGGTGGCCATATTTCACATAAATATCCAATTTAAGCTGTTTATAAAAATATAAATCGCGATTATTTTGTTTTTTTTTCATAAATTATTATGTTCTTTGTGAATTCTCATTGTTTTTGTTAATGTTCCTTTTTATTAAATATACATAAGTACATACATGTATAAAATGATCCGTTATTTGAAATAAAACTTTAATAAAATATAAATGTATGTATGTTGTTTTCGGTTAATTGAGCCCCTCTTAATTGAGTTTCCCGTTTTATTGCACTAAAAATCATGGAACGAAATAATTCAGTGTAACCGTCAATGTAAAAATAACCGTTTAGTTGAGTTCCGTTGAAATGCGTCACCCGCTTAATTATTTCGCAAAATAAGACCGCATTGCGAAAAACAAATGTTTCGGTTAATTCTTTCCGTCCACTTAATTTGTTTTTGCTCCACAAACGTAAAAAAATATTTTGCGGCAAGAAAGATTGTACGATGGACGTACCAGATGTTAATTTTGTTTAAAAAACCTAAACCATTTTTTAACTTAATAAATTAAGAAATGAGTTTTATTTTCTATCTATACATGGGTATTTTGCTTTCTTGCTCAATTAAGCGATTTTCGTTTTAATTGCGTCGGCAATTCATTGAGTTCCCGTTTAATTGCGTTAAAAGTCGTGCATTTTTAGAAACTCAATTAAGCAGGAATAACTGTATTAATAAACAAATTTTTATTCCACTTTTAAATCAAACACTTTACTTTAGCTGCACTTTTGTGCAGGTAACCACAATTGTGTACCTGCACATTAAGCCAGGTAAATGCATTTAAGATAGTTGCATTTTTGATTTACCTGTACAAAAATCGTGCAAAGGAGATTGTGCAGCTAAGGCATAATTACTGTAAAAATATATTTATGTACTACATACATATGTATGTACTCTCTGTTTTTTAAGATATTTGCCTTTCGCGGCTTGCTGATTACATTTTCAATAAATAAAACAAATATATGAATACACGAACGTACTCTCTGTAGTGAATTGACTGCAAATTGGGATAATTTTTATAAAAGCTAATATACTAAAGGTCAAAACAATACGTTTTTGACAGGTATAACTGTTAGTATATTATAACTGAACTATAAGTAACTTAAAAGAAATAAAACTAAAAATTTAAATATAACGCACTTGATCATAAAGAGGATATTAACTCAAAATTTTAAAATTTTCAGGAGAAGCATAACATATTTTTACAACAGGTAAATACAAATATTACGTTTCGATTTTTTCAAATAGTGAAAAAATAAAAATTGTGTGTTAATAACCTCTTTATGAACAAGTGCGATATTTTTTATGCATTCATACCGTTTATTTTGGTTTTTATAAACTGTTGTTTATTTTCTTTTATTTATACGATAGTTTACTACATATTTGTTTTAATTTACTACTAACTTCTCTCTTACTAAAATTATTGTAACTTCAAAAATAACTTATATATGTATGTTTATAGTCAAAATCATAAAATGTTACGGAAGGAAAAATGCTAAATTAAAAAATAAAAATAAGAACAAAAAAAAAAAATGTATATTAAATAACTGTAAAACTTAAAACGTACAAAATCTTTTCGAAGTTAGAACACACCAACTGTGTTGAAATTAAATCGCAAAACTACAGCAGTTTAAACACATGTAAAGGATACATGAAAGCGACACGAAGGAAATATTGTGATTTTTGTGAAAACTTTTTAGGAACACAGAGAATTTAAAGAGAAAAAAACTGGAAACATATCGTTAAGCAAAGAAATCATTTGCAAGAAAAATCTCCACCAGCGTTCTACTTATGTAAAGCTGCAGTATCTAATTTGGGTTCAGGCTTCGAAGCCATACCAGACAACAGTTTCTTTATTTCAGCAATAGCACGACCAGGATTTAAGCCCTTAGGGCAGGTGCGTGTGCAGTTCATGATGGTGTGACATCTGTACACACTGAAGGGATCCTTTAGTTTTCCCAAACGTTCTGCGGTACTTTCATCACGAGAATCAATGATCCAACGATAAGCCTGCATGAGAACAGCTGGTCCCAAGTATTTGTCGGAATTCCACCAGTATGAGGGACATGAGGTAGAGCAGCAAGCACACAAGATACATTCATACAAACCGTCCAATTTGGAACGATCTTCCAAGGATTGCAAATATTGGGCTTTACCCTTTTTTTCAACAGCTTCATTTCTACAAAGATTTAAAACTTAAGCCATGTTTAATTTTTTTTCTTCATATATTTAAACTTACTTGCGTTGCAACCAGGGTTGAATGGCTCTGTATTGTTCATAGAAATTATTCATATCGGGCACTAAATCACGGACCACATACATATGAGGCAAAGGGTAAACCTTTAATGGTTTCGATGTGTTGGTATCGATTTTGCTAAAAAAATTTTTGATTTAAAAACATTTTGAACATTATTATTATGATTACATTGCTGAATTTCTTATATTTAATGGTTTATTGTTTGAACAATTTGATTCTTATAATTTTGTTTTTGCTGTCCAGCTTTAAAATATGCAATTCCAAAAGCGTTATATTTAAAAACAATATAAAAAAATAACTTATATAAAAAGGATTTTTTAATTTTTTTTTAAACTTGCTAAAAAAATTGTTAAATAAAACTAATCGCATGTGTTCTACATTAGTCAAACGAAATGAAAGTAGAAATTGAACTCAGTTTGCGTTTTTAAAATCGTTAAAATAGAATGAAATGTAAAATTTAATTTCCAGTTTGTTTCATGAGGAATTTGTGTGTTCTACAAATCATTTTCACTACAAAAAACATGTAATTTTTTATTAATTTTAAAAATACAATGAAATTTTTTATTTCCCAGGATCAACGAACGATCTTTACAAAAAATTGCTATTCACGTGTTCTTACATTATTTAAATTAAAAAAATCATAAAATTAAGTTTTTTGGATAACGCCAAAAGTTTACATACTACATATTTAAAGATGTTTAATGGGTTGTATGGCTTCGTTTTGCGTCTAAAACTTTTTTTAATCTTTAAGGCATCGAAGAAACAAGATTTTTTGTTACTTCTGAAGAATATTGAAAGCGTAAATATTTGTGGCGAAAATAATAAAAATGTTAGTAAATACAATTTTATGCATACATTTCATGAGTTTTTCTATTTTTAAGGGGCAGACATAAAAATGCCGAGCAAGATTAGATAAAGGATTTTATAAGGGTTATATGGCGGTGGTTGATCAGATATGGAAGGACCTAGCAAGAGAACTCAATTTCATAGGTTCTCAAGAAAAAGATCCATCTACTTAACATTTCAGTCCTGTTCTTCGATTTCGAACGAAGACCTCGTTCGCTTAAATTACATTTAAAACAAAAACAAATTATAAAATGTTGTTTTTGTTTTACATGTAAGTTAAGCGAACGAAGTCTTCATTCGATATCGACGAACAGGCCATTCATCTCAAGGTATAAAAATTGCACCATCATATCAAATTAAACTTAGATGCCAATAGTTTCGAAGATACATTTTTAGATGAAACGCCATATGAAGTTGCAGATCCCAAACGAAAATGAAGAAGAGAAGCAACAAACCACAACTTCCATAATTTTATGAAGAACCAAATTACAACAAATGAAAAAATTTGTAATATTTTGCAAGATGGTGCCCCGGTAGGCTAGCTGGTAGTGAGCTAGTCTTTCAGTGCGAGGGTTTCGGGTTCGATTCCCGCCAGACTCTGGTCTTCTGCAGACAAGCGTAGAGCTTCGCGGGATTAGCTTAGGGAAAAAAAGTCGTCAGTATTACTCCAAAAAAATGTTTCTTTTAAATAGTTGTTTAAAAGAAAATAAAAATGAAATCGTCATGAAAATAAAGTTTCATTACTTTTTTTAAACCGTGAATTAAAATTTTTTTAATAGAAAGCTTTTTAAAAATAATTATAACTGCACTAATTTTTTTAGTTAAAATGCATACATTTACAATATTCTCTCTTTATGCACAATAACTAGAAATTGCTTTTAAAAACATAAGGTTCGAAGAGTTAACACATAAGATCAACATCTTTACTTCCTTACATATCGCTTCTTTACTGCAACATAGGTAGTAATATCTCAAAAACTGAAAAATTTTAAGTTACTTAAGCAAAACTGTTCCCTCATACCTTCTTTAAAATGTAATATGTGAAAAAAATATCAGTATTGTATCTCAAACTGAACCGAAGTTATAGCGAAATATATTTATTAAATCTGTATATAAAGGTGCATTTTGAAAACTTTAATCGCCTTTTGCTAAGTTGGATTTTTTTTTGACATATGACTATGTAAAAAAAATTTAGCTTAACTCATACTATAATACCATGGCTTAACTTACCTAATACAAGCCAATGTATTGATACCTGCAATATTCATTGCACAGGAACCGCAAATACCTTCACGACATGAACGACGGAAAGTCAAGGTGGGGTCCATTTCATTTTTAATCTTAATCAAAGCATCCAAAACCATAGGACCACACTCGCGTAGATTAATCTCATACGTTTGCATAAAAGGTTTTTCACCTGCATTATCGGGACTCCAACGATAGATTTGGAAAGTTTTGATTTGTGGTGCAGGGTTTTCTTGGGCTTGAGCTTGCTGATTTTGCTGCGTGCCAGATGTAAGAGAACGCAACTAAATAAGAAAATATTATTAGTGTATTTTTAATATAATTGACTAAATTAAATAATGTTTAACATCTCTATTAATGTGAGTAGGTAGGGAGTGTGTTTGTGTTGTGCGTTTAACAAATTTTATTTTCTCGTGATTGTCGAAATAAATATACCTAGTACTTTATTATATATAGAGGGGTTTACATAACAATTTTTATTGCAAACTTTAAATTTCTACACTTCATTTTGCTTGAAATTTTCAAACTGTTTATTATATTGCTCCGACGCTTATGTAAGATATTGTATGCTGAAGAAGAAGACCCCACATATATTCTGTTTTTTGGTTAAAATTCCAAAATTTTTCCTACCTGCTGACGTGCGGCCAAAGCACCAGTGCGACTCAACATCAAACGAGCTTCATTTACCAACATTGTCACCTGTATTTAGTATAGTCAAGTTTTTTATTTTAACTTGTTTTGTAACTAACAAATTGAAACGTCACTGCGTTTGCAATTTTAAGAAGAAATTATACGAAAATTCTTTTTGTTTTCCTGTGGAAAACTTTGCAAACTGCTTGTTTATTGAAAAACTCTCACATCAGACTGGGTGAAAAATGTAGCTCTCATATTTTGTTTTTAAAATGTGACGGCTGTCGAGTGTGTCAAATGAAAATAGCCAGGGTTGTATTTGCAGTATGTGTAAAGCACAGTGTGACCAGATTTTAAAAAAATATAGAGCTAAATCAGGTTAAAAATAGAGCTAAAAAAGGCTAAAAATAAATAAATAAAAGCCAAAAAATAAAGCTAAATTTTTATATTGCTTTTTAATAATATTAATTCATTATTCGTATTATAAATAACACATATTATGTAAAAACCTTTTTTTTAGTCAAAATTTAAGTAAAATATGTTTTTAATCAGTAACCAAATCAAACTATGTATAGTTATGGAACAAAAATATCTTGATGAGCATTAAATTCAAACACATATTCATGTATGTATGCTCGTATAATAATAATGATTATAAAATAATTTTTTGTAATTCTTATGCCAGCATAAGTTAACCACAAAGAAAATAAAGTTAAGAAAAGTCTTAAGACTAAAATAAAATTGATAGCAATTCAAAACTACTTTGGTTGATATATATAAAAATAAAGTAAAAACAAAAAATATAAAATTAACATATAAAAAGTGATATCACATGAACGTTTGTATGTATCTTTGTACAATGGTGAACATATATAAAAAAGCTCTTAAAGCTAATATACAAAAAGGAATAAATTCAAAGGCATCGGTTAATATAAAGTATAGTATAGAACAAATTTGGAATCCTATAAGATTTGGATTCTTCGTTTGCACAAATTATGAGTATATTTACTAGATTTAAAAATTTTTAATTCCAAAAAATACTTTTTAACAAGCAAACGAATAAACTTGATAAATATTTGACTACATGTTAAATATTTCCTCAAATGAATATTCGTCTTCCTCCAAAGAGTTCGACAAAAAATCACTATTATTTGTATAAATAGATTTATCAAAATTTTTTATGAGATCATTTGTTATTTTAAAATTATGACAACATTTATTTATTCTTTTTAAGCCACATCTTATATAGAGAAGTGAATTTACTGTATTTAAAGTAAATCTGTTTCTAATTTTCGTTTTTATGAGATTCATTCCGCTGAATACGCGCTCAACTTCAGCGTTACTGAAAGGCAAAACTAAAAATTTCATCACAAAAATAGATAATTCCCTAAAGGGGTTTTCATTTAATGCATTCTTATACTCAAAAACATTGATCCAAAATTCTATTGTTGAATTTTGATTAGGCCACTCGTAACAATTTAATTTTTGCCACTGTAATTCTAAATCAGAAATTACATCTAGTTTTAAAATTGTCATTTCTTCTTTAAAATTCTCATACAAAGTACATTTTATTTTCTTGAGACTATTTTCTAAAGAAATGAAGTTTGTTTGTTGCAGTGATGAAATATTGTTTGGCAAACGTTGGCGTAATTGATATATTAATTGTTTAATAAAATTTTGGCAAGTACATCTTATATCTTTTTCTGTTTCAGAATCTATTATTTGTCTTTTCGAAATCAGATACAATAAAAGAAGAAAACAAAATGTGTACAAAAGTACATTTCAAAACAGATTATAGCAGATATTGAAACATCGCATTGTTTTCATATATGTGTGTAGATCATCAAGCTGTCAAAAACAATAGTGAAAAAATAACTGCAAATCTCCTACTACCACCTTGTTTAACTTTAAAGAATTACTTGCTGACTTATTGTTTCTGTGATGCCAGATTTTAGCTGTTTGAGACTAGTTACCAATATATCTTTATTTTATTGAACTTTCTTTTTTTACTATGTACATATCATAAAATCATTGGAATACAAATAGAAAAAAAGGCTAGAAAAAGCCAAATTCATTTTTTAAAAAAGCTTAAAAAAAAGCTTAAAGCTAAATGAAATATATCAAGCTAAATCCAAAAAAATAAAGCTAAATTTAGCTCGAAAAAAGCTAATATGGTCACACTGGTAAAGCAACAGAGTTGCGCTGTTAAGCTGGTTGTTGAATAGACATAATTTTTGGAATGCTTAAGAAAATACAGGGTTGCAAAGCACGCTATCATTAATAAAAGTTTTAGTAATACTTTATTATTCGGCCAGCCGCAATATTTCATCTTTCAACACCACCATCATCAATCATGGAAAAACACCATGGTGAGAACAATATTATTCAGTTATTTTAATTCAACACCAACAACCAATAAGTGTGTGGTGTAGTTTTACTTTATACATATTTATTTTTTAAGGTTTTTGTTAGGATGTGGTCGAAAAAAATAATCCTGTCGAATACATATGAACGTAAATTAAAGAAAGTTGCGAGTGGTGAGTATTTTATTGCACAAAAACAACAACAAAAAAAACACCCAGATTAAAAAAATATAGTGAAGGAAAAAATTTGTTTGTTTTTTATAATAATATTTAGGCAATTTACAGGTAAAATATACCACAATATACCTTCCTTTTTTGGGTATATTTGTATGCATATTTTAAAAATTTTTGTACATTTTTAAACTTGCCCTGCTTATTACTATCAAAATCATAGTTGGGGCTAGTGCACTAAATATTGATTTAAGCCAGCATTGCACTATCACTAAATAAAACTGCAAATAAACTAGTTTGAACTCTTTTTTACCAGCTTTAGTGATGATTGTTATTTTTTAACTATCACTAAAAAATTTCGAGTGATATTGCAAATATTTTCAGTATGACAAAACGCAGATTTGAATGCAAAAATCTGCACTCAAATCAAAAAAGCTGCATACAAATATTGTCTCACTAAAATTTAAAAAATGTAACTTTGTATGTGCATGGTTAGTCTACCACGTCATTAGAATTGTGAGAACAATATCACGTCAGTCGCAGAGGGTTAAATACCATTGCCGATTATTTTGCTTGAGCTTCAAATCTCTGGTTTTTCCTGCATTTTTTAAACAAAAGTCCACTATTAATTGCCATTAAACTAAATTCAACTCCCAAAATAAAACTTCCCATAAATTTTATTCGTTTAATCGCCTTAGAACTATTTGACAGCAACACTGCAAGTAATGCAACCCAGTTTAAATGGTTATTATAAGTTTTTGTTTTGTTTTAAAAATCTGAAAAACCGACCTATTATTTCAGCTAGCGACATACAAACAAATATGCTCGCGAAATAAGAATTCTGATACTAAAGCGTCCATTCCATTAGGAGCTAGGGAACAAATGGATTTTTAATACTATGGTGCAGGGTATATTAAGATTCGGCACTGCTGACTATAGCACTTTCATTTATTATTTTCAATTGACACAAAAACTAAGAAAAATTTTTAGCCTAAACAAGGTGATTAACGGAAACAAATACAAATGTATACAAGACAACACAAAAGGATTAAGGGTTGTTGCATGAAGAACTGAGGAAACGGAGGTAAAAAATACTGCTATTTACAGATAAACACCAGGCTTTGCTAAGAAGTATTAAGACATTTAACAACATTTTACACGACTATTATCGTTAATGGGAAGTATGAAGAATACGATGGCAAGACATTAAAAAAAAAAGACGAGAAAATGAATTCAAAATAAACTCAAGCAAATAAAAAAAAAACAATGGTAGTTCAACAATAATCAAAACAGTTAATTGCTAAGAAAGTGAGAAAGAAGAAAAATTATACATGAAAATTGTATAGAAAAAATATGAAACTTGTAAGAAAGTGTAATAATTTGCTGTTGATGGCGAATTTAAGGAGTCCTTTAAATAAAAAATTTCAGTTTGGAAAAAAGTTATATGTTGAAAAAAATTTAAAAAAAAAATTATATTTAAAAATATTGAATCGAAAATACCAACATTTTTCCGTTAGGAAATAATTTTCTATCATTCACTTGTCTCTTTTAAAGCTAGTCACATTTTTTAATTCCCCTTTGGAATAAACTGAAAAGCAAATTACTTTTGAAGAATTTAGGTAGTTAACATTTATATTTTTTTAAATTCGATTTTCTGAAATGCGTTTTTTTATCAACAAATATTTTACGAGTTAACGAAGCATGAAATAAATGTAAAACTCTCGTGGTGAAAGTTTTCATTGTGATTAGTACAAATCCACAAAGTTAATAATAAGTAAATATAAAATGAAAAACACTCATACTGTCGGCTGCAGTTTTGCCAATTTAACAACATTTTCGTCAAATCTAGTGATTTTAAATTAAAATTTGAGGAAAAAATAGTGATTAAACTATATAAGAACAATCGTTTGACTGTGCTGCTGCAAGTCTTGTACCCATTTCGCTTTGTACAACTAGCGGCAATTAAATTTGTATAAAACAGGGCAACCGTGTGATTTTAGAATATTTGGTTGGGGCAATTTCATTTGTGTGCGGCAATAAAGCACAATCCAAATTGTGTCATATTGGTGCATTTGCGGCAATCGTGTGATCCTACCTTTAGACTAAAAATCAGTTTGTGTTGACAATTTGTTTGTCTTTTGGACATCGTCTACAGCTGAGAGAACGCATTCCTTCATGTTAATCTAATGGTGATTTTTTTCTGAGAAAAATACGTTACAGTATATACGTGTAACACTTAATAATGTTACATATAATCCCTCGAAGTGTAACATGTTGTTCAACTTCAACAGAACAAAATTATGTGCTTTTTTACAACTACATGTTACACTTTTATCATTAATGTACTTCATTAGCGATTTTTAAAGCTATTTGAGCGCTTTCTGCACGTTATTACGGTTTGGAAACATATATTGACATCACTAGTGGCTTGGAAAAGATTAAAACGATAATAACTAAGGTACATTTACGCACGGTAGACTCGTTGAATTGTTTTTGTTTTTTATGAAGACAATTCTGACAAGTCGGGTATTTTTATAGAGCAGAATGTCTACATACTCTTGTGTAAATGAACCTTGATAATAATATACATACAAACATACATAAAATATGTAAACATTTTTATATTTTGTTTTTAAACAATCTTTTCACAAAATTATGAATAAGCAGAATGAATTATGACAAACCAAATAAAACATTGGTTGTACAAACAAAGAAGGAAGTACCAAAGTTGTAAAACAGGGCAGTAAGAACACCAGAGTTTTTCTTTTCCCGGACTTTTTCATTTCCCGGGATAGCGGAATTTATTTTTCGATTTCCCGGGATTCCGGGAATTCCCGCCAATACAAATCGATGCAAAATTTTATGTAATTAAACTTATTTTAACAAATAACATTTCCTGAGATCAATTAAATAAGTTTATAAATGCATTCACCTTTTTTATTTCTGTAGCAAACAGGCTAAAGTGCTAAATGGCACCTTAAGATCTTCATGACACTTTCAGTTCTCTAAGCACTTCCTTCAAAACTTGTAATTCTTTAAAAAAAAAACATTTTTTTCGAATTGAATAAGCGTTTTACAGAATCTAATTCGATAAATAATCTCTTACAGAATTAAAATAAAATTTTTGGAAGCAAATGGGAGAAATTTTTTTCGTAAAATAAATCTTTTAATAAATTAAAAGTTATGTATGTTTTTACTCTTCTTCTTTCGACATATCGGAGCATTAAACATAAAATATTGCCTTACTTATCGGATATTAATTGACATCTCTTTGACGTTCGTTGTTTTTCGTTATGTTAAATTGAAAAATATTTATTTGGTGCATTTAATAGACTTTTTTCCTAAGAGCAGATGATAACGATTAGAGGCAGTTCTGTGGTTTTCACGAATAATTGCGTAAGTTATAAAACCAAACTTTTCAGGAGAGCAAAAACAATTATTTTTTTCAATTGCGGCTTCTGTAGATGCTTTTTTAAACTTTTTTCTTTACTATCCTCTTAACAGTGACTTTCTACGTATTATACATAGTTTTCATGAAAAAATCCTCACAGGATCACAATCTGTAAGAGGATTAAAAATGCATATGTTTGATTGACTCATTAAGTGTGTGCAATATAACATCATATCTCCACATAAGTTCTTTTTTGTGAAAATAAATGTTATCATTTTAATCACACGACTTACGTTGTTATTTTTAGCACACAAGTTGGCGACATATTCAGAGTTTTTGATACTTATAGCACATCTGCTGTTGTTGCAACTAAAGAAGTCAATAATAAACGCACATGTACATATAAGTTGTTATTAATAGAAAAATTTTCAAAAAATAATTTTTCATATTTTTTGCACGAATAACAACATAACATCACATATGCTTTTTATTTGGAAACATATTCAGCAATTTTACAATTTTTGGCGATGATGTCGACATAAATCGTTATAATAGCAAAATATTTTATTAAACAGTTAACATAAGTTGTTTTTAGCAGAAAAAAATTAATAATACTACATTATATTCTAAAAAACTTAATACTTATAAAAACCTAATGCAAAATGTGGCACTTTGACATCATTATCTCAATTTCGGTACAAAACCGACTTACGCGATTATTTGTGAAAATCACAGAGTTGTGCTAAACTAAAGTGATTTAAACTAAAGAAATGAGACACAAAATGAATTGAAGCCAATCAAAAACTCTAAATGCGTTTTTTTGACTTAAGACCTTTCTTAACTTACGAATAAGAACAAGATATTTTTCATGACACAGCTTAATTACAATTATATCAGCAGTAAAGTTATCATAATTAAATAAAAAAATCCCGGGAATTCCCGCACAAATATATTTGTCCCGGGAAATCCCGTATGAAAAACACTAATGAACACGTACAGTAAAGACGATATTCACAAAAGAACTTGAACAATTTTCCCACAGTTGTATTTTTTGTACAAACGAACACAAAAATGTATAACACTTATGCATCAGAAAAGAAATCGCCATAAATATTTTATAAGGGGAACAGGTGTTTATATTAATCTTAATAGATTTCATAATTGACTGATGTGTGGTTAGACGCCAAAGTGGACATTTATAACTCATTTCTCGAACGATTTATGGCCGTTCATGGTACATGAAGTATGACAGAACATGAAATGTTTTTGAGCAATAAACTGGGGATAGGTGGCGCAATTTTCCCTACATGACCATGGCACGGAAATTACTCCCGCATGTTGCCAATGGATGTACACATACCGTAATCAATATGAAACTTTGTTAGCCATACCGAGAAGACTGACACACCTACAACCCTCCCTTCAATAGCAGAAATATTTGAAGCCATTTTCGCATTAAAACAACACATGGTTTCATGCCTAGAGCTTCTTAAAGCAGACCCCAAAAAGTACCTTTTTTAATTTTCCCTTAAAAAAGCGCTTCGTTGCAAACAGGCTATATTTATATCTAAAATGTCCTGTAAATTGCCTTGAGATTACAACTGATTTATAAGTGAAATGGATATTATCCCACTTCTTGGTTTTCCTAGATTTTGAGAAGGCTTCGACACCTGTACCGAGGAAAATAATTAAAGATTATCCTGGAAACTTACAAAAAAGCAAACTGTCGTATACTTTATCAAAACTATATAAGCGATGAAGTTTCTGACAAGGATGTATATTATCGCCTTTACTCTTTAATGTAGTGCTGGACGTTGTTATCGGAAATGACGCGGAAACAATAGAGGCATAACGTGAGGCCTATGCGGACGTCTAGCTGATCTAGATTATGCGGACGACATATTCCTTCTCACGCACAACCATTCGGGTACGATGAAAAGAAAGCCTTAGGATGGTTTAAAATGAAGTTGTAAAGGCAGGTCTCAGAATAATTATTTCTAAAACAAAAGCAATAAGAGTAAACGCCTCGTGCAGCAGATAATTATTTATCCGCAGCATGAGAGCTTTTCTGCAACTCAGAAGTTTTTGGAAGTTGCCATCAATCTCCACCCGCAAAAAAATTACAATTTTTAATTCTTGTGTAAAGTTTGTGCTTCTCTATGCGAAATCTGCAGCATGGCTACCAAAGTTTACTACAACAAATTTCTAGAAATTTGGAAATTTTTTAGGCCTATTCTCCAAATACAAATGGAAGTTCCGAGGAGGAAATGGCAATGGATTGTCGTGCATTGCGAATAACACCTGTCGAGTTAGCTGTAATGCAAAAGACTGGAACCAGGAAGGCTGCAGAGGACAACAAGACTTAAAAATCGAGATCAAACGAAATCAAGAAAATTGCATCAAAGAGAAGTGATTGGAAGAATTTTTTGAGGCCCTATGCTGCTTATAGGAGCTTAAGGAACCAATATATATGAAAATGGGGAAATATGGGGAATATGGGGAAATTTGCCAAATCGGATGGTTTAAAAAAATATTTTTTTCTGAATTCCCTAATTTTGTGACATAAAAAAGATTAATACCAAGTTTTTTTGATTAAGATTTTTGTATTTGAAATTTAAAATTCAAAAACATTTTTAAAATTTGTCAGGAAGGCCTTTTTTTAGTGTACTAAAAACTATCACAAAATTTAGGAATTGAAAAAAAAAAATGTTTAAACCATCTGATTTGGCGTGGAATGCCTAAGTAATTTTCACTGTCTCATTGTGTTATTCATTACCTACATATCGTTGGCCGCATGTTGAAAGGACCCAACTCACATAAATAAGTTTTTTCTTCTATTTTAATGATAATAATGCGGTGGGGGAATTTTTTCAACGTGTAGGGAAAAATCGAATTTTTTTTAGCATGTGTAGGCTTTTTTTCGAAAAATCCACTGGCAACACTGATACCAAGTACAAAAGAAATTTGCATAAGTTATGACAGTTTTTATAACAATTACAATGTGATCGGTGGTGCGTGAGTGTAAAATAATAAAATAAATAGTTAAAAATAAAAAAGTTATATTGTACTCAAAGTTCGAAAAGTTGCCGAAAAGCGTTCTAGTACACGAAAGTTTTAAAAAGAGTACACAAAACAGCCCAAAAACTCATTGTTCGGGTAGATTTGGTTATTTTTTAATAATTTCTTATACAATTATTTTTTTAGAGCTAATAAAAGTGAACTAAAAAATGTATTTTTAAAGGATTTTTGTGATTTTTTGAACTATTTGTTTATTCAATGAATTTAATATTTTTGTTGAAAATTAGTGTTTTTATTTTATTTTTCTAGTGAAAATCGGCGTTATCAGTGAAAAAAATTTATAAAATAAGTTGTAAGTGTGCGTCTTCACCAAACGTCAAAGTCTATATAAAAAAAACTCGAAAATTTTTGTCAGCGTTTTTTTAATATGAAGTTTGACGTTTGGTATGACAAAAAATTGTCAGGTGAAGACGCTATGTAAAGCATTAACAAAATATGCTAGTTATAATATGAGGAAATATTTATTAGGTTAGTGTTTGAACCAATTATCGACTTTCTGTAAATTCCTGTAAACAAATTTGTCCACATTGGTTATTAACTTTAAAACATTAACATTTAACAATTATTTATTTTGATGAAATGAACTGTAGATATTTGATTATTTGTAAAACTTTCGGCAAAGTAATTTTTTATTTTACTCAGACTTGCCTAAAAACATAAACAATGATGAACAGTAAAATAGCCCACTTTTAATTATAAAGAACAAATAAGAAAAAAATTAACTTCAAAAGAGTAATTTTTAGAGCCTAAAGCGATACTACAAAATTCAATTGTTATTCAACTACCAAATAGATCACACTACCGAAGTGATCTAATTCGTCATGCAATAAAGACACTAAGAAGATTCTTAATGTAAATGGTGGGACACTTCTTCCCGAACGATGTTACTACATAAATAAGAATTGAATAGCAAAAGCGATGGATTTTTGCTAAATGGTAAAACTATTTCGATTATTTTTCGATCGAAATTGTTTGCAGGGATAGGAGCAATATTTTTATTTGTTAAACACATGAGCACAAACGCATAATACACACTTTTACACGTACGCTCAAATGTACTGACATACAGGGTTGTGCTGGAAATCGAAAACGTAAAACGCAAGAATTTGGAAGTTCCCTACAAGAAATGGATGACCGAAACTAAAAAAAAAATTTTTTTTTACTAACACACTTGCAACAATTTTACATTAGTTGTACAACTCTAACACATATGTTAGAGCAGAACAACTAAAAACACCACACAAAATGCCAATTTTTTTATAAATTTTTGTCATACGCTTTGCTGGCTAATATTTGTTAATTGTTTAAATTTAATACTGCAAAATATTTTATTAATTTTGCAAGCCATGAGACATGCTGGAAAGGAGCTCGATAAATGCCGATAAAGAAAAACGCGAAGCTGAAGATGCGGAAAAGCGTAAACAAAATTTGGATGAAGCCAAAAAGAGTGTCACATCCGAAGATCCCAGTTGGTCAGCTGCCAAGAAAATTCGCATTTTTTAAGTTGTCGAAAATTGACAGAAACGTTAAAATCTAAGGCTGGGTACATCGTTTAAGACGTCAAGGCAAAGGTTTAATTTTTACAACGTTACGGATTTTTACAATGTTTGGTACACTAAAACCTGTGCCACACAGAAAAAATTATTGCTGAATTATTTTCAAACAAACGCTTGTTTGAAATTTTTTTTAATTTCTACAAATTTTTTTACTGATTCAATTAATATTTTTGTTTGATTTTTATTTTAGCCAACAGAAATGTTGACAACTATTCAAAAATATAATAAACGCGTTATTGGCTTCTAGTTTTCATAATTTTGTATGAAATATTTAACGCTCTTTATTGTTGTCGTGTTTTTGCATTTTTTTATTTGACCGTAAGCAACACTTCTTTATGTGACATATAAGAACAACAAAAAAAAAACACATACTAACACCAGTGTTGCCATTAGGATACGAAAGATACATTTTTCGTATCTTTTGATGACTTCAGGTACCATGTATAATCCTGACATTTTTCGTATCTTTTGAATCGTTACGCAAAATGTACAGAAAAAAAATATTAGAGAATTCTTAGCCAAATAAAACTTATTAAGACTAACCGACTCAATGCTAATACAATAGCAGCTTAATTAATGGTGAAAGAAAACATTTAGTATCTAGTAGTGCGAAGGTGTTCTGAGGAACTTTTCTATTTTCAGGAACTTTATACGAACTTTTTGATATAATCGTCTTAGTATAAACGCCGTATATTAATTTTTACAAAAATTAATTTGTTTTGATAACATCCAAACATTATATTAATTTTAAAGGTCGTTTACTGTATTTTTAAAAATTACATACCTAATATTTATGACTTAAATAAATATAAAAATGAATTTATATGACATAATTTTCTTAACAAAATTCATTAAATATGAAAAAAAATATTATGTTAGTAAATGTTAAACGTTAAAAATGGATTTTTAAATTTTTTTCAAAATGTATCTTTTTGGGAAAAAGTGTATCTTTTTGGTAACCAAAATGTATCTTTCTCGAAATTTCACTGGCAACACTGACTAACACTCAATTCACATGAGGGCTTTTACGACGTCGATTTGTCGACGTCTCTTTTGGTTTGTTGGCGAGCGGTGTAGAGAAGAATGAGGGGTAAACAAAACGACTCGTTTTGTGTTGTTCATGTCGTTTTTTATATTTCTCTTTTAACTTTTTCTTTTTACGTTTTATTCTTTTTCTTACTTTGAAGCAGAGTACGAAAAAAAACTGTAAAGTACACAATTAAGAGTACCATACCGTATTTTACCATGAACAAAACACATACACATTCGTTACAAGAGTACAAAATAAAGAAAAAAACATTTTTCTGTTTGTGAATGTGTGCAGAAACATATACGGTACACAGCGAGAGTGAGCTGACGCACACAAACACTACGATAACGTACATAACATCTTTTAACGTACATGAACAGTATTTTTAGCGTACTTATCTGTACTTTTTATTGAACACGTATGTGTATTTAACTTGCGTGTGTGTGTGGTATTTATGTATTTTTTTAAATCAAAAAAGGCCAAAAATAAGATTTAAAATCGAGTTGTATAACAGGAGTGCAGAAATATAAGAAACATGCAAAAGTGTACTAATATTTTATTGAGCAGAGTATTGGTGCCTATTTCAGTAAACAATTGTTTTTGTTTTTTTCGCGAAGAATGTACATGTGCGCGGCTGTGTTTAACTTTGTTCAATTACAGTGTGTAAGATAAATGGTTATATAAGGAATTAAAAACATATTTTATGATAATGTCTTTGTTAATGTCCACAGTCTTTTATATTATTAAACATTTGAATGGCATAGGGAAAATTTTATTAAGAGGCATTATGATTATTTTTATAGCTAAATTACTGAGTACACTGATAAGAAAAAAAAGATTTTTATTAGAATTGAAAAGAATTTTTGGCATGGTTAACAGGCGAAGAAAATTATGAAAATAAATCAGATTTTATTAAAAAAAAAACAAGTTTTACAACCAAAACAATTTCTTGTGATTAAATATTAATAAAAATTTTGGGCTGGGTTTTGCCTGTCACTGTACATTCTCTCGCAAAACATTTTTGTACATCAGAGAAAAGAATGTTGTAAGTAATGATCAGCGTTGTCAACTTGGTGCGTTTCGCACCATTTTGGGTGCTTTTTTTTAAATTTTTGTTCGAAAAATACTTGGCAACAAAGCAAAGACAAAAATTTGTCGTTAAGCAGTCAAAATTTGTAAATCAACTATAATTGTCTTGAGGAGCTATTCTGTAATGAAATTTTATAAATGTCTATCGGTAACCAATATCGGAAGCTAACAACGCAAAAAAAGTTCTTGTTAAAAAAAACCGATATTATGTGTGAACAAAAAAAAAAAAAAACATGGTCAAATCTGGTCCGCTTTGCTACGCTGATTTTGGTTGCACCACAATATGTTTGTACCTTATAAAACCTAAATACCTAAAAACCAAGACAGTTTATGGGCACAAAAACTCTATTCCGGAAAGAAGTTTGTATGTAAGCTATGTAATATTATGAACCACTTCGCACCATTTTGAATAGGATTCAACCTTGTAACAATTAACACATATCCCAAATTAGATTCAATTTTTTCCAGAATTGCGAAAGTATAGACTTGCGCACAAGGTTAACTTTGAAAGACAACAGACCTCGTTAGATCGACTCTAAAATTGATTCTGAGTCAATCGGTATACTAAACTATTTAAATGTATTACACATACATAATAGTACAAACTCATAAAATCCTCTCCACATACAGTAGTGTGGGTATAGAAAGTAAGAGCAGAATATTGTGCTGGAGTGGCTTGGGTTTATGACAGTTGAATGTGATGCCATTTGGACTTTGCAATGCTCCAGCTACATTCGAGCGTTTAATGGAGCAGGTGCCAAAAGATCTTCACTAAAAGACATGCTTGGTGCACTTTGACGACATTATTGTCATGGGGAAAACACTTGACGAACACTTGAAAAATTTGGAAGAAATGTTGAAACGTATATCCACGGCAGGACTTCCAAAAGGAAGTAAAGTACCTGGGACATCGCGTAACCTCCAAAGGCATTTTAACAGATAAAGATAAAATAATACCTGTAATGGATTGGATAGGCTTAGTGCATACTAGTGATGTTACGAATATTTGTATTCGTATTCGAAATGCCGAATATTCACCTGCTTGACGTTATTCGTACTCTCCAAATTCAAGGGAATATTTCGCGAATATTTTGTTAATGCATTCCAAGGAAGAAAAAATACAAAAGTGTAAAAAATACATAAAATTAAACAAAAAGTATTAATTTTTATTAGAAAAGATTTTTGTCATTTTAACACAAAAAAATCTTCTTTTAGAAAAGTGAAAAACAGACAAACATTAGAAGTTTGTGCCGGTACAAAACTATTTTATGAAAATTACTCAAGTTTTAACTTCAACTTTTCCAGATTTTTTATCATTTTAAGCAATGTGCTAATTATCGTAAGAAAATTATCGACAACTGCATTTCAAATTTAAGGCTCAGCTAGTCTTTACCTTCTGTTCTGTTACGATTCAGCTGATTTGTTTTTGTTATTTAAAAACCTGGGAAATTGATTAGTTTTTCTGTTCTGTTGCCGTTCAGTTTGTTAAAATCAAAAACTTGTTAAGTTATTGTAAGTGACAGCAAAATAAATAATAAAAAATACATTTTTATATTGAAATAAACAATTTTTTGATTTTAAGAATTCATAAAATTTAAATTCTTCAAATTTATGTGCATTTAAGTTATTGAAATAAAACAATGGACGGTGCAAAACTAATAAATTTGTCATAGATGGCTGATAAGTTGCTACAGAAAAAGTAACTATTACAATTTCGTAACAGAACTGAAGCAGAAAGTAACATAGGGTCTCCACCTGAGATAAGATATAAGATTTTTATATCAGCAAACGTCAAATTCAATCGCAGAGAGTATTATCTTACGTGTGGACTCTCAAATAGTGTTAATATTAATATTGTAATATATATTATAAGACAGTTGTTATGAGAAATCTTATAACAACTATCTTATACGATGAGCTGTCAAAAATACACATACATACATAAATATAAAACAATAATAAGACGCATTCTTTAAATTGTTAAATTTTTTACTGCAATTAGTGAAAATCTTGTTATAAGTGTTTAAAAAAACAATATTTCAAACAAAAACAAAAGAAAAAACTAAAAAAAAGAATAAAAACGATACAAGTTTACTGTACGAGAGTCATTCAATTATGAAATCTTATAAGATACGTGTTCCCCTTGTTTAAGATAAAGATTAATATGAAAAAATTTGTTCTCTCATTCTGCCGACGTTCTCTCACATATTATATCAGATATTATCTTAGGTGAAGACTCTGTGTAAAGACTAACTGAGCCTTTAGTCATCGGAGTGAGATAATAATTTTAAATATAATTGGTAGTGTGACAGTTTTTTTACAATTTATTTTTTAAAACGAAAATAAAAGATTTATTATATCGAGTGGCGTTTTAGTTCAGATTGGATATTCGCTGAATATTAACGCAGATATTCGTATTCGCGAATATTAAAAATTTATATTCGTGACATCACTAGTACAAACAAATTTGTTAGGTATTTTTATTTTTGTTAAGTTTTTTATTTTTTTCCTAAAACCCTGATCTGCAAAAGACTGCTTTATTATAATACACTTATAAAATTATTACAGTAACTGATTGTGGGTTATTAAATTCGTTTTCCGTACTGTTAAAATTTAATAAAAATATAGTTGTCTTACGAATAATTTTATTTTTTAACATTTATGTTTGTTATTCAAAAAACAAACTACCAAAAAATAATGTTTTTCCGTATTTATTTTGTTATGTAGTTTGATTTTTGTCGGTTAAAATATATTTTTTAAAAGTAAAAACTATTCAATTTTAAGGAATATGCAGTTTAATAAATAAAAAATTTAAAAATTAATGTTAAAATCATTTGTTTTAAATGAAATGTAAATGATCCGTTTTTTGAATGAATTTTAAGTTGTTTAAAATGAATTTTCGTTTGAATTTAACTACATAATATTTTGAGTGTATTTTTAATACAAAAATATTTTATTTTTTATTTAAAATTACTCAAACAAACATTTTAAATTAAAAAGAAAGTCTAAAGTTGGTGCGTTTCTATTTTCAAATGGCTCGTTTTCTTCACCTTTTTGGTGCGTTTTGAAATTTCAAAGTTGACAACACTGGTAATGATCAGTTGTAGAGAGTATGCGTATATTTAAATATGTATAATTGTTTGTGCACATTTTTAAGTGGTAAACAGGGTTGCCGAACTTGGTATTTTCGTTTGGTAGGATGGTAGGCTAATCCTAATTTTGGTCGGTTTGAGAAAATTTACTTTTTCATTTTATAAATTGACTTTTTAAATGCGGTAGGGCATAGTCTGTTAAAGCAACTGACTATATCGCAAAGCAGGCAACAGAAAATAGAATATCTATTAAAAAAAAAACAGAAGATTTTCTTGATTGTTGGTGAAACTTCGGATGTGCCAATAAAGAAATGAAAATAAACAATTTTTTACAACAAACAATATTCCTTTAAAAAAATTATTGAATTGGCAACAGACGGCGCTAACGCCATGGCGGGTAAAGTAACTAGACTAAAAAACTTACTTAGCAATGAATTTGTTTAATTTACATTAAGTGCGCTCTCTCCACCTTTGTTCAAGTTACGCATGTAAAATGCTGGGGGAAAATATAGAGCTTCTTTGTTGTAATATTAACAGTTTTTTTCCCATAGCCCTTAAAGAATTACTAAAAGAATTTCAGGAATAATGTGGGGTACCACCTCATAAGATATAAGCTGCTTGTTATACAAAACGCCTATCTTTGGAGGTTGTTATTGCAACAAAACTGGGAATACAAGAAAACTGTGGATACATATAAACTGTGTAAATACAAAAAAAAAGTCTGCTTAACATAAAAACTAGGAATGTGTACCAACCGGAGGACCGGGAATGATGAACCATAGCTTATTTTAAAGACAACTATCCCAGCTAAGTGGTAGATAAGTTTATTTTAATAAGATCGGTCAATTTGTTGATTTTTTTAATGCATTTTAGGTAGATTTGTGAATGCATTTTATTGACACAGAAGCTTAAAAAGAAATATGTACTTAAATCTAAAATTGGGCTTCTATATTAAATAAAACCTACAGGGGTGTGCTCGAAATCGAAAACGTAAAACGTAAGAATTTTGACAGTCGTTTTTTACTTAGATTTCTGTAATAAAAGAATTGTATGAGAAACATTATACAAATATTTGTCTATTAAACAGAATTCGAGCCCCGGCCACGGTCAAAAATGAAAGATTATCAATAACAATTTTAATTAATTTTCATGTTGTAAAATTCCTTTCTTCATAAAAATAATTTAATGAAAAATTAAATTTAATGAACTTAAGCCTAATTAAAATTATTAAAAATTTGGATTAAAAACCATAAAATAGTTCAACAAAATAACCACAATACTAATTATTATTAAACAGAATTTAATAACAAACATTATAAAATTTGGATTTAAAGTGTATTAAAAAGAACTCCCAAATTCTTGCGTTTTAAGAAATTAAAATATTACCAATAAGTACTCCTTTTAAGTTATTGTCTAATCAAGATTTGCCTATTTATATAGTCACACATTCTCAAATTTTCCAATCTTGTAGATTGTTAGCTTAACAGAAATTAGCCTTTCAATAGACTTAGGCAACGATATATTTTCGAATTAAGTGAATTCCATTAAAAATGGATCCAAATAAAAATATTTTACGATCATGCCAACTTTGTCTCTAATTGCATATTGCAAAAAATTAATACCTTTATCCAATAAAAATTGTGCTTTACATCAAAAAAATACATTCATATACATATGTAAATTTTTAAAAATTTGAAAAAATTGGTCGGTTTCAAAGGATTTTGGTAGGTTTTATAAACAATTTTGGTTGGATAAAAACTTTTAAGCGGCAACCCTTGTGGAAAATTGAACGTCGAAAATTGTTGTTGTGCTATGCATTATTTGAGTTTATTTGAAGAAAAAAAAATATTTTAACACTCATAAAATTATTACAGTAATTGATTGTGGGTTATAAAATTCGTTTTTCGTACTATTAAAATTGAATAAATATATAGTTAGTTTTCAAATAACTTTGTTTTTAACATTTATGTTTGTTATTCAAAAAACAAATTAGCAAAAAAAAAAAAAGTTTTTCTGTACATATAATGTTATGTAGTTTTTTTTTTGTCGTTTAAAATGTATTTTTTAAAAGCAACAACTATTAAATTTTACGGAATATGCTGTTTAAAAAATAAACATTTTAAAATTAATGTAAAATTCATTTATTTTAAAGTAAAAATTTATTTTAAATTAAATGTAAAAATTTATTTTAAATTAAATAAATTTTCAGTTCTTTAAAATGAACTTTCTTTTTGAATATACATAGCTACATAATTTTTTGATTGTATGAATATTATACTTTGGGATGAGTGCTCTTGTTTCTTTTTTATAATTTTTTTTATTGTAGTAAAAGAGTTTGTGTTTTTTTTATATATTTTAGGTAAATCCTTTTTTTACCTAGTTATTTTTGTATGCACTTGCATGGACATTGGTTTATTAAGCAATACTTATGGCGCCAACATTAACGCTGTAAAATAATTGTATACAACATTTGAGACAATTGATGTGCATATGTAGGCCTACCTAAGTACATATGTACAAATGTGAAGATCCTTTTTATAGGAATTTTTTTACTTGTGCCTTGTATATTTGAAGAAAGAAAAAAAAAACATTTTTATGACTGATCTTGTTTTTTTTCTAATAAACAATTTTTTTCAGTTAAAGAATTGTTCATACATTTAAGGTAATTTTTTTTTCTTGACTATTTTTATGAGCAATATTTATGGCACCAAACTCTTTCAGATGAAATATCATTCATAAAAAACGTAAAAGCAACAAATTCGCAGAAAATTAAGGAATTTTCGCGCCCTCAAAACAATTGTTTGTGCACATTTGTAAGTGGTAAATCAAAAGTCGAAAATTGTTATTGTGCTTTGCGTTATTCGAGTTTATTTGAAAAAAAAAATTTTAAGAGTCCTCTTGTTTTTTATAATTTAAAATTTTTTTTCAGTTATTTTTTATATTCATACATACCTTTTAGGTAAATGTTTTTTATTTAATTTTTTTGTATGCACTTGCGTGGACAATGGCATATTAAACAATAATTATGGCACCAACCTCTTTCGCGAAAAATTTAGAAATTTTCAGTTGACTTCAATCATTATGCAATTTAAGTAATCATTTAACATTTGATTGAAAAGAAAGTAAGATGCCGCGCCCTAAAAATAATTTTTTGCACGATTATTTTAGTTTAATCGATGAAACTGACGTATTTTGTGATAATGGAAGTTGTGAAAAAAAAAATTAAATAATCATACCGGAAATCTAGAAAGACATTTAAAACGGTTCCACCCTAAATTATATTCAGATTATGTTGGAATAAAATGTGCAAATAAAAATAAAGTCAATGATTTCAAAACCAAAGCAGTTCCAACCTACTTCAATCAAACTAACATTGAATTGGCGATTGTAGAATTATTTACAAGGAATGGACGCCTACTTCGTATGGCGAAAGATAGTGCTTTCAAAATATGAGTTCAACCGGCTTTTGATTCTTTGGGAATAAATGTTAATGAGCATAACGTAGCTGAAAGAATACATTTTTATCATACTTACAAAACGTTAATATTGTTTTATTTTGGCTTGACATTTCTAAATTTTTAAGTTGAAAGATATTCGCAGAATAGTTATTCGTAAAATAACTATATTTTTATTAAATTAAAAACGAACTAAATAATCCACAATCAATTATCGTAATAATTTTATGAGTGTAAAAATAATTTTTTTTCTGCAAATAAACTCGAATAACGTATAGCACAACAACAATTTTCGACGATTCATTTACCGCTTACAAATGTGCACAAACAATTACCTAGCGGGAAAAGTCATAACAGCTTCTTATTTAGGCCTTATTAAAGGCCTGATGTGACATTTTTTGATTCAATTACCATTCTGATTAATGTGAATTGACTAGAAGGTGGGGTCAAGTCAACATATGGTTATTTTTTCTGTGGTGTAGTTGTCAAATATTGTATACAAGCTACAGTTTTTTATGTAAACAAACCTTTTTTTACTAGCAATATTTTTGACAATCGGACCACAGAAGCAGTGTTGTTGTAGTGCTGACTTCACTTTCTTGTGAATTCGCCTTGATTCTGATTTAACTGTTAAATAAGTTCTCTTATAAGGCTTCTGATCTTCCGTAGGTATAAAAGATAAGATCAATATTCCACATTCCCTTCTATGAGAAGGGAGAAGAGAAGGACTAAGATATTTAGTTTTTTTGCGCGTTATAAAATTGAAATTGCATAAAAAAAAGACAAAAACAGAATACAGAACAGTTAAATGAAAAAGAATAAATCATTTTAGCTGAGTTTAATACGTTAAAAGGAAGAGTTGTTTTACCTAAAAATAAAAAAAGTTTAAAAATTAAAAAATAAGTGCACAATCAAAACTTAATTGTTTTCTGATTTTTAGTGTAAAAACCATTTTTATTTTAAAACTATCTATTAATTATGTATAAAATATAATATATATCCATTAAAAGTGCACAATTACATTTCTATAACAAAAGGATTTTCCCCTTTTCCGTAAATTTGGCTCGTTTTTTTTTTATTTTGGCACAAAGTGAAAATTTTCATATTCCATGAATGGTTTTTAGAGCCAATAACTTGAAGCCCTTTTTAAATACATCTCTAAAGGACTCTTTAAGATTGCCTTTATTTAAGGCCTTGGAAACCCATTCTCATCTCATGAAAGCCTTCATTTAAATTAATGGCTATTAATTTAAATGAATTTCAGAATCTCTGGCGAATGAAGCCAGAGTGGAAGACCTACCCCGCAATGACAACGTGTGTAAAAAAGCTTTGAGTATGCAATGGAGCGAGCAGGCCTTGTACATCCAAAAGAAAGTACTGAGGCCTTCTAGAAGGCATCTGTATGCCCTCTTTTTCCCGCTGGGTATACATACATATTTACATATACGCATACTCTTAACACTTTACAACTGATCATTTCTTGCAATGTTCTTTTCTCTACTGCATAAAGAACTTTTGCATGTTTCTTATATTTCTGCACTCCTGTTATACAACTCGATTTCAGATCATATTTTTGGCCTTTTTTGATTTTAAAAAATACATACATATACCACACACACACACACGCAAGTTAAATACACATACGTGTTCAATAAAAAGTACAGATAAGTACGCTAAAAATACTGTACATGTACGTTAAAAGATGTTATGTACGTTATCGTAGTGTTTGTGTGCGTCAGCTCACTCTCGCTGTGTACCGTATATGTTTGTGTACACATTCACATACACAAAAAAAAATTTTATAGTTTGTGTGTTAGAAAAATACGTTACGAAAATGTACAGTTTTTTTTCGTACCCTGCTTTGAAGTGTGTGGTTGAAAATACAGTGAGACCTCGATTATGGATAATAGACGCGACCGGCAGCATTCTTGATTATTTATTTTTTCATGTGTTTCTTATTTTATGTAAATATATAATGTATTATTATGTAAACACGAGGAAAAAAGTAATTTTGGCAGAACATGCTTTCAGTACGTTGGGAAATTCTCTTTCTTCGTTTATTTAAATTTGTTTTGATTGTTCAAAAGTAAAAGAAAAAAAGATAATTTGTTTATAGTTTCGGATAACAGAGGTAATGCCGGATAATAGAGGTAATTTAAATCAATGCAAAAAATTTTTTATTTTCCAGTCAATTGAAGCTGCCGGTTAATCGAATGACAGATAATCAAGGCCATACTGTAAATAAAAAAAAGACATGCAACCAAAAATCATCGTATGAACGCAAAGAGATTTTGGAAGTTGCTTTAAAAGGAAATCAAGATAAAACGACGTCGTAAAAGCCTTCATGTGAATTGAGTGATAGTCTATTTTTGGACGCTTTGAAAAGGTACAACTATAAGAAAGATGATAAAATATTGTGGCGAGGTTTGTAGTAAAAAACAACAAAAACAATAATAGGTAATAAACGTTTCACTCTTTTTAAACAACAACAACATTAGAAGAAACAAAATAAATTTTTTGTTGGTTTCAAAGTTGGTAAAAAAGAATGAAAAACAAAATCCCGTATTCAATTTTTCAAAAATGTTTAGTTAAATACCTACATCAAATAAAAGAAATAAAATGATGACGAAAAACATGTCGAGTCGGTCTGCTGCCAAGGAAAGGATACAGAACAGTGAGTGAAGAAGAAAAACATTGTGTGAATAAACAAGACTTGGTGCAAAAATTATTCCAACAAAAAAATGTGTCTCAAAGCCAGCCGGCGCCGCTCTGCTCTGCCTTTATCTACTTCTACAGTGCTTGCTTGTGTGCGCGTCATTGCTTGTGCAAAAACTTTTTTGTTTGATTCAGCAAAATTATTTGTTTGAAATTTATATGATTTTCAGTAAACTATTTGTTTGATTCAGTTAAATTATTTGTTTGAAAAAATCAGTGTTTTTTTTTTCAATAAACGAAATGCAAATAAATTGTTTGAATATGCGAATTTGTTTGTAGGACCGATTTCAGACAAAAAATGTTTTGATTCTACAAATTTTTTGTTTGAATTGGAAAAATAATTTTTTCTGTGCAGAAGGCAAAGCGGTAAGTTTTGTTTCGTGAACAATATTGCAGAAACTCATTTTTTTGTTTTAGGCACCAGGTGGACATGAATTGCATGTAGATTACTGGGAATTAATTGGTTTGGCTCCTGCTGGGGGTGCTGAACGTATTCTCAATAAAGAGGCTCAACCCGATGTTATAATATGATTAGAGGCTAAAACACTTTGAAAATTTTAAAAATGCCTACAAGCTTAAGTAGAAGGTGGTTCTTCTTTATTTAAATTATAAAAAATGTGCCAGCACTAGAAGAAGCCTATCGCCATATACTTGAAGATGTTAACAATACAGTGGCCACTTTAATCATAAAGGGTACAACAGATTCTATGATGAGAAGTGAAATATTATTAAATTTTTATTTGGCTAGCTTAACAGCCCTGGACTGCCAAACATCTTCAATTATAGGCATGTATGCTTTAAAGCCTTCTATTTTGGAGTTACTTATCAAAAATTGTCATCGGTCGAACAGTGATTTGTGGAGTAAATCTTAGATCATTGTATGAAAAATCATAATTTCCGCCAATCATCCCGTTTGCTTAAACGACATCAAGATTCACCTTCTTCGGAAAATTTTGTTACGGTCATGGTGGAATAAACCGTGGTCCTGTTTTATAAAGCTTTTTTGCAATAGTCCAATTCCTTCAATGTTTCACTTAGTTTTTGGTTAAGCCAACCTTTGGTTAACATTGATGCTATAGACTTAGGAATGATTCTAACTTGCAGTCTACAACTGACTTGAAATGATTAACATAAACACTAATATGATGATAGTGTTAAGTATAGACTCATCATGCTAAAGGTTTTCTCATGCTATAACACTGTTGTTAATGCAAATGTTTTAACAACGCTTTTATAACATCATGTTATAACAGCAAATCATGTCAGTTTTAGACGCGGAGTAAGGAAAATACAAGATATTCTGGTAGTGTATAGGATCATTCCTTAGTATATGTACTTATCTATAGCATCAATGTTAACCAAAGGTTGGCTTAAGAAAAAACTTAGTGAAATATTGAAGTAATGGGACTATTGCAAAAAAGCTTTATAAAATTTTAATTAACCTCATGAACATAGAACAAGAAATAATTATTTATTTAATTTATTTGTAAAACGAACATATACATATTTCTGTTTATTTTAAATATAGACAAAAATATGTATGAGAATTGAATGATGAATTGTGTTTTATTTAAGCTTAAAATACGTCAACAGTGACGAATGTCAGCTGTGTCCGGTGTATGCATCAGTAATGACTAGTCAGCTGTGTCCGGTATATACATCAGTAGTGACTAGTCAGCTGTGTCCGGTTTTTACATCAGTACTGATTTGTAAAGAGTATAAGAGTAAACAGCTCAGATATATGTTTTATCAACCACAAAATTCATAGGTTAAAGAAGGATGCAAAATCACACGTACGCAAAAGTTTAGGTCATTTTTTTCACGTTGGCCTTAAGAAAGTGATAGAAACTTTGTTCTACGCGATGACGAATATTTGTATCAGCAATGCCAGTCATATGACAGGTCAAATGACTGTCACTGTTCTTGTAGGGTTGTTTTCAAAAATACACTTTTAATTTAATTTCTGTAAAATAGAGAAATATTTGTATAATATTTGTCATAAAATTCTTTTATTTCAGAAATCTTATTAAAAAACGACTTTTTAAATTCTTGCGTTTTACGTTTTCGATTTCCAGCACACCCCTGACAGACAGATATGGACATGCATAAATGTTAACTTTTGTTATGTTTTGAATAAAAAAAGGAAAAATAACTAAAACCACAATGCACATAACAACCAAATAAATAAACACAAAAACGTACACAGGTTTGACATAAGTTTATTTAGATAACAAAAAGAGAGAGCCATTTTTCAAACACGCTAAATAACACACACACATTATGACAAATAAATAAACAACTAAAAAGGTTGTAATTATGTATTCCAAGTTTAAATTAAGCAATTAAACACTCATGAAAACAAGGGAAAAAACTAAGAAAATAATTTGAATTATATTTATTCTGATTACGGTTGGCGCAAACGTCTTTGTAGAAGATTAAAGAACACAGGTTGTGTGTTACTTTAATATATTACAAAAAACGATACAAACGTTTTCATTAACGCCAACCTTAAGCAGGCTGAATATTTTTTTTTTAATTTTTGCAGACACAAATTTAATGTTTTCCATATTGATTTACTAGGTTTGTTAATTAAAAAAAAAAAAAAAAAAAAACATATAAGAAAGTCGATTTAAAATTAAAAACTAATTTTCGAGAGTGACCCTAAAACAAAATTATGTTATGAAATTAAGATTCATGTAAAAGTTCTTTGTGCCGTATATTTTTTAGATAAATTCATCTGTATGAGATTTGTTTGCCTTAAAGTGACATTAGGAAAGGGGCTTTATGTGACATTTCGTTAATTTTGAACCTATTAGCACAATATTTTGTGATGACATAGCAGCTATTGTAAAAGTTATTGTCCCAAATTTTATGTCAATACCAACATTTAAAAGAAATTTATGTCATGAAAAGCTATTTTCGTTTGTGAGATACGGTCAAGATTGCAATAAAATAAGTTTGGACCAATTTTAATATAAATACCCACACAATAAGATGATCTCTGAAAACAATGACTTTATTCCGAACGACTCTATTCGGACCGATTCTCACCATTATTAATAGACTTGGTCCTTTTGCCAATTAGAATCTATTTATGTACCAAATTTCATCAAATAATCTTCAAAATTGCGACCTGTAATTGCACATAAAGTTTGCATGGTCAGCCTGTCAGCTTGACGTCGGCATATTATGATCGACTCGGAAAGTGATTCTGAGTTGATCCGTGTACTATACACAGAAAAAATTATTTTTCCAATTCAAACAAAAAATTTGTAGAATCAAACAATTTTTTGTCTGAAATCGGTCCTACAAACAAATTTGCATATTCAAACAATTTATTTGCATTTTGTTTACTGAAAAAAAAACACTAATTTTTTCAAACAAATAATTTAACTGAATCAAACAAAAAGTTTACTGAAATTCAAAATCAAAAAAAAAAAAAAGTTTTTGCACAAGCAATGACGCGCACATAAGTAAGCACTGTATGAGAAGGTGACGGCAAAGCAGAGCCGCCGACTGGCTTTGAAACACATTTTTTTGTTGGAATAATTTTTGAACGAAGTCTTATTTATACACACAACACAATGTTTTTCTTTATCACTCTCTGTTGCTGTATCCTTTCCTTTGCTAAAGAAGAAATGTAACCAAAAACGGCAGCAGACCGACTCGATATGTTTTTCGTCATCATTCTATTTTTGTATTTGATGTATTTAACCAAACAGTTTTAAAAAATTGAATACGGGATTTTGTTTCTTATAATGTCGTGTCTGCTATTGTTTTTCTTATAGTTGCACTTTTTTAAAGCGTCCAAAAATAGACTGTGTGTGTTTTTTGTTGTTGTTCTTATATTTCACATAAAGAAGTGTTGCTTACGATCAAATAAAAAAATGCAAAAAGACGACAACATTAAAGAGCGTTAAATATTTCATACAAAATTATGAAAACTTGACACCAATAACGCGTTTATTTTATTTTTGAAGAGTTGTCCACATTTTTGTTGGTTAAATAAAAATCAAACAAAAATATTGATTGAATCAGTAAAAATATTTATAGAAATTAAAAAAATTTTCAAACAAGCGGTTGTTTGAAAATAATTCGGCAATAATTTTTTCTGTGTACCAATCTTTTTAAGTGTTACTAACATCAGTACAAACGCATAAACCCCTATCAGGGCTCCCAGATTTATTTTAAGCCTTATCCCCAATTTGAGATTTTTCATCCCCAAAAATCCCCAAAATAGCTATTTTCTTATCCCCAAAAAAAGTGCTTTTCCCCAAAAAATCCCCTGGGGATTTTCACGAAATTTTTATCCCAAATTACAAAAAAAAATTCCCAATTTGGAGATAAATCGCCAAAATTGAGAACACTGTACCCTATCCACTATTGTGGTGTGGGTGTAAAACTGATTTACTTGTTTGTTGCAGCAACAACAC
This sequence comes from Pollenia griseotomentosa, assembly GCA_963931875.1. Lineage (NCBI taxonomy): Eukaryota > Metazoa > Arthropoda > Insecta > Diptera > Polleniidae > Pollenia > Pollenia griseotomentosa. The sequence goes on from OZ007564.1 coordinate 16,175,993, forward strand.
TAAAAGAAAAAAAAAACACATCCACTTCAGAGTTGACATATTGTGGTTTCACGCAACTTTTTGTTTACGGATGAGTTCAATGTAATATATAAAACAACAATCGAAAGTATTTGTATTACAATGTAAATTTCAGGAAAGTGCATTAAATACATTCTTCTTCTGTATCATACACTTTATACACTTCATTTAATAACAAAAGGATGTGCAGCAAACATGTATTAAGAAGATAAAAAAATATTCTGGTAATTAGCCAGTTATTATTTCAAAATATACATGTCTTAAACTTCTTGTCCGCTGCGAACCAATTCCTTAAAAAGCAGTTTACTTTGGCTTAAAGAAAGGAATTTACAATGTTGCTTTTAACTATTTTTTGTTTTATTTTTATACTGTAAATAAAGCAACTGGTTTTTCCTAGTATATATCGGCATATAAATGAACTGGTTTGTCTCTTATGACAACTTAATATTAAAATCGATAGTTCGATATATGGAAAAGAACAGATATGCAAACAGTTTACTTTCATATATGAAGTTTAAACTTATTAAGCCTATATGCGCATGTGGTTCTGACGTAATTTTGTCGTCATCACACAACACGAACTTGCTATTGTGGCTTTGTAGTGACGTCAAAATTACGTCAGAACCACATGCACATGTGGCTTTTTACATTCCGTGTACTAAAGGCTTTAGTTATTTTGTGTGTAGGGATACTGGCATGCACACACAAACACATATTTATCTATGACATTGATGCTGGTAATTAAACGGAAATTGCTCAACCAAACCGCATTAAAAACTTTTTAAATTATATATAAACCATTTCTTTTTGCCCTCAAAATTTTGATGTGCTTGAAAATGCTGAACTTTATGGGGTTAAAACAGACAAAAAAATTGAAAACATAATAGATCAAACAGGTTTCGAAGAAAACATCATTTGAATGTATTAACTATTTAAATGTAAAATACATTGTTGTAGGACGTTTCCGGTTTTCAAGCATGTCAAAATTTTGGGAAGCATGCAATGGAAACTGCAGTGAAACAGGGACATTCGACATACGTAAAATACTTATATCGCAAAGCTAATGGAGTTTCTAGTGGTTTCTGCGCAGAAGACTTAAGGCCCAACCAGAATGTGCATAAACAAACTTTAGCTATTGTCAAAAAATAAACGAAAAGCCTCTCAAATGTATTGCTTATGGAAATGACAGTTTCATAAAACATAACAAAAAGTTTTCTTAAGTTCAATATGGTTTGACACATATAATTTACATGTTTACATGTTACATTTACATGTTGCTTAAGCCACATTCTGGTTGGGCCTTTAGCCCAACATCAAGCCTGGACCAATTATCCACTCTCGATGGTTGACAAGGGCACGCGGGCTTTTACGATTGTATGCAACAGCTATTCTTTATCAGACATCCATAAAGTACTAGCAGAATTAATTATCACACTTTCAAAGTTTTCTTACAGAAAGTCTGAGTTTATGGGTTAGAGACAAGAGAAGAAAAGCATGTTCTCTTTCCCTCTAGCCAATAAGCTCAGACTTTCTAAAAGAAAACTTTCATAGTGTGAACCCAGACTATGATCATGTGTAGGGGTACATATAAATCATGCGATTTCAATCAATTTTTCTGGCATCATGCGATTTGAATCAATTCCTCTGAAATCACTTCTATAGTAAAAGTACAACTAAATAATATACACACTTGGAATCAAGCGGTTGTTAATAAAAATTGACATTGTTGGTAATTCAAAATTATCAGAGTCAGTGTTATTTCTAGAAGAGAGTGAAGATGATTTAATTTCTACTGCAATTATTAAATTTAATTACACTTAGGGCCATTATTACAACTTACAAATAGTTATGTTTTGGATACTATCTGACAGACAAATGGTTTTTGGTTATTACAAGTTAACATTAACCTAAAAAGTGATTGATAAGCTAATAGCAGGTTTATTCTCATGGTCACTTTACAAGTGAACTTTAAGAATTTGAAGCTGCCATAATTTCTGCTGAATATATGGTAACTTCAATGAAAGTTTTGTGATAATTTTAATTATTCAAACTTGTTAAAAAACACACACAATTTACCATAAACATTAAACAATTTACCATAAAAAATAAAAACTAAGCACAAAAAATTTACTTTTGCTTACAATTTACTCCAGGTCTACACTAAAGATAAATATCTTAGCAAGTTGGCAATAAAGTCGGCAGAATTACAGAGCAACATTTCTTATTGCTCAACTAATGTTAAAGGCATGGGAAAACGTATTTATGTTAATGTATCATTTGAACAAAATCAAGAAAGAACGTGCAGTGTAAAAACTGACGCCATTTTGCAAAAATTATATTTATTCATATAAATTCTTGCTTATTCGGCTTTATAATTTAAATGTATATTAATTTGTTTAAACTTAAGGTCTTTTTTTAATAAAAGTATTAATTTTTATAAATTTTTTTTTTTTTTTTGTTAAAATAAAATTAATATATAGAAACTGGGAATTATTTCCTTTCGTAGGTTACTTTTTATATTATATTCAACATTTTTTTTATTTTTCGAATTTATTCTATGAGCCTAATTTCAGTTATGTATTTTATAAAGCTTTTCGTAATAGTTCTATTCCTTAAGGTAAAATGTAACAAGAAAATACAATATAATAGTCTGGTAGTGTATAAAAGTCATTCCTACAAATGTAAGGAATAGAACTATTACGAAAAGCTTTATAAAATACATAACTGAAATTTAGCTAATAGAATAAATTCGAAATATAAAAAAAATGTTGAATAAAATTAATACCTTTATATAAAAAATAACCTAGGCTTAATCAAATTAATTTAAATTAACATAATAAAGATAGAATAAGAAAAAAATTATATTAATAAAAATAATTTTTGTAATTTTATTCTATTCTTCTATTTTTTTTTTGCTTCTTTTTGTTTAATTGACAACCAAATTTGACGTTTTATGTAAGCAATAATTGTCAACGAAAATGGACAAACAATTATTGCAACATAAATTGCCGGCAATAAATATGTACAAAAAACTGCTGTCTACATTAAAGATAACAAATTTTGTAATTTTCTGCAATATATGTCGTAATATTTAACTCTGGTATATACGGGCAGTAATTAAGTAACCAAAAGTAAGTCGTTGCCACTACGTATTTTAAACTACCAAAAGTATTTGGAATCTACTAATTTATCAAAATTGCGCTTTGCAAAATAGCACTCAATGTTCAATAAAAAAATATTTGAATCAAAGTAAAGACACTAGTTTTACAACTCTTGTCCATTTGTACGATGTACGATATGAGTGTTTGCAATTCTCATTCGCTTTACAGTTTTATTTGTATAATATATTAATTTTTTCCAAAGTCTTTGAAAAAGGTTTCTGAATGATGATCTGGCCTAAGCAACCAGCGAAATGCGCATTGGAACTAGCTTATCCCCCAACAAAAAATTTTAGTGTATTTTTCAAAGAATAAAAATTAATAATTTTGAACATCATAATTAATGCATAAATAAAAAAAAATTCAAAAAACATTTTTTTTATTTATTCAAAATTTTCAACAATTTATTTTATCAAATCACGTAAACATTTTGTTGAAAAAAATAAAGTTCTTTCTTGACTCAATAAACTTGGTGGTTGACTAAAAATTCAATAACTACAAGCTTTTTTTTATCAACACCGCAAAAATCGTCAACGCAGAAAATTCAAAATTTTTTTTAATCAAATATGCAATTTTTGTATTGAAATATGAAAATTGTTTTTTTCTGTGTAAGTATTTAAAAAAACTATGAAATGTAAATAAATTTTTAATCGATTTTGGTACGGTTCTTATAAAAAACAAACTTTAATTCAATAAAAACTTTGCAGTTTTTTTTTTAATTTTTTGCACTCTACTAAAATAATAAAGTAAATACACATAAGCAAATAACTTAATAAACCTTGTAAACAAAATGGTAACATCAAAAATATATATTAATATATTTAAATTATTTTTAGTTGTTATTACAATTCATAAACAAAAAGTCTCCCTTTTAAGGATAACGTTTGTTTAACCAGAACTATTTTGTTTTGACCTTTAAAATTATACAGTCCTCTCCAAACTTGAGTGTTTATTGGGTAAATATGAATGCAATTAAAATAATTTTCAACAAAAAATTCTACTTTATTATTTCAATGTCCATCCTTTATTCTCTTTCTCTGTCTGTCTGACTATTAAATAGTCCCAAATGAAATCGCTGACAACAACTAAATACTATGTAAGGAACTTTTAAAATATTTTCATGCATATTAATATGTACATACAATGATTTTATATGCAAATTTTACAGGAGATTACAGGAGAGCAAGTGATTGATTCTCCACATGACACTTTTCCACGTCTGTACATACTTATAAATATGTATGTATAAGAAATATGTATAAGTATGAGTATTTATAAAAAATAGTTTACAGACTGTTGAATTAAAAACTCTTTTATTATTCAACAACCTATATGGTATGAATATTTTTAATTTGTTTATAAACAATCACCCAGTAGTTCTGAAACGTATGGTTTTGCCACCCTACTCTTTAATTGGACAATTTCATATCATTAACTTTGGGTTACTTTCAAAATAACTATTCTTTTAGAATGTCTTGTAAAATTACAAATTACTTAGGAATGGTCAAAATAGTCAACTGTGTGAATTTCAAAGTGATAACTTAGATAACTGTGAAGCAGTGGTAGGCACCACACATGTATGATACACATTACGTCAGCTCAATACTGGTTTAACCTACCGACCGATTTAAAAAAAAAAATTGAGCTAGATATGGGGTAAATATATTTTGAATACCACTTTCTGAATCCAGAACCTGGTTTGCGAAATTTTTTAAGGTTTCTGAGATATTAAGCATTTATTTTACTCCATATCAAGGTAATTAAGTATTGTTTTGCTCAACGCGCCACTGTTTGGCGATTGCACCAAATTCTTCATACAAAACGTACAAAATTGTTTTAACCCTTGATTTGATTAATTGACGTAAGAAAAAAAGTACGTAAAGCGAAAGCAAAATAAAATTACAACAATAAAAAATAATCAACACGTATTAACAAATAGTTAAATAGTTAAAATTTGGAATTTGGAATCCCTTACAAAGATATTTGTTAATAAAATCTTTACTGCCTTTAGATTGATTTATGAATACATTACGGCTGATGATGATGAAATTGGTGCAATGAAAACTGGACTTGACCCAAAGGACAAATCTTTAATCCAAAAACTACCTTTGGAAAGTGCGTCAAACATTCCACAATTAAAAGACAATTAAAGGTAAATATATATGAACAGATTTTTTTACTTTATTTACTTTATACTTCGTCATCAAAAAACGTAAGAAAACGGACACGAGAATCTGCACAAGCTAACGTTCTGTAACCAGGCCTGCCATATTTGCCGATTTATCGGTATTTTGCCGATTTTTTGCCTCTAAATTATCAAAATGCCGATTTGCCGATTTTTGCTCAAAAAATGCCGATTTTTCAATAAACGACTAAAACACGGTAACTAAGTTTGTTTTGGTATAACTTATTAATTTTGTGCAACACTTGTTAAATTTTTAAAATTTTATTTGAAAAATAATCAACTATTAAGAATAAAAGAACTTTGTACAGAAATTTATGTACCGTTTTAAAATTTTCAACGCCACAAGCAATTAGGCGATTGAAATCTTAAAAACCAATGTGAATTTCTGTTAAAGGCAACAACAAAATTACAAAATATTTATGAATTTGTTTTTGCTTTCAATGTAATTCTTTGTCGTTGCGTTGTGTTTTGCAAAATTAGGGCCTAAATATCTTTTTCTATAAGAAACATATAAAAAACTTTATATATGAGTTTGAAAAAGAATAGACGCTTACAAAAGAGAAAGGGTAAGCTAAATTTACCTATCAATAAAAATGATTTGAATAAAAAAATTATTCTTATAAGATTATACGGAATTGAGGATGATACAGCTACATCCGTTAGCCAATCTAATGTCAGGAAGTGGAGTAAATTTGCACGCTTTTTGATAAAAATTCATGTTTAAAACGTAAGAATTTTAATGATGCATTTTCAAAAATTTATTTTCCTGCTAATCTTTCAAAAATGATGAAAGAATTTGTAGCCAAGTGAAGCTAAATAAAACAAAATATCGATGGTCCCTAAAAAATTAAAATTTGGAAGAAATTATCATTTTTCAAGTTTAAAATTTCGAATTGTTTTGAAACTGATTTCAGGGAGCTGATTCTGGCAGTCTTGATCGAATACTTTCTAATTCTTTCAGTCGATACTGAACGTGAAAAATAAAATTAGAAATAAAATCGCTTTCGAATTGAAAAAGTATTCGATCGCGACTGCCAGAATTAGCCAGTATGATTCAATAAAAATGTCATATTTAAATATTTGTCTATAATAAAAAAAGTTTAAAAAAATTTTCCCTGAAGTACAAAATATATATATTTGTTTTCAATTAACTTCAATTTATTTATTAATCGTTTCTTTTTTTTTTATTGATTATTATGTTTTAAGCATTAGTTAATGCTGTATTTTTCTGTTTTGTTTTTAAAAATATGTTTTATTGTATTTTAAAGAGGTATTTTAAATTTGCCGATTTTTACCGATTTTTTTTTAAATTTAAGTGCCGATAATGCCGATTTTTTTTTGAAAATATGTCGATTTCTTATCAAAATCTTCTGGCACCCCTGTCTGTAACAAAGAAAAAATCTCCAGCAAGAACTATGAAACCACCATGTAATAATGCAAAAGCCGTTTCTCTTTTAATAACTGCATGCTTCAATCATTTTGGAATGTTGACCTTTTATTCCATTTTAATTATAGGAACTTTCATCTCAACATCAAGTTACTCAAAAGCTACTTGTTAAAAAAAAAAATTAGAAAATTGGCGTATGCGGCACAAAACAAAATATATTTTTCATTCAATAAAATAGTACCAACTTCTAACTTCATTCATGAAAGTTCATAAAATTTAAAATTTTTTTCCAAAGAATATGCCAGCATTGGTGAAAATACGAAAACATTCTATCGGTGATATTTTGAGAAAACTTCATGTCAACCTTATTTGTCGCTTATCTCAACTACAACTATTTGGCATATGCGGCAAACCAACAATGAGCTGACGATTAATGTTTGTTTGTGTAAAGCAGCGTATAATTTGCAAAAAGAATACCTACATTTTTTTTTGTAATATTTAAGAGAAAAGCAAATAGAACAGACAGAAAATTTTTTGTGTACATATTTTTTTATTCAAGCACTTGTTCCCATGAATCGGGAAAATGCATGTCACTACCTGCATAATGAGTTATGTCCTATTTAGGAACTGATTGTGTGAACTGTTGGGTTGTTACAACAGTTTGTTGCGTTGTTAAATTCATATCAATGACACAAAATGCCAAAAGCTGTCAAGTGTGGCAGCATCAGAATGTTAAAATAATAATTCAAAAACAACAATAACACCAACCTTAGCACAAAAAAATGTTACTACATAAAGAGATTACAACTTTTTGTGTCTGCCTGAAACTATACTGCATAAGAATAACCCAACGAACAAAACATGTAATGAAAAAATAGCTAAAGTTTTAACAAATTATATTTGTAATTGTTAATCGAAGTTTTCAAAGCATGAAATAAAAGTGTTTGAAATATATATTTTATGGATTTTTGACAAAATTGAAAATTTTGCATATTTTTAATTGATAGCTGGGTTACACATGCTGGGCTAAGAGTGCTGTGTCAGCACAATATTTTAAAAACTTAACTACACATACACTTTATGAAGGCACCTACAAATGTATACCTAGCAAACAAAATTAAAGCGTTAGCGAAGTTGCTTCTATTTCATTAGTGATCAAATTTATTTCAATATTATTAAGAACTTAAGAAAAAGTTTCCCATTTAGTCTCCATCCATACTATGAAACATTTGCTGCGAAACATTTCAGTTTGAAATTTTTCAAAATGAATAGTTTATTTTACTCATTATTTAGTAGCTTTCTTCTATTACTACATTTATAACAACTTCTACAACTGCTTTTTTCTGGATGTATGTAGGTAAAAAAATAATGACTTACTTTTGAATGCGTTCGTTTTGGGACATCCCATGTAAAATTCATTGGTTCTTTCAGTAGAATTTTAAGTAGTGCTCTTATGTTTTTCTGATTGCTCAACACATTATTTTGTAGGCGAAGTTTTTACTGGGAATGAAAAGGTGAACTTTGTTTCATGTACATGCCGTTTTTGTGAGATTGTTATTGAGAGGAAAAAGAGGAAACAAAAGAGAATTGAGGAAAGATATTGGAGCAAATGTACACAGAAAAATTTTTTTTCATATTTGAATACGAATATCGCATATGATGACGATTTTTGCGGTATGGATAAAAAAGTTTGTAGGTATAGTTATTAAATTTTTAGTCAACAACCAAGTTTATTGAGTTAAATAAAAAGTTGTTGCCCAAAATATTTCTTTCAACAAAATGTTTACGTGATTTGTTAAAAAAAATTGTTGGAAATGTTGAATAAATCAAACAAAATTCCAAAGACTTTGAAAAAACTAAAGATATTATACAAATAAAACTGTAAAGCGAATGAGAATTACAAACACTCAAGTCTTACTTGCAACGATATCAAAGCTATTAAAAGCTGGAAAAGAGTTGTAAAAATACTGTCTTTACTTTGAAATAAATATTTTTTTTATTGAATATGAAGAAATATTTAATTATTTCATCATTAAATATGTTTTATTGAGTGCTATTTTGCAAAGTGCAATTTTGATAAAATTCATTGAATCAAAAAAAAAAAAAAGTTTGTTGACCTAAAATTTTATTTTTAACAAACTGTGTTGTTAAAAATTTTCTTGAGATATTTTTTTCTGTGTATCAAAATATGGACGAGCACTTAGAATGCCACTTTTTTCAAATGCATTTCAAACAATTTTATGTTTAAAATTTAAGAATGGATTTGATATCTAATTATTCTTAATTCGGTTAAGTGTGTTTGCTGGGCATGTGCAAAAAAATGCAGCTTAATATAAAGAAATCTTGATATACTTACACATATACTCATGTTTTATATTTATTCTACCTAAATATTTTTGTGAAATAGAAAAAAAGCTATGAAAATATTACATAAATACGAAGGCAGTTTAGTCAGTCTAAAAAACTTGTAAGAAGTGATACTTTGTAGAAGAGAAAAAAAGGGGCAAAAATAAACGGTATAAAATCAAAAATTTGATAAAAGAGATTGTTTTGAATCCCGATAACACTATCGTAAAGGTTGGCTATCAAACGAACTGTCACACTACGCTCACTTTTTGACACATGATCAATATACTTTGGAAAATCATCATGGACAGATTCCCGTTTGAACAACGCTTCCGAATTATCAAAATTTCCTTGTGGGTGACTTTGTGATTTATCTGCCGCAAGGCTCATTTTTATTTGAACGGGGGTTTGTTTATAAATAAAGTTGCCGCATATGGAGTGTGACTAATCCCCAATAGACCCAACAGACTTTATAACCTGTAGAAAAATGTACATGCGGTGGCATCACAGGAACTTATTTCTTAAAAAATGAAAAAAATTCAACGTGTAGAATGTTAAACAGATGCAGTGGAGCGTCCTTACGCCCAAAATCATTTTCAAATAAAAAGTTTTTTGATTAAAATACATTTCTTTTTGTGTGTTATTTTTAACCATTTCGAGTTTTGCGGGTTAAAAATATCCTTAATTTTAACAAGAAGGAATTATGACATTCGGGTTTGATTGAAATGTCCATCAAAATTTGCTTCAAACTATTTTAGAACCCTAACAATAAATTTTTTTAAAATTAATTTTCTTTTACTATTCTACTAAAATCTTTGTTGTAAACGCTTAAAAACGTCATGTTTTCTTGTTCTATTTTAAAACCTTTTGAAAAGTGCTTCGCCAATCATACTTGTCAACACGTGTTGACACTGACATTTCTTGCGAATTATTTAAGTGATGCACTGCATATGACTGAGTATGACTACTGCAACATGTAACTGACGCAGTGTCCAAGTGTGTCAAGAAATAAAATAATGCTACTGAAAACAAATGAAATTTAAAGACAATTTTAATATTAAATTATACAGTATTGTTTTTCTTTAAACAATAAAAACCAAATATAAAAATTAAGCAATTATTATATTTTTATTAGCAAAATGTGCACATTTTAATAAGCATATTTAATTGTATGAAACACTTCAGGAAAGGCTTTCTCGATTCGAAAGTAATCTAATATCTAATTATTCCAGTCACTCAGCAACATAAATTTTAATGTACCTCATCGATCAACTCGTTTCTACATTCCAATATATCTACAAGTTTTACAAACCAATTATGCTAATTCTGATCCTCTAAGAAAATTGTGTAAACATTATAATGATTTTTATTTTCTTATTGATTTTTCTGTTAATGTTGATGTCATTAAACGTTATATTATTATGCACCTAAATCAGTGTAATTAATTAAAAGGATGTCTAAATCCTTTTTTTTTTATTATTATTTTGTATATTATGTACAAATTTTTTATAATTGGTCTGTAAGGATTTATTCCGTAGACCTTAAATAAATAATAAATAATAATAAATACTGAACGAATCGGAATTATTTTTTCAGTGTTGTAAAGAATTAATCTGAGTTTCACAATAGATACTGAAAAAATAATTTCGATTCGTTCAGTATTGACTGAAAGAATAAGAAATAAAATTGCATTCGAATCGAGAAAGTACTCGATCACGACTGCCAGAATTAGGCCCCAGTTGTTTCAAAACTATAAATTTAAGTTATATGGTACGTTAATAACTACAAAATCCTTTTCATAAACGCTTTATTAACTTGTTTTATTTTTTTTTAAATAAGGCTATAAGTTAGCAAAGCCGATGTTTGTTATACTATAGAGGAGAAAATCCTTGCGCCCAAGGCCGACTTTGCAGAAAAGCTTTATTTAGCGCATCAGGATTTGAAAATTTGGGATACTGGATTCTTGATTTTTAAGTCTCGGACATATGATCCCAACCCTAATAAGTATGCAGGCTAAAAATTTCTTTGTAAGAACTATTAAATAAAAATTTGATAATTATTCTTCTGCCTTTTCACATTACGAACAATTATTTGATGACAGCTTTTGAAATTTGTTTCAAACTGCCATGCTTATACTTAAAAAATTATCAATTAATTTGGCAATGCTAAAAGCCTTTACATTGAACTCAAAAAAAAAAAAAAAAAAAAAAAAAAAAACAAACGAGAAAAAAGATTAAATTTAAATAACTTTAATTATAAGATTTTCTAATCTAACTGTTAATTCTGATTTAATCTTTAAATCTAACAGCTAACTAAACTAAAACAATTTCTAAAATTTGTTTTTGTTTTAAATGTAATTTTCTATGCGAACTTTAACGTGTGACATCGTGGGCCTGGGTGTAAAACTTACTCTTAGACGCATTAAATGCTTAAAACAATTGTATTACTGTATTAATTTAAGTATTAATTAATTTATTGTATTAATTAAATTAAGTCTAATTTAAGTTTTTTTAATCCTAAAAATCAGTCTACTGAATTGTGTAAGGAACAATCGACAATTTACGCAAGTTCCAATAAAATATCCCTCCTAAAAATCCCTTTAATACGTCTAATGAAACGTATTAAAAGTTTCTTAAATAAAAATTTCGGGTCCATATGTATTTTCGTCCGCTGATGACGATGGTGTTATTAGTTTTTCCTAGTTTCTAGTTTTAAAGATATAGCGACATTTATAATTTGAACAATTTACACCATTATCTGTTTTATTCGCGAAACGCCTTTTAAACCTTTATATACTTTTTGGATTATTAATCTATACAAAAATCACACATTATTGAATTTATCAGGATATCTCACTGTTATTGCAAGTATATTAAAAATTTTTGTGTTTTTGGTTAAGTCCTTAAAAGTTTTTTTAATATAAATTTTCTGCAACAAAAATAACAGATCCTTATGCATTTTTGACCGCTGATTACGAATATAACATTCGTTTTTGCCTAGCACTTCCTTTGAACTTTCCTTGTTATATATAGGGCCGCTTTCCTTGTTAACCACATTCAAAATAATTTGGTTTTTATGTCAAATTCATTATCAATAACAAAATGGCTGCGAAGAAAAGAATTTGTACAAATAGTCCAGACAGTCTTGTGCCAATATATTCTTGCACAGTATCTTAAACCTTTTGACTTCGGAGAAGCTGCATGTTTCAATTATTTTAAAATTAATATTTCTAATCAAGGCAAATAACAAGTGCTAAATATTGTTTGACAGAACTGCGCGTTTCTTAACGGCGATGATAACTTCGGAAATGACCCTTTGTTAAATTTGGGACACCAATGATCTGGCGAAAGCCCCGTAGTCATCCTAAAGCTTGTTATTTTTGGCACTACCCAGTAAAAAATTTTTAGATTTCTGGAAGCACGAAAACTACATGACCGCTGATATATGCGCTTAAGTAAATAAAAATGATTGACTTAAGCTTCGTACAGACGGTGGTCAGATTTTACAATGTTGTCATTAAAATTGACTTAAATTGTCTTGCAACTGTATGAACATCGAAAGCTTATTTTCATTTGGCAGATATGTAAAATGAATGCATCTGACAATGGCACCAATGTCAAAAAAAATGACAACATTGTAAGATCTGACCACCGTCTGTACGAAGCTTAAGTTCGCATTATCCCTTATTAGTAAGCAGATTGTAAGTAAATAATTAAAATCATCATTTAAAAAAAAAAAAATTACGAACAATGTTCTAAGTGGAAGCAGGTTGTATTGCAATGATTTCAAAATGTGTTTACGATCATTCCCGAAATATTACCAAACATAGATATTACATTTTTTTTTTTTAACCCAATCATCCAAAATCAGTCATCAAACTGTTTTTTAGCAGAAGGAAAGCAGGTTTGTAAGGGGGTATTGTGCTTCCCATACAGCAAGATCCATTTTTTACTGGGTATTTAAAACATGTAGAAAATTAGATCAAATGTAAATCGGGTTTCTAAATATTTCAGGACCATTTTAATGGGTTTACATTTTTTTATTAAAATAAGTTCATTGGAATGTCTAGTTTTTGCATACATTGAAAAATGGGGGGAAACAATTGGATTTTTCATAGTTCTAAGGAATAATCTTAAAGTATATAATTTTGAAATCCTTGCAATAGAAGTTAGATATGCTGATATACTTACCAATGTGATTATATTCAAATAAAAGATATTTGTGTGTAAAATATTAAGCGAATAATACAAACACTTGTGTAAATTATGCAAATATTCTTAAAACTTAAGCTGCTAATGATGCCATCGTAATCAGCACTGTCAATTTAATTAAAAACAATGAACTGACGGCAGTAAACGTTTGGTGTGTTGACCAGTGTTATCTTTCTGAAATAACTTATGATGTTTATTTCAATTAGGTAAAATTAAGTTTTATATGACTTTTTTGAACCCAACACACGTTAATGCGCCGAAAACTGCAGCGAATTCATCTTTTCATCTTTTTAAAGATTGGTTAAAATTTTTAGATCCCATAAAAAGCCCACTCCTGTAACCTTCTAATTCTCAGTGGAGGGTATCAAAGATTCGACTTACTTTTATTTAGACATATTTAATTTTTAGAGTGCATACTAAGAAATTTTGGGGAAAAGGCGTTCAATTTGCGATCGTTAATATTAATGTATGTAAAAATTTCTTTTATGAAAAATTAAAAAAAAAAACCTATAAAAGTTTCCTAGGTGACAGTGTTTTCTAAAAAAAGGCAGATTTTTTTTATATTTTTGTCTATTACGTATATTTTGATCCAAAACTAAAGTTATTTATAAAAAAAAAATATTCATTAAATCTTAAATAGTGTATAATTTTGTATATAACTTTTTGGAAAAAGGGCTTAAATCTGTGATCACTTTTATTTTGTTCGATTCTTAGTTAAAAAAAATTCAAAAAACTTTTGTTTTTAAAAAAATATATTTTTGATTACTTATGGTCTTTAATAAGGAAAAGGCTCTTATTTGTATTCACTGATAGTTAGTAAAAAAAGTTATGTTCTTTTTTTAAAAACTAAATTAAAAAATCTTAAAGCCTGTAGTGCCTTAATTCGACTAAAAACAGTGTAACAACGAATAGAAAAAATAAATACTGAATATTAAGAAAAAGTAGGATGTCCCATAATAAAGGCAAAAAGCAATTTGCAAAAAAAAAAAAAAAAAAAACAAAAAAAAAAACAAGTATTTGACAGCTGACAGTAATAGGTTTACACTTTTAAACAATATTTAAAAAAAAAAGTTTTTTCCGCAACATCTCCTAAGCGATGTAGCACATTTTTACCTACAAATCTTCATTATAGTGGAATCTTTAGTGACCGGATACAGTAGCGACCATTAAAATGTGTCCGTACGGGGGAAATATCCTCTCAAAAGAACTAAATGCTTTCCCTAAGAACAAGGGAACATTGTCTGTTTAAGGAAAATGTCCGTTTAGGCAGATAATTTTCGAATTCGTGATTCGGAGAACCCATATGTTTTTGTCGAAAAGCAAATGCATCTAAAAACTGTCTGGAGGCATACTTGAACCATGTTGTTTTTGTATCATAAGACTGATAAAGCGACTGTTACTAGTGATATATATCGAAACACACAAACAAAAAACTTTTTGGTGAAAAAAACTGCCAGGCCCACAATGTCGACAAGAACATTTCTTTCGCATATTTATATTGAAAACAATAATAAAAAAACTAAAATTTGTTTTGGTTTTAATATAAATATACGAAAGGAATGTTCTTGTCGACATCGTGGCCCAGGCAATAGATAATATTGATGTGGCAAATATGTCATACAGCGAAACAATTCAGCTATTGCATACAACATTTTCTACTCATGTTAACTCTCGTGATTATAATACGCCTTAAGATCGTGTGATTTAATACAACGGGATTTCCTTTTAGGGTGTTGTTTCGATTAGGATAAAGTAAAACGCTTCGTCAACGAAGTTCACGCAGCCGGACATTTTCAGCAAATTAATGCGTATATTTCAGTCTATCCGTGGAGACGATTTGCCTGAAAAGTTTTTTTTTTATGACTCAATAAAAAAACAGTAATTTTAGAATACCCATAATTTGTAATATACCCAGCCGGTCACAAACTAATCCAAAACGAAGGAAGTAAATCCTGCAAAAAAAGTTACACAAACGAAACCAGAAAAAGCAGAATAAAAAAATACAACAAAACGAATAACGAAATATGACAGTAAACCCCGTAAAAATACAAATGTAAAGCATAGAATAAAGATAACAGAAAAAAAACATTTAGATTTAAATAAATTTTCTTGTGAAGCCTTTAAAAAGGAGATGGGTGTTATTAATGATGATGGAAAAATGAAAACCAAAGCAAAAACAAGGAAATACAGAAAAATAAAAAAAGGTATTACGGCTTTAAAGGAAATCATAGAAATTATAAAACATAATAAATCCTTTAAAATGTAAAAAAAGCTATTTGAAATATAAAAGTTTAAGTCTTTTGGCTTAAACTAATGTTATAAAGCAAAAAAAAGGAATAATGTCAAATGAAAGAAGAACTAAAGAGAATTTAAAATAGGATTTCTGTTACTATAAAAGATACTGTTGCGTATACGTATTAATTACCTCAAAATTTATATGTGCAGTAATTATTACTTATACGCACCTTACTACATATCTTGCATTTATGCATTAAGCCCTTATGACACTACATTTTTTATTCATTAATTGATATAGAATTGATAGAAAGAAACAGAAAATGTTAGAAAGAGCAAACTATAAGTTTTATCTAGTTTTTTTCTCTTGTTATGGTTTTGTTTCAGGGATGGCGTTGAGAATTTTTAAAATTGTACCAACAACATTAAAATATTGTACTTTTTTACCCTAATTGAACTAAAAGATTTTTTTAGTTGAAATTAATTTTATTTATGTTCATAAAAAACACCACAAGAAGGTATTATAAATCTTTGTTTAAAAAGTATCAACAAAAAAGTACAATTGAAACAACTTAGCCATCCCTGTTTTGTTTATTTTATTAAATGATGCCAACTTTTTGTTTATGAGAAACCTAAAAACAAAAAGCGGTAAATCGCTGAATTTGCCCATAAACCGCTTATTCAGCAACACTTTTCATATTTCAAGCTTGAAATGTCAAATTTAAGTTAAGCAGTTTTACATTTTTTTGACATAACTTCATTTTTTATCGATAACTTTGGTAAAATTTTTGACAGATTGCCATTTATCTTAATACAGCTTAACTCTTTGCACTTGGTAAATTTTTGTATTACATTATATTTGTACTGTTCACCAAAGCTTGAACAATGCATTAAAAATGTAGTGTCATAAGGGCTTTACAATTGGGGAAGTAACGAAAAGCGATATATCGGCAATACAGTGAGGCCTAAGTTTATGTTTGTATATTTTAATGGAAAAGTTACCTTGAATAATTCTACCTTGTTTAAACACTTTTACATTGAACTGAAAGTTTGTCATTGGGGAAAATTGTCAAATTAAATTTTCATTATAAATAAAATTTTTTTTCAAAGCAATTTTGTGATTCGAAGATTTAGTGTCTAAACACAATGTAACGATAATTTATTGCGGTGCGATTTTTCATACGATTTTGAAGTAAAAATCCGCAGTGCGGAACGGCATAAAATTAAAATCTATTTTATTTTCATTGCGGACTTTCTGTCTCTCAATTTTTAATACTCGTTCTCTTTCTGATATTGCCATAGTTTTTGAATAATTGGCTATGTTCACAACATAATTGAAAACAAACAACATGATAAAAATGTATGCACAAATAAATAAATAAATATTTAAACAAAAAATGACAACTATTTCCGTCGCCGTCTTCCGTTGTATTATGTTTATTTTTCTCTCCCGCAACGAGAAATCGCACCGCACCGCAAACACTGTATTTAGACTCTTTGTTGTGTTTCAAAAAGAAAAAAGGAAAGAGAAAAGGAAATTGGTTGTATATTGAGATAATTTCTTACATACATAGTTTATATACATATATTGAATTTATTTGAAGGTTAGAAATGTTTGACTTCAAGTGTGTTTGTATACATCCGCAACTTAATTTTTGTGGTCAACTACAGCATTAACAAGTCCGCTATTTTCTCTAAAGAAATATTAATCGTAACTGTGAAAGTCAAACCTTCATTCTCACAGGATAGACTTCGAGAAAATAGTAATAGATATTAGAAGCGTCAAATTCAACAATTAGGAACTAACAAATTTACCCAAATTTACTTATATCTGACAATTGTGACTAGTCACCTTTATCAACTGAACAAAAGGGCACAAAACTTAAAACCTTTCATTACTTTTATCTCGTTTTTTTTTAATTGTTCGACTTTAAACGTAATTTTAGTAATTTGCATACATTTTCTTATACAGTAGACGTAAAATTAATAAATTTCGTAAACTTTAGCATGTTAATATTGGTGCATTTTTTTATTTTTGTTTGTTTGAAATATTGGATTTTATTAATTTTTTTTTTTTTGTTTTACCATACACAATCTTACATAATTCTAATATAAAATGAGAAAATAGCTTTTATTAACGGTCAATCTTTCAAATCCATGGACAACAGGCCTGCTGTAACAACGGATTATTATTTGGTGAGTGTTATTTGAATATTCTAAATTTGTTATTTATCTCATTTTATTTATCTTTTTTTTGACTATACACAACACACATGTCAAAATTTTAATTTCCCAAATTAAAAAATAAAATAATTTTGAAATGTTGAAGTTAAGGGCATAATAAACCACACAAAATGCTTGGCAAACACACACGTTGTTTCCGTTTGGGGTTTGCCAATAAACAACACAAATATTCTTCGTACAAACATTAATTTTCATTTTTGTTTTGTTTTCAATGAATGCAGATGTCGATAGTGCTGCGGCAATTTTGTTGCTTTTTGCATAAAACGGAGAAGAAATCATAAAATAAAGGCAAAAAATTTAAAGTTAAACGTGATTTAAACAACTAGCTGTTTTGTGACAAGCAATACTACTAAAAAATTTTATTTAATATTTAAAGTTAATTGAATTGAAAACATTTAGCATTAGACGCCACAAAAAGTTTGACAAATATCCAACATGTCTGCGAAATATTAAAAATTTTTAATATTTCTGCAAACATTGGTTCAAATGTTTGTCCAAACGGCAAACACCCCAATTAACACCGCAAAATATTTGTACAAACGTAAAATTTTGACATGTTTGCCAAGCCATTTGTGAGGTTTATTATGCCCTTTACTTATGTTATTAACATAATATAATAATCATGTTATTTATTAACATATATGTTTATTTTTAACATACTCTAGTTACTGTTTGAAAATCTCAGGTTCCTTTGAACCAGAAATTAATTTTCAACATTAAATAAAACACCTTACAAACCTTTATATAACGTAATTAACTTTAAAAAAACTCATTATAATTTAAAAATGATATTGTTTGTAAAGGGTGGTTAAATTGTAAGGGACGATGTTGAATGTGAACCACACCTAAACGCCAAGTTTTTTTCCGAATTTTATTCGACATTTTTCAATTTCAGACTAAATCAATTTGAATCATGGAAAGATACACAATCGAGCTACGCGTTAATTTTATTCAGGCTTATTATGAAAATAGGAAATCAAATCAAAATGCAAATCGTGCAATTTTCGAAGAAAATCATCTTCAGTGGATTCGTCAATAAGCAGAATTGCCGCATATGGGCGAATGATAATCCAAGAGTGATTGTCGAAAAACCAATGCACCCACAAAAAGTGACCGTTTTGTGCGGTTTATTGGCTGGCGGCATCATCGGGCCGAATTTTTTCCCAAATGAGGCCGGTCAGGCAGTTACTGTGAATGGTGTTCGCTATCGTGAGATGATAACGAACTTTTTATGGCCCGAATTGGAAGATATGGATGTGGACGATATGTGGTTTCAGCAGGACGGTGCCACTTGCCACACAGCTAACGAAACAATGGCTCTTTTGCGCAACAAATTCAATGGCCGTGTTATCTTACGTAATGGCGATGTCAATTGGCCGCCAAGATCATGTGATTTGACACCGTTGGACTTTTTTCTTTGGGGTTATTTGAAAGAAAAGGTGTACGTCGATAAGCCAGCAACAATTCAAGAGCTAAAGGATGAGATAATTCGGCACATTAACGGCATAGAACCTCCATTATGCCTCAGGGTCATCGAAAATTTGGACCATCGGATGGAGGTGTGCCGCCGTGGTCGCGGCGCCCATTTGGCCGATATTTTGTTCCATACATAATTGAGTAGTATCAATATATCATAATAAAATAAAATTACAATAATTTCCTAAATAGTTTGTGTTTTATTCAAAATCAACATCGTGCCTTGAAATTTTAACCACCCTTTATATTTCAATTAATTGCCTAACAAATTTTTATACATATTTAGAATGAATTTAAATAAATAAATTTGCCTTAATTATTCCACGAAAGGTTTAAAATAAAAATTAGCTAGTTATCGAATTGGGCTATCTTAAAAGTTAAATCTATGAAGATAACAATGGTTGGGTGGGTTAAGAGCAGTAAGAGATAATGACATCAAACTCTCTTCCTATATGCGTCACGTTTCAATTACAGTTTAATTTTTGGTTTTGATTTTCTTTTATGTCTGCTTTCTTTTAATATTTTTGTTTAAATTGTATCAATTGTGGAAATTGCTACCTTTATCTTTAAATTAAAAGTTAGCTAAACGGTTTCTAGGAGTAGAAATAAATTTCGTCCGTTACAATACTTCAAAATTATCGGTATCGACGATATTTTAGTGTCGATACGACGATAACTTTAAATTTTTTTTGGGTATTATTAAACAAATAATTTTATTTTCTATTCTTTTTCTTCATAGCAACTAAGAGAAATGACACATTAAAAAGCGGAGCATAAAATTAAAGCATAATTATGAAATTGTTTCACATAATTAATGAATCAACAAAGATGGTAAAAAGTTTGGAGTCTCAAAAATTAGCGGGTTATTTAGCATTAGCTCTTACTAAAAGATTTGAGGCCTTAGAAAATAATGAAACCGTTTGTTTATCTACCAATTTTGACCCTCGATACTATGCTCGAATATTTCAAAGACAATTGACTTCAATCGTACAACAAAAACGTACCTATTGAGCAAGTGCTGAAACACGGTCACACCTTTAGGTGGTACAAGTTCTAATAAGTCTACAAGAACTGGCCTTTTGTAGTGTACCTCATAAATTGCCACCGCATACCCTTACACCACTCTGATATTTACACATACCAACTAAAACAGAGTAGGGTATTTTACGACTATCGAATAACGGCACAACTGACTAATACAATAACAAAGCAGATCAATCAGAGTATAAGTGGATGACACTAAATTGATTAGAAAATGTAATTGAGTGCATTCTTCCTCAAAACATTCTAATTGGTAAAGAGTAAATGGAGTAAATTATTGATATTTAAATGATTGATATTGATATTTTCATAATACCGACAGAGAAAAAAACTCTGTCGATAATTAGAATAAGTTAGAACGGCTGAAATCAGACTTGTAATTACCACACCAATTTGGCAACAACCTGCCTTGTGTCTAATTAAGAGCCTGAAAGCAATTCCGCAGTTCTTTTGAACGCCTAAATTATCAGCTGAAGACCTGGCAGCTATTAAAAATAACCAAGGGCTATAGGGACCAAAACATTTTAGGAAAAACACACTAACACCTCAACCCGTAACATTACACATTAAAGCGCTTGAAACTTGAAAAAAAATGGCGCAGGAGATCTTCTGTCGCATCTGAGAGGTTATTTTTCCATACAGGTCTGGTTCAAACGGACTTGCGAAATGTTTATTAAACAAAAATCTTTTTACATAATATTTTTGTAAAAAAAATTTTGTATTTTTTGTTAATTTAATCATAAATTTGAATTTATTTCTTAATTTTTAAATATTATTGACGTCGATTTTTAGCCTAGTACTCTGTTAAAATTTGTGAAAAATGTTGAGTGGGCAACATTGATTATTTCACACGAAAATTTCGACATGTAATAATGTTACCTATCTTGCGAGTTTGCACAATTGTGCGACATTGTTTTGCCTATGTAAACAAACCCCACATTTTCTTTACTAAAAATAATTTATTTTAATAAAAAAGAATGTTACTATGGATAAAAAAGCTGTTGCCGGTTGTGTTTTTTTTAATTTCTTATTTAATAATCAGTTCATATTTCGCAGTTGTAAAAAATGTTGCCAGAAACATTTCGGAACTTTTTCACAAAACGAACAGAGTACAACTCTATCAACTTTTTTCATAGCTATTCTGCACAAGTTTCTTTTTCATGCGCTTTGACAGCATTTTACGTGAAATGTTGAACAGAGTACCAGGCCTTACACTGTAATTTTGTATAATAAACAATTTACTCTAAGTGAATTTAGTTAATTTTAAATGGAATTCATATTCAATATGCGTATCGGCATCGATATCGGCGATATTTTTGTTGTAAGTTTTAACTATTTTAGCGTGTTTTAGGTTGTTAAACGATCTATATTCGAAAATGGCACGCCTTTTCATTAAATAAATGACAGTTCAGATGGCAGATATTTAACAGCTGACAGCGCTGCCAGACCAGCGGATTCGAAAAAAGTAATGGATAATCATGTACTATAAACATGCTTGTTAAGCATTTTGATCGTTTATATACCTCTTAAAGCTGCGGAGACACTTAACAAATATTTAACGTTACAGACGTAACCACTATTTTAATTTATAAAATGTTTGTTTGATTTCACGCAACGTTTGCTAAATCAAACCTCTTTTAATAGTTTATTAATAACATTCTACAATGTTTTTCTTCAGAAAATCCATTTAGTGGTCACGCTTTTATTGAATTTTTTTCTTTTTTTTTGTTAAATATTTGTTAAGTGTAAACATACCTTTAGAGAATCAATATTATTTACAATAGAATTTTATTTATATACATTTTAGGTAAATAATTTAAATGTAATTTCAATCAAACCCCGAAAAAAAAATATACTAATTGAATTGTGCTTTAATTTATGGTAAACATTTTTTTTAGGTTTTAAAGAAATTGATTAAAATTCATGAAATTCTAAGGAAATACATACATACATATTTAATTTTATACATTTAATGTACAAATTATTTACACGTTTATATTGTACCAAATAAAAATATAAAAAAAATGTTATTTGTAAATGATAAAATGTAAATCAATGAATTTTTTATTCTCACAAATATTGTTGTTATTGTTTTTTTTTTCTTGTTATTGCATTTTATTGTTGTTTATCTTTGGAGAAAATTTCCATTTAAAATGGTAATTTGCATGTTAACACCTCAATAATGTTGTCAATGCTTAGTAGACTAAAAGGCAGTAGCTGCAAGTCTAAATTTAATTTTTCCAAAATTTATTATTTTTTTAAAAAAAAAATGCTAAAAAACCAAAACGAAATGAAAATACGTTCAATGTATTTATTCAATTGTAAAAATGTTTAACATTTTTAAACTGCAAGCTCAGTGGAGTCTACCAAAGCGATTGGCCGGGCGCCTGTGTGTATTCTGTATTCAAATTCGGTATACTTTGTATTATTTTTAATAATTTTACTAGAGATGAGCACGTGACTTGAATTTTTCGTGTCATGAGTGAATTACTTGTGATTGGGACTATTTTAAAGTTTAACCACCACGCTTGAGAGAGTGAGAGTTATTGCAATATAAAATTAGAGTGCGTGATTAAAACTTTTAAATCAAACAAGCTTTCTTAGCATTAAAAAAGACTTTCACAAAAAAAAAAAATTAATTCGTGCGCATATTTTTATATACATACATACATAATTGTTTAAATTTTAAATTGCAAATGCTTAAAAAAAATTATTTGTAATTAATAATTTATTTCGTAATTGTAAGACTTTTAAAATGATTTGTCAGTTAACGTGCGTGGCTTAATTTCCCTTTCTAGTGAATCGTGCGTAACCGTGAGTCAAAAACCACTCACGCACACAGCTCTAAATTAAGCAAATAAAATTTACATATTTCTTATTAATTTTTCAAAGTTTGCAAAAATTTATACAAAAAACAATTTTATTGGAAATTTATAAAGTTGAATGGTCGAATATTCTTTTGTCATAATAAAAGATTAACAGATAAAAAGACTAACAAATTTTAACAATTTTAGATGACCTTAAAGTAACGTTAAGTGGTCAAACACTAGACAGAATTCAAAAAAAAGATTCGTGTAGGAAGTGCACAAGTGTAAAACTGGGCATTAAGATGGAAGAGAGAGAAACTTTCTTCGTACATTTACACACTACGCTACGTCGCACATTGGTGTTTATTTAAGAAAGCGGCAATTAATAATAAAAAAACGCAATGTTGTGATATTGAAATGTGAAATATTGAAAAAAATAAAAGATTTTATAATTTTACGCAGATTTGCTTAAAACAAATTATAGTTTGTACTTTTCGGTATTTAAAATAAAACCGACCTAATGGTACCCTACAGCACCTGCGGGTAGAGACAGACTGATTATCAAGTGAGGACGTTTTTTTGTTACTTACAAGCGGTTATGCTCTTATCGCGATAACATTTTCGTGAATTGTTTATTTGTGAAGTTATTTCTATTTGTAAGAAAAAAATTAAACGTATGAGGATTTATTAATCTACCATGAACAAATTTAAGGTTAAGTTTGAAATAAATGTAATATATGCAGAACTTTATTTTAAATTTAACATTTTTATGAGATTTATTTGTGTTTAATTTTTTTTTGAGAAGGGAGAAATGACACACATAGAAAGACTATCTTTTTTATACTATAAGAATTAATGTAAAGCATTTTTGTCAATTTTGGAATACATACTTAGTAACCAGTGTTGCTAGAACTTTAAGAGGTAAAATGAGCAAAAAACCATAATAGTTCATCAAAAACTCTGCAAAATCTGCGCCAAGATTTGCAAAATCTTCAAAACACATTTATTACATTTTTTGTGTAGTTTATGTAGAAAAAGAAGTACGAGGTATATAACAGGAAATATCTTTTTGCACTTTCAACACAGAAAAGTTTTGAAAATTAATGTTAAACGGCAAACGCCTCTGAAGAGATTGTGTGGTTACAATTGAAACACGTAAGGGCAACCTTTCTTTGAAAACCTGGGTTCGATGCCCAGCTAAGTCAAGAATGAAAAATTATCAATGAATTTTAGCTGCCGTATTCATAAAAAATAAAATAAGTTTGAAATGTGTTTTAAGGCAAAATTTTTATACAATTTTTTTTAGAATACATTTAAAATCCATTTTAATTTTTTATGAATACGGCAGATTTCCTCAAATTTAAATTTCCTGAACTTTAGCCTGATTAAACTAGTAAGAAAGTACAGTCGGTCAAGCCCGACTATATGATGCGCCTACACCATAGTATTTTAAAACACATTTACGAGAGTGCACCCTATTCGGGACCCATGCAGAATCATGCTTACGTGTCCATATAAATATGGATGTATCTATGTTTTAAATTTCATTGAAATCGGTTTAATAGTTTCTGAGAGGCAGACATTGTCCCATCTCCCCTCGTGGTCCTACGATTCAGCCCATTTTCAATAGGATTGGTCCTTGTGCCAATAAGAACCTATAAGCCAAATTTTATCAAATTATAACCAAAGTGGCGACCTGTAGTTTGCGCACAAGGTTGCATGGACAGCCAGCCAGCCTGCCAGCCAGCCGGACGGACATCGCTAGATCGACTCAGAAAATTATTCTGAGTCGATCGGTATACTTTAAGATTTGTCCAGGACCCATTTTTTACGGTGTTACTCATATCAGCACAAATGCATAATACCCTCTCCACTATTGTGATGGGGGTATAAATATCTAAATTTGGGTTAAAAATTTTTTCGATTTTAATTTTACTCGAATGCGATTTTCAGAAAATGGCTTATAATTTTTGGATATTTTTATTAAATTACTTGGGCTGAGTAAGGATTAAGGCCCAACCAGAATATAAACAACGTGGCTTAAGCAACCGAGCGAAAACATGTTAATCATATGCATCAAAATGAAACTTTTTGTTAAGTTTTATGAAACTGTCAATTGCTTAAGCAAAGTACGAAACTGATCACTCATTTCGTACGGATTCAAATATTTTTTTATTTTTTTTTTTTTTTTTGGTTTTTTAAATGCATTTAAAAGGCTTTTAGATTATTTTTGACAGCAGCTTTAGATTGTTTATGCACATTCTGGTTGGGCCTTTAACTACATCTTTGATATTTTAAACAACAAATTAAAAGTTAATTGCTTAACATGTTTTTTAAACTGTCAAAGATCTTATTAAAAATATACAAGAGATCAAATATTGAAACTATAAAAAATATTTATACATAAGTACATATGAATATATACGTAGGTACATATGCATATTATTTCATGTAAAATCAGATGACATAAGTCTGGCGATATAAATGGGCCAAGACAATGCGAATTTTTAAGTAATCTTTTGTGAATCTATTTCCACACGGTTTTTCCATGAATGGTTCACTGAATCAAAAATCCAATGAAAATTAAGATTTAGGTATTATTTTCATTATATTAACGAATAATTCGTTGAGCCAACGAAAATATTTTAATAAACGTAATTTCGTTTGCTTAACGTACATTTTCATTGCATTTTTGGTTCAGTGTTGATATAATTCGTTTATCAATGCAAGTATTGAAAATAGTACAAACATAACTGATAATGTAAAGAAGTTACCACCGAGCTAAAAAATCTGCAATTTTAAATCAAAATCTTCAATTCTACATTTTGGCAATTTTGGGGTATAAAATCTGCAAAATGCAGATAGATCTGCCCTTCTGGCATCACTGTTGGTAACTTGCGACTTGGGGACAATTCAAGACAAAATCAAGTATCATTAATACGGTATAATGCGGTCTTTTGAAGTAATGTGGTAGACCCTAGTGTATCATTCAAATTACCAAAATTATTGTTTAAATCTTTCGAAAATGCAAGCTAATTTTTTGTTTTAAAAGTTCCGGATTTCAGCGAATAAAAACCGTGATGAACTCGAAGCTAGAGAAGTATTGAGATAAGTTATTAATAAGATTTCTCTATGACGTGCTAAATTCCCAATTTTATATTTGATAATTACAATGAAATTTATTGTTGAGGGAAAGCTAGTTTCTAAACGCATTTCACTGGTTGCTTAGGCCAGATCATCAGGAAACCTTTTTCCAAAGATTTTAGAAATCTCAAAATATTATACAACTAAAACTGTAAAACGAATAAGAATTATAAACACTTAAAATTCTACTTGTACTAATATTAAAGCTTAAACATCAACAATAAACAGTGAGCTGCTCTTTCCGTTAATTCCCCCACAATTCGTTGGCTTTTTTCCGACTCTAGTTGTAGTTGTAAGAGAAGAGATTTGTCAAAAATCGAAAAATAATATTAACGATCTTAGAACAAATTAGCTATGCGGCAAGCCGATGTACATTTTTTTACAAAGTGAAATGTTCGCCGAAAATGTTTGCGAATGCCAACAAATTGAAGAAAAACTACAAATTGGTCGGCGAGGCGTATCTTTTTCTACCACACGGCTTAAAATCTCAATTTACTTAAAAAGTGGACTTAGCAGGTTTGCATATTAAGCCGACGATATATAAAACGTTTTTGGGTGCATTTATTTTGTAAGTCCTTGTTAGAGGCCTGTAACAGGACCACCTACAAATCATTTCAATTTATTGAATTTTTTTTTTCAATTCATTCACTGCTGTGCGTTAAGAAGATAAAAATTGTGCAGTAATGCGTCATAAAGTTCTTTTAACACATGTGAATTGATGTAACACGCCGTTCAGACCTTCCATTGTTGTGTTTGCTCAAGAACAAAACGTTTGCAGAATTAACGACGCACAATTGTTTATGTTCTTCGATATGGGGAAAAGTATGGATAGAAACCCATATAAAAAGCAACAATAACAATCAAGATGGCGTTTTTTATATGGCAATACTGCAGTGATGTTAGACATCGTTGTGTAAACAATTGTTTGAACAACGCTGTTTTAACAAGAACAAAACATCGACAAAAGCAGTCTTCACTATCCAAATTTTTGTGCTCACAAGAAATTGCAAGTGACTAAAATAAATGGGAGATCCAGTACTAATATTTGAATGCATTAAGAACAAGGGCACAATCCGTTACTGACGTAGGATATAAACACATGTAACAATTTTAGAACTTCGAAATTACTTGGCAAATTAGCATCAAGCAAACTGTAACTTGTATCTAGGGTTTGTTATATTGCATTATATTTTCATTGCCAGAATCGTACAGAAATTTTCTTTAATTTTAAAGAATGATGAGAACCATTAATTGTTACAGAGTCGTAAAATTAATTTGAAGACATAGTAGAGATATTTTTCAGAATTGAAAACATGTTTGCAGCATTTTTAAGTATTATAATTCGAGATATCCGTTTAAAATACAGAGTAGTTGTAAAGCTTGTCAAATTCCATTATTCAAAAAATTTTGTTAATTATTAATTTTCATTTTGGTTTTTTCATTTTAAGAAAATACATGACACCTACATAAATGGTAATTGTTATTAAATTTTAACAACGAAATTTCTTTTAGATATTTCAGTTTTTCAACAAATATGTTGTACTAGACCACAATATTCCATCATCTTTTAAATAATTTTTGAATGAATTAAGCAGAAATGTATAAAACAAAAAATTTCACTAAAACCACAAAAATTAAATCGTAAAATATTACAAAAAAACCATACACTCATAAAATTATTACAGTAACTGATTGTAAGTTATTAAATTCGTTTTCCGTACTGTTAAAATTGAATAAAAACATAGTTATTTTACGAATAATTTTATTTTTTAACATTTATGTTTGTTGTTCAAAAAACAAACTACCAAAAAATAATGTTTTTCCGTATTTATTTTGTTATGTAGTTTGATTTTTGTCAGTTCAAATATATTTTTTAAAAGTAAAAACTATTAAATTTTAAGGAATGTGTTGTTTAATAAATAAAAAATTTTAAAATGAATGTTAAAATCATTTGTTTTAAATGAAATGTAAATGATCCGTTTTTTAAATGAATTTTAAGTTATATAAAATGAATTTTCGTTTGAATTTAACTACATAAAATTTTGAGTGTAAATATTTTCTTCGCAACAAAGAATAAAACTTATCATAAATGTGGTTTTAAAATGTACATATTACGATTAAATTAAACAATTCAATGTTAATTATCTCAGTAATTACTTAAACTATATAGATACTTATTAGTAAAAACATACTTCTAGAATTTGAAAGCTCTTAACAAATTGTTGCATATGTTAAGGCATTTAAAGTTCTTTGTCAAGAATAAGTATTTAATCTTAAACTAAATAAGTATTTAGGCATTTAACATTTTAATTTGAAAATAATGTTTACAATTTGTGAGTTCTTAAAGTTAATTCTAAATATTGTAAATTACAAGTACGAATGAGAATGAATGAGTATGTTCTTGTAAAATGTTGTTATTAACCCATTTCAGTTCCAAGTACTCTTGCAAAAATAGTTTTGTATCTGTGTAACTTTGTTTATCTGTGGCCATGTCTGTGTTTGTAAGTACCATTTCTATTTCTTACAACAATGAATTCAACAATTGTTAGTTAGACGCAATCATGTTGGGTGTCTTTCTGCGTGTGTGTGTGTATGTGGGTGCATTGAATTATTTGAAAACGTAATTGGATTGTAAGTTGATGTTTTATATCGATATTATTGAATTGGTTTTTGAATTGTGTAGAAGTTTCTGATTATAAAGACTTTAATATAAAGGATATTCACAGTTTGTGCTTAACTCGAAGAGCCGCACAGTGCGAAATTTCTTGAGTTTAGCGGAACTTTATTATTTAAACCAGTAAACCAGTTCTGTTTGTGATTTTTTTAAATTTTTAATAAAAATTAATGTGTTTTTTTTAAGTCTTTGAGTTTATTTACGTTTTTAATTATAAAACAATTAAAAAAACATCAATTCAGAACTAGTCTCATTGCAATCGTCTGAATAGTCGTAATCATTGCATGGGTCTTAAAATGTTTCTAACACCTCTAAAACTTCTGGAGTAACTTCACTACGCTTGGTTTTAGGTGCTTTACGAAGACTAGCGATGTACGGATCCGATGAAATAAGCAGTCGATTAAATAAATCCGTATTTGTGTCAATTCGGGATGTTTTCCTAGTAAAAAGTTCGCGATATTTTCTGCAGTGTTTGTTTCTTGCATCCTGAGCTTCTTCATAAAATTGTTCAATCGGAAGAATGCAAGAGGCTATAATATCCTTTTCATGACAAAGGACTTTATGCACACTAACAGGCATTGAGTACCAGAAATATTCTTTCAAATACAACTCCAAAGTTTCTCTTGCATATTCGCCGAACTTTTCTGAATCAATTTTAAGACCACAATTTAGGCACTTCAACAGCACATGAAAACGCTTGATCAAATCTAAATTAACGCCAGTTATTTCGGCTGACTTTTCGGCATTTCTAAAGAATTTCCTTGCGGTATTACCATCGTTTGTGTTTCCGGTCTGCTGTTTTGGCATATCTATTAGCAAGCCAAGCTCCTCTTTAAATTTTTGTTGAATGTATTTTTTCATCTCTGCAACTTTTTTTTATTTTCTGTTCCTTTGGCTAACTCGTCTTGACTAGCGGACTGCAAAAGATGTTGCAATTTTTTGTATTGCACTTTAGGATGACAATCCTTAAATTCTTTTTTAGGTCTGCCTGCATTGGTCCTCGATCCACAAGGCAATGCATCCCTTACAGCAGTTGAAAATTTTACATTATTTTTAAGACAGCTTGCATTTTTATTTATAAATGATGCTAAATTTCGACTGGATTCCCTCCACCTTTTTTGTATTTTACAAACTAGCGCACGAACAGTTACCTTTAAACTGCAAAGAGCGGCAGATGTTAGCACTGGTAAGCCTATTTTTTTCCAAAACAAAACCAATGATGGCGTCCGATGTCGGTTCTTCCTTTCAATTTTTGAAAATACAGTTATATGAAATTTGCAAAGTCATTCTGCAAAAAGTTAAATTTAAAAGAAGATCGCAAAATATCGCAGAAGATATTTTGTGTTCCCAATAGAGGAAAAACATACCTTTAAAATGTTGTGCGTTTTAAGATGGTATTATGTGGTATCACCTTTTAAAGTCTCCAACGAAGTTAAAAAATTAAATTTACTCACTTCTTAAAAATCACTTTTTTCACGAACAAATCACACACGAGTACGAAACGATTTTGCAATTATTTAAATGCCAATAATTGACATTTTTCTCATAAAATAAATTATGTAAAAATCATGGCCTACTGCACTGCCGTTTGTATTTACCACTCTATTAACTGAAACAAATCGAAAATCTTTCTGTATGCAAAAAGTATAATTGAATAAGAAATGCAACTTTCAGGTGTATTTTGCAGTTGTTTCGCAGGGTAAATCTCCAAACTAAGTATGAGGTTTTTGAGGTGGGATATTAAGCAACCGAAATAATGAATAATCTTATGCATTTAATGTATTTCAAAAATTTAATAAAGTTCCGCTAAACTTCCTGAATTTCGCACTGTGAGCCGGGGAGAAATTCAAAATTAAATATTGTCTATCAGTCTAAAATTCGTAAATTATTTTGCGTTATTGTGTACAAAACACAGAACAAATTTTAATTTTTCCTAGAAAATAATTTGAAAATTCAAAACTTCATAAATTAAAACATGTAAGAAAGTATAGTGGATCAAGCCCGACCATTTGATACCCTAAACCACAGAATAGTAAAAAATAATTAGTGTAGGTTTTTTAAATAAAAAACCTTCTCTTTTTATGTTTTAATATATTATTAAATTCATTTATTTGTTTATTTTTTAAAATAACTTGTTATTATCATTATTGTTATTAAAATTATTGTCCGCTCTGTTCCTGCATCTAAGTTCAACTCTACTCAACTACCAACTGACGCTACCCTCTGTTCGTCACCCAAACCGCCTACTCGTTGACCATCCTATTCGTCACTCAGTCCCGTGCGGAGTTTCATTCCTCAGTAAGTATTACCACTCCTAGTCGTTCGTCCGTCAATATTCAATCCCACATTATTATTGTGGTTATTTTGTTAAACTGTTTATGGTTCCTAATCCAAATTTTGATTTTTTAATTAGGCTAAAGTTGATCAAATTTAATTTTTATTAAATTATTTTCATGAAGAAAGGAATTTTACAACATGAAATAATTTAAAATTTATTGATAATTTTTCATTCTTGACTACCGCGGGAATCGAATCCAGTTAAAACAAAATTCATTGTTTATTGAATTTCAAACGAATTTCTTGTTTCAAATAACAAAGGCCATAGTTAATAGCAAAAGAAGTGTTTGGTTTGACAGACTGAAACTTTTAAAAAATCCCGTAGTTAACGAAGATGGGAGGACGTTGTTCAGTCTGTCAAACCAAACACTTCCGAACATGTCGACTGCCGATGTTCTTTGTTGTGTACAACTTATCGTTTTTTGCTTTTGCCTGGACTACGACTGTTTTCATGTTATGAATTGGAAGTAAAAGCAACAGTTTATTTTTATCCAATGAAAAATCAAAAAGTGGAAGAAGGAGCATTTTTTTATTTTGACTGCAGTTTTTTAAACCCTGGTTTTAACAATAATAAAATGAAAAAAAAAATATATATTACATATAAAATTCTGGTAAATTTAAACCGTGGCTGTTCTTGTGCTGTTTTACGCGAGGTTTTAATTCGTCACGTAATTATATACAAATGTTTTTTTAATTTAATTTTTTTAAAATTATTTTTAAAATTAATTGTTATTTTATTATTTAATTCTCTATTTGTTAAACCTTAATGGTACTGTAAACATAAATATCTTATACTTTGCTTTTATTTAGTCAACAATGAAAATAAAAATTTAAATAGATTAATTATTAAAATTTAGTTCGAAAACCTGAAATTCACTGTTTTTAAAATGATATAGATATTTTTAAATAATTTTAAAAATTTAGAAATCACTAAAATATTTAAGGCTAATGCTTATTTGTTAACATGTTTTATATAAAAATTAATTACACCAAAGTTCGCAATAGCGAAACTCTATCGTGTTTTCTTAAAAAATTAAATTAAGCTAGAATGAATATTCGCTAAAAAATAACTTTATTACTAAAACTTTTAACAATGATAGAATAATATATCTTGATGGAGTTTGCTTAAGAATTTAACATTAAAGCTATAAAAGTGGAATATTTAATCTTTTAAAGTATTTTTAATTTTAAACTAAGAAGATTAGTAACATAATAAAGATTACTGCCTTTTTTTAACGACGCTCGCAAAACACTCTTGTTTAACTTACATTTGAGACAAAAACCAAATTTTATTTTTGTTATAAATGAAACTTGTGTGTATCGCTCGCCATCAAAAAACAGGCAGTTAAATTTTTGACAAAATCAGTTAGATATATAAACGGAATAACTTATCTTTAAATTGTTAAATATTTTGTATAACATTTTTAATAAAAATTTACAATAAATTTTATTAACTTTTAGGTTTCTCATTCTATCTCTCTGAATAATGCTAGAAACACAACTGGGGCGAATGACGAACTATTCGCAGCGAATAGTCGTCGTCAGAAATAGAATGTGTATGAAAATACATACCGTCATTGTTAAGACCAAAATTCCTTGCGCGTAACAATTTCTGGGATAGGTTTAGCTATAGGTTTTTATATTCGCGTAACTCAAAAACGATTCAGTGTATTTACTGAACTAAAAAAAAAATCCGCAATAAAATTACCCTTAAGCAGGGCTTTACTTTTTCCTTATCTGCGCAGTTGTTTTAGAAAGATTTTTTTTTTTTAGCAAAAAAAAAAAATAATAATAATAATTTTTTTAGCAAAATTACAAAATTTTTGTTATAAAAGATCATAAAAAATTGGAAAATGCATTATGTTTCAAAAACAACTTCGGTTTTTTTAGTTTATTCAATACACTGAACCGTTTTTGAGTTACGCGAATTTATGTTGTGCAACCTCCTCCATTTTGGAAATAACGGTATATATTTTTGTATAATTTAATTTGAAAATGTTTCTGCTGGAATTATCAAATTATTTTCTTAAGAAAAGTTTAATAGTTTCATGCGAGCTTTAATTTTGTGACATAAGGGTGGTACGAACAGAGATCTCGTTGATAAATACTAAAAAGAAATACTTGAGGCCAATTGCCCCTATTGGTCTTCTTGAGGCAAACCCATTGATATATCAAACTTTAAGGTCGGGCTGTAAATGCCTAAGATATAACGAAAATGCAAAAAAGCGACGTTGGAAAAAAACAAAAAAAAAAATTTTTTTTCCGAAATCTCCTTGCAAAAATAATTTATTTAGAGGGGAACGGCGCACTTTTTTTTCTTGTAAGTAAGTACGCTCTCATGTTTACACTATGATTTGATAAATGTAAACAAACAAAGAATAAAAAAACTTTTAATAAAACCTGGTGCTAATTAAAAAAAAAGAAAACGGATACAAAGCAGTGAAATATTTAAAGAATACGGTAACAAAAACGAATGTTTATACTTATAATCTAGCGTTTGAGGAATATATTTTTCTAAATTCAATACATTTTTAATGTCATTAATACCTACCCTTCAAGCATTTATTTTATCTCATTTTACGAATTTACGCAAGGAGTTTTTGCCGACGTACTATGCGAAGTGCATCGTTCGTCCTTTTGAGTCGAAAATCTGGCGACCCTTTTTTTAAGGCAATGAATACAGTGAACAATAAAGAATATTTGATATAAGCCAGACCATTTTCGGTTCTGTGGCATAGAACTGCAAAAATCACTATTTTTTTCTTGATTTACATTAACTTTATGCCTGCAAAAAAAAGTTCAACGTTGGTAATTTTGACATCGTTTTGTAAACATTTGATTTGTGCATGTGTAAGTTTTTTATTGAAAGTGCTTTGTCCCCTTTTACACAGGCAATGTTTACTTTGACAAAGTTTGTTGAATTCTCTTTCAAACTTTGTTCGGTGTTTAGACACACAAAGTTTAATTTGACAAAGTTTTGTTTTCTTTTGTTTGAATATATTATGTAAACAGCGTTGACAGAATGATGATTTAATCATATTTTTGGACAAACCTTCCATTTAAAGATTTTTTCTCAAATAATAATTTTTTTTTTTTAAATTATGATTTACTTTAAATTTGTTTGTGCAAAATACACAATTTTATTAAAACAGTAAATTTTTAAAACAATGAAGTTTTGAATCAGGTTGATGTTTATTGGTTTTGCACACTTTTGTACCCAGTGTCAATAATACACTAAATTGAATCATTATTTCTGGGCATACAAAACATTAAAAAAAAACATCTTAAGCGGTCCATACCCTCGCAATATTATTGTATATGATATTCGCCATATTATTTCAATTTTGTCCTATATTATGCAATAAGTCGGACAATGGTTTCATTCGTTCAATAAAAAGGTTAACATAGCTTATAGGAATAACATAAACAGCATTGTACAATGTTGCCAACACAATTCACTTTCTTTTCGTTATACAATAAAAATCAAAAGCCTTTTGATTGTTGCCAATATATTGTGCCACCTTCGAATATCACATACACATTGCCGAAACATTTTATTGCAAGTGTATAAGCCGCTTAATTTGTCACACCTTTTTTCACCTTCTTTTTTTTTTAAAAAAACTATTAAGTTTTAAAATTAAATGCATAATTTAAATCTAATGCTAAGTTCACACTTAGGTTTTTAAACGCGTTTAAGCAAAATGTTGATTTAGCTAATCAAAGCCGTTCACATTACATTTGAGATGATAAAGATGACAGATGATTAAGAAAAAAACACAACAACAAAATTTTTTTTCTTTAAAGTATTAAAAATGGATAAGAACACTTTAATAAAGTTATCAGAAGATTATTTTAATCCTTTTAATGATGAAATTGTGAAAATTTATTAATTATTAGGGGGGAAAAAAAACATTAAGTAGAAATCTTGGCCGGTTGTACACGATCATGTTGGCGTTTTTACATTTGAGGTATTTTCAGTGGATTCTATGTGATTTATGAAGTGATTTAGTTGTAATCATGTCAATTTGAAGCGATTAACAAATCACTTCAATGTATGGGTAATCATCTCAATTTTGAAGTGATTAGAGCTTAATCACGTTTGAACTGCTTAAACGCGTTTAAGAAGCCAAATGTGAACATACTATAACTCAACTACTAATTTTAATTGCATAAAACATTCGACGCTTTAAATCCTTAAATAATACATACCAAATTATAGTAAAATATTGAAATTCATACATAAGAGTTGAATGGGAATATTGCATGTAATTTTATATGCGTTGAGTTATGAGAAATATATAATAGGGTATGTATTTTAAATTGTTTTAAGTAAATAAGTACTAAAGAAATCATAAAAATACTCCCTCTTCTTGAATAACTTCAAAATTTTTTTGCTGGGAAAAAGTACTTTTTTATATAAAATAAATAATTTTTATTGTTTGCTCTGTTATAAACAATTTTATTTAAAAAAAAAATTTTTGTAGATTTTTCTCTTCAAGAAAATCATATTTTAGCCAAATGATGATTTTTTTACCAAACTTTCTGGCAACGCTATATTTATTAACATAAAGTTGCAGCCAACTTCAGGTATAAAATACGAACGAAAAACAAAATAACTTTGCGAGTACAGCAAAGTATGTGCTCCCCCGCTATTCTCTTTCCCCCTCCCTTCAATAAACTCATGACTTTGCAAAGTAAACTTTGCCTGTCTAAAAGGGGACTTTGTTTGCATTTATTGTTGCGCACGTAATAACACCTTTGCTCAAAATCAAAAGGCAGACATTCTTATGCTTTTGCATTCAAGTAGTCATTGTCCACTCGATTAGACAACAACGAACTAAATTGGTATGAGTACAAGTCGTTTTGTTACATTAACATTAACAACAATACATTGTACAATGTACATACAGAACTACTGTACGTTTTAAGAAATTATAAAAAAACAGTCTTCTATTTCTATGGAAATTGTTTGTACATATGTGCGTTTGCGTTTCATTTCAAATTTTTTTTCTTGTACTAAATACATAGCAACTGCTGAATGCCTACATGAGTAATGATTGCTTGATTTCTGGCTTTTTGTTTCTATTTTTTTTTTACCAAAGCAATCAATTTAGCACAGTAAAAATGCAATTTTTTCTTGAACTAAATCGTTTGTATAATTGAATTTATATGTAATTAATTAAATCTATTAGAATTTTCTCTATGAGACTTTTTTACCAACCACAAATATTTAAACTGTCCTTTGTGTAAAGTCTCTGAGTTTTTATTTTATTTTTACATATGAAATTTGTGTACACATCATTATAAATTAACTTTATTTTGTTTTCAAAATTTCCATTTAAACATTTGCCTGAAGCCAATTCAATATTTTCATAATCAAAAGACATAAAAGTCACTTGTTTTTGAAATTATAGAATAGTCATCATAATCAAATATTTATCTTAGTTGTTTTGACCTTTTAAATAATACAAATTAGCTTATACATATTTATTTACTTATGTAACTAAACAAGTCACATGTTTATTGTCAAATAAAAATCAAGTATCTCTCACACCCACATACCCGATTCTCCTTTACCTTTAAAGGCGACTGCATGGTGCGTTTCAGGTGCGAGTAAAATAAATACCTAACGGATGTTAAATATTTAAATTCAAAATGGTCAAAGTTTTACCACTATATACTGAGGTCTGGCAACACCATGACTACAGAGTGAACTAAAATTGTACTGTGCATTTAGAACAATAATTTTCTTGAAAAATAATTAAATAAAAAGATAACATTATCACTACAGAATTATAAATAATAAGTTTTGTCTAAACAGAATAAAATAAAATCAATATTAGTAAATTCACACATATTTTTTGCAATCATATCTTAAAGCGAACGTAACCTCAATAGCTAGAAGCATGGTTCTGACTTGTATAATTTGTTCTGCTACTTGCAAGAAGAATGAAACAATCATATGTGCCATCTGTAATGAATGTCAACATGTTGAGTGCGCTATTAAGCAAATGCCCAATTTAACACAGTCCGCTAAAGAAAATATAACGAAAGTAAAACCCGGTTTTTCATTTGGATGCAAAAAATGTATTACATCAGGTTCAACAAATTCTATGGCAAAAAAGATGGATGCAGTAGAAAAGCAGCTGTTAGATCTCAATAACATCATTAAAGACAGCATAACTTCGCAACTAACTGATATAAAGATGGATTTGGCAAAATCGTTGACTAACAACCAAAAATTTGAGGCTGATACTAATAAAAAAGTGCAGCAACTTGAATTTGAAAATATGAATCTTCGAAAACAATTGAATCGTCCCGATATAATAGTCAGTGGCCTTCCATCATACCTCAATACTGATGATCTTTATTCTACGGCTTTATCCATTGGAAAAGCATGCAATGTAATTCTTACGGAAAACGACGTAAACTTTTGTGCTTGGATAAGGAAAAAGTCTGCTGTTTTGATTAAATTTAACAATGTTTTGAAAAGGGACTTATTAATGAAAAATTACAGATCGAAGTATACCTTAAAGTTAAACGAAATAATGCAAACCGATATTCAAAATAGGATTTACCTTAATAATCACCTTATTCCAATTGAGGCAAAATTGCACTACATGTGCCGTAATAAGATAAAATCTGGTGAAATAAAAAGTTACCGTTTACTCATGTTTAAAGATCCAATTAAGGTAAAGTTGGTGTATCCGGATAAAAATGAGGTAACCATTACAGCTGTTGAATTTGTTCAACGCGAACCTGGGGGTAATATTATCAATCACAACAAACAAACAAGTGAGACTATTTCAAATGTTAATGACGTCATGGATAATGGTAACGCAAACAATCAAAATATGGAATCTTCATCTGTTAATAACGTTTAGAAATATTTGTATAATCTTTCATCAATTTCTCACATGTATATTTTTGTAATACTTTATTAATATTATTTTGTATATCCGATTTAATCTATTTACGATTTTTTTTTTTAATTTCATGCACATTATTTTCTTGCTATTGTATCACTTGGAACTTTTTAAAATAATATTAAGAATTTTTTCTTCTGTTATGTTTTGATTTTTAAATTCCATTTGTGAAATTCTTGCATTTGCTTCTACTCCCTGTTTTTTTTTTTTCTCTGTTTTGTTTATGCTCTTTTTTTATTAAAGTAGGTAGTAAGTATTTGCAGAAGTTGATGGAATATTTTAGTTGGTTTTTTATCATGATTTTATTCTGCTGTGGAGCTGGGTACATATGTATGTTCATACACATGATCATACATTTTTAATTGTTTTAAAATACAAGTCTCTTAATTACTGTACCACAAAGAGTAAAATTTACTAAATCAATAAAGCTTCGTTCACTATGATAATAGCAATTTCGATTTTTATCTCTATATTATTTTTCCCAAATACCCTACATATGTCGTATAATTTCTATTTTTCTTATATAATTTTTTTTTTTTTTAACAAACTTCTACTTCAGCAACAATTTGTATTAAATGGTAGATTACGTTTATGGTATTTGGTGCTGAATGAGAATTTTAACAGTATCATGTTTAATCTTTGGTACAATGCAGGCAGTATTCCTACAAGAACGAAGTGAGAACGAAGTATTGAAAATTTTGATGTTTATATTATTTTAAAAATGTATACATATTTATGTTTGAAAATGTATTTATGAATTTGAAGTTGCATATATAATTAATTATTTTTTAGATTTCCTAACTTTAATTTTTTAAATGCACAGTTGTATTTTATTTACATTTAGGTAATGATTTCGATGTTTTCATTACATGTTTTAGTTTATTTTTCATTCGGGATAGTAATTTTATTTGCACAAATATTGAGGTTGAGTAGTTATGGGTATGTTTGATAATTTGGGTCCTTTGTTGTGTAACAGTTTTTCTTTGAATTCGTCTCTAAGTACAATGGATTTTAACATTTGCCATTTCAATGCTCAAAGTATGGTCCCTAAAGGAAGTTCATCAAAATTTGATGAAATAAAGTATATATTTGATAACTGTAGTTATGACGTGATTGGTGTATCGGAGACATGGCTGAAAAGTTATGTATCGGATAGGTGCGTTGCGATAAACGGCTTTCGGCTTATTAGGAATGACAGATGTTGGAGGAGAGGTGGCGGAGTATGTTTATATATTTCAGAAAAATTTAAATTTCGGGTAGTCAATGATTTTATGGACGAAGGAAATATAGAAACGTTGTTCGTTGAAGTTGAGCTGAGTAGAAATAATAGGATATTGGTTGGGGTTGTTTATTTGCCTCATGGTAATTTCACTGGTTGTGAGGATCTCTTAATTGATTTTTCGAACCGGTATGATAAATCTGTTTTTATGGGAGATTTCAATACTGACATGTACTCTAAAAGTAGAATTGTTAGAGGCTTTTGCTCTCGGTCGAATCTTTCTGTTATTCACAACAGTATACCTACTCATATTAATGAAGCTCATCTTTGTTCTACCCTTATTGATTATTTTTTTGTGTCTGATGTAAGCTTCGTTGTTGGGAATAGGCAATACCAATTTCCCCCACTGAACTCAAGTCACGCTATTATATCCCTATCTTGTAGAATTCATAATGAGAGACTATCGGAAACACACTGGTATAGGGATTATAAAAATATGAATGTTGATAGGTGTATAGAAGAGTTAAATCGGTTGAACATTTCGGATTTTTTTATAACAGACTGTGTGGATAGAAAAACGGAGATTTTTAATGATATTGTTAAAAAGGCTTTAGATGATAGTGTGCCGCTTAAAAAGTATATTCCTGGTAAATGTGATGAATGGATGAGGTCTAGGGAATTAGAGATTGCAAGGGTCAATAGGGACTTAGCTTACCGTGCATACTTCGAGTCGAATTCTATTGCTAATCGGCAAGTATATTGTAAATATCGCAACAAAGTCAAATCTGTTATCAGGCGATTAAGGAGGGTGCATAGTATTAGTTTTTTTAATAATTGCTCGCAGTCTCAGTTATGGTCAAAGTTAAGATCTAATGGTGTTATTGGCAATGACAGTTTTGTTAATACCTTAGATGTGGATGAGTTCAATGACAAATGCTTACTTCCTCCAATTGACCAGAACGACAGAGGGTTGAGTGTATTGTATGGCAACGGGGGTTTTACATTTCGAAACGTTGATGCTGTGGAAGTTTTTGAGGCGATGTCAGGCATTAAAACGAATTCTGTTGGGCCTGATGGTATTCCAATAAAATTTTTAAAAATTATATTTCCCATAATTTCTCAGCAATTTACCTATCTAATAAACTCTATAATAACGTCTGCTATGTTTCCTAAATTATGGAAAATTGGTCGTGTTATACCAATACCAAAAATAAGATCACCTGTAGAAAGTTCGGACTTTCGGCCAATAAGTATATTGAATGCCAGTGCCAAAGTACTAGAAATCTTAATGAGAAAACAAATGCTGGAATATATAAGTGGTCGAAATTTGATAAACCCATTTCAATCTGGTTTTAGAAGTGGTTACAACACTACGGGTTTAGTACTGGATATATCTGAGAATATACGTGCAAACTTAGACAAGTCCATGAATTCATTGTTAATTTTCCTTGATTTTAGTAAAGCATTTGACTCAATAAGTCACAGACTATTATGTGTCAAACTTCAAAATAACTTTAACTTTGATTCGTCTTCTTGTCGTTTAGTGTGGTCATTTCTTAATGGCAGACTTCAGTATGTTGAGTCTGGAGGTAGAAGATCATGTGTTCGGGAAGTTGTTAGAGGGGTACCACAGGGATCTATTTTAGGACCTCTTTTATTTACAATATATTTGGAAGATATTTATAATATTATAAAATTCTGCAGATGTTATACATACGCGGATGATATTCAATTACTGGCTAATGATTCTACCTTTGGTATAAATTTCCTTGAGTCGAATGTGAATAATGACTTAAAACTCATTACAGAATGGGCAAAAATTAACTATTTAAATCTGAATCCGAATAAGACTAAAGCCATGTACTTTTCTAGCAATGTAGTTCTGCCTAATATACATATAACTAATTCAAATATTCAGTTTGTATCTCATCACAAGACGTTGGGTATTTATATAGACACACAGTTGGATTTTTCCTATCAGATAAATTTTTTAATATCGAGAGTATCTTTTACTTTAAAAAAACTTTATAGCGTGGGCTTATACCTTCCAATACAGATAAGGAAAAGGGTGGCATTGTCTTTATGCCTTCCTTTGTTTCTTTACGGGCTGGAGGTTTTTTCGGGAATTTCCCAACATAATTTTACGAAACTTAAACTTTGTTTTAATCGTGTAGTTAGATACATTTGTCGTCTAGGGTATAGAGAACACATATCTGGTCATGTGCTTACTATATTAGGTTCTGATTTT
The DNA here is from genome assembly GCA_963931875.1 of Pollenia griseotomentosa. Taxonomy (NCBI): domain Eukaryota; kingdom Metazoa; phylum Arthropoda; class Insecta; order Diptera; family Polleniidae; genus Pollenia; species Pollenia griseotomentosa. The sequence continues at coordinate 16,217,649 of OZ007564.1, forward strand.
CAGAGTTTCATTAATTTACGTTTAATGCTTCAATTTTATAAAATCGTAAAGTATGGCAAACCTTCTTATCTTTTTGAAAAGTTTAGTTTTGGTAGGTCTTCTAGAACCAATAGTCTTATTTGCCCAAATCATTCTACATTGTATATGACAAGGTCCTTCCTAGTTAGAGTTGCAAGGATATGGAACAACTGCCTTCCAAATAATGAGAGGAATTTTACTAAATCTATTAAGGAATTTAAGAAGACCGTAAAGCAATATTTGTAATCCTTGTATTAGCTGTTACTAATTCAACAAAGAACTGTAAATTGTATAAACCATTTATAACAAACGATTTAACTTAACTTCAATAGTTGTGCAAAGAGGGGGGAACATATAAATACTAGAAGTAGTGTTTAATAATTAGTATAATTTTTTTTAAAAATGAATTTATTGTATAAATTTTCTAATGTACAGTCATAATGTATTCCTAGATTTATTAGGCCTTATAGGCTTGTAATCAAATTGAATTTTTAAATAAATAAATAAATAAATAAATAAATAAATAAATATAGTATATATGTATGTGTGTGTATATATATAGCTCTCTCTCTGATTTGTTGTAACAACGTCATAAGTCGATTTGAGTTAATATCACTAATGCTTAGTAAATCATTCTTATGATGATACTGTAAATATTTCTTTTGGCCGAAAATAAACAGATCAGTGTTCGGCTCACACACTCAGGAACGATATTTATTTTTTTTAGTGTTTGTGTAGACGAACACAACCCTTAATACCGTTCGTAGCTATTTTTCCAAAAAAGAGCCGAACATAACATAATGTTCTGTTCTTCGTAAAAAACAGAACAATTCTAGTGATACTCTAGACAAACAGTATATTTAAATGTTCTATAATGTATCTTTTTTTACATTAATAAAGAAATTAACAAACAAAAAATTTTAGCAACGACCGCAACACAAACAGCTTGTGTATGTATTGTGTATATGTTTTGTTTGTGTAAATTTATTTTGCTGGTTTTTTTCGTATCTATATTTTGTTTTTGTAAAAAATATTTGGTTTCTTTTCCAGCCAAAAGAGCGCTAAGCACAACAGAAGCGAACGAACACTAATGAACTGAACCGAACACAATGAAGTTTGTGGTTTTAAAGAAAAACCGAACGGAATTAAATGTTCTCATCTTTTTGCTGAGTTGAATAAGAACAATATTATTTTTGTGTTCGAACGATGACAAACAGAAAAACAGTATTTTTTTTTTTTAATGATTTGCTACACAACCGTTTGTGTTTTCCACAAATCTACCGAACCGAACACTAAGGAGCGATATTTAGCGTTTATTTTCGAACACTGTTGTGTAAGCTCAACTCTTTAGATAAGAATAAAATTTTATTTTTCCATTTAGTTGTTTGTCAATTTAAAAACTTTAAAGTCGTTTAATGTTAAACAATTTTTTTGGAGTTATGACGTTGTTGCAGCAAATGAGGTAAATGTGTCAAAAGTTGTACACAATACATCAATGTTTACTAATAACAACCTGTCTAACCGAATAAGAGAGAGGAAGTGTGTTTGTATTTAATGGCATAATTCAAAGATGCTGTTAAGTATTTATGTCAATATTAACTAGTAATAAATATGCAACGGCCATTATGTAAATAAATTCATAAGTACATACATGTTTGCAAAGGTGACACTCATGTAATATCGCAAACATTTGAAATTTTAGCAAACCATTGGATAAATATTTACATTTATTTATAAACAATACCCGTATCTTGTTAATTAATAAAACAATTTTGCATTCCCGAAAATAACTTTAACAGTAAATAATTAATATTAAAGATTTTTTATTTAATAAATCAAAAAATTACCTCTGAGTGCAATGATAAGTGTTCATTTATAATCTGGAGTCTGGTTCTAGAAATACTTGATTTTTTGCAACAAAAACTACTTTTATTTATAACCAAAAAAGGAACGCTTAAAAAAGCGATATTTTTTAAAAAAAGCTTTTTTTTTATAAAAAATCTGCGATTGATGTTTTATTACTAATGAGAAACTGATGTTTTATCGAAAATAGCGATGGAAAATAGCAAATTTTGGCGAAAAGGCGACCTTTAGTTAAAAAGTTTTTGAGATGGTACGGGGTTATCCATTTAGTGGTTTCAAAACCGCCGGTCTGGCGATCAAAGACGCTCTTCATGAGGCTCCCATTAGCTCTTACACGATTGAAAATGTTAGCTGGGTATGAAGTAATTATGTTTTTGTTTGAATGTTTATTTTATATAAAAATCGAACAACAAATGTTTAAAAAAAAACTAAATTTTAAGTTGTCCGATTTTTTGACGATTTTTCGAAACGATAAAGACGATTTTTAATTTTTTCTCCGGAAACTGACGATTTCCTCACAAATTCATCTGGCAGTCCTGTCCACAGCCCTGACTATAACTTTCAGTTAACAATCGGTTTTTTTACCGTTATAGAGATAGTTAATTATAACCGAACTTGGTGAAATTGGTCATTAAAGAATAAACAAAACAAATGATATTATATATTAAAAAACCCAATTAAAAACCAACGTTAAAGGCATTATGTATATTTTTTACTGTTTTTAAATTATGTAAATAAAAATTATATGTTGTTCCTTAATTATTATGTTTTTTTGTGTTGACAAATAAATCAACTATACAATACAAAAGCAGCTGGCTTTGACAACCAGTATGTATTGTTAACGATAATACAGAATAGCAAAATTGTCAATTTGATTGTTGAACTCAAATACGGAATCGCGCTACAGACTTCTTCTATACTCATTAGTTTTGGTTTTGGTAGTAAAAGTATCTGAATTGTAACAGAAATTCGATACTATTACTAAAATGAAATATCTCTTCATTTGATTATTGTCGCAATTTTGCGTTTGCGTCTAGTTTTTCTGATCTTGGATCGTAAATTTGAACCAGCTTTCAATAAAACCTTAGAGTTTTTTTTTTTTGGACTTTATTATGACATGACATATCATGCATCATAAAATAATAGGTCTGTTTATAAAAACGCATTCGGATTGCTTTGTGTTCCCAAGGTTTATCTTTGATTATTAAATTTTTTTTAGTGACTAATAGAAAAATGCAAGGCCAGATTTAACTAGTATAAGTTACCATTTAGAAGTAGCCGCCGTAATTGTATTCGTCGCCGTTTGATTTTGTTAGAATCCAAATTTTCCTTTAAATCATTATGAGCAAGTGTTTGTGACTGTAAATTAACAAAAATATTATGCCAAAATTCTTGTTTTGCAGACCATGAGTAGAATATATGCTCAATTCTTAAGACCTTTTTTGTGAAAAAGTTTTAATTTAGTTTATGGAATAAATTATAACGAATTTGAATATGACTTTGTGTGTACCAAAATAAAGCCAATACTTATTAAATAAGCCATACGAACTGCTGTAAATGTCAATAGAAATATAAATGTTAATAGAAATTGCGAGTATTGAGATCAATAGCCTGGACATTTTAATGAGCAAACGTATGAATTTTGAAAATAAAATTTAGTATATTTCTACATTTTGAATTTAGTGGTTGTGTACTATTTCAAGAAAAATGTTTTTGACAATAATTTAAAATGCATTGACAACTATATTGCTTGCGATATTCTTTGGTTTAAAATAAACTTTAACTATTGGACCCGTCATCCACAAGTACCCAGTGTTTAAGCCCGGATATTAAGTGGGAACTTAAAAGATTTCGTAACATTTAAAACAAATTTTGGTTTTCACTTGAGAACCATCTTTAAGATGAACGATTCAAAAATGTAGCAGTCGTGGGCATTTATGGTCTGTATAGGCCGGCTTTGCTGATACGAGAACCTGAATTGCTGAAATCAATTTTTATAAAGGATTTCGATTTATTTAGAAATCGTTTCTGTGAAGGAGTTAAACATGATCTTCTTGGTTCTATGAATTTGTTTTTCGCCCGATATAATCAATGGAAAGAGTTTCGTACGAAATTGAGCCCGGTCTTTTCTAGTGGCAAATTGAAAAATATGTTTACCTTAATACAAAAGGTCGGGGAAAATTTACAAGATTTACTGCAAACGCAGCCGAAATGTTTGGTGAATGAGTTAAAAAATTTGAGTGGACGGAAGGCGCTTGATATTATATCTACTACTATATTAGGGACCACATCTAAAGCTTTGAAAGATCCGAAGGAAGTTTTATTAATCGAAGCTAATAAATTAGCGGATTTTAATTTCGAAAGAGCTTTAGACGTTTTAATAATATTTTTCGCACCAAAACTTAATCCACTATTTAAACCTAGAGTCTTTTATAGCACCAGCGAAAAATTTATAAGAACATCTGTAAAACAAATAATGGAAGAAAGAGATAGAACTAGTGACACGCGTCATGATCTAATAGATGCTTTCGTAAAAATTAAGAAAGATGCAGAAGACAAGGGGGAAAATGTATCTTGCTGCATGGAACGAATAATATCAAATGCCTGCTTATTACTATTAGCAGCATATGATACTTATTGTGTTATTTTAATTTTTTATTTCTTATTTAATATGAATTTCATACTTTTTCATTTATTTATAAAAACTATTTCAGGTTTGCAAAAGATTTAGTAAACAAACTTTTATAAACCTTAAACAGTTTTTACTTAAAAGTTTATTAAATAAGTAAAGATAACTAATATATTTAAATTTAATTTTTCAGTACTGGCCTAATCCAACTTAATTTGATCCAGAGCTCTTTAGTCCCGAGAACAAGAACAAATTGACTCCCATGACGTACATGCACAGAAAAAAATAAAATTTTAGGTCAAGAAACTTTTTGTTTGATTCAAAGAAAAAATTTATCAAATTTACACTTTGCAAAATAGCACTCAATAAAACATATTTAATAATGAAATAATTAAATATTTCTTCATATTCAATAAAAAAAATATTTGAATAAAAGTAAAGACAGTATTTTAACAACTCTTGTCCATTTTTAAATAGCTCGCAATTCTCATTTGTTTTACAGTTTTATTTGAATAATATATTGAGTTTTGCCAAAGTCTTTGGAAAAGGTTTCCTGATCATCTGGCCTAAGCAACCAGTGAAATGCGCATAGGAACTTACTTATACACGCATAATAAATTTTAGTGTTTTTATAAAAATATAAAAATTAAAAATTTATGACATCATCATTAATAAATAAAAAAATAAAGATTCGATTAACATTTTGTTTGATTTATTCAACATTTTCAATAATTTATTTTAACAAATCAAGTAAACATTTTGTTGAAAAAAATTATTTTGGGCAACAACTTTTTTTATTGACTCAATAAACTTGGTTGTTGACTAAAAATTTAACAATTATACATACAAACTTTTTTATCAATACCGCAAAAATCGTCATCGCAGAAAATTCAAAAATTTTTGTAATCCAATATGCGATTTTCGTATTCAAATATGAAAATTATTTTTTTCTGTGTGCCTTTTGGAGAGGGACCTCACATGTGCATTGGCTCACGTTTGGGTATGTTGCAAGCACATGTTGCTTTGGTAAACGCTTTGAATAATCATTTTGTAAGAGTTTGCGACCAGACCATTACTAAAACGGAATTTGAACCCGTTATGTTGCAGACAAAGGGCGGCATATATGTTAAATTCGTTCGAGATGACTTGTATTTGAATAAAAAGTAAAAATGTTATAAAAAGAGTATTTAAAATATTATTTTTAATCTTTAATGTTTTAAAAGGTGTACAAATTTGTTATTGCAAATATTTTTACGCTTTAAAAGAAAATGCTTTCAACGAGTTAGCTTCTTTTGTTATAAAGTTTTTGGTTTTGCCATTTAGTAACGCGGAAGTTGAAAGAATTTTTAGCGGTATGAACCTTATAAAAACCAAGATTAGAAAAAGGATGGTAATGAACTCATTGATTTATTTATTTATTTGGTATTATAAAGGCCCCAACACAGTTAGGTTATATAGGCCAATTAATTTCACATAAGACTTTATATTCTAAGAACTCAATGATTTACGTTAGATGTGGACTAAAAAGGCTAAATAAGTGTTGCCGTGATTTTATCATTTCTGTTGATCTTATAAAAATGTGTGATGAAAACAGATCATATTCTAGTGGTATTTTAACCAAGACTTTGGCTGTTAAGGAATATTATTCAAATAATAATGTGCAATTAAATTTATTGAAAATGCTGTTGAATAGCCTTTTATGTTTTCAATGACAATTTTTGTTTTTACTTATATTTTGTATTTATTTATCGCTACCTAAAACGCAAAAAGCCCTATCTAACATTTTGAAAATTTTACTGAAGAAGCAAAAAACTATTGAAAATGATAAATTTATTAATCGCCTTAAACGGTTTATAATTTATTTTTCTTCTACTTTTCTTGTAAAACCTACCAGTTGTTTTGACAGTTGACAATGTTGCATATTTTGCAAACTGTAGGTTAGGGCTTTAAGCGTTTATCATGTAATATTTTGTAGATAGGGAATTTTGTTTATTTTTTTTTTTTTGATAAAAAATTGCTAACTTTTGTCAAACTATTCCAAAATGTTTTGTGAACATTTGAGGTGATGCAATACATAAGAATCAATGAAAAAGTCGATTTTTAATTTTTGGTAATTGTTTTACATATTTCATGTACCATACATTTTCATATTAATTCGGATGTGTATTCTAAGTCAAATTACAATTTATAAAGCTTCTATACTTTTGTAGTCTTATTCCTTCAGTATTTTTTCAACAATATTTTGTATGTACTATCAGAATTATCTTATGTAAGTATTATAAATTTGTATAAGACTGAAAGAAATATTTGCATATTTTATAAAAATACATGAATTTACATGTATGTTAATATGTATTTAATTTACTTTGTTTATGTTCCTGAATTGTTTTTATTAAATAAATCTATGTATGTATATAAATTTTCTATATCAACTTCGTTATAATTAAAAGAAATAAAATATTTTCTGGTAAATTAATATATAATTCATTTCTTATAATGATACAATTATTTAACAAAATTTAGCATTTTTTTAACATTTTCAAAAATTTTTTTTTAGCATTTTCAGCATTGATTTAAGCCCCATTTAGCATCCAATTTTTTTTTTTGTTGTGGTCACAATGTCCAAAAGTTAAGTATTTTAAGCATAAGCTACTCTACAAGTAAAAATCTCAACGCCAGTCTCGTAACAACACTTCAAAGATGAGGTTGTTCAAGCACATTGTGTTTAACGCCATTACCGTAATTTTAATAATTCACGCTTTTATTGAACCGGCTTATCAACAATCAATGCTAATTCCGACTGTGAAATGGAATTTTAAACGTCTTATAGAACTATACAGTCAACTGGTAAGCAGATCAAAAGCAAAAGAAAGAGATAAATGCTCAGCCGGAAGAGGCTTTTATTACACAGTCTATAACAACGAACAGAGAATTAAAGCTGGACTTAAAGGATCTGCTAGAGATTGACAAAAGAGTGACTCAAGTTATCAGGGAGAGAGTTATAAATGAAGTGTATTTGTTTATGGAATCAGAAAAGATAATTAATGAAATTATGCTAATTAAGGAGCAAGAACTACAAATTGTAGCTTTGCATGCTCAACTTAACAAATATTTACTAGATGACCAGCTTAGTAAAACCCTATTAACTCTTTTGACTTTTCATATCACATCCCTGTTTAAGGAAAACACGGTTCGTCTTTATTTACTAAAAATTTCGAACGATTAAATCGCCGTTTACACAAAGAATTGCGTTTCCTGTATGAATCGTCCCAGAAAACAATATGCTTCTCGAGATAATGGCCCAGACAATAAAAGACGTCTAGCTTTAACCTGAATTGAATCTGAAAATTCTACTGATTCGGATGGTCATTTGTCAGCTAGTTTTGACGATAGAGGTTTGGTCGCCTTTGGTAATCGTTTTGGTGCTTCTCCGAAATATTTATATGCAGATGTAGAACATCGAGCCGCATATTTTTGGATCGGTTCTGGTTCGAAATCTAGCCAATGGTGGCAGGTGATTTGGCCTCATGACTTGCCTTCGAGAGAAACTTCGCAATAAAATTTCCTTTAAGAAAAGTTTTTTCTAATATGAGCAGTCGTTTTTGAAACATAATTTGAAATTTCGAAATTTTTGCTTTTTAAAAATTCATAAATAATTAAAAAATGCAGCAAGGCTTCTAATTTTTTGCAGACAAATAAAAAACAAAACAAGCCATAAATGATTAAAATCAGTTATGTACCAACTTTTGATTTTATTCACAAAAGTCGAAAAATTTTAATTACATACTTTAAAAATTTCATAAAACGCAATATTTGTATGGGAGCCACCCTAAAAAGTGAGATAAAGGGCAAGTATGTCTCGAGAAAATGTTAAGGTCAAACATTTTATTTTACTAGGGGCGACCCCTGGGCCTTTATGGGACTTTTTTTCAATATATTTCTAGTCTGCATTGAACATTTTGTATGGGAGCCCCCTTAAAGAATGGAGATAGCTGTTAGGTATGTTAGAAATAAATGATTGAGATAAAAATAAAGGAAATTTTACTGCGCAATTTCGGTTTTTCAGTAATTTCAATAAACTAAACCGTTTTTGAGTTACGCGAATATATGTTGTGCAACCTCCTCCATTTTCGAAATAACGGTATATGTCGAAAACTAAAACAACCACTGGATTCAGCGTACCCGAATTATGTTAAAACGCCATGTGCCCGGCTTGTCTGTTTTTTCAACTAGCCTAGTGTAATTATTTATGTATTTATTTATTCAGACACCTGGGGGTCGATCATGGTTCTGTAAAACTGTGGAATGAAAACTTTTTTCACATTTTCATAGAGTTTCTGATTCTCGTTTTGTGAAAAAATTATAAAAAAATTCGAATGTTTTCATATGAGAAGAACAAATGGAATGAAACAAATTGTTTTCACATTTTCACAGAAGATGGTTAGCGATTAGGGTTTCTAATTTCCCGGACTATTTCTATTCCCGGAAAACGAAACAGAAAAATTATTATTTTTTGAATAAAGCAATGATTTCAATTAATAATGAGCTTAAGACAAAAGTGTTTACTTTTTTAAAAAAATATATGTACACATTTACAACAGTCTAAGAAATTAGCTTTATTAATTCCACTGATCACCAAAACCAAACCAAAGAAATTGTTACATTCATATGTACATGCATATTATATATGTATGTATATATTTATTTATTTTTTTTTTATTTTTGAGATCACGAATTATTAAAACTTATTAATATTTAGTAGTAATTATTAAAAGCATCTTGGTATAATTAAGAAACTTTTAAGAAACATTTTTTTATTTATTATTAAAGCATTAAAAAGCTTATCAGAGATTCTATTTATAATCCTTATTGATATGTATATTAAACGTGCTCTCGCTCTCTACAGACATTGGTTACATAGTAAGAAGCGCATCATAAAAATATTATAAATTTGTTGGCCTGTTGCCCGTGACTTCATAGACGTCAAATTCTTTTTTTTGAAATTTTTTCAGGCTTTTGTATTTTCTTTACATTTATTTTTTTAGAATTTATAGATGGTTCTGGTGTTGGTGTATCGTGTACATTTTCATTTTCTACTTCAAGAAGTTTTTTAGACATTTCATCAGCAATTAAAATGACCCTTGATTTATTGGCTTAGGAAAAAAAAAATCGATTTGTAGGTAGTTTTTAGTAATTTTAGTAAAGAATATATTTTTATTGCTTGTTTTTGATTTTAACGATGCTAAAAATTTAAAATTTCAAAAAATTTAATTTGAAATTCCCGAAAATTCCCGGAAAAAATTCCCCGGGAATTCTTTCCCGCGTAGAAACTCTGTTAGCGATGCTAACCGAAATATTGGGAACAAAATAAAAATATAAAAAACAAAAATCACGAATTTTAATTTTTTATTTTAGTTATTTACGTTGACCTGCAGCTAAACAAAAACAACTAATAACTACTTTTTCTTAAAAAAATTAAAATTTAATTAATATCTCTCCTTAAAACTGACCATTGACATCGGGAATCTGTCATATGTTTCTCAAACTCCAAAGTAGAAACAAGTAGAAAACTTTGATAAAAAACTGCATTAGTAGTACAAAGCAACTCCTGTGTGACAACATTTTGCAATAATACAACTTGCTGATCTATTTGTCTTTTAGCACTATTAGGCCATAAAACCTGCCACCACTGAGCAGCATCTTTTCCACAATCCAAACATATGGAGGCACCACTTTCGTCGGCCGTTAAATATTTGTATATGTAATTGTAAGAAGCTCCAATTGCTAAAAGGCCTTTGGGATTAAATTGCAGTGAAAAAAATCCCTTAAGACCAAAATTTTTCTTCCCCATCGGAAGGCTAAGAAAATAACGTTTATTTGGCGATGGACCATTTTCTAAGTCGGAAATAACATACTCATTGGTAAAAACGTTTTTAATAAAGACTTTATAGTTCCATGACTGGTAAATAGTCAAAAGTTGCTGAGGTAATTTGCTTAACAGTCTGCCTATACTGGGATCTCCTATAGGGGCGTTAGTTTGTTGCCTTTGTTTTAGAACCGTGGTGATTCCAAAGGTTAGCAGTGGTAAAACTTTGGGATTATTGTTAGATTGACTCTCAAATTTTTTTATTAAATATTCAAATAAATTTAGCTTTAAGTCACCATTTGTTAGTAAAAAAATTTGCTCCAATATGTCTTCTTCACTCATAAACAGAGAAGATTCGTCTAAAACTGTTTGCCAGATTTTGAGCGCCAAACTTTTATCTTGCTCATTCTTGTACAACTGATTAATCATTTCTTCCAATTCCGGGTTTGTGTTCAACGTTTTTGTTGAAATTGCTGCAATTAATTGATTAAATAATGACTTCATTAATGTTGAACCAACATGATTGTGCAGCAAGTTTATGGTTTTGTCAATAACATTTTGTTTCGCTGAATATCTTGAGATTTTTTTACGAATTCTTAACAAATTTTTGGCATCATTTTCACAACCTAGATTAATCTCCTGCCAAAAATCGTAGACCGTTTTAGCTGTTTGTGTAGCCGCAGAACATTTTGTGGAACAATTGATGATTACTTGTGGAAAAACCATATGCAAAGAGGCGATAAGTAGCAACGCAATTCGGTAAAAAGTAATGGTAGTCATTGAGAGGCTTTTGAACCTCCTCGATGGTGTGTAGAACAAGAACTAAAAATTGTTTATAAAGTTTGGAATTATTTTATAGATTCTCATTTTATAGCACAATTGTGCTAGATGCTAAGATTACTCGTATATTTACGCTCTTTCAATAAGTCAACGATGAGACAGCGACGAATGCACGTGTTAGTAAGTATGTTAAACTTTTACTTAAATCCACTGAAAGAAATTTTAGGTTAAGTTCATACAATTGTATTAGTAATACGTATAAAACTGCCACAAATATTGTTTTGTAGATAAGTTTATAAAAAAGTTATGATAAAAATGTTGCTATTGAATGTGCGTATTCGCAAGGACTTTAAAATTGTTCATGTGTAAGAGTGCAACTTCATCAGACTTGTCTCAACTTATTTATTCTTTTAAAATCGTTTCTAACTTACAATTTTACTTGTATCAATTTTTGGAATTCGAGAGCTAGAAATTTTCTGGCAACACAGACCCTGATAATTATTTTGTAGTAAAAAAAAAAAATTTTAATACTCTTTAGTTGTCTGAGATCTATAAATACCTAATTGAGACCGGATTTTTGCTCTTAAATAAACAAATTGAAATAATTGATTGTTTCCATTGTCAAAATCCCCATTTGATTAATTTGCAAAGTATGTATGTATGTTTTAAACATTATTTATAAAACAATTAAGAAATTACAGTCGGTCAAGTACGACCAGATACTCTACATCACAATTCCTACAAAAACGTTTTTAAGTGTAACCCATTTGAGACCATGCGCAATCATAGACCCGCTTGAACAAAATTATGTTAAGAGGTAAAGATTAATGTTAAAGTTCTTTGTGCCGAATAATATTTAGATATCTTCATCTATATGAGATTTGGTTGCCTTTAAGTGATTTTAGGAAGGGGTTAACATGGGACCTAAGGTTAATTTTGGAACTACCAGCACAATATTTTGTCATGAGATGGAAGTTATCGTAAAAGTTATTGTCGCCAATTTTTAAAAGGATGTTATTAGGGTACTCATTCGGTTCCCACCGCTTATCGGTTAACCGATTAATTACTACCCGATTAACTGATCGGTTAATTTAAAATTGGCTTTTTTCGATTAACGATTAAACCGGTTTATTTTAGTCGATTTACCGATTAACCGATGTACCAAAATTTTGAATTTTTTGTAGTATGAAACCATATTTTTATAATTACGGGAAGTTCCAAAAGTCAGTTGCAAAGCAATCCGCTTTTTTAAATGTATTCTACAATGCAATGTAGAATTTTACAATGTTATTTTTACCAAAGTTACCAAAAAAAGTTTGTTAATAATAAAATACAAAAAATACAAATCTGAGCTGGAGATATTCAAAAAACATTAAAAGGTTTTTGATGGGTCGTCTCTGGAAAACTTCTTGGACGAGCAATTTGTTTTCAGAATTTATGAAATTATGTCTCGTCTTCAGAGTCTTCAGACTGACTAATCTCCACAACTACGCTGAATTCAGTGTAGACGCTTGTATCTACTTTTAAAAATTCTTCAAATCCATTTCATTGACCAAAAAGCTGTTTTAAATTTGCAAACGTTGCAAGTGGAATATTATCCTCAGCATCAAATTCCGGAAGATTATAGCTAGCGAATGAGAATCCAGTTATAGAGAAATTTATATTGTCTCTGTATAGGAGGTGCCACGCCCACCTACAATTACAAAAAAATATATACATCCCAATTATGAATACGAATTCCCCGGAAGTTTTTTCCCTTTTCCCGTTTTTACAATTGAATTTACATAGGAAAAATGGGAGAAGGGAGAAAACTCCCGGGGAATTTTCATTCATAAATGGGCTGATAGCCTATAGATCCTTCCAGACCATCAATAGTATACTTTAAAAGTTTTATAAATATCGGTTCAGCGGTTTAAGCGGCTATAAAGTACAAATACAAATAAACATACATACATTCATTTTTATATATGGAGGATTTCATATCAAATGACCCAATATTTGAAATCGATGTCTTCCGATTTGGATGAAATTTTCACCAAGGTAAGTCCTATTGGATTTAGTTAAGACATAAGATTATCGGTCAAGAAGTTTCTGAGTTAGAGGGGGTCAAAATTTGACATTTCGACTAAACAGGTGTTTTTTCTCATCCATGTAACTTATTACCTATTGGTGTTAGTAAAATTTGTCCCAAACAAATTAGAAAGCTTTTTCTTCAATCTTTAAAAAAAATTTTTGTTGGCTTTTTTTCAAAAATTTTTTGAATTTTTTTTTTAATTTGAAACATTTTTTTATTTTTTTTTTTTGCTCAAAAGAAAGCTTATGTCTTTTCCTTTAAGGTAGTTTTGGTCGCTTAGTGGACTGCGAGTGGGATATGTACATAAATATAAAAATAAACTAATTTCTAACTTAAGACGAAGATTTTTCAATGTTTAGCATATGCACTATTTTTAATTTTTTCTGATTTGTGCGTAAGTGTTTCTAAAACCTTAACAATAAAACTAATGCTGAGAAACTAGACAAATCCCTTTCTGACGGTATGTAACATACCAAAAAAGCATGTTATACCTTCGATATTGTAATACCCACAATATGTTAATCCCAGGAATAAAGTCATTTTTTTCTGTAAAAATGTTGACAAATTAGTTTTTTTATTTATTTTTAATAATAATTAAATTAGTAATAATAATAATATCCTTTAATAATAAAAATAAAAAGATTAATAATTAATAAAATTTAATCTTAATCACTACACACAGAAAAAAATCAAGTTAAAAACGTAGAAAACAAGGTTGATTTAAAATTTTTCGGTGGTGATTTTGCTTTATACGTTTTTCATGTTAATTCAACCTGGTTTTACAATAACTGCGAACAACATTTTTTTTCTTTTAAAATAACTATAATTCATGTTAATTTAACATTGCAGTAAAGTTAGAGCAAAATGTAATTTATATTGAAATAACAATCCGAATCACGTTGAATGAAAGTTATTTCAAGTTGAAACAACGTGAATTTCATGTAGAATCAAATTGGTTTGAGTGTGTTATAACAGTGTGAAGAAGCCTCAGAGACAACATATGCTTTTATTTAAGAATAATTCAATACACTTACCCCTGTAACACATGTTTCACTTATTTTGAGTTCTCCTTTGTCAACAGAAGCATCAGCATCGCCCGATATGGATTTCGTCATCAATATACTTTGAAAACTTGATGCACTATTTAAGTAACTAATTTTAATTAAAAGAATACGGGAATTGTCCTCTTTTTATAACATATTTTAAGAATGAAAATAAAAAATGTACATACTTAAGTATGAATGCATGTTAATTTAACAAGATACACTTTTGATTTTAATATAAAACTGGTTTTTATGGATTCAATATTGAATCCATATTTATTTATATTTTAATATTTTTTTTTTTTTTTATTTTAACAGTGAATAATATTAAATAAACATGATTTAAGGTTATTTTATTTAAAATTATTATGAAATAATGATAAATTTAAAAAAGGGCATACTTTTGCAGAAATTTACTATGATTCTCAATCAACATTTTTCCATGTTAATTTTACATTGGTATTTTTTTCTGTGTGTAGGGATGTGATTTCCTTGCAAATGCATGTTTTTTGTTGATAGTCTAAGAACGATTTCGGCCAATTTTCTTTTCGAATCATTAATTTGCGTTTAAATGGCATCGATTTGTTTTTGCATATTGTTGCATATTTTGGTGAAAATGCATATTTTTGCATATTTAGGTTTTTAATGCATATTTTTGCTTATTTTGAAATTTTTGAGTAATTATAAAAAAAGTTCTTAAAAAATGCACAAAAAAAATTTTTTAAATAAATAAATTCTTTTGGAGCTTTGCTTTAAATACAAAATTTTCAAGATTTCGACAAAATATGCTTCTATTTTCAACCGATGCAGCACTTTACATAGTTACGGCTTCCAATGGTTTAAAATATTTTATTCAAAACTGTTCACAGGTTACTTGGCACATGGGTTGTACCGCGTTGCAGAGAAAATTAGAAGCCAATTCAATATTATTGCTATTTTTAATGTAATGTATCCCTCGATTCGCCTTTCACCGTAGCCAGCAAATAACAATATGGGGATTTGGCTAGATGCTTCAGGATTCTATTCAGAAAACTGAGTAATTTAAGAATTTCAGAAGAGACTGAATTATCCATTTATTTATCAAAACTATTTCAGGTTTGCAAAAGATATAGTAAAAGAATTTTTATAAACCTTAAATAGTTTTTGCTAAAAAGTTTATTTAATAAATAAAGATAATAAATAAATTTAAATCTGACTTTTCAGTACTGGCCTAATCGTATTAAATTTTATCCAGAGCGCTTTAGTCCCGAGAAAAAGAAAAATTTGACTCCCATGACGTTTTTGCCTTTTGGAGAGGGACCTCACATGTGCATTGGCTCACGTTTGGGTATGTTGCAAGCACAGGTTGCTTTGGTAAACGCTTTGAAAAATAGTTTTGTAAGAGTTTGCGATCAGACCATTACTAAGCCGGATTTTGAACCCAAAGCCGTTATGTTGAAGTCAAACGGCGGCATATATGTTAAATTCGTTCGAGATGACTTGTATTTGAAACAAAAATAAAGATGTTATAAAAAGAGTATTTAAAATATTATTTTTAATCTTTAATGTTTTAAATAAAAACAAAAATAAAATCATGAATACTTGTATGCATTGTTGTATGCGTGTTCTAGTCTATTGATTTTAAACATAAAAGGTCCAACATGTCTGTATAAAAATTTGTTATTGCAAATATTTTAAGTTAGAATAAGGAAAATTTCAGAATAACTTAATTAATACTTTAAAAAAATTTTGAATTTCTTAAAAATTGGACTTTTGGTAAAAAACAAATTTTTGGCAAAAATCTATCGAGCAATAGTAATTAATGAATTTAACTTAAGACTCTTGCATTAACTGAGCCTTAATTTTGACCTTAATTTTTTTTAATTAATTTTTTTAAGGAAATACAGCTTCTCAACCTAAAAAATAAAATAGGATTTTTAAACAAATTTTCATAAAAAATTCGTTTAATACACCTTTAAACAAACTGCTTTAATTTTTATTAATAAGGCCTAAAAATAAATTTTTAGTAAAAATTAAAATTTTTATTAAAAATGATATTTTTGTGAAAAATTCAGTTTTGGTGAAAAATAAAATTTTAAGTGGAAAATGTAATACCATTATGATCAAAACTGTTTAATACCATATACACAAGCAAATTTTTTGGAAAAATTAGTGGACATTTTTTACCCGATCATAGCCAATTAACCTCTATTCGACGCGCTTTTAAGTAGCCTTTTAAACAGTACAACTTATTTTAATTTAACCACCACTTGACTTGGATGGCGGCCGAAAGAGAAGTATACAGTGAAAAACACATATGGACCGTTATCAGATAAACGTGACGTGATGGGAGAACACTGAGTTCATATTGGGCTTTAGCACGCCAAAAAAGATAAAGGCTCAACGAGAATGTGAATAACGGGCCTTAAGTAACTTAGCGAATAAATATAAATCATTTGTGTCAAACCATATTGAGCATAGGGAAATTTTTTGTTAAGTTTTATAAAACTGTAATTTGCTCAAGCAAAGTGCGAAACGGATCGCACGTTCCGCACGGAATCAAATGTTTTTTTATTTGGTTTTTGTTTTTTTAAATGCATTTGAGAAGCTTTTCGTTTATTTTTGACAGTTGCTTATGTTTGTTTATGCACATTCTGTTTGGGCCTTAAGAAATTAAATAATTATTCCAAAATGGCAAAGCTGGTTATAGGCATTACAATCTCTTAAAAATTTTTAAAACACTCTTGATTCAATAAGTTGATATTTTTAATCTCCAAAAGCTAAGCATTTTAAGCATAAGCTACTCTACAAGTAAAAATCTCAACGCCAGTCTCGTAACAACACTTCAAAGATGAGGTTGTTCAAGCACATTGTGTTTAACGCCATTACCGTAATTTTAATAATTCACGCTTTTATTGAACCGGCTTATCAACAATCAACGGTCGCAACAACAAAAGATTTAACATTTTGCATACAGAACGATTCAATGTCAAATACACTACAAACATTTTGGCATGATGCTGATTCCGACTGTGAAATGGAATCAAAACGTCTTATAGAACTATACAGTCAACTGGTGAGCAGATCAAAAGCAAAAGAAGAAGATAAATGCTCAGCCCTCCTTAAACATCAAATACGAAAAAAGTTAATAAAATTCGTATCGACACAACTGGAAGAGGCTTTTATAACACAGTCTATAACAACGAACAGAGAATTAAAGCTGGACTTAAAGGAGTTGCTAGAGATTGACAAAAGAGTGACTCATGTTATCTGGGAGAGAGTTATAAATGAAGTGTATTTGTTTGTGGAATCAGAAAAGATAATAAATGAAATTATACTGATTAAGGAGCAAGAAATACAAATTGTAGCTTTGCATGCTTTACTCAACAAATATTTACTAGATGACCAGCTTAGTGAAACCCTATTACCACTTTTGGCCTTTCATATCGCATCCCTGTTTAAGGAAAATACGGCTTCCTCTTTGTTAACTAAAAGTTTCGAACGACTACATCGCCGTTTACCCAAAGAATTGCGTTTTCTATATGAATCGCCCCAGCAAACAATTGGTCTGCTTAACTTTCATCATTCCGAATATCTATATGCTCCCCGAGATAATGGCCCAGACAGTGAAAGACGTCTAGCTTTAACCTGGACTGAAACTAAAAATTCTACTGATTCGGATGGTCATTTGTCAGCTAGATTTAACGATAGAGGTTTGGTCGCCTTTTCTAATCGTTTTGGAGCTTCTTCGAAATATTTATATGCAGATGTAAAGCATCGAGCCGCATATTTTTGGATCGGTTCTGGTTCGAAATCTAGCCAATGGTGGCAGGTGATTTGGCCTCATGACTTGCCTTCGAGAGAAAATGCAGGTTATGTTCTGTTTCGAAATGAAGACACGAATGACTTGTTATGCGCTACAACGGCTTATGATGAAAATCGGCGTTATGTAACATTGCTAAATTCTAAGGAGAATATGAGAAATCCGGCTTGTTACTGGTTAGTGACCAGATTTTAGTTATTTGTGGAAGAGTAATTTTTAAGAATAGTATTTATAAGTTGAAGTCTTATAATGTAAAATAACACTATCCGGCCTGTCACTCATTTCTATCGAAATGATTTTAATTTCGATAGAATTTCCTTTAGCTTCGTTTAATTAAATTTTGGTTTTTTGGAAAAGCAAATAATTCCACTTTCGATCGAAACTGATTTCTGTGACAGGCCTGAATATTTGTGAAACTTATGTTTTTAGTGAAAAATGAAATTAAAAACTAGTTTAACGGCCAATTTCCAGTTAACAATATGTTTTTGACTGTTATAACTGATAGTTAACTATATAACTGAATTTGGTGAAATTGAATTTGGCCGTAAAAAACAGTGTTTTGTAAAAAGTAAAATTCGATTAAAGTAAAAAAATAATGATTTTGAAAACTTATTTTATTGAAAAATTGAATTTGTAGTTATAAATGTGAGTTTGAGAACAGTGCTACGTTTACACAACTTTTCGTATGATTAATAGAGCTGAAGGAAAACTTTAACAACATTAAACTGCTGTAAATAAAAACTTAAAAAAAAAAAAAAAATTAGATGAGGAATCAATCAAGAGAAATACTTTTTGTTAAAATTAACCGTCAATTCAGTGAACTTTTTTTACTTGACAAATGACACATACGACCTGGTAACTCTTACGTAAACGAATACGTTGTGAATCAGTTATGCTTATGTATATACAAGAACCATTTCATAAGCGTGAGATTGCGTTGCGATAAGCCTAGGGTTGCCAGATTAGATTGTCCAGTTTTTAAGGGTATTGTCCAGTTTCCAGCTAAGTAACAATTTGTCCAGTTAAAAAATAATTTTGAAAACTAATGTTTTTATTAATTATATAGTGAATAAAAAGAAAAATTCACAATTAGCCGAAAGATATATCAATTAATAAGATTCGTTTTTTTTTTTAATTCAATAAAAACAAACGTACGTTTTGTGAAAGTACTTTAAGCATTTTAAATAATCTTTACTTACAAGAAAGAAATATAATGTACTTGCACCTTAAACTGCTGAAATATTATTATATTGAAATTCAAAAATTTCAGGTGACGATATGTAGTTTCCTTGTTTTAATTTAAAAAAAAATTTTGTTTTTTTGAACTATCGTATGAGTATAAGTGTATTTTTAAATTGTCCAGTTATTTTTTTCAAAATCCAGGTGAATTGTTTACGTTGTCCAGTTATTTTAAGTATGGTTTTTGACAACCCTAGATAAGCCTAATACAACTAATCTTTTTCTACGTTTTAACGTATCAGCTGTTAAAGAATTTTATGTCTTTTTATGTTTATTGATACTAGGGATGCCAAACGGGAAATCCCGAATCCCGAAATCCCGGGATTTTTCGGGACTGACAAATCCCGAATCCCGAGATTTATTTTTATGAATCCCGGGATTTTTCAATTTAACAACTTTTGTGTATCAAAAGTTTTTATATGTATAAAAATATTCGTTTAATTGAATTTTTATACTTTCTAATTATTCATTGTTTTATGGTCGTTTTCTCATTACGCGATTATCCTTTTCCCAACGAAAAACTGCACATTAAAGAAATTTGGCTTTCTCAATGTCGCATTTGTTTTCTATTCTGTCGCTAAGCTAACCAGCACTCATCTGCCAATTACACTATGCCACAAAAAATGAACCTCAGAAATGAGATATTGTCTAAGCTAAATTGGTGCTGCTGAACACGAATATGGCATTTATTTATTTTTCCCATGAACCGTTTCCGAGATATACGCGAAAATCGTGTTTTTCAGCAGTTGTTTAAGGTATTTCGAAAAATCTCGAGAACAGTTTAACTGAATTGTACAAGATTTAACATTTTGAATAGATATCTCTCCCCGTGTGGGTCGGATAATGATTTACTGAGCTACAGGACTTTAAAGTTGAAAAAAATTTGATTTTTTTTAATTTTTTCCAAATTCACATTTTTAATTCGCTCCAGTAATGCAATAAAAAAAATAAAAATTTTTTTTTAACATGTATCTTAAATAATATTTTGTTTTAAACGTAGTAAGCGTAAAATTTTTATCGTCGCACAAAAAATTAAGAAATAACGACATAATAATTTGTATATAAAATGAATTGTTTTGTTAAGTTTTCTTTTTTAAAAATAAAAAAATATATATATTTTAACTTTTGTTTATAAGAAAAAGTTGTAAAAGAATTGTTCTGTAAATTTTTCTTTTTTAAAAATTCAAAAATAAATAAAATTTAGTTAATTTAAAAAAAGTTGCTTTTAATTGTTTTGTTAAGTTTTCATTTTTAAAAATTCAGACATAAATAAATAAAGTGTTGTTGTTTTTTTTTAAAAAAAGTTGTATATTAAAGAAACAAATTAATCCCGAAAAATCCCGAAATCCCGGAAAATCCCGGGATCCCGAAAATCCCGGGATTTCGGGATCGGGATTTCCAAAATCCCGAATCCCGGGATTTCCAAAATCCCGAATCCCGGGATTTGTTAAAATCGATCCCGTTTGGCATCCCTAATTGATACATTCCATCGAACATTCAATCTTTTTATATTTTTATAGTCGAAACGCACTAATCATTATTAATTTGGACGAATTTCAATACCATATGACACGTTTCCGTAAGGTTTACATGTCCGCAACATTTACGTATGACTAAGTAGGAAAATAGCATTGATCATTACGATGTGTATACGTTTATTTACACAGAAAAAATTAAAAATTGTCTCTAATCAACAAATTTATTCCAAATTCATAGAATCAAGTAACCCATTTGTTGATTTTGCACCTATTACCAAAATGATATTGATTACTAAAAACTGTAAAAATTTTATATTTTGAATATTTTTTTTCCAATAAATTATATTTTTAATTTTAATTAAATAAATGATCAAAAACTTTGCCGTTTCAAACAATGTGCTGATTGATTTTGACAATTTCAAACAATAATTTCACAAGTTTAAATTATTTTATTTTTAACGAAATAATTTTTTGTTATTTAATAATTAATTTAATTCAAAATTTATTTCAAAACAACTAAACTGTTTATTAAATCAAAATTATATTTTCAATTTTCTTTCAACAAAAAAACTCTTCCAAATTGTTTCCGGAGTCTTTGTGCCCATAAACCATCTTATTATGATGGTATTTATATTATTTTACTGCAATGTAAATCATCTTAACCGTATCTTCCATACAAATACTACTCCCGAAAATAGCTTTTAATGCCATAACTTCCGTTAAATGTTGGTATTGACATTCAAATTGGCGACAATTACTTTTAACTACTATGTCATGACTAAATGTTGTGCTGGGAGGTCTCAAATTATCCATAGGTCCCATACAAACCCCTTTTTAAATTTACTTAACGGCAAACAAAAATCTCATACAGATAAAGTTATATATCTTACACGCATAACAAAATTTTTCTCCGTCGGATCCATGATTGCCAATGGGTCACAAATATGGTAGGGCTTGACCCACTATATTTTCTTACTTATTTTAATTTTGTATGTATTTAATAGGTAAACGTTTTTGCCAAATTTGATCAAACTGCAAAAACAAATAAATACTTTGTGTTCTTCATATGCCTAAGCATTTAAAAATATTGCCTCCGCAGTGCGGAGTCCGCACAAAAAACCTTAGAAACAGTTGACTAATTGAGTTCAAGTAATAAATACCCAAGTAGTTCATTGTAGCTTTTTTTTGCAAATCATTATACAAATTACCGCAAATTATCTTAATTGCATACCAAAAAAAAAAACAAATATAAAAACCCACTTTTCTTTAAAAAAAAATCAAAATTTATTAATCTCTCCTAAAAACTGTCCATTGACATTGGGAATCTGTCAAATGTTTTTCAAACTCCAAAGTAGAAATAATTACCAAACTTTGATTAAAAATTGTATTAGTGGTACAAAGCAACTCCTGTGTGACAACATTTTGAAATAATACGACTTGCCGATCCTTTTGTGTTGCAGCACTATTGGGCCATAAAACCTGCCACCACTGGGCAGCATCTATTCCACAATCCAAACATATGGAGGCATCACTTTCTTCTGCCGTTAAATATTTGTAAGTTTTATTGTAAGAAGCTCCAATTGCTAAAAGACCTTTGGCATTAAATTGGAGTGAAAAAAATCCCCTAAGACCAAAATAATTCTTCCCCACCAGAAAGGTAAACAAATAACGTTTATTTGGAGATGGACCATTTTCGAGGTGTGAAAGTACATATTCCTTGTAAAAGTTGTTTTTTATAAAGACTTTATAGTTCCATGACTGGTAAATAGTCAAAAGTTGCTGGGGTAATTTGCTTAATAGTCTGCCTATACTGGGATCTCCTATAGGGGCGTTAGTTTGTTGCCTTTGTTTTAGAACCGTGGTGATTCCAAAAGTTAGCAGTGGTAAAACTTTGGGATTATTGTTAGATTGACTCTCAAATTTTTTTATTAAATATTCAAATAAATTTAGCTTTAAGTCACCATTTGTTAGTAAACAAATTTGCTCCAATATGTCTTCTTCACTCATAAACAGAGAAGATTCGTCTAAAACTGTTTGCCAGATTTTGAGTGCGAAACTTTTATCTTGCTCATTCTTGTACAACTGATTAATCATTTCTTCCAATTCCGGGTTTGTGTTCAACGTTTTTGTTGAAATTGCTGCAATTAATTGATTAAATAATGACTTCATTAATGTTGAACCAACATGATTGTGCAGCAAGTTTATGGTTTTGTCAATAACATTTTGTTTCGCTGAATATCTTGAGATTTTTTTACGAATTCTTAACAAATTTTTGGCATCATTTTCACAACCTAGATTAATCTCCTGCCAAAAATCGTAGACCGTTTTAGCTGTTTGTGTAGCCGCAGAACATTTTGTGGAACAATTGATGATTCCTTGTGGAAAAACCATATGCAAAGAGGCGATAAGTAGCAACGCAATTCGGTAAGAAGTAATGGTAGTCATTGAGAGGCTTTTGAACCTACTCGATGGTGTGTAGAACAAGAACTAAAAATTGTTTATAAAGTTTGGAATTATTTTATAGATTCTCATTTATAGCACAATTGTGCTAGATGCTAAGATTACTCGTATATTTACGCTCTATCAATAAGTCAACGATGAGACAGCGACGAATGCACGTGTTAGTAAGTATGTTAAACTTTAACTTAAATCCACTGAAAGAAATGTTAGGTGAAGTTCAGAAAATTGTATTAGTAATACGTATAAAACTGCCACAAATATTGTTTTGTAGATAAGTTTATAAAAAAGTTATGATAATTTGTTATATAAAGAGGTAAGTGCGTGAAGTGAATTTATCGTGTCAGGCATGAATCACGCGTGAATTAAATTTAACCTTTGTGATTCTTCCTAAAATTGATTTTGTTTAATAAATTATTTCTGGAGCGTGCGTAAAACTTTCAAAACAATTTGTGGGTGAGCGTGAGTGATAACAAAAATGTTGCTATTGAATGTGCGCATTCGTAAGGACTTTAAAATTGTTAATGTGTAAGAGTGTGTGATTACATTTCCTTCCCTTGAGATAGAGAGTCTCACGCAGTTATAAGCAACTTCATAAGACTTGTCTCAACTTATTTATTCTTTTAAAATCGTTTCTAACTTACAATTTTACTTATATCAATTTTTGGAATTCGAGAGCTAGAAATTTTCTGGCAACACAGACCCTGATAATTATTTTGTAGTAGAAATAAAAAAATACTTTTAATACTCTTTAGTTCTCTGAGATCTATAAATATCTGAGTAATTGAGACCGGATTTTTGCTCTTAAATAAACAAATTGAAATAATTGATTGTTTTCATTGTCAAAATCCCCATTTGATTAATTTGCAAAGTATGTATGTATGTTTTATGTAAACATTATTTATAAAACAATTAAGAAATTACAGTCGGTCAAGTACGACCGGATACTCTACATCGCAATTCCTACAAAAACGTTTTTAAGTGTACCCCATTTGGGACCATGTGCAATCATAAAATTATGTTATGAAGCAAAGTTTCATGTTAAAGTTCTTTGTGCCATTTTGTTTGCCTTTAAGTGATTTTGGGAAGGGTTTAATATGGGGCCTAAGGTTAATTTTGCAACTACCAGCACAATATTTTGTCATGACATAGAAGTTATCGTCAAAATGTTATTGTCGCCAATTTTTATGTCAATGCAAACATTTACAAGGAAGTTATGGCATTAAAAGCTGTTTTCGGGAGTAGTATTTGTATGGGAGTTGTGTTCAAATATAGACCGATTCCAATAAAATTTGGTTAGATGATTTAGATTGCAGTAAAAAAGTTTAAACCAATTTTATTCTTAATACCAACATAAAAAGGTGGTTTATGATAGCGAAGACTCTCCACAATTGCGACTTGTACTTTGCGCACACAGTTTACATGGACAGCCAGCCTACCAGCCAGGGGAAATCTTTAGATCGATTCAAAAAGTGATTTTTAGTCGATCGGTATACCCTCGCCAATATTGTGGTGTGGGTATAATTATTTGGTAAGTGTTAAGAAAGTTTATAATTACGTTATTTATTATTGTCATGGGGTACTTACATTGTAATTATATGTGTTTTGTGGTTTAAATTTATTAATTCAATACGGTTCTTTTGCAAACTATTTCTTTAATAATGCAAATAATCTGTAAAAAATTGCATATATTTAAAACCACACCACAATAGTGGAATGAGTATTATGCGTTCATCGCCTTAAAATATTAGAAAAAATCCAACACTTAAGTATGTATTTGGATATATTAAGGCCATGTCCGTCTGGCTGGCTGTCTACGTAAACTTTGTGAAATTTGGTACATAGGGTATAATAACATATCCACATATTTTACATATCGTCACCTGAAACGCAGAAGGCCTTAACAAACATTTTGAAATTTTTACAGGAGTAGCAAAAACTATTTAAAATTATAAATATGTTTGTACTTTATTTTTCTTCTATTTTGCTTCTAAAACCTACCAGTTGTAAAAAACTATTTAGGAAAATATTGTAATTTTATTTTATTATGATATATTGGTATTACTCAATTATGTATGGAACAAAATATCGGCCAAATGGGCGCCGCGACCACGGCGGCACACCTCCATCCGATGGTCCAAATTTTCGATGACCCTGAGGCATAATGGAGGTTCTATGCCGTTAATGTGCCGAATTATCTCATCCTTTAGCTCTTGAATTGTTGCTGGCTTATCGACGTACACCTTTTCTTTCAAATAACCCCAAAGAAAAAAGTCCAACGGTGTCAAATCACATGATCTTGGCGGCCAATTGACATCGCCATTACGTGAGATAACACGGCCATTGAATTTGTTGCGCAAAAGAGCCATTGTTTCGTTAGCTGTGCGGCAAGTGGCACCGTCCTGCTGAAACCACATATCGTCCACATCCATATCTTCCATTTCGGGCCATAAAAAGTTCGTTATCATCTCACGATAGCGAACACCATTCACAGTAACTGCCTGACCGGCCTCATTTTGGAAAAAATACGGCCCGATGATGCCGCACCAAACAGTCACTCTTTGTGGGTGCATTGGTTTTTCGACAATCACTCTTGGATTATTATTCGCCCAAATGCGGAAATTCTGCTTATCGACAAATCCACTGAGGTGAAAATGTGCCTCATCACTGAAGATGATTTTCTTCGAAATTTATCATCCATTTTCATAATAAGTCTGGATAACTTTAACACGTTGTTGGATTGTGTATCTCTCCATGGTTCAAATTGAGTAAGTCTGACATAGAGAAATGTCAAATAAAATTCGGAAAAAAACTTGGCGTGGTTCACATTCAACATCGGCCCTTGAAATTTAACCACCCTTTATTAACAATTAACAAAAAAAAAGCAAAATAAATATGGGGGATTTCATGTCAAGTGACCCAATTTTTAAATCGATGTCTTCCGATTTGGGTGATTTCCACCAACGTTAGTCCTATTGAATTGTAGTTTAGACACAAGTTTTCCACAAGATCGGTCAATTTTCAACAAGATCGGTCAAAAAGTTTCTGAGATAAAGGGGGTCAAAGTTTGAAATTTTGGCCATATAGGTGTTCTTTTTCATTCGTGTAACTTATTACCTATTGGTGTTAGAAAAATTTGTCCCTAGTAGCTTCGATAGCTATTTGATCAATCTTTTAAAAAAAAACTTTTTTGTTTTTTTTTTTTTTTAATTTTTTTTTTAATTTTAAACCTTTTTTTTATTTTTTTTTTTTAGCGGGAATGTTTTTTTTTTTTTTGCCCAAAAGAAAGCTTATGTCTTTTCCTTTAAGGTAGTTTTGGTCGCTTTTTGGGATGCGAGTGGCTAATGTATAAAAAAAATTATTTCTAACTCAAGACGAGGGTTTTTAAATTTTTAGCATATAAAGCACTATTTTGAATTTTTTCCTAAAAGACCAGAACTTACTTAAAGGAAAAGACATAAGCTTTCTTTTGAGCAAAAAAAAAAAAAAGCATTCCCGATAAAAAAAGAAATAAAAAAAATTTTAAATTTTTTAAAAAAAAATTAAGGCCCCTATTACGGTTTACAACTCAACTGAGTTGAGTTGTAATTAAGACAACTGGTTGTGATCAGTTGTAATTTTTGCTATGTTTTTGTTCACTGCAATATAGCAAAGTTGTAAACCATAATAAAAAAATTAAGAAATTACAACCAAACTGAGTTGAGTTGTAAGCCGTAATAGGGGCCTAAGAAATTAAAAAAAAATAATAAGATAATAACATTTAAAAAAAAAAAAAAAATTTTTTTTGAGACAATTTTTGAAAACACCAATAGGTAATAAGTTACATGGATGAGAAAGAACACTGCATAATGCTTAACATTGAAAAACACTCGTCTAGAGTTAAAACTTATTTTTTTTTATACATAAGCAACTCGCATCCCAAAAAGCGGCCAACACTGCCTTAAAGGAAAAGACATAAACTTTCTTTTGAACAAAAAAAAAAAAAAAAAAAAAAAAAAAAAAATTTTAAATTTAAAAAAAAATTTTTTAAAATTTTTTAAGAAAACAAAAAAAAATTTTTTTGTTAATAAATTATTTTATTAAAATTTTTACAAAATGTTAACAAAATATTTATTTGTTTGCCTGTTGCTAAAAACAATAAATTTTTAACGTAGGAAAAAGGGTAGGCAAAATTTTTTTGTTGTAGGGAAAAAGGGATTTTTTTTTGACACGTAGGGAATTTTTGAAATTTCTCCTGGAAACACTGGTATTGATATACAAATTGGCGGCAATAGCTACTATTTCATAGCTACTATTTCATGAGAAAAAGTTGTGCTCGTAGGTTCAAAATTATCCATAGGTCCCATATAAATGCCCATTCTAAAATCATTAAAGATATCTAAATAATATTCGCCACAAAGAACTTTTACATAAATCTTGACCTCATAACATAAATTTTGTTCTGGTGAGTTTATTATTGCCCTTAGGTCCGAAATGGGACACCCTTCCGAAAATTTTTTTTTATATATTCTGGTGTTATGGTTGGGCTTGACCGACTCTACTTTCTTAATTGTCTTTTAGGCAAAAACGCTTTGTAATGCAAAAAAACATTTTTTTAGAGTATATTTTTGGGTAAAATACACAATATTTTTTTTGTTTGAATTTTCGATTTTTTTATAATATACTCTTTTTGACTGCACCAAAAATTGTTTATGAATTTTATCTTTTTAGTAAAATAAAATATCTTTTTTTTCTAAAAAAAATAATAATAAAAATTTTGATAAAAAAAAACTTGTAAGGAGTTTTTTAAACGGAATCTTATTATTGTATCGATTTCTATATACAGTGAAACCTCTCATAACCAGATACTCACCATCGCGGTGTTTTTGTCTGGCTATGTGAGATGTTTGCTTATGACAGAGGTAAACAATATTATTTGAAATATTTAATATTTAAAGTTTAGATCGGTTCAATCTGAGCTCGTGGTATTCAAAATGACTTTTAATGTTTTTGATAGGTCGTCTCTGGAAAAATTCTTGAACGAGCAATTTGTTTTAAGAATTTATGAAAGCATATATATTTATATATGTATCTCTTCTTCAGAGTCTTCAGACTGACTTATCTCCACCACAGCCCTAAAGATGACTGTATAGAAATATTAACAATACAGTCATCCTTGGTGTAGAATCTTTCATCTACTTTTAAAAGTTCTTTAAAGCCATTTCATTGACCAAATTTTAAATATGCATAAGTTGCAAGTGGGATATTATCCTCAGCATCAAAAACCGGAAGATTATTACTAAATAGCTGATATTATACAGCTTTCCGGAAGCCATTATGTACTTTTAAAGCAGACAACATGAGTTAAACAAACAGCTTCTCCAAATAAACAACAATTTCTTTACCATCCTCAACACACAAGTATGTCCTTTTTTGTCAACAGTGGAATCACTAATTTTATTGGTCTTAAAATAACTAATAAAAATACAACTCTTGAGATATTTTTAAAAAGCTATTTTTTAATTTAGTGTCCGTATCCGGTTATGAGAGTGTCCGGTTATGGGAATAAATTTTGTATGGCAAAACTAGGGAACAGCTTGGATAAGTGATGCAAAAAGAAAATTCCAAATTGTACCAAAATTTTAATAAAATTTGTCGGACCCCAATTGTACAAAAAAAATGTTTACAATTTTTTAAAATTTTTATTTTAACCACAAAAAAAATTTACAGAGCAATTTGCTAGTAAAATGGAAATCGCTACAGGGAGATGTTCTTAAACTTTTTGTGGTGGAAAATTAATGATTTAGAAGTAGGATGTTGTCACTTGCCACACAGCAAGAGAAACAATGGATCTTCTGAAAGAAAGGTATTGGAGGAGCTAATTTGACACCTTTTTGGCCATTTACTCAATGTATCGACACACTGCCTGTTACTTAATGTCGACATAAATTTGTTAAAAAATAAACTGTCCGATTAATATTTCGGTTTTCTAAATATACCGACAAAAACATGGTTTTCAGTTGGCAACACCTCTCAAACTACATGTAAAAGTTGGGAGTCAGCTGGTTGAATTTATTTGTACGGCAAATAAATAATTGGCAGATGAGTGCCGGTTAGCTTTGCGACAGAATAGAAGCAAATGAGACATCAAGAAAACCAAATTCCTATAACCTGCAGTTTTTCGTTGGGAAAAAGATAATCGCCTACTGAGAAAACGGCCGTTAGACTTTTTTTGTAAGGTTTTTTAAATCGAAACAGCAATTATTTCCTAGCATTCAAGAGCTTAAAAACAACATTATCGAACAGATATCTACCATTGACAACAGTTTATTGAAAACCGTGATTAAGAATTTTGGTAAATGATTGGGACAATAAAGGGGTGACTTGACCGACATAATTTTTCATTTTGAGCCAGAACCTATTTGTAATCTATTTCTAATTCGGGAACAAAAAAAAACTAAAATAAAAGTATTTTTAACATCTCAAAAAAAAACTTTTTTTTTAAGTTAACATTTTAACCTCAATTTTGGACACTTTATCACATTTTTTTATTTTTTTTAATAAAACTCATTATTTTTATGAAGAAGAAATTTTCATTGAAAGCAAATTTTGATCTACCAAAGGTTAAATGCAATTTGGTTTAAAGATTGATGTTTGACTATTGACTGCCAGCAGTCGTCGATGGCTGCGAGTGTTAAACGGCAAACCCCCCTGAAGAGATTGAGTGGTTGCAATCGAAAAATGTACGGGTAACCAGTCCCTAAAAGCCTGTTTTCGAGTCCAGCAGCAGTTAAGAATGAAAAATTATCAATAAATTTTAATTAATTTTCATGTTGTAAAATTCCTTCTTCATAAAAAATAATTTAATGAAAATTAAATTTAATGAACTTTAGCCTAATTAAAATATCAAAATTTTGATTAAAAATTAGTAATGATAACAAAATATGACAAACTATTAAAAAACCGCTGAAATAATATGAATGGTAAAAATAGCCAAGTAAATCGCCAATAATATCAAAAATCGCCAGTGGCCATATGGAAAATTCCACTGCCAAACACGTTTCAAAATCGCCACGTTTGGCGAGAAATCGCCATATCTGACAGCCCTGATTACATACATTTTTGGCGATGTGTGCAATAAATAGAAATCTGGACCAATATTTTAGTATAACGATTGATTTAGAATCACTTTTTAAAGTGATTTTACTATCCATCCGTCCGGCTGGTTGCCTGTCCATGTTATCCCTGTGCGCACAGTACATGTTGCAATCTCGTAGATAATTTAAACAAATTAAGTTAATACATTTTAATTGTACTAAGGACGAATTTTATGTAAATGGTGAGAAATTTTACATATTTCCCATAAAAACTTCTTTCCAAATTAGACTCTTTGTGTCCGTTAACTATCTAATTATGTTGGTATTTAGATTGAATTCGCCCCAAAAACATGTTACTGCAAATTAAATTCTTTTCGAATCAGTTCACATTTGCCCAAAGCCTCCATCTATAAATAACTTTAACTTTCTTTTAAGTCTTAACATTAAAAAACAATCCCTAAAATGTCTTTAAACTCAAAAAATCACATATGGATGTTAATATCTAGAAAATATTCGGCACAAATAACACTTATATGATGACTGCCCATCGTTTCCAAATAGGGTAAAATCTCGAAAATTCGTCTGTAAATACTATGGTGTATGGGCTTTACCGATTATAATTTTAGGATTGTTTTTATTAGATGAAACTGTTAATTTGAATATTTTGTTTTCAAATTCTAATTTTTGTATTGTTTGTGGCATATTTCTAAAATTTTCAGGCCTAATTTTCAAGTTTTTACAGCATATTTAATGCGAATGCAACGAGATTTTTAGAGCATATTTTTGGTTTCCCTGGTAATGAATAACCGAGTAAAAAATGGTACAATTGTACCAACTTTTTCATCCCTGGCTTGGATCAACAAAATATGGCTGGATATGGGAGGTTTCACTGTTATATGTAGGGGATTATTATACTTTTATTGTCATATAAAACCCTACCTGGAGTTAAAAAAAAAAACTAAAGTATTAAATATCCTGTAATTCTTAATTCTGTTTATCAATTTTTTTCCTCCAACTTTTTTTTCATTTACATTTTCATAAAACCTTTTAACCTTTTAACCAATGACCCATATAAATTTTGTCAAATGAAAAGACGCAACCCACCAAATCAATTCTTTTATTTATATTTTTTTTTTCTGTAAAAATACTTTTTTTTTTAATATATGGTTCGAAAAGAACCCAATCTCCTACAACTCTTTTCTTTATAAACTCTACATGTTCTAACACAAACTAAGAGAAAGGGGATGTAAAACTTTTACTTCTTAAATAAAAAGGTTAGCAAAAAAATGCCTTAAATTTTGCTGACATTCAACAGGCCGTTGAAATCCATTTTCCTACACCACAAAAGGAGGGGGAATAAAGAAAAGAAAAAAAAAAGAATAAAAGAAGAATATTGAAAATACCTTAGACAACAATAAACCAAGCGTTGAACAGATAGACAGACATACAGACAGTTCAGCACCTTAACGACCCTTAAAGTTCTTTTATCCTTTTTCGAAGTTAAAAAAAAAATTAGGTTTAAATTCTTCTTTTCAAGCTTCTTTAAGGAGTTTATGACATTTAGCTTTTATTGTAACTTCCCAAAGGTAAAAAAATAAAATAAAATTCAAGAAATGTTTAAAATTTCATATACTTTTGTTTGTTGTTTATAAATGATTGTTTTTTGTTCACATGATGACAGAAGATGTCGTCATATTGTGTTTTATTGCTTAAAAAACACTTTAGGTCTTTTTTTTTTGCCGATTTCAAAAAATAAAGGGAAATTTTCTCTTTTAACTTGATTTTGGGTACAATTTCAGCGCCTGCTCACCATTATTTTCATCTGTTGCTTAAATTTTTCATGGTTTTAGGTTTTTTTCTTTTTTTTTTCCTTGTCAACATTTGTTTGTTGTTGGTTTTATCTTTTTGTATTAACGTTAAAAAAAACCCCCACAAGAAGCGAAAAAAGTAGAAAATGTGTCATAAATTTCGTATTAACTCACAATGTTGTTTGTAAACATTCATCCTGTTGCTGTCATTGCAGTGGTTTACAAAGTTAATGGTTGGACGAACCAGAGATGCCAAATTGAATTTTAAAAATAATTAACAAAGAACATTTTAGTTATTTATTATGAATTAGTAAAAATTATTTCTAAAAATTTCATTAAAAAAGCTTGGTTTCATTAAGAGCAAAATATAATTTCATCAAAAATAATTCAGAGAGGTGCATTTCGGCCAAAACCACAAAAAGTTTTTTTGCATTTTGAAAAAAATTTGGATGCAATATCAGAGCTAATAATTCAAAACATGTAATTAAAAAATTTTAATCACAATGCATAGCCTACTTTGACTGCAGGAGTGTCGGAAAGTTAGCATATTTAATTATTAGTTTTTAATAATTACAATGCGGAACAGTCTTTTTGCGGTCTGGAATTTGATTGAAAATTTTTACAATTTTCGTTATCAGCTCTACTTTTCGAGATATACCGTTATGTCCAAAATTAAGGCATTTTCACTACATATTTGGCCGCGTTAATAAAAAGGTAGCTATAGCTAAAACTTGAAATTTTGAAGTTTAAACTAGCTTTGAGGTGAAAAAAAAATTTGAGTTAAAGCTAGTACTGTATACTGACTAAATGAAACTAGTTTTTCCAGTGTTGATTAAAAAAATGTGTGAATTAAAACGAGTAATTGCTATTTTTTGCTTAATTTTTTTGCTACAATATTTAAAAAAAAATAGCTATGGCCCAGGCTCTAATGTTAACATTTGTACTTCAAGTTGTACAAATGAAATGGCGACGAAAGTAGACAAAAAACATAATAAACAAATGTTTCAGGTTTTCAAGACAAAGTCTTGACAGAAAGAATACGAAAAAACAGTAGAAAGGAAGCAACATGTAAATAAATTGAAGATATTACAGCAAATTTCGAACCACCAGTACCACTAATTAAAGATTGATGTTTGACTGTTGACTGCGGTCTGCAGAGGTTAGAACGTCAAAGAATTCTGATGAAAGAATGTGGTGATTCTTAAAACATGTAAATTCAACAAGAGTTCGATCCCCAGCTCAGCCAAGAATAAAAATTATTAATTAATTTTAATAAATTTCATGTTGTAAAATTCCTTCCGTCAGTAAAAATAATTAAATGGAAATTAAATTTGATGAACTCAAGCCTAACTAAAAATATTAAAAAATTTTTTTTTTAATAATTAGTATTGTGGTTATTTTGTTGAACTATTTATGGTTTTTAATCCAAATATTTAATATTTTTAATTAGGCTTAAGTTCATTAAATTTAATTTTCATTAAATTATTTTTATGAAGAAAGGAATTTTACAACATGAAAATTAATTGAAATTGTTATTGATAATCTTTCATTCTTGACTGTGGCCGGGGCTCGAACCGCGGACGGCAGGTTACCATGACATGTTTCGATCGCAACCACTTGATCTGCTCAGATGGATTTACCGTTTTACACTCGCAGCCATCGACGACTGCTGACGTCAATAGTCAAACATCAATCCTTAAACCAAAATTGTATTTTAACCTTTGGTAGATTGAAGTTTGCTGTTTTTGAATGATTATCCATTTTAATTGATTTTACATGTTTTTCCTTACTTCTACTACTTGAGGAGATCGAGTGGTTGCGATCGAAATATGTCATGGTAACCTGCCGGTTCGAGCCCCGGCCACGGTCAAGAATGAAAGATTATCAATAACAATTTTAATTAATTTTCATGTTGTAAAATTCCTTTCTTCATAAAAATAATTTAATGAAAATTAAATTTAATTAACTTAAGCCCAATTAAAAATATTAAAAATTTTATTTTTATTTATATATATATACTAATATATTAGTATGTATGTTTAATTTTATGAATGTTGGCCAAGAAAAGAATATCTTCTTAGGACAGATTTTCATCCTGAAGATTATTTCAAATTGTATATTTTTCGGAAAAATACCTAAAATGGTTAAATCTCTGTAAATGTCACAAATAAATTTAAAAATGTACAAATGTTACAGTTTACCAAAGTAATTTGACTTAATTTTTAAAATATTTTTAAATTTTGTAAAACAAGTTAAACAATAATAAATAACAATTAAATAGATCTTCCCCTGAAGAAGTCAACAAAAAATTTACGAAACGTTGGGAAAAAAATGTAATTAAATGTGTTTTTAATTAACAATGGAAAAATTTAGGCCCTATTAGCTTACTAAAATCTCTAAAACTTCAAATATAACACCTTGGCCAAGAAATAAAAAAATAAAACAATCATTGACGTTACCACTAAGTTTTTTTTTATGATATACCCCATAAAGTTCGGTACAGACTTTTGCTATAAAAAGTCTGTGTTGCATTTTTTTTAATAAAATAAAAAAAGTTTAAAAAAGTTTAAAAAATACAAAAATATGTTGTTTTTGTTTAAGCTTTGGGGTTTATAATTCTTATTCGCTTAACAGTTTTATTTGTATAATATCTTTAGTTTTTCTAAAATTTTTGGATGAAGTTTCCTGAAGATCTGGCCTAAGCAACCAGTGAAATGAGCACAGGAATAGTTTATCCCATCAACAATAAATTTCAGTTTATCAATATGTAGTATGAAATAGGAATTTAGCACATTTAAACGAGACCTTGATATTTATTTATGTTCGCATACAAACTAAAACATTTACAGGGGTTTCTTTTTTAAATAAATACACAGTACTTGTGCAACGCTTCAAGACATAAAAAAGAAATTGAACATTTTTTTTCTTATATTATTATTATTATTATTATTATATTTTTTAAAATAAGTTTAAAAAAATTTCAATTTTTGACATTTTTGCACTTTGTAATTAATTTAATTTAATAGTCGCATTTTCCAGCGTTTGCTTCACCTTTTAAGTTATTCACACTTTTTGTAGTTTAAACTTTTCAGCATAGCTTGTACTGAAAAGTAAAAGCTAGTGCTAGTACTTAGTACTATCTAGTAAAAACTTCATTTTTATCACAGAATAATAACAGAACTGTAAAAAGTGAGGTGTGAAAAAGGCCCAAATCAGTTGCGAGGGCAGCTTTCGAAGAAAAAGAAGACAGCTTTTTTGGTAGTGAAGTGGCAATGTGTAAAGACAGGCAGCAACAATCAACGCAAATGGCGTGATCAAAACAAAAATAACAAAACACAAACCACGTTAAACATATGTATTAGTTCAACAAACGTTGTGTTTTGTGCAAAAAAAATTTATTTATTAATATTTTTTTGTTTTATAATGTTATATATTTACTTAAATATTATTAACTCGTGTTGTGGTAAACTTAAAACTTAATTTTTACAACAGCATTGCAAATAAATCTCAACTAAATAAATTTGTGTTCATTGTATTGCGGCATAAAAGATGTTGCAAAGAGAAATACAAAAAGGGCAGCTTTCTTAGAAATAGACAAACAAAAAAACGCAAAATCTTCCGTCTCGTGATAGTTCTGTTTGTATTCTGAGATTTTTATTCACTCGACCCATTGGAATAACTTGAAAACGGTTGACCATATTCAGTTCAAAAAATCCAAACCTCGGCAACAAAATTATCTTTAATTACGTTGTTTTTAAATTTGCCCCGTGGTTTCAGAATTTTTGAAAAAAAAAAATAAAAAATTTTGAAAAAAATAAATTTTTTGTACTTTAAAAATTCATAAAAAATAAATATGCGACAAAAATCACAGTTTTGGTCTAAAAACATTTAGCTGAATATATTTCGAATGAAATGAGGTTTATTTCGGTGCACAACTTTTGATTTTATTCACAATTTACTGAGAAAACTGAATATCGATTTCACCGTTTTTTACATAAAAATTTTTTTATCATATAAGAAAATCTTTTTCATTAAAAAAGTATCTTGTATTAAATATTGGAATGTTTACTCACATGGATACATACTTAAAACCATAATAAATTGTAATTCGAAAACTATTAAATATTCATTCACGGCTTACCTTAACTGCTGCAACAAAGTTCTCAAAAAGGGTATAAAAATAAAACTAATATAAATAAGTTTTTAACTTTTTCTTTAATAAAAAGTTTAATTTCAACCCACAGTGCCAATTTTACTATTACCTCATATGTACTTATATTTGTATACAGGTGTGCATGTATGTACTATGTATGTGAAAACATTATGTGCTAGATAGATACCAAACATTTTTTAAAGCTAAATTGTTGCTTTGCATGCAGAAAACCACTCATAAACAAAATATAAATGCCAGTGTATACAAATCTACTTTCATACAAGTATGTCAAAAGCACACACATACATATATCTACAAATATACAAATGCATTGCAGTCACAAAAAATAAAGAATATTTAAACACACCTATACTAAGGTAAAAATAACAGAACATAAAAAGTAAAAAATATTACAACTTACAACACAAAGAGAATCATAAACTTTGAAATAAGTAAATGAGAAATATTTTTTTAAATTACAAGTGGTGAATTTGGTGTCAGTTACTGTTTTGTTTGCCAAGTGAATAAATTTCCTTAGTTCTTTAAAGAAATTTCTAACAGTTCAGGTTGGACTTTTTAATAAAACGGTCGTGTTGACTAAGAAAATTGTTTAGAAATTTCTAAGCGAATTTATCAAGTTTTAAAAATGTAAATGACAAAAAAAAAAAAAAAAGAATTTTAAAAAATATTAAAAAAAAAAAAAAAAAATAAGAATAAAATTTATACAAAAGTAAAATACATGAATCATAAAAATCCAAAAAAAGTGTTAGTATTTCTTTAAAATTTCTGTTTCGTTTACTTTTGCCCATAATAAAAAATAAACGCCTGAGATTATACTTTAGTATTAAATGAATCTAGAAATCTAATTTAAAGTTTAGAAAAAGAGTGCCACGCTTTGAATAACACCGTTAAGTGGATTTGAAAAAATAAGAGTAATAATAATCCAAAAATAATCACTTGCCACTTTTTCTTCTGCTTTAGTTTGTTTTTATTCTTTTTGTTTTTTATATTACAGCCTTTAAGTATGCAGCATAATATAAAATATAAAACCATAGGTATTGTAAAATTCAGTGTTTGTGTGTCAGTAGCAAAACTTTTTAACATTTTCATGAATAAGTTATTTTTATATTAAAAGTTTATTTAAAGTTTCTTATTATATCTTCTTATATTTTCATAATACAAGCATAATTTTAGGTAAAAAGTATCTGTCTGTCTATAAACTAAGTAGATAGTTACTAACCATTACATAGAAGTTCTTTAAAAATTTATTAAAATATTTTCTAAAACCACCAACATAAATAATTTTGTTTGTGAAAATGTAAAAGCTTTGTAAGCTTCCTCAAATATTAAAAGATATTATTAAACCGATACTTGGAGTAAAGAGGTTTTAGATTCCTTTGAAAGGGGTTAAAGTTCCTTGTTGAAATGAGAATTAATATTTCATTTGTTTTAAAAGGAAAAATGGCTATTTTTAAAGTTTTGAACTACAAAATGCTTTAACGTTAATAAAATGTTTTTGAATTTCACATCGTCTAATATTTTACAAAAAGTTTTTAGTATAAATTGAAATTATACCCCAAGACATAAATTATCGATTATTTAAAAAAATCGTACAAAAATCTTTTATTCTTTTATTATTATGCCACAAATACTATTGTTTTATGATTGTTGTTCATGCAATTATTTAATTTTAAAATTCATACCTCAAATTTATGTTTACATTTAATTACATGTTTATTGTTTGGTTATTGTTTGACAAAACCTCCTATTACTTAAGGCGTATAAAGTAATTGCTTTTTACTGCATACCTTAAGGGTGCTTATAAAAAAAATTCGAATACATTTTATATTATAACTTTTTGTGTTTCACAAAAAGTGCAGCATATTAGGGAAATTCTAGAGACATTTTTTTTGCAATAAAAATAAAAATTTCTTCAGGAAAAAATTTAATTTAATTTTTACAATAATCTTGGAATGTATTTAATGCTGTAAAAATACGTTAAATGCTTCTTTTTATAAATTATTTTATGATTAACCAAATTATTGTCACAGACAACCATACTATGATTAAATTAGTCCTCCATCGAGATGATACAGCCAGTGTTTGAAAATACACAGAACATTATTTAGCGTTCGGCTCGCACACCCAGGAACGGTATCTATTTTTTAGTGTTTGTGTAGAAGAACACAAACATTAACACCATTCGTCACTATTTTCAAGAACGAGTCGAATATTATATAATGTTATGTTCTTCGTTAAAAAACAGAACAATTGTAGTGATACTGAAGACAAACATTATATTTAAATGTTCTATAACGTTTCTTTTCTTACACTGATAAAGAAATGAACAAACAAAAAATTTTAGCAACGACAGCAGCACGAACAGCTTGTGTGTGTATTGTGTATATGTTTTGTTTGTGCAAGATTATTTTGCTGGCTTTTTGTTTTTTTTTCGTTTGTGTATTTTGTTTGTGTAAAAAATGTTTGGTTTTTTACCAGCTAAAAGGGCGCTTAGCACAACAGAAACGAACGAACACTAATAAGCTGGACGGAACACAATGAAGTTTGTTGTTTAAAAAAACCGAACTGAATTAAATGTTCTCATCTTTTTGTTGAGTTAGATAAGAACAGTATTATTTTTGGTTCGAAAGATGACAAACAGGGTAACGTTATTTTTTTAATGATTTATTACACAAACCGAAGCGAACACTAATGAGCGATATTTAGGCCCCTATTACGGTTTACAACTCAACTCAGTTGAGTGTAATTATTTTAATAACTCAAGCAATGTGACAAAAGTGCAATTCGAATTAAAAAATAACCTCATAGATTTTCTTTGTCTTAAAATATTGTACCAAAAATAAATAATAAATAAATATTTATAATAATAGTGCTAAATAATAACAATTAATAAAATAAATTGTAAACTTACCGCACCAGAACCTTTAGGTTTCGAGGCAGCCACATACGCTAAATACTGTATGACTTTTTTAGTATTTTCAGTTTTACCAGCACCAGATTCACCAGTACACAGAATTGATTGATCTGCACGATCTGGAAAAAAATAAACAAACAAAAATAGTAAATAAAAAAACAACAAATTCGTTTAAGATACAGTAGTTCCCGCTTAAATACAACCCGCTTATATGATATCCCCTCTTAAATGCGCAAAATGTGCTGGCAAGCAAAATTTTCACATGATTACATGAACAAAATCCCGCTTAAATGACAGCGCTTAAAAGCGTTCCCTGTTTTAATGATTCATTATTTTTGTCCGAAATAACAAAAATTTGAATAAAATAAATCGCTTAAATGCGTAACAAAAAAACTTGCGTTTTTTTTTTTAATATCCGTCAAGGCATTAATAAAGTTAGTAAAAGTATTTTTGTACTTGTATGTATGGCATAACAAATTTTTAAAACGGCAGTTGAAGTAAAAAAGAAAATTTCTCCTGAATTTCGAAAATCATAGAGACTAATTTTAAAGAGTTATCGGAATCTTCCGATGATGAAGAGGAAATAATTGAAGCTCCAACTTAGTGCCATTAGTTTTATCCGTAGATACTTTGTGCAACAAAATAAACCCACAAATGAAATTGAAACCATGGAAGGAAGACATAATAAATGGTTTTAATAATATTAACACGGCGATAACATTTTCCGAAATATTGGTTCGAATAAACATTTAAAGTTTTAAAAAAGACTTAAGCCCTTATGACACTACATTTTTAATGCATTGTTCAAGTTTTGGTGAACAGTACAAATATAATGTAATACAAAAATTTACCAAGTGCAAAGAGTTAAGCTGTATTAAGATAAATGGCAAACTGTCAAAAATTTTACTAAAGTTATCGATAAAAAATAAAGTTATGTCAAAAAAAATGTAAAATTGTTTAACTTAAAATTGACATTTCAAGCTTGAAATATTAAAAGTGTTGCTGAATCAGCGGTTTATGGGCAAATTCAGCGATTTACCGCTTTTTGTTTCAATTGTACTTTTTCGTTGATACTTTTTAAACTAAGATTTATAATACCTTTTTGTGGTATTTTTTATGAATTTTAATTAAATTAATTTCAACTAAAAAATTTTTTTAGTACAATTAGTGTAAAAAAGTACAATTTTGAAATGTTGTTGGTACAATTTTAAAAATTCTCAACGCCATCCCTGAAACAAAACCATAACAAGAGAAAAAAAACTAAAAAACTTTGTTTACATTTTTTATAGTTTGCTCATTCTAACATTTACTGTTTCTTTCTATCAATTCTTTATCAATTAATGAATAAAAATGTAGTGTCATAAGGCCTTAAAGCTCGACAATTTATTAATATTCGAAAATAATAAAGGTCAAATAAAATACATATAACATACAAAACATTATATTTTTAATAAATATGTAGTACGTTCATATGAATTTATGTAAGAATGTTTATTAAATAAGTTTTAGTTTAATATTATATATTATATATAATTTAGTATGAGAACTATTTATAAATTTTATTTTCCCTTATAACTAAAAAAACTACTTTTAAATGCATGTTGAGTTTTTTAAGCGATGTTTTTATAAATGCGTTGATTGCGCATTTATCAGGGTTATCGGTTAAATGATTCCCCTTTTAAATGCGTAGAAAACTGAACATTTTTCGATGCGCACTTAAGCGGAAACTTCTGTATACCGTTAATATACAAATTTTATCTTTTGTAAAATTAATAAAATAACCTAAATTAGCTATAAAATATTTTAAGCTGTTTAATTTGCTATTTTAAGACACCATAATTTGTGAGGTGTTGCCAACTGAAAACAATGTTTTTTGTCGGTATGTTGAGAAATCGTAAACAGACAGTTTATCGGTCTAATAAATTTATGTTGACATTAAGTAACAGACAGTTTGTCGATACATTGAGAAAATGGACATTAGTTTCGAAACAAATTACGAAGCATTATTTATTATAAGAACTTACTGCCTGTTCAACAATTTCGAACGTAAACTTTCGCGTTTAAATTTCAGACTTATTTAAAAATATGCATTTAATATTTTATTAAATTTATTATTAAGAGCTAAATAATTTCACCAATCTTCAAAAAACATACTTTATCATTTTGTTTGCGAAACTTTTGTAAGAAAAAAGGAAATACAAAATCTGTCAGTTACATTAACAACGCAAATGACGCAAATGATAAGCAAACGTAAGGAATGATATTTACACAATCAAATTTGTACATCATTAATTTAATATTGACAATAATATTAATCTTTAAATGGAACTCTTCATGTCTACAAGTATAAATAAATAAACAGATATAAATCACTTATTTTAATCAAGATTAAAATAAACATGAACATTTAAATGAACAAATTGATAAAACTTAAAAAGAAAAACTACAATTTAAGAAATAATTAAAGTTCATAATCATCTGATACTTACTAGTGGTAATTGTGGCTTTGCTATATATAGCAAGTAATTAATATGCTTATTTATGAAAACCAAACTAGTTTGAAATTTATCCACACATCATTTACTCATAATCAGGGAAACCGGAAATATGCCGTAAAAAACCAGTTTCATGTGCATTGAATATGCAAATTAAACTTGAAAATATGCTCCAACATTTTTTTAAAAATATTCAATAAAAAAAAAAACCAAAAATGTTTTATTTCAAAGGAAAAAAATGTATTGCAGCCTAATTTTATATAAATATAACTATTAATAACGAAGTTCTAAAGCTATTTTCGGAAGTGGTATTTGCATGGGAACTACGGTCAAGTATAGACCAATTCTAATAAATTGCGTTTGATAAGGCGATTTTGGTTGAAATATTTTCGTTTCGAATTTCAACTTAATTCTTAAAACTTTAGATGTTGTGATCATTAACAAATACTCTTTTCAAAAAAGGAGTTGGTGTGCACCTAGAGGACACACCTTTTTATATATGGTCACCGCCAACAAAATCAGTTTGAACGAATATTGTTAAACATATTATGGTTAAATAAGCCCTCCATCAAAAAACCACGACTATATGTTGGTTGCCTTCGAGCATATTATGGTTAATAATTACAAAAATATGTTAAACACTTAAAAAAGCATGGTCGTTTTTTAACCATAGCATGATGCTCTTGGAAAAGAGATACCATTGTTAATTTTAAAAGAAATATTAACCATAACATATTTAGAGGCAACCATAATATGGTTGTGACTTCTTGACGGAAAACTAATTTATCATGATTGCCTTATTTAACATGGTTGCCTGTAGCAATACCAATTACATACAATATTTAAAATTTTTTATTTCTAAATAGTTTTGTCACATATTAAGAAAAGTTTTTTCTCTGCTTGTAGGGACTATTCTAACGAATTTCAGCGGACAATCAATAGGTACATATGTATACCAAATTTCATCAAATTATCTCCTAAATTGCGACGTTTTGTGCACAGATTTAATCGACGGACAGCAATCGGTTGGATGAATGCATTTAGAAATTGATTCTGAGTCGATCGGTTTACTTGAACTATAAATAGTGATTTTCGACCCAAACCACTATTTAAATGTGTCACACACTTCAATTTAAACGCATAATATCCTCTCCACAATGTTGCAAAAATTTAAATATGCTGTAAAATATGCACCAACAAATCGATGACAAAATTTATGAAAT
Organism: Pollenia griseotomentosa; assembly: GCA_963931875.1. Classification (NCBI taxonomy): domain Eukaryota; kingdom Metazoa; phylum Arthropoda; class Insecta; order Diptera; family Polleniidae; genus Pollenia; species Pollenia griseotomentosa. The sequence continues at coordinate 16,260,588 of OZ007564.1, forward strand.
TGCCTTAAAAGAGATAAATGTATTGTTTCTGCCTCAACTAGTCGCCAAAGAAAAAACAAGACATTGCATATTTTCGGTTTTCCTACTCATAATCATACTTAAATACCAAACGTCACACATATTTCATCATTAAACTTTAAACAGTAATCAGTGATAATTTTTTCAAAAGCGAAAAAGAGGAAACAAAGAAAACAGAAAATTAAATAAATTATATACCATAAAGCGTTGCCATATAAAACGTTAATATATTTGTATTTGATTGGTTGATGTCTCTACAGCTGAAAGGCAATTTGCCAATTGATAGATTGAAATGAACGAATAAGTAAATTACGCCAAAAAGCAAATTGTGAAAAATCTGTTTTCGTTTTAAATTGAAATCAAATTATAGTAAAAAAAGGAGTTATTTCCTTGTTAAAAAACATTGAGTAATATAAATCAATAAATAAGGCTTTAAGGTTTAACAGAAATGTGATACTTTATTTTAATGGCATACATTTTGGTAATAAGCACAAAAACCATTGTAAAGTATACTTTAGGGGGATTTGTAAGATTTGTTGTGGATTCAAATCGAAGTCATTTGTATACTTTAATATTCAGATATTTCTTTTTTGATGAAACAACGTTTGAAATATTTAAAAAGAAAATTGAGTTACACAAATTCTATGAATATTGAAACGGAGTTTTTGTTATTTTTTAAAAAATCATTTCATTTAATAGAGTTTAAAACATAAAATACAAACGCACTTATAAAAGCTATAAATATTAAATTAACGATTTAAAGTTAGAATATGATGTGAAATTGTATTTGCACCATACAAATATTAAAGGATATACTATTTGTATTAAGAAATATTTTAAGGATTTAAAGATTTTTATTAATATGTTTTGTTTGTATTTCAAGTTCTGAATGAAATATGCTACAGACGATACTTTAGAGAAGGATATGGACGTGACTATAGACTAGATTATAAAAAGGACTGTAGATAAGGTAGACCATATACGGCTATATTTAGATGAGGCTATAGGCACGACTGTATATAAGGCTTTAGCCGAAACTATATGCGAGACTATAGACGGAATTATAGGTTATAATTTATTTATTTAATCAATGGTCATTATCCTTACTGACTAAAATTAAAATTAATGAATAATGAATTTTAAAATATAGAAACCAACTTTACAGAATATACATATGTACATAAAAAATTACGGGTTAAGAAAAGCAATAATTTTATGCTTTATGGAATTCAAACATAAAGAAAAATCAACAAATTGTGACAAAGAATTAAATTGTCTACATAACCTTGAAAAAGGATCAGCAATAGCGTTTAAAATGACGAGTATTGATGAGATTAAAGACGCGACTATAGATAAGAATATATATGAACATATAGCCGAGACTAAGGACGAGACTATAAACGAGACTATAGACTGGACTATAGGCTTAAGATGATATTAAAGACGCGGCTATAGATATGAATATATGTATATGAGACTGTAGGCGAGACTACACGTAGAAAAAAAATATGGTTGTAGGTAACCATATTCTAAGAGCAACATGCTATGGTTGGATTTTAACAATGTTTATGTTTGCATGTTACCATATTATGTTTAAATATGAGCATAGTATGGTTAAAATCAACAAAAATTTTCCCTAAATCAACCATAATATGTCAAAATTAACCATATTTTAATCAATATTAACCATAATAATGATCAAAACTAACCATATTATGTTCAAAATTAACCATAATATGGTCAAAATTTCCCAGAATTTTGACAAAAGTAACCATATCATGGTCAGATTTAACAATAATATGGTGAAAGTTAATCATATTATGGTTATTTATTTCATCCAGTTTTTCAATTTGTTTGTTAAGTGTCAAATTATAATTTTATTTAATTTTTTATTCCAGATGGGTGTTATGTTCCACTTTTATAAAAAATCCCCTTTGAATTATATTCCAGCCTGTGACGACCTTCATTTCCATTTTTTCTGTTCTACTTGTTCATTCCACGTAAATTTATGTATTTTAGTCAATAATTAAAATAAAATGAATGAGAATTTTAAGCAAACCAAGTAAAATTCAAACGACCAGAATGTTGTTTCTATCTAATCATATTATTTTAAATTTTAAATTAAACATCAATGTTTTAAAATATGGCAATTTCGAACATATTATTGTTATTAAATATTAGCCATAACATTTTTGGAGGCAACCATAATATGGTAATAGCTTTTGGTTGCCGTGATAATGATATGGTTAAGGTAACCATAATATGTTTAAGTGTATGGTTGTAGCATTATTTTATTAAAACATTATTTTGTTAAATTCAACCATATTTGAAGTTTCAAAGGAGCTAAACACTTAATTGTTAAATAGAAACAAAATATTATCAATCGTGAAAAAAGTTTTGTTAAAAACAACAAAAGTTTGTTTGTTGCAATTGCAGGGACCATAATATGTTTTTTTAACCCTAATTCAAGCATGTTTTTTCTCTGCGTGTATAGACGAGACTATAAACGTGGCTTTAGACTAGACTATAGACGAGACTATAGACGAGACTATTGACGAGACTATAGACGAGACTATATGTCAGCTCTAATTTTTCAATTAGAGCGCGGTCTATTTTGAACTGACAACCTATCTGACATCAGCTGTTCTGCAAGTCAATTGTTTGTGGCGGCAAATATTCACTAAAATCTAGTTATTTACACATACATATTCTTTTAAGAAATATAATTTTTAATAAGCTGAAATAAAATTAAAAGCGATTAAAAAAAAATAGTATATAATTTACGGTTGTGTAAGATTTTAGCTTGTGTCATATGAAACCAAAAACGAACGTGTGAAAACAAAAATTATTAACCTTCTGCATTTGCAAATTTTGACAGACATGTGATATTACATATGGCAAAGCAACTGTAAAATACATAACGTCTAAAAGTACATTTAGCGAATGTTTTAGTATGTGTAGATATACTCTAGCTTAAGGAGGCGGGTCAATAAGTTTGCGACTTTTTAAACAAAATACAGGTTTTTGGATAAAAGATTTTAAACTTTTGAGCTTTATTTGTTTGTGAGGTAATTTTATCGTTTGAGTCAAGTCTCTTTCTGCCGAGCCATTACTTAATCGAAACAAGAAATAGTCACAATAGGGCAGATGAGGGCGCAATAAGCAGCATAACTGATGTGTTATCCCCATGGAATGCTTAATGAGCACAAGACATTTATCTTTTTTTCCTCAAATCACGAGATTGACAGCTATCAAACTATCAAACAAAAGAAACTTATTAAAATTTTGACAGGAGTCAATTAACAGATGTATGTTAAAAGAAGCAGCGTTAAATGCCTTTCAGTTTCGAGGTGAGAAATATAAAAAGTCACGGACATATTGAACCGCCCTCATATAATCCTAACATCTTTAATTGATTACCAGGTAGTTTTAAGTTATTAGCTTACATATTTAATCCAACTTCTCTTAAATAACTTTTAGTTTATTTCTATTTTGCTTTACAAATAATTTTTAAGTTGTTTTCTTTGAAATCAGGCAAAAAGGTCTTAAGCCAGAAACTGTAATTCTTCGCAATGTTAAATTGAATATTATTTAATTGCTTAATTGAAATAATTGATTTATTTCCTAACGAGCAAATAATTACGATTAGAAGCTAATATGCTAGATTTAAGTTATTGATACCAAACTAGAGAGTTAAACAAATTGAGTTAAGTTAATCACAACTTAAAATGCATTTGTTTGACTTAAAAACTTTTTGCCTAACGTCAAAGATTTAATGTAAGATTTATCAAAAATATTTGTTTGACATTATTTTTTTTTTTTTAAATTTTATATACAACTTAATAAACACTTTTTGCAAAAGCAATTGCTTTTGGCACACAAACATACATGTTAATATTCTTTCGCATACAAAATTTTTAGAAAAAATATTTTATTGCATGCATTTAGGCGACAAATGTTTAGTGTCAAAGTTCTTATCAGAAATCATTATCAGAAATCAGTTGGTTTCTTGACTTTGTCATGACTTTCATTTCAGTTCATTTTGTTGCTTGGAAAAAGGTACAAACAAAGTACATATTAGTAATAATTTTGTGGTACTAAGAATTTACCAAAATGAAGAAAAAATTACATTGATTTGTTTTTTTTTTTTAATATTGTATATTTTTTTTTTTTTTTTACTACGATTGTAATATACAACATGTACATTTCTTAATGATTTTTCTCAATAAAATAAAATAAAAAAAAAAAAAAAAAAAAAAAAAAAAAAAAACAAAGAAAAGAAATGAAATGAAATCTATAGAAAGATGTTTTATATCATCTTTTGTTTGCTTCTATTAATATGTGGACAAGTATGAGTAATAAACACCATATGACCTTCATGTGTCTGTCCTTTCTTCTACAAATTCGTGTGTATGTATTTATGTATGTATGTATGTGTGCAAGTCTTATTTTACAGGTTGTTCTGCTTGATTTAATATATATATTTTTTTGTAGATCTCAGTATTTTATGCATTTAGTTCTTTTGTTTCCAATGTTTCTGCTCAAAACACATTCACAAATAAATAAAAACGAATTTCCACAACATTGAATTCAAACAGTGATTTATTAAGATGCATGACATACTGCATGTATAAAATGGAATAATATTTACTAAATGTTTCATCTTTCCTCTTGTTTCTTACACTAGTTTTCTATTTAAGCAATCATTCAGTCGCATGTGAATTGAAAATGGTTGTAAAAGATGCTTTTAAATCATTATTTTGCATTTTTTAAATGTATTTTTTTAATGAGTGTTGTTTTGGGTACATTAAATTAAAATTTGTCAACATTTATTACATTCTGGTTCACTATAATATTTTTCTATTTTTTTGGTATTAAGAGATTTTTATGTTAACTAAATCCATAAAGGTATGCTGCGAAAAATAATTTTTAAAATGACCTTGCTGTATGCTGTAGTTTTAGTTAAAAATAGTTTTTGTATTTTTCTAGTGCCTGGTTTTGTAATTAGTTTTCTGTAGGTAGGTTAAAAAAAGTCAGCATTTGTTCTGTAATTAAACTAACGTACATATAAATTTAGTTTTTAAGCAAAATTATGCTTTAATAAGCATTTTACTTGAGTTTAGTGGCTGCACAAGTTTTATATTTTAAATTGGTTTTTTAGAGCCTGTGGGCAAAAAAATTGTAATAGAAGATGTTTTACAGTAAAAATATTTTCGATATGGTCCCCTCTAACAAAAATATTTTTAACGTTAAACTTTTAAACATACTATGATTATCATTTTTAAATCAGGCGTACACTTATAAAATTATTACAGTAACTGATTGTGGGTTATTAAATTCGTTTTCCGTACTGTTAAAATTTAATAAAAATATAGTTGTTTTACGAATAATTTTATTTTTTAACATTTATGTTTGTTATTCAAAAAACAAACTACCAAAAAATAATATTTTTCCATATTTATTTTGTTATGTAGTTGGATTTTTGTCGGTTAAAATATATTTTTTTAAAGTAAAAACTATTCAATTTTAAGGAATATGCAGTTTAATAAATAAAAAATTTAAAAATGAATGTAAAAATCATTTGTTTTAAATGAAATGTAAATGATCCGTTTTTTGAATGAATTTTAAGTTGTTTAAAATGAATTTTCTTTTGAATTTAAATACATAATATTTTGAGTGTAAGTTCATTTAATTTAATATTCATTAAATTATTTTAATGAAAAAAGGAATTTTACAACATGAAATTAATTAAAATTTATTGATAATTTTTGTTCTTGACTTAGAACTGGGAAACTATCGATATTTATCGATAGTTCAGATTTCACTATCAATACTCTCGATGTTACTATTGACTGAATGTTTGTACTTGAGTAGGAAAGAATTAATTTTTTTGTAAAAACACAAGCATGTCTACCTTGTTTGGTTTTAGGCAGTTTCTTCTGTTATTAAACATTTATCCGGTAGCTAAAAAGCACCTTTGTAAAGGAACCAAAGTAGCAGGGACTAAAATATATTTTTTTACAATTTTATATACGGGGCATGCTGGAAATCGAAAATGTAAAACGCAAGAATTTGGAATTTGTTTTTAATACACTTTCTAATTTTTATAATTTTTGTTATAAAATTCTATTAAATAAAGAAATATTTGTATAATATTTGTCTAAAATTTTTTTTACTACAGAAATCTTATTAAAAAGCGACTTTCAAAATTCTTGCGTTTTACGTTTTCGATTTCCAGCACACCCCTGATAATGTTCTAAATTGGCTTTGATTCTCCACCCAAAAGGTAATCGGTCTAGAGGACTTTTCCTCTAGTAGTCGTAAATTGTGTGGCCTTATGCTCGCAAATGCATTTTTTTTACAACATTACAAAAACATTTGACACTTTAGTTCTAATGTAAACAGATACAAATTTTGACAAAAGATCCTTTAGCAGTACAAAGAAACACTGCTGAGCTATCGATACCACCTGATATTCTTCTTGTTTGTCCACATGCCTGTAATTCAGCGCGAATTATAAATAAGTAAACTTGATTATAGCTGCTGTTACATGTTTTCATAGTTGTATTTTAAATAATAATATCGATATATTTCTTATCGATATTTTCGATATTTTAGGACTATCGACAGTTTCCCAGCACTATCTTGACCTCAGGTCGAACTTACATGATTCGAGATTAACCTTATTTTCATTATCAGAGTTCTTTCCAATTTTACAGGATGCCAAATCTGGCCAAAACTAAGTGTACACATTATGAGGTCTTATGAAAGGAAGAAGGCTTTTTGTAAACATTCCTTGATGTAAATTTCGGTATTTATAGAGACCGTTGTAACAAATGTTTGGCTTCTTGTATTGCAACTGCATATTGCTTGCATTCCAAAAGAGCTTTTTGGGAAATTTTGTCTGCTTTTAGGTTCTAAATTTTTTTTTTGAACCGGAAGCTGCAAACATTTGGTGTGAACATAACTATGTTTCGTCGTCCATTATGCAGCTGGGATGTTTTTTTTTTGAAAACTTGCCTTTATTTTTGTGCACTGTCTTTGGAGTTTCTCTGCAGAACTCTTTAAACCTTGATTGTATTAAAACCTGCATTGGCTTTAACTCTTCGTACCAAAAAGTCAAAGCACTGAGCTAACCGGGCTGCTTTCCTACCGGATGTGTTGGGAGCTCTTTTGACACTTCTTTCCATATTTTTTGGCTTTAGACACATCATGAGGACATTTCTTTCTACCCGAACCAGTTTTTCTATCAACGGTCAATTTCTTTTAATACTGTTCAATATTTTGGAAAAAATTTGACGGCTGACCTTTGATTGTTCGTCCAAATTTTTGAAGGACCAAGTTAGGTCTTGTTAAAAATATTAAATAATTTTTGTAAGCACTTCATTATGATGACTTTAAACCAGTGTTCGAAAATAAACACTAAATATCGCTCCTTAGTGTTCGGTTCGGTAGATTTGTGGAAAATCTGTTCTTATCTAACTCAATAAAAAGATGAGAATATTTAATTCCGTTCGGTTTTTTTTTTTAAACCAAAAACTTCATTGTGTTCGGTTCAGCTAATTAATGTTCGTTCGTTTCTGTTGTGCGTAGCGTCCTTTTGGCTTTTTTTACACACACAAAACATATACACAATACACAAACAAGCTGTTTGTGCTGCGGTCGTTGCTAAAATTTTTTGTTTGTTCATTTCTTTATCAGTGTAAGAAAAGAAACGTTATAGAACATTTAAATATAATGTTTGTTTACAGTATCTCTACAGTTGTTCTGTTTTTCAACGAAGAGCAGAACATTATATAATGTTTGGCTCTTTCTTGAAAATAGTTACGAACAGTATTAAGGGTTGTGTTCGTCTACACAATCACTAAAAAATTGATATCGTTCCCGGGTGTGTAAGCCGAACGCTTAATAATGTACTGTTTATTTTCCAACACTGCTTTAACCATAATAACTGATGTAATTTTCAAAGGAAACTTAATAAAAAAAAATTTTATAATACTTGGGTTCAAAGTTTTAAGAATAAACTGATATTAAGGTTTTTAAGATCTCACTCTTTATCCGTAGATTGGATTAAACGCTTGACTATAACATTAACTATAGACAGGAATAAAGACATTAGACTAGACTTCAAAGTGGACTTTATACTATAGAGACCATAGACTAAACTTAACTATAAATTAATATATATATTTTCTTTTTAAATTAATCTATTACTAACTTTATTTTCACTTAAAGCTAATTTGAGCCAAAATAAATTCATTTTCATTGGAAGAAACAAATGAAAGAGAAAACAAAAACAAATACTTTAAGGATTTGTTAATTACTAAAGCATACTTTCATGCATTATGCTTTTCTTATTTATCAACTTAATAACGCACAATTACAACTTTTCAAACTTCATCTAATTTTCCTTGTATTTAAGACTTTTAAGAGTGACTGCCAAAAAGTTTCTTAATGACAACATAAATACGCGCTACTTAATTGTGTGACAGCGTATAATGATAATGAACTTTTCAGTTAACTAGAAAACACAACTAAGACCAAAACAAATCTTATTTTATGTTTATTTATTATTTATCATTTAGAAGACAAGAAATTTTAACCATAATGCTTGTATAAGTCCTTTAGTTATGCACATTTTCCGGGATTTAAGTGGTTTGGGGTTTGTTACATTGAAAATGTGTACTAAATCGTCAAGTACAAAATGTTAATAGGAACTTTTTCTTTGAAAACTATCAACAAGTGCAGAGAATTTTCTAAAAAAAAAATCAAAAAAAAAAAATATTTATTTACATAAGACTTGACTTAACTTAAAAGTATGCTTTAGATTGAAAGTCATAGTACTCGTATATTTCTTTGCCTTAAATTATGCATTAAAACTGAGGCTTGTGTTCTTGTTATATCTTAGGCGGCTCATACAATTGCAATAAAATTGTTCAATTTAACGTATTGCACAATTATATCACCAATGTGTATGTGATATTCGAAGGTGGCACAATGTATTGGCAACAATCAAAAGACTTTTGAATGAATGAAACCATTGTGTGACTTATTGCATAATATAGGACAAAATGGAAAAATTATGGCGAATATCATTTACAATAATATTGCCAGTGTATGCTTCATATTTTTGTAATTTACTTTCCTTAAAAAAAGTATACCTTAACTTTTGTTGCTTAAAGAACGCCTGAAACTATACTTTTGATTTTGAAAAAGTATAATTTTTTTTTTAATATTTAAATTCTATCAGAATATCACGAGACCTTTTGGGAATTTACAAAAAAAATGTTTACTAAACAATTTAAAAAAAATTTTTTTTTTTTAATAAACAATAGACTTTAAAGAGTGTGGTATTCAATCACATACAGAGCAAAAACAAAAAAAATATATATTTACAAATCCAGCGTTCTCTTCGTGCTTATTAATGGATGCGAGACTTTTTTGCTCCTAAGTAATCTAAACGGTGGCCAGTTGAAATGTAAGTCTATAAATGAGCTACATATTAAAATTTGTGATATATTTGAAGTTATTTACATCAAAAGGTATATTTCTGAATACATACGGCATTTAATATTAACCAAAGACAGTTAGTCATAGGTTATTCTAATAATTTATTTTATAATACGGTTTCTTTGTTAGAGCTCTTCTAATCGGAAAAGTCCTGTAGAATCTCTTCTCCTTAATCGAGTGTGGCCGCCATCATTCAAAATATTTCGAGCTAATAAATAAGGGTGCAACTCAAACCTTTTTCAATATTTTACTGCATTTTTCCTTATCATAGTTTTTACTTATTTCACATTAAGATCCTTGAGGATATTTGAGTTTTTTAACATACCAGAAAGCGGCTGTAAATATTCGAAAAAGTTTATTTTGGCGTCTTTAATTTTTTTTTTTGATATTAGAGGCCGCGGCAGTACCCTATAACTGAATACCGCAGCACCAGATTGTACAGTAGCAGTTTGCAATCGAGACTTAATACAGAATTCCTTCCATAAGCCAATATATTTGAATTGCTTTTAGTTTCATTTGAGTTAGTTTTGCTTCTTAATGGCTTTTCCAAGTTAAACGGCGTTCTTTTTTATTTCTATTACAACATAATTTAGTACATTCTTAATGCTAAAAACCTGCAAAGCCTTTTGGCTTGTCTTCTAGATGTATAACCGACATATTATCCATGCGAGTGTTGAGGTATTAATTGATTATTGATTTCTAATGGGAGGGTGGGGGGGGGGGGGAGGTTATTTTAACATTACTTTTTCGAAATTTAAAAATACTTTTATAGAATGCTCTCAAATCAACACTCTGTAAGAGAAATTGCTTTGGAACTAACCCATATGCAAACATTCTCTTACACATACATACTTATTTAAACAATAAGGGTTTTTTTGCATGCATTAAGGCGGCAAATTTTTAGTTTCAAAATTTATATCAAAAAATCAATAACAGAAACAAGTTGTTTCTTTGTCATGACTTTTAATTCAGTTTTGAAAATTATAAGTAATTTATAAAATTAAAAAAAAAAAATAAATTAAAAGAAAAATCTTTCTAAGCGATCTATTTGAAATGTGGTAAAGGTTAAAATGTTTATTTAAGTATTACTAAAAGTCTCTGAATGTCAATTACTATTCTTCTAACGTTTAAATAGCCAGCTTGGCTGGAAACTACAAAAAGGAACTTTTACAAAACTTTTACTTTACAATGTTTATCCCCAAAAGTATGCTTCATAAATTAACTTTGTCAAAACATAAATCATAATATCATTTTCTTGAAGAGGTATAATACATACATTTAATCCATTAATTCCATTTTGTTCATTAATCATAATCTGTTTTTTCCAACAGTTGGCTTAAATAACACAGTACAACAGCCAATCTGGGGGGTGAGAAATTCCAAGTCAGGGTGATGGTACTAGGTCAGTATAGTAAAACCCTCAAAGGGTTTGGCGTTCGTATGTGCCAGTTTTTTTTTATGACATTTTAAAGTTTTTCCTTATCTTGATGTTTTTTTGTTTAACATAACTCGAGAACCACTTGTCCGATTTTGCTAAAACAAACTCAAAAATATTTAGAATTACAATTTCTTTAATCCGTTCATATAACGTTTTTCTTTATAATCAACAGTTTTGCCGGCAAAAATAAACTTGTGGAGAAAAAAAAATATTTGTTTGCCTAAAAATAGGCAATATTTATTAAAATAAATTTTAATTTTTAGGCCAAAAAATTTTTTGTTTTCTCCACAAATTTATTTTTACCGGCAAAACTGTTGATTATAAAGAAAAACGTTATATGAACGGATTAAAGAAATTGTAATTCTAAATATTTTTGAGTTTGTTTTAGCAAAATCGGACAAGTGGTTCTCGAGTTATGTTAAACAAAAAAACATCAAGATAAGGAAAAACTTTAAAATGTCATAAAAAAAAACTGGCACATACGAACGCCAAACCCTTTGAGGGTTTTACTATACTGACCTAGTACCATCACCCTGACTTGGAATTTCTCACCCCCCAGACAAAAATCCCAAAAATGTTCCACAGTGTAATTGACGCAAAGGGGCCTGCTAAAGCCCATTAACTGTTGTTAAGTTGTTGGTGATGGTTATGTCCTTTCCCTTGTTATTTATGCTTAGCTCGATACAATTACAATTTCTACATTTACAACTATTTCAGAAATATTTACCATAAAGACCTTAACAGATCAAAAGTTAGGGTCATAATAATGTTGTTTTACAAAATACTTCTAATCCAAGTTCTGGTTAAGCAAAGAAATACAGGGTGGCTTAGAAGAGGAAACGAAGGTGTTTAAATGAAGAGGTATACCAGTGAACAAATAACTAATATATTCAAATTGGTTTTTTTTTAAATCTTAACTGTTAAATGTTTCGTCGCAACGAGGCACAGTGGAAAATTTTGGTCATTTTTGGATCAAAAATCTGTAACTTGTGAATGGATGAGTATTTTTGAAGAATTTTTCTTTTGTAGCTTATAAAAATTAACACTAAAAGTTATGAAGGTTAAAAATACATTTTTGATTTTTTCAAGTTTTTGTATAAAAGTTATATGTTAAGACAAGTGAAAAAGGTGTTTTTATGTACATGTGTTTTTATGTACATATGTTCAAATTTTTATCTTTTTCTTTTTTGAAAATAAAATTATTCATAATAATTAAATTTTCATGTTAACCTTTTTAAAATTTTATAATTTTTGAAGGATTTTTCATGTATTTAAAAATTTTTAGTTAAAATTTTTAGAATTTGAAAATTCATAATAATTAAATTTTCATGTGAAAAATTATAGATTTTGAAAATTTTGACCAAATTTTTAAATTTATATAATAATATAAATTCTTTTATAAAAATATGAATGTAAAGTTTATTACATGTTCAGCTGTAGTAGAGTTACAATAAAATTTCATCGGTACTTAAAAAAAGGCTTATGAAGTTTAAAGTTTTGATTTTTTATTTTAGTGATTATGTGAATAAGTTTTTGGTACAAAATAGTTTGATAATTATTATTAACAATGAAATAAATTATTTATACTGGAATTTTACAACATGAAAATTAATTAAAATTTTTATTGATAATTTTTCATTCTTGACTGTAGTAAGGCTCGAACCCTGGCCGGCAGGTTACCCTGACATGTTTCGATCGCAACCACTCGATCTCCTCAGAGGGATTTGCCGTCTTACACTCGCATCCATCGAAGACTGCTGACGTCAATAGTCAAACATCAATCCTTAAACCAAATTGTATTTTAACCTTTTGATAGATCGAAATTCGCTTTTTTTGAATGATTATCCATTTTAATTGATTTTACATGTTTTGCCTTACTTCTGTTTTTTCCGTACTTTTGTCAAGAATTCTTCTTGAAGTCCAAAGTAAATTTTTTTGTTTTTTCATTTTTGTCTTTCTTTTTCTTGTTGACCTTTTTCAGCACAACTTGAAGGACAAATTAACACATAGAGCTGGTGCCTTAGCTTTAACAATAATTAGTATTGTGGTTATTTTGTTGAACTGTTTATGGTTTTTAGTCCAAATTTTTAATATTTTTTAATTAGGCTTAAGTTCATCAAATTTAATTTTCATTAAATTATTTTTATGAAGAAAGGAATTTTACAACATGAAAATTAATTAAAATTGTTATTGATAATTTATTGATATTTTGGAGTTTTTAGTGCATATTTTATGCGCATATTTTCGATTATTTAGTGCATGAAAATCTCATCCCTAGTTATTACTTACAAATAATTTTTGTTTTTCACAAGAAATAAATCGTTCACTTGTAAAACACAATTAACCAAGAAGTAGAAGTTTAACTTTAATCGCCGTTTTTAATGTTTACATTAATTTTTCGCTTTAGTATTGACAAGTTTAGTTTTGATTTGAATTTAACATTTGATAGCTATTTGATATTAAATTTATAAAACATTTGATGTCAAATGTTTATTTTCAAATCATTATCAATTTGAATTTAAATGTTAAAATCAAACATTTGAAAAACATATCAAGGGTTTGACTTCGTGTTCGTTGGGTGCTGGATGGATTTAGAAATTACGTCAAGCACACGGACAAGAACTTGAAAACAAGCGCGAATTAGAATGTGCGCGATTATGCGAAGCTAAAAATAAGCGTATCTTTTTCCACATGATTTTTCGTGTCTAAATTAACGAAATTTCCTCTTCCTAAATGATGTGTAATAAATAACGCAAAAAATTCCAATGACTTTGAAATAAAAATATTATTATATATTTTATTCCCTTCGTTTCTTTTGAGCCACCCTGTTTAAAAATCATATACATTTAATAAGAAAAGTATAATGGTTGTATTATTGTACATTATTAATACCCTCTGCGTGGTTGTGAGTGGCATTAATTAAAAAGATTTAAGTTCATTTGCTATTTTCACTTGTCCCTGCAGTAAATCTTAACAAAGTTATAAGAGTATAATCCTAGGCTGGGCGATAAAAGTCAACGGCAAGTTGTTATTTTTTGTATTACTTCGTCGTTTATTGTATTTTATTGACAGGCGTTTAGTTGTTAGATTGGGTGGCTAACTGGCGTAACAAGTTGGAATAAAAAAGGAGGAAAAGAACAATTTTCAAGTAAATTTACTTGAACACGCAATAAAGTGTTCATTTGAGAATTTTTCAAAAATATTTGCTAATTGTAGTAGTTACTGCTGTCCACAATTTTAAGTGTTAATTGTTAAGAAAAAAAACTTCAATATCTTTTATTTTATTTATTGTACTTTTGCAAATATTAAGTTTTGTAGTGAATAAAGAATGATTAAATTATTGAAAAAGTGCTATTACATAAAATCAGTGAATTAAAACTAATGTAATTAAGCAGAACAGCAACTAATATATTCATACTTAAATAAACACGATACTAAAAATATTAAGTGAGGAAAAGTTTTACATTTATTATTATAATAAAGAAAAAGTAAATAAAATATTTAAGTAATTGACAATAACGACATTTTTAGAATAAGTGAAATTAGTTAAACTTTTTGAACTATTTAAAAAGATCTAATAGCCAATTTACACTACAACGAAATCTAGTACTTACGAGATTTCGAGCCAAATCTAGTGGTTTTTGACTAGATTTCCCATACAAAACAAAATCTACTTTGTGACTAGATTTCGACGAAATCTACTCAAAATCTAGTAGTACTTAGTTTTGCAACTATGGTTTTTTCCATATAGCACTAAAAAACATAACAAAAATATGACATTTTAATTAAAAACAAAACAAAAACTGTTGAAAAAAATAAAAAAAAAAATTGAGGATTTGTAAAAAATAAAAAAGGACAAATAATTGGTAAAAAAGTGATGTTGATTATAAACATGTATGGGCAAATGCAAAATGAAAATGCAAAAAGAGCGAACGATGTGTATACATACACAAAAAACAAAGAGCAAAGAGCATAAAACCAACAAAAGCAAACGTTAACAAACCAATACAATGGCACACATGCAAAGTTTTCAATGTAGTGGTGCCCATACCTGATTATAAACTAAAGATAATGCAAATTTTTAAATGGGTATTTCTTTTTGTGTTTGTATGTGTTACACAAAAATATTTTAGTCATTGATGTGTTATAAAAACAAAATCTCGCTAATGTCAAAACGGTATAATGTAAACGCACTAGATTTAGAGGAAGATTTCAACTGAAATCTACTAGATTTCGTTGTAATGTAAATGGCCTATAAGACATTAAAAAAACTTAAAATTTAAAACTTAAAACTTTATTCGGTTCTATATGACTCAGTGTATGAAAATAAAACGAACGCTTTTTGGCGTACGGTTCAAACGCCCAGAAACGATATCTATTTTTTAGTGTTTGTGTATTAGTACACAACCCTTAATACCGTTCATAGCTATCTTCACGAAAGTAACAAGCAATTTATATTTAGTGTTCTGTTTTTCGTTATAAAACCGTTCAATTGTAGTGGTTCTGTAGATGTACATTATATTTAAATGTCCTTTAGTGTTTTGTTTTTTCACTGTGTGTATATTATGTACATGTTTCGTTTGTGTAAATTCTTTTTTTTTACTTTTTCGGTAAAACGTGTATATGTATTTTGTTTTAAAAAAAAAAATTGTTGTTGTCTTTACTAGCCAAAAGGGCGCTAAGCACAACTGAAACGAACAAAAATTAATGTGCTGAACCGAACAGAACAAAGTTTTTGGTTTTTTACGACAAACCGGATACAATGAAATGTTTTCACCTTTATGTTGAGTTGGATTAGTACAGTATTAATTTTGTTCTTAATTTAAGAACTGTTGGACTCTTATACCCTAAAACAGATCACACTTATTAAAACAATAAATTTCTTTGTTAAATCTGGAGATCTTCACCATGCGTTCTACGCTTTATAGCATCCATTGCAGCTGTCAAATAAGTAGAATTCCTATAGAATACAAAACAAGTTACAAGCACAAACGCGTATAAGGCCTTGGTACGTCTACTATCTACTTTTGTAAGCGCCACAAGCGACATTCGAACAATCAGCTGATTTTGATAAATTTGAGTTTTATTTGCTGTGATGTGATGTTATGTAAAAAGCCTTGCTTGCAAAGCAACGCTTTGACGCAATATCGCATGGTGTAGACCTCCACCTTTAAGGATAATTCAGAATCTAAAATACTTTTTATATTTGTGCAAAAAATTTGACGAGCTAAGCCGAATACGGTTTAAGAACTACGATATCTATCCTATTATGGGAAACTAAAGTTTGACAAAATTTTGGGAGCAAAAATTGTGAGTAGACTGTTTACAACACTGCTTATCGAATAGTTTCTTTGACGCAGATTACGTAAGAAATAGCGGGTTAAATCATGTATGTAACTTGTTCTTAAGAGTGCTTAAGTCCTTGTAAATCCGGATCAACCAGCTAAAGTTTAGCAATTTTAAGTCCTCAAATACTTTTTTTTTGCAATTTCATTTGAAAGCCTCGAGCGCTTACCCTGCAGCCACATGTTTAATAAATCACTTTCAAGTTGTTCACACAAACTGCTTGTTAAAACTTGTTGAATTGACAGCTGTGACACAGACTGCACTCAATTTGATAATCAATTTCATTTAAAAAATGCCCTCAACGAAGAAACAGCTCAAAATAGTAGCATGGTTCAAAGTATTTTGTAAAAAAGCACAAGATATAAAAAAAAATTTTTTTAAAGCACATTTATTTTTTGAAAAATATAGTTTTTATAAAGGAAGCGACCAAATTAATTTGTGATCAACTGTTAAATTGAACGTTAAGTTGCCAAACAAATGGAAAGGTAAAATTGAAAGCAATCTCGTGGTCAATTTCAAAAGTGTGAGTGTGTTAGTAAAAAAAGTGAGAGAGTGTTGTAAATTGAAAGGCAAAACTTGATCATGTGGTCTCCAAGTTAGTCTGGGTTCACACTACGAATAGCATTGGGTTGTTTACGTACTAAGAAATTCTTTTATGTTTTACAATTCGTAAATACCAACATGTAGTTGACTGTGCATTTTACACGTTTTCTTATAATTTTCATTAAAGCTTTTGCTAAATTAAAAAATAAAAGAAAAAAACCTCTAAGCCTATCAAGGCCTGAAATACATTGCTAAAATTGAATCACCCCTATCATGAATAATTTTTCTCTCGTAATTTTTCCTCTTTTCGATCATAAAAAACTTCCATGAAAAAAAGGTAATTCAAAGGAGAATAATAACGTGAAAAAATGTTCATGGGGAAAAATTCCCCTTATCGTGAAAAGTTTTCCCTCGTAATTTGTTCATGTTTCTCTTAGATTTTCTCACTTTATTTTCTGCTAGAAAGCAAAACATGTATGTAAGTTGTTCCTCCTATAAATCGAATAATAAGAAAATGCAAAACAACAGATCGAATGCCTGCGGATTTGTGAAGCTTTCAAAAGACGTGTGGGCAGAATTTTGGTAATTATTTTACTACATAAAATTTAAAAAGTGCAAAAAACTAACGTTGTAAACAAACTACCCCTCCAATACTTAATATTTTGCTATATTATTTTAACTTTTCTTTAAAATATATAGAGCAATTCCATATGAAAGCGATCACCTTTTGGACGACCCCTCTCCGATTTTAAAATAAATAGTCTCAATCGATTGCCCAGCAAAAAATAATGTACCTACATTTTTTTTTTTTTTTTTATAGTGACTGGTTTAGTGGTGGTGTACACCACTGTCATGTGACAAAATTGAAGAATTCTTCATAAGGGACCTCATTGAAAGTTGTTTTAAAAAAAAAAACTACTAAAGCGATCGCAACGAGTGATAGCTCGTTGGAAAGGTATTGAATCAGGCTTTAATTGAAAAATAAAATTTTCCTAATTTTTCTTAGAAATTTACCTTTAAATTTTCCCATGAAAATTAAATTTTCCGATTGCACGTAAGATAAGGAAATGGGTTCTAAACTTTACCTATGGCAATGAAGTCAGCAGGGACATTAATTTGTTTTGCATTGTTCATCTCACATCGGTATAAAATACGGTTTTTAAAGGCATGTTTTTTCCGAAAATCTTTCTCGATAAGGTAAACCCAAATGTAAATTCGTCAGCTCTCAGTGAACCAACTAACTTTAAAGTTTAATTTCTCAGAATCTTATTTTTTCACTTATACCCCTTTGCTTTGCTTTTAAGCCCCACAATTGCTCCAGAAAAGTAATGTTGAAACAACCATGAACATACATACTCTTCGCTAATAGCCACAAATAATTAGGTGCGGACAAATTGTGGACTACATATATCGTTAATGTGACTATAAGCCTAAGTTATTTCATCCCTGATGCCAAAGAAACAAATAATTTTTTTTTCGAGTGAACATTGATGACAAAAATTAAGCGATTGAATTCTTATTTTTTTGTGACTATAACGCTAATAATTTTGTTTACTTTTGCCTTTTCTAGAATTCTTCATAAGGGACCTCATTGAAAGTTGTTTTAAAAAAAAACTACTAAAGCGATCGCAACGAGTGATAGCTCGTTGGAAAGGTATTGAATCAGGCTTTAATTGAAAAATAAAATTTTCCTAATTTTTCTTAGAAATTTACCTTTAAATTTTCCCATGAAAATTAAATTTTCCGATTTTCCACAGAAGCTCCTAAATTTTCCGGCTAATTTTTTTTTTTTGGATTCCTCATAATTTTTGCTTTAAGAATCAGCAATAAAAAAATGGGCCCCGACTCCTTGTTTGGACAGGAGAAGAGCATTTAAGAGTCCACCTTGTTAAAAATACATTTTAAAAATTACACTGTGCATGAAATTGACACTTTTTTTCGTGACAAGCCGGGCACATGGCGTTTAAACATAATTCGGGGACGCTGAATCCAGTGGTGCCCGCGGTTTTTTCAGATTGGCTCTGGCTTTCGATTAAAGCCTGATTCAATACCTTTCCAACGAGCTATCACTCGTTGCGATCGCTTTAGTAGTTTTTTTTTAAAACAACTTTCAATGAGGTCCCTTATGAAGAATTCTTCAATTTTGTCACATGACAGTGGTGTACACCACCACTAAACCAGTCACTATAAAAAAAAAAAAATATGTAGGTACATTATTTTTTGCTGGGCAATCGATTGAGACTATTTATTTTAAAATCGGAGAGGGGTCGTCCAAAAATTTGCCAATTTTGATCGTTTTCATATGGAATTGCTCTATAAGTGTATATTTTTGAACAAAAATCTCATTGATTTTTATTTTTTTTACATTCACTGGAACTGATAGCGTGAAAAATTTTTCACATGAGATTCACGATTGCTTTTTTCTCTTCGAGGGGAATGAATATTTTATTGGAATAAAATTTTTTCTTGTTATTCACGAAAGCGGTAAAAATAAGGTACTGTTTAATAATTAGTGCAAAACTAATGTTTTTTATAGAGAGTTTAATTTTTTCCATGGAAGTTTAAGCCCCCCTAATACATACTTTTTGTGTTGCTAAAATCCATTGCATACTTTTTGGCTAGTCAAATACAATATTTTCTGCAGTAATACATTTTTGTTTTGGTATTTTAACATTTCATAATGAATAATTTAGGCTCCAATATTTATCATTGATGCGTAAAACTAAGATAAATATGATGCTAAAAATAACTTTTATGGCTTCATAAAATATATTAGATGATTTTTTTTTAGGTTGCAATAAATAATTTTTGGAATTGCATATATTTTTGTGTATGTTTTGCGAAAATAATGAAAAATTAATTACATATACATATGTATAGTCATTAGCAGATCAAGTTTTTACATGCACAAAGAAATTTAAAATATGCCAGGAGCGAAATATATCGTAACCTTTACTCTTAAAGGAGTTAAATCCAATTTAATAAATTTTCAAGAAGAGGAAAAACTCGCTAAAATCTTTACTTCTCAATATTTTTTAAATCTTTAAATGCAGTTAAGTTTTATTGTCGATTCCGACAACTAAGAATTATGGAATTTGATTTACAATAGTTTTTGTGACTTATCACCTTTTCTGTCGAATATTTTGTATTTTTAATGTGGACTTAGCGCTTTTTCTTTTCACTTACCTTGAATATTATTTAAAATACTTATGTGTAATTAACGACGAATAAATTATTTAAGAGTGGTCTCAATGCTTAACTCTAACTTGACAACCAATTTTTTACTACGAATTCGGACAGCTCTTACATTTGTAAAAATGTTTGTATTTGTTTTTATTTATTTTTTTTTTTTTTTTTGTTAATTTTATAAGATAATTTTTAAAATTTTTTTTTTATTTTTTTCTATTGTCAGAAAAAACTTGAAAAATTAGTCACTGAGTCCGAATAAAAGCTCATAAGACCTTAAATGGAAAAATTATAGCTATTTTTTTTAAAAATTGAATACTTACAAATGTAAAAACTGCTTGAAAATTGGTGTCAAAGTTAGGGTTAAGCATTGAACTTGAGGCCTGCAGTAGTGGGATGGCTTACACGGCGATGGTGAGACCCATTCTTACGTATGGATGATGTGTTTGGTGGGAGGCAATGAGGCTGGCCCTTATGTTTAAGGCTCAGAGAAGTGGCTCGATCGGCATGCTATGGGCTATGAGAATTACTTCTCATAGAGCTTTGGAGGTTATTCTACATTCTCTGGCTATTGAGCAGCATGTGATTGAATAGCAGCCAGAAGTCTTTTAAAACTGAGCAAGCTGGGACATTTCGTGAATGCGAATTTTGGATCAGATTGTCGTTGGTGGTTACTGCATGGCCCTGCCCGGGTCCACGGATGACGTGGGAACTAGGGTCGACTTTGGCCATTTTAATTACCCTCTAGGGAGAGCTGGTTAGGTCAGGCAGATTGTATAAACGATTTTCTACTTTTAGCGATGACTTGTGGAGCAGGGGTCTGTGTATTTTCGGCGGGAGCAATAGGGGTTTTGAAAGTCGTAGAATTGATGAGAGGTAACAATGCTGCAGGCTTGAAGGTCGCTACCCAACAAAAAATTTTCTTGTTTTGCGAAGCATTTATAGTAAATTTTAAAAAGTAAGCGCACAATTATGAGCCACGCAATAAGACATACAGAGATGCATTAAGGAAAGTGAACGAATTCTAAACAAATTTGAAAAGCCACGACATTCCCTTACTACAAAGCAGGTTTGTAAGGGGGTATATTAAAGCATAACGGCAACAACAAAAAATTCAGTGTGTAAAGCTGATCGTTAAATTCAAAAATTTCCTAAGGCGCTGAATAAAGCGTCAAAAATGTATTGCTTTAAAGTTTGAACTCGCCATATAAAATTCATGTCTTACGTAAGCGATATGGTAAGCGAAACTTTAACGTTTCTCTCTTACAAACCTGTGGCCAAATAATGGCATTCGATATCGATTGAAATTGCCATTTAAATTGTATTGTAACTTCGATCGATATCGAGTGCTGTAATTTGGCCCCTGCTTCGTTGGAAGCTCCATTTTTTATTGAGTATATATGTGGACAGCCAGGAGGCTGTAAGGGGCTTGATGGGCTGTTTTGTATATTCCCAGCTAGTGGATGATTGTAAAAGAGCTCTTAGGGAAATCTTGGTAACGGGTCACTGCAACCTCACCGGTAATAAAATGGCCGATGATTTGGAGAAAGTGGGCTCGGATGGGGAAAACTGATTGTATGTGCACGTAAGATAAGGAAATGGGTTCTAAACTTTACCTATGGCAATGAAGTCAGCAGAGACATTAATTTGTTTTGCATTGTTCATCTCACATCGGTATAAAATACGGTTTTTAAAGGAGTGTTTTTTCCGAAAAGATTTCTCGATAAGGTAAACCCAAATGTGAATTTGTCAGCTCTCAGTGGAACAACTAACTTTAAAGCTTAATTTCTCAGAATCTTATTTTTTCACTTATACCCCTTTGCTTTGCTTTTAAGCCCCACAATTGTTCAAGAAGAGTAATGTTGAAACAACCATGAACATTAGGGATATAGCCATTTGCATTTTTTTGCAAATATCAAAAAGGACCTATCATAGTGAGATAGTGCATAAAAAAATATGAAGAAATGTGCCTTCCTTTTTTCGCGAGCGTTCAAAAAGGTTCGGCAAGTTTTAGCTTATAATTTTTTTTCAGTTTTACAGGAAATCCATAATTCTAACGTCTAAAGCCATGCTGGTCTTTGCATTTCGTGTTCTTTTTTATGAAATGGCGATTCCTTGCATTCCAAAAAAAGAAATCTAAAAAACGGTACAAGGGAAGGATACCCACCATAAAAATTTATATTACAATTAAAAAAAAAAAATGTTTGGTGTTTTAGAAATTGCGTTCGGTGCCGAAGGTTTTCGGACCGAAATCGATTTTTAATATCAGTATAACATTGCCCATACCGTAATGATAGGTTCTTATTTTGGTTATACCCCTAATGAACATACATACTTTTCGCTAATAGTCACAATCATTTAGTTGCGGACAAATTGTGGACTACATATATCGTTAATGTGACTATAAACCTAAGTTATTTCATCCCTGATGCCAAAGAAACAAATAATTTTTTTTTCGAGTGAACATTGATGACAAAAATTAAGCGATTGAATTCTTTTTTTTTTGTGACTATAACGCTAATAATTTTGTTTACTTTTGCCTTTTCTTGCCGCTGATGGATGGCATATGTGGCTAATGTGCTTATATTATTAAATGGACTATGTATAACATAAATACTTTCTATTAAATTTATTTATAGCGGCAGAACACAAAGATGAAATCGACTATATCGCTAATGTGACTAAAACCGGTAGTGACTTTAAACGAAAAGTACTGTAGATGGGACTTAAACCGTTATTTACCCGGTGTAGGGGTAAATAGCAGGTAAATTTCCACACCTTCTTTGTGTTAATACTGGGTATTTTCCCCTTTTGCCGAGTTTTTACCCGTCTTAGAATGATAACCTTTAAATTAAATTTTTAGTCTGCTTCAAAAGAAACCATAAATTTGAAATACAGCCAAAGTTAGCAAAAGAAAAAAAATCTTTATAATGATTTGGAAATATTTGTTCGTTGTCTTTTTGTCAATTTTATTTATTGTTTTAATTGAGTGTAAGCAATTTATGTCGAAATTGACCTTTTCCATTAACAAATGTCAAGTACTAAATTTAACAATTTTCTTAGAAAGTTGTTTGTTTCTTTTTTTTCTAATTTCCTATTATTTTAGTTTTTTTTTTTTTTTGCTTCAAAAAGCCAAAAATTTAGTAACATAATCTAAGGACGAGAGAGGGAGAGCAAATCGTTATTGTTTTTATCTTTGTATTTATAGTTAACACTTCATTGCCCTGAGAATGAATGAATGTAACTCAATTCGCGTGGGGACTTTTGTATTTAGAAACAATTGAGAAACAAAAGATAATGAAAATAATGAGCAAAATTTTAAGAAAATATCGTTTGTCTCATGTTAAAAGGCCCTAACTAAATTTTTTTCGAAATTGAGATTTTTTTAGGTGATTCCAATTTATGTCGCAATAATACACCTAGCCCCAAAACATTTAATGCAATTTTACATTTGCAAATGTAAATGGTGTTTTTTTTTTTGACGTATAGAACTTCCGATAAGAATAACTGTCAAACTAGCTGTCATGCCAATGAAGTGTGTTTGATTTTTTTGTTTGTTTTGTATACTTTGGAAAATCACCATGGAAAGGCCAGAAGAACATTTACAAATCGTGGAATTTTATTTCCAAAATTCGCGCTCTGTTCGCCAAACTTACTTTGCAAGTTAATGGTGCGCATAATTGTCCATCTGAGCAGCTAACTTCAGGGTTACACGATCAAGTTTCGCCTTTCAAGTTTTAATACACTCACACTTTTTTTTACCAATACACTCATATTTTTAAATATTGAAAAGAACTTGCCTTTAAAATTCGCTTTCAAGTTGAGTCTTTCAATTTACGTTTAAGAAAACAGCTGATTGCAAGGTTAGTTAGTTATAAAATTTTTCGTTTGTCTTTATAAATTCTTGATGACATCCTGAAAGTAAATTGATCAAAAATTGCGTGCAGCCTGCGTCACAGCTTTGAATTTTTGGAAGTTTTGACAAACAGTATATGTAAAAGACTGTTAATGCTACGGATCGATTAAGTACCACATTTACTCTTTCGGATACAATACATTTAAATCGAGCCCGTATAAAAGAAGCCATCGCCGCTGAGTGTGACAAAGGACTCGAATTTATCGATCCAACGAAGTTCTTAGCAACTCGGTCCCTGCCCGTCCCTTAAATGAAAAATTTTGAGAAAAGATTTTGCTCTTTATCCATATAAGATCCAACTAGTGCAAGAACTACAGCCAGCAGACCATCAATTGCGTCGTGTGTTCGGTGAGTGGGCTGAGAATAAACTAGAAGTTGAACTAGCTTTTTATCGTCAAATCATCTTTAGCGATGAGGCTCAATTTTGTCTTAAAGGGTATGTACACAAGCAGAATTTGTCGTTTTTGTAGAGTGCCTAATTATCATCAGACTCGATTACATCCCGAAAAAATAATTGTGTGGTGTGGCTTATATGCCGAAGGCGCCATCGGCCCATTTGTCTTTAAGTCCGAAACCGGTGCCAACATAGCCGCGAGTAGCAAACGATTCGTGATTTTTTTTATTCCTCATATAATTGCAAATTATTTGGAGGAGAAACGCTGATACAGCGCGTGAAATTATCACTTTGTTAAGCCAAACTTTTGGTGGCCTGTGAATTAGCCGTGTGATTTGACACCTTTAGACTACTCTCTGTGGAGAAACGTCAAATCGCTGGTCTATGCTGATAAACCGGCAACGTTTGATCATTTAGAAGACAACATATGACGTAATATTGACAGTGTACCGGGTTTGCTTGAAAATGTGGAGCAAAATTGGACCGACAGGATGGCGTTACTCAAGCGCAGCCGCGGATGCCATATACCACAAGCTATTTCTAAATACAATTAAATGTTTTGAAATTTTTGAGCTAATGAGGCTAAAATTTTTACCACTCCATTGAATTGACCCTGAGAATCTGTATGTATTCTATTGTGTTTTTCCGTCTCCTGTAAAGTAGCAATTATGTGAGTTAGGGCCTTTCTATATAAGCCCAACGATATATAAAACTAATTATAAGATTTACGTAATGTTGTTGATTTTAATCTTAAACTGTATTGTGACAAAGTTAAATTGTTCGTTTTACACAAAGACACGTTAAAATAATAATCCGAGAATTGTACAATTTTGTTAGAATTGTTAATCACAATTATCTGTTGTTATTGAACAAAAGCGTGCTCTTTAAAAAAATATGTAATTTTACTATGTATTAAAGTTATCAAAAAAAATCAATAAACTTCGATTAAAAAAAAGTATAAAACGAGCAAATCGCTTAAATCTGAAGAGGTTACTAAAACATAAGACACGAAGTCAAAATGCTTGATAATAATGAAAAAAAACTGGAACTGTCGCTTGAACCTATGATATTGCTGAACAACCAACGAATTGAAATTGTGCAAAAAGCTAAAAATCTTGGCATTATGGTCACATGGTCTGATCATGTAACTGCTGCTGCTGGGAAAACATATTCAATGCTGCGAACGCTATGGAACACCCAACACATCACACCGTTTAATATTAGAATGTTACACAAAAAAAATATTCCAAAATTTTTCGTCAATTAAAGCATTAATCAAAAATATAATCAGTTTTAATTAAAAATTTAATCAAGTGAATTAAACGTTTAATCAAGGGAATTAAACGTTTAATTAATACTATTAACTGGTTTAATTGATACTATTAATTTGTTTACTGGTGCAAATTTAATTAATTTCTTAATTAATATCACAAATTCTTTAATTGAAATCCATTTTTATTTTTTTCTGTGTACTTGCATAAACGTATATCATGCGAACTGTTTGCAAGTTGTGACTCAACAAGCCTGCGAAAACTTGAGAAAACTTTCAATGCTGTATTGAGATATGTTTTTAACCTAAGAAAGTATGATCTTATTTTTTCCAATTTAAAAATAAACTTTATGCCGTTTCTCTGAGTAATCTGTTAAAAATTAAAACCCTAATGCTATTACACACAACAATTTTCAAACATGAACCAGTGTATCTTTTTGACAGAATATCCTTTACGCGTTCAAGAATATCATATGATATAATTCATACTAGAAGTCAGGTTTCTGAGCGTCATTTTTACATCAATTCAATCCGCCTTTGGAACTCGCTACCACCGAACAATAAATCAATTAGCAACGCCTTGCTTTTTTTTTATCAATAATGTGTAACTACAATACACAAATCCAATACTATAATTATAAGATTTGTATCTTGTTGTATTGGAAATCAAAAAGATAAATAAATAAATATGGTTTAGAATAACCATGTTTCGGATTAAATTAACAAAATAAAAATTAAATTAACAACTCTAATTGAAATTGAAAAATCCGCAAAAGTCATAAAAGTTAAAACGAAACTGTTATAAGTTTCTAAAACTTAAAGAAAGGAGGAAACAAGTTATTTCTCACCCCTATTATAAAAATCGACGAGACTAAGCAAATAAGTCGTTATTGACAACAATCGATTACTATTGCCAGTCAATTGACTATGTTTTAGTAGACAGAAAATTTTGCGACGACTCAAATGAAAGTTAAAGAAATTTAAGTTAGAAAGTAAATAAGTTTAAAATAAAAGAATGCAAATTTTTAAGAATTTGTGGACAAAAATTGTATTGAATATTTTTGAAATTTAATGTTTAAATAAGTCTTTTAAAAGCTTGTTAAACACCTGTGTTTTAAGTATGTTTAAAAAAACATTTAGGACTTCGACCATATGCCCACTACGGTGTAGAACTTAAATAATTTAAGCCGAAAAAATGAATATGTGCTTTATTTTCTGTTCTTTTACAGGCAGTAATTGCCTGTTTTTAGAAAACGTAAACAAGTGAGTGAGTGAGAAATTATATTGAAAACAAAAACAAATTTTCTTTTTTTATTGTTGTTTTCAATATAATTTCTCACTTACTCACTTGTTTACGTTTTCTAAAAACAGGCAGTTAGTTTTCTAAAAACATATTTTTTAATTTATTTTAATGTCTGTAAGAATATGAGCTAGATGGAAAAAGTTGGCGTGGCAGCAACTACACAAAAGATATATGTGACAATTTCAGTTAAATGGGACCTATGGGGAAAAAAATAGTTTTAAAGAAAAACGATTTTTAAGTTAACAAGCTATTTTCTCTTCTTAACAAAGGTGTATTTTAAAGCTTAATTATGACAAAAGTAATGAAGTTAGAAAACTGCGGTTTGCTGCATTGCAAAGAGCGTATTGTCTTTTTTAAGAATCACCAAAACAATTAAAAATCGATTTTTTCATCCATAGATCCCTTTTAACTGAAATTGTCACATAGACATTTTTTGCTTTTTGTATAACAACACCCAGAGAAAAAACATGTTTAAATATGGTCACCTCCAACAAAATTATTTTTAAAGAAAATTTTAAACAAAATGTGATTAATTCAACCATATTATTGTCACCAACAACCATAATTTCGTACAACTTGAAGTACAAATGTAAACATAATAAACAAATGTATTCAGGTTTTCAAGACAATGTCTTGACAGAAAGAATACGAAGAAACAGAAGAAAGGAAGCAACATGCAATATAAAAATTTAAAATGATAATTACAGCAAATTTCGAGCCACCAGTACCACTGGTTAAAGATTGATGTTTGGCTGTTGGCAGGCAGGCACCGCCGCTGTGGTGCAGAGGTTAGAACGTCAAAGAATTCTGATGAAAGAATGTGGTGATTTTTGAAACATGTAAATTTAACCCGGGTTCGAGCCCCAGCTCAGCCAAGAAAATGATCAATGAATTTTAATAAAATTTCATGTTGTAAAATTCCCTACTTCAGTAAAAATAATTTAATGAAAATTCAATTGGATGAACTCAAGCCTAACTAAAAAAAACAAGATTAAAATAAAAAGTTCAACTAAAAATCAAAATTGTAATTTAAAAATTTAATAAATTAAAAGATGAAACTGAAACTCTTTGATTGGATTTTTATTATCAGCTCAATCACGAAAAAAATTTCTACGGGAAAGGTTTTCTCTTTTCCCATTACTCCTATTACAAATAAAAGTTCCGCATCAAATTTCTCACTTTCTCCCGAAAACAATTTCCTTGCAAAACCGAAGGGGGATTATAAAAAACTATAAGTAAAAACGAGCTTGTAGTAAGGCTACCAAATAATTTTGTTACCGAGTGGCAAAATGTTTGTTAATTATATTCTAAAAAGTAATTGATCAATCAAAAATAAGTAAGTACGGCGGCGCACATTGGTTGAAGTTCATAGAACGAGCGGCAAAAAATAGAAGAAGTTGCCGAAGAATAATGAAACTTGGCACATAGGCATTTTTTATTTGAATCAAGAAAAAATGGAAGAATCAAAATGATCGCCCACTTCCCATACAACTTGTATTGAAAAAGTGGCATAACTCCCTTGATTTTTATGCATCGACTCAATTTTCACAAAAACTAAATATTATAATTGTGAAATGAAAATTAACTTTTGACCTACGGCATTGTTTTTTAGCACATAGCATTTTTAAATACTCGTAACCATTTGTGTGAATTTTTAAAAAAATTTCCGCCCACTTCCCATACAACGTGTATTGAAAAAGTGGCATAACTCCCTTGATTTTTATGCATCGACTCAATTTTCACAAAAACTAAATATTATAATTGTGAAATGAAAATTAACTTTTGACCTACGGCATTGTTTTTTAGCACATAGCATTTTTAAATACTCGTAACCATTTGTGTGAATTTTTAAAAAAATTTCCGCCCACTTCCCATACAACGTGTATTGAAAAAGTGGCATAACTCCCTTGATTTTTATGCATCGACTCAATTTTCACAAAAACTAAATATTATAATTGTAGAATGGGCTCCTGTAAAAATATACCTGATCCGCCCAGTTTTACGCCCACTTCCCACACAAAATGAAAATTAACTTTTGACCTACGGCATTGTTTTTGAGCACATATCATTTTTAAACACTCGTAACCATTTGTGTATTTTCAAAAAAAATATCCGCCCACTTCCCTTTCAACTTGTATTGAAAAAGTGGCATAACTCCCTTGATTTTTAATGCATTAACTCAATTTTCACAAAAACTAAATACTATAATTGTAGAATGGGCTCCTGAAAAAATATACCTGATCCGCACACTTTTACGCCCTATAGAAAAAACATGAATAAGTAATTTAAGCATAGTCTTTTAATAATTTTTTAACATCATTATCGAACTCCAAATTTTTTAATTGCAGCTTTAAGCGAAATCTAGGTTTAAATGGGCCTGAAGACAATGATGTAATCTATAGGCTCTATAGTCTTTATTCATCGCTTCCTGAGCTTCCTCGGACAGCATTCCTGATACAAATCATCAATTTTTATATTTTTTCTTAGCTTTTTTCTTTTTGTATGCAAAATTTAATTTTTTTATGCTTATGCTTTTTTCAACAAAGAAATACATAACAATTAACACTATTGACTAGTATGTATATTACATTATGTAATAATTTTAAACAGTAAAGAATTATGGCAACAAATACTGAGACTTCAAGCTGTAATTTGACAGTTTTCGTTAAACAGCGCTCCACAGCGCTAAAAAGATGCAGTGCACTGAAGTTGATGAACATTGAAATTTTGATGTTGTTTATCAGCCTGTTCATCGATTTCGAATGTTAACGTTCGCATAGAAAATTACATTTAAAACAAAAACAAATTTTAGAATTTTGTTTTTGTTTTACATATAATTTTCTATGCGAACGTTGCCGTTCGAAATCGTTAAACAGGCAAATATTGCAAATATTTTGTTCTACGATTTTTTTTTTAAATGCACTTTTTCCAACTTTTTTTAATGCAAATCTCATCTATGACAATTGTTACTTACGAAAATATACAACAAAGTAAAATGATAAGTTTACTGTGATTTTACCAAAAGATTGAATATACAGTAAATTTGCATGCCATTTTAAACAAGCGAACATATATGAACTTTGAGCGTGTCTGTCCAAACAAATAATAAATATATCAGGCTTATATTACGGAATCATAATATTCAGATATCTGACAACAAAATACCTAAAAATTATCCAAATTGGCGAACTTGAAAAAAATGAATTAATGCCGCTCTTGAACCAATGTGCGTCGGAAGGCTGCAGCACAAAACCAAAAAAAGTACATAGGAGGAACAAAGTCATACGTCGAAGCAGTGCCTCTAAAGCCAGATGATGGTGTAGCCGATAAGCCTGTCAAAAAAGAAATTTTTTATGAAGAACTTGTAAGGCTACGATATTCTTTTTAATTTTTTTATTTTGAATTAATTTAACTTTAACTTGCACAGCCACAACAAAAAAAAAAATTTATGTATACAAGCAATACAAATTCGGTGATGTATTTGTGACTGGGCTGTACATACAACTTTCTTTCTTGCTTGAGGGAACAGGAGACTTTAGAACGACTTTTAATTTTTGCAGGCGAAGGATGTAAAAAGCCTTGCAGGTTGGTTAAAACTTTTTACCCCTCCCTATGCCAACGAAATTGGAATGAAAAGAAACTGAAAGTGAAAAAAGCGGCTTTATTATTTATAAATTACTATAAACACAAAAAGGTCTGTAAGATCGCCTTAACTCTAAAGACTTGAATAACAAATTTTTTGTGCTGCAGAAATTAAATGGGTTTGATATTTTTGCCAATTTAAAAGTCATGCCCTTTCCCTAAGAAAAAAACTCATACCTCCTTATGCAAGAAAAAGTTAAGGCCATACACTTTTGCTGGGCTTAAAGTATTGGTTAAGTATAGTTAACTTCAACTTTTTTTTTTGCATAAGGGGGATAATGTATTAGAAAGTTATTACTGAAACAAAAAATGTATGTTTATACCTATGGACACCTCCCCAACCCTGGTAGTTTTTCGACTGTCAAGAGGAAATTGCTGTTCGTTTATCACATAAATTTTGAATCTGTCTCATTATTCACCTCAATCAAAGGCCACCCAACAAAACCACAAAACAATATTTAGAACATTTACCAGCACATGTGTAAATATGTTAAATAAGCAGAAATAGTTACAAACACACAAGTAATACATTTTATCAATAATTAAGTTTACGTGCGTGTGTATGTTTTAGTGCGTGACTATGATTTCCTGCATGTGTTCTTATTTTTTGTTGCGATTTTGTGCCACAGGAGCTAAAGGTGCTGCTTTGTGTTTGTTTTTTTTATGGAAAATTGTTATAATAAAAGGAAAAGATTAAAACAAAATAAATAAAAATAAAAACCTACACATGTATTTATATGGGCATTTCCAGCGAAAAGTCTACTTTTTGTAACGTAACGCCAAGTAATTAAAATTGTTTCTTAAAAAAATTTTCTATGTATAATTTACTAATTTATATGTTTGTGTAAAGCGCTACAAGCTCTACATTTATTTACAAAAAAAAAATATCATTTGAACAACATGGGCCTAAAATACAAGCTTATTTGCTGGCTGGCGTAACGTTAAAAAAAGTAGACTTTTCGCTGGAAATGCCCATATGTAAGTATAAACATATGTATGTGCTATAAATACATTAACAATATGTTGCTTTCCGATAATAAATTAGGTTTTTTAAGATTGTACGATAATTTTAGATAATTTTAATATGGTTTTATTTATAGAAAATCATAAAAATTTAATGGCGTAATTTTTGGAATTTATGTTTTTGGGGTTTTGTTGAGGGTTTTTGTATGAATAAGTTCGTGCTACAAACTTTTGTGAACATGAACTTTAGACCTTTATTAAGCGAAAATCAAAATATTCTGTCAAGAACAATTCAACATGGTTTTCTATTACACTCAAAATATTATGTAGTTAAATTCAAACGAAAATTCATTTAAAACAACTTAAAATTTATTTAAAAAACGGATCATTTACATTTCATTTAAAACAAATGATTTTTACTTGAAATTTAATAGTTTTTACTTTTAAAAAATATATTTTAACAGACAAAAATCAAACTACGTAACAAAATAAATACGGAAAAACATTATTTTTTGGTAGTTTTTTTTTTAATAACAAACATTAATGTTAAAAAATAAAATTTTTCGTAAAAAAACTATATTTTTATTCAATTTTAACAGTACGGAAAACGAATTTAATTACCAACAATCAGTTACTGTAATAATTTTATGAGTGTAGTTTTTTTTTACTTTTTTTTTGTATTTATAATAGTATCTTGAAATATGTTGAAAGCAGCATGTTGTTAGTGGTGGTAGAAATTAGTGATTAAAACTTTAAAATAACTTAACAAAACTCTTGGGAAAACTGCACTAACAAATGAAAACCAAAATAATATTAAGTTGGGTAATTCATTGTAAGACACTTTTAAAAAGAAACAAAAAGGATATGGATACGTCTCAGAAAGTTCCTAAATACTATGGCTGCTTTCGCCATAATTATTGTAAACTCATCCATCATACAATTGCCCGCAACCATATTTTGATTGCATCGGTTCCCTACATGACTGCCACAATTATATTATAGTTTCCGAAAATTAAATGGCTCTTCCTAAGTTAAAAATAACCCAAATGCATCATGTAAATAGGCTGTCTATTGAAAGGACTTTCCGTTAAACGACCCTAAGGATTTAAACTGACGATTCGAGGTAAGGAATAAGAGTTGGCGAGGGTATCTGTAAAGAGGAATTTTCGTCTTTCTTTCGTCTGCCGCATAACTGTAGTGTCCTGCAGGCGGAAATCTCTCCTATAAGACGGGTGGCTAACTGGTATTATCGCCTATATAGGGATATACAGCTACTCACACTATAAGTGGGACAACTCATAAAAATACTTTGGTAAATTTTGATAATCCCACGATGTCACACGTTAACGTTCGCAGAGAAAATTACATTTAAAACAAAAACAATTTCTAAAATTTGGTTTTGTTTTTTTTTTTTGATATTTTTTAGTTAAGGAGCATATAGACGACATGTTTTTGTCATCTGACATGTCAAATTTTCAAGTCACATGTAATTGTGCATGTCTGTCAAAATCGCTGTTTTACATAAGCTTTACAATATTCTGTCACAAACGTACATGTAATTTGCTTCTGACATTGTCTCTGTTTTTTTTTCGCATTGTTATTGCAGAAACTAAAGTAGTGCTCGGTTTCAAAATAGCTTGCTGCCGCCATGAAAAGTTTTATTTGCGCCGTAAAATAGTTCCGCCATCTTAACATTTTTTTCTTTTAATTCAAAGATACCAATTTAGGATTTTATAATAAAACGCTTTTTATATATATATTCACATAAATTCTATTCAATGGTAGGATGATCAAACATATCTCGGTATTGTAAAAAATTAACTCCAGCCGGCTAATGATTCCGTCAATAGTGGACGCCGCTGCCGGTTTCTTCCCGGCATAGCTTTCTGATGTCAGAAGGTTTGTCAGAAGAAAATAGAGCATCAAATAGAAATTTTGTCAGATGACTTTGCGTCTGACTTTTACAGAAGCAAAGTCATGTCAGATGACAAAAACATGTCGTGTACGGGCGCCTTTAGGCTTGAGTTCGTTAAATTTAATTTTCATTAAATTATTTTTACTGAAGGAAGGAATTTTACAACATGAAATTTTTTATTAAAATTTTTTTGATAATTTTCTTGGCTGAGCTGGGGATCGAACCTGGGTTGAATTTACATGTTTCAAGAACAACCACATTCTTTCGTCAGAATTCTTTAAGTTCTAACCTCTGCACCACAGTCAACAGTCAGACATCAGTCTTTAACCAGTGGTACTGGTGGTTCGAAGTTTGCTGTAATTATCATTTTCAATTTTATATTAATTTCGAACCACCAGTACCACTGGTTAAAGATTGATGTTTGACTGTTGGCTGGCAGGCACCGCAGTGGTGCAGAGGTTAGAACTCAAAGAATTCTGATGAAAGAATGTGGTGATTCTTGAAACATGCAAATTTAACCCAGGTTCGATCCCCAGCTCAGCCAAGAAAATTATCAAAAACATTGTAATAAAAAATTTCATGTTGTAAAATTCCTTCCTTCAGTAAAAATGATTTAATGAAAATTAAATTTAATGAACTCAAGCCTAACTAAAAAATATCAAAATTGAAAATTAACAGTTCGACTAAAAATCACATTTAATTTTGTTTTAAATGTTATTTTCTATGCGAACGTTAACGTGTGACATCATGGGATTGACTGTAAGTATTTTTTTACGAAATGGTAAAATAAATCTAAGGATTTTATTTTGAGTTCCAAACATAGCAACATAAGATTCATGTGTCCCACTTATAGGGTGAGTAGCTGTATGTATGTTAACTGATAGCAAGGCTGCCATTGCATCCAAGCGGATGTCTTTAAATGCGTTTGCGAAGCATTCGAAAGTTACGCTTATGTGGATTCCAGGGCATGCGAACTGCAAATAAGCTTGCCAAACAAATTGGTCGTCTAGATGATAGATTCGTTAATCAATTCGTTGGCTTTCCAATGGCTTAATGTAAGTCGCTCATAAAGCGCGAGTCTTACAGACTTGCACTGTTGGGGTGGACTCGCGAATGGACCTGCTCCATATCCAGGACTTGAGACTTGGTTATGATGAAAGGAGAACTAGCTCTTTACTAAGGTCCAATAGGACGTCTCAGTGATAACTGTAATATGGCCGTTCGAGAATCATTCGAGGATGATGGACCTGAAAATACTGCAGAAGTTGACATGACGAGAAGAATGAGAAAATTGTGTTTCCTTTTCTGTGTCAGTATTCTGGAATTGGGGGCATTAGGAAAAGCTACCTGCGAAAACCGGTAATTGCCAGTTTGGATGATCTATCGAAGATAGAACTTAAGTTGGTTCTTCTCTTCATTAGGTAGACGAATTGGTTGACTTTTGCGGTGATAAGTGAACTGCCTTCACGACGGCTGCTGATAACAACAACCATTTTTTGTGGGTGATGTTTACGATAATTTGCAATAAAAATATTTTGCAAAAAGTGGCTTTTACAACGTTATTCGCGGCTGTGCTTCAATTGAAGACCAAGGCTTTGCCTTCCCGCATCAGCTTTGACGGCTCCTAGAATCCCATTTTGAAATAAATAAGAACTACGCTTTATCTCAGTTTAGTTGTTGTTGCTAAAAATGCGAAGCGAGTTAATTAACAACTGTTGCTGTTGAGTATTTAAAAAAAAAAAAAAATTCAAACAGGCCTTATCTAAGAATTTTAATTTGAATTTGTTAAATATTTTTTAAAACATATTTAAAAAGACATTTTCGAAGAAGGCAGAGTTAAATGACTGAAAGTTCTTTAAGAATGCGTTTGTAGACCTTAATAAAGTCCTGAAAAATGGAAGCGCTAGCAATTTTTTTTGCGTTGTGTTGTTTTGTTATCTCTTCAAAGCAATCAAAACAAAGTTTGTACGTAAATATTAAAGCACATTTTTTCCATCACTGCCTCAAGAAACACGACTAATCGGCAGCGTTACCGTTGTGATACTAAAGTATCAATTTGACCCTTTTTCGCAGGTCTTGATACCTTTTTTAAATTATACTTTTGTATCATTTTCACCTATTTTGGGACACTTTTTGACCCTTTTTTGGAAATAGTACTCACATTTTGTTTTTTGTCAACACTGCAGAACAGTAGTGCACTTACAAATCCATGCTTTCTTCTCTTAGTTTGTTCGAAGCGGAGATGGAGGAATGGACTTCAAGTGAAGATTTAATAGCAAAATATAGAACGCATATTCCTAAAAAGTAGTAAGCATTCCTAAAAAGTTTATGTTAAAGTAGTTTTTACGACTTCTAAACTAGATTTTCGACAGTAAAGTACGATTTCCCTAAAAGCTAACATAACCCATATACATATTTGTTATTTTTTAAAAATGCAATTTGGTGTTCGTTTCTAAAAATTGTTTTGCTCTCTTAAAGAGCTGCATGTTTTATTTAAACAAATTCACCCTTAATAATGGCAAAATGTATTAAACTTTTCGCTCTTTTTTGAATCGACAGTGCCCTGTAAAATAGGTGACAATTGCCTCAAAAAGAAACAAAGCTACGCTAAAATTTAAAAACTCGGAAAAATTTGCAAAAATAGCACCATAAAATTGATTAAAAGTCCCTAAAACTAACAGGAATGAAAACATTCGGTAAAAACTGCTAAATTGGCGGAAATTTCCAAATATTTGGTAACAGCGGTATGATAGCAAAGTCTTATATTTATTAAAAATAGTAAAAGCTTTAAAGAATCAGAAAACTTACAGAAAAAATTGCTTCAATCGCGAACATGGCTACAATGCGCGAACGATTGCAAAATTTAAAACAGCCCTAAAATTTATTTGAAATCGCTAAATCGATTAAAAAAAGAAAATATTGGAAAATAACATTAAAAGCATTAAAAACTCAGCTATAATGATAAAGAACAAACTTTTTTATCAGGTGTTAAAAACAGGACAGGGCATTCCATAAAAAACTATGTTTTTTGAGCGCTTCCTTCCTGAAATAAATTTTGTTTGTTTGTTTATAAAAAACTTGGTCTTATTAAGTTCATTAAGATGAGAAATACTCCTTTAAAAAAAACTTGACCCTTTTTTTATTGAAATACCCTTTTTTTTGACCCCTATTTATGGAAAATCCCCTTTTTGTGACCCTTTTCGAAAATTTCCAACGGTAACGCTGCTAATCGGGTGTAAATATACACGCTTAATAAGTTTTTAGTTTGAGTAACAAATTTGTTTGTATGTGTGACAACCACGATGCTGGATCGAAATTCAAGCCAAAATAGATATTACGTCAAGCACAAGTACACGAGTAAGACATCAAGCACTTTGATCGTGTCTCTTAAAACAGAGCGAACGTTGCATCGACGGGTACAGCATTTTCTGTTTATAATTTTAAACAAAACGGACTAATTACAAAAGTTAAAATGTATGAGAAGTTTTTTTTTTTTGTTAACAAAATTACAAATTGTGAAAAATTTTCTGGGGACTAATCACCGCAATCGATATCGAGCAATTTTGATCGAAATTTTTTATTTTGGTATCATGACACTCGATATCGAATGAAATTTATCGTAATTTGAGGTGATAGCATTCGATATCGAGTAACCAAAGAAATTATATCTCTCGAGTTTTCATTCGATACGTCAGTGTCAATCGTATGCAGAAAAATACGATAGTTTACTCGATACGATAGTTTACGCGATATCGAATGACTTTTTTAGACACCTGTTGTCTTTTTAACACATTTTAATACCACATGACATACACGTTCATTTATATTTAGTAACTACCAACGATTGAAGTCGATTGCAACGTTTACTTGTCCGCAACATTAACGTGTGAGTAACGAGTCCTTTAGGTTTCTTTTGACAGCTGAATTTGTTTTTATCCCACACCACAATAGTGGAGAGGGTATTATGCATTTGTGCTAATGTTTGTAAGACCTTAAAATATTGGTCTAACGATGTCCGGCCAGCTGGCTGTCCATGTAAAAATGCACAAAGTACTGGTCGCAATTTTGGAGATAATTTTATGTAATTTGGCCAATTTGGAAATAGGCACAAAGACCAAGCCCTTTGAAAATGGGGTCCATAATTTCAAATAGCCCCCATACGAACTTCTTTCTTGAATACGGTCCATGTGCCCATAAACCATCTTATTTTATTGGTATTAAGACTAAATTTGATCCAAACTATTTTTATTGCAATTAAAATCATCTAACCAAATTTTATTTTATTGGTATCGTTCCATATTTGACCAAAATTCTCAAGTTCTCGAAAATAGCTTTTAATGCCATTACTTGCTTCAAAAATTTGGTATTGATATTAAAATTGGTGAAAATAACTTTAACGATAGCTACTATGTCATGAGAAAATGTCGTACTGGTAGCTCCAAAATGAACCATATGTCCCATATAAACCCCCTTCTCAATATCACATATGGCCTATTTTACCAATTCTTTTTAAAAATCAATTCATATTTAAATATAGTTTTTCATATAATTTTATTATTATTTGCTATGAAAAATAAATTTGAAATATAAATGGATATTTAAACAGAATTGGTGAAATAGGGCCTTAAAAGTAAACCAATCTCATACGGATGAAGATATCTAAATAATATTCGGCACGAAGAACTTTTATATAAATCTTAAACTCATTTACATAATTTTGTTCTGGCGGGGTGTTCTGCGAATTGGTCCCAAATAGGGTACATTTGCAAAAATTTGTTCTAATATTTTGTGGTGTAGGGTATCATATGGTCGGGCTTAACCGACTTTACTTTCTTACTAGTTTTTCTCTCTTGTTTATATTTTTAAAACTTCTATCTTCAAAAATTTTTAGTTAATAGAAATAAAATTTATTCAAACAAGTACATAAGAGGAAAAAAAATATACCTGGCAACATTTATTTTACCCAAAAAGCAATTTAAACCAGTGTACGTAAATAAACACTAAATATCGCTCCTTA
Organism: Pollenia griseotomentosa; assembly: GCA_963931875.1. Classification (NCBI taxonomy): domain Eukaryota; kingdom Metazoa; phylum Arthropoda; class Insecta; order Diptera; family Polleniidae; genus Pollenia; species Pollenia griseotomentosa. The sequence continues at coordinate 16,299,049 of OZ007564.1, forward strand.
GTGTTCGGTTTGGTAGATTTGTGGAAAACACAAACGCTAATATAATAGTGTTTGTGTAGAAAATCATTAAAAAAATAACTTTTCCCTGTTAGTCATCTTTCGAACACAAAAATAATACTGTTTTTATCAAACTCAACAAAAGATTAGAGCTTTTTTCAATTCACAAACTTCATTGTGTTCAGTTCGGCTCATAAATGTTCGTCCCTTTTGGCTGGTAAAACCAAACATTTTTTACAAAAACAAAATACACATACGAAAAAAACAAACAAAAAGCCAGAACAATAATTTTACACAAACAAAACATATACACAATACAAACACATGCTGTTCGTTCTCCGGTCGTTGCTAAAATTTTTTGTTTGTTCATTCCTTTATCAATGTAAAAAAAGAAACATTATAGAACATGATTATATAGTGTTTGTCTACAGTATCAATACAATTGTTCTGTTTTTTAACGAAGAACGGAACATTATATAAGGTTCGGCTCTTTCTTGAAAATAGTTACGAACGGTATTAAGGGTTGTGTTCGTCTACACAATCACTAAAAAATAGATATCGTTCTTGGGTGTGTGAGCCGAACGCTAAATAATGTACTTTTAATTTTCGAACACTGATTTAAACAAAGGTAGATAATTCCTGTTAACAAATAAAGTATTGAATTATATTCTCCAAACTGACATTTAGCTATCAAGAAAACAAAAGTTTATAATCAAATGTTTATTTATTTTCAATTTTTTGTATATATTTTTTATTAAGCAAATGTTTCTTGTCTAGTTAAGAGTTCAAAGTAGGGGTTCCCATTGCTTTTTGTTTTAAGGCATCCATTAAGAAATTGTATACTATTTGTGGATTTTCGTGATTGATTAACATTTTTTTGGTTTTCTTGAAGAACCATGGCCACATTATACCAGCGTTCGGCTTACACACCCAAAAAAGATATTTTTTTTTTTTTCATGATTGTGGAGAAGAACAGAACCCTAAATACCGTTCGTAACTATGTTCAAGAAAGAGCCGAACATTATATAATGTTCTATTCTTCGTTAAAAAACAGAACAATTGTAGTGATACTGTAGACAAACATTATATTTTAATGTTCTATAATGTTTTTTTTTTACATTGATAATGAAATGAACAAAAAAAAATTTTTAGCAACGACCGCATCACGAACAGCTTGTGTATATGTTTTGTTTGTGAAAAATTGTTTTGCTGCCTTTTTGTTTTTTTCTTCGTATGTGTATTTTGTTTTTGTAAAAAATGTTTGGTTATTTTTAGCAGCCAAAATGGACGAACATAAATGAGCCGAATCGAACACAATGAAGTGTGTGGATTTAAAAAAAAAACCGAACGGAATTAAATGTTTTCATCTTTTGTTTTGTTTGATAAAAACAGTTTTATTTTTGTGTTCGAAAGATGAATAACAGGTAAACGCAATTTTTTTAATGATTTTCAAGCACTATAAGCGTTTGTGTTTTCCACAAATCTACCGAACCGAACACTTTGGAGCAATATTTAGTGTTTATTTTCGAACACTGCACTATACCCCTCATCGCAGGTGAAAAGGGTATATATAAGTTTGTCAGTCTGTTGGTAGTTCTTCTATATAAATTTTAGAACCTGTAAAGTATATAAATATTCTGGGTCCTTCTGAGTAGCAAAGTCGATTTAATAATGTCCGTCAGTCCGTTTGTATGTTGAAATGAGTTTTCCGAAAATGCCAAATATGATGGGGACTAGGTTGCTATATATTTGTGCAACATATACTCCCTTTAAGTTTGCTATTGCAACTCAGCCTGTTCAGTCTACAAATGGCAGCTACATGAGCAAAAAACCATGACTAACCCTCATTTTACCTTTAAATCCCTTGTTTTTTTTTCTTTATATTTGGGAAACGGCAAGAGACAAAGTTTCCAAGCGTTTTGGTTATCAATGAACAACATCCGAAAAAATTTAGGATTGAAGAAGTAGGCGTGACACAAAATATATTTATTTTTATCAAACGAACAGTATTTACAAACCTTTCTCTTTTATGCCGTTTATGGGCTAGCGGCGTTATCTTCGAAAATGAGGTCGGCAAAGCAGTTACCGTGAATGGTGTTCGCTATCGCGAGATGATAACGGACTTCTTGTGGCCAGAAATTGAAGATATGAACCTGGTCTTTCCACGCAGCCAATGAAACAATGGCTCCTTTGATTTGACACCGTTGGTCTTTCTTTTTTTTTGGGGAAAATTCGGGGTTCCAAAAAATTTTAAGAAAAAACTGGGGTTTTTTCAGAATATTTGCAAATTTAAAACACAGCAAGTTTTCTTGCACAACACAAGGGAATCAAAAGAGTGCTTTAATTTCTTTCGACTCTTTGAAATTAAAGCAAAACTTGACTATAAAAACTTGGTGTGTGTAGCTTGTGCTCAAGCCAGTGTTGCCAGAAGTAGGCAAGAGTATCTACACTTTTATTTTATCGTTTGTAAAAAAAGGTAGCGTACGGTGTTTTCCAAACTAAAATTTTAATTTATCTTAGTATACCCTTGTTACGGAGGCAAAGGGGTACTCTAATCCTTGTTTGCGAACTTTTAGTTTTAAAGAAATAAAAAAAAAACAAGAGAAATTACAAACGGAAATAAAAAAATAAAAAGTTTTCCCATAAAAACTTCGTTTTGTTTTACTTTACTAATTTGTCTTGACATTAAGATTATCAGTTATACGAAGTAATTTTTTGTTGTTTTCTAAAAAATAATAAACTTTTTCAATTTCTTTCCTTACTAAATACGTTTCTTTAAAAATTAAGTTGCTAAACGTAAAAAAGTTTATTGTATTTAAGTTGTTTCTTTTGTTAAGAGAACTTTAGTTTAAAATCATTTTAAATGAAAATTTATTAACATCAGAATAACTTAAACTTCATTGAACATATAAATAGTTTTATTATATTGTGCAAAATTAATAAAAAATTGGATAATAAAAATCATAAATGTAAAAATTTTTTTTTATTTCGATTCTCATTAACTTTCTAAGACATTTTTTGTGTTAAGGGTACCTCGTTAGACAAGCTGGTAGTGAGCCAGGTTTTCAGTCTTAGGGTTGCAGGTTAGATTTCCATTAGAGAACCTGGTTGCTAATGCTCGATAAATTTAGTTAGAACATCATACGTAATTGTATTTGTAATATTTAAGAAATAAAAATAATAAAAAAAAAATATTATTCCTAGATATTTTTAAAGATGGATTTTTAAATGTTATATTCCTCGTAATTCAATGCCCACGCACATGTTTAACATCATCTCTTTCTACAAAAATCACAAGAATCGAAAACAGCAAAATACAAAAAATTAATAAAATGGCATACAATTCAAATCATTTAGACATAAAAATAAAAAAAATATGATTAATTTTGCCTTTTTTATAAAGTTTTAGAATTTCGAGGAATATGAATAAATTAAGGAGACCATGGCATAGAAAATCAATACTGTGTCCAAATCAAATTAACAAATATTTTGCATTTATAAATTTTATCGGGTTGACATTTGAGAAACTTCTGTTATTCCTTTTTATTAAATTATATTTTTTAAACTACAAACAGTTTACAGTGGAGTTAAAGTAACATTTTTGGATATAAATTTATAATTTCTAAAATGTTGAAAATTAATTCTTCCCCTAAAAAATCCTAAGAAACTACGAAAAAAAAAGAAATTCTTAAATAAGAAAATTAATTAAAATCTAACAAAATCTGAAAATTTCTAAAAATAGTCCATAATCAAAAAAGAATAGAGCCTAAATTTAATAACAACTAAAGTAAAACCCTTTGAGTCTGAAAAATAAAATTTAGACAAAATTGTACAAAAGAATGGCATTATAAAAATTTGCTCATTTTAGCAGAAAACTTAAAATAAAACAGAAATAAAATTATAAAATAAAAAAAAAAATCATTGGCAAAGTGCACGGCTTAAAAAACTAAACTAGCAACATAGCTTTATTTTTTGCAAAAACAATAAAGCAAGTTGTTTTTATTTTGATTTTTCTTTACCTACTTACAACTTCAATTAACGTTGGAAGAATTCCTACCAATTGTAGTGGGGAATATAATAAAAGATAAAATACTGGTTATTGTTGTTGTTTTTGTTTAAGCTTTGATATTTTTACAAGTAAATTGTTGCTTGTAATTCTTATTCGCTTAATAGTTTTATTTGTTAAATATCTTTAGATTTCTAAAATCTTTGGATGAAGTTTCCTGATGATCTGGCCTAATCTGGCTTAATGACAAACATTTCAACGTAAAACATAATTTGGTGTTTACGATGCTTGATGGTAAAACGGCTCAGACTGTTACAAAAACTAGTTCAGCAGCTGTGTGCTACATTTGTAAAGCTAAACTTTCACAAATGAACGATTTGGAAGCGGTTTCAAGAAAAAACATAGATAATGAAGCTTGTTAATAAGGAATTTCTTCATTACACGCTAGGATAAAGTTTATGAAGTGCATACTTCATATAGCATACAATAAGCCCGTCGAAAAGTGGTCTGCAATCGATGCACACAATAAAATTTTAAAACAAGAGAACAAGCAACGAATTCAGACTGAATTTAGAGAACGTATGAGCTTACGCATAGATGCTGTAAAGCAAGGATCTGGGACATCAAATGATGGAAATACTGGGGTAAATGAAGAACAAGTAGATCGATACTATGAAGTTTAAGAAATTTGCGTGGGAAACAGCTGAACTATTTGTTAAAAAATATAAATGGTACTTCATGCCTGTTACTGTCCACAAAATTCTTATTCATGGAAAGGACATAATAGATGCAGCAGTACTCCCAATTGGTATGCTCTCGGAGGAAGCAGAAGAAGCGCGTAATAAAGATTACAGGAACTATAGATTAATGTTTTTTAGAAAGTGCAGTAGAACTGCAACGAATACTGATGTTTTTCATCGTTTGCTTGAGCCGTCCGATCCATATATTAGTAGCTTAAGACGTCAACCTTATAAGAATATTTTAGAATTGGATGATGTAGTTAAAGAAATAATAGTTCATGAATAAAATGCTTAAATATTATTTACCTATATGAATATTTTTTGTTCGAGCTGAGAGGGAATAACCAATTTTTAGCATTTCTTTAATAAAATTTTACTAGTATTTTCAATGAGAATTATATTTATACGAAATTTTTTCATTCAGGTTACATACAAGTCGACGCATTTCAACCAAAATTGTTAGTTTTTTCTTTTATCAATTAATAGGCGTGTGCAAAATTTAATCAAATTATATTGAGAACTGCGCCCTATACATTGAAAAGAAAAATGGTGGTCCAAGGAAGGTACCCTAGGAGTCGACGGATTTCAACCAAAATTTGTAGTGCTCTTTTTTAGACATGCACATCTGCTAAAGTTAATCAAATTCCGTTGCGAATTGCGGCCCATACGTTGAAAAGAAAAATAAGCGAAAAAATGGGGCTCCAGGGAGGTACCCCTAATAGTAGACGGATTTCAACTAAAATTAGCGGAACTATCTCTTGTATAAATTTATAGATGTATGCCCAATTGCATCAGATTATATTGAGGATTACGGCCTATACATTCAAAAGAAAAATAAGTGAAAAAATTGGCGGTCCAAGGGAGGTACCCCTAGGAGTCGACGGATTTAAAAATTAGTCGAGCTCCTTCTTGGACCAACTAATAGACGTGTGCCAAATTTCGTCAAATTCTATGAAGAATTACGACCTATACATTGAGGACAAAAATTCGTAGAAAAATGGCGGTCCAAGGGAGGTACCCCAAGGAGTCGACGGATTTAAAAAATTTTTTTAATTTTTCTATTCTACATAAAATTGAACAAGTGTGCAAAATTTCATCGTTGTAGGATCACTCCTTCTATTTTTTGCAGTAAGATGTATTAAGAAATACCACTGTGCGTCATACAGAAATCGTATTAATGATAAATTTTGTATTCCCGTAAATAACTTTGATAATAGTGTTTTTTTTTTTATATATTTCTACGAAAGAAAGAATCCTTTCGCATATCGGAAATGGGCAGTTAATCTAATAGAAATCATCAAATGTCAAAGAAAATTATCATTTTGATCACTAGATCAACACATTTAACTAACGAAGATCAAAATGCACTCCAGTTCAACGCCAGAGATACCATTCAATCCGTCAAAGGTGGTGGAACCCACCTCAGCCAATCGCCTTCTCGCCAGTGCAGGCCTGTTGCAGAGGAGGTGTTCTACCTCCTCCTCCACATCGCATCTGCGGCAATAATAACAGCTCCCAGCCCTTGTGCATGCCTACCTAAAACATGGAGGCTGGTGGCAACAGATAACAAAAGCAATACGACCCTTTAAGTCATCGATAGTACGCCCGTCATTCGGCCTCATTTCGAAGAAGTGGCGGATCAAATGACGCCGCCAGCCCATAAACCATACCAAACTGTCACTCGTTGTGGATAAAACGGCTTTTCCAATCACTTGTGGATTCTCATTTGCCCAAATGTGGCAATTCTACTTGTTAACGAATCCACTGATGTGAAAGTGTGCCTCCTTGCTTAAAATAAAGTGCACGAAATGAATTTGGATTTGAACGCCAATTTTCATAAAAGGCTTCAACAATCTTAACAATCTTCAACAATCGACCTATCCATGGTTGAAAGTGTCAAATACTGAAGCAAAAAAATTTCAAATTAAGTTGGGCAAAAACTTAACGTTTAGGTGTGAATCACTAGTAACATCGTGCATTATCGTTGGACCCCCCTTTATATAATTTAAAAATTGTTGATGACGAATTTAAAAAATAATATTAAAGTTAAACGCGATCAGAACAGAATTATGATTGTTTTCGAACAATTTAGCTACTGTGGGGCTTCATCCCACTTTTTTACATGCTGAACTTTTATGCAAACCCTTTGTTTTTGTTCCATTAGGAAAACGAGCCTTTCCAATAGCTGCTTACGACGTTTGACTTGCATAAAATGAACAAAACTTATTAAGAATGTGGTATGGTATGCGAAAGCAAAAAAAAAATACAAGTATGTATTTAAATTTTCAAAAAGTTTTTTAAACTGGCGAAAGCAAAATTGTTTTCGTTGAAAAATTCGATGCACAACGAAATTTTTGACAGTGCTGCCAACACATAATACAAAATGTTAATTCGATTCTCGATATTCTATAGCCAGCGAAAATCGTTTGTCGAATGTACCTCAAAATAGGGCCATAGTTAAAAGCAATAAAATCGGAAAATTACTATTTTTATAAATTCATAATTTCCATAGAAAGATTTAAATTTAAAGCAAATTTCTCCAATCAAAAAAAAAAAAAAAAAAAAAATGCGTTTATATCATAAAAAAAAAATTTCTAACATAATCTAAAATCGAGAAAATTATCGTTTTTGTAACATTTTTCTTTTGTAAACATCTAAAGAAAGATATCACAAACAAACAACAATCTTATCAAATTGGTGAAAGTACTTACGAGTACAACAAAACATTTAAAAAAATTGTCTCATTTAACTCAACCATAAAAATTTATGAAAATAATCTAAATAAAATTCTTAGTATAGTTAACATGCCAAATAAGTGTTTAACATGTCTAAAATTTTTTCGTTATTTTGCACATTTCTATTATAACAAGCCCCAAGAGATGTTCCCTCTTTCTTTATGTGCCACGTTTTTCTTTCTTTTTTTTTTTGAAAAATACTTTATTTTGTATCTCTGCCTGTCTACATTTGTTTCCTTTTTTTCTCTAGGTACATTTTTTCCTTTTCTCTTTGTATTTTGTCATTTGGAAATAATAACAAAAACACTAATAAAAAAAACTAAGCCATAGGCAATTCTTTTATTGTAGAAGGAGGACTCATAAAGGACATTTAAACGAAGGAATTGCTAGAGAGACAGACACAACAACCAGAACCAGACTCAGCAAAAACTGATAGATGGAAATAAAAATGGTTTGGTTTAAATGTTAGAGGCCTAAATGATTTTCTTAGTAAGACATTTAAAGTAACTATTAAAAAAAAACAATGTGAAAACAGGACATGAGTCCTGAAGCCAAAGGAATCTTTGTATAATTTGTAGAGGGTAAATAATTTCTGTTGTTTCTTTGAGAAAAAAATATACATATGTATGTAAATACATTTTTAAGTTTTAAAACGATTAGGAACATACGATAAAAAAAATCATTTTCCAAGTTAAATTTTAAAGTATGTAATAGAAATTAAAAAAAAAAATTAATTTTGGAAAAAAATTTAATAAATTTAAAAACAAAGCGAATTCATTACAGGTAATCTCGGTACTACAACTCGTACAAAAAAGTCAAGCAATTTGATTTTGTAAAATCATTGTACAATATCAACAACAGAAATAAAGATAATAAAACAAAGTTTTGACACCCAACATTTATAAATCTAAAAAAAAGTTATCAGGAGGGCTTTTAAGATCACCTGTAATAAATTCGCCTTGTTTTTAAATGTTTATCAAGGTTGGCAATCGATGCTGTTGTTGATTACGAAACCGCTAAAATATCGTTAAAAATTAAATACCGGCATTAATACACTAAAAAGCAAAATCAATCTATCCGTTGTCAAATCAATCCGAAGCGGTATTAATAAATAGTACGCTGAGTACGGATTTTATTAAATCAAGTACAAAAAGATTGATTCAAGTACGGATTGTTAATAGCGAAATACTTAACTTATCCCTACTCAATCCTAAATTCGTACTTAAATTAATCCGAAAATAAGATGGATTTAAGTAAAACTGATATGGAACAAATCTTAAAATGAGCTTGATTCAAGAATTATAAAGTTGATTTAATCCCGAATTCGTACTTGAAAAGTCCGAAAATGAGATTGATTAAAGTAAAACTTAGATTGAATTAATTTCAAAATGCGCTTGATTCAAGTATTATAAAGTTAATTCAGTAACAAATTCGTACTTGAAATAAACCAAAACTGAAAATAGAATGAGAATTTTATTACGATTGATTTACTAGTCCGTTTTACAGCTTACAGAATTTCAATTATAAAACACCAGCTTCATTCCCGATATGGTGTTTACTTTAAAATCTTAATGTACATATATAACTAAAAATATAAACTAAATGAGAAGCAAGAGTTCTCCAATTTACTTTTTAAACATAAAAATTGTGTTTTTTCGTCTTGTTCTGTTGTTTTTGTTGTTTCTACACACAACAAGCAAATCGTTTGCAACAAACTTTGATAAGTTAAATGAGATGAAAACGCTCACTTTTTAATTTTACTCTCAGAGTGTCACTTCCAACGAAAAGTTAAATCTGTGTTTATTAGTTATCTTGTATTCATAAGTAATTTTATTAGTTTACATTGTTATTAAAAATTGATATAATTTAGTACACTTTAATCCCAATGTGCAGAAAGCCCTCGAAATGACCGTTAAAAAAGCTTCAGTATAAGTCGTGAAATTATGTAAACATAAGTGCCGCCATAAATCAAATTGAGTGGTGAATAGTAAAGCCTCGAACCTTCGAAAAAATTTCGAATGTTCTAAATGGCCGAATGGCAGTATAAATACTTGCGGCGACTAGCATAGTAAGATCATTCTAAGTTCAGACTTTGTCAATAACGTATAACGTGGAGAAAATTATAGTTGGTTTTGAATAAAAGCTATAAATCACGGTTGTTAAAGTGACTTAGTACTAAATAGCACAGAATACCACAGAACTGTCACGATACGGAAGATTTTGCGTTTTTTTTGTCTCTTTTTAAGAAAGCTGCCCTTTTTCATTTCTCTTTGCATCATCTTTTATGCCGCAATACAATGAACACAAATTTATTTAGTTGAGATTTATTTGCAAAGCTTTTGTAAAAATTAACTTTTAAGTTTACCACAACACAAGTAAATAATATTTAAGTAAATAAATAACATTATAAAACAAAAAAATATTAATAAATACATTTTTTTTTTGCACAAAACAACGTTTGTTGAACTAATGCATTTTTTTAACGTGGTCTGTGTTTTGTTATTTTTGTTTTGATCATGCCATTTGTGTTGATTGTTGCTGCCTGTTTTTACACATTGCCACTTCACCACCAAAAAAAGCTTTCTGTCTTTTTCTTCGAAAGCTGCCCTCGCAACTGATTTGGGCCTTTTTTACACGTCACTTTTTTCAGTTCTGTGGTATTCTGTGCTAAATAGAGTTGTGTAAATTGTAAACAGTGTTTAAAGTGTTGTGTTTTATTTATTTTATTAAAGTTGCAATAAAGAACTCGAAACGGTTTATTATAAAGGAAATAAACCAAAACGTTATTGAAAGGCAGTAACGTAACAAAATTTTGTACTTATTTTCAGAAATTCCGGGATTGAATTTCGATTTAAGACTCCAATTTAAGACTCAGTTAGCCGGGAGTAACAGTAACTTAACCTTAGCATACAAAAGTAAGACCAATCTATTTCTTACAGATTGAGACGTAGCATATATCAGAAATTGCAATATTATCGAACTGGCTTCTAATTTCCTCTGCAACGCGGTGCCAAGCAAGTACCTTGCAACAGTTTTTGATAAAATATTTTATGCCCATTATAAGCCTTAACCATGTTAGGAACTTCATGGGTTTCAAATAGAAGGATCTTTTGTCGAAATCTTTAAAATCTTGTATTTATTGATTTTAAAATTTTTGGAAGGTTTCTTTTGTGCATTTAAACATTTTTTTAAGAATTTTTTTTATAATAAGGAAACTTAAAGAAAAATCACTTAAAAATGTCAAAATATGTAGTAAAAACCTAAATATGCAAAAATATGAATTTTCACCAAAATATGCAAAAACAAATCGATGCCATTTTAACGCAAATTTTATGATTCGGAAAGATAATTGGTCGACCGCCTTCTTAGACCATCGAAAAAAAAACATGCATTTGCATGGAAATCGCATCCCTAATCATTTTTATGGGCCATGTCACAGAGTACAATTGCGTTCGGAACCAAAGAAAACATATTTGTTTATTGATAGAAAGTCTAGTTTTTTGGCCTTTCAGATACAGAAAACACCCATTCCGTTGATGAAAACAAAAGTGGTTTCATTCCGAAAAATTTTTTCTGTGACATGGCTGTATGTTTCGATTTCATGCTTGAAGCATTGAAAATTAAATTGTTTTTTTAAATAACTCTAAAACAAATTGAAAAAGTATCGTTCTATCGATAGTAAAATATCGATGATACCGACAAATATCGTCACACCCGAAGTATCGTCGATATATCGCTATTGGTTAGATCCCTAGATTAAACCATGTTTATTTAAATAGCTGACTTATTATTATTTTCTTTGAAATTTCTGTATTATTCATTAATTTAAAGCTAGTTTTAAAAATTGCAAAGGATAATATGAACGTCCCTACTTTCTATATATTTCAGAAATTTCTTTATTGTTTACATTACCATGACAATGACCATAGACTATGTTATGTTTATTGCCTTTTTCCAAAAAAATTTAAGCCGTCAGATTTCTAAACATGATATAAACGATAAGCCCAGAGCCACATGTTATTATTATTCGTATAATAATTGGAATGAGAACATAAAATATGTAAATCAAATAAGAAACGCAAATCTTGAAATAATTTTTCTTTTATATTTAACACACTTCTGATGAAATAATATCCTGTCCCTTTAATCACATTTAATTTTTTTTTAGTATTTTTAAAATCTTTCTTTTAGTTTAAGGAAAAAAACGAAAAATATATAAATATGTATGTTACAATTTATTTATCCTCAAGCTTTCTTAGAAACATTCAGTTAATTTGTGTGATTTTAAGACCAAAAAAAAAAATCTTCCAGTTTCGTAAAATGTTCAAAATTTTGAGGAATTTGTTGTAGAAAACACATGTTGCAATAGCAAGTAAAAACTCAACAAAACACAGTTCCCAACTTTTAATACTTTTTTCTTCTAAAGTTTAAAGTTTTTTTTTTTGTTATAGTTAAAGATGTAGAAGAAGACCTTTTCTACACATTCTGTTTACTGATGATTTTTGAATTTTTGTTTACCAGGCGAAATTTTAAATCGCCTGCAAAAGTAAAAGATTTAAAAAGTAGAGAAGACAGATTTAAGTTTAAGCTTTTAGTAATTCTTAAATAAAAAAAGGAATACTGCTCGTTAAAAAAGGCTTTAAATGATTGATGACAAAAATGATTCAAAAGTTGAAAAAATTACCAAAACGGCTTGATGATAAAGGAATTTTTTTTTTTTACAAAAATAGATTTTTAATGAAGGCTTTAATTCAAATGTATTATTTTAACCAAGATTTTATTGAGCAAAAAGTATTTTTGAACAAAAAGTACTCTTGAACAAAAAGTACTCTTGAACAAAAAGTACTTTTGAACAAAAAGTACTTTTGAGCAAAAAGTACCTTTGCACAAAAAGTAATTTTTTACAAAATGCAATTTTAAACACAAAATCATAATAATTTTTTTTCAAAAAAGTAACTTTTGTTAAACAAAAACTACTTTTGCAAAGAAGTACATTCTAACATTTACATTTTAAGAAAATTTAATATTAAACAGTGTTTTAAAAAAAATAAACATTAAGTATCGTTCCATAGTGTTTGGTTCGGTACATTTGTTGAAAACACAAACGCTAAAAGTGTTTGTGTAGTAAATCAATAAAAAAAAATGATCTCCGAACACAAAAATAATACTGTTCTTATTTTACTCAACAAAAAGATAAAAACATTTAATTGCGTTCTGTTTTTTTTTTTAAACAACAAACTTCGTTGTGTTCGGTTTAGCACATTAATGTTCGTTCGTTTCAGTTGTAATAATCACCCTTCGGCTAGTAAAAAAACCAAAAAAAAAGCCAGCCAAAAACTTGTACACAAACAAAACATAGCACAATACACACAAGTTATGCGTGTTGTGGTCGTTGCTAAAATTGCTCATTTCTTTATCAATGTAAAAAGAAACGCTATAGAACATTAAAATATAATGCATGTCCACAGAACCACTACAATTGTTTTCTTTTATAACGAAGAACCGAACACTTTATAATGTTCTTAACTTTCTTGAAAATAGTTACGAACGGTATTAAGGGTTGTAATCGTCAACACAAAAATTAAAAACTAGATACCGCTTCTGGGATTGTGAGCCGTACGCTAAAGAATGTTATGTTTATTTTCGAACACTTATTTTAAACATAAATTTAATACAAAAAAAATTTTAAAAATACAAAGTATTTTACAAAGAAAATAAATATCCATTCTTTGAAAGGAAATCAAACTACTTTTTTATTTAACAATATTGGTGTATATTCAGAAATGATCTCTAAGTGCCAACTTTTTAAAGTACCTTTTTAAGTTATTCACAGTTGTTTTACTTTTGTTTACAAAAAGTTTGCACCTAATTATGGGTAAAGCTGTGTTTAAATGATTTAATTTTATAATTTATTTGAAAAGTAAAACATTTTTGAAGTGGTAATAAAAGAATAAAGAAACGATTACAATTGTAAGAAATATTAAATTATTATCTTTGCTACTTGCGTCAACTTCTACTGTGTCCAAAAAACATCAATATAAGACAAAAAATAAACTAGAGATGCGTTTTCGGTCAACAAAATTCGATCGAATAACTCTTGCGACATTTTCCACCCAACAATATCTTTTTATGTCTTAATGGATTGTCCAAAAATACAGAATAACAGTTAACTTTAAGCTGAAGGCCAACGTTGTCATTGCTGTAATTTTTATATTTTAAGTCTAATAAATAAATAAATATAAGCAAATTAGTAAAACGTTTTAATAAATGCACCTTAAAAGTACTTTTTTAAAAATCCAAGATAAAAGAATTAGTTTCTTACCAAAAAAAAATCATTAAAAAAAAAAACTTTTTTTAAGAAAAATTCTTTTAATTTCCTGTCTACAGTCATTACCGACAAATCAATTTCAATTGTATTCCAATTGTGTCATTTGAAAGCAATGAACCATCTTTAAATGAAATTTTATTTCCCAGTAATTTTAGTTTGCATTGAAAACAAAGAGAAACTTTCTATGAGAAAATTCACCACTGCAAATTTAGTGTTGTAAATTTCAGCGCCAAAGAGTAGGCAACACAAACTACACAAATTTAGTTGTGTTTGAAAATTTAACGTGGAAGCATGAAAAACACGGAACTATGAGAAAAAGTGAAAATAAATAATATAAATATTATTTATATCTATATGTAAATATATATACAATTTAATATGTATAAAGAAAACAAATTATAAACGAATTATGTGCGGTTAAGTGGAAAGATAATAAAGTAATTTTAATAAAACTGAAACAGATACCCAGTAATTATTTAAAAAAAGGTTCTAATGGAAAAAAGTAATTTAATTAAAAAAAAAAATTTGAAATTTTTTAATAACATTGTTGTTATCAGAGCTGCCACGACCAAAAAATTATTGCAACCAATATTTTTGAAAGTTATTTAATGTGAAAAAATATAATCAAATTTAAAATGCCTTTTTGTTAATTAATTAATAGTAATAAATTTTATTTACATACATTTTTGAAAAAATCTATAAAATTTCTAAGTGCATTTCAATATATTAAAATATACTATAAGAAATGGTTTAAATTTCAAACATTTTACTTATTTATATTCATATTATTAGATACACTAAAAAACCCTTTATGTACTTTTTCAGCCCTGTTCTGAAATCGATTCCAAGTGATATTGATATCGAAATTTTTTTTTAAAAAGATCTTGTTTTAAAAGTTCATAAAACAAAGCGCTTTTAAACATTTAATACTGCTCTAAAATCAGGAAAAGCTACGCTCATTAAAAAAAAAAATTAATTGAAAATCTCCATCGATTTCAACATCAATTGATTTCGATTTCCAGGACATGGCCATTTCTAATATAAAATTCACATTTCATCAGCTTATTATTGATTTGACCTACCGACCATTTTTTAAAAAAAAATTGAGTTAGGGATGAGGAATATATGTATTTTGAATACCCCCTTTCTGAATTCAAAACCTGTTTCACAAAATTGTTTAAGGGTTCTGAGATATAACGCATTAATGTTGCTCCATATCAACTATTTTAAAGATAATTAAGGGCCATGTTCTGACAATCGCACGATTTGAAATCGCAAAACGCGAGATTTATTTTATAGTGTTTCTTAACTCGTGCGTTTAGCTGGCGATCTGCCAAAGTTTCTTACAAATATTCTAGTTCCCTTTTGCAATTTTAAGTCGCCAAACTTCTTGCTATTGCGATTTAAAGAACCCCTAATTTGCGTTTTTAAGTCACAATCGCCAATGTTAAGCGTTTTACGATTGTCAGAACATGCCCGAAAGTATAGTTTTGCTCTACGCGCCACTGTTTGGCGAATGCTGCAAATTCCTCATACAAAAACGAACAATATGAATTTCACTCTCGCTTCATTTCTGTAAGAAAAAGTAGTACATAAAAGTAAATCCAAAATAAAATGTCAACAACTCAATTATACGTATACGTATACAGCACAAAAAGCTTGTTTTTGGAAATAAATTTAGAAAAGTGAGGTATGCGGCTAAAATAATAATTTTCACTTTCAATAAAATACTATTCAATTTAAAGTTCGTTAATGAATGTTCCCAAAAATTTACATTTTTCTTCAAAACATACACAATTCAGAAGCAGAGGTGAAAATATAAAAAAATTCTATTAGGTTTACATTAAGTTTTCATATTTTCAGAAAACTTAATGTAAAACCTTCATTGCCGTTTTTTCCACTACGACTTTTTGGCATATGCGCCAAACCAATAACGAGCTAACGTTGTGGCCACTTTTTATTAACAAATTACTTAAGAAAATTTTGCCATTTTCCAAGTACATATAATTTTTGTAATGCAACAAACGCAATTGAAACATGTTAATTAAACTGTTAAAAATTAAAAATAAAAACGTGATTTAAAAGTTTATCAAGAAAAATAATAAATATTTTTACGAATTATTGTTTTAAGAAAAAAAGTAACCAAAATGAAAAAATATTCGCATCCCCACATTGAAAAAAAATTACCAGCAATTATACAGTGGAAATGAATTTCTCTTTTTCAGTAACCCTTTATGTTTTTTTTTTTTTTTTTTGTAAAGTTTTGATTAATTTGAACAGACTTTACAATTTACTTGGAGTTTGTTCTTCCATTTGGTAACTGTTTGTTAAATTTCTTTAAAATTTATTTGATAAATTATAAACGCTTAAACAATCCATTGGCTGTTACCGTGCTCTCAGCACACTTTGCCAACGCTTTTTTCCAGGCAGTGAACGTTGGAACTTAATGGTTTTTCTTGCAACATCAACATTAGCACATTTTAAAAAGGGTCTAAATACAGGAAACAAGTGCATTTTAATTAATTCTTAAATGCTTGTAAGTCAAAGGATTCTTATGGCTTTAGATCCAGAGTAGCTGTGTCATATTTTAAGGATTTTGAAATTAAAATGATTAGTGTTATGAAATTAAAAAAAAAAAAAAAATGAATTAATAAATAAAACCTTGAACAAATTTTAAAATAAAACGAAACTTAACAAAAGAGATAAATATAAACAGTGGTGGCTAAAACATTTGCAACCGAAACACAAACTTTTTTAATTTTTTGTTCTTTCTTAAATGAAGAAAACATTTCTTTTTTTTTTTTTTGGTCAATTAAGCCTTATCGCAATTGATCATAAAGAGGGTATTAACTCGAAATTTAAAAATTTTCAGTTGAAATAAAAAAATTCTTAATTTAAAATTAAAGGCATATGAAAAAGAATTTTTTACAAATCAGCACGATATTTTTACAGCGGGTAGATATATGTACTACGTGTCGAATTTTTCAAAAAAGTGAAAAATATAAATTTTAGTTAATACCGTCTTTATGAGATGTGTATAGAAAGTCAAGCAACTTGTGCTATAAAAAATCCATTTTCACGAATCGAACAACTTTTGCTATTCCTAAAAATGGTTGTCAAGAATGAAAAAACTTTTCCTACAAAAAGGTGTCGAGAATTAATCAACTTTTACCTAAAAGAAATTTGCGGAGAATCGAACGACTTTGCGTAAAAAAAGGTATCAAGAATCGAACAAGGTTTCCCTTGAATAAGTTATTTAAAATTTCCGATTCCCGAAAATAACTTTAATATTAATAATGCAAGTGCCCGTGCATAAAAAACTAAACTGGCAAGTTGCTTTATATTGGTTTTTTTTAATTGTTTTTCTCAAGAATATAAACTCAATGTTTATTGCTGGTATTTTTTTTAAGCTTTTATATTGTTGCAAATAAGACTTTTTGAGTGTTTCCAATTCTTTTTCACTCTGCAGTTTTATTTGCATAATATCTTTAGCTTTTCTAAAGGCTTTATGAAAAGGTGTCCTGATGATCTGGCCTAAGCAACCAGCAGAGCGCATACAGAGATGAACAAAGTTACTTAAGAAAAATGCTCAATTCATTTGCGAGGGCAGCTTTCGAAAAAAGAAAGAAAGCCTTGTTTGGTAGTGAAGTGGCAATGTGTAAAAATAGGCCGCTACAATAAACAAAAATTTAGTGATCAAAAAACACAATATTTTCTGTTTCGTGACGCATGTGTGTGCTCTGCAACCAGTGAAATGCGCATAGCAACTAGCTTAAGCTCCAATACAAATATCAGTGTATTTATCAAGAATGAAAATTGGGAATTTAGCACAAGACACGAAATCTTATTAATGAAAAATTATGTATTCCCAAAAATAACTTTGATAATCGAACGAGTTTTTTCTATAGAAAAGTGTTCCTATCTAAAAATTGTCGAGAATCCAACAACTTTTCCAATAAAAAAATTGTTAAGACTCCATAAACTTTTCCAAGAAAAAAGTTGTTGAGAATCCAACAACTTCTACAAGAAAAAAGTTGTTGAGAATCCAACAACTTTTCTAAGGACAAAGTTGCTGAGAACCCAACAACTTTTCCAAAAAAAAACAGTTGTCGAGAACCCAACAACTTTTCCAAGAAAAAAAAATGTTGTTGTGAATCCAAATTATTTTTTCTATAAAGGAACTTTTCTATACTTAGAAGAATCAAACGATAAAAGAGGTTTCTAAAATTAAACTGCTTTTTCAATATAAGATTTGTCGACAAGCGAAATTAAAAGTCCATTCGTTTTTTTAAGTGTATGTTTCTTATCCAGATTCTTCAAGTACACATGGTGTTAATGCAAAACACACAAAACAAATAACTTGTTTAAGTTCATACCTTGCCCGTGATATTCAACGCTTTCCATAAAAATGCCATTTTTAACTTAATATTTTTCTTGTTTAGTATTTTGTTTTAAAACTATGCATTTCATCACTTTTTAAGACCTTTTAGACATTGGGATTAAAAGCCTTTCACTGCTACTCTTATTTGATTGCAATCTAAATTGTCTAACCAAATTCTTCGTTATAAATTTTAGTATATTGACATACAAATTTACGACAATGACTTTAAAGAAAGCTTCTATGTCATGACAAAACGTTGTGCTGGTAGGTTCAAAATTGACCATAGGTCCCATATAAACCCCCTTCCTTAATTTACTTAAAGGAAAACAATAAATATCATAGATTAAGATATCTAAGCAATATTCTTCACAAAGAACTTTAACATGAATCTTAACCTCATAACACAATGTTGTTCTGGCGGGTCCTTGATTACCCTGGCTCCCAAATAGGGTAACACACAACCTGTGTTCTTTAGTCTACTACAAAAAACGACACAGTCGTTTACGACTACGACAACCGCAATAAGGCTGTATATTGACACTTTGGCTTCCTTATTTTCTAGTTTCCTACAAGGCATGGCATGCCCATAAGTATAATCAAAATGTACGTGCCTCACACCTTGGCACGTGTTGAATTCTTCTGATGTTGAGTTTCCTTTTCGTATGTAGTTTCCGCAAGTATTGTAAAATCTTAAAATTCTTTGATTGAGCGATTTTTGACAATATGATTCGTAATTGCTCAAAAAGAATGCAAATTTATTCATTAAATTTGTAAGTGTAAATTGCTTTTTACAATGAAAAAAATGAGAGTTGAAAATGTTTTGAACACTTTACATACTTTTGGCTGTCTGAATCATAATTTTTTGTGTTGTTTATGAAAGCAAGAGTAGTTTATATGTCTGGCAGACAATAATGAATAAGTGTATCGAAATATTTTAAAATAAGTATTTCCAATTACCTGTGAAATAGAAAAATTTATTCAGATCTAAAGTGTAAACTCAGTTCCATATGTGTTGGTCACCACTGTCTCTCTATCTAAAAGAAACCTTTTTAAAGAAAAAGTAATTTTTAGACATTCGCAATATACAAATTATTTATAATTAGGGTTTTTTCCATTTCAATTATTTTGTTTCCCGTTTTCCCGGGATTTTTCTTGCGGGCTCCCGGGAAATAAAAAATTCCTCATTATTTCAGAAAATAGCTATTTATACTTTGAAATTTAGTTTTCTATTCTCTAAAAATTAGCATCTGTGGATGGGTTGTGGATTAGATCAATTACAAGAAGTGAGTACATGTATTTAAATCAATGTCTCCTGATGCAATAAATCTACTAAAAGCAGAATGGTTAGTGCAACAGTTGATAATTATTACACTTAGTGAAGTCAAGAGTTAATAAAGTACATTAATTCAAAATAAGATGCAGACAGTAAAGTTTCATTGTCCATGAACAAGTCTTAAAAATAGGAGATACTTAAACATATCGCTCCTTTATTGCAACACAGTTATTACTACAAAAACAAACGATCTTGGCAAAATGCGATTAATGTTTAAAATGTACTGATTTAAAGATATATTTTGCTATAACTGCGTTTCAGTTTGAGATATAATACGAGAAGGTATGAAGGAAAACTTTGCTAAAGTTACTTAAAATTTTGAGATATGACTATGATGCAATGATTAGGTGATAAACACAAATTTTCAATTTCAATTTCTGTTGGTTTATATACCCGTGAAGTGCGGGGAAACCGAAATAAAATAACATTTTGGATACTCGTGTAAGAAACTACAACATACAACTTGAAAAACACATTGTCCTAAAGAATACAAATGCACCTATTGAAATGAAAAGGTTTGTAAGAAGCAGTCCGGTTGATGCTATTTTTGCATCAACCTTGACATACATTTGACTGATATAGACGTTGTTTATGAAAAAGAAAACATTTTTTCTGATTGTGAATCCGAAGCATGCTACAACGGTGCACTTTTAACTAGTTATTTGTCCAACCTCGGTAAAAAATTAACGAAATTTTTCGGAAACATGATAATTAGTAAGTTAAATCAGGAATATACTTTTTGACGACTTACTAAGGGACTCAAAGTTATTTCCTAAACCGTTAAAAAATGTTATATATTTCTTTAAAATAATTAGTATTGTGGTTATTTTGTTGAACTATTTGTGGTTCTTAATCCAAATTTTAAATATTTTTAATTAGGCTTAAGTTCAATAAATTTTAAAATTCCTTTCTTCATAAAAATAATTAAATGAAAATTTAATTTAATTTCTTTAAAATATTTTATCTATTTTATTAATTAACTTGTTGATCTCATATCTTGAGTACCTTAATTTTTTTTGTTTTGTTTTTATTATTGTCTTATGAATTGAATTGTTATGCTTATGTTATGCTTATGTCTATCTTTTTATCTTGTATCCAGAGCATTATAAATCTGAATAAAAGCATAATAATAGGGAATAAAGGCGTGAGTTCCTTTTTCAATCTTCAATTAATTTTTTAGAATTGAACCATTTCTTTTACTTTCTTTGTAAACAAGTTCCCTTTTTCTACATTTACACCAACGCAAAATCTTGTACTTACGAGTTTTCGAGCCACATCTAGTTGTTTTTGACAAGATTTCCCATACAAAACAAAATCTACTTTGTGACTAGATTTCGACGAAATCTACTCAAAATCTAGTAGTACTTAATGATGCAAGTATGGGGTTTTCTATATAGCACTAAAAAATACTTCCCTGCACAAGAAAAAAATGACATTTAAAAAAAAAACATAACAAAAATGTTAAAAAAAATTAAAAAATTTTACACAAATTAAATTAAATTTGTATTTCTTCGACCTTTTTTAAATTATTAAAATAAAAAGTTTTTTCGAGCTCGAGGCCAATTATTTGTAAAAAAAATATATGTATATTATTTATTCAATTATTTGTTCCAATATTTCGATATCCTTCGGATATCATTATCAAGGAATGAGTTACAAATATATTTGTAAGAGACGTATTACTATCTCCACATGCAATATTAAATGTGGAGATAGTAATACGTCTCTTACAAATATATTTGTAACTCATTCCTTGATAATAATATCCGAAGGATATCGAAATATTGGAACAAATAATTGAATAAATAATATACATATATTTTTTTACAAATAATTGGCCTCGAGCTCGAAAAAACTTTTTATTTTAATTTTACACAAATTGTAAAAAAGATAAAGTACGAATAATATTAATAAAATAAATATCGTTGATTATTAATAAAAGGTAATGCAAATTTTTTTTTTTATTACAGTTATTTAAATTACAACCTATCCTAAGATAATAAGCAATTTTGAAGAAATATGTAAATTGACATTAATAGATGTACTCAAATAAGTACAAATATATATTCAGAATCATCTTTTGTTTCACAGATGCAAATTTTTAAATGTATACTTTTTTTGTGTTTGTATGTGTAACGAAAAAACTTTTAATCAGCTGTTTGTTATAAAAACAAAATCTCGCTTATGTCAAAAAAGTATAATGTAAACGCAGTTGATTTCGATGTAGTATTACGTTTTTTTATAAAAGTTATTTTCATAAATTAATAACAAAATTTACTTTGTATTATTTATATGGAGCGGGATCCCGGGAAATTTAAAAAAATTTCCCGCTTTCCCGGGAATCGAAAAAGTCCGGGAAAAAAACTCTATTTATAATCGAAACTTTGGCACAAAGTTACGTTTGATAAAACAAATTTATTTTAACAAAAATTTACATTCGTAACAAAAAGTACAGCTGAATTGAAGAGTAAGCCATTAAAATTAAATTAATGTTTAAATCCTTAAACAACTTCTTTTTAAGGAAAAAACTTTTTTTCTACCTTCTACAGCACTTTTTTTATTAAATCAATTATAGGGTTTTTTTTATTCAACACACACTTTACAAACTTAATTCTCTTTAAAAAATTCTTTAACCTTTTAAATTACAGTTCTCTTTTAACAAAAGGAAATCTTTAAAAAAAAAATACCGTACTAATAAGAAAAAGTTCTTGTTTAAAAAGTGGCTTTTAAACTTTTTGCTAAAATATTTATTTTAAAATAAAATAAATTACTTATTGAGAAAATAACCTTTTTTTTAAACATAAAACTTTTATGTGATAAAAAATACCTTTTTGACGAAAAATGTCCTTTTAGAAAAATAAATTCTTGAAATTAAAATATTAAGGTGTAGCTTTTTAATAAAATACAAACATGGTACAATTTTTAGGAAAAAGACAAATTATCTAAGCAAAAATAACTTTTTAAGAAAAGGTAAATTGTAAACATAAAAGTATTTTCTCACTTTTCACAAAAAGTACTTTTTTACATTTTCTCCTTATTGCGTTTGTCAAGGCTGTGCGAATTGCGAATTTTTCGAATGTTCATCTCTGGGCCAATACCTGCTAAAGTATTAATGCATAAATTGGGTTGGATTGGCCAAGCACTAAGTCGTCTATAGTCCGTAGACTGGAACCCCCAAGGAAGCAGACGTAGAGGACTGACTGCCTGCCCACATTTGGCGTAGACAACTAGCTTTGGAAGTTAACAAATCAGGCAGAAGCTGAAGTGAATAGGAATAGGAATAATTGGAACAAATTTGTTGAGGCCCTATGCTCCCTATAGGAGCCAAAGGAACCACTATAAATAAATATTAATGCTTATAACCGGTGTGCATATAAGCAGTTAGTACTGTATTTTTAATATACAGAGTTGGGTTAAAAGCAGAATTTGCCAAGCAATAATAACTTAGACCCTCAGTCAATTGTAGTAAAACAAACCAAAATATAATGGCGGGAATCAAACACTGAAAGGCCCGATAAAACTATCGATTTAATCCTTATAATCAAAATTTTTGCGTGTTTTAGCCTACACTCACAATCTTCTGTACGTAGAATTAACTTAAATTGTAATATAAAATAAAGGAAAATCCAGTTCAAACCCGGTCTACTTATTTTTCATTTATTTTTAACGAAAAGTTCATTTATTTTTTACTGTCAGAAATTCAACCCCATGTTTCGTAAAAACAAATGAACTTTCAGTTTTTTTATATAAATTAACTATCAAAAAATTAACTACGTATTCCATAAAAAACAAAGGAATATTCAGTTATTTTATATTAATTAACTGTCAAGAAATTAAATACATATTCCGTAAAAACAAAGAAATTTTCAGTTATTTAATTAAATATAGGAATTTTTGTTTACTCCACTTAATAGCCGAATTTCTAAAAAAATACCAGACAGATACCTGTCCGCTTGTTTTGTTAATGATAGAGAGAGAGAACATTATTATGTACTTACCCCGTTACACACGTTTGTTTTACTTTTGTTGTACTCACCACGTTGTTTACAGAAGAACTCTCAATTATAAGACACCAGCAGCATGACCGATATGGTGTCGCAATTATTTTACTTTAAAAATTTGATGTATTTAAGTGCCGGTTCACACGCGTCAAGTTTAACTCGTCAAGTCTTGAGTTCTTAGAAGAGAGGGGAAAAGAAATGGCATTCTCTTTTCCCTTCTCTCCTAAAAGCTCAAGACTTGACGAGTCAAACTTGACGTGTGTGAACCGGCACTTACTAAATTATTTTAACAAATAGAAAATGGGAATTTATTACACAAAACAAGCCAATCGTTTTTAATAGATAAGTAAAAATTTATTTTTTTTGTAGTAAAATTACATAAAATAACTGAATATTCCTTTGTTTTTACGAAATAATTAGTTAATTTTTTGACAGTTAATTTATATAAAATAACTGAATATTCATTTGTTTTTACGGAAATTGCGGTCGAATTTTTACCAGTAAAAATTAAATGAACTTTTCGTTATTATAAATTACATTTTCATTTAATTTTACATAAAGTAGAATTTAACTTAATTATAGGACCAAATTAACTGCAACTGAAAATCCGTATTAATATAAATTAATATAAAATAAATTTGCTTGGAATATTAAATGATTATTAATTTAAAAATGACTGAACTGAAACAAACTAAAGTCCGTTACTGTAATAATATTGTGAGTGTACTTAAGATATTTATAGTCAATATTGTAACTCCTTATTAATTATGAAAAAAATAAAAGCATCTTTATATAAATCGGCAAAGGTAAGAGAGTTAAGAACACTATCTTTCCTCCTCTGTTCGTCAACCGATTTAACAAAAGTAAAAAAGTATATTTTATTAAAATCTAAAGGGGTAAAAATGGGAAAATTGATAACCTCATATCTCTAAAACTAATAGAGATCAAAAAAAAATTTAATACTTAATGTTATTCATTACAAATATAAGCGAACAGGTGTCTGGTAATTTTTTAAATGCGGCCCTTTTGAGGAGTAAACGTTTATAACCTCTATTTTGGAACTACTTTGTCATCCCATTTATCTTTTAAACCAATATTCATAGAAGTAAAAATTATACAATTTTCGTAACTTATGAAACAAATAAAATATTTGAGACTTTTTCGAAATTCGAACGTTTAAGGCGTGAAAGTCGTACCCATTTTTGGTACCTTTTTTACAAAAAATTTTTCTCTACGTATTAAATTAAATTGAAATTTTTGATACTTCAATGGGAAGAAACAAAAAATGGAAAAAGAAAATTTGGCACTTTTTTGTTCTACAACTGGTACTTTTTTAATTTTCTTTAATTTTGCATTAGAAACAAAAATTCATTATGAAGAGTCCAGAGTAATTGAGAAACTATATCTAAGAGGAGACTTGTTGGTACTTTTTTGATTCTCAATTGGTACTTTCTGATTATCAAACTCGCCAAATTGATCCACTAAGACGAAAGAAAAAAACAAATGCTCTAATTATGTTAATTCATATTTGCATAAATAATTTATGGTCGAATTTCGACCACTCGGCAAACACTCGTAAAAATAGAACAATAAATCATGACCACATAACATTTAATATATGTGACCTTCTCCGAGAAAAGGGACCTAGTGTGTGAAAATGAAGAAGCATGTAAAGTTTCATAATTTAATGTTTTTTTCATTTTTATCGATTTTCCCAAGTTTGTTTTGTACGTTTTAATGGGGCAAATAAATTTTTATCAGAAATCTAGCTCATTTTATCTTATTCTATATCCTTTTAGGTACCAGAATCCACTCTTAAGTCCAAACCCGGTTTTTGACACACTAGGTCCCTTTTCTCGGAGAAGGTCACATATTATGATCATAAATAATTTTATAATTCTACACACACTTTTAGGGTACTTATAAAAGAATTTGTTATTAAATAAATCGAAATACCTAAAATATGTTAACATTTTGTTAGCAACCTAAAAATATGCCATACTTTTAATAAATATATGAAAATGTTTCTTTTTACGATGTATACTGTTGGTAGTTGGTTTAGCAATTCAAAATATTTCTTAAGCTGTTAAGATTCTTAGAACAATAAAGAAATTTTAATAAACTAAAGCATCGATTTGTAGTTTTTTAATATATTTTTTCTTATCCAAAAAAATATGCAATTTAAAGTTTTACCAAAATCATATTAAAATTAAAACAAAACATTTACATAAAATAAAATCCTTGATTATTATATGTTTTTTCTAAACTCCTCTGCTCCCTTTCTTATCTCTGAGGTTTTATATAAAACACTTGTAATATTTTTTATGTTTTATTTAAACTTAAATTTAAAATAATATTGCATATGCAAAAGGCTTAAAGAAATGAAACACATTTCATGCTGCATAACGTTAGGGATTTAAAACAAACAAAAAAACTAGTTTGCAGTTTATTGCAATTTTAAGTTTGAAAACAAAACTAACAAATAATGAAAATTTTTATTGTTGTTATGTTAAAAAAAAATAACAATTTTGTTAAATTTTATTTCCTTCTCATCAAATTTTATAATATTTTTTTCTGTCTTGTTTATTTCAGCTTTTAGACAAGTTTTCGAGCAAATGAACAGGATGCTTGTGCTGACAACACATTGCCCATATTTTCTCAACTTTTCTAAAACATAGAAATGGAATTGTTTGGTTAGCTGAAGCACAAATAAAAGTGGCGGAAATTTAAAAATTAAAACAAAAAATAAATAAAAAAAACTAGAGAAAAAAATTGAGGAGTTGTCCGACATAACAGTGAAAGTGGTTAAATTTATTACATTTTTTTCTCTCTATAATTTTTTTTGCTTTAACAATTTAATAGTGAAAATAAAAGAAAACAAAAATCAAAAAATATTAAATTAATCAACTAACAAAATCTTGTAAATTAATCAAAAAGATTAAACAGTTGTCTTGCTCTATAAAAGACTGCTGTGCTTTTCGAAATTCTTACAACTGTCCAAAAAGAGATAAAAAAATGTTATTAATACATTTTATACCTTCGACTTAAACAAACAAAAAAAAGCCACAAAAAGAATATAAAATAAAAAAAAAATTAATATAAATCCTTTTTAGTAAAGCAGATATTTTGTCGAGATTTTTTTTCGTTCACAAATATTTTCTTAACCTTGAGTTGTAAAAGTTACATTTATTTTTCTTATTTTTTCCTGCTTTTTCACCAATTGTCAGTGTTTGAGAGAATGTGTGCGTGTTAAGTGTTTTTTTATAAATTTTTTTATTTATTTTTTTTTTTTTTGGGAAGAAAAAACGTACGTGTTAATGCTTGAGTTACTTTAAGAAAAATATCGAATAAATACAATTCATTAGAAAGCTTAAAGTGTGTGTTTAAAAAATAAAGTAAAATTCAGCAACATGGCGATGGAATGGATAACTGCTATGGACAAAAGGTAAGGCAGCTTGTTTTTAATGGACATGTTTAAATATTGGATTTTATAAAGAATATTTAATCTTCTTTTGATAAAAATAAAAAATTAATGCAAAAGATATGCTACATAAAATATGCTTGCGTCATCCTAAAAGAATGTTTTAACATTTAGCATAGAACATTTTACATCTAATCCATAGAGTATGCTTAATGATTATGGAGCAGTTTTTACAAAAGATTATAAAACATAAAAACACAATAAATTTTTAAGTAAATGATGGCACTTTTTTTGGGAAAATAAGTACTTTTTTGGCAAGATAACTGGAAAAGTAATTTTCTGTTATTTCTATTCGTAAAAATATACTTTTTGTTTGAAAAAAGAACTATTTGATACAAAAAAATATTATAAATTTAAAATCAACTTTTTTTTTGAAAAAAAAAAAAAAAAAAAATATATATTTAAAAAAAGTACTTTCTTATAAAAAAAATCCATTTTAGTTATTATTAAAATATTTTCTAAAACAAAGTCACTTTTTACACTTTACAGTGGACCCTTCCATAACGGTCACTCACCGTGTCTGTATTTTTGTCGGGTTTTGGGTGTTGTCCGCTATGAGAGGGGTACACAATTGTTATTTTAAATTTTTTATTTTATAATGATACATTAAATTAAAGCAATGTTAGACTAGTCTTTTGTAGCTGAAATTTTTTTTATAAAATATTTAAACTTACAAAGATCAATTTAATCTGTGCTGTCGATTTTAAACATGACTTTCAATGTTTTTGATGTGTCGTCTCTGGTAAAATTTTTAAAACGAGAACTTTTTTAAAAAAAACTTTATAATAAAAATTTAGGGAAGCAGATATTCCTACATGTCTCTAGTCTTCAGACTGACTAATCTCCACCACTGCTTTGAAGATTACTGTATTAAAATATTAGTAATCTTTACTATTTTTAGCATAGACTCTTTAATCTACTTTTAAAAATTCGTCAAAGCCATGCGATTGACCGAAGATATTTTTTTAGTTTGCATATGTTGCCAGTGCCATTGGCTATGCGGACGACCTGGCAATAGTGGTGACTGGGAAATTCGAGAGCACCATCACGGAGGTGATGCAGGGTGCTCTCAATATGGTTCTTGGATGGTGCCATGAAAGGGGGTTGAGTATCAACCCTAACAAGGCGGTCGTGATACCGTTCACGAGGAGGTACAACTATAGGCTTGAGTAGCTAGTAGTAGACGGAATTGAGGTTGAGTATTCCAATGAGGTCAAATATCTGGGAATAATTCTGGACAGACGGCTCAATTGGAACTCGCACTTGGATCAAACCCTCGGAAAGGCAGTAAGGGCCTTCTGGGCATGCAGGGGCTTCTTTGGGAGAACTTGGGGTTTTAGTCCAAGTATGGTAAGGTGGCTATACTTTATGATGGTCAGACCGATAATTATTACGGATCATTGGTATGGTGGCCTAAGATTCGGCAGGAGACTGCAAGGAGGAAGTGCAACATGCTGCAGCGGATGGTGTGTCTTGCCCTGACGGGGGTAATGCGCACATGTCCCACAGCAGCACTTGAGGTTATAGTGGGCATATTGCCACTACACATCCATATAAGGAAGACTTCTATGTCCAGTCTCCTTAGGATCAAGCTAACATCGGGACTTGCTGAGGTCCAGGGGCATGCTAGCTTGATGGACATGGCTCCTGGTCTATCTGTCTGTACGAGGGCAGACGGAACTGGTCTTCAACAGAAGGTTCAGGGCAATCGTTCCGGACGAAAGGTCCTGGAGTGATGGGAATCCATGTCGGGGAAACCACGAATTGCACTGGTATACTGACGGGTCAAAATCGGAGCACGGAGTGGGTGCAGGGGTTTTTGGACCTAATACACGACTCTCGATGGCAATGGGCGAATCGCCGAGTGTTTTTCAGGCCGAGATTTGCGCTATTGATGTGTGTTGCGGCAACATTCTGGATAGGGGAATGGTTGGCGGCAGTAATGTGATTTTCACAGATAGCCAAGCGGCCATTAAGGCACTCTCTTCTTGGAGAATGTCCTCGAGGCTGGTGGCGGAGTGCCGCGGAAAGCTACAGGAGCTGGGAACAAGGGGCAGATTGACGCTCTGCTGGGTGCCGGGGCACTCAGGGATCCCGGGTAACAAAATGGCTGATGAGCTGGCCAGGGCTGGTTCTAACGCGCGGATGATAGGTCCCGAGCCCTTCTGTGGACTAAGTTGGGCAGGGGTCCAGTCCGTCATGGAGGACTGGGCTCTGGACGAACATAGGGGATACTGGGTATCGCTTCCGGGAATGCGTCAGGCAAGGAGATTTATCTCTCCCGGGAATGTAATGAGGACGAATGGTCTCGGCAGACGGGATCTGCGACTGCTGGTGGCCTATTTGACTGGTCACCACACGATCAAATACCACCTTTATCGGATGGGCCTGGCTGAGGATCAGGAATGCAGACTATGTCTAGACGGGGACGAGACGACGGAGCATGTACTGTGTGACTGCCCGGCGCTGGCATGGGCCAGGAGGAGGCACTTGGGGCATGGTATAATGTGTGCGTCCCGAATCGGTAATATATCGGCAAAGGCCCTGGTTGGGTTCCTATGGGAAGCGGAGGGACTTTTGGCCAGCTAAGGGGAGTGAGTACAATAGACCTGACCTGGTCGCGGTACCTGTCACTGTGGGGAAACCTCCCCGCTCTATTGGGGGAAAAAAAAAAAAAATGTTGCCAGTGGGATATCATCTTCGGGCTTTTAGACCGGAAGATTATAACTAATGATCATTCAGCTCTCCGAAAGCCATTTTGTGGTTCTAAAGCAGACAAGACGAGCTACACAAACAACTTATCCAAATAAACAGCAATTTTCTGCCATACTCAACACATAAGTATGTAAGTACATTTGTGTTAATAGGGGCATCACCCTCTTCTTGGTGTATTTCAACGCTTCTGTCCGTTTATGACAGATATTAAAAAAAATTGTAAATTAAGTGTCCGCTTTCGGTTATGATATTGTTCGGTTATGCACAGAAAAAATTAAGAAATTTATTTCAATTAAAAAATGTTTGATATTAATTTAAGAAAATTAATTTAATTTGCACCAGTAAGCAAATTAATCAATCAAATATTTTTTGATATTAACAACATTTTCTGCAGCAATATTGTTGATATAACTAAACGTTTAATTCACTTGATTAAATTGTGAATTTAAACTGATTTTATTTTTGATAAATATTTTGATTGGAAAAAAAATTAGCGAGAATTTTGTATGTGTATTTGGTATGAAAAAACTTATAAAAACCTTGGATCAACAACATATGGCTAGTTATGAGAGGTTTTACCATACATACAGTCGAACTTCTCTTTAGTGAACATCTATACAATAAAGCTCTCCCTATTTTTCGTTTAAGTTTTAGTGCAATTGGTATCTTTATAACGAATTTCTATACAGTGAATTTATTATTACAATTAAAAAATGTTTCAAATATAAATTTGACTCTCATGCATTTTTGCCAGCATATAATAAATAATAGTGTCCGATCGAAATCACTTTTTTGGTCGATGCCGAAGCCAATGCCGAATTTCGGCTTAAATGGCTTAATTCGGCCGAAGCCGAACTTAACTTATCCAAATTCACAACAAGAAAAAACTTTAAAATTTTTAAGATAAATGAATGTATTAACCCAGAAAGCCCCATTTATTTTTAAACATTTTTCCTTTTCGAGAATTTGTGTATTATTTTCTTCCACTGCAATCTTTAGAATTAAGTCTTGCATTTCCTATTAAGAAACTTTAATTTGTTTTCTTCTTTTTTTCTTCCGATATTGCTTGCTTGTTTACCATTTTTAGAAACAATATGATTTACCACAACCGAATTTTTGATAAAATGTTTTAGTTGATTATCTGTGCATGATTTTGTAACATTTGCATATAATGGTATAAAAAAGTTCCGCCTTCGTCAAAAATCGGCCAAATTAATGTCGAACACCGATTATCGTCCGATTAGCAATAAATAATAAAAAAAAAAATTTTTTTTGGGAAATTCTGAGGATGAAAATAAGAGCAAAATAAGACGTCGCTGTTATAAAAATTTTGCCAGCAGTCGTTTGTCTTGAGTGAACGAAAATCTCGCACCGAAGTAAAGCTTATCTTGAAAAAATGTTATGAGTATTTAAAAAAGTTGAAGAAGGCGTAATAAAAACTAAAAACACTTATCAGTTTGAAATTCTTTACAACACTTTATCAAGTATTTAAAAAACCATACAATTATTATAAAAATTAAAAAAGGCAATCAGTTACGCACTGAACGCTAAAGCCTCCAAGCCTGCCTTTTTGAGGATTTTAATGAAGCAATGCTCAAATGGATAAACGCTGCCCGTTAACGGGTGTAATCCAGACTAAAATACCTGATTATTATTTTAAAAAAAGTAAAAAAATAAAGATTTCTGCATAATGAAGGGATTTAATGGTTCCATGAAGATTTATTATAAACATGTTCGTCTGTAATTTTTGCCAAAAAGGTAGTAAATCATTATAAAGAAATTTTAAAGCGAATAATAGCAGCTGGTGGATCATAAACGGATACAAAAGCTGAATCTTGGCAATACCTCACTAGCTTTAAAGAAACAGATATCCACGTAATTGATATAATGTGAGCAATGCAACTAAGGAATTGGAATTAGAGAGAAATTGAGGAGAATTGCTGTAGATCTGAATGATAATGCTGATGATAGCAACACGTTTTTTTTAAATACAATAAGACCAGCTTAGTCTTTCATCTCCTATGCCCAGTCTTTAATTCAAAACGGTATGGATTATTGGGGAATTACCTTTTACCAGGACTCTCTGAGATATCGCGGGTGAAACTTGGCAATTTGGTAAAATATCTCAACGCAACGGGCTGACTCTTGACAACTTAGAATTGCACTGGTGTCATGCTTGATCCGGGGTTCCTTTTGACCAACCAACCATGACCGGCTTAAAATAGGTTAATTTTTTTGTATTTTTTTTTTAAAACGTACCTTTTTTAAATTTTTACTCTTTGGGAAATTGTGTCGTTTATTACAAAAAAATTTCCGGAAAATATTTGTTCATTTTGTTTTACTTTTTTTTTAAGGACTCTTTTATCAAACAGAAACATGTTTACAGTAAAAAGGCACTTCTTATAAAAAATTAATTTAAATGTTAATATGTATGTACTTTTTATTTTCAAGAGGTACTTTTTTAAGGACATTATCGCTTTAGTAGCTTTAAAACCTTTTAAAATTGTCTCTATCAGAATTAATTCCTGTTTTTGGTTTTTAATTTCGTAATTCCTTATAAATTCCGTAAAAAAAAAAAAATATTTCCTGCTGTCAAAATAAAGCAATAAATCATGACCACAAATCCCCTCCTTATTTTCACCATGAAAATTTTATTGACTACACTTTAAGGGTACTTATGAAAGAAATGGTTTTATTAAATAAATTAACATACACACTACAAAAAATGTTAACCTAAAAGTATGCCCTACTTCATTGTAAATTTAATAGAGTTATGGAAAATATTTATTTTTATGCTCTATAAAACATTATAAGCATTATATACAACAACATTATAATTCAAAATAGTACTTAGATTGTTATCATACTTAGTTCAATATATAGAGTAAAGAATTTATATAAAATAAAAAAGAAATTGTTGAAGTGACACTTTAAAGTGCTTTTAGTTAAAATATTGTGTAGAAATTTTTGTAACTATTAGGCAATGATTTTTTAAGGAAGTAATAAATCTTAAATATAACCAGAATTGGCATTTTATGTCGGCAATAAAAACAAATCACCCTAAAAGTATACTACATATACATACATAATAAGAATAAAAACTTTATTGCAAAAGTAACCTTTGCTATAGAGCAACAAATTGGGCCAATTATTATAAACAATCAAAGAAAGTAAACACGAATAGAACAAATTACTGGAAAATGGGAAAAAATGTGTTGCTTGGTATAAAATTTCTTTAGCTTTTTACAAGTTTCGCAAAATATTTCTATTATATACTTATTTAATGCACAAGAATAGACACATACTTAGTATTATATTTTATGAGTATGTAAGCCACCTTTATTTTTTTCCCCGGCTAGAGAGTTCATTAATGTTTTTTTATTTGCTTTCCCTTTTTTAATTTTTTTTATTTTATTTATGTAGATTCTTAGTAATAAAATGCAAATGAGTTTATTTACCTCCTAAAGTTATGCTTTAAATAAAAATACTATATCGTTGTTATTTTTCCTGTCATTAAGTCTTTCGTAGGCATTTAAAGTATTTATTTGCTTGTTTTCTCTTCGCTTTATTTCTCTTCTGTGAAAAACTGAATGTAATTCCAAAGTTGCCTTCTTCATTTTTTGTGCCAGTTCTTTTATGAATATTTTTGCTTTTATGAAAATATTTGCAATTGTTCTTCTGCGAAATATTTTTCAGTTTGTGTGTGTTTACAAATTTATTGTAGAATGCTTTTAGAAAATTAGTGTATTTCTAAGAAGAGGGTATTTATTAGAAGGTACATTTTTTAAAGTGAATATTAAAATGGGAGCAGAAGTAAGCTTCATCCATATTAAATTCTTATTAATTTACTTGCCAAATATTGTTTCATTATTGTCAAAATCTTCTTTAATTTAAATGAAAGTAATCACAACAGAAAACGTGGACTTTTTGCAACATAAACAAAACTTTGACAGAAGACTAGGTAAACAATACTAAAACAAGTAAAAAGGCTTACATTCTGCTATGCCGAATCTTATATACCATAGTGCGATAAGAACAGAAAGCTATATAAATTCCGTTCGTTAGATATAAATTAATCTATTTTCTGCCACACCCACTTAACCACCCCTGCCCACGTTTTGTCGAATGTAGTCTATTGATAACCAAAATGCTCGTACATAGCTCGGAAACTATAGTTCTTGACGTTCTCTAGATTTACAACAATCTTTTGTGTCCCTGTATGGAAAGTGCTACGCCTACTAAACCAATCGCACCCACATTTTGTTGAATGTTGTGTATTGAAAACAAAGATTTATGTATCTTATTTGGAAAACTATCAGTCTAAATTTCAATAGCAAAATTCAACAAGGCATATGTGGCACAATTGTATACCAACTATGTACCCATCTAATCTGGGGTCTTCGGAAAACCCATTTCAACACACAGATGGACATTGTGATTTAAACATATCTTCCCATAAGTATCCAGAAAATATATATATATGGGCTGTATATCGATCGAACGAAGACTTCGTTCGCTTAACTTACATGTAAAACAAAAACAATATTTTATAATTTGTTTTTGTTTAAAATGTAAGTTAAGCGAACGAAATCTTCGTATCCTATACTTTAAAGGGTCTAGGATCAATATTGTAGAAACTACAACCTGTACCCATGTTCTCTAACTTTGGTAAGAACATCCCGCATCGAAAAGATGTGAAACAAAATATTCCATCGTTTCTCGAAAATTTAGAAAAAAGTGTGTCTGTAACTCATTTCGAAAACTATCAAAAGAGATAACGTCTTTACATTATAAATGTCATAACATTGCACTCGAAGCCGATGTGCAATTGCAGACGTTGAAAACGCCAGTCATACATATCGTTGACGGCGACCAAAATTTACAAAAATTTAAATTTTTTAACGACGGCGTCGAAAATTCGGCCGTCGGCTATACCAAATAATGTAAAGTGCGACTTAAATGTATGTTGTTTGCAAACGATCTTTGAAAACATGCGTATATTTAATAAAAATGTTAAAAGCAAAATAATTAAACAAAAAAAAATGTGCCAAGAACAAAATATCATTATGATATTAGTGTTAAAATTTTTTTCTCGTCCCAATTTTATTTGTGAGTTTATTTGACAGTGCAAAGCGGGATACAGTTTAGTGAGAAAAACAGCTGTTTGTTTCAATAAATGTGACTTTCTCCGAGAAAAGGGACCTAGTGTGTCAAAAAACGGGTTTGGACTTAAGAGTGGATTCTGGTACCTAAAAGGGTGTAGAACAAGATGAAATGAGTTAGATTTCTGATAAATATTTATTTACCCCATAAAAAGGTACAAAACGAACTTGGGAAAATCGATAAAAATGAGAAAAACATGAAAATTATTTCCTTTCAATAATTTCTCAAGCTCAAGGTCCGTTTTATATAAAGAATATTTATTTTAAATTTATCCAATATTTCGCTATCTCAATGGATAGTTTCTTCAGGGATTTTTTGGTTTTTTTATATTTCAAACAAATTTTTATGAACAAAATTTAATGAAAAAACAAAACTGTCAATTATGAAAATTAATAAAAATTATACACAGGAAACAAAAATTATTCTACTACATTTTTGTAAAATTATTTAATTTTCTATCTTATTCTTATAAATTAAATGTCTGTAATTTTGAAATTAAGCTAAATAAAACATTAAAATTTTACTTTTTTTCTGATGTTTTGGTTATAATTTTTTTTTCCTCAGTCTTCGAATTTTTTTGGAGTTTGGACTTTTTTCGGTGTTTCGTGATCTGGTACTTCGATTTTCTTCCGTTTGACAATTTCAGTTTTTTTCTTTTTTCGGCGCTTTGACTTCAGCTTTCATTTTCTCGTGATCCGGTGTTTGGATTTTTTTTATTGCTGGCAGGTTCAGATTTATTTTTCGATTTTTTTTCGCTTTGGGTTCACTCGGTTTAGGAGCTAAAAAGGCCTGTTTCTGTGAATCAGTACATAAGACCCTGAAATTCTCATACAAATACCATTTGCAATCTAACGATAAACCGCTTGGTGCAATGAGCGGAGGAAATTCGTTTGGTAGCTCAGCCGTTAATCGTAGATTAAATCTTGCTTCTTCCGGCTGAGAGCCAACAGAGAGAAGCGAAAAAAATACGTCACTACATAGGCATGACGTCACCAAAGTCGGCACCCAATCATAACTATACCAAATCGCATCTCCCAACTGAAGGTGTGTTCACAGTGATAATGCGTTATGAAACTTTAAATGCATTTTTCTCAAAACTTCATTTTCACACACTTGGTCTCTTGTCTCGGAGATGGTCACGTATGGCTTTTCTGTTTCATTTCACACATTTCAATCGAAAAGTTTCTCGACGCGAGAGTTACTGAACATTGGCACTGAATGACAAAGTTAGAAGCTGTAATTTTACGCCATCATTTAAAGTAGTACAGGTATATTATTGCCAATTACTGAGCAGCAACATAAGTTTCTAAAAATATATTTTCTTTGTAATTGATATAAACTATTTCAACTTATAGCTTGCACTTTCGTAAGGTTATAGGCAGTATACTAGAGGGATAAGAGGGGGTACCAACAGTACAATTATTTTTTTTTAATTAAGTATGTATATACTTTTACTACGCATTGTTTATTTTATTTTATTTTATTTTATTTTATTTTATTTTATTACGAAGAAGTAGCGAAGCACACCGGGTGCAGTAAGTTATCTTTAAAATTTTTTTTTTTGGTAACATCAAACTATTTTTTATTGTTAAACTTTAATTATAATTTAAAATTTCACCCTTAAAACCAGGGGTCGAAAATAACAATTATTATTAAAATTTCAATTCAAAAAGTCAGACAGAAAGAATTTGTCTATAGCATTTGAATAAAATACCTGCTTTTTTTGAGTCAAAAATAAAAGTTAAAATTTGTCAGATTTCAGTAAAAAATAAAATACTTTTGGTCAAACGTAATAATAAAACGAAGTTAAAAGCTTATCTATAACATAAAGACAATCAGAAAATTAATGCTTTTTTTCATTGAAATATGTACTGCATTAACTGTCAGGCTCACGATGTAGACAAGAACATTTCTTTCGCATATTTATATTGAAAACAATAATAAAAAACTAAAATTTGTTTTTGTTTTCAATACAAATATACGAAAGAAATGTTCTTGTCGACATTGTGGGCCTGGGCCTAAGTTTTTAATAGTTTCGAAAAATGTATTTTTAAATAAAATGTATGTATAACATAGTGCAACACGAAAACTTCCTAGGAACGATTCTTAGCACCGGTTGGGTAGCCGCAAAAGTGAAAAATTTCCCAAACTTTTTAATTTCATTTGTTTTTGCTTGAGTCGAATTTTTGGGAAATTATTCACTTTTGCGGCTACCTAAACGGTGTTAAGAATCATTCACAGGAAGTTTATTTGCTCTATTTGAGATCTTAGGTACATTTTTGTAGTTGACTGTTTCCTAGAAGTTTGAACGGTTTGCTAGCTATGGACCTGAACAGGGGAAAAAAGGCAAACTTTTTTAAAGTTATTTGCGATTTTGATCTTGAAGATGTTTTTTGGATTTTATATGTTCACAATTTCTGCTCCTTATGGCAAGACCTACAACTTTGTCTCAGAGGGTAAATCAAAATTCCGAACGGTTTGCAAGATATGAGCCTGAGAAAATGATCACTCTTTTGCAAAATGACACCGAGGCCACAAATCTGAGGGGGCCCATAAAAAAGTGCATGACTTTGGGCAAAACTGGCAGACAAGGGTCTTTTATTTTGGTCTTTTCTCCCGTAGTGGTATCCGTATATGGTTTTTTTTCCATGACTTAAAAAATTACACTCAGTGTAATCAAAGCTTATCTTGGGATTCAAAAAAATTATTAACAAGGTTTCGTTTAAATATGCTAAATTCCCATTTCATACTATTGATAAACTGAAATTTGTTGTTGATGGGATAAGCTATTCCTAAGCGCATTTCACTGGTTGCTTAGGTCAGATCATCAGGAAACTTCATCCAAAGATTTAACAAATAAATAATAAGTGTAATTTCTCTTTTTCACTAAAAAAATATCAGTCAAATTTTAACTTTTATTTTTGACTGGTTCTACTGGTCAGAAAATACTAGTTATTTTTTGACTTTTTTGAAAAAAGTCCTAACAGTTACGGTCCCTGCATAAAACAAACACTCTGGCAAAAATTTTCTAAAAAGTTATTTATACAGTTTGTCATTCCTTTAAATAAAGAGAAACTCATAATTAACCTTAATTTTCCCTTTTTAGCATTTAACTTTTTTGAAATGAAAATAGCCTTAAGTTAAAACCATTTAACATCGTCCTTTTAAACATATGTATGTATGCCCAGTATCCTTTCTGCAACATTACAGTGTACAACATGTTCTTTAACACATGGCTAAGATTTTTTCATTACAAACACCTCATGTATTTAATAGCAGACTTTTAGGCAAAAGTAAATAAAAAAAAAAGAAAAATAGAAATAATGTGTTTGAATGGCTGGCTGCTCTAACCAAAATATAATACTCATACATACATACATACATATATTTATGTACATACACAAATACATATGTCTACTATAATATTAACAGGACCTTACATATTTTTGGTCTTTTTTGAACAAAAAGCTTGTGTTTTGCAATTAATCAATTATATGAAAGTCAAAACAAATGAGTAGAGTGTACTTCACTGGTCAAATGTAAGCAATCTAGATAGATTTTACGGTTCACAAGGTCTAAGTTATATTTGCTCAAGGAAAGGAAGATAAAAGCTTTTCTAAAAGAACAACATCGGCATCTAGTTGGGAAAATTGTGGTGTGCTTTTAGGCTTATTTATTTAAGAAAATCTTAATTTGTAGGTGGTTTTAAGATGGCTGGCAGTTCGAAGAAAAAGTTTTCTGAATAAAATAAGACTGTAAAATGAACAAGCTAATTTTTGGAAATTTCGCAATAAATAAATTAAGTGGCAAATGAAACAAATAAATAACTTAATTTTTAAATATTCTTTAAAAAAATAGGAACTATAGGATTTTGTTTTATATTTTTTTAACATTTTAAGTAGGGCGTGGCATTTTAGGCAAATGCATGTTTTTCCTCGAAATTTTAAATATTAAGTGAAAATAACTTTATTTATCCGAATCACAATTGTTGCTGAAAAAAGGCGTCGATTTGTTAGTGCGTATTTTATGGTAAATGAATTTTTTGTCAAATAATGTTTAGGAATGCACACAGAAAACTTCTCGCCGATTTTTTTTTTGCAATGAAACCATTATTTAAAAATAAAATTAGTTTTAATAAAATTAAAAAAGTATATTGAACGTTTACTTATATCAACAACATTGCTGCAGAAAAGTTGTTTAAATCAAAAAATAGTTAATTGATACTATTAAATTGCTTAAATTTTATTAATTTATTTAATTAATATCAAAAATTGTTTTAATTGAATTCAATTTTTGTGTTTTTCTGTTGAGATATACGGCCATGTTCTGCCAATCGCACGATTTGAAATCGCAAAACGCCAAATTTATTTTATGATTTTCCTTAACTCGTGCGTTTAGCTAGCGATCTGCTATAGTTTCTAACAAATATTCTAGTTCCCTTTTGTAATTTTAAGTCGCCAAACTTTTTGCTATTGCGATTTACAGAATTTGCGATTTTAAGTCAGAATCGCCAATGTTAAGCGTTTTGCAATTGTCAGAACATGCCCGATAGATTTGAGATTGGTGTAGCGACAATAACTTTTACGATAGCTACACCTAGAGAAAAAACATGTTTCAGTATGGTCACCTCCCAATAAAAATTTAAGCTTCCAACGAAGCTGGTTTGTAAGGGAGAAACATAAAAGTTTCGCTTACCATTGCGCTTACGGAAGACATGAATTTTATATGGCGAGTTCCCACTTTGAAGCAATACATTTTTGACACATAAAGCGCATTATTCAGCGCATATAAAAATTGTTGGATGTAACGATCAGCTTTTCACACTGAAGGTTTTGATACAGTTATTTTTTAGTATTCTCCTTTACAAACGTGCTTCGTAGTAACCCAGCAAAAACTTAACTTACCAAGTAAGTTAGCAAATAATGTTGGAGAAAATAAACACTACTTATTTTTCGGCTGAATAACTACTTATTTTTGTTCGAGGTGTCCACAGAATTCAGTACTTACAATACACTTACTAGAAGTCAAAAAATATCTAGTTATTATTTAACTACTAGGAAGTTGAATTGTAAGTACTTACAATATACTTACCAGAAGCCAAAAAATCACTAGTTAATAGACCTAATAAGTAATTATTAAGTGCGTTACCAGTAAGTAAATATTCAGTACTGAAAACAACACAAGTAATAAGTAGTTATTGAGCTGATTATTAGTAAGCAAATATTCAGTAGTGAAAATAATAGAAGTAATAAGTAGTTTTTGTGGTCATTACTAGTAAGTACTTATTAAAGTTTTCAAAATAATGACAATTGTAATGACAACTACTTACCAGGTAACGTATGAAATAACTACCACCTATTACTAAAAATCAAAAAGTTTTTCCTGGGAAGTGAATGCCGTAGCACTTGAAATGTTATTTTTTTTTATAAAAGTTGTTGAGAGTTCTTTCACTTACTTTACTACATTTCTGTATGTCTTATTGCGTAGCGCATAAGTGTGCGCTTCTTTTTTTAAATGTACCATTAGTGCTTCGCAAAATAATAAAATTTTTTATTGGGCTCCAATAAAAATATTTTTAAAGAAAAGTTTAAACATATTATGTTTCATGGAACCATATTATTGCTACCGACAACCATTTAATGGTTAAAATATACCTCCGCACAGTAGATAATAACTGGTTTTTGGAATCGTTTGAAATCAACCCTAATTCAAATTATTTCGTAAAGCTAAGATGTCAAGCAATAATTATTTGCAGAAATTATAGTTATTATGTCAACAGAAGTATTAAAAAATGGCAACAGAACACCACTACTTTCGACTTTAAAGATTTAGGGAGGTAAAATTATACCATATTCAAGCGCGCATTTTTAATAGTTATAATTATTTTTTTTGGGATTGTTATACCTTGTTGGAAACGGTGTCTTGTCCAGATTCTATTTTTGTTATGAGTTTTGTATATATTGTAAGCAATTTTGAAATTTTTTCATTTGAAATAAATAAAGTTTTTTGGTTTTCATACGCAACTTGGAATAGAATTTTAACTGTTGGCGCCGTTTGCCTCCGATTCTTGTTTTTACGTAAAATTAAAGTTTAACTTACTATCTAAAAGATATATCGAAACTGGCTGCCTTTTCGTGCCTTTAAACAAATTTCATGCAAAATTGTTGAGCAACTTAGAAATTAAAAAACAAAAGTTTTAATTTAATTATCTCTTTTCATCTTGGCAGGTTTGCGTTTCTTATTAAACAAGATAATAATTTACGTTTTTTATGCAGATTTGCGTTTCTTATTAAACAAGAAAATAATTAACGTGATTTGTCAAGCTAAATATCTTTAAAATCGGCTTAAGCGATTTGGTTTTACAAAAAAAAAAAAAACAACGGATGTAAAATGAAAAATTTTAAGTGCTCAATGTGCACATTGATGCATGCCTTCATTGCAATTGGTAAGAATCTGTGAATTTTTACTAAGTTTTTACCAAAAAACTACCAGTTTTCAGAAGCATACATACAACTAAGGCCATGCATGCAGCTCTTATCGAAATCAAAACGTGAATATACTTCCTTATGTAAGGATAATGGAGTATATCATACCCAAGGACTGCGTTCAACTGGCGAAGTAGATGAAGCAAAAATAACTGAACTATTGAGGCCTTTTTCAAAAACCAAAAAGAAATAGGTTCTAAAAACTCTGGAAGAGTTTAAAATTACTCAAGCATTTCATGTATTGATTTAAATTTAACACGAGCTCAATACAGTATTTAAGAATTTTTTTTTTTTGGAAAGAAAATTTTCTGTATTTCCACCGTATATAAAATTCAGCAAGTAAAACAAAGTTGCTATCCACCCCCAGCATCAATAGAAATTACAAATACGTATGCTAATGTAAAATATTTACCGATCTACTTAATCACACAATAGCCACGATTGTAATGATTAGGGATGAGATTTTCATGCACAAAAAAATCGAAAATATGCGCATAAAAAATACACTAAGAAATCCAATATATGCACTAAAAAAATAAAAACTGTGCACTAAAAACTTTAAAAAATTCCATAAAAAATAGTTTTTTAATTTTACTAAAAACAAAAATATATAAAATTCAGTCTTTTGTTATTCAAATATTTTAAAAACTTAAATAACTAATTTTTATTTTTGTTTGTTTAAATAAATAAGTACTGTTTTATTAAATTTAAAACTTTGTCTTGGACTTGAAGAATGCCAATGCATTTTGGAAAAATTTGTTTCCAGATCAGATCAAAAATATTTGAAATTTATTTTATTTTTTGAAATCCTTAATTTGTTTTTGCAAATCATTTTGGATTTTTTTTTAACTTGTCGGGCTATTCTTCCTTCCACATTGTTAATTTTACTTTTTGCAATTTGACTTGAGTATTTAGTGTACTAAATCCCTCCTTATAAGTTATTGTTTCACCAATATATCCGTAATTGGAAAATACAAATGCTAACTGACTTCTGATGTTGTTTAAATTTAATATTTCTTTTCCTTTTTTTAATTGCACAATCATCGGCATCAACAAGCTCTTCAAACATTCTTAAATTACTCGAAGTTATTTTGAATAGAATTCTGAAACATCCCCATTTTGCTACTAATGGCTGCGGTAGAAGGTAAATCAGGGGATACATTTCATTTAAAATTGCAATATTATCGAATTGACTTCTAAATTTTCTGCAACGCGGTATAACCCATTTGCCAAACAAGTAATTTGTAACCAATTGGAAGCCTTAACGCTGTAAGGTGCTGAATAGGATTAAAATAGAAGCATCTTTTGTCGAAATCTTGAAAATCTTGTATTTAAAGCAAAGCTCCAAAAGAATTTATTTATTATTTAAAATTTTTTTAAAAATTTATTTAAGAAATTTTTATAGTATGGAAATTAAAAAATCCCTCAAAAATGTCAAAATATGCATTTAAAACCTAAATATGCAAAAACATGCATTTAAAACCAAAATATGCAACAATATACAAAAATAAATCGATACCATTTTAACGCAAATTTAATGATTCGGAAAAATAATTGGTCGACATCGTTCTTAGACTATCGACAAAAAACATGCATTTGTATGGAAATCGCATCCCTAGTAATGATAGAGTCTGTGAAATTTAAAAATCTTCAAAGATTAGTAAATGGCTGTGTGGTGGGTCGTTAGGACAAACAACCATTTCTCGAGGAAGCTAATATAATTTATATTAAACTTGTAGATGAAGATACAGGCCATACAGTTTGACAAAATCCAGCATAATTCATTTCTTTCGTTGTAAATAATAATTACCAAACTATTTTGTACCAAAAACTTATTAAAATAATCACCAAAATAAAAAAAATAAACTTTAAACTTCATTAGCATTTTTTTAGTATCTTACATTTGCCGGCAATAAAATGTTTTCTTACTCTACTGCAGCTGAATATGTTTGAAAAAAAATGCAACCTTTGGCCCTTGCAAATATTGGGGCTTGAAAGTCTTCTGGCCGAAGGTTGTCAATTTCTAAAAAAATCTAAGCTAAAAAGCTATTTATAAATGACAGTTGGTAATACAATTAAAACTGATGAGAAAATACATAAAAACACCTCTTTTACTTTACCTAACATATATGTGTTTTTAACTTTTTTTCTATTATTCGATTTTTTAGATTGAAAATAAAAATTAAAGCTTAAAGTCCCACCCATTCAACAAAAAAAGAATCTTACAAAAATACTCATCCATTCAAAAGTTACAGATTTTTGATCCGAAAATGACCAAAATTATCCACTGTGCTCCGTCAAGAAGCTACA
This sequence comes from Pollenia griseotomentosa, assembly GCA_963931875.1. Lineage (NCBI taxonomy): Eukaryota > Metazoa > Arthropoda > Insecta > Diptera > Polleniidae > Pollenia > Pollenia griseotomentosa. Next base: position 16,342,724 of record OZ007564.1, read on the forward strand.
AACATATTATGGTTGCTTTAGAACATGTTATGTTTAAAAGTCTTTAAAATTGTTAAGAAAATATTTAGGCAATTCACAAAGTGTTCTATTGTGTCATATTGGATATATTTCCTATAACTTTATGAATATAAAGAAAAGTTTTCTTAGAAAACCATTCTCGATATCTTTATCTAAAGCTTTTTAAAATGATCATCTAAAAATTTCAAATCTATATTATATTATATAAATTCTTATATACAACTTAAATTTGCAACGTGCTAATTTGTCAGTCTGGAGGTTGGAATTCCCGTTACAATAGGCTAAAAATTTAATTTGTCAATACAATTACATATTGAATTTGCCATAGTTTAAGAACAAGGAAAATGCCCGAAAATTCTTCCAATTGTGTAATTATTTAAAAAACACAGCCTTTTTTATGTATTTTGATCTCCTTGTTTTATAATTCCTTATTGCTATACACTATATTTTTCTCTTCAATCAACCAATTTAGCAAATAATAAACTTGACTCATCAACCCTTTTGTCTCCATACAATTTATTATTTAAAATTTTTGTACTACTTTATTATTTAAAATTTTTGTACTACGCATTCGAACAACACTGTGTCAAAAGAAGAAAATAAAATACTGTTATGGGACGTCCAAAGGACAAAAAGAAGGAAACAAAATGTTCATCAATAACCATTTTGACAGCAGTGGAGTTTCTCTTAAAAACAAGTATTTATTAAAGCTGAAGAAGTGGTAACAAAAAAGTGTATATCAATGGAACCATGTAGAAAAGTCCTAAATCGATTTGGCTTTAGAATTTAGATTTTATAGTGATTCTTATACATTTCACACAAATACATCGGGTCACAAAAATGTAATAGTATCAAAAATAACAGTTTTACGAGCAATTTTACATTTTTATACATATAGTTCCTAATAGGTTTTCATCGTCTCCTGTAAAGTTGGAATTATGTGAGGGCCTTTCTACATGAAATCAACTATATGTAGGTAAATACAATGACGTTTTTAAAGAGTAAAGTAATTTTCTGGTTCCATGCAGATTCATTACAGGAAACTTTTTACTGCATTTATATTGAAATATTTTACCAAAATACTTTTGTCTACTTTTGGTGAAATTTTCATTATCTCGATTCACATTACTAAAGTTTTCAATTTTTTATATTTATCGAGCTTTTATCGATCATTTGCTGCAACAACTTCATAAGTCAAAAATCGCAAATTTTGAATTAATATCACTAATGCATAGTAAATCGTTCTTATGATGACTTTGTTAACCCAACTCTTGAGAGAAATATAAAATTTTATTTTTCCATTATGTTGGGTGTAAATTTACACAGAAAAAAAATTAAAATTGATTTCAATTAAAAATTTGTGATACTAAGTGCAAAACTAATTAAATTTTCACCAGTAAACAAAATAATAGTAGCAATTTAACGTTTTAAACCCTTGATTAAACATTTAATTCACTTGATTAAATTTGCGAGAATTTTTTCTGTGTAAGACTTTAAAAAAAACTTATTTTTTTTTTAGTTTTAACGCAGCAAATAAGCGATAAGCACCTTGGCGTCGTTTGCTACTACTTTCATATGATGCCATTGTGTTTCTACGTTTTAACGTATTCCAAAATATTATTTTAATTTAATGGAACAAAAACTCCATTAATATAATTTTTTTATGATTACTTATTTTATCTAACAAAAAAAAAAGTTTTTGAATATTAATTCAAGCATTTTTCTTTCTTATCTATTGAAGACTTTTTCTTCTTAATAACGACAACAAAGAAACTACAGTTTGTCTGTAGTTCTTGCCACTAAATATGATTGTTGATTTTATCCATTATAACAATAACAAATTGATAATGTTTGTCATTATCTTTTTCACAGAAATAACCAAAGCAAATAAAAAGGATCATAAATTATACTACGCTATCATAGAATTCGCCCTGAGAAATAGTGGACAGAAAACAAGACAAGCACACAAATAATTTTAAGAGTATTTTAATGGGGAAAAAAGAAAATGCTAAAAATATCCCAAACTATTTCATACAAATTACTTGAAGTCAAATAGAACTTTTAATTTATTTGATAAAAGTTGATTCTTTTGTTTGTTTCAATAAATCTGTTTATTTTTGATTTAAATTCATTTAATAAAGTCCGCATGCCTGTGAGTTTTAGCTAAATTTTGTTCACACTCTTTAAGTTTTAGCCGTAAAGTCTTGAGCTTGAGAGAATGCCATTTATTTTCCTCTCTCTCTCTCCTAAAAACTCAAGACTTTACGGCTAAAACCTGAAGAGTGTGAACCAGCAGTAAGCTGATTACCAAGGCGAATTCATATAAACGGTGGTGTCGATACTACAACAAGTAACAACACCAAAAACACAACAATGTATTTTTTTGTTGCTTTCGTTGATCCATATGTCAAAACACAAGGAACTTTTGACATTTCTCTCTCTAATTAAGAAAAAAAAATAGCACAGCTGTGCTTTCAACGCCACCTGAAAAATGAATTCGCCTTGCTGATTACCTTTCTAACCACTTGCAGTGTGTTCTCCCGCTCCTTAAAGAAACACATATTGAAAATTTTAAAAACCAAAAAAAAACTTGAAGGTTAGACAAATTTGAAATTTTAATCTTATTAAAAATAGTTGATTATTTTGTTTTGCATACTCCATTAATTTTGCAATACTTCCAATGCGTGCCTTGAAAAAAAATCATCGAAAGCACAGTGCATACAAATAGCAAATAATAATAATAATAATAACAATAATAAATTGGTATTTAAAGTCATCGCATTATTGCTGGTAGTTGATTTTAATGTTATTCATGGTTTCTATCTTTTTCTCAATAATATTATTTGCTTCTTTACAGACCTTGTGACCGAAATCTGCGAGATGTTGAATTGATATCCTGTCGTCTACGTCGTGTGGAGCCGCTATGTCGGCTTCCTGGCTCGGCATTGCAGCAATTGGCCATGTGCGGTTTTTATGAAGATCTTGAAAAAGGCGTTACACGTAAGTGCTTCAAAGCCATAAACAAGAATGAATGGATGAATAAATAAATAAAAGAGTAAATAACCGAACGGTTCACCACCCACAAATCCACCTACTTTTCTCACACAGACACACTGGGGAATTAGTTATTCTTTAGTGGTGGATTAAATAAAAAAACAAAAACACTAACAACTAAAAATCTAACAATTTGTTATTCTGCTCTAATGGTTTTTTACAGTTTCTTTTGCTTTTTTCCCCCCATCCATTCATTCCTTTTTTTTTTGGCTTAATGCCTAAATGTATGCTAACAAAATTTGTTTTCTTTAGTTTTTCGTGCCGGCGAACAAGGTCGTTTTTGGTATGCTGTTTTAGGCGGCTCGCTGGAGGTGCGCTATCATGCCACTGACGCTGATGGAAAGGTTAGTAAAAGTAGTTGTTGAAGTAGTTGCAGTACAAGTGCCAGTTAAAAAGCTTTTTCTTGCAAATGGCTGCTGTAGTAGATAGAAATCTTATGAAAATCATAAATTTTTAATAAGTTTTTTAGATTTTGCTGCCATTTTTCTTTTTTTTTTTTTGGGTAAATAGTTGTTTTCTTAACGAAACTTGTCTACTGTAAACAAAATTATCGAAAAATTATGCAGGAAAAAATTTATCTAGTATTTCATGTGTAATAAGAGTCTTAAAATCTTTTAAAGAACTTCTTATCTTGAAAAGTGTTTTGTAGTTTTTTATGTTATTCTTTAAACAAATTTAAAAAACTTAAACGTTTTCAGTAATAATAAATAAATAGTTTGAAATTTTTGTAGAGTAACGAATTAAAGTTGTAATCTATATTGATCAATTTAATTTATGTAAAGCAGGGCTGTGGAGTCGGAGTCGGAGTCGGAGTCGGAGTTGAAGAGTCGGAGTTGAGGTTTTTGTACCGGAGTCGGAGTCGGAGTCGAAGTACCCACAAAAACTAGCGACTCCGACTCCGACTTTTTTGCATTAAAATTTTTCTAATATTTTTCAAAATAAAAAATTTTAATGACCAATTTCTCCAATTCTTTTTAAATATCAATTAATATTTAAATATAATTTTTCTTATAATTTTATTTTTATTTGACATAAAAAAACAAATTTTAAACATAAATTGATATTTAAATAAATTAGTGGTCTGCTTTTTGAAATTGTGAAGTCAGAAAATAAGGACCAGTATACTTTTCATATGAGAAGGTGAGTTTCAAAAATTAAAAAATTGAGATAACATCTTACTTTGACAATTTATAAGAATAGTTATATAGATTGTATCGAAGCATGTCCTTTTCTATGTTTTAATGTGACCTCAAATTTCTGTAACAAAAACCAGCGGGTTCACTATTTGAATTTCGCCAAGATATCGTTAATGAAATAGAGCCGAATTAAGGTATTTAAAAATTAAATTTGTAAAGATGTTGTTTTTATTTATCGTATATTAACAAATATTTTTGTATTCATGTTCATGAATATGACTTGAAATCAGCTGTAGCTCCTGTGGTGAAAGCATTAAGTGAACTACATTTTAAGTTCCAACCTTCAAGGTGAATTATAATAGAATAAAAGGCAAAGGAACTCGGAAAAATACATGACATTGTTCCAGATATAATTCCGAAAAATGATTTGAGAATACTTTTATCTACTCACTTTAGGGAAAATTGGAGAGATAATAAAGACTTGTAATTTCAAATTTCGGTCTTGGACAATAATAATATTGAATTAGGAACGGAAAATACAATGGCGAGTACACTGAAGAAAAAGATTTAAATTTAGTTGTTTAAAAATTTACATTTTTTTTTTTTAACTCTGCAGGTGGGAGATAAACTACATCAAGCCACATTTTGAAAGCTTTACAGCAGACCGCGAAAACATGTACGAATATTTTATATGATCCTAACATATTTTTTTGTCGATGATATACTTAAAAAATTACGTCATAAAAGGTTCGTTACCTTCTATGGTACTGTTCCATGCCTTGAGACAAACAGCACCAAGTCCAACAACAAAAGGGGTGCTATTTCCCAAAAATAATAGAAGGCTAACAACATTTTTTTACGTTACGTTTCTCTTCAAAATGTGTTATATAAATTGTAGAACTAACAACTGAAGGCGCATCTGCATGTTTAAATAAACTATATAAAATTTTCCTGAGAATGATTTGACTTAATAAATAAAACAAGACCAAAATGGCAGTGTCTGAATTTATGTATGTAAATTAAAAACAAAAGACCTCACTTCACAATTTACAAAAAAGGACTGTCCTTTGCCTCCATTAATATTGTGGTAAACAACACTAAGTAATCTTGATGCCTTTAACGTCTAAGCCAATTGGACTTGGTGTTGTTTTCAACTTTTCTATCTCGAAAGCTACATTAGATAGGACTTATGGAAATTCACACATCTATAAATTCCAACAGTATAAAAAACGTTATTTGAAAAAGATGTGAATTGGTGTAGTTTATCTTTCCCCTACAGAACTATTGTTACATTTTTTAGCACTGTTTGCATAATTTTAATAAATTAATATACATTAATTAATATAACCTTTAAAATATACTAAAGTTCAATGATCCCATACGGATTGAAACAAAACTCGTTTCTTTCGAGAGTTCGTAACAAAACTCGTTCGTTCCTAAATTAAATCAATTATTATAGGAGTCGGAGTTGGAGTCGGAGTAGGAGTCGTACTTAAAAAATTTCGGCAAAAGGAGTCGGAGTCGGAGTTATAACTATTTCTTAACGACTCCACAGCCCTGATGTAAGGTAAAGCAAGCAAATCACCGATAAAACACTATGCCACAAAAAAAAATGAACCTCAAAAATTAGATATTTTCTAAGCTAAATTGGGGCTGCTGAACACGAATATGGCATTAATTTATTTTTCTCAAGAAGCGTTTTCGAGATATGTATACGCGAAAATCGTGTTTTTCTGCAGTTGCTTTAAGTATGTATTTCGAAAAATCTCGAGAACTATTCAACAGAATTGTACAAGATTTAAACTTCTTTTTTCTCTTGACTTTAAACTTGAAAAAGATAAGATTTTTTTATGTTTTTCAATATTCACCATTTTAATTCGCTCCATGAATCTTAAAAAATATTTTGTTTCAAACGTAGTAAGCGTAAAATTGTTATCGTCGAACAAAAAATTAAGAAATAACGACATATTTTGTGAAAACATCCGAATTTGAATTTTTATAAACGATTTTTTTTTATCAATGCTAATATCATATTTATGTCCCTTATTGCGGTTTTAGGTAGTATGATTTCACTTATCGGTTTTATCTTAGAAAATATCTAATTTTTGAGGTTATGGCAAAAAGCTAAAAAACTTATCGAGAAGAATATAAAACTAATCGCTGATTTTTCTATAGAAGTGAAAACATATTGCTGAGCTTTCTATAGAACAGAAAAGTTATTGGTGAGTTTTCTATAGAATAGAAAACTTAACGGTGAGTACTTTATAGAATAGAATAGGAGTGTTTTCTTTAGAATAGACAACTTATCGATGAGTTTTCTATAGAATAGGAAATTTATTAATGAATTTTCTATAGAATAGGAAACTTTATAATGAATTTACTATATAATAGGAAACTTATCGATATGTATTTTATAGAATAGGCAGATATCGATGATTTTATTATAAAATCAAAAACTGAGTTTTTATAGAACAAAAAACTTATCGATGAGTTTTTTACACAAAAAAATTTATCTATGGTTTTTTATAAAACATTTTAAAAACGTTTATAGAGCAAAAAACTTATCGATGAGTTTTTTATTTAGCAAAAACTTATCGATAAGTTTTTTATGGAACAAAAAACTTATATCGATGAGTTTTTTATAGAATAGAAAACTTATCGATAGTTTTTTTATTAAAAACTTATCGATGAGTTTTTTCTAGAGCAAAAAACTTATCGATGAGTTCTTTATAGAGCAACAACTTATCGATGAGTTTTTTTATAGAAAACTTATCGCTGGTTTTTATAAAAAACTTATCGGTGAGTTTTTATAGAGCAAAAAACTTATTGATGAGTTTTTTTAATGCAACAAAAAACTTATATCGATGAGTTTTTCATATAGACTACTTATTTAGGAGTTTTCTATGAAACAAAAAATTTATCGATAAAGTAGAAAACTTATCGATGAGTGTTTTAAATAATAGAAGTAATAATAGAGTGTTTTAAATAATAGAACGTTTACACTAGAAAACTTATCAAGAAGTTGTCTAAACACTTTACGAACGATGAGTTGTCTATCGAATAGAAAATTTAACGATGGTTTCTAAGGTTTATCGAGATAAATTTTCTTTGAAATAGATAACTTATCAGTCAATTTTTATATTGGTGACTTTTCCTTAAAATAGAAAATTATCAATGATTTGTCTATAAAACAAAAAATTATCGATAAGTTTTTTTTAAAAAAAAGAAAACTTATTTATTTATCATTGATTTTTCTATAAAATAGAAAATCTATCGATAAATTCGTAATAAATTTTAATGAAGAAAAGTTATTACAACACTCTTAATGGATTTTGTGTAATTTTACAAAGAATATGACTAAAAACAAAAACAATGTACCCATTAGAATTTAGTTAAAAAAAAAAAACATTTTTACGACATTTTATAAATAGCAGCAATAAAAGTTGATGTCGAACTGTGCTAAAACACAGATATGAATTAAACATGTACTGGATTGTCAAATTAACTATTGCCAGTAGCAATATCGACATTTACACACATTCCAACACAAGTACTTCAGTGGCGATTTTCGGTGATAAAACTAGAAAAAATTTAATAGATATTGTTATCTAAATGGACGAATGAATTACATTCAATATTAATAAAAAAGTGTATTGATAATAAAAACTTTTATATGAATATGTCCTTGACTTAGAACTACGATTGTTTAAAATGTGTGTATGAATATTATAATGAATACGTATTAAATAAAAGCCATAATAATAATGTAATGTAAAATAAATTGACCCAAAGGGAATTAAGATCTTATCAACTGTAGTAAAAGTTCATTTCTACGGCGTTTATACTTGGAGGTATGAAGAAATTTTTAGCACTAAATATGAAAACTATTTAGTAATTTAGAGTTTGAAATAGATTTCCAATTGGAACAATTTTTTTTGCTTAGAATGGAATTAAAATTAATTTAGCGGCTTTCATGTAAATTAAATAGCAAATGCCAGAGACAAACGACAGCCTTGTTGACAAATATTAGTGTCAATAACAAATTCACAAACAATTTGAACTGTAAACGAAAAATAATTTCATACAACATTGTACATGTCAAAATAATCAAATGAAAATATCAAATTCATATAGAAATGCATTGTATATATGCAATTCATATGCATAAATGTACTGTTAGGAACACACACCACTGCTGTCAAACATTTTTTTTATAAACAAATATGAATCTATGAGCCATGAATATTAAACAAAAAATTCACTAAAAATATTTCATATTGTGTGTGGGTGTGTTTGTGAGTATTGTTATGTAAGTTCTAAAAGTAATTGAAATTCCGTTTTAGTTTTTAATGTTTTTGTTGCAAAAAAAAAAAAAACAATTGTAGTACACCCGCTCTATGGAGTCCCATACACGCACTCTACTAAAAACATAAAAAGCACGAGAAATAGAACAGAAATGAAATGAGTACAAATTAAATTTAACAACATGACAAGCGTAATGCCATAATACGAATAGAACCAGAATATCAAAAATGAAAAATACTCGGGAGGAAATGTATGTATACCCCTCTTCTAGATTGTGGAGAAATGTGTCAATACGTCATTTAGAGCCGAAATGAGGAAATAGAGAACCCAATTCGATCTGTAAATACTCTATTCGTAAAATGTCAACATATTTGATAACACTCTGTAGAGTAACAAATTTGCCTTAACTTTCTAGAGAATATTAAATATCAAAATTTTGCGCGAAAATTGTTCATAGTTAACTTAAAAGAGTTGGATTTTTGACAAATTTGAAGCGTTTATTTATTAAAAACATTGACCATCGCTAGCTATGACATTTTTCCATCTTTCTATACAAGCAAAATATGGATCTTGCGCCAAAAGAGACCAAGAAAGAATCAAGCCAATTTCGGATTCCCTGTTCTAAAGTAAAGGGATACATTAATTTCTTTATACTAACTTTAAGTATGAGTCGTACTTAAAAATTCAAGTACGAATAACCATAAAACGTACTTAAAACAATCCTTACAATCTTAAAATAAGTTCAAAATTCTGAAACCAAGTAAAAAAAAGATTAAACTTTTCGTTAGTATTGGCATTCTGAGAGTAAAATTACAAAGTGAGCGTTTTAATCACTTTTAAATAAAATAAGCTTGTTGCAGACTCTACAACAACACCACATTTGTAGTTAAAAATTATTTGCTTGTTAAAGGCTGTTGCCTTTAATTGCCTTTGATTTTGTCGTTGGCGTTTTTAGTGTTGTCTTCTGCTGCTTTGTGTTGTGTTTTAAAAATTTTAAAAAAGTTTACGTTATGGTTGGCTGCAATTTTGATATCTACGGCGTTTTTGATATTTTCTACATTTGTGTTGTGTTTTGGATATATTTTTTGTGGAAATAATTGAAAAAATTAAAATAACAACTATGTGCCAGTTCGAGAAGCTAGTGAAAGAGCTTGTAAAAAATCTATCAATAGCCAGAGGATTTTGCAGGATCTGTTTTCCTAATAAATTAAATATCCCTTGCGATTAAAGTAGAAATGCTGGTCTTGTTTTTTTTTTTTTTTTTTTTTTTTTTTTTTTGAGCTAAAATTTTGATTCGGTCTACACAGCCAATTACACCTGGAAATGCTGCTTTTCAAAGAAATGCAACTTAGTCTCATTCTAATCAGCATCCGTCATGTAGAAGTTTATCCATTGTGGACAAAGTTCTCTCTTCATGACTGCCAGAGTCTCGGACAAAATTTTTGAAACTAGTGGCTGGGTCAGTCCAAAGTTGAAATAATTTCCAACGCTGAGCTGGTACGATCCCTGGGCCAAAAAACGCAATGTTTTTGCAAATTATTTTGTGTTTGGAACAAACTTTCCCTTTTTTAAATGAGGCTCTATTATTTCGAACACATGTTCAAAAGAATGTTTATTCAGCCGAAAATAATTTTCAAATCTTAAAAAGGGCGTCACTGGACGAGAAATAAAAAAAATTTTTATTTAACTTAAAATTTTGCACAAACAGCACAGAATTTGTTTTCTTATCAAAGAAGAGTAAACAAAGTGAATCTGCTGATTCTTACATTAGAGATGTGTGCTGTATTTTATTAACATAATCGATAAATAGCCAACGGCGTCATAAAACTTTTACAAAATACCAATTTAACATAGAATTGATGTTGTCTTTGATAAGAATTGCGGTTGCCTTAATATTGCCGACACCAAATATAATAAGAGTGATTATTTTTATGTTTAAAAAGTAAAATTGAGAACTCTTGCTTCTCATTTAGTTTATATTGTCAGTTATATATGTACATTAAGTTTTATAGTAAAAACCATATCGGGAATGAAGCTGTTGTTTTATAATTGAAATTCTGTGGGGTTTAAAACGGGTAATTTAAAAAACTTCTCCTTCTAATTTCACTTTTAGTTTATATCAAGTACGAATTCGGGATTGAATCAACTTTATAATACTTGAATCAAGCGCATTTTTAAATTGGTTCAATCTTAGTTTTACTTAAATCAATCTCATTTTCGGATTATTTCAAGTACGAATTAGGGATTGAATATGGATAACTTAAGTATTTCGCGATTGAAAATCCGTACTTGAATCAATCTTTCTTTACTTGATTCAAGAAAATCCGTACTATTAATTTTGTTCTTCTTTTGAGTGATTGAGCGCTCTCAACTAAATCGATTGCAACACTCAGGTGGTTTAGGTAAAACTTTATTTTTTGTCAAATCATATTAAATTTAAATGCTTCTACAGCAAGATTTTTTCTTGACAGACAATATTCGTCAAAGGCTGTAAATGTTGTTTATACGTTCTGGGACAGCGACAACGTTATTGCCAACGGCGTTGTCATTTGTTGCATGCTTGGCGGCTATGCTGTTTTTACCTTGCTACAATGCAACCTCAAGCATATTTTCAAAATTGCCATTGTAAGGAAATAGGAAGTTGTACATTTTCATACAAAGTTTTACAATTTTATAAGGCCTTGGCTCGTTGTTTTTGTTTTTTTCGAGCTGGTAAATGAACAACTGCTGCAAATTTGAGCAGTCTAGTGGTTGTGGCCAACGAGCATCCATGTTATTTGTTGTTTTACCTGAAGTGTTTCTCACTTCTGACACCATGTACTATACGTTAGTTAAACAGAAATTTATGTTGTATTTGAGTGCTTTAATTAAAAATGAAGTTCTTACATGCACTTGTCTTTACAACTTTTGTTTATACCCTTCACCAAGGTAAAACGCAAAATTCAAAATCGACTTTTACATTAAATCTGATGTATTACATTAGCGATTTAATTGACAAAAACAAACGGCCCAATCTATAAAAAATTATACAATAAACGCTAAAATACCTAACTAGCAGTTTGTATAATATGTTAATTTTTAATTGTCAAAACAACTGGTAGGTTTTACATAAAAAATATATTAAAAATTAATTATAAACAGTTTAATGTAATTTATAAATTTGTCATATTAAATAGGTTTTTGCTTCTCCTCTAAAATTTTCAAAATGTTAGTTGGGGCCTTTTGAATTTTAGGTGACGATATAAGTTTGTAATTCCGTTTGTAACTTCCACAATATCCTAGACTCTACAAAGTATATATATTCTGGATGCATATGAGAAGAGCAGTTTAAATCCGGCGATGGGGACTTGTTTGTTTTGTTTTTTTTTTATTTCTTCCAAATTGGGAACAAGCACTTGGCTATCAAAACACAACATCCGAAGAAATGTGGGCTTTATTTGAGAAGTGGGCGAGGTCCTTCTCGTACAATGACATTATAGATTTTTGTATATCTGGGATGGCAAGAGCCAAAACTTTCAAATTCGGTACAAGCATCTTGGTTATTAATACACAACATCCGACAAAATGTGGGCGGGATTGGGAGGTGGGCGTGGCACAAAATATTTACCTAGTTACTTGTTACATCTAATTTAGAATTTAAAAAAGTGATGCCAGCTTGCAAAATTCAGGGGAACTCCTATTAAGTTGCCAGACTTATCACAACTGCAGCTTCCATCCACTTGCATTTATTGCTGAAAAGAAAGAAAGACCCCAGTCCTAAATCAGATAAAACATCGAAACAGGACAATTCTCTCCCAAAATCTCCCAAAATGCCTAATAATAATATCCCATAAGCCAGGGCATTGCCAGTGGTCAATATAATTCAGGTCTAGTCTTTTTGCATCAGATCCTGTTAACCAGTGAGCCATAATGTCCAATGCCACTGTCTAAATTTGGTCCCTGCTTAACTAAAGTAGCAATGAAACCCTTTTAGCTTACTAAAAGCAGATCATTTCCTTTTCGGCTTTGGCGTTGATTCGGTTGCTTGGCCGACATGCGATTTCTTTTCGCAACTGTTTTATCGTCTACCGCCTTTCAGACGTGTGGTACAAAAATGCTTTGCTTTTAGATGAATTCTGTGGATTGCAATGGTTTTAATGCAAAGCCTCATTTATTTATTTATATTTATATATGACAAAAAAACGTTCTGATAAAAATCCTTATCTATTATGTATGTTTATCAAAAAGACAATGTCCGCTAAGTTTTCTATAGAATAGGAAAGTTGCTGATAATTTTTTTTCTATTTAGAAAAATTATCGATCAATTTTCTATACATTAGCAATTGGATCGATAAAGTTGCTGTAGATTAGCAAATTTTCCAAAGAATATCAAAGATTTGCGGAAGGTAGGGCATTCAAATCGCTTCTCTGTTCATTAACATTTAAATGCAGGGAACAACGATGTAGAAAAAATATGAGTTTTATAATCGACTAAAGTTACGTGAGCATATTTTTCGCTTTGCATTCATTGCGACTTATTACTGCTTTTTCTTCCAGTAAAAATTACTAAAGGAAAAATAAAACATAAATATGAATAAAAAAAAAAAATAAATTACTGAACGAATTTGCAATTGTTGTTAAGCAAAGAAATGGAAATAAACAGAAAAAAATACAAAGAAAAAATTGCAAAATGTCACCTACATATACAAGCAAATAAATAAAATAAATGTTAAATTAACAATAATAATTTGTAATACAGACTTGATACCCAAACGAAGTGCCAGGCGAGGGAAAGAAGAAAAAAAAACAAATAAGGAAAACCAGCTACTGGCTGCAGTTGATTGCAAAAGTGGTTGAGGTAGACAATAAAACAATTATTTCTTTCAGTGCAAAATATTTTCGCTGAAGTTTTTTATTTGTGATTTAGAGCGAGGCTTTTAAGCTTAATTTTCTTTTAAAGCAAGAAATAAAAGCGTTTTTAATTACTTTAACAAAACTTTTCAATGCTTAAGATCCCTAAAATTAAAAAAAAAACAAGAAATTATTTTTGTTATTTACAAAATTTTGTAAAAAGCTTTTACATAATTTATTTTTAAAAGAAAACTTTGATTAAAATTTATTTTTAAACGGCACAAAATTTTAACTGTGTAAGATCTTGCTAAGGAAACTATAGCTTAATAGTCACAACTGGCAAATATTTGAGGAACAAGTCTGAGTGTAATTTTATTATTCAAATAAATATACAAATTATCAGTCTGGCCCACGATGTCGATTGACACCTAAAGCGATTTAATAAGCGCTCCACTAACTATCGATTTGTCGGTCGACAGGTTTTACGTTTCTTACGTAATCCATTTATTCATTATCAAATAACTATATTGCCACACAAATCACACGTTGGTTTGAATATAAAAATCGCCAAAACATGTAAATTTAGCCATAAAATTACAACTCTGTGCTACAAACAAAGCAGCGAACAAAACATAACAGTCAAAAGAATTTTGTGAAATTGTTTTTATGAAACTATATAATTTGATAAGGCTGGTTTTTTTTGTGATTTCAGTTAAACTAGGTTTAGTTAATCTGAAAACAGAATAGTGCCGCCATTGCCAATTTTGTATACAAAATTTTGACGGAACAGCTTAGGTTTGCTTAACATATTCCTCTTTAATGAAATAATAAAAAAATCATATTTCGCCGGAAAATCCGAGTTTCAGACTACCTGCCTGTTTTTAGAACGAGAGTGCAAAAGTGACTCGTTTAACTAACATTTAAAACAAAAACAAACTTGAAATTTTGAAATGTTGTTAAATCAAGTTTTAACTTAATCCACATCTCAAAAAATTATAAGAAAATATTTAGTGTTGGTGTATAAAGAAGCGACTTGTCGTGCTGAAAATTGTTAGTGAGGCGCCAAACAGCTGTTTGTTGTTGAAAATGCAAACGAACAATATAAGACGAATTCACGGGCCAGGCTGTTTATTAAAAAATATTGTTTTATTAAACATTTTTCAACTTATAAACTCCTATGCAATCAATTAAATATTTTCAGACATAGTGTTTACTTTAGTTTTGTTAAATATTTGCCTAGTATGACTGTTGCTTATCTTGTACAAATTCTTAAGATAAAATAAAAGCAAATATATAATGAAAGGTAAATATGTAGATACTACCAAATACAAAATGAAAGTGGTAATAAGATACGGAAAATATGAATATAAAAATATGGATTTTTTTTTTTTTTTTTTGACAAATGAATGTACTCGTGTAAGATGCAGTTTTTATGCATTCGGGCATAATTTTATATTTTTATGACTTCTTTTGTTATTGCAAAAGCTTATTACCTTTTCGTTTTTTATTTATGAATTTATTTGACATTTCACAAAATTGTATAACCACAAAAATAAATTCCTATTTGTTTATAATAATATGCAGTTTTTCTAATGACAAAGAAAATTATTTGCAAATTATAATATTATAACTGCAAACAATCTAATTTAAAAACAAAAAAGTTAGAGTGCTATGTTCGGCAGTGCTGAATCTTTGATACCCTCCACCGACAGTTCGAATGTCTTAGGAGTAATATCTATATGATGTCTATTAATTATTAATTTATCTTTATAAAAACAGACATCTGCATTGATACTGGTTCCGGTTTAGACATATATTTAATTATTGACCGACAATCAGAAAGTTTTATGCTTTTTTTTTAGCAATTTTAAATAGCTTGAGTAAAATATCGTGATTCGTAACAGTTAAGGCCGAACTAAAATTATTTTCAGGAGGGAAATTTATATTGGAGCCATGGTAAGCTAATCATCCCAAAATTCTGCAGAGTGATTTCTGGTATTAAAAAACATAAATTAGTTTTAGCTTTTGCAGTGAATTTCAGAAGGCTGCTAAAATGGGATCTAAGGTTTGTTGTGGACCGTATATCACAAAATTGCATAACATTATATGGGACCTATGGCAAATTATGGACCGATCATCACGAAATTTCACAGTGTCATATCTAGTCCTAAAAAACTGTGACGTACCAATTTCTATTATGACAGCACTGTTAATTACGGTTTAAGACGTACTAAACCGTTTTCCGGGAGTAGGGTTTGTATGGGGCCTAGGGTAAATTATGGACCGATCTTCACGAAATTTCACAGTTTTATTTCTAATCCTATAAAACTGTGACGAGCCAAAATTTGTTATGATGACATTATGATTTATGGTTTTAGGCGTACTAAACTGTTTTCAGGGAGTAGGTTTTATATGGGGCCTAGGGTAAATAATAGACCGATCTTCACGAAATTTTACAGTGTAAAAAAATATTTGATTTAAAGTAAAGACAGCATTTTTACAACTCTTGTCCATTTTTTAATAGCTACGATATCGGGGCAAGTAAGACTTGAGAGTTTGTAATTCTCATTTGCCTTACAGTTTTATTTGTATAATACCTTTAGTTTTTCCAAAGTCTTTGGAAATAGGTTTCTTAATGATCTTAATGATCTGGCCTAAGAAACCAGGAAATGCGCATAGGAACTAGCTTAACACCCAACAATAAATTTTAGTGTATTTGGCAAAGAATAAAAATTGGGAATTTAGAACATCATAATTAATGAATAAATAAATAAATATTCGATAAACGTTTTGTTTTAACAAATCACGTAAACATTTTGTTGAAAAAAATTATTTTGGTCAACAACTTTTTTTATTGACTCAATGAATTTGGTTGTTGACTAAAATTTCAATAACTATCGTCGTCGCAGAAAATTCAAACATTTTTTTAATCAAATATGCTCTTTTGTATTGAAATATGAAAATAATTTTTTTCTTTGTACTTTAACATTTAGTCAAGCCTGTGCCAGAAAAAAATTATTGGTAACAGGGCTGTCAGATGTGGATGTTTTCGCCAAACGTGGCGATTTATAAACCTAATTGGCGACGCCATTTTGTGTTTGGCGACATGGCGATATTTTTTGGCGAAATCAAAAAAGTTGGCGATTATTTTGGCGATTTCTAAAACGCATTTTATCTTTTTTTCATATTTATATGAAAAAAATTATGAGTACTGGCTAAGTTTTTTCTTGGAATTTTTAACAAATTTTAAAATCGCAATTCGAATGTGATTGTTTTAGGTCATAAATTGATAACATTGTCAGATACATTAGATTGAAAACATTTAAAAATTGTTTCCATAGAAATTTGGAATAAAGCTTTGTTATATTTTCGCACATTTTCTTTATCAATCATCGTATCTTTACCGAAAAACTTATTTTAGAAAATAAATTAATGTTGGAAGAATTCCAATCAATTGTAGTGGGGAATGTAAGAAGAGATAAACTCACTATTTATTGTTGATGTTTTTGCTAAAACTTTGATATTGTTACAAGTAGAACTGTTGCTTATGATTCTTATACGCTTAACAGTTTTATTTGGTTTAATATCTATAGTATTTCTAAAATCTTTATGGATGAAGTTTCCTGATTATCTGCCCTAAGCAACCAGTGAAATCCGCATAGGAATAGCTTATCCCATCAACAATAAATTTCAAGTGTTTTTATAAGAATAAAAACTGGGAATTAAGCACGAATAACAAAATCTTTTAAATTGCAAAATAAACTTTAAAAACTGGAATTGTTATGGTATTCTTAAAATAAATAAATAATAATGTATGATGGATAGTATGCAAAAATAGTTGAATTTATAGCGAAAGAAAATCAGAAATTTAAAAAAAAAAGTTACTGAAGCTGACTTATCAAATATTTGACGAAAAAAACGGGACCAGCAACCAAACTAAAAAATCATTTCGCTTGTTGTCAATATTTATTTTGATTAAAATACCACATCTTACAAAAAACTTTTTTTTGCTATGTCTTGTAGTATAATTAGTTTATTTTGTAATATTAAAACCATTTTAAATGTCACTAACTATTAACAAAAGTAGGGGTTACGCTTATGTGATTAAATATTTAATAAGTGTGACCGTAGCTTTAGAATATTAAAAAAAAAATTAAATATTCACTTGAAATTTTTTAAAACTTTGAATTTATGTAGAATCGAAAACGAATCTGGGATAGAAGGTCATTTTTAAAATTTATTCTTTAAGAAGACTAAGTTGACTTAAAGTATTCCAGTTCAATTCCAAATATCCAATTTTAATACACCTTTTAAGACATTTCTGATTTATATTCACATAGAAAATCACTCATATAAAAACTGATTTTTTTGCATCAAAGTCTACTCATTTTGCATACCGAATTAAATTATTTTTTTGCAAAATTTTATTAACTGATCTCATAAGTTTTAGGATTTAAAATAGTCAGCCTTCTTATGACAATTGCACGATTTAAAATCGCAAAAAGCTAGATTTCTTAAGGTATTCCGAAACTTGTGCGTTTTGCTTGCGATCTGCTATAGTTTCTTACAATACTATTGCAATTTTACGTCGCCAAACTTCTTGCGATTGCGATTTACAGAACACGTATTATGCGATATCAAGTCAGAAACACAAATGTTAAGCGTTTTGCGATTGTCTACTATAATATAAACACACTACTAGAATAAGGCTATATATGGAAAATTTAAATAAAGGTAAAATACTTTTATTTGGCGATTTTGGCGATTTTTTTACTAAAAATTTAGGAAAATAAATTTTTGGCGATTTTTTGCGATTTTCAGTGTGCTATTTGGCGATGAAGGTGAAAAAAAATCTGACAACCCTGATTGGTAATACAAATAATAATAATACAAATTTAATTAAGTTCTTGTTTACCATTTGCATATAACGAGATCGGAAGTCTTCCTCCGTCTTAGGTGTTGGTGTATACGATTGTTAAGTAAGTTTCGTGCCAAAAGTTTCGGGTAAGATTCCAAGTTCTCCAAATATTTTACACAGTATCTAATTTCCTCTTTTAGTAGGGGTACATTTAAATCTCTGTGCAAATATTGGGTGAGAAGTTAAGCTTTCTTAACATGTATAAAAATTGTTTTTTTACAGAAATGCTATTCAAAATATCTTTTATTATTTTAAAAGTTTTTAGACTTTTTGTACTACTTTTCTTGTAAAGTAAAATTATTTAGTTACCGAATTTCGAAGGACTCATCCGATTAGAAGAGCGATAAACACCTACATATATGAACAGAAACCGTGATGGGAAAAGTTTTCTTCCGCCACAGGCATAAAATAAAGTATTAGCCTACAGTACACGGAATTTAAAAAGTCACATGCGCATGTGGTTCTGACGTAATTTTGAGCTGTGTTGCATGATGACGTTAAAATTACGTCAGAACCACATGCGCATGTGGTTTTTCACATTCCGTGTACTCTAGATTTGAATAATTACACAGGCCAACAATTTTTTGTTTTTTTAATTTCCTAAGCTAACCCCGCGAAGCTCTACGCTTGTCTGCAGGTAAGAAACCAAAGTCTCTGGCGGGAATTGAACCCGCAACCCCGGCGCTGATAGACTAGAGAACTACCAGCTAGCCTACAGGGGTACTCAACCCATGAACCAGAGAATACTTTTCTAAATATTTTAGGTTGCGATGAATCCGAATCTACATATATTCACATCATTTGCAATATATTTTCCCAAAAAACCCTGTTTCTCGCCATATTCTAGAATATTGAGTCAATTTTATAAAAAAAATGGCAAATAAACTTGAGTATAGCGAAAAAAGAATTTTTCAAACTTCAGATTAAGATAACTTAGAGAATATATATATAAAAATTAATTCGCACCGTAAATAAAGATTAATTCGCACTGTTATAACGTCTCAAATACACTGAAAGAAAAATGCTTCATATATTTAATGAACCATTTTCATAAAAAAAATTTCATTGGTTAAATGAAAATTTTCATTGTCTAACTGGAATTTCATAATTAAAATGAAGTCTTTTCGTTAAAATCGCTTCATTGGATTTCGTAATTACGTTAAAAATTTTCATTGGATATATGAAAACTTAAGTTGGTCAAAGTTAAACAAAAAATTTTAATTGGGAACATAAAAAAACAATATACAAACATAACTACATATATTCATAAATTAAAACAAAATTATAGTTTCCTTAAAAAAATGTTTAATTGTTAATTAAAAAATGTAAGATTTAATTATTTCATACATCTAATGTTATAGGCCATTAAATTTATGAAATCAAATTTTTTTTATAAAAGCAACATATTTCGATAATTGCCTTCATAAATTTAAATTTTCATTATGACAATAAAAATGTCATTATAGTAATGAAACAAGACTTTCAATCCACTTTCAATCAACTTTGTTATTGTTGTTATGGACAATTAAATCTCATATTTACGCTCTTAATTGAGTAAAAAACGTAGTTTTTTTTATCCAAAAACTACACTGCCCCAGTAGGCTAGCTGGTAGTGAGCTAGTCTTTCAGCACCGAGGTTGCGCGAGCGATTCCCGCCAGAGACACAAAAAAAAATTAAATAAAATAAAAAAAATTATATAAAAAAACAAAAATAAATAAAAAAAATAAAAAAAAATTAAATAAGAAAAAAAAATTTTTACTTTATTGAAAGTATTCATTCAATGAATAATATTCATAGATCTAATGTAATGTTTCATTAAATACACTTTAATGAAACAGGTTTCATTGATCCAACGATTAATGGGATTAATGTCAAAATTCATTGGTATTGCGAAGAAAATACTTTCAGTGTACAGCGAAAAACAGGGATTTCTAAAACTTTAAGCGAAAATATCGCGAAAATCTGATGTGGTGGAAAATTTAGTACAGATTCGTATTCCGCGCAACTAAAACCTTTAGAAAAGTATACGTTAGCCTTAGCATTTCGACATTTTCCAAATTTTACAGGCCTGTGTTATTGTTAGTTCATATTAAATATGTATATCAAGATTCAATAAATAAATATGCGAAAAAAAGAAGGTTAGAACAAGATCAAGAAAGCTTCATCTTTCGAAAATTAAAGGATTCTTGAACAAAACTTTTACTATATTTAATGCTTTATTTTTTAACTTTCTATTCTTTAGCAAATACTATTGACCTTAATTATGAACATTCCTTTCAAACTATACATTTCCAGCATTTCTTTCTTTATTTTATGGTTTATTAAATTTCCTTTGGAATTTCCATAAAACACATTTGTGCTAATAAAATGCATAAACATTTTTAAACAATTCTCCAAAAAGTATTGAGTAAGACAACATTTTCACAAAAGAAAAAAGTACTGCACTTTAATGTTTTTTTTTTTCAAGAAAATACTTTCTCAAATATTGACTCTAGTAAAATTTGTATTTATTCACATACAAATATAAGAAGTACTTGTGCATACATTTGCAAATTTTTGTTTCAATTACTTCTAGTTTTTTTCAGACAGAAAAGCAAAAGAATTCAAAGGAAATCCAGAAATCTAAATTATTCTTGTTCAATTCAAAATCTTAACAAAGATTATCTTGGAACTCAAATAAAAAAAAAAGTTTGTGCGTTTAGATTAAACTAGATTTCATTCCTTTAAATATTTTTATTATTTTTAAATTTTTTTTTTTTGTACAATTTTTATACTCAGAGTAGGGAGTAAAGTGCACGTATGTATGACTAGAAAGAAGTACTTTACTAAAAAATTTTTTTTAGTTTGGATACAAAATGCTGTTGTTCTTTCGTTCTAAACACAGCAACAATAACAACTCAAACATGAGACAAATAAGCACTGGGTGTGCACTGCAAATAAGGGATATGAAATATTGAAAACCTCCCACCCCGTTATTTCAACAAAAGTCGATTCTTTTTTTAATCTTTTTTTCGGTTTCCCTTGCAACAAAAAAAGTTTTAAAGTTTCTGTTTTTTTATAGGAAAGAGTTTCCGCTTTATTTTTTCTACAAGTTACAATTTCTTTTACGTATTCCCTAAACAAAATTCTAAATTCCGGTATATCGATAATCAGTGCTCTAATTCTAATATTTTTTCTACACTAAAGAGTTTTGTTTTAAACACATTTGTTATTTCATAGAAAAGATCAAAAATTTTGGTATTTTTTCTAAAAAAAGTTGATGCTACTTTTCTATTTATTTCTGCAGAAAGTACCATGGTACTTTTTTACTATTTAAAAATTCGAGTTTTCAAACTTTCAAAGTTTTTCTTTAGGAAAAGCCGTTTTAAATTTTTAAACTTTTTTTTTAATGAATAAAATTTTAAAATTTTGTATATTTTTAAGAGCAAAACGTTTAAAGATCTGGTTCATCCTCTATTCAAAATATTTTCATAGAAATATATCGACAACTTTTGGTACTTTCCAAAAAAAAAAATTTTAATATTCGGGCATGTTCTACAAATCGAAATGAAATGGATTTAAAATCGCAAAAATGTTGAAAACGAGCCTGTAAAGAAAGTTTATAAATCTATTCCCTTTAATATACTTTATACTTTAAGCACCAATTATCTATACAAGAACCATTGTTAAAAACAGGAAAAACTACAGACATTTTGTTAATAATTGAGATCTAAATCTCGCACGATATAAATTCCACTTCATTTCGAACATGCCCGATTAGTTTTTTATCTAGAAAAATCTTTAAAATTTTGAATCTTTTTAATAGAAAAAAGTTCGAACTTCTGCAATATTTTGTAGAAAAAAATCATGTTAAGATTTTAATTAAAAACTTTCCACTTTCTAAAAGTTTTTCTATACAAAAAATATTTGCATGTATTGGTAATCTTTTTTATAGAAAACTTTTAATAGTTTAATTCGAATACTTTCTATATTGAAAACTTTTCAAATTTTGAAACTTTTTCATAAAAAATATATATTCTGGTACTTTTTCTACACAAAAACATTTCGCAACTTTTGATACATTTTCTATAGAAAAACTTACTCAGTTTCTGGGACTTTTTTACGCTGTTTATGGAAAACTTTTAATAGTTTAATTCCAATACTTTTTCTATAAAATCTTTTTAAAATTTTGAAACTTTTCCATAAAAAAAAAAAAAAAATTCTGGTACTTTTTCTACAGAAAAACATTTCGCAACTTTTGATAAATTACTCAGTTTCTGGGACTTTTCTTAAAACGAAAAATTTGTAGGCTCTTTTTAAAAGAAAACAATTTTAAGTTTTAGGCACTTTTTTATAAAAAAAAAGAAAAGATCGAAATTTTGCTACACAGGTTTTGGTTTATTTTCTATGAAAGCAATTTTAAATTCAGGTACGAAACTCTAACAACGGTTTGAACGGTTGTAGTTAAAATTTTTTTTTTTTATTGAGAATATTGATATGGTACTTTTAGAGAAAAAAAACGCACAAACACGCCTCTAACAAAACTTTTTAACGAACATTTTTAAACATATTATGGTTAATTTAACCATATAATTGTCTCCGGCAACCATTTTATTGTTAGATTGGCCCTCCATCAAGAAGCCACAACCATATTATATTGCCTCTAAACATGCTATGGTTAAATATGACAACTATTTATTTACCACTAATAACGCAGGCCTGTGAAATTATTGTTTTTGAAAATTAATTTCAAACTATTATTTTTTCCAAACTATTATTATTTGATTTACAACTCGTAGCGCTTCCAGAGTGAAATGCTAGTTCGATTAAAATGAAAGCTATCGTTTTTATGCCCTTCACTACAGGTGGATAGGGTATACATATAAAGGGTTAAAAACGTTCTTTGTCGCATTTTTTGGCAAACTAATTTTTGGTAGTTTTATTATAGTTGCGTTGAAATCTCTAATGTAATGACTTATGACAATTGATAAAACTATTGATAAGTAAAAAACTTGCTACCATATCTAGGTTCCTGCAGTTTTTTTTTAGGTGAAATAAATAAACCACAATTTTCCAAAAAGTTCGTTTTGTGCTGCGGCTCGTTTTTTATACAAGTTTGTATAAAATTTCTTTTGGAATTTCTACAATATGGACTCTAGACCCTATAAAGTATAAATATTCTGGATCGTTACAAGTAACGGAGTTGATTTAGCGATGCCAGTCTTTCCATCCGTCAGTTTGTAAGTCCGTGTGTATGTTGAAATGGGGGTTTCGAAGACCGCAAATATGATAGAGACTAGGTGATTATATTTTTATATCACATATTGTCCGTAATAGTTTGCTATTAAAATTTAACCAGATCAGTACAGAAATCTTCAAAATATGAACAAAAAACCACGACTGCCTCTAATTTTAACCCATAAAACTTTACATTTTTAAGTTGGTTTATTATAGGATTCTTATTTTTTATCCGATTTCGGTCCATTATGGCTTAAATTGAATTTTTACAATCAAACGGACTATAAAATTAAGTTTTCCCAAATGACAAAATTGGTGAAAACGTTAAAATTTTCATAAAATCCTAGATTTGGTCCACTAAAATTCAAGCATTTTTTATCCGATCAAAGCCAATTAGCCATTATTCGGCGCGCCTTAAGCATTAATTTCAATCGAGCTAGCATTTCACTCTGGACGGCGCCTTAAAAAGAAGTATACATTGAAAAGCAGCAATGGACCGTTGTCTCGCAAATGTGGCGCGGTATAATTAAACGAAGTTTGTATAATAATTATATAGATCACATCTACCGGATTTATATGAAATTATTTAAAAAGTTTTTCATCGGAGACCTGTGTAATTGATTGTTTTTAAATTACCAATCGTATTTTTCTCTTTTCCAAGAGCAACATGCTATGGTGGAAAAACCGCCATTCGAAATCTGGCATCTCTGGTGTTTTTGTATATTTTTTATGGTACCTTTGAAACATTGTTTCCAATTTTTCCGCTTTTTTTTATTTTTTGTGTATTTCGCCCCCTTTTTTTTGTTATAAATGTTTTGTTTTAGTGACTCAAGAGAGCGTAGAAATTAAAGCGAACTTGCTTCTATGAGAATACAAATTCATAGAATCTATTGTCTGTAATATTTCAAGTGAGAAATAGTATGAAAAATGTTTGTGCAAAACTCAAGCATGGATGCCACTTGCACGCACTCTGCGGATGAGTAAAAAATTTAACTAAAAGCAAACAATTTTTTAGTTGCAATAGTTGAGATAAATTGACACCTTTGTTGTGTTACTGTTGAATAAATTTAAAAGGATTTTTTCTTTTTGTTTTCTGTGAAAAGATAAAAAATGCTTTTGAAATTTTAAATGTACAGTTTAAAAGTTATGCAGTTCTTTTATTTAACATTCAACCGTATGAAGGAAGCAAAATGGAAACTATGAAAAGCTGGAATCGATTTTTTATCACCAACAACTGTCTCATGCCTTTTCGCCCTAATTTTACAACTTGCATCTACTTTCTATTTTATTAAAATTTAATTGAGTTTTAATTACTTTTTAAGACATTACACGATAAAAACAATAATTTGAAATAATAAAATAAACAATTGAATATTAATTTCCTTATAAAAAATATGCTGTGAAAAAAACCAAATAAATTTGACAACTGTCTTTAAAACAGTAAATTGAAATTGAACTGAAATTTAAATATCCCAAAACAATACTTTTGAATTCATCACCTTTTCTAGTTGTGTTTTTCAGTTAAAAGAAAAACAATGAGTGGCGTGAAACACGCAAACCCTCCCAGTTTCAACACTTGGAAATATGTTGTGTTCAGTTGGTTGGCTGTCACCGGATTGTTTTAGGTGCTTTTTATTGTTTCTTTCTATTTTGCCACAACATAAAATTCCCCAAAAGTATTGAAAACAAATCAAAATGTTATATTAAATATGTGTGACTATGCGTGTTTGTAATTTTTTTTTTGCCATAAAATGAAAGAAAAGTACCCAAAAAGGAACAAAAAAAAAAAAAAGGAAAATATGTTACCACAAACAAATAATAGAATGAATAAATAAATACCCCACATATGTATGTTATAAACTCGCACTCAAAATACTTATTTTTATTCAATATTTTTTTTGACTATACAGACAGAAATACGAGACTTTATACCAATTCGCTTGAATATTTTCACATTTTCTATTCACAACTCGTCAGCCTGGAAAAACAATAGATATTCAAACTGGCAATAAAGTATTAGACAGATGTGAATGAAAGGAAAAAGAGCAATTAAGTGAAAGACTTAGGGGTACAATTGATGTAAAATGGTATTATTTTGGCTACATAAAAAAAAAAAAAAAAGAAATCAAAAACGAAATTAGATTCTCTAAGAAAAATGTATACATATGTTTATGTATGTATGTATGTATGTATATATAATGCCTTGCTCGTCGCCATTGATTGGGGGTCTGCCTCTATACTGGGCATAAGCTATCTTAAAGTTTGCTCAATCTCTGTCGATGTGCGGCTATATCTTTGTGCTCTCTGATGTTATTGAAGGTTCTTCCAAGACTATGAAATATATTTCTTTCTGGGTGGATCGCCGCCCAGGTGTCTTTTGGCCGTCCAGGTTTTGTTCTTCCTTTTGTGTTGTAAAAAAAGAGCGTGGTTGCATTTTTCTCCAAATATTCATTTACACACTTCGGTGTTACTGTCATTAACTTCTGTTATAGCCCAAAGTTGTTCATTAGCTATTGTCAGTTAGGTAGCGATACGTCATTTGGCCGATACGATACCGATTCTCAAAAAGAAATATCGGCGATAACGATACAAATATTAAATTTAAATTTAAGGTAAAATTAACAAAACTCAATTAGAATAATTTTTTTTAATACAAAATTACAGTGTAAGAGATTATCAAAAGTTGGTGTTATTAAGATTTTAAAAACAGTGAATTTTATTTGAAATCATAGTAAAATTAACAAAAGTTGAATTATTTCTTAAGCAAAAAAAGCGTAAGAGATTATTTATATTTAAAAACAAAGTATTTTCAACTTTTGCAGAGATAGAAGATTTCGCAAATCCTTTTAAAGCAGACCTGCAGTGGAAAATAGTCTCTCAAATGCGACAGAAATCATTTGATCACTAAAGTAATTCTGCGCCATGTTCTTAAATTTTGTGTGTAAGAAAATCTTGAAACGTACAAATACATACAAGATTAATCAACGAGAGAACATTTTGCTACTATGATGCAAAATGAAGCAATACGGCTTAAGGTGCAGGTCCACACTAAGCGTTTATGCATCTGTCCAAAAATTGGTAGTGGTATTGACAACTTACACAGAAAACGCGTAGAATGCCAAAATGTTTCGAAAGCATGAAGTAGTATTAAGTACCTTCTTCTTTAGCATGCGTCTTAAAAAAAGGTTAAAAAAGTAACATACACATAGATCGCGTTGTATGGACCTCCAGCTTAAGAATTAAAAGAAACTATTTTTTACTCTGTTTGATTTTATGCCCTTTTTCAATGTGTTATTGCTCTTAGCTGTAATGCAAAAAATAAGTTTTGAAAATTAAATTGTTTGTTCAAAACAATTATAAAAAAGTATCATCGTATCGCCAGTAAAATACCGCCGATACCGATATATTGGCAAACCTGAAGTATCGCCAATATATCACTATTCGTTTCATCCATGGTGAAATAAACAGGTGGCAGCACTACGCCAGATGAAGAGTTTTTTGCTCTTGCATTGTTTGTCTAGGTTTATGTCAAAGTTTTGTTTACCCCACGTCTCCATGCGCTTTCGATTTGAACATGACATGACCATAACGCCGGCAGAGCAACGGTATTAATTTGTTCACGTTCTTGTATGTGGCGAATACGTGGTGATGTTCATGTTCTGATTTACCACAATTTTTGTTGTTGTGGCGTGTGGTTGTATACAGAAAATACATTGTATGGCCAACATCATGGCGCACATGGATGCTAAGACGAATGTTTAGACAACGATGGCAGCACATGGACGAAACATGAACATGAACAGTCTACACGAGTAGAATTCATGTGCGACATGCTGTTCTTACCAAGTTGATGGATGGTGGAGACGGGTAGTTATGTTTACAAAAAGTCAACGTTTTGTGCTGTGATTTTTGTATTTTATTAAAGTTTTTGATAATTTTAAATTAAAATAAATACGATTATTGACCATAATTAAATAAAAATTAGCTAAACATTTATTTATTTCATCACGTTCAACGGCACGCTTTGAATTTTTTTTTAATGTATTTTTTGACGTAAACGGTGATGTTATTTTCATTTTTGTTGTAATGTTGTATTTGTTTCCACCATGGTTTCATCCCTAGTTATTGTACGGTGCCAAAAGATTCTTCGGACAGCGTTAAACGAAAACTCGTGGAGTATTTTTTATGACTTCTGTGATAAACCATGGGCTTAACAATGTTTAATTCGGCTTCACCGTTCTTTGTAATGATGCCATCCACATATTGAAATTTAAGCCCACGATGCACTGGAGGGTACAAACAATCAAAGATATGGGATTTAACCGCATCTTCTTTGTTTTTAATGCGTTTATAATGAGACCAACTTTGTTTGGTAATATTTTTATACAAAAAAAAATATGGACGCAAAAGTTTGATTTTCAATTGTTTGTTGGGTATGAGTAATATATTAATATTATAACTGGGTAGAAGGCTGAAAACCGGTATAACCCAGGAACGCTAAGAGCGAATTCAAAAATATTTGTTTTTTAGTTATTAAGAATAAATTGGTCTTTCAAACTGCATTGTTGGTTTGTTTCATTTTCATAAAGATTTAAAAAGTTATAAAGCGTTATTTAAAAAATTTATGGAAAAATAACGAAAAATTGTAAAGTAGGCTGCATAAATGAGCTAATGCATTGCAAAAACTTATAGTCTTTGTACACCAAAATAAAGCTCGGTCAATTTTCTCTTAAATTATTTCCTTAAAAGTGAAGAAAATCGTGGTTTTTGACAAAGTTATGAAGAAAACTAAAAAACAGGCCGGCGGACCCGATTTTTGGCAAAACTTCGATTTGAGCGACCTCTAAATCCCTTCCGAAAAATCTGAAAAAAATTCTCTAAAATACTTTACCCTATAAGCTTTTAAATTATGCTTGAGCCCCAAATTAATAATATCAATTATACGTTTAATTCACTTGATTAAACGTTTAATTCACTTGGTTAACCATTAAATTCACTTGATAACATTTTTAATAAAAACTGATTTTATTTTTGATTAATGCTTTAACTGGTACAAAATTTTTTTCTGTGAACAATGGATGAACAAACATGTGTAAAGCCTACAGTACACGGAATGTAAAAAGCCACATGTGCATGTAGTTCTGACGTAATTTTGACGTCACTACAAAGCCACAATATCAAGTTCGTGATGTGTTATGACGACAAAATTACGTCACAACCACATACATTACATTCCGTGTACTATTATAGTCTTAACGGGTAAGTAGATAATAATATTCTCTCTCTCTATCTAGTTCTCTGGAGAAAGTGTTTCGTTAGGTTAAATAGTAAGAATCAACAATCTCTTTTTAAGATTAGAAATTCTTAAATCAAGCACAGTTTGAGATTAATTTTTACTTCACTTTTACTAAAGTCAATTCCGGTATCGGATTATTTTGAGTACAGGGCAGTTATAAAATCCGTACTTTAATCAAGAATTCTGTACTTGAATCAAGGAAATCCATACTTACCGCACTATTGATACCACTTCGCTTGATTTAAGTATGGGCGGATTGATTTTTATCTTCAGTGTATGCTAAGATTCTGTTGTCTGTTGCTGTAAATAAGTTTTTATTCTGCTAACTTTTTCATAAAGTATTTTAAAAGATCTGGAACTACCAGTTTCTTGTGTTTCGCTGGTTATAATTTGTATATAGAATCACTTCACTGAAAATTTGGTAATTTTTTGCCACCTATAAAAATTCTCAGATTCTCATATTTTTTTCTCTTTAGAAAAACAGTCAAAGATTCTGGTACTTTTTCTTTGTAGAAGCCATATTCTGGTACTTACTTCTCTATAAAAATGTTTTTCTCTATAGAAAACAGTTTCAGTCCTTCTTCTTTTACGTCCCAGATTCTGGTGGTTCATTATGGAACGAAATTTTCATATTCTGGTACTTTTTGCCTATAAAAAAATTGTTTTCAATAGAAAACCAGTCCTAGATTTTGGTAATTTTTTCTCTATAAATAAAAAGTCCCAAGTTCTATTTTTTTTTTTTATAGAAAATCTAACCATATTCTAGTACTTTTTGCATTTGAAAAAAGTGTGGGAGTATATTTTCTCACAGGTATTTTTTGTTAAGGCTAATGTGTAATGGGTCCATAGTTGCCCATGGGTCCGAAATAGTGAACAATCTCGTATATTTTTATGTATTTACTGTGGCGTAA
Organism: Pollenia griseotomentosa; assembly: GCA_963931875.1. Lineage (NCBI taxonomy): Eukaryota > Metazoa > Arthropoda > Insecta > Diptera > Polleniidae > Pollenia > Pollenia griseotomentosa. The sequence continues at coordinate 16,372,410 of OZ007564.1, forward strand.
GGTTTCAAATGGTCGGGCTTGATTAACCATATAGAATTTTTAAAAATATGACCATACAAATTTAAAAAAATTATTATATGAAAAGATTCTCATCGCAAAGTCTAGGGATTTAAAAAGAAGCCCCCACAAAGAGAGGAATATCAAAATTAATTACAGAGACCTAAGAAGAAAATAACTCGACAGATCCCAATACCAATCTATCGTATATTAATTGGGCATATTTTGTCAACTTTATCACAATTTTATTTCACATTTCCTTCATTTTTGCAACAGGTAATTTGAACCTGAATAAGTAAAAACGAAAAAAAAGCTGACATACCAATTAATCACTTTGACGACAAAAAATGTCTACTGGTGGAAGAATGGAAAGCACAGAGATAAAAGTGTCTTCAGTGTTAATAACAAAATAAGACATTCTTCTTTTACCAAAAGAATGTATTGAACTTATTAGAAATTCCGTTTGGGGAGACAAGACAAACTAAAAGCATAATGATGACAATATTAAGACTCCATGCAAAGCATTTTTGAAGTAAGAATTTGGTACGAGGATACCACCAGCTTCGATAAATGTAATTTAAGAGAAAAAGGACTTTAGTGATAATTATGAGAACAAATAAAATGTATTTGAAACTCATACACAAATTTCAATAATATATTGTTGGTAAAGTATCGACCATCGTATGCTAACATCAATTTCTGAAACAGATACACACACATTTTTATTTTTTAGCACCTATCTTTCACACTTCTGCAAATCATAGAAATAATAAAAATATTCATTAAACTCGAACAATAACATCAACAACAGTAAGAAGCGATAATGATAATGATAATTAAAATTATAATTACAGAAACTGTGACGACAGTGATGAGGAAGTTGTTGTTGGCATTGTTGTCATTCATGATGATAAAAATAACTTCCATGATAAAATTGCTGTTGTATTGTTCTTATTTAAAGGTATTTTATTTTTAAGTATCTGCCTTTTGCTGAAGAGCAGTGTTACCAGAAAAAAATTTCGCTTTTGACTCCGATTTAAAGTTTAAAAATACCACCTCATTATCTTTTTAACTTCTTAATCAGATTTGTTCTCCATTATTTTAAATAATTGATAAATTATTCATTCTTGAGAAAGCTTATGCACATTTATTATCTTCTCGTAAATTATTATCCTATAAGGAAAACAGATATTTAGACTGAAATCAAAGTGATTTCACTTTTTTTATTTTGTTTTCTCATAGTGCATAGAATTTTTTGATGCATCAAAATAAAGATATAAAGAATTGTTTTTAAAAGTAATGGCGAAAACGAAACAAAGCATCATATGAGTGACTATTTGCTTTACTTCTTCAATAATAAAAAGTGCAGCTAAAGCCAACCAATTGCTTGTCCTCTATATGTTTTATCGGTTTCCATTTACGAGATGTGGATTTTGCTGACCTGTTTCACCGCATAGGTTAATTAAAAAAAATTCAACGATAATGAATTAAAGGCAATACTTTGGAAAATTATTGTCAACCTTGCAAAACGTAAGCAAGCCGCAGGATTTATTAAAATTTAGAACAGGTTTAAGTCGAAAAGGATTTTGCACAGAAAGAACGATTTTCGAAAGAAAACACAAAGGTCCGGCACGTTAGTGTACAGTACCGTACTTTTCCATGAACATTACTCATACAAAAATACAAAATGTAAAAAAAATTTTGTGTTTGTGAATTTAAACACGAATAAAATGTTTTAGAGTACGTGAAGTAATCTTTTAGCTTATGCGTTCTATATTTTCATGCGAGCTCTTTCACATGCAACATCATCTTTAAAAAACCCCATATACATACATTCAAAGTTCAAAACACGTTCACTAATAACAATACAGAACTCTTGAAGTTCTCTAAAACAAGATTGAAACGTTATCTTAGTATTTGTGTTCGTCAGGCCACAAACGTTATGTTCTTTTTTATGTGTGTACAAATTCCCAACACAATAAGAAGTTTTCGATTTTGTGTATTTTAAAATACACTACGTTAATGTACAGTTTTTTCGAGGTCTGATTCTGCATGTCCTAAATTCTGCTTCTACCTTATTAAAAGAATTAAAATCTTAACGAGCAATGCAAAATGGGTATATTATAACAACCGAAAGCCCAAATCATTTGGGAACGCCAAAGCAGGACTTTGTGGGATAGTGTATAACGGCCTTAATGTAAGTATGATGAGTAATCTTTTACTTTTGAGTGGATTTGAGGTTCGATTTCATTGCAATAAATATGAATTCGTATTAGCCTCAAGAAATAAGAAGATATTTCGCCGCTGAATTCATATGTTGACATAAAGGTGTCTAACAATGGCCAATACTTTGAATCAGCGTTAAAAAACTGCTAGTTAAAGTACAAAAACTGCTATTTCTTCCACTTCTTCATTTGTCATTGGCCAGAAAAAAACTGTTGCTTATACCGATTCATTTAATATAAACAGTCGTTGGAAACCAACTCAAAAAGCGAAAAGTTGTACCCAAATTTTCGTTCTTTGTTCAACAGTTTTTGGTTTCGACTGCAGTTTTTTAAACCCTGCTTTGAATTAACTTATATTGTGTTAATAAATCACAATAAACGTTTAAAACCATAAATTCCGCAAATTAGAAAATTTTATCCCCCCTCCCCATCTGGCAACACTGCTGAGGAGTATGTCACGTGAATCTTTTTTTCTTATTTTTTTTTTCTTCTGTATCGTGTGTCTACATTAATCAACGAAATTTGAATGGCCTGATGAGAATGAGCGGTGGTAGTTGGTTGTTTGGACGACTGATTAAATGAAGGAATGAGAGAATTAATGAATCGCGCTGGATTGTTTGCTGCCATCAACTGAATTATTTCAAATTTCAGTGAAAACGTGTTAAGATTAAAACATTCTACTTTTTGGATCAAATTTTATATTTTGGGGGAAAACAGAAATATGCTCAACAGCATAACGTGCTGCACGCATACTTCTGATTACATATTAGTTTGAAAAATTCTACTAGTGTCAGTCTAAAATAGAAATATATATATGTACAAAGAATAATAGTCTTATAAATATTGTTCTTTTCAACAGTGAAATTCTGAAGATAACAAAGATTTTTAATTGAAAATGTATTTAAAAATAATCTGATTTAGGAAAGAATACATTTTTACTAAGTACTTTCTTAAACAAAAAAATGTACAAACACTTCCGGGATAAAATTACCAAACTTTTTGATAGATCTATGGCTGGCATAAAAGTAATTCGTACCGAATTTGTCTTGTTATCATTGATTTTATGAGCATTTTGGCAGTAAAATTTAGCTTTTAAGGGAATAGGTTTCTTTTTTTAGGAGCTATAGTCTGTTGCGGACCTACGGATCCTAAAGCTATGTGACTGGTTTTTACTTTTCATAAAAGTAATCAGTGTCGAATTCTTTTATCCTAATAGCAATTTTCCACTATGCCCCTACGACTCTAAAGTTTTGTGTAATCTATACACATCACATTATTATAGATTTTTTGGGCTGGTTTTGTCTTGATTGTGTTTTTTATAGTAAAATTTGTTCTAAATAACAGCGTTCGATATCCACCGAAATTCCCATTTGGTTTGAATTGTGATTTTGTTTTCACATGATTAAGATGTTCCGAAATTTAGTTATTTACCAACATTTTGCGATATTTTTTAACCATCAAGGTGTATTTTGGAAGTGGAGCTTTTATGAGATGTATAGTTTATTGTATAGGAAGCCGAAAGCTAGCTGAACTTGCTCCAGAGTATTATGGTCCCCAACCTGAGTTTTCAGTAGCACTCCATCAGAAATATATAAGAGTTTTCAATGCTACTCCACGAAGTCAAATTGAGTTTTTTATGGTTCTCCACTTGATAAACATGTCAAAAATGTTAATTTGGAAAATAACATTTTGCTTAATGTTAAAAAGCGATAAACTATAACTCGGTACGGTTATACGACGACAAGCCAATGCCAAAAGAAACGGAAAATGCACGAAAGGCAAACAATCACGGAAGGCCTGCTCGCCCTTACAAGATAATGACACTGAGGCACGAGCTGCTGCCCTTAGAGCAGTTTAAGGAATAGAAGATATTTATGAGCAACTTGTTGACCCGACAGACCTAGTCCTGTTCCAATTTTAACAATTTTGTTTGTGAGGGTTTTGTGAATTACTGAAAAGCTATTGTAAATGTTTAAAAAAAGTAAAAAGAGAAAAAAGCGTATTTTTGAGTGATTCTGTGTATGAAAATTTTCTTTTTATATAGAAAGATTTTGATCATGTGCTATTTAAACTTCAACTCGCAATCAATATTAAGATGTTTTATTAACATTTCGATTGCAAGATCGATATTCAAAACAAAAAAAGTGAAGTGGGCGTGGACAACTTTTCATTCTCTACACACCTTATTCGGACTATCGCGAACACTAAAAAAAATTAATCAAATCGGTCCAGCCGTTCTCATGTGTTGCGATAACAACCAACGAACATCAATTCATTTTTATTTATATAGAAGATAAAAGGCCCAACTATAATATGAAAAAGCTTGCTTAAGTTACACAAAAATAACATCAAAGAATATTTGATTCCGTGCGGAAAGAACAATCAGTTTCGCACTTGGCAGAAAAAGAAAACTAAAGGTCAACCATAATATGCATAGCCGTGCTTAACCTACTGTCAAGAACCAACAAAAAGTAACTCAAATGTATTAAAAAAAAAGCAAAAAACATTTGATTCCGTACAGAATGTGCGACCTGTTTCGCACTTTGCTTAAGCAAATGACAGTTTCATAAAACTTAGCAAAAAGATTCCTTAAGTTCAATATGGTTTGCCTCATGTGATTTACATGTATTCGCACATTTGCTTAAGCCAATTTAAGCACATTATAGTTGGGTCTTAAGTTCAATATGGTTTGACACATATGAATCACATGTATTCGTACAATTGCTTAAGCCATTTTAAGCACATTATAGTTGGGCCTAAAGCCTTTATCCGAAAAAATTTAATTTTGTTCTTCACGCTAAACAGTTTTTTTCTACATTAATTTTGTACACTAAAAAAAATTAATTAAATTTGCACCAGTAAACAAATTAATAGTATCAATTAAACGTTAAATTCACTTAATTAAACGTTTAATTCACTTGATAAAATTTTTAATTAAAAGTAATTTTTTTTTTTTTTTTTGATTAATGCTTTAATTGGTGAAAAATTCTGGAGAAAACAAAATTTTATCACTAAAATTATATTTTAAAAAGGTAACAAAAGTTTAAATAATTGTGGAAAAATGTGGAAATCGCAAAGAAATATGGAAATTTTTTTTTAAAAATGTTTAATGTAAAAGAAACCCAAATACAAAAATTTGTCTTTAAAAATAAATCATTAATGGAAAAATTCTAATTTATTAAAAAAAACTTACAAAAATTTAACAAAAAAAAAAAATTACTTTTAATTTTTTAATTTACTTTAATTTCTTCCCTGATGATTTGTAGCATCATGCTGTATCGAAATATTGAAGCTATTAAAAATTGTTTAGCATTTTTTTTTCTTTATAAAAAGAAAAACCTCAAGCTCAATAAATTATACAACAACTTTAATATTACAAAGAATTTTTATACAAAAAAAAATATAAAATTTTTGTTTTTAATTCAAATACTTTCGAAAACTTTTGTCATTTGAAAATATTTTTTAGCTATTCACCTACTTACATAATATGTAAATTACATTTATTTTCTTTTTCTTTTTAATATTTCATTCACTTCTAGATTAGAAAAAATATGTGTATCCAGATTTATTTTGCTTATCATTTTTAAATGGAATTTCCTTTTTAACTTTTTGCCACAATTGGACTGACAATAAAACTGAAACATGTTACAGCAACTAAAACAGCGATTTGCTAAAAACCATTTCAACAACAACAAAAAGCAACTAAAAGTACTTTATTTGGTTATGCCGAATCTTCTATACCTTTCACCATGATTAGAAGAAAACAGAAATTTATTTTTGCGCTTAATTTTATCCACGTAGCTTGTTTTGTATATTCGGAAGGACACATGTAAAATATTGTTTAATATATAGAAAATGTTTTTTTTGTGTTCTTAGACGAGTTTTTGTCGAGTATTCCGACAAGTACTTTCGGAAACCATAGAAAATTTAAAAATCGATGGCACAATAGCGACAAATTTTTGTCCTAACAAATCGGCCCGCTCTAATATACAAACTTTATAGCGTCTAAGATCAATATTGTAGAAATTCCAAATGGAATGACTAACTTATTTATACCTTTTCTACCTGTGGTGAAGGGTATAAAAAAAATCTTCTACAACAGCACATTTGTAATAAGGAAAATAAACAAACAAACGGCCAAACAAATATGCAAACAACTTTAAGGCGAGCATTCACTCAATCACACATTTATTTATGCATTTTTTCATTTGTTCATTTATACATTTTATTTGAATACGACCAGATAGAGAAGGAGGAGGTAGACATAAATTACAAGACAAACACAAGACAACAACAGTGAAAACATAAAACATAAAAATATTATGACAATATTATTAGAAATAAATAAACTAATGAATTGTTTACAGAACAAAAGTGATAAAAACAAAACCACACAGGCAAACAAACATACAGACACATGTACGGGTACTTAAAATGCAGAAAGCCAAACGAAGTTACAGACGGACGGACAGACAAGCAGACAAACAAAAATAGCGGCAAACATAAATAAATCATATATGTACATTAGGGTGGCCGTTATTTTTTTTATTTTGATTTCTTCTATTCTCCCCCCCCTAAATCGGTTCAGTTTCGTAGCGATAAGTTGTGTTTTAGGGGGGGCGTCCGTCCCTCAAAGTTTGCCATCATGCCATTTATTCAAATGTAATTTGTTTGCATATGACTATCTTCTAAAAACAATATTTTACAAGAATATGAGATATGGCAATATTTTAGCTCTTCTAGTCAACAACATAAGCCTCTAAGTTTTTTGCTAAAATCAATATTTTAGAAAATAATTAAGAAAATAAAAACAAAATACCAAACATTTTATATACGATTTATATATATAAAAGGGGGAATTAATGTCAAGTGACCCAATTTTGAAATAGATGTCTTTCGATTTAAATGAAATTTACACCAATTTTAGTACTGTTAGATAGTACCTTAGACACAAATTTTCAACAAGATCGGTCAAAAAGTTTCTGAGTTAGAGGGGGTCAAAGTTTGACATTTTGGCCATACAGGTGTTCTTTCTCATCCATGTAACTTATTACCTATTGGTGTAAGCAAAATTTGTCCCAAGTAGCTTAGATAGCTTTTTGATCAAAGTTTTTAAAAAAATTTTTTTTGTTTTTTTAAAAAATTTTTAAATTTTTTTTTTTAAATTAAACACTTGGCTAAAAAAAATAAAAAAAAAATTTAAATTTAAAAAAAAAATATTAAAAAATTTTTTAAAAAAAACAAAAAAATATTTTTAAAAAAGATTGATTAAATAGCTATCTAAGCTACTTGGGACAAATTTTGCTAACACCAATAGGTAATAAATTACATGGATGAGAAAGAACACCTGGAATGCAAACTTTGACCACCTCTACCTCTGAAACATTTTGACCGATCTTGTTGAAAATTTGTGTGTAAACTACTATCTAATAGGACTAACCTTGGTGTAAATTTCATCCAAATCGGAGAACATCGATTTCAAAATTGTGTCACTTGACATTAAATCGCCTTTTTATATTTATAAAACGTATATAAAATGTTTGGTATTTTGTTGTTATTTTCTTAATTATTTTCTAAGATATTAGTCTTAGCAAAAAACTTTCTTGGGGGCTTATGTTGTTGACTAGAAGAGCTAAAATATTGCCATTTATCATATTCTTGTAAAATGTTGTTTTTAGAAGATAGTCATACGCAAACAAATTACATTTGAATAAATGGCTTGATGGCAAACTTTGAGGGGCGGACGCCCTCCCTAAAACACAACTTATCGCTACGAAATTTTTTTGTTTTTTTTTTTACATAAAACTGAACCGATTTGGAGGGGGAGAGTATAAGAAATCAAAAAAAAAAGTTCTCCATACAACTAACGGCCACGCTAATGTACATATTTACCAACACATACAAATACATCCATATGCAAAAATATGTATGTCAGCATGTGTGTGTTTAAATCATATTTAAATTTTATTTAATGACAACGAATCAAACAAGAAATATACGGAGAGACGACAGTCATACAAAATATTTTTTAAAGAGAGCTTACAAATTGCTTTAAAAAAATTAGATGGAGGCTCAAGTCCCACGTGTTTAAACAGAAACTAATTTCCGATTGTTTGAAAGTTCTGTAACAAAGTTAGAACGTGTCAAAAACATCAGCCACTTAAAAGAAACCAGTGTGAAAAATAATACTTTACAAACGTTTGTAAACATTACTGTTACGTCTTTACGATTTCGTTTTACCTCAGAGGTGGGGTTTTGGGTAGAATATTCATAAAAGAAAATTGAGACAATGTTATCTTTCAAATTCAGCTTCCGTTGATTTTCATTTTAATAGATTGTTTAAAATTTACGCAAGATTTAAAATTTGCTACCATTTGTGTAGTTAAGTTTTGGTAACACAAAAAAAAAAAAATTGGTTTTGACAACTGACAGTTTTTAATAGAAATATAACGTTACACGATTAAACAACTTGTTTTTTTTATATTATTGTAAACAATATCTAAAAGCTGACATATTTTTTTAAGCCTTACAGCACATTTTCTTTGGCTTTTTGTTAACAGGCACAATTGGCGCATTTGAGTTTCGAAGGACGCATTTGCGAATTTCGAAAAGCATAAAACTGTAATTTTTTTCTTTTTTGACAGACAATAATGCCACATGTCGTGTTCTCTCTCATTTAAATTCTTTATATGCGGTTTTTTTAAGTCAAAGTTCTATGAAAATAATAGTTTAGTTTACATCTTAGCAGTTTTTTTAAATTTGTTTTTAATTTGTATCTTATTTTTAAAATCATAAATTCGGACATATTTCCACAAATAAAAGACAAAAAAAAAAATTTTACGTAAAAAACTCCCATTTTTTCAAGAATAAAAAAAAAATTACAAAAAAAAAATAACTTTTTTTACCAAAATGCGAATTTTTACCGTAAATCACATTTTCTTTTACCAATTAAACAACTCATTTTATTTTATAAAAAACGCATTTTTCACAAAAAGAAAACCTCATCGACATTAAACGATTTTTTATCAAAAAGCAAAAAAAGCACTTCCCAGGAAAACTAAAACCAAATTCCGACATTCGGTATCAATCGCAATTCGCATTTAAATTGTATTGAAATTTCGTTCGATATCGCAAGCCTTAGCTGGTATAAAACCATCATGTCACTTTTAACCCAATTTCGTATTTTTAGGGTCTTATTCCGTAAAACGCAACGCAACGCACAATAATTTCAGTAAAAGCAAAAACAAATTCAAAATGACTTTATAATTTTGTTGTTGCTTTCTATAGGAATTCATATTTTGTTATAAAATCTCAACGCCACAATATATAAAGTGTTTGAAATTTAAAAATTCAACATGAATTTTTGTAGAAATCAACAACAAAACTATAAAATATTTGAAATTTGTTTTTAATTTCAAAAAATTTGTTGTGCGCTGCGTTGCGCCTTACGGAATAAGGCCCTTAAAATGGACTTATAGAGAAATGGTTCAAATTTCTTGTTTAAACCTTCCCTAGAGGGAAGCGAACTGACACCAAAGTAGTCCCGCGATAGGTCCTTGGTATTAGAGACCGGTTCTAGTTTTAACACTTTCTATGGATAAGACCTATCACTTTTACATGGGGTTGTCATTGGAGGGGGTCAATTGACACCATATGACCAGTCACACATCTATTCTAATGAACGTGTTTAGTGTCAGTTACTACAATGTAGTTTTATTTCAATAAAATGTAGTACTTTTTCAATAAAACAAGTCCTAAAATTAAATTCAAGAACAAAATTTTAGAACCGGTAACACTGTACTGTAATTCATTACCATTTCTACATTTTAATTCTTCATAAACCAGTTACATGATCGCTTCTCCTTTCACTGGTCATGAGTTCTTTCTTTTTGTACCTGTTCTATTTTCACAACTCCCAGGACCAGTCTTTTGGACCAATTGACACAAATTTCCCGCAGGGTTATTACAAAAAAGAACTAAAGAAAACTTGGAGTTTTGTTTCTCATAATCATAACGCCATTTCGATAATGTCAATTCCAAGGTTTAAGCTAGATTCACAATAGACGCAACATTTTCAGTGGGTGTTTACAGTTAAAGCAAACATTTTTTTCCAAACATTTTAAGTAAATAAAACCAGGGCTGTGGAGTCGTTAAAAAAAAGTTATAACTCCGACTCCGACTCCTTTTGGTGAAATTTTTTAAGTACGACTCCGACTCCGACTCCTACTCTAAAGGCCTTATGACACTACATTTTTAATGCATTGTTCAAGTTTTGGTGAACAGTACAAATATAATGTAATACAAAAATTTACCAAGTGCAAAGAGTTAAGCTGTATTAAGATAAATGGCAAACTGTCAAAAATTGTACTAAAGTTATCGATAAAAATGAAGTTATGTCAAAAAAAATGTAAAATTGTTTAACTTAAAATTGACGTTTCAAGCTTGAAATATTAAAAGTGTTGCTGAATCAGCGGTTTATGGGCAAATTCAGCGATTTACCTCTTTTTGTTTCTAGGTTTCTCATAAACAAAAAGTTGGCAACATTTAATGAAATAAACAAAACAGGGATGGCTAAGTTGTTTCAATTGTACTTTTTTGTTGATACTTTTTAAACTAAGATTTATAATACCTTTTTGTGGTGTTTTTTTATGAACAAAAATAAAATTAATTTCAACTAAAAAAATCTTTTAGTACAATTAGGGTAAAAAAGTAAAATTTTTAAAAGTTGTTGGTACAATTTTAAAAATTCTCAGCCCCATCCCTGAAACAAAACCATAACAAGAGAAAAAAAAAGCTAAAAAACTCTGTTTACATTCTTTATAGTTGGCTCTTTCTAACATTTACTGTTTCATTCTATCAATTCTATATCAATTAATGAATAAAAAATGTAGTGTCATAAGGGCTTTACCTAGCATTATTTAAGAGACTAGTTCTTTAATTTAGTACCTGTTAAATGGTTAAATATAGCAACAAAATGATTCTGTAAAAATTTCAAATCGATATTCTAACGTGCCGCGCATTGAACTTTAACCTACTAATTACTAACATATGAGTAGGAAAGCTGCAAAATATTTTATCAGGATTTTGGAAAAAATGCAAAAAACATATAACGCCCGATTAAATAAACCAAATGAGTTGAACTTTTTAATTCTAAAGTGTTATGACATTCTTGACTTATAACTCAACAGTTTAGAAATTTAAACCAACTGAAATATAGAAAAATAATGGATTTAATTTTGGAACGAACGAGTTTTGTTACGAACTTTCGAAAGAAACGAGTTTTGCTTCAATCCGTATGGGATCATTGAATTTTAGTATATTTTAAAGGTTATATTAATTTATTAAAATTATGCAAACAGTGCTAAAAAATGTAAAAATAGTTCTGTAGGGGAGAGATAAACTACACCAATTCACATCTTTTTCAAATAATGTTTTTTATACTGTTGGAATTTATAGATGTGTGAATTTCCATAAGTCCTATCTAATGATAGAAAAGTTGAAAACAACACCAAGTCCAATTGGCTTAGACGTTAAAGGCTTTAAGTGTACTTAGTGTTGTTTACCATAATATTAATAGAGGCAAAGGACAGTCCTTTTTTGTAAATTGTGAAGTGAGGTGTTTTGTTTTTAATAAACATACATAAATTCAGACACTGCCATTTTGGTCTTGTTTTATTTATTAAGTCAAATCTTTCTCAGGAAAATTTAATATAGTTTATTAAAACATGCAGATGCGCCTTCAGTTGTTAGTTCTACAATTTATATAACACATTTTGAAGAGAAATGTAACAACATTTTTTTTTATTTTTCGAATTTATTCTATGAGTTACATTTAAGTCATGTATTTTATAAAGCTTTTTTGTAATAGTTCTATTCCTTAAATTTTTAGGAATGACTTTTATAGGTGATAATTCCCAGTTTCTATTAGAGAAATGTAACGTAAAAAAATGTTGTTAGCCTTCTATTATTTTTGGGAAATAGTACCCCTTTTGTTGTTGGACTTGGTGCTGTTTGTCTCAAGGCATGGAACAGTACCATAGAAGGTAACGAACCTTTTATGACGTAATTTTTTATGTATATCATCGACATAAAAAAAATATGTTAGGATCATATAAAATATTCGTACAAATGCACATTTTTATAACATAAACATCATTTGCGATTATCAACATGTTTGCGCGGTCTGCTGTAAAGTTTTCAAAATGTGGCTTGATGTAGTTTTATGTGAATTTTTAAACAACTAAATTTAAATCTTTTTCTTCAGTGTACTCGCCATTGTATTTTCCGTTCCTAATTCAATATTATTATTGTCCAAGACCGAAATTTGAAATTACATATTCATGAACATGACTTCAAAAATATTTGTTAATATACGATAAATAAAAAACAACATCTTTACAAATTTAATTTTTAAATTCCTTAATTCGGCTCTATTTCATTAACGATATCTTGGCGAAATTCAAATAGTGAACCCGCTGGTTTTTGTTACAGAAATTTGAGGTCACATTAAAACATAGAAAAGGACATGCTTCGATACAATCTATATAACTATTCTTATAAATTGTCAAAATAAGATGTTATCTCAATTTTTTAATTTTTGAAACTCACCTACTCATATGAAAAGTATACTGGTCCTTATTTTCTGACTTCACAATTTCAAAAAGCAGACCCTCTTATGACCAATTCCACTAATTTATTAATATATCAATTTATGCAAGGTATATTTACACAAGGTAAACTCGTTGGCTCATATGTTTGTCAGCTGTTTACCCCTAGTTGGAGCCAAAACGTCAAATTGCGTGTATATGAGCCAAAATTTGTACATGTGTGCGTTAAATTGTTTTTGTTTTATATGAAGACAATTTTGACAAATTGGCTCCTTTTATAGAGCAGCATGTCTACACTCCCAAATGAGTCTACCTTGTGTAAATATACCTTGAATTTATGTTTAAAATTTGTTTTCTTATGTCAAATAAAAATAAAATTATAAGAAAAATTATATTTAAATATGAATTGATATTTAAAAAGAATTGGAGAAATTGGTCATTAAAATTTTTTATTTTGAAAAATATTAGAAAAATTGTAATGCAAAAAAGTCGGAGTCGGAGTCGCTAGTTTTTGTGGGTACTTCGACTCCGACTCCGGTACAAAAACCTCAACTCCGACTCCTCAACTCCGACTCCGACTCCACAGCCCTGAATAAAACCTTTGCAAATTTTGCCCCGAACAATTTTAACATTTAAATTCATATTTTTTAAACATATAACTCAAACTTTGAATCAAAACTTGTAATTTTTTTTTAACGTCATTTACAATTTCATACAAATTAAAGGAAAATATATGGCGAACTAATAAAAAAACAGTCAGAAGTAAAAACTATATTCTTGCTTCCATTGCGAATGAAGCTTTAAATTAAAACTGCTTTTAGCTGTGTGTTACCCAACTAGGCACAGAAAAAAATAATAATTGATTTCAATTAAAAAATTTGTGATATTAATTAAAAAATTAATTAAATTTGCACCAGTAAACAAATTAATAGTATCAACTAAACCAGTTAATAGTATTAATTAAACGTTTAATTCGCTTGATTAAACGTTTAATTCATTTGATTAAATTTTTAATTAAAACTGGTTATATTTTTGATTAATGCTTTAATTGGTGAAACATTTTGGAAGAATTTTTTCTGTGGGGTGTTCAGTCGAATAATTCTTGTTTGATTTATCGAACACTTTTAGACGATTAATTGTTCAAATAATTTAAAATTGCTAATTTCGATTAAAGGATTAAACGAAGAATTTATACCGATTAATCGAATAACAATAATATATAGTATTTCTGTTAAATGTGTCCAAATTTTTAATTTTTTTAATTGGGCTTAAGTTCATCAAATTTAATTTTCATTAAATTATTTTTATGAAGAAAGGAATTTAACAACATGAAAATTAATTACAATTGTTATTGATAATCTATCATTCTTGACTGTGGCTGGGGCTCGAAACCTGGCCGGCAGGTTACCATGACATGTTTCGATCGCAACCACTCGATCTCCTCAGATGGATTTGCCGTCTTACACTCGCAGCCATCGACGAATGCTGACGTCAATGACATCAATCCTTAAAACAAATTGTATTTTAACCTTTGGTAGATCGAAGTTTGCTTTTTTTGAATGATTATCATTTAATTGATTATCAATTAATTAATTTTGATTTTACATGTTTTTCTTTACTTCTGTTCTTTCCGTACTTTTGTCAAGAATTCTTCTTGAAGTCCCATAATTTTAACAATAATTAGTATTGTGGTTATTTTGTTGAACTATTTATGGTTTTTAATCCAAATTGTTTTTAAGTTTTAAGTCGAATAAACAAACCAAATGTATGTAACCATTGGAATTGAAAAAAAAAACAGTCATGTTCCGTGAGTAATTTAGCTTATATCTTTGTTACATATATTGAACACAATTTAATAATTCATTTCACAAAAGAAAAAACGGCAAAGGTAGGTATGTTAACTCAAAGATTTATATTGTTTTAGAAATTGAAATGAAGTGAAATTAAAATCGAACGATAACTTGAATTCAATTATTTACAAATCGACCGTAGTTTTTCATGGTTTTAAGTTTTGTTCTTGCAAAAATAATAGATACTTTAAGAATGAAGTAGATAAAATGGAATAATTTTATGAACTTTCATTACAGAGTCGTTTTTAAAATTTGCTCGATTTTAAATCCACTTTATTTCGATTTTTAGAACACGCCCGTATTTTTTAACAAAATAGTTCAGGCGATTCTCTCTTTAGAATGAGTTTGGTTAAAAAATGTTGTACGAAGGATAAACGTTATAATGCTAAATGTGACAGGTGTCCAAAAATGTATTAACGTAAACGTTCTTCAACAATTTCACTTATTTACCACTTACACAGTGACTATAACATAGAACTTGAAGAAGATGCTACACCAACAAATTAAAGGGGGCTACAAGTGGTCCATTGAATAAATATTCTAAACAAAATATTTCGATCGATTCTCTAGAGGAAATTATTTGCAGAAGCATAGCTAAAAACGTCAATAAGTTCCTCTCAAGCGATGGACTGTATTCAGTGGTAGATTTGCACTTGGGGTTTGCTTCAAAAATAGCAACCAAGACTTGTAAAAGGAGAGAAAGATCAAAAAGAAAAGTGAATGTTTCCATAAAAAACTGGTTCTCTAAACAAAAACACTTTCCTTATTCGTTTTAACACGTTATAAAACCTGATTTATTAAAACTTTTGAATTCAAATATTTCCACGATCTAGAAAAGTTATTCGCACACTATGGCGGTTACACCCAGAATAACAAAAAATTCTTCTAGACCAACTTCATTTTCTCAAAATTAAAATATAAAAAATTTAACGAAAATACATAAAAAATTGAAATATGACCTTAAAATAAACCATTTGATGACAGTGGCGCCTCGAGGTGTCAAAGTTCATCTAAAATAGACCCCAGGACTGGAAACACCGCTGCCTTCAGTTTAGACGTAAACAATAGCAGAGGATGCAGTGTCCGTGAAAAATTTGAAAAAAATTCAAAGTTATATTGACTCTTTTAAAATTTACAAGTTTTATTTAAAAAATAATGTTTATTCACTCAAGTACTAATTTTTTCTAAAATTATCAAAAAAAAATCTCGTAATTTATAAAATTTCTGGATTTCGAAATATTTGATAAATCGGTTAATTTTATTCGTTTAATCGAATAAGTTAAAAATGCCATATATCTATTAGTTGTTTAATCGAACAAAAATTAAGCCCGATTAATTGAACGACCTACCTACCTACCCAACAATTTGTATACCATCCACAATTAAATGGAAGTTTGTCATTCCGTTCTAAGACCGCATGAAATATACACAGAAAAAATTAAAAATTGTCTCTAATCAACAAATTTATTCCAAATTCATAGAATCAAGCAACCCATTTGTTGATTATGCACCTATTACCAAAATGATTATATTAATTACTGAAAATTGTAAAAATTTATATTTTGAATATTTTTTTTCCAATAAATTATATTTTTAATTTTAATTGTTGATTGATTTTGAAAATTTCCAACAACAATTTCACAAGTTTAACTTATTTTATTTTAAACGAAAGAAGCTAGCATTCCTTCAACAATAAATCTCAGTGTATTTATCAAATATGAAAAATTGGGAATTTAGCACGTCATACAGAAATCGTATTAATTAGAAATAATTTTTTGTTATTTAATTATTAATTTAATTCAAAATTTATTTCAAAACAACCAACTAAAATGCTTATTAAATCAAAATAATATTTTTAATTTTCTTTCAACAAAAAAAAAAAATAATTGATTCAATTATCACATTAATTAAATTTAAGAACTTTTTAAATAATTTTTTTAATTGATAAAAAACTAATAATAATTTTTTCTGTGCACACATACTCTGGGTCCATTAGCAATTAATTCTAAGTCAATTTAGCCATGTCTGTCTGTCCGTCTGTTGAAATCACCCTTAATAATTTTAGGGTCAAACTGTTTCCTGCATTGTTAAGCAAGGGATTGAAACCCAACACAATCGGTGCAGTAGGAAAAGAGTTATAAATCAAAATGTGGACCAAACACTCTAAAAAATTAATATTTTTGTTAGAAAAGCTTACATTAATTACTGGTGGAATGCACCGACAGTAATTAAATTTTACACTAACTCGTTTAAAATGACTAGAAATTACAGTTCACAGGACATATTTCGCCAATTTTTTTTAGAACGCCTAAAAATTTGACGAATATTGTTATTGTAGTTAAACTCGGTGTGTCTAGTTTCATTAGACTAGAAATCACACGAATAAATTTTGTGAAGATCCGTCCACAGTTAACCTTAGATCTCATATAAAGCGGTTTTCTCAGAAGCACTTTAAAACAATGCCAAAAATTACACTATTGTATTGGAATTTGGTCCAATATAAGATTTTTAATGCCAGAATTTACAATATATCCAATGTAAAATTAGCTCCTGAAAATCCCTTTCAGACGGCTAAAACTGAGACGAATCTTGATATATTATTCAAATTAGGCCACACTAAGTTTTATATGACTATAAATAACAGCACAAAACTTTCTGATGGTCGGCCAATAATTTCTAAAAACAGACCTCGCAACAAATTATAAAACTGTGAGGAAAGTTTTGATAAATATTGGTTAACATTTTATAGATACTATAATATACACTGATAGAAAAATGCATCTTCATACTGATGATGCCGTAACATCAGAATAATGACTTCAATGTTACTACAAATGGCATCAATGATGCAAAAAGGACATCAATCCAATGACGAGCGTCATCATAACATTTTGTCATATTTTACGCGTCATCTATGCTATGACTACAGTGACATCAATTCGATGACACACTTTGTATATTATTAACATTATTTTCATGTTTAAAATGTATTATAAAAAGCAAAAACTTTCATATTCTGAAGCAGAATGACTACGAAAACCATATCGAGCATGCTGCTGCTGTCATATAATTGAGAGTTCTTGTGTAAAGGGCGGAAAATAAAAAAAGTGAAACAAACATGTGCAACGGGTAAGTAAATAATAAAATTCTCTGACGTTGACTTAAGTCAATTCCAATGACTCAATTTAATGACAGTTTGTCATTAATGTAACGATGTAACTGTAACTGCCGATGTGTCATCCCATTGATGACATACTTTCAACTTTTGACCCTGATGACAGTTTGGCCAAGCGATGTTAAGGTTGACATCACAATGATGAAAAGTGTCATGGAGTCAAAAACGAAGGCACTTGTCATAGTTCTGATGTCAAAATACATCAGCGTTATGACGCCTTTTCTATCAGTGTAAGCCCACTCTTGAAATATTCTAACTCTTGGTGGAAGTTATTAAAGATTCGGCACAGCCGAATATAGCACCCTTACTTCTTTAATACCAGAATTAATATTAGCGCTATACCACATGAAAGTACAAGGTTATCCATTTAGTCGTTTCAAAACCGCCGGTCTGGCAAGGCTCTCAGCCGATAAATATCTGTTATTTGAAGTTTCATTGATTAAGTGAAAGGTTTGCTATATTCGACGGAAATGGATTGTTTAATAACCGAAGAACGCGTTTAAATTTCTAAAACTTACAACAAAAATGGTTGTTAGAACGTGGCCACATTTCGAGTATAACGGGGTCGTTATGGTCGTCATAATCGACCTACTATGCAAGAAATTGCCAAGATTAGAAAGAAATATTAAGATGTAGTCAGGCCAGTGCATCATCGCAATGCACGCACTGCCGAAAATATCAGATCGTTACCCCTCAATTTAGGGCGCTATAGCCGTATATTAACCAACTTTTTTTGGCCTGCAATCGAAGATTTTTAACACTAGACATGTTGCTTCAACAAGACGGTGACACAAGCCCCACAATACGACCTATTTTGGTTTCCAGAACACGTAATTTTACGTTTTTGCGACGTAAATTGACCTCCAAGATCATGTGATTTGACGCCGTTTGATTTTTTTTTTTTAGGGTCTAAGAAACACGACGCGCCAACGTGGATAATTCCCCACCGTTGAAGCATTTAAAAACTAACATTCGTCAAATGATCGATGAGATAAATAAAAAGTGGTTCGAAACTACCTCAAAAGGACTGATGCAACCAATCGGGAGGCGGTCATTTAAATGACACTGTAGCCCTGAGGGTTATTGATCAGGGGCTTCAGGTATCACATAACGGCTCTGGTTTTAAAATAGCGGGGTTTGAGGTTTTTCGGCACTCACCTCGGACAATGAATTTTAAATTCATTCTTCTTAAATTTGTAATTTTTTTTATTGTATAATCGCCGTAATCTTATTTAAAATACATCTTGGAAAACACTTCAATAAATCACAAATATTGTTTATTTCTATTGCTGCGCAAAATTGCTGTCAAAATGGTTTTTTTTTTTTTTTTTTTAATCTAACATAATTTTTATTTTTAATCTTTATGGCAAAAAAAATGATTTCATAGTTCCTGAGAATTAATTCCTCTGTAATTAACTGCAGAACTTTGCAATTATGCTTCATTTGTTTCAATATTTGTTTTACCTCATTTTTGCAAGCTTTTTATTTTTCTTGCAAAAATAAAACAAACAACTTACAAGAGGGAAATAAAAGTATTTCCGTTTTAACCAAATACAAACAGATTTAAGAATAAGTAATTGAACTTTCAGAGAAGAGACTGAAAAAATAAACTTTAATTTACATACCATAATAAATATCCCAGTTGACAAAAGGTTCGCCGCTAATGATTGATTGAACGTTATGGCCCTGTGCAAAATATCACTAATATCACAACTTTAGAAAAGATTCTTTTGGCCAACAGTTTCCAAGATTATTAAAATTTTTTAGTTGATACTATAAAAATGTATGTGTAAATACATTTTTAAATTTCCGATAGTGTGGGAGCTTAAGAGATATATGGGCTATTAATGGCTTTTAATATTTTTGAATTTGAATTGCCTCCATGTTCGGTAACGCATTTGCCTAAGGGTTGCAGAGGGAATTGCCTTTATTTTTGTTCTAAGCCAAAATTGTTGCAATGGCCCCACAAGTAAAAATCGGGCCAATAGAAGATCCGGAGGCTTTCAAGGGACAACTGAAAATGGTGTTTTTGAATATCAGCTTATTGGCGAATTCTTTCATAGCAGGTCTCGCTAGATGACATCTTGTTGAAACCACACAGTGTTGAAAATGTATTCTCTTGCAGCTAAGGTCGGTAAAATCTTTCAACATCTTTAAGTTAAGGGGTACAATGACCGTAACAGTAGGACCGTTTTGTTAAACTCGATAATGCAGCTTAATGAAGTTGCACACTACGTTTTTACTCGAACTGAATGCAATTCAATCTCTTAAGGCATGTGTTGGTTAGAGTCATTCCATATTCGACCGTTTTCTTCTTTAAAGGCCCTGTTAGCCGACCGTAAATGTAGAAATGTAAATGTAATGTAAACAGCTGATCGTTTCTGTTATATGGAAAGCAATGCAACTGCTTAACTGACTGTAATGTCACTTTACCGTAACGTGCCAACCTGTAGAAAATAGAATTTCATTACGAGATTACGTGACATTTGTAGATAGTGATGGGCTGCTTGTATTTTAAATGGAATGCGGGTAAAATCAATCTTTTTCTTTGGTAAATTTTTTTAGTAATAATATCTGTGGACTTTTGACAAAATAAGTTACAATCCATACATATTTTCATTTATAAAAATATATGTTTGGATGTATAAAATAAACAAATGCATACATATCCCCAAATAATAAAAAGTCTGGTTTTTAATGGGATCAAAACCTTATTTTGTGTATGCACATTTTGAAAATCTGTAATATTAATATCAAATATTTATTTATTTATATAAACATACAAGAAATACCGTTTTAATGCTATTTAAATCACTTGGTACTTTTTCTTCAAAGCGGTCACCATTTCAACACTTTTAGTTCTCATCACTTTTCTCTATTTTGTTAATGTTTTTAAAAAACAGCTGACACGTTCTTACATGTTCTATAAGTGCACAAACGAGCATACAGTACGTTACGGTACGTTACATTGCATTTAATTACATTTACGGTCGGCTAAAGCGGCCTTAAGATTGCCTTTAAAATCAAAACATGCAATTAAACATGTCCACACTGAGAAATCTCGATAATGTGGCCATCTTGTGACAGTCCTATGGTCGGTTAAACTGGCAATGAATCTCATTGACGTCTATCTGGTCGAGGAGTACCCTGTAGGCGAAATTCCGATTCGAAACCGTGATAGCGACGTACAATCTAAATTCTTATTTGTTTTTCTTGGCCTCTAAATAGATTACTTCTTTAATTTTTTATGTGTAAAAGCTCAAGATACATAATAAATTTGGAAAGCAGAAATGCTTACTAATAAAATTTGTAGTTCTGTTAACAGCTAACAAAGAATTTCAAGGAAATTATTTTGTTTCTTACCAAACTGTGTCGTTGCCAGATTTAATAAACTGAAAATCCCAGATGAAGTTGGAAAATACCAACGAAACGTAGGATGAAAATATAAATAAATAATCATTTATTTAAATACAAATGACCTTAAAAGCCTGTTAATCTAAGAAAATAATAACAAATTCAAGAAAAAGGTCGATTGATAAGTAATAATATTGATAAAATAATAGCATTTATGGGAGCCGTTTCTTTGACATTTTCAAAGTACAGGCCCAAAGAATCAATTAAGATAAACAGTAATCCTGGCATAAATAAATCGTGCCTTAGGCTATCGGTTCTTCCCACCGGAACGACTCGTATTTCAACGAAAAACGACCAAGAGTTGTGAACTCAGCAACAAGTTAATCAACGCTTCAGGTCGCACTGTTACAACAACAATAACAAATAAAAATTAGATTGCAGATCGAAGGGACTACTTTAAATCTGGAGGTCCACACCACGCGTTCGTTTACGCAGCTGTCAAAAAAGTAAAATTTGTACAGTTATATGTAACAAGTTACTTGCACAAAAGCGTAGGATGCATTGTGGCGTTGAATGCGAAAAGTAGGTTTACTTTCTACCTTTGTAAGCGTCACAAGCAGCGTTTGAACAAATCAGCTGGTTTTGACAAATGAAATATAATTTGTGCGCATAAAAAGCGTTGCATGTAACTTGAAACATAGAACGCATGGAAGGTAAAAAATCATACAATGCGTAGAGGCGATAACGCGTGGTGTGGTCCTCCAGCTTAACTTTGTGGTCATGTATGATGCTTGAAGAGAATCCAGAAAAGATCTGTGTGATCTTGTTTATGGCAGAAATACATTTTCTGTTCTCTGTTTACATTTTGTATATGATTTTGTTTATATTTTTTCCACTCACCTCTAAGTTTTTTCCCCCTCCACCTTTTAATACAGTGGTGTACCCACGTGTGCTTGTGTAAGTGACTCTGTGTATGTGTGTGTGTGTGTGTGGTTTGTTTGAATCAGTTGGTGTTGAATGAATTTTTGTTTTGTTTTTGATTCTTAATACCAATTGAACGTTGTAGCTCAACACTACACACAACGAAGACGGCGGGCAACGCACGTAAATTAAAAAAAAAAAGAAGACGATTTCAATAAATTTACGTATATATTTTTGTAGATACGAATGAATATTAAAGTGTGCGTTACATTGAAAAAAGAAACCCGTTTTACTTTTTTGCGGTTTTTAGCTTTAAAAGAGTGCGATTTTTAAGCAAAAATTAAATATTTTTTTTTTATTTATGAATACTTTTAAGTGTTTTTGTGAAGTTTTTCTTACATTCAAATGCAAGTGTGGGCTTTCTTTTATTTTAATAATAATTTTGTTTTGCTGGTTTTCATGTTTATATCTCATTGAAGTTTATTTGGCGTCTAAATGAAAGCTAAACCGGTGTCCCATAACAATCTGTTTTTAATATAAATTTGTTATATTTGTTGTTATTGTTGTACGCTAGAAGTGATATTATGGCAATAACAACACGCTTACGAGTGGGTAGAGCAGTTAATACAACACACAACATCTGAAAACACTAAATGCGCGGGCGTTATGCGTTTAATTTACGTCTCGCGTGTCTTCTGGAGTTAAAATAAAGTATAAACATATAATTTTAGTACATACTTCGAAAAAAAAATCAAATATAATAAAAAAATTTCTTTCAAGAAACACCATAATTATTAAAAAAACACAAACCTAAAATATTAACAAAAAGTGCTAAGAACGTTTAAAAGAAATTTAATTTATCTTGTACGTAAATAAATTATAAATTCAAAACATAAAATTGTAATTTAATCACTTTTATTTAAAAAAAAAAAACATTTAAACTAAAATAGATTAAAAAAATATATAAAAAAATCTATTTAAAATAATATTTACTTAAAAGATTTGCAAAAAAAAATCACAGCCGGCTGTTTCCAATTTAAAAATAAACAAGTTTTTAAACATCATTTATGAAAAAATATTGTCACATTTAATTCAGTAATAAAAAAAAACAGAGTATTTTCCCACGTCTTATTTAAAAAATATACAGATTTTTACTTAATAACATTGCAGTGCTTGTTTTCACAGAGATTTTAATATAATTTTCTGTTAAAAATCCAGTCTACTTGTGCAAATAAATATTATATTTCCCATTAATTTATATTGAAGTGGATTATTCTTCAATAAATATATTGAAAATAAAATACAACAACTTTCTCTATTAGCGGATTTAAATAAAGTTCTGGTTCGTTAACAAAAAAAAGGTATGTTAAGCTAAATTGTAAATATAATTAAAATGTTCATTAATAAAGCAACAAGTGAATTAATCGAAAAAAAAACACGACATCTTAAAACGAAAAGTGTACAAAGGAAAAGTGACTTAGTTCGTATACAAAATGTCCCGAATAGAAACTTGTTAAAAATATACTCGATTTCGAACTTAATTTAATGTCGATATCAAGCGTATTGTTTTACATAATTTGCAAAGTAAAAATTTTCAATTTTCCTTTGAAATATAATCATGTACCCAGTATGCAAAGGATGAATTTCATTTAAAAATCGAGATAAAACTGAAATTTTGAACCCGACCCCCTCAGATATCGATGAAATTTTGTTCATAGCTAAATTTGATCAATACAAACAAACTCTCATTTTTAGAAATGACTGTTTTGCGATTTTTTGGCCGTGACACAGTGGGAACGTTTTCGAAAAAACTCGAAAATGGTCGAAAAGAGCTCCATTTAAACTACAATAACTCAGAATCGGCTAAACCGATTTCCATGATCTTGGTATCATTGAAAAGATATTTTAACAGGCTTTATGACACGTTTAAAAAAAAAAAAAAGAAATACACTGTAAAAAAATTTATAACAAAAAAAAATTTTAACTGACGAAAAAACCAAAAAGATCAAGGGTTTTTTTACAATGTATTAATTTTTTAGAAAGGTTTATTCTTCATCTATACCATATCAAAAAATAAAAATGGGTTCTTTTTTAGTTTTTTTTATATAATTTTTTAAGTAGTGTCACTTCTAGTAATTGCCCTTATATTTTATAAAAAAAAAAAAATTTAGGTAACGAAAAACCAAAAAAGATCAAGGATTTTTTACAGTGTATTACTTTTTTAGAAAGGTATTTCCTTCACCTATAACATATCCAAAAAGTAAAATGGGTTCTTTTTTATTTTTTTTTTAAATAATTTTTTAAGTAGTGTCACTTCTAGTAATTGCCCTTATATTTTATAAAAAAAAAAAAAAATTTAGGTAACGAAAAACCAAAAAAGATCAAGGATTTTTTACAGTGTATTACTTTTTTAGAAAGGTATTTCCTTCACCTATAACATATCCAAAAAGTAAAATGGGTTCTTTTTTATTTTTTTTTTAAATAATTTTTTAAGTAGTGTCACTTCTAGTAATTGCCCTTATATTTTATAAAAAAAAAAAAAATTTAGGTAACGAAAAACCAAAAAAGATCAAGGATTTTTTACAGTGTATTACTTTTTTAGAAAGGTATTTCCTTCACCTATAACATATCCAAAAAGTAAAATGGGTTCTTTTTTATTTTTTTTTTAAATAATTTTTTAAGTAGTGTCACTTCTAGTAATTGCCCTTATATTTTATAAAAAAAAAAAAATTTAGGTAACGAAAAACCAAAAAAGATCAAGGATTTTTTACAGTGTATTACTTTTTTAGAAAGGTATTTCCTTCACCTATAACATATCCAAAAAGTAAAATGGGTTCTTTTTTATTTTTTTTTTAAATAATTTTTTAAGTAGTGTCACTTCTAGTAATTGCCCTTATATTTTATAAAAAAAAAAAAATTTAGGTAACGAAAAACCAAAAAAGATCAAGGATTTTTTACAGTGTATTACTTTTTTAGAAAGGTATTTCCTTCACCTATAACATATCCAAAAAGTAAAATGGGTTCTTTTTTATTTTTTTTTTAAATAATTTTTTAAGTAGTGTCACTTCTAGTAATACGTACCGAAAGTCTTTTTTGAACTTTTTCACGTAAGTTTCCTTGTTTAACAGTAATTGAATCTTGCGATCCAGGCATCATTCGGCTAATTTCATCATCTTCATAAGACAACTTGACTGTGCTTAGAGTTTCGGTTGGTAAACTACGTCTGCTCATTTTAAAAAGATTGATATCTGCAAACTTCGTATTATTCCTTTGGATATCTTTACTTTTTTTGATACAATCGTGAGATATATCATCCCCAAAACGGTCTTTAATTTCTGCGTGACTCATATTGATTGGTAAGAGAGATAAAAGTTTTTGCTTTTCCAAAAGATTTGAGCTGTTCTCTATTTGATATTTGATGTTTTCCAAAATTTCTTCGTAAATGGCTTTGACGTTTTCAAGTTGCGCTGACAAATCAGATAATGGATCAGCTCCAAGTGAATCTGCTATATTTTCGAAAATTTGCAGTGATTTTCTATTTCTGTATGCATCTTGTTTCATATATTTCCTTTTAAGAGGCGACATTTGGTTTGGTAGATGAGGAATAATATGATCATTTATATTTTCAATGACTTCCGTCCTTTCGATGTTTGCATTACAAGTTGGAAGTTCATTCAATTCTTCGCTAACTTCATCGCTGGGCGTTGTTGGCAAATAATTTCAGACTCCATTCTGCTCCACGTTGGATTCATTACGACTGCGCGCTTTTCTCAGTGTATTCCGGCAAGTTTCGCAAATACGGCTACAATGAATTTTGGCGACAGGTGGAAAATATTCAATTATATTTGCAGCCTCGTTTTCACTTATTTTACGAAGCGAAGCGCAACACTTATTAGATATTTTTATGCATCTGTACTTATTGTTTGAATTCATATTCACTCAAATTTTTAAAATATACGCGTAAAAATTGTAATGGGATATCTTGGCTTCTCGAAACTGTTTATAATTATGAATTATGAATTTTTTGTTCTATAGGTATATATTTCTCTTTATTATGGGTAAAGTAATAAATGTTTATGACAAAATAGAAAATTATTATGAAGAATACATTGATTTTTTTATTCAGAATTTTGCGGAATTACTAGAAGTGACACTACTTAAAAAATTATTTAAAAAAAAAAAAATAAAAAAGAACCCATTTTACTTTTTGGATATGTTATAGGTGAAGGAAATACCTTTCTAAAAAAGTAATACACTGTAAAAAATCCTTGATCTTTTTTGGTTTTTCGTTACATAAATTTTTTTTTGTTATAAAATATAAGGGCAATTACTAGAAGTGACACTACTTAAAAAATTATTTAAAAAAAAATAAAAAAGAACCCATTTTACTTTTTGGATATGTTATAGGTGAAGGAAATACCTTTCTAAAAAAGTAATACACTGTAAAAAATCCTTGATCTTTTTTGGTTTTTCGTTACCTAAATTTTTTTTTGTTATAAAATATAAGGGCAATTACTAGAAGTGACACTACTTAAAAAATTATATAAAAAAAACTAAAAAAGAACCCATTTTTATTTTTTGATATGGTATAGATGAAGGATAAACCTTTCTAAAAAATTAATACACTGTAAAAAAACCCTTGATCTTTTTGGTTTTTTCGTCAGTTAAAATTTTTTTTGTTATAAATTTTTTTACAGTGTATTTCTTTCTTTTTTTTTTTTTAACGTGTCATAAAGCCTGTTAAAATATCTTTTAAATGATATTAAGATCATGGAAATCGGTTTAGCCGATTCTGAGTTATTGTAGTTTAAATGGAGCTCTTTTCGACCATTTTCGCGTTTTTTCGAAAACGTTCCCACTGTGTCACGCCCAAAAAATCGCAAAACAGTCATTTCTAAAAATGAGAGTTTGTTTGTATTGATCAAATTTATATGAACAAAATTTCATCGATATCTGAGGGGGTCGGGTTCAATGCATCTCGATTTTTACATGAAATTCATCAAAGTTAGACGAATTTGTATTAAAAGTAAATCTCTTTTTTCGTAAAATTTCATCGATATCGAAGGATATCCAGTTTTTTTTTTCTACAGAATGTAAAGAGCAAGAACATATTTTGACCATGTTTTAAGTTTAAATTACAAAATTTCTTTGAATAATATTCTTACAATTTTCAGAAAAATTTTAAAAATCAGGCGAATTTCAAAAAAAATCAATTCAAAAATAAATCAATTAAAATTTTATCGGGTACTCCGGTATGCTAGTTGATACTGAGCTAGTCTATCAGTGTGAGGGTTGCGAGCTCAATTTATGTATATTTTGTGCCGATTTTAATGAAACAAGAAAATATATAACCTTAAGCCATACGAAGACAAAACCGTGCAAAAATTGATATTAACCGTTAAATGCGCTTGGTGTCAAAATGGTCCCAAAATTTTAAAACTTTAAAAAAGCTGTCAATTTGAATGGTGTTAAACATGATTAGATAATTTCTCTTAAAAAATGTTGTTGTAAAATGAATAGCCTTCAAGTTACAGTACATCAAAATCAGATTTTCTGTGAAATTATAGTTTTAACCACATTTAAGCGGGCTTGGGGTACGTCTAGGGTTTTTTCCCGGGATTTTTCTTGCGGGATCCCGGGAAATAAAAAATTCCTCATATTTTCAGAAAAAAGCTATTTATACTTGTAAATGTAGTTTTCTATTCTCTAAAAATTAGCATCTGTGGATGGGTTGTGGATTAGATCAATTACAAGAAGTGAGTACAATAAATCTACTAAAAGCAGAATGGGCAGTGCAACAGTTGATAATTATTACATTTAGTGAAGTGAAGAATTAATAAAGAACATTAATTCAAAATAAGATGCAGGCAGTAAAGTTTCATTGTCCATGAACAAGTCTTAAAAATAGGAGATACCTTAACATATCGCTCCTTTATTGCAACATATCTACATAACATATCTACAAAAACAAACGATCTTGGCAAAATGCGATTAAAGTTTTAAAAATGTACCGATTTAAAGATATATTTTGCTATAACTTCGGTTCAACTTTGCTACACTACCTTCAAATTTTGAGATATGACTATGATGCAATGAAGAAGCGATATGTTTATTATGTGATAAACACAAATTTTCAATTTCAATTTGTGTTGGTTTATATACCCGTGAAGTGCGGGGAAACCGAAATAAAATAACATTTTGGAAACTCGTGTAAGATACTACAACATACAACTAGAAAAACACATTGTCCTAAAGATTACAAATGGACCTATTGAAATGAAAAGGTTTGTAAGAAGCAGTCCGGTTGATGCTATTTTTGCATCAACCTTGACATACATTTGACTGATTAGACGTTGTTTATCTAAAGGAAAAAATTGCTTCTGATTGTGAATCCGAAGCATGCTACAACGGTGCACTTTTAACTATTTGTCCAAC
Organism: Pollenia griseotomentosa; assembly: GCA_963931875.1. NCBI lineage: Eukaryota > Metazoa > Arthropoda > Insecta > Diptera > Polleniidae > Pollenia > Pollenia griseotomentosa. Next base: position 16,400,974 of record OZ007564.1, read on the forward strand.
CTCGTTAAAAAAAGAACGAAATTTTTCGGAAACATGATTGTTAGTAAATAAAATTAGGAATATACTTTTTGACGACTTACAAAGCGCTTTGAGTGTGTCAGAAAGTTATTTCCTAAGCTATTAAAAAATGTTATATATTTCTTTAAAGTATTTTATCTATTTTATTAATTAACTTTTTGATTTCATATCTTGAGTACCTCAATTTTTATTTTGTTTTTATTATTGTTTTATGAATTATCCAGAGCATAATAATACTGAATAAAAGCATAATAATAAGGAATAAAGGCGTGAAATAATAATAATTCAAGTTCCTATTTCAATCTTCAATTAATTTTTTAGTATTGAACCATTTCTTTTACTTTCTTTGTTAACAAGTTCCCTTACGTTTTTTTTATAAAAGTTTTTTTTCATTAATTAATACCAAAATTTACTTTGTATTATTTATGTGGAGCGGGATCCCGGGATCCCGGGAAATTTAAAAAAATTTCCCGCTTTCCCGGGAATCGAAAAAGTCCGGGAAAAAAAACTCTAGGTTCGTCTTAACGCCACCTCTATTCACCTAAAAGTATAATTTTTTACTAAAATTCACCAAACTGGGGGATGAGGATGAAAAAAAGCTGACAAAAAAATTCGCCATAGAGCTAAGCCTCATTCAAAAGATTCACCTATGTGTCAACCAAATTTTCACCTATTTTCCTTGACTGTCACATAAGATGTATCACACACAGAATTTATCTCAAGTTTAAAGACACCTTCTCTCACGAGAGCTTATCCCCAACCAATAGTCAGTCTAATACCGAAGTGCAAGGGGCTGATGACTCCCGTGGTACCAGATAGGAACTTGGTCAGCCACGATCTCAAGAGTTCAGATCTGAGGAAACCTGCCAATTATAAATTTCTACCACAAACCACCCCGCGGCAGCTACACCATCTCCACTACAATTTTTTTTTTTTGTTCCGCTGCAAAAGCACTTGTAATAATTTAAAAATTTAATTCAAAAAGTACGAGAGCTGGTCAAAAAGTCTGTGACTTTTTGAATAAAACATAGAATTTTGTATAAAAAACATTTTATTTTTCCCTTTATACACTTAGTCCAGCGTTTCTTAAATTTTGTTTAACCCTTCCACAAAAATACGATTTGTCTAGGTTATCAAAATATATATTGGTTTGTATGATTTCATATATAATTATTCCTTTAACTCCAACTGGAGCATAGGGCGCCAAATCGTTGGAGTAAAATCTCTTTCCGCCGAGCAATTTTTCCAGGTTAAAAAACTAGAAATAGTCGCTCGGGGCTAAATATGCAAAAAAAATTCGACCTATTGTGTATAAGCGTTTTTACATCCAAAACGTTATTAATAATAGATGCAGATGTCGCAACGACATAATTTTATTTCAAATTAATTTATTGTGAGGTTACACAGAAAAATATGAAGTACAAAAATTAAAGAAGCAAAATTTAAAAAAAAAAGATTTAAAGAAAAAAGGAAAAAAACAAAGTTGCCAGATAAATTAAGAAAGTGAATACAGACTATTGGGGGATTCACAAGGTATCATAAGTCTTAAAATAATAACATGAAAAAAAAACTGTTGTGAACGACCCCTCATTCTTAAATTTTTTTTAACCCTTCCACAAAAATACGATTTGTCTAGGTTATCAAAATATATATTGGTTTGTATGATTTCATATATAATTATTCCTTTAACTCCAACTGGAGCATAGGGCTCCAAATCGTTGGAGTAAAATCTCTTTCCGCCGAGCAATTTTTCCAGGTTCAAAAACTAGAAATAGTCGCTCGGGGCTAAATATGCAAAAAAAATTCGACCTATTGTGTATAAGCGTTTTTACATCCAAAACGTTATTAATAATAGATGCAGATGTCGCAACGACATAATTTTATTTCAAATTATTTTATTGTGAGGTTACACAGAAAAATATGAAGTACAAAAATTAAAGAAGCAAAATTTAAAAAAAAAAGATTTAAAGAAAAAAGGGAAAAAAAAATTGCCAGATAAATTAAGAAAGTGAATACAGACTATTGGGGGATTCACAAGGTATCATAAGTCTAAAAATAATAACATGAAAAAAAAAACTGTTGTGAACGACCCCTCATAATTTAGTGTGATATTGGGAATTTAAATCAGCTGGTTTAAAACAAATATCAAAAATAAATATTTACCTAACATCAAAATATATTTTAATTCTAAGTGTTTACCAAACATAAGAGTCCTAAGCCGATATATTTTGACGCCGCAAGTGTTTTAGTGCAAAAATTGCTAGCTGCAGGTTAAATTCGGATATTAGCCGGATAAAACTATACCATCAACGGCGACGGCTACAAAAACTAATGCGGCTCGGCACAATAAACATAACAAGCAAAGTTCTATTAATTTAAGGCACTTTTTGTTAACAAAGCAACAACAATATTCTTAAACCATTGTAAAATGTTAGAACATTATGACAGTATAACATGATAGCACACCTTGTGAATACCCCATATTAGTGGTAAAAAATTTTAAAATTGCAAATCGAAGTCAAATTATATATAAAGCTCTAAAATCGATAAATATATTGGCCCATACTCATAGTCAAAATAATGTATACTTTTAACTAAAACCGGCTTTAAATGCATGTGAATACCATTGTTCTAAAGTTTACTTCATAAAAAATCGACTTAATTTTTGACTATGATTATGGGCCGTTGTTCTGCCTTCATTGGTCGCCCAAGGAAAAGCAAGCATTTGCATATTTTCGGTTACCCTGGTGATCACTTGCAACTTCTTACTTGATGTAGGGCAGAAAAAAATATTCTTGAAAATTTCCAAATCTTTAACTAGAACTATTCAATGAGTAATAATGCACGTTTTTCTTTAAGAATAAAATTAATTTTATTAAAAAAGTCTGTTTAAATCTTGTGTAAACAAAATAAATTTTAATTTTTTTTTTTCTATTTTTAAACTCTCTTAATCATTCTGGGGGATAAAGCAATGATGGATGATCTAGTAGATTTGCCTTAATTATATTTATTTTAAGATTTTGTTTCAAAATTAATTTATTTATTTAAAATAGTTTTGAATCAAACCTAAAGATGCTGGTACACAGAAAAAAATATCTCAAGAAAATTTTTAACAACACAGTTTGTTAAAAATAAAATTTTAGGTAAACAAACTTTTTGTTTGATTCAAAGAAAAAATTTATCAAATTTACACTTTGCAAAATAGCACTCAATAAAACATATTTAATAATGAAATAATTAAATATTTCTTCATTTTCAATAAAAAAAATATTTGAATAAAAGTAAAGACAGTATTTTAACAACTCTTGTCCATTTTTAAATAGCTCATAATTCTCATTTGTTTTACAGTTTTATTTGAATAATATATTTAGTTTTGCCAAAGTCTTTGGAAAAGGTTTCCTGATCATCTGGCCTAAGCAACCAGTGAAATGCGCATAAGAACTTACTTATCCCCGCATAATAAATTTAAGTGTTTTTATAAAACTATAAAAATTGAAAATTTATGACATCATCATTAATAAATAAAAAAATAAAGATTCGATTAACATTTTGTTTGATTTATTCAACATTTTCAAAAATTTATTTTAACAAATCAAGTAAACATTTTGTTGAAAAAAATTATTTTGGGCAGCAACTTTTTTTATTGACTCAATAAACTTGGTTGTAGACTAAAAATTTAACAATTATACATACAAACTTTTTTATCAATACCGCAAAAATCGTCATCGCAGAAAATTCAAAAAATTTTGTAATCAAATATGCGACTTTCGTATTCAAAGATGAAAATTATTTTTTTCTGTGTAATAGATTAAAAATTACTATTTTTGTTTTTTTATTACACATTTTAATTAATGCAAATTTGCAACTTACATACATCAAATAGTATTTCGACTAATTTGCTTAAAATGTTTGTGATAATTAAGTAGACTAAACTTTTTAAAACTAAAATAAAATATATTGCATAAATAATGGGTTTATGTCACATTTCAAACATTAAGTGGAATTAAGAGGATTTATTATTTAAAATTTGTTAAGGAAATTATATAATAAAATTAATTAACTATGACCTAATAGTTTTAAATTCACTAAAACAAAAATTAACAAGTAAGAGTGCTTTATTCGGCTGTTTTGGGGATTTTTGGGGATGAAAAATCGCAAATTGGGGATAAGGCTTAAAATAAAACTGGGAACCCGGACCGTGATTTACTTTATTATCCAAGATTAAAAGCATATTTTTTATTATTATCATTTTTTACAATCAAACACAGTGTGAAAAAACGAAAAAGGGGAATTCCCTTGTTTGCATGCTACGATTTGAAAGCATTTGTAGAGATATTTAGTTTAGAAATTTGAGAAGTGTGGGATGTTGTGTTTATTTTTACAATGATATCCATATCAGCAGTAAAAAAAACAAAGAAAAGACTTAACAATTGAAAACAAAGTTGGTACTTAATTAATTGGGAAAATTGATTATCCAGAATGCTCCCGGTCCCGACCATGACGAATAATCGAGGTTTAACTCTAAATAAATATTAGTATGTATTTATAATACATATAAATTTGAACTTAAAACTGGTATAAAGCGAGTATAACGCAGCACCTTAGACCACCCAGCCACTAACGCACATCGCCAAAAAAACATCGATAAAAACTCATTTTTATCTTAAAACGAAAAATCCTGTATAACTTTGTGATGTTTACAAAAATGAAAAAAAATTTTAGCACATTAATATAAAAAAAAATGAAAAAAACAACAACAACATGGGATTTTATGGATAAAAATTAGTCAGTCTTGGTTGTTTGCTCATATCTCAATCATTTATGGACCGATCTGGCACAACTTCAATAGCAAACTTAAACGGAGTATATCTAAAATAAATATATAACAACCGAGTTCCTTTCAAAACTGGGGTCTTCGCAAAACCCATTTCAACATAAAAACGGACAGACGTTCAGACGGATATTGTTAAATCAACTTCGCTACTCATAAGAACCCAATCTATATGTCTGTGGCATTTTGCAAAAAAAATTTTTAAAAAAATTTTGTTAATCATACGAATTTTTATTCAAAAAACACTTTTGTTTACGTTTTTAAAATTTTTTATTATAAACGAAATTTTTCTTTAATTTTGGTTTATTTTATTTTTTAACAAAAATGATTAGTTCACCGAGTTTTTTTGAAAACAAATTTGCTATCTTATCTGGACTTAAGATGTTTTGTCAAAATACCACAGATATATACTTTATATGGTCTTAGATTGAAATTGAAGAAATTACAAACGGAATGATAAACTTATATATAATATTTCCCCTGAGATGTAGGGTATGATAATTAAATAAATAATTGAAGTAGATAAATGAGATAAACTAACTACATTTACAGCCGAGTGTAGAAATCGGACTGAGGAGCCTAATTTTAGTAAAGTAACAAACAATTTAAAGCAAAATTTTAAAGGTTTTAATTTCTACTTCAATTGTTGTTGCTTTAACGACCATTTTAATTGAGACTTTTACAATGGTTGATGTAAAATCAGCTTTTTTTTCTGAAATTTTAAAGTTTCTAAAGAAGTTTTCCTGCAAAAAGGGTGCCCGGTCTTTTGAAATTGTGTATTCTGACCTTCATTAATATGAGCTTAATAAATAATTTTTTATATTTAAATTTGCTTGTATGTATTTATTTTGTGTTGATTAAAAATGTCAAAGAGAATTTAACCAGACCACAAATATTTTCCCTCGCATTAATTTATTTTTATTATTTAACCACCTAACTTTTAACTAAAATGTTTAACAGCCTTAATTTCATATGAATATTTTTGTATTTAAACTTTTGAACACTACCGAATCGCTTTTCATTTAAAATTCATTTGCTTGGCATGTCATTAATTAATTTGAATTTAAAATTTAATAAATTTTTGTTTCAACAAATTTATAATTATGAGATTTTTAATTTAAAAAATTTTGTTAGAAAAAACTTACGTTTTTGTTGGAGGGAGGGCCGGGAGGGACAAAATCATCTGAAATTGAAACAAATTAAGCGTGAATAATTTTTAATTTGAAAAAACAAAATTTAAAAATAAAATAAAAACAAGTTAAAAATATACATACATACAAATTTATTGATAAATCTAATATTAAAAATAAAACAAGTTTATTATAAAGCAATTAACTATAATAAAAATACCACAACTAATTTAAACAAATAACTTCCGAATTTGAATATTAACAAGAATACAGAAATTTACTAACACATAAAATTGCCTACCATTTAGACAAATTTTAAAACGTTAAAACAGGTTACAAACTATCAAACATGAATGACAGTTTTGCCCAAATTTTCGCTTGTTTTAGAAGTTTGGTCGCTCATTACATTTATCCACAGTCGTTGACAAAAAAAAAATTGAGGTTAAGTGACATAGTTGGAGAGGGAATTATATTTGTACTGATATGTGTAAGTGTAACGCGAGGTCAAACCTGTGATATAAAAGGACTTTATCATTTGATATCAAGCAGAATTCTCAAACCTTTTTTAATAGTTTGAATTTAATATTTGAATTCAAATTGATAGTGATTTGAAAACAACTAATATAAATATGTTCTCTAATTGTTATCAAGCGTTATTCTAAAATTAAATCTAAGCATGGAAACACGAAAGGGTAAAATAAAGGGTGCTAAATGACGGTATCATTTTAATTTTAATATAGAAAATAATTTTTTTTTTAATTTTTTTTAAATATTTTTATTTCAGTTTATAACAAATAGGTTCCGGTTGAAAATTAAAATTAATGTTGGTCAAGAGAATCCCCCTACTGGCTCAGTAGGCTCCCAACCTTTTACTGAAATTCTTAATCAAGTTTTTTAATAAACTGTTGTCAATGGTTGATATCTGCTCGATAATGTTGTTTTAAGCTCTTGAATGTTTGGGAATAATTGCTATAAATAGTCTAAAGGTGTCCAGAATGCGATTTTCGAACTTTTCTTTTAAAAGATTCATTCTTTCTCTTGCTGTGTGGCAAGTAGAACCATCCTGTTGAAACCAAATATTCTCTAAGTTTAAATCATAAATTTTCCGCCTCAAAAAGCTTCGGATCAGCTTCCTGTAGCGATGTTTATTGATGGATGATACCTCAAGTTCGGACTACTTTTATATGTAAACATTTTAACATGGCGATTAAAGTCAAATTTATTTAACAACTAAAAGAAGTAGGAAAGTATGGTCGGTCAAGCCGGACACAATTTTTAAAAACAAATTTTTGAGAGTGGACTCTATTTGGGACCGATGGTTATTTATTGACCCGCCTAAACAAAATCATATTATGGGCTTTAGATTCATACAAGAGTACTTTGTGTTCAATATTATCTAGATAAATACATTCAAATTAGATTTTATTTGCCTTTAAGTGATTTTGAAGAAGGGGTCTATATGGGACCTGTGGCCAATTTTTAACCTACCAGTACAAAATTTTGCCATGACACAGATATTATAAAGTTAACGTCGCCAATTTTTAACAATAAAATTTAACAAAAGAAAATATACAAATTTTTTTACGATAGTTCGAAAATTTAAGATAAAATTGTGTAAAGTCGAAACATTGCCATTTGAATACGTTTTTTTTTTTTATTTGCCTGAGATCTTACTTTTTTAAATCTTCTACTACAGGGTCTTTATTCCATATCGTCTTGACGGTACGTCCTTAGGTCTTAAATATCATTAATTAATGATTAAATAAATTTAGGAACCGAATTCTCTGACTCTAAACATCTTAATATCCCAACTTTAGTTTGTCTTTTTTTTATTTTAAAAACAAATTAAAAACTCTTCATTTGCTTGATTTAAAACTGTCCTCCTGTCGATACAAATTTCCATATCAATTTGCAAATTACATTTAGCAAAATGTTAAGGTTTTATTTTTTATTTAATATGTAGATTAAATTGTAAAATTCATTGGAATTTAAATAAGAGGAAATAAAAGTTTTGTAGGAATTTGGTATAATTTTTTTTTTTTAAACATTGTACTGATGTTTTACTAAAAAAACATGGAGTGAACAACAAACAGGTGGTGTTCACTTTTTTTCTAAATTTTACTCTAGATTTTTTTTCTAAAAAAATTTTGTTTTTTATTCAATTAATTTTCAAAAACTTGAAACTTTTTTTTCAATGTAAACACATTTTGATTCAATACAAAAAAGCAGAATAACAAACCAGCATTTACCATAAATTATAAACAAGTCAGGGTGAAAAAACAAACTGAAAAGAAAAATGTAAATATTAAGATATGCAGAAGAAGTACAAACAGTGTGCAGCACCACCCACCACAATGTTTGTACAATAACAAGTAAGAATGATAAGGCGATCAGACCCGACCTTATGAAACCCTACCGCACATAAATTAAAGACAAACTTTCAAGAGTGTGCCCTATACGGGACTTATGTTATGAGATTAAGATTCATGTAAATGTTCTTTTTGCCGAATATCATTTAGATATCTTCATCTACAATGTATGAGATTTTTTTTCATTAAATTATTCTAAAAATGGGATGGCCCCTGTCCTGTTTTCAATTCTGGACCAACCAATATTTTGACACAACATAGAAACAATTTATTGTTATCTTCAAAGAAACTGTCGCCAAATTTTATGGCAGTACTAAAATTTGTAAGGAAGTTATAGAATGGAAAGCTATTTTCGGAAGTAGTATTAGCTGATATGGACCGATTCCAATAATTTTTGCTAAGATGATTAAGATTGTAATAAAATAAGTTTGGATAAAATTAAATCTAAATACCAACATTTTAAGATAGTTAATAATTCTAGAAAGAATGGGACTTATGTGAAAGTATGGATCGATTGTTTCCAGAACGTATGTTCCAATTTCCGTCAAATTATCTCCAAAATTGCGACATGTACGTTGCGCACAAGGACAGGGACAGGAACAGCCAGCCGGACGGACAGTCATAGTTAGATCGTTAAAAAAAGTAATTCTAAGTCATTCGGTATACAAAAAGATGGGTTTATGCATAATATTTTAAGCTGTTGCAAATACCAACACAAACGCATATTACTCTCTCTACTATTGTAGTATAAGAATGAAAATATAGAAAAGAACCAGAAGTGAAGGTTCTAATAAAGCATAATAGAATAATTATAAGCCCAGTATGCCGAATAGGTTGAGTTTATAACGAAAGTACGAACATTTATCGTAAAATTCGCATTGATAATGAATTCTAAATAATGTATAAAAAGCAGCCCATACACGATTCAATTCAATTGTCAACTGAGTCAATTGTTGTGCAAATCAAAGCGTGTATGGCTTTGTCAATTGATTAGTTAGACAGTTGTCGAGTTGGTTGAAGAAAAATCACAAGATTTTGATTTTTTCAAGTTGACTACTAAGTCTTTCAATTCGATTGTACTGTGTGTGCTCGAGTCTCTTGATTAGCTGTCAAAATTAATGTTTGTAGTTTTCTTTTGCAAAAAAAGAGGTAAGTATTTAAAAATTGTCTTTTATTGCATTAAGCATCAACTCAGTTGAAAGATTCAGATGACAATTGAATTGAAACGTGTATGGGGCGCATAACAGGTATGATTTTTTATGTGATTGTGTAACCCTTTGAGTGGTTTATTTGGCCCATTATGCTTTCATATATAACCGCGCATTCTCTAAACAATGTTACCACACTATTATTAAATGTGATAAATTTTGTAAACAGAAAATTAAGAACAAAAAAATCAAAAATGCAAACATTGTCTGCTTTTACACAAATCTAAAGGGTGGTTAAATTTTAAGGGCCGATGTTGAATGTGAACCACACCTAAACGCCAAGTTTTTTTCCGAATTTTATTTGACATTTCTCTATTTCAGACTTACTCAATTTGAACCATGGAGAGATACACAATCCAACAACGTGTTAAAGTTATCCAGACTTGTTATGAAAATGGGCGTTCAAATCAAAATGCATATCGTGCACTTCGTGATTTTTCGTTAGGCACATTTTCACCTCAGTGGATTCGTTAATAAGCAGCATTGTCGCATTTGGGCGAATGATAATCCAAGAGTGATTGTCGAAAAACTAATGCACCCACAAATAGTGACTGTTTGGTGTGGTTTATGGGCTGGCGGCATCATCGGGCCATATTTTTTCCAAAATGACGCCGGTCAGGCAGTTACTGTGAATGGTGTTCGCTATCGTGAGATGATAACGAACTTTTTATGGCCCGAATTGGAAGATATGGATGTGGACGATATGTGGTTTCAGCAGGACGGTGCCACTTGCCACACAGCTAACGAAACAATGGCTCTTTTGCGCAACAAATTCTATGGCCGTGTTATCTCACGTAATGGCGATGTCAATTGGCCGCCAAGATCATGTGATTTGACACCGTTGGACTTTTTTCTTTGGGGTTATTTGAAAGAAAAGGTGTACGTCGATAAGCCAGCAACAATTCAAGAGCTAAAGGATGAGATTATTCGGCACATTAACGGCATAGAACCTCCATTATGCCACAGGGTCATCGAAAATTTGGACCATCGGATGGAGGCGTGCCGCCGTGGTCGCGGCGCCCATTTGGCCGATATTTTGTTCCATACATAATTGAGTAATACCAATATATCATAATAAAATAAAATTACAATAATTTCCTAAATAGTTTGTGTTTTATTCAAAATCAACATCGGCCCTTGAAATTTAACCACCCTTTAATTTCCTAAAGCATGTCTGCTGAGTTTATTGGGGAAAAAGGAGAGATGTACCGGAAAGTTACTTATTTATTTTTTTTTTTTTTTGTTATTTCATTATCATTATGGCGTCATATAAAATCATTGAGCACAAACTGCCTGACTTTTAACAAACAGGCAGTTTTAAAAGAAAATTGAAGAGACTGGCTTCAAGAAAAATTGATATGTGTAAAACCCAGTGCTGGAAAATAAACATTATATAATGCTCTCCGCACGCTGAAATATGGAAAACACAAACGCTAATAGTGTTTGTGTTGTAAATACCTTAAAAAAGACACGTTTCTCTGTAAGTGATCTTCGTACACAATAAAAATACGGTACTTATTAAACTCAACATAAAGATGAAAACATTTCTTTGCGTTCGTTTATTTTTCATAAAAAAAAAAACAGAAAAATTCGTTGTGTTCGGTTCATCACAATAATGTTGTCTTGTTAACGTTAAGTTCAGCGCTCTTTTTGGCTGGTAAACACAATAAAAAATGTTTACACAAACAAAATTTTTAAAAACAAAATATGCCCACAATACACACACACAATCTATTCGTGTTGTGGTCGTGTAAGTTGATAAACAACAACAATACTAGTGAAAAGCGTTGTAAACATTTTTTGTTTTCTCATTCCTTCATCGATGTAAAAAAAACACTACAGAACATTAAACTATAATGTATGTCTACAGAATCACTAGAATTGTTCTGTTTTATAACGAAAAACAGAACACTTCTTAACGTTAGTTACTTTCGTGTAAATAGTTATGAACAGTGTTAAGGGTTGTGTACTAATACACAAACACTAAGAAAATAGATATCGTTTTTGGGTGTGTGTACCACCATACGCTAGATAATATTCGTTTTATTTTCGAACGCTGGTAAAAACAGACAATACAATGAGCAGTGTTGCCAATTTAGCCATTTAGTGGCTAGATGTAGCCATTTTTCACCCTGTTTAGCCATTAAAAAATGAGTTTAGCCATTAGCCATTTTTGATCTTGTTTAGTCATAAAATTTTTTTTGTCGTTTTTCTTTTAAAAGAATAATTTTCATTTTATTATAAAAATTTACGCCTTTTATTTAAATCACAACGTTTACAAATGTTGCAAATCGCTATAAACTATGAAACATGTTTCAAAATAAAGGAACAGTATTCCAATATTAAATTTGTAAAATGGATCAAAACAAACAGTGGTGTTTCTTTCTGGTTGCAAGTATTTCAATAAAGAGATACAGACGGCAACAAATTTTTTTTATAAATTTCAGAATTGCCTATAAAGTTGCTCTCACTTTCATGGTCTAATGCTGAAGTAGAGAGGGTATTTAGCCAAGTAAACATCGTTAAAAGTAATTTGAGAAATAGGTGACTTTTTGCAACCGGTAATTCGATTTTATCAGTTAGGTAAATATTTTTAACATAACAATAAAATATAAACTATGCATTTGTGCTGATGTTTAAGTATACCGATTGACTCAGAATCACTTTCTGAGCCGAATAAATATTTGTCCGGCCGGATGGGTGTCCATGTAAACCTTGTGCGTAAAGCACAGGTTGCCATTTTGGAGATTATTTGATAAAATTTGGTACAAAGTTTCTAATGTGGTGTAGGGTATCATATAGTCGGGGTACTTTCTTACGTGTATTTTATTGTAGATCTGGACTCAAAAGGTTGGGTGAATGTTGTCGTGATTGTGATTAACCTTAAAATTATTTAAAACGAGTGATTCCTTTGAGATGAACAATAACGACATCGAATTTATCGAAGATTTAATTTTTTAAATATCTATCAAAATATTAATTAACGTTTATTCTTATTCAACAAAGTGATATTAGCTTACAATTTCATCGTAAACAACTTTAAATGAATTATTTCTGTTTTGTTATTGAATTTTAATGTGTTTTTATTTAAAAAAGCTTTTAGAAATTTTTTAGCCCATTTTTAGCCATTTTTTCCGTATATTTAGCCATTTTTTGGTCACCAAGTTTTGGCAACACTGACAATGAGAGACCATTTAATGTTATTGCCGTCCAATGCAAGTTTTTTACAAATGGCAGCGGAAAGCTTGCTGACTTTGACAGTTAAGACCAATTTGTTTTGGTTTAACAACGTCTTGTTGGCATTTCGAACCGCAAACACTATTAATGCAATGCAGAAAAAAACCCTTATTGTTTCTGTTGTTTTTGTATTGTTGTAGCATTGCTGCCATTGTGTACATAATTTCGCCTTGCCGTTGTGGATTTGATTATGGGCGTTGTTAATATGATAGCGATTTCGTCTCAAGTTGAGGATTTATTCTGTTTTATCTTTATCTTTATCTATTTATATTAAAAATGGCATACTGAGTAGATTGATATATACCTACACCCAGAGAAAAAACATTTTTAAATAAGTTCACCTCCAACAATATTATGTTTAAAGAAAATTTTAACCATATTATGTTTAATTTAACGATATTATTGTCACCGACAACCATATTATGGTTAAATTACTCCTCCATCACGAAGCCACGACCATATTATGGTTGCCTCCAAACATGGTATGGCTCATAATAACTAAAATATGTTTAACATTTATAATAACATGGATGGTTTTCAACGATAGCATGTTTCTCTTGAAAAAGAGGAAAATACTATTGTTAATTAAAAACAAATTATTGTCATATTTAACCATAACATGTTTTTACGCAACCATAATATGGTTGTGTCTTTTTGATAGGGGACAACTTTTACCATAATATGGTTGTCGGTGACAACAATATGGTTAAATTAAACATAATATGGTTCAAATTTTCTTTAAACATAGTATTGTTGGAGGTGACCATATTTAAACATGTTTTTTCTCTGCGTGCAGTCTAACCTTCCCTGCTAGTCATGTTCTTAGACTACAGCTTTCTAAACATACATTCGAAATCAATAAAAGAAAATTTGAAAAAAATTTTAAGAATTTTTTTTTTTAAGAAATATAGATTTCATTATAAACCGAACCAATGAAACAACTACACAGTCAACTACAGCTTTTTGCAGTACACAGTGGGATAAAAATATCAAAGTTGCTGTAATAAGTCAACACAATTTTTTATAAAGCTTAAGAACCTTTATCAGAAGAGAGAGTTACACAGCGTTTACATTTGACAGTACTGGCAAGACAGTGAGAAAATACATATTAGTTGCCAAAAATACTACTGACTGCCTTCATGACGTAAGCGTCCAGACAGTAGTTAAGACAATTCACTTTTTAAAATATGTCAAACGTGAATGTTGAAGTGCAAGTCCAGCTACACTTGTTTTGTATGAACTAAACAAATTTTAAAATAGCTTTAAATAACTATATTGTGTGAACAAATACAAAATAAAAGCAGAACATATTAATTTGTTTTTACTTTTTGATTTTTTCTTTCTTGTGCGAACAAAACTTCTAATGCAAATGTCAAATCACTGTCAAGTTTTACTGTCGGCTAAATTTGCTAGACAGTAGACAAGACAGTTAGAAAAGTGTGCATGTATTAGTGAAAAGGTTTGCATGTATTGCTACTGTCTTGCCAGTACTGGCAAATGTAAACGCCATGTTATAAAGTGCAAATTTGTTACATTATAAAGACTATATTTGTAATTTTTTTCATATTTTTCTTTTTTAAATGAAATTAAATTGTTTAAGATTCTATATTGAATCGGGTTTGTTAAAAATGTCAAGTATAAATTTCTATAAGCTTATTATAATGGAGTAACATATATCCTGTGCTCTTTAACCTGCCTAAAAAACGACTTAGTCATTTACGACAGCGAAAAACGTAATAAGGCTGAATATATACACAAAAATTGGATGCGCTAGTGGGTCAGTGTAGCGTAACAGGTTCGATTTCAGACTATTCACCGCAGGTGGAAAAGGTTTCTCGTTCCATTTTTAATTTCTCTTATGATTAGCCGAGTTTGTTTACCGATGTTCGTCTGTCCGTCTGTGCATCTCTACGTGTGCATGTTGAAATGGGTTTTCCGAAAATTCCAGAAATGACTTAGGGTCTTAGGCTGCTATATATATTTTTGTCGCATATACTCCGTCAACGTTTGCTATTAAAATCCAGTTAGATCGGTCATTAAATGACTGCGAAATAAGGAGAAAATCACGACTACCTCTAATTTGTCATAAAATCCCATCTCGTTTTTTTAAACTTTCTTTGATTTTTTTTTTCACATAACAAAAACATACATGATTTGCCGCTTAAATGGAGAACAAAGAATGAATCAATAATATGCTGAGGGGTACTAAAGAATATAACACTTTTACTTGTTAAATACGATTTAGACTTATTAAGCACACTGCGAATTTACAATTCCTTGTTTTTTAGATATTACGCCACTGTGCTGTAGAGTAGAATGCTGAAACACAATTTCGGTAGTAAATGGTAAAATGTATCTAAAAGATCTTTTAATAGAGGAAAAAGTTTATTGCTTTGTTCGCCTTTGGAAAACTATTCCAATAGAGATGGTGGGTTTCATGGAAAGAAAGGAAAAAAAAGTTCACTGGCATAAAACTATAACGGGTATACAATGGGGAAATGCAAATGTAACTTAAGATGACTACATTACGATGAGCAGGAAAATGTGTGCGAGTATTTAAGCTGCCATACAAAGCCAACTAACTATCTTTAACACACTTTAAAACAGTTTTAACATTCATCCATTCATATTGAAACGTTAACTGACAGTAACGGTACGAAGACAAAACCGTGTTTTAACCACCAGACACTTACATACTCGTACATGCATACTTTGAGGTTAACAATCTTCTCTTTTTTCCCTTTTCACGTAAAAAAATGATGCATATTTAAGTACCAGTATTAACATTTTTTAAATATATGTACATATTTGCCTACAGATATACAAAATCGCTTTAAATATTAAATTTGTGAAAATTTTTATAGATTTTTTAAAGTTAAATTACATATTTTTCTTTTAATAAAATATATTTGTTTCTGGGGATTTAAGACTACAAGTATTTGTATGTTTTCATTTTTTAAATAATGAACAATAAAATGCTCATAGTACTATTAGTTATGCACTGCATGAATGAAGCCAATTAAATAATTTTGCTATAATAACGTTTTGACAATTTATTCAATTTTAATTCGCATTGAAATTAAAGACACAAGAAACTATTAGTATTTTAATGATTTTTTTATTTTAATAAAGCTTATGAAATTAATGGAAAGTGAAAAGTAGTAAAGGACCATTATTACAACTTGCCGATAGTTAAAGTAAGAATGTTATGCGGCAGATAATTTTATTTGTTTTTTTTTTCATTACAACTTAGCTTTAAGCCAGTAGTGAGCGTTTAGTTAAAGGAGAAATTAATTTTAAACGTAAGACATATGCCTTTAAGTGGGACACAGTATAGTCCCTGTAGAACAAAGTAACGAAAATGGTGAGCAAGCAAACAGGGTTGCCATGCTTTTGAATGTAGTTTTGAAACATCGAATTTATTGTTACTGTAGAGAAGTACACTGTACACTGATTGAAAAAGCGTCATAACGCTGATGTGGTTAAATTTTAAGGGCCGATGTTGATTTTGAATAAAACACAAATTATTTAGGAAATTATTGTCATTTCTTTTTATTGTGATAATATTGGTATGCTTCAATTATGTATGGAATAAAATATAGGCCAAATGGCCGCCGCGACCTCGGCGGCACACCTCCATCCGATGGTCCAAATTTTCGATGACGCTGAGGCATAATTGAGGTTCTACACAGAAAAAATTATTTTTCCAATTCAAACAAAAAATTTGTAGAATCAAAACATTTTTTGTCTGAAATCGGTCCTACGAACAAATTTGCATATTCAAACAATTTATTTGCATTTCGTTTATTGAAAAAAAACACTGATTTTTTCAAACAAATAATTTAACTGAATCAAACAAATAGTTTATAAATTTCAAACAAATAATTTTGCTGAATCAAACAAAAAAGTTTTTGCACAAGCAATGACGCGCACACAAGCAAGCACTGTAGAAGTAGATGAAGGCAGAGCAGAGCGGCGCCGGCTGGCTTTAAGATACATTTTTTTGTTGGAATAATTTTTGCACCAAGTCTTGTTTGTTCACACAATGTTTTTCTTCTTCACTCACTGTTCTGTATCCTTTCCTTGGATACGACTCGACATGTTTTTCGTCATCATTTTATTTCTTTTATTTGATGTAGGTATTTAACTAAACATTTTTAAAAAATTGAATACGGGATTTGGTTTTTCATTCTTTTTTACCAACTTTGAAACCAACAAAAAATTTATTTTGTTTCTTCTAATGTTGTTGTTGTTTAAAAAGAGTGAAACGTTTTTTTACCTATTATTGTTTTTGTTGTTTTTTACTACAAACCTCGCCACGCTATTTTATCATATTTCTTATAGTTGTACCTTTTCAAAGCGTCCAAAAATAGACTGTATGTGTTTTTTTTTTGTTGTTCTTATATTTCACATAAAGAAGTGTTGCTTACGGTCAAATAAAAAAATGCACGACAACAATAAAGAGCGTTAAATATTTCATACAAAATTATGAAAACTAGAAGCCAATAACGCGTTTATTATATTTTTGAATAGTTGTCAACATTTCTGTTGGCTAAAAAAAAAATCAAACAAAAATATTAATTGAATCAGTAAAAAAATTTGTAGAAATTAAAAAAAATTTCAAACAAGCGTTTGTTTGAAAATAATTCAGCAATAATTTTTTCTGTGTATGCCGTTGATGTGCCGAATCATCTCATCCTTTAGCTCTTGAAATGTTGCTGGCTTATCGACGTACACCTTTTCATTCAAATAACCCCAAAGAAAGAAGTCCAACGGTGTCAAATCACATGATCTTGGCGGCCAATTGACATCGCCACCACATGAGATAACACGGCCATTGAATTTGTCGCGCAAAAGAGCCATTGTTTCGTTAGCTGTGTGGCAAGTGGCACCGTCCTGTTGAAACCACATATCGTCCACATCCATATCATTCAATTCGGGCCATAAAATAAACGTCATCATATCATGATAGCGAAAACCAATTAGTATTGTGGTTTTTTTGTTGAACTATTTATGGCTTTTAATCCACATTTTGATATTTTATTTAGGTTAAAGTTCATCAAATTTATTTTTCATTAAATTATTTTTATGAAGAAGGAATTTTGCAACATGAAAATTAATTAAAATTTATTGATAATTTTTCATTCTTAACTGCTGCTGCGCTCGAACCCAGACTTTTACGGACAGGTTACCCTTACATGTTTCGATTGCAACCACTCAATCTCTTCAGAGCGGTTGGCCGTTTAACACTCGCAGCCATCGACGACTGCTGGCAGTCAATAGTCAAACATCAATATTTAAACCAAATTGTATTAAACCTTTGGTAGATCGAAATTTGCTTTGAATGATTATCTATTTTAATTGATTTTACATGTTCTTCCTTACTTCTGTTTTTTCGTACTTTTTAACAAGAATTCTTCTTGAAGTCCAAAGTGCATTTTTTGTTTTTAAATTTTATTTTTTTCTTTCTTTTTCTTGTTGACCTTTCACAGCACAACTTGAAGGACAAATGTAAACATAGAGCTCGTGCCTTAGCTTTAACAATAATTAGTATTGTGGTTTTTTTTGTTGAACTATTTTTGGTTTTTAATCCAAATTTTGATATTTAAATTAGGCTAAAGTTCATCAAATTAAAATTTCATTAAATTATTTTTATAAAGAAGGAATTTTACAACATGAAAATTAATTAAAATTTATCGATAATTTTTTCAATCCATTCACAGTAACTGCCTGACCGGCGTCATTTTGGAAAAAATACGGCCCGATGATGCCGCCAGCCCATAAACCGCACCAAACAATCACTCTTTGTGGGTGCATTGGTTTTTCCACAATCACTCTTAGACGCCCAAATGCGGCAATTCTGCTTATTGACGAATCCACTGAGGTGAAAATGTGCCTCATCACTGAAGATGATTTTTATCGAAAATTGATCATCCACTGTTGCCATTTCTTGCCTCCATTCAGACCATTGACGACGTTTGGAATGGTCAACAGGCTTTAGTTCTTGAGTCAATTGCACCTTGTAAGCATGTAAATGCAAGTCTTTATGCATAATGTTCATCAACAACGAGCTTGAGAGGTGCAATTGTTGGCACGAAGACAAGTTGAGGTGGACGGCTCTTCAGCCGCACTATCGCGAAAAGCAGCAATATTTTCTGCTGTACGAGCATGCACTGATATTTTCACATCTCCTACAGACCCGGTTTGCTCAAATGTTTGAACGATTTTTTCGATTGTACGTACATTTGGACGATTAAATTGACCAAACAAATCACGAAGTGCACGATATGCATTTTGATTTGAACTCCCATTTGAACGCCTGAATAACTTTTACGCGTTGCATGACTGTGTATTTTTCAATGGTTCAAATTGAGTTAGTCTGACATTGAGAAATGTCAAATGAAATGCAGAAAAAAACTTGACGTTTGGATGTGGTTCACATTCAACATCGGCGAATTCTCCACTAATGTGGTGTGGGTATAAATATCCCCTTTCCTTAAACAGCAATTTTAAATGAAAATGTTTTAAGTTACACAATTTTCTTAAAAAATACTTTTTTGGAAAAACATTTTTTTGTATAAAAAATATCCACAGTATTAAATTATGTAAAAAGTGCCTTTGTACGTTTGAAAAAAAATCTTGTTTCAATTGCGCTTAAAATAAGCTTAATTTAGCTTAAAGAAATTTTTTCAAAATGTACAAATTTTATTTGACTTTTTTATTTGTAACCTTAATGATTATCATTTAGTTGGAAAACGTTTTATGACCCACCTGGCAAAATAAATTCAAATATACCAGTTAAATAAAATTTACTTTATTAGTTTAAACAACCATTCTCAAACTCAAACCCACCAAGTTGACTGAACTTTCTTAAATGGAAATTGTTTGAAAAACAAAACAAAACAAGTTATAAACAAAATATTTTTTATTAAATTTTTAAACAGCATGAAGTTGAAATTATAACAAAAAAAAAAAAAAAACATGAGCAGACTAAAACAAAGTTTTAAGTATTGTAACAAAATCAATGAACTTTTCATTTAAAAAAAAAATATATATAAAAAAACATTGTTCAAAGCAACAACAACAGCATTAATGTCAAATATATAAACAAATTATTTCATGGCACACACCTACAAAAAAAACTATATCAACATCTGTTTAACCATGTTAAAATAATGTTTTTTATTTTTAATTTTAAAAATTGTAAATACACATGTACAAAAGAACCCCCTCATCTTCACACCCTGTTTTGAGCGATTTCAACCGTTCAACGTTGACATTTGATGATGTGACAGAACGAAAAAAGAAAGTGTGATTTTATTTTACATGTGTGGAGAGAGGATTTGTAGGTATAAAAAGGTACTTAGTCATTCTCATATGCAGACAAATTGACTGTTACTTTGTTGTCTTTCTGTCAGCCTTTGGCAATGTGTAGACATAAAACATGTCAAATCTTTTTTTGTCTGTCTGTCTATCATAATGTCTGCCTGAGATTTTCGAACTCGTTGTCATCGCCTTTTCCTGCTGTGTGAGTGTTTGTGCCTGTGTGTGATCCCCATCAATTTTTATGATTAGACTATAAATATCACTTAATGTTAATGTCGTTTTACTCTTTCTTTCACCTCTATTTATTTCTTAATTTCATAAGAAAAATAATGTATGTATTTGTTTATTAAAGACAGTTAGAAGCAGGGCAAGTTTTTATGTACTATATGGTCAAAAAAAATCATATTGAAATTATTATTTTATAAAGTGGTGTTTATCATGCATTTGACCCATCTGCAGGGGCAAAATTTAAAAATTCCATTAAACCGCCATATTTGTATGGTTGAAATTCTTAAATTTGACCCCTGCAACGACTAGAATGCCCCTATCATTAAAACTGCATCCAGCCATCAGTTCTGGGTTCACATACTTAAAATTCAGTCGGGACATCATTCCAATTCATCCCAATTTATGATTTTAGAATATCAGTGCTCGACTAGCATGACCCCTATGCAGAAAATGTGATTTGAAGCTATTAAATTTTTTTTCTCTCGGGGTATGTAAAAGTTCAACGGCTTTACAGGCAAAGCAAAAACGATCAAGCACTTGAAAGCGAATATTCGATGAGTTATTGCCGAAACACAGCCTGCCTTACTTTGAATGGCGTATGAAAATTGGAACTAAAAGTTACACCATGTACGCGGCAGCCACACGACCGAATTCAAATTCAAGCAACAACGCCGTAATATTATTAATCTAATTTTTAAAGCCAGCTGAATAAGTTTAAAAATCATTTTTCTCTATTTTATTTCAATCTAAAGTTTATGTTAAAACGAGAGACAAGGCGAATTAACTACAGGTGGTGTCGAAACGGCAACTGATTTTGACAGTTCGGGCTTATTTGTTTTGATTTGTTAGTGTTTTGCTAATAATGGTTGACATTTCGAGCTAATGGCACTAACAATGCAATGCAAAATCCCTATGTTGTTTTGGTTGTTTTTGGATTGTTGTAGTTCCGACACCACCTGTAGTTGAATTCGCCTTGAACTAGAGACTACTTCCAATCACTGCATTTCAGTGTCAGCATAAATAAAAATAATATCAGAACATGACTCTCACTTTAATAATTCAAGCATCACTCGAAAAGATTTTCGGTACAGCTTTGTTAGTGCTTGAGTTTTAAAACAAATAAAAAAATAAAAAAAATCGACAATAAAATAAAGAAAAGCAACGAGTACAATAGAACACTTATGTACAAAATAACGTGAACATATTAAACAGTAGAGTAATTAAATATGTAATAACATTTATGATACTGGTCTAAGACAGCGCTATCGATACTAGGTATCAATGGTTTTTGACTATCGTATGACCGTCGATAGTTTTCGTCAGGGTTTAAAAAACTGCAATCGAAACCAAAAACTGTCGTACAAAAAACGAAAATTTGTGTACAACTTTTCGCTTTTTGAGTTGGTTTGACAGCCACTGTTCACATTTAGTGAATCAGAAGTAAAAGTAACAGTTTGTTTTTTTGCCAAAGACAAACTTAGTGGAAGAAATGGCAGTTTTACTACTTTGACTGCAGTTTTTTAAACACTGGCTTTCGTTGCTTTTTAAATTACTACCTCGTGATAAACTTTTTTCGTTTAAAACCTTTGACAGTAGCACAACTTAGCAGCACCTTTTTTAGTATGTTTTCAAAAGCGTAGATTATAATGATGAAAATATCCAACTCTTGATCTGCCCGTATTAAAATGACAACAAAAAAAAGTACAATCTTATTGACTTATCTTAGGTTGTCGAAGATTTATTGAGGACTCTATGTATTCTATGGTATAAAGTTTAATTTGATAAAAGTCTCTGACTGATATTGTAAGGAGATATTGTAAGTTTTAAAGACTTTCGAAAACTATCGATTGTTATCGATGGTTTTTAGAAAACTATCGCGTACGACTATCGATAGTTTCAGACCACTAATTTAGGGAAGCTTAAGAAAAAAATATCATTCAAAATCAAATCAAATAATGGTATTTATAAAAAACCCCAAAGGTTTATCTCTATGCAAGATTGTCTTTGGTCTATGTCGACAATCAAAACATTGAAACATATTTTGAATGTTCTTTTTTAGTTTTAATGTTCTATTTCATCTTTGTTTTGATTCAACTTTATTTTATTCCAACATTGTTCTATTGCAGTTTTGTTTTATCCTTTAATATTTTTATCGTAAAGCAAAACAAATATTTTTGGAAATATGTTTTCTTGTGCTTGTGTAGCTTTTTAGTACAAACCAGAAAATTTAATGTCACCATCAATTTGCGAAGATGTTGAAATTTTCCCATTAAAAAAATTTAAAAATTTTTAATCTCATCATCAAAAAGTAATTTCAATTTTGGGAATAAAAAATTTTTATTTCAAAAGATTTTGTTATTCGTGCTTAATTCCCAGTTTTTATTATTGATAAAAACACTTGAAATTTATTGTTGATGGGATAAGCTATTCCTATGCGCATTTCACTGGTTGCTTAGGCCAGATCATCAGGAAACTTCATCCATAAAGATTTTGGAAAAACTAAAGATATTAAACCAAATAAAACTGTTAAGCGTATAAGACTTATAGCAACAGTTCCATTTGTAACAATATCAAAGTTTAAACAAAACACATCAACAATAAACAGTGGGTTTATCTCATCTTACATTCCCCACTACAATTAGCAACCAGTGAAATGCGCATAGGAATAGCTTATCCCATCAACAATAAATTTCAAGTGTTTTTATCAATAATAAAAACTGGGAATTAAGCACGAATAACAAAATCTTTTGAAATTAAAATTTTTTATTCCCAAAATTGAAATTACTTTTTGATAATAAACAGGCAAGTGCACCGCCTAAAAAAACACTTAATTGACAACATCTTTTTGCAAGTTGTTGTTTGTTTTTATTTTGTTTTTCTTAACCTACTTACAACTACAGTTAATGTTGAGAGAATTTCAACTAATTGTAGTGGGGAATGTAAGATGAGATAAACCCACTGTTTATTGTTGATGTGTTTTGTTTAAACTTTGATATTGTTACAAATGGAACTGTTGCTATAAGTCTTATACGCTTAACAGTTTTATTTGGTTTAATATCTTTAGTTTTTCCAAAATCTTTATGGATGAAGTTTCCTGATGATCTGGCCTAAGCAACCAGTGAAATGCGCATAGGAATAGCTTATCCCATCAACAATAAATTTCAAGTGTTTTTATCAATAATAAAAACTGGGAATTAAGCACGAATAACAAAATCTTTTGAAATTTTTAATCTCTTTACAACATGATACAATTTCATTTTGTTCCCTTTTACATCTTTTGAATTTTTTTTATGTCATTACTAGAAAAGTGGCAATAAATTCCATTATTATTGTGGCAGCACTGACAAAATTGGATTTTTTAAAGCAGCGTTGCCATTTGTCAAGCTTTTACTTTTTTGTAAGTCTTCTTTTGTTAAATTTTTTTATAATATTATACAAAATTAATTCCAAATACATTTTGGAGTTTTCTTTTAAAAATTTGGCACTTTTGTAGAAAAAAAGTATTTGAAAAAAATTCAAGTTTTTTCAGAAATGGTGACATTTTTTATTGATTGATATTGATTGTTAGATGTATCAAGTGCAAACGCATGTTTCACATTTTCAACATCTTTTTTTTCTTATGCTTATCCCACAAAGCTCTACGCTTGTCTGCAGGAGACCAGAGTCTTCTGCGGGAAACGAACCCGCAACCCCCGCACTGATAGACTAGCTCACTACCAGTTAGCCTACCGGGGCACCCGTCGTTCTTCCGAAATGTAATGTAAGTGTACAAATGGAATAAAATTTCAATTGAAAACATTTTAATTTCTTTTAACGTTCATTTGGCAAACTAAGCGTAAGTTGAAAACCTCAAAATTAAGATTATTGTTAAAACAATTATTGCTTAAGTGCATAATCAGCTAGCTGAATATGCCTCATAGATGAATATCATCTTTTCAGATTTATTATTGGATAAGAAAATTTATAATATGAAATTTTACACCTGACAATTTAAACAAAGGGAGAGAAAAATCTTATATAAAATCAAATGTAAAGTTTGCTGGTATATGCTTTTAAGTTAAATTTCCAAATTCTTGTGTATTTAAATATTCGCACTAAAATAAGTAAATGGAATTTGAATATTCAAATTATTTCACAGTATTTATATCAATTACATAGCAGGTCAGTTTTTTATTTGTTGGCATTTGACTCAATTTTGTATGATAAATCAAATTAAGGACAAGTTCCAGAAATAACTTTAACTTTAATAGTTTTTAAGGCTACACTTTTTAACATTTAATTGAAAAGGCGTTATACTTTTACTCCATATATTACTTGGAAATAGAAAACTGTCTATAATATAATTTATAATACAGACAATTAACAATTTAAGAGGAATAAATTGGACAAATAAATTTTATAGGAATTGGAAGAGATTGATAGAAGAAAACTCGGTCTGTTGTGTCACAAATTATATACAAAATTAATCAGAAAATGACTACTGCCCCCATTACCAATTAATTGGGTAGGTAAAGTAGCTTAATGATAAAAGCAAATGCTGCCTGTTGTATTATAAAATGTATAACAAATTAATCACAATTAGTTAATGGCTACTGTCCCAATTACACACTATAAAGGACAGCTAAAGTAGCTCAATGACTTATTATAATTAGGAAAGATGCATCTCATGTCTTAGTTTAACAAACAAGAAATAAACACAAACTCCTGAAATCTTTAAATATAGATTTATCACCTTTTCTTAACAAACAGGTTTAAATCCTATATTTTTAACCTGACAAATTGAAATTAAAAAAAAAGATAAAAACAAATTTTTCCAAATTCAGTTTGTTTGTTCAATAACACTGCTCAGCAGCAAAATCCTCCGTTAAATAAAACTATATGGACTATATGGATTTTGATGCGCTGAACTCAAATCCGTTCTCGGTTTTTTTCCACCAGATCGGCATTTTTTTTATGGGCGTGGCAAATTTTTTGCCCTTAATTAGTCAGGTACGGAGACATATTCCATCCTAACTCGAGAACCAGTCATTCGATTTTCAAAAGTAAAACACCAGAAGATGTGTAACTAAATTATATTTATTTTAGTCGAACAGAATTTTTCTGTATCTCTTATCGTTTTGAAATTATTCAGAAATTAATGGAGAAAAAATTTATTTATTTTTGAAAAATTTGTTTATGGCTTTTTTTATTTTTAAGATAAGTAGCTCTCAGAAAAAAGTGCAAAATGTGTAATACTTGCTTTATATTTTTTTTAATTCCATTTTTAAATTGAAAAATATTACGAATTTTGCACAAAAAAAAATTTTTTCTCCATTTATTTCTGAATAATTCCAAAACGATAAGAGTTACAGAAAAATTCTGTTCGACTAAAATAAATACAATTTTGTTACACATCTTCTGGTGTTTTACTTTTGAAAATCGAATGACTGGTTCTCGAGTTAGGATGAAATATGTCTCCGTACCTGACTAATTAAGGGCAAAAAATTTGCCACGCCCATTAAACAAAATCTCGATCTGATGGAAAAAAATCGAGAACGGATTTGGGTTCAGCGCATCAAAATCCATATAGTTCACATAGTTTTAATTAACGGAAAGACAAAAAATTATTTTTTGCAGAGCAGTGTAATTTAATCTGTTCGTTTGGGTTCACATTATGAAAGTTTTCTTTCAGAAAGTCTGAGTTTATTGGTGAGAGGAAAAAGAAGAAAATCCTGTTCTCTTTCACTCTTGCCTATAACGTCATAATTTCTAAAAAAAAAAACTTTCATAGTGAAAACCCGGACTATAAATCAAAAGAATAAAAGACATTTTTGAAAAATTTTTACGTTTAAAGAAATAATTGGTTTTAGCAGTCTTTTGATGTTCTTACAATTAATTAGCTTGCGACTCGCAATTAACTACTTTACACATTTTCAAGTAATCAAAAGTCACTGAGCTAAATTTTTTTTTATTAATTGCGATAAAAGAAACAAAGTTCTTAACTTTCTAACCTCTTGTACCTAAATTCTTATTAATTAGAAAAATAAATACAAGTGAAGAAACTTTCATTTTAATCTTTATAAAAATGGGTTAAAAGAATTTATTATGTACATTAATTTAAATTTTAATGCCATTAAATACTGTTCAAATCAGCGCATTTACAACGTTACCATCACAATTAAGGTACTACGAGATACGTTTAAGCATATGTAAATATTTTCACCGGCATTACCATAACAAACACCCAGCCGTTCCAAACATAAAATTTTAAGATTAAAAAAATTTTTTTTGGTCTTTCGAGATTGAAGTCTCATCAAGAAAAAAACCATGAAGAATGCGCAAATAAAAAATTTTTTATAAAAAATAAGAGTTCAAGCTCTAAAATTTAATTATAAATTTAAATTATTAGTGAATTCAGCAAAAATTTGAAATTTAGTGCACGAATTCCAATAATAGTGCAAAACTTTGACTAACAGCAATAAATTAAAATTTTAATAAAAATCGAAATCATAGTGAATAACACGAAACTTAAGTAAATATGTAACTTGAAAATTAGTGAAAATTTTAATAAAGTAAAAAATTCAAATTTTAATGAAGAATGAAATTCTTAAGCCCTTATGACACTACATTTTTTATTCATTAATTGATATAGAATTGATAGGAAGAAACAGTAAATGTTAGAAAGAGCTAACTATACATAATGTAAATAAAGATTTTAGTTTTTTTTCTCTTGTTATGGTTTTGTTTCAGGGATGGCGTTGAGAATTTTTAAAATTGTACCAACAACCTTTAAAACTTTTACTTTTTTACCCTAATTGTACTAAAAGATTTTTTTTAGTTGAAATTAATTTTATTTATGTTTATAAAAAACACCAAAAAAAGGTATTATAAATCTTAGTTTAAAAAGTATCAACAAAAAAGTACAATTGAAACAACTTAGCCATCCCTGTTTTGTTTATTTTATTAAATGTTGCCAACTTTTTGTTTATGAGAAACCTAAAAACAGAAAGCGGTAAATCGCTGAATTTGCCAATAAACCGCTGATTCAGCAACACTTTTAATATTTCAAGCTGGAAATGTCAATTTTAAGTTAAACAATTTTACATTTTTTTTGACATAACTTCATTTTTTATCGATAACTTTAGTATAATTTTTGACGGTTTGCCATTTATCTTAATACAGCTTAACTCTTTGCACTTGGTAAATTTTTGTATTACATTATATTTGTACTGCTCACCAAAACTTGAACAATGCATTAAAAATGTAGTGTCATAAGGGCTTTAGTAAAAAAATTGGTATTTTAATGAGTAACAAAATTTCAAGAAAATTCGAAGTTGGGTAAAAAATTTAATTTTTAGTTAAAAAAATCATAATTATGGAAACAATCGGAATTTAATACAAAATTCGATAACAAGTGAAACATTCAAGTTTTACTGAGAAACTTGACTTTAAGTAAAAAATTAGATTTTTAGTTGAAAAATACAAATTTTATAAAATAAATTCGAATTTTAGTGAAATACATGTTCAAATTTTAGTGAAATATCTCAAATACATATTTGTATAAAAATTCGGATTTTAGCGAAATATTTAAAATTTTAGTGACATATTTAAAATATTAGTAAAAAATTCGAACTTAAGCAAAAAATTCGAATTCAAGTAAAAAAAAGTTTGAGTGAAAAATTAGAATTTAAGTAAATATTTTTGGCCTTATTCATAAAAAATGTATCAGGTTAATAACAGGTTTATTAAACGAATTTCCTATGGAAATCTGATTAATAAACCTCTTATAAATCAGTAATAATTTTTATGAATATGGAGGTTCATATTTAAGTGAAAAATTTAAATTGAAGTAAGAATTTTTAATTGAGTGAAAATTTTGAATTTTAGTAAAAATTTTGATATTTTATAACAAATTCGATTATTCAGGCCTGTCACAGTAATCAATTCCGATCGAAAGTGATTTCGTTTTATGTGGTACAAGATACGAAATCACTTCCACTTTCGATCGGAATTGATTTCTGTGACAGGCCTGATTGTTGAGAAATTCGAATATTGGTGAAAATTCAAACTTAAAAAATTAATTTTTGTAAAATTTTCATATGTTAGTGAATAAATTAAAACTTTTTCACTAAAATTCGAACTTTAGTGAAAAGCTAAAATTTTAGCGAAAAATTGAAGTTTTTGTCAAAATTTTGAATTTAGTGAAAATTTTGAATATTAGTGAAAAGTTTGAATTTTTGTGAAAACTTTAAATTTTAGTGAAAATTTTGAATTTTAGTGAAATGTTCGAATTTTTGTGAAAATTTTGAATTTTAGCGAAAATTTTGAACTTTAGACATATCCGATTATTGTTGTTAAATTTGAAAAAATCGAATTTAAGTAAAAATTTCGTATGTTAGTGAAAATTTTAATATAAAATTTAATTTTATTGAAAATTTTGAACTTTATTGAAAATCATCCATTTTCATGAACATTTTGCATTCTAGCAAAATTTTGAATTTTAGTGAAGTGTGAATTTAAGCGAAAATTCTGCAATTTAGAGAAAATTTTGAGTTTAAGTAAAAATTTAAAATTTTATTAAAATTTTTGATTTTCAGTGAAAAAATCGTTTATTGATAGAATTTCAATAATTTTTTTGTGAAATTTTAGCGAAAATTTTAGAGAAAATTTTTAATATTAGTTCAAATTTTAAATTTTAATTAAAATTTTGATTTTAACTGAAAAATCGTTTATTGATAAAGTTTCGATTTTTATGTTGAATTTTTGCAAAAATGTTGACCAGTGGAAGAATATCTTATCCCATCAACAATAAATTTTAGTGTTTTTATCAAGAATAAAAATTGGGAATTAAGCACGACAAACGAAATCTTGTTAATTGAAAATTTTGAATATTAGAGAAAACATTTGAATTTAAGTAAACGTTTAGATTTTTACGTTTACTGATAACAGGGTTTTGATTTTCAGTGAAATATTCAGTTTTGTGAGAAAAAATATAATTTAAAGAACAAATTTTATAAAACTAATTTTGCTTATTAAGAATTAGATTTTTTTGGTGATTTAAAATTGTCATGGAAAATTTAAATGTTATGCTAGGAACACGATTTTTTTGTATCTCGAAGGAACGTAGGACGAACCGCCGTCCCTTTCTAAAACATGCAATTTTTATAAAAAAACAAAATGTTGGTAAAACTTTTAGTATAAAACATTAAACAAAAAAAAAAACAAAAAAAATTTAAAAAAAAAAAAATTTTGTGAAAAAGTTTCAGTGGATTCTTACTGTCAAAAAAAATTTCTAATTATATTTTTGTAAAAAATTGCATAAGCTTTCTGGAACCCACCGTTTTGAAAGCATAAATAATAGACAAAAAGAGAACTAATTCCTAAGTGGCTTATGAATTTGTCAAAGCGAATTGGTGAGACTTGAACTGCTGGAGATCTTTTTATACGATAAGATTAGTGCCGGTAGTAAGAGATTTACCAAGGAGCAAGGCACCATATAAGCTACGAAAAGGCATTTAAGTTGTAAAATAAGAAAACACAAGTCTTCCTTTTAAAATTGTGTTCCGTAAATCCCATACAAAAGAGAGATTGACTGTCAAAACATGATTTTTCATTTTAACACAACAATCAGATACACGCGCAGGCACGCACGCACACATACTATACATACAACAGGAAATATAAGCACACATGCACAAATTCTAAAATGATTTAGGAAAACGTTCACATACAAATAAACTTTTACTTTTAACACGAACTCAAATATGTATGTTCTATTCTTTAAAATTCAAATACTGCTAAAGGCCCTATTACACTATAATACTGAGTATTAAGAGACGTCAAAAACTCAAATAAATTCAAAACACATAAAAGTGTAAAACAATTCGTTGTGACATTGTTATATTGTTATTTATCTTGTCAGAAAATACTTAAAGAGATTTGACAGTCATACGGATGTCAGAGTTTTTTGAAATTTTTCTAACGTTGTAGTCCCACCCCTGCAGCTAAAATCGTCATAAGCAAGGTTTTGGACTAGTTTATGACTAGTTGTAAATCGTCGAAAAATAAGTAAAATTAAGAAATTTTAGCTGCGCAGCTTTATACGTTACGACGTTTGTGGTCGAAACAGCAACAACTCTACAAAAGTTGGTAAAAAACGATTAAATACTTGTTCGTTGTAGAAACAACAAAAACTCTACAAAGGTAGATTAAAAATAATTTATTTGTCTGTCGTAGAAACAACAACAAGACTAAAAAAAGAAAAACGTTCATTTTTGGTTGATTTAAGAGTTGAAAAATAAAGGAAAATTCCCGTATTCTTTTTATTAAAATTATTAAGTTAAATACATTAAACGCCTCAATTTGGAATTATGACGAAAACCATATCTGGGCATTCTGAAAGTTTATAATTCTGTAAACAAAAGAGAATTCAACATAG
Source organism: Pollenia griseotomentosa (assembly GCA_963931875.1). Classification (NCBI taxonomy): domain Eukaryota; kingdom Metazoa; phylum Arthropoda; class Insecta; order Diptera; family Polleniidae; genus Pollenia; species Pollenia griseotomentosa. The sequence continues at coordinate 16,431,738 of OZ007564.1, forward strand.
TTGAAACATGCTGTATCAGGAAAATAAATAACACAACATTATCTCTCTCTCTGTCTCCCTCTGGTTGCTGGGGTAAGTGCTTAGAATTTTTCTAAAATATATACACAGATGGACAAAAGTCACCGTCATTTGGTATCTAGAAAATTATAGCAGCTCCCATGCCCAGAAAATAATGGAAACGTAAAAAGTAGTATATTTAACAACAATTACGATTTACTTTATTTCTTTTTCAGTTTAAACATAAGGTGAATTCAAGCGTTATTTATAAAAAAAATTGCATATAATGTTTGCTGTGTGCATTTTTGGTGGACAAAAGTCACCGTCATTTAATAAAGTACATACTTCATTAATTAAAGGGCTACAACTATTTTAGTATGAAGTGTGTTTTCCATTGTTTTTGATGTCAGCTTGCAAACGTTTCTGCATCGAGTGAGTCAATTTTTTGGTAATATCTGTGCTTATTTTCTTCCATTCCTCTAGCAGTGTTTGCTTAAGCATATTTTTGGAGGTAATGTGATGTTCCCGAACCCGCCGATCCAAATGGTCCCATAAATGCTCTATTGGATTGGGTGACTGTGGAGGAGTTTTCAGGGTATGGGGAGTGTTGTACAAGACCCACAAGCGAACTATTTCTGCGGTGTGCTTGGGATCATTGTCATGTTGAAAGTAATAGTCTGATGCAATGCCAAGCTTTTGAGCACTTTTCTGCAGATTTTCTTTTAGGATATTCAAATAAAGTCCTTTGTCCATAATTTCATCTATAAAGACAAGCTCTCCAACACCAGCCGCTGACATGCATCCCCATACCATGACTCCAGCACCACCGTGTTTCACAGTTGATTGTATATGCTTCTCTGCTAATGCTTCGCCCGGCTTTCTCCAGGTTAACACACGTCCGTCCGATTTATACATACAAAATTTGCTCTCATCAGAGAAGATAACTTTTTCCCAGAAATCTATTCCCTTGCTTAAATGCTCTTTTGCAAAGGAGAGACGCTTCGTTTGGTTGACCTTGCTGATGTGTGGTTTTTTTCTGCATACTCTGGCACTATAACCAGCGGAATTTAGCGCCCTGCGAACAGTACGTGGGTGAACAACTGTACCAGTGCTCTCCTTTATCGCTGCAGCAATTTCTGTTGACGGGGTTTTGGGCTCTTGTTTAACCATTTTTATAATTTCACGCTTTTCGCGTACAGATAGTGCTGGCGGTCGCCCACTCCTTGGCAGATATATGCACTCTGGTTCATCTTTAAATCTTTTTATTATTCCAGTAATAGTGGTGCGTGGACGATTAACTAATGAGCATATCTCCCGAATGGCCTTGCCTTGGTTGTACGCATTTTAAATAATTTTCCTTTCTTCGATTGTGGTTTCTTTCCTTTTTTTTGCATTTTTAGCAATTACGCGGCGTCAGTAAATTTTTAAATTAAGTACCGTTATAAAATGTATACAGACCAGTCTTAAAGCTACCATACTAAACGAATTCACTGATTAAAGGAGCCAGATTGGCTTAAATTTTTGTTAACATTATTAACTGAGTTAAGTGACGGTAACTTTTGTCCACCAAAAATGCACACAGCAAACATGATATGCCAAATTTTTTATAAATAACGCTTGAATTAACCTTATGTTTAAACTGAAATAGAAATTAAGTAAATCGTAATTGTTGTTAAATATACTACTTTTTATGTGTCCATTATTTTCTGGGCATGGGAGCTGCTATAATTTTCTAGATACCAAATGACGGTGACTTTTGTCCATCTGTGTACATATGCTATAAAACAATAATTAAGTATGAAAACATATTGATGGGAAATTTACTTTGGCTTTTATAAGTCCTTGTAAACTGTAAATAAAGCAACTAGTTTTAAACTATTATAAAATTGCATAAAAATTAACTAGTTGGACTCCTATGACAACCCAACGCACATAGGGGTTTTTTGCCAATCTAGCCGGACATTACTTTTTGTTTTAGCTTATATTGCTTCTTAAAAGTTATTGAGTGCCCCTAGATCGATGAAACTTGGCAGAAATATGTGATATTGTCATAGGCAGGTAAACCTAAAAAATAAATAAAATCGGACCAAGGAGGAAAATGTTCCCCCTAGAAGAACTAATCCAACCTCTGAAAAATGCAATTTTTTTTAAACTTTTCCCATACTTTTGTTTGGCAAATGCAACTTTTAACGTCGGCGAAAGTTAAAAAACCTAAAATAAGACCCATGAGATCGTAAAATTACACTTTTCGCCCCCCGCCCCCTTTTGAGGGCGGTTACATAAAATAATATTTAAAAAAAATGTAAATATTAAAAGAAATAGATTACTAACGCCTTAATACTATAAAAATTAAATTTTTGAACTTTAATGGGTAGGGGGAGATATCCCTCCAAACACCCCCCCCCCCCGGAACGACCCTGTAAAATTTTTTTTTTTTTTGCTAATTTCCAAAACATATTAATTTTTAAGATTTTATGTGACTTTTATATATTTTATAGTATTTAATTTATCTGAAAATAATTAATATATTCGTAATAATAACTTATTTATAATAGTAACAGCAAATTTTATTTAAAATAATAACAACTAATTTATTTAAAATAACTTCTCTTTTGCACTAAGATGATGATGAGTGCCATGGTTCTTCTTCTTCTGCTTCTTCAAAATCCTCTTCTGAATCTGAATTCTCTTCAGAGCCAAGTACAGGTGGAAGCATAAAAGAAATTGCTTCTTTCGTAAAGGGTAGTGACTTTTTTTTTGGAGTTGGTCTTATACTAGTAATCAGTGGGTCAGAACTGAGCAAAAGTCTATTTATAACATCTTTGTTACACTGAACCCTCGAAAACTTTCTAGCAAAATTCTGCCTGTAAAGCCGAAAATGTTTATTTCGTGCCTCAGACGCTTCTTCTGATAATAGCCCGATAGGCAACAATGCCTCACTCATTACAGTTGCGCCATGTACTAAAATCTTGTGCATTGTAGGTGTCATAGGATGCCAGGGATATAGAGTAACGTAAAGTTTTGTAAAAGTTATGCAAAACAGGTACATTTATTTTGCTCTATTAAATAACGTCCTTTAGCGGCCGCACAGGTGGTTAAAACCCGTTACTTACTGTTTCGCACATCCCTTTTTTTACACAGGTAATATTAGGCTTAGATGTAATAATTTAAATAAAAACCATCTACGTACAACCAAAACATTTTATGACTGACGAAAGGGTTTCTATCATATGTACCTATGCAAGATGAGCAAAAACAGAAAAAAGGTGAAATTTTCAAAAAATCATAAAAAAAAATGGCGCAACAACGCGCAACGTTTTTTTTTTGAATTTAAAAGTAGAGATTTCAAATTTTATCGTGATGTATAAAATTTTTAAGAACTCAGCGGAACTCACCTTCAAAAACCTTTTAAATTTTTTTTTTTTACAAAAAAGTGAACAAAAAAATCGTTTTTTTTAATTTCGTACTAATAATAATAATACTAAAAAATTCAAATAAAATTTTTCTAAAAATTTTCATAATTAGCTGTTTATATAGTCTTTCACAGAAAAAAAAATTCAATGTAAAATCTTTATTCGTTTATCTACAAAAAAATATATTGTAAACCTCCCAAAACCGTAAAAAGTCAATGAACACGCATGCAATTTAATCAACTTTCCTGGTTTTAACAGTGTCCCAAAACCACAAATCTCAAGCAAAAGACTTGAAAATTCACTATACGATGCAGAACTTTGTTGTCTGTCTGCGTACTTAAATTTTTCCATTTCTTAAAAAAAATTTTTTGCTTAATGTCCGGCTAGATTGGCAAAAAACCCCTATGTGCAACGTTAAATACCAGTTTGATATATAAAAGAATCAAAAGTGCAACTAGTTTAAAGTAAATACCAACCAGTATTTACTTCCAAGTATACATAAAAATTTTCCTTTTATTAGAGTCACAAGTAAAAAATCAAAGATGTACAATTGAAACTTTGTACACAAATTTGCTTTACTAGTTTTTGCTAATAAAAATATGCAAAATGATAAAAATAAATTTAAAATTTCAAGTGTTTTCTTTTAAATTAAAATTATATCCCACATAATTAAAAAGGGTTCACAGACGAAAAAGTATAATTCTATCAATCACACAGACTTTCTGAAAGAAAACAGACTAAGCGAATAGGAATTATAAACACTCAGAAGTCTTACCCGTAATAAAATCAAAGCTTGAACAAAACACTAACAACATACAGTGTGTTTATCTTTACTTAAGGACCGGACTACAATTGGTTGATTTTTTGTCAACTCTAATTGTAGTTGTGAGGGAAAAACAAAAAGAAAAGACAAAAGATAAAAACAAATTACTTTATTTCATTGTTGCCAGATCAGTTTTTTGCACTGCCTCTTACATATTGGGAGTCAAAAATTTCATTAATAAGATTTAGGCCCCAAATTTGTAAAACGCAACGCAATACCAAAAATAACATTGAAAGCAAAAACAATGTCAAAAATTTGTCAAAATTTTGTTGTTGCTTTCTACACAAATACATATTGCGTTTTAAAATTATCAACGCCACAAGATATGCAGCGTTTAAAATTTAAAAATTCAATATACATTTCTATAGCAAACAACAACAAAATTACGAAATATTTTCGATTTTGTTTTTGCTTTCAATATAATTTTTGGCGTTGCGTTTGCGTTTTACAAATTCAGGGCCTTAGTTTTATGGCCCATTTTCAGGATTGATATTAAAACACATTTATGTTTAAAATCGTTTTAAATACACAATTCTCTTATTCACTAAATACTTAAATGAAACTTAATTCACCGATGTTGTGCACATAATTTCCATTGTAATATTAAAGCAATGTGGCCTCAATATCACAACAATATAACAACAACAGGCAAAGCAATAACAATCAGCTGTTTTTTGAGACCACCTTGTAAATAATTATTCTTTTTTATTATATTTTTTTGTATGTAGAAGTGCTATCATACTTTTATCTTATTTAAATAAGACTTTTCAAAAAAAACTCTAAAAATCAATCTGTATTAAAATACGATTTAAGTTTTTATTAACATTAACTTAGCAAATAGAATCTAGGAATATACAAACAAAAAATTCTGTTAGTGGATAGAAAATATTCCTGGATAATATTGAAGGAATAAGACTATTAAAGTATAAAAGCTTTTGAGGATTGGATTTTGACTTAGAATACACATTCGAATAATATGAAAATTTATAAAACTAAATACTATCCTGAAAATTCGGCATTAAAGTGCTAAATTCCCAATTCAATTTTCCCACCCTTGAAACATTTAAATTATTTAATATTAAAGAAATATTTAAATTTTCTCTTTCATTTTAATACTTGTTAAAATTACGCCAAAATATAAAACGCACTTAAAATAAATTTATAAATGTTTTTTATTTATCTTTTTATTTAAAGTAGGCTTGCCATTTCTATTTTGAGAAAAAGAGGACGTCAGCATAAAAAATGTAGGACATTTGTTCGAAAAAAGAGGACACTTTTTAAACAACTTAATATTAATAAAATTAACGACGGCACACAAAAACTTAATTTGGGTAATTCCATATCAAGTCAACCAAGAGTGGGACTCGACCCCTTTCGATTTGAATGCAATTTGGCGAGAGGGTTTATTTGATCCCATAAAGAACACATATCAACGAAAAATAATTTTTTAATTTTTTTTTCAAAAGTTATGTCATTCAAATTGTCAAAATATCGCCGAATAAGCCGAATGTGTTGAGTTTATTCTTTTAATATCTCGAAAACTACTTTACATACGAAGATGATTTTTGATCAGTTTAAAGAGAATACATGAGGCTACAATAAATATATTGAAAAAAAATGTATATGCAATATATCAAATTTTAAAAATGGACTAAGTCAAAACCCTTTTTTTTGCTGATTTTTTTTTATATAAAACTGTTTTTTAAAAATCCTAAAACTTTGAGGGATGTGCTTTTTTTAAGATATGATTTTTTTTTTCTTTCCAAAAAGAATCCTAAAATAAAATTTTAATATAATCATTTAGCAATAAGTATTTATTTGAACAAAAGTAACGACATTGATAAGGTTGCTTTTGCTTATTTGTTACATTTTTTTGGAAGCTCCATTTTGGGCACATTCAAAGAAAAGTATTCTTTTTGTCACGTTACGTCCCCAAAAATTAAATCATACCTATCTTAAAAAAAACCCGAGCACCTAAATCTTTTTTTTTAATGAATTTTGTGAACTGTGATTTAAATCCAGAAACAATGTTACAATGAAGGTGTAAAAAGCCGGACAACCCCGGACACTTGATGAAAAAGAAGTAGGACTGCCCCGGATACCCAAAAAAAGAGGACGGTGTCCGGGGAAAAGAGGACGGATGGCAACCCTATTTTAAAGTGTTATAGCGTAGACGCAAAATGCAAAGAGAAACAGACCAAAAATCATTGGTTATTGTCAGAACAAAAATCTCAAGACTTGTAGAATAATGTGAAGGGGGCTTAAGTGGCAGTGAATATTTCAACACACACTTTTAAGAAATGTTTGGAATTCTGTTAAAGGACAGAAAATTGTAAAAAGCTTTTTTACCTCTAAATATCTTTAAACTTCCCATTGCTTTAAGGAAGGAAAGAAATTTTGTCAGTTATCCCTTTTTATGTACCCTCTTTCCAAGAGCAAGTAAAAAATATAATAAGGGTTTTCATGATATCGCTTAAAAGTCTTGCAATCTGTGCACAGAAAAAATTCTCCAAAATTTTTCACCAATTAAAGCATTAATCAAAAATATAACCAGTTTTAATAAAAAATTTAATCAAGTGAATTAAACGTTTAATCAAGCAAATTTAACGTTTAATTAATACTATTAACTGGTTTAATTGATACTAATAATTTGTTTACTGGTGCAAACTTAATTAATTTTTTAATTAATATCACAAATTTTTTAATTGAAATCAATTATTATTTTTTTCTGTGTGCAAACTGTGCATTTTTACGCTCTCGCAAATGAACTGTCAAGAATTGTATGAGAATTCATTAACACAAACTTCGTAAATTTGCGCAACAATTTTGACTCGTAAACTTGCGCTGTTCAATTGTGCATTTATGCAAACAGATTTTTTTAGTGCTTTTAACGTCGTTTTCAATGAAAAATCCATGTGATATTGGAATAGCATGTGTTTGGACGGTATTTTTGTTCATTGTTTTAGTTTTTAAAAAATTTTCAGAATAAAATCAAATCTTTTAAATATGTAAAATAATCAAAAAATTTACGCCCCCCTGAAGAAGTAGAAAAATACTCTACGAAACCTTGGAAAAAATTGTAATAAAATTGATGTTTTATTTACATTGAAGCTCCAGGCCTAACAAGCTTAACAATAAGAAAGTGATTGAAGAATCTAAGTGTTTAGAAATCACAAACAATAAATTCTAGCAATAATTTGAGCAAATTAGTCTTTTGGCTTTCTTTGTGAATTTTTAAAAACAAATTTCACATATTTAGCACAAATTTCAAGTTTTTATTTTATATATTTGAATTTTCTTTTTTAATTTATTTTTGTATAGATGTTTCTTACAAACTGGCATTAGTTGTTTAAAATTACACAAAATTTAAAAAGGTTCTTGATGAAACGAGTCTCATATTTGCACAAATGGCAATTTTAAGCGTTATCATGAAAACCCTTAATATGTTTTCTTATCTCAAATAGCAAATGTCATACGCACATGGTACTGATTATTTTTTTAAGTTTTAAATACAAATCAAATTTTGATTTTATTCTTGGTGGGAGTTGTAGACATTAAAGACTGTGTGTGTTGAAATGCTTTTTATATAAACAAAATTTTATTTCATTGTATTGTATTTAAAAAATTATTTTCATTCGAGTTTTAACACGCTCGTAGGTTGTACTCTAATAACATTAATTTGATTTTAATTTTTATTTGATTTTTTTTTTTTTTTCAAGTAACAAGTAAGCACTTTTTAATTGATTGATTTGAAGTAGGGATGCCAAACGGGATCGATTTTAACAAATCCCGGGATTCGGGATTTTCGGGATCCCGGGATTTTCCCGGATTTCGGGATTTTTCGGGATCAATTTGTTTCTTTAATATACAAATTTTTTTTAAAAAACAACAACACTTTATTTATTTATGTCTCAATTTTTAAAAAAGAAAACTTAACAAAACAATTATAAGAAAATTTTTTTAAATTAACTAAATTTTATTTATTTTTGAATTTTTAAAAAAGAAAAATTAACAGAACAATTCTTTTACAACTTTTTCTTATAAACAAAAGTTAAAATATATATATTTTTTTATTTATAAAAAAGAAAACTTAACAAAACAATTTATTTTATATACAAATTTTTATGTCGTTATTTCTTAATTTTTTGTGCGACGATAAAAATTTTACGCTTACTACGTTTAAAACAAAATATTATTTAAGATACATGTTACAAAAAAAAATTTTATTTTTTTTATTGCATTACTGGAGCGAATTAAAAATGTGAATTTGGAAAAAATTAAAAAAATCACATTTTTTTCAACTTTAAAGTCCTGTAGCTCAGTAAATCTTTATCCGACCCACACGGGGAGAGATATCTATTCAAAATGTTAAATCTTGTACAATTCAGTTAAACTGTTCTCGAGATTTTTCGAAATACCTTAAACAACTGCTGAAAAACACGATTTTCGCGTATATCTCGAAAACGGTTCATGGGAAAAATAAATAAATGCCATATTCGTGTTCAGCAGCACCAATTTAGCTTAGACAATATCTCATTTCTGAGGTTAATTTTTTTGTGGCATAGTGTAATTGGCAGATGAGTGCTGGTTAGCTTTGCGACAGAATAGAAAACAAATGAGACATTGAGAAAACCAAATTTCTTTAATGTGCAGTTTTTCATTGGGAAAAGGATAGTCGCGAAATGAGAAAACGACCATAAAACAATGAATAATGAGAAAGTATAAAAATTCAATTAAACGAATATTTTTATACATATAAAAACTTTTGATACACAAAAGTTGTTAAATTGAAAAATCCCGGGATTCATAAAAATAAATCCCGGGATTCGGGATTTGTCAGTACCGAAAAATCCCGGGATTTCGGGATTCGGGATTTCCCGTTTGGCATCCCTAATTTGAAGTAAATACCTTAAATGGTGATTTTAAGAGTTCAATTTCAAAGTGATTTTAGTTTAAAAATTCTAGAAGTTGATTTCAAATAGGGGTTTTAAGGAAAAGATGTGATTTCAATTTTGGTTAAAGGTTAAAAACCTGCAATTGCTCATACTCAAAAACTCATCAATTAAACACTTAATCAGAGTTAAAACCGGTTTTAATTAATTTGTGAGTTAAATGTAACATTTCAAAAATTGAATGAGACAATTACTGAATTCTTAAATTGATTAAATAAAATCATAACAAATATGATTCAGGACTATCAATGAAAACAATTCATACCAAAAGTGGAAATAATTCTGTATTTTGTTTTTCCAAAAAAAAAAAAAAACATAATTTAAAGATTTTAAAAGAAATAAGATCAGTCAATACTAATATTTATAAGGAAGTTATGGTACTAAAAACAATTTTCGGGAGTTGTATTTATTTGTATAGGAGCCACGGTCAAATATGAACCGATTCCAACTCACCCTGCACATGCATGGCGAAGCCAAAAAAAGAAAAAAGCTGCAGCTCAAAATAAATGCTGAAATTAATTGAAGCTTTTAGCCGCGAATAGACATAAGTGGAAGCCATTTTTACTGCACCTAAGGTTCTTATAAAATCTAATCTAAGAACGATGTCGACCAATTACCTCTCCGAATCATTTAATTTGGTTTGAAATGGCATCAATTTGTGTTTGCATATTGTTGCATATTTTGGTAAAATTGCATATTTTTGCATATTTAGGCTTTAAATTCACATTTTTGATTATTTTGACACTTTTGAGTGATTTTCTTTTTTAATTTCCATATTATAAAAATGTTCTTTCAAGTTACTTGTTTGGCACATGGATTATACCTGGCTATTTAGATGCTTCAGAATGCTATTCAAAAAACTTTGAGTAATATAAGAATATTATTAAAGAGCTTGTTGATGATTGTGCAATTAAAAAAGTAAAAGAAATATTAAACTTAAATTACATCAGAAGACAATTAGCATTTGTATTTTCCGACAAAGAATATATTGGTGAAACAATAAGTGATTAGGGGGGATTTATTTCACTTAATACTCAAGTCAAATTAATTGATTTTGCGGAAAGTAAAATAAACAATGTGAAAGGAAGAATAGCCCCAAGACATTTGAATTTCAAAAAATAAAAAAAAAATTCAGATATTATTGATCTGATCTGGAATCAAAGTGGGATCTGAAAATTAATTTTTTAAAATACATTGGCATTCTTCAAGTTCAAGAAAAAGTTTTACATTTGATAAACCAGTTCTATTTATTTGAACAAACAAAAATATAAATTATGTGTACTAAAATTTATATGAAAAGCACTTAGTTTTTTTTTTTTGACTATTTTTCATATAAATTTTACTACACGTTCAATTACATGTGTTGTGAAAACAGAACATTAGTTATTTAAGGTTTTTATATATATTTGAATAACAATTGACTTAATTTTATAATTTTTGTTTTTAGGAAAATTAAAAAACGATTTTTATGGAAATTGTTTAAGTTTTTAGTGCAAGTTTTAATATTTAATGTGCATATTTTGGAATTTTTAGTACATATTAAAAGCGCATATTTTCGATTTTTTAGTCCGTGAAAATCTCAACCCTAGTAATAATAATAATAATAATAATAACCCCTATTGGAAACTGGTTTTAACCCAAATGAAACGGTTATATGATGATTACTTTAGATAAAAATGTTCAAAATTTATTCACCCCCCAATTACGAAAGTCGACCTCAACACAAGTCGACTGCAACGAACGGAATAATGATTGTATATCTTAGTCGTTATTACCAATAATCAATTACCATTTATTATACTAATTTAAAGTCGACGTCGAGTTGAATTGCCTCTGTTTTAGTCAATAGAAAATTTTGTGACGACTCAAATGAAAGTTAAATGTAAATTCAAGAATATAATTGTAATTTTGTTGTTGCTTTCTACAGAATATTGTATTCAATTCTTAAATGTTAAACGCTGCATATCATGAGGCGTTGAAAAATTTTAAGACGCAATATGAATTTCTGTAGAAAGCAACAAAAAAATTATGAAATATTGTCGACTTTATATGTGCTTTTAAGACCGTTTTCACAACTTACCGATAGCTAAAAGTAGACTTTAACTAGCCTTTTAAAAAGTGTTCTATTATTAAAACTTTACTTTAACCTAAAGTGAGTGATAAAGTATATTAAGGTTCTTCCTATTTGGTAGGTTAAAGTAAAGTTTTAATAATGGAACGATAAAATCCTACCTTTAGCTATCAGTAAGTTGTGAAAACGTGCCTTAGTGTAAATATTGGCACTGCGTTGCGTTTTACACAATTAGGGCCTAAATTAGTTAATCAAAAGTTTGCCACACACCTTCGTACACAAAAATCTTTTTCAAGAGCTACAAAACTTCAAGAAACTTGCAAAAAATCGGAAAATTTTGCTAAAATAGCGAAAATTTTTAATATTTTAAACAGGCCATAAAATTTATTTAAAGTAACTAGTTTTAGGAAGGAATGGCAAAAATTCGGTAAAAACTGCTAATTATGCTAAATGTAAACAAATTTGCTTACAGCGGCATGACAGCAAAGTCTTATATTTATAAAAAATCGATCATCACAAAAATTAAAGCAAAAATCGATTCTATCGCGAACATGGCAAAAATTCCCAAAGAATTCAAAAATTAGAAAGTTGCTTAATCAGTTAAAAAACAAAATTTCGGAAAATAGCATAAATGGGATCTTTTTTCGTCTGATATTATAAAATACCAAATTAGCGTCGAAGTGATGTAATCGTCGACAAAAATCGGCAAAAAATCAAAATTGACGTCGACATCGACTTACATAATTGGGTTGATTAATTTAGTTTTTAGTTTAATCAACATCAAATTTAATTAATTTGTTATACTCCTCTTTCTTGTTTCTGAACCCCCCTAATAATTACATATGAAGATATGTATTGATTTCAAGCCAACTGCAACGGAAACATGGCTGTTTTCCTGTTTTGGTAACATAAAATAAAACCAATTGAAAAACAAAAAAAAAAAAAAAAAAAAACAAAAAAATAGGGGTAACCACTTGTAAATTATTTCTTATAAATAACTTAAATGACTGAAAAACTTGCAAATGCTTTTAATAATATTTTTTCTTTCTTTTTCCGCAAAATGTCTTTAAAATCATGTCTGGTTTTTATTGCAAATGTGAATACAGAAATAATAGCAAAATAGTGAATAGAAAGATATTGATGTAGGTTTTTGAGGTTTGACAGTAAATGTTTTACAAACAAAAGTTTTGGCAGATATTTTAACAAGAGTCTGGTTAGAGACAGGGCGTTAAAAAGAAAACTGAGTGTGGTAAAAAGATTTTCATTTACTTAAATTGCTTTCACTTAACAAAAAAAAATGTGGCCTAGACACAAATACTGCTAACGAAAGTGCAATAAGGAGATGTCGAAAATTGGCGCAGATTAGATATTCTCAAATCGATTTCAAGCCTTAAAAAAAATTTAAGTAGTCTACTGGTTAACATTTGAGTTGATTTAAGAAAAAATTTTAGCAGCCGTTTTTTCTGCAATTAAATATTAAAAGTTTTTCTTAAATCACACTTATTCCAACAAGAATTATATTTTCTATCAAATTGATATCAAAAATATAAATTGCTACTTAAAAAGAATTAATGAAATTGGCCATAAATGCCTTAAAACTAAATTAAATGTTGTAAACTTCTGCATTTTTTTTTTATTATAATGCTTGCATTAAACTTTGTCTTTCTGATAATTTTATGCTTTTTTATAATCAATAGTAGTGTTTATTTATTTATAGTTTGTATTGATTTTGTTTTCCTTAATCTTGTTTCGGCGTTTTTATTTTATTAAAAACCAGTGTTCGAAAATAAACAGAACATTATTTAGCGTTCGGCTCACACACCCAGGAACGATATCTATTTTTTTAGTGTTTGTGTAGATGAACACAACCCTTAATACCGTTCGTAACTATTTTCAACGAAGAGCCGAACATCATATGGTGTTCTGTTCTTTGTTAAAAAGCAGAACATTTGTAGTGATACTGTAGACAAAGATTATATTTTGATGTTCTATAATGTTTCTTTTTTTTACATTGATAAAGAAGTGAACAAACAAAAAATTTTAGCGAGCAGCACGAACGCAGCACGAACAGCTTGTGTAAAATTATTTTGCTGGCTTTTTGTTTTTTTTCGTATGTGTATTTTGTTCTTGTAAAAAATATTTGGTTTTTTCAACCAGCCAAAAATGCGCTAAGCACAACAGAAACGAACGAACACTAATGAGCTGAACCGAACACAATGAAGTTTGTGGTTAAAAAAAAACCGAACGGAATTAAATGTTCCCATCTTTTGATAAGTTGGATAAGAACAGTATTATTTTTGTTTTTGACAGATGACAAACAGGAAAACGTTATTTTTTAATGATTTACTACACAAACACTATAAGCGTTTGTGTTTTCCCCAAATCTAGCGAACTGAACACTAAGGAGCGATATTTAATGTTTATTTTTGAACACAGCTTAACACGCCCTTTCAGAGTTAATATGTCGCTATTATGTTTCAATCAAAAAGTCTTAATTTGTTGGACAGTGTTTTTATTAAAGGAAAACTTTTACAAAGACAATCCTCTTCAAAGAAATTAAGCATTTCCCGCAAGAACTATACTTACGAAAGCCTTCCTCAATCAATGATAATTACGGTATCAGCTCACCGGGGGCTATTAAATCCTGTGGCACCAGATAAGATCTCTGTTCAGCCGCGATCACAACACCTCGTAAAGGTCTCTTGGAATCTGTCCATTTTAAATTTTTGCCGCATCCCAGGTATTGTCTGCACTTGATTATGCCGCGGAGGATGTAATAACATAAGTTGAAATATCCTAAGGATGATCCCTACAACCCCGGGGGTATTTACAGTTAAAATGTTAAATCTTTTTCTAGACCTTAAATTTAAAAACTGTTTTTGCCATTTATTTAAGTACATATCTCTATTGCCTTTTTATGCACCACCGCTTTCCTTAATATGTGGTAAAATTCTAGCGCTATTTTCACTTAAAACATTTGACACTTTTTTGTTGTTTTTACTCCCCCTAAATTAACCATAAATAAATGTCATACCCAGATACATTTTACAATCCATATACATACCACTATTTTATTTTCATTATTTTTAAAAATATTTACCATGACAGATATATAGTTTATTTTTTTTTGTTCAAGTTTTTATTTTCGCTGCTGTTTGCATGTCACTTGAAATATTTCTTTTTTTGTATTGTTTTCGAATTATTCTGTCATTTTGCTGGTGGGAGAGCATGAGAGTGTCGGAGTGCAAGTGTCATTGAATAATGAATTTTTTTGACAAATTTTTAAATAATTAATTTCTCATTGTTGTTATTTCAAAATAATTTAAAATAAAAATATTTTGTATTAAGTGAAACTGAATTGTTAGCATTTAAAAAAACACTGTTTCCAATTTTTTAATGATTTCAAATAACTGAAAGTAGATAAAACAATTAATTAATTTAATTTAAAAATATGTAGTCTTATTTAAAGTTTAATTAGTAATAAAACTGCACAGAAAAACAAATTTTCATCAATTAAAGCATTAATCAAAAATAAAATCAGTTTTAATTAAAAATGTAATCACATGAATTAAATGTTTAATCAAGTGAATTAAAGTTAAATCAAGTGAATTTGTGAATTTGTTTACTAGTGCAAATTGATAGTATCAATTAAACGTTTAATTCACTTGATAAAATTTTTCAATTAAAACTAATTTAATTTTTGATTAATGCTTTAATTGGTAAATTTTTTTTTTTCTGCGTAGTGCCAGTTAAACTTTTAATAAGCTATTAAATAACTCAAAATTAAAGATAGTCTATATTTATTTCTCCAATTAATGCGAAAGTAAATAAAGCAAAAATGTATTAATTGTCTAATTAAAAGTTTGATAAGTAATAAAACTGGTTTCAATTAAACTTTTTATAGCAACAAGTATGTATTCAATAGCTAAAAATCTTAAATAATTATTATTTATTTTTACTTGTTGTTCGTCTAAATATTGATTTTAAACAAAGCTAATGGGAAAAATTACTTTTTTTTATAAAAATGTATTAAATTTTGCCTTTAAAAATATTGTTAAAATAGGAAAAAATACCAGAAATTGTTTTGCTTTTAACGAACAACTAAACAAACTTTTAATTATTCCACTACTTATTCCCAATTAGAACTAAGTAATTGATTTTTGTTTTTGCATTTCAATTACACCATTAAAAACGTATTCTAATTTCCTAAAAACTCAATCACTTGTATAATATTTTCAAATTTTTGTTTGCATTAAATGTGAAACTATCAATAATTGCATTTTAAATTTTAAATTAAATATTTAATTGCAGCCACACAATAAATTTTTTTGTGACATCTGTGTTTTTAATATATTTTATTTAAAAAAAATCCGATTTTTTTTTTTGTAGGAAAACATTTTAAAGTCAATAAATAAATAAAATATTGACAATTTATCAATTAAAAACAAAAATAATCCCATAAATGTAAATGGTAGAGTAACAAAATGTTTGTACATAAATATTTTTATATTTAATCCTTAAAACCGATAAAAATAATAATAATGAATTTAAAGCTATGTGTAAAAATAATAACAACTTAAATATAACGGTAAATACGAAATCATAAAATGTATATTTTACATATTAGTATGTGTGTAAATACCAACATTCAAACAAAACACAAGTCAATCAGAAATATTTACAAATCATAATTTAATGTTCAGATAAAATGGACATATTAAGACATTGAAACCAAAAACAACAATAACAACAATACACCTTTACTAAGCTAACAACAGGCCAGTACACTATATTCTACACCCAGAAAAGAATAATTTTACAATAGGGTCACCTCCAATAAAACTATTTTTAACGAAATTTTTTAAACATATTATTGTCAGATGGCAACCATATTATGGTTAAATTAGTACTCCATCAAGAAACCACAACCTTATTATTGTTGCCTTCGAACATGTTGTGGTTAGTAATGACTAAAATATGTTATCATTTATAATAGCATGGTTGGTTTTCAACCATAGCATGTTGCTGTTAGAAAAGACGAAAATACTATTGTTAATTTAAGAACAAATTATTGTCATATTTAGCCATAACATGTTTAGAGGCAACCATAATATGGTTGTGGCTTCGTGATGGAGGTCTAATTTTACCTAAATATGGCTTCCAGCGGCAATAATATGGTTTAATTATCCATAATATGTTAACCAATTTTCGTTTAAAATTGTTGGAGATAACCATATTGAAAAATATTCTTTCTCTGCGTGTACACACTCGTACGACTCATTCACACGAAAAGCTGGCAGTATTCTACACAAAAAAAAGATGCAAAATCATATGTTAATTAAACTCTGATCGCATAAAATCTATCATTTTAGGGAACATTTTCAAGTTCCAGTTCCAGACTTCTCACATAAATTTGTGACCCAATTTTATTTTTTTAGTCTCACTATCATACTTTATAAGCACGCGCGATTTTTTTGACAAATCGTACGACTGAATAATATAGTGAATCTCCAGCTTAACGAGAGCAACAATTCACACCAACACATATCCACACAGTAAAATAAACTTTTATTAGGGGCCAAACAAACGACACAAGCAGTTTGACAACAACAGCAAGATGTTTGTGTGATTATTAAAATTAAAAAAAAAAAACAAAGACCCTCCCTACTTTTTTCATGTGTTTGTGTAGCCGTTTATATAGTTTATTTAGCCCATTAGTAATCTTCCTTTCAAGCACTTAAGACGATTTTTGGAAAACTGAAATGAAACGGCGAAACTTCTTCTGCACTATTGAAAGATTTCAAGAAGCTTTCGCGTCTTCTCGTTTAAGATTTCACCGTCCTAGTTCTTGGACTATAAATCTATTCAGTTTTGTTTTGCCTTGTATTTGTTCCGTTAATCAGTCGGTTCAGCTAAGAAGAAAATTGGGCTGCTGTGGCAGGTCCTACTTAAAATCAAAGTAAATTTCTGCAAAAGTATGGACATTATTTAAAGTCATCATTGTTTCATATTAATTTTAAACGAAAAATTTTAAAATAATATAGTTCAATATTGAATCAATATAAAATCCTGTTTTATTTGTTTTGTAGAGAAACAATAACAGCAATATAAAAAGAAAATTAGGATTTTTTCTTATTTTCATGTTTAAAATTGTTTATAAAAAGAAAAAATTATCCCGTATTCTTTTTGTTAAAATTTTTAAGTTAAATAGTATGTACATACAATTTTCAAAGTAAAATGATGACGAAAACCATATCGGGCCATTCTGCTGGTATCTTTTAATTGTGAGTGCTGTTCTGTTAACAAAGGGGAAAATAAAAAAGTGAAATAAATAATTATATTCTCTCTCTTTCTCTCGGGTTCCGCAGGTAAGTGTTTAGAATGTTTCTTAAAGTACGTGATTCGGAGTTTTATTTTAATATTAAAGCAGTTTTGCTCTAACTTTACGTGAATGTTAAATAAACTTGAATTATAGTTATTTTAAAATATAAATAGCAATGTTGTTCTCAAGTTATTGTAAAATCATGTTAAATTAACATGAAGTAACCGAAAAATGTAAAATCAACCTTATTTTCGAGGATTTTACATTAATTTTTTCTGTGTGTAGGATAATGGTGCTGCCATCTGTCGTTGCCTAGAAACAACAAGAGTTTTCTAGAACAATTGTATTTTTATCCCAAAGAAGACGCTTCCGCGGATAACTAGTCTTATTAGTCAAAATTATAAAAGTTTGATGATGGGATTAGCAAACATTTTAATGAAGATGAGTTTGCATGCCAGAAAATGCTTACAGGGTTATCGCCTGCACATGTGTATGTACACTTGTGAGCACGAACGTAAATGTTAACACATGTACGAATAATTTACTCACTTGCAGGAATGGATAATTCAATACTATTGTTTTAACAAAATGTGCGTTTTTGAAAGAAATTGTTAGTGTGTACGCAATTTGTAGCATAAACCAATCATTCGCTTTAGCTTTGGGTTTTTGCTCTCAGGGTAAACAAGTTTTAAATCTTTCAAAAATTAAAATAAAATTTATAGATATTTTCTCTCTTTTTCATAAGAAATATTTAAGATTTATAAAAGGTTTATTAAACCAATGTTGCATTTAGAATTCTTTTTAGAAACATTTTATAAATCAGAAACATTTTTATGCATAAGGTCTTTAATTTTTTGCAGTTTTGAGACAAAATATTGAAATACAATAATAAATAATATTCGTACTTAATTAACCGAGCAATAGTAACTGAAATTTTTAGACTGTTGTAGTCGAATAGACTGGCAAGACTCGAGCCCGCAAACCTCGCACTGATAGACTAGCTGACTACCAACAAGCTAATAGCTTCATATATGAAGCGTTTTCGCCATGTGTTTACTGTGCATAGTCAAAATTAGGCAACAATATTGCAAATTCTTGTATTAGATTTTTAAGCGAAACAAATAAAGAGCACTATCTAAGATATTTTAATTGATTTTTTTAAAAATTAGCAATAAAAAATATTTTTCAAAAAATGTTTAAACACAGAAGACGCTCACAAAAGAAAATTTCAGATAAAAAATATTCGAACTGCCTTAAAAACAAAGTGTTTCTAGTTAATACCGTGTTCAGATATACCTTTTTTATTAAGTCATTATTCGGTTTATTGACACAATTATCTTTCTGTTCACTTATACACAATTTAGCTAACTCAATTTATATTACCACTACATACAACATTCAACGTAAACAAAAATGTACATGTATAAGCAACATGTAAACAACTTTTGACATTTTTAGGAATAAACATCTGGCTTTGGCGCAGACCTAATAGGTGGGCCTTTGTTTTGTTGTAGTTTCAGTTTTCAAATGTCAAAGCACTTTGTTTATTGATTTGTGTTTTGCTCACTAAACACATTTGTGACAGTGTCGCATTTTAATTTTACTCAATATTTATAACAATTTCGTATTAATTGAGCAATAACTAAATATGGATAATTGAGCTCAATAATGTCAATTATTGCGTAAAACTCAATTAAGGTACATATCTGAACACGGTATAACAGTCATTGACTGTTTCCGTTTTAATTAAGATACAGTTTTTAACATATTTTAAAATTACAAACTAAAGAATTGATAACGATAAGAAGTAGTTTATTTTTTTCAAAAGCTGTTTGCAATTGGATTTGCAAAAAGCTGATAATTTATTTTTTTACGCTTCAATTTTCCATCTCTGAAAAACAAGAACAACAACCAGAAACAATATAATAAAACCAAACAAATATTTATGCATAAAATATGAGGTGTTACGTACTTTTTGGAATGAGTATAAATTATGGTTGGCAATTTCTCTTTCCTGTTCTTCTCTTTCTTCTTCTTTAAACAGGAAATAAAAATCGAAGAAGAAAAAAAACAAATTAAAAGGTTTGAATATAAATATTTATGTGTTTGTGTAGGTGTGTTTGTTAAACGATAAACAATTTGCAAGAGACTTTTAGAACCAATATTTATAAATACACACATACTAACACAAAGCTTTTAGCTACCCTGCAGGAACCCTGGGATCAAGTGTCTCCAAGTCGGCAGTTTTGTCGATTATTTTGGTTACTTTTTGGTCTGCATTCTTAAAAACTGCAAAGATAGCATAAGTAAAAACGATACAAGGGTTTGTAGTGAAAGTTTGGATTTTTTTTATAAAATAATTTGAAGTTAACTTCGTATTTAAACAAAATGTATGCACGTATTTAAATTTGATCAAAAATTCAAACAAATCGACTAGAACTTTTAGAATGTTCCGATTAATCTCTAGTTCCGAGACCGCAAAAAAGCTTAAGCGACAAAAACACAATTTTACATGTGATTTTTTTAAATTTTATTTTATAAAAATTTTGTTTGAAGGTTAAGCTGCTTAAGCTAAAACTGTTTTTATTATAATATTGTAACGGTACCTTCTGTGACCATGACATTTTGGGAAACGATGAAAGTGTTGCCAATTAATTTATTTATCAAAAAAAAAAAATTTTAAATTATGTCGCTTAAGCTATTTTTGCGGTAAGGGCTCGATATGGTTCTACAAGAACTTAAGGGTGGTTAAATTTTAAGAGCCGATGTTGATTTTGAATAAAACACAAACTATTTAGGAAATTATTGTCATTTCTTTTTATAATGATAATATTGGTATGGTTCAATTATGTATGGAACAAAATATCGGCCAAATGGCGGCACACCTCCATCCGATGGTACAAATTTTCGATGACGCTGAGGCATAATTGAGGTTCTATGCCGTTAATGTGCCGAATTATTTTATTCTTTAGCTCGCGAATTGTTGCTGGCTTATCGACGTACACCTTTTCTTTCAAATAACCCCAAAGAAAGAAGTCCAACGGTGGCAAATCACATGATCTTGGCGGCCAATTGACATCGCCACCACATGAGATAACACGGCCATTGAATTTGTCGCGCAAAAGAGCCATTGTTTCGTTAGCTGTGTAGCACGTGGCACCGTAATTTTGAAACCCATTTCATTGAACGCCCATTTTTATTATAAGCGTGAATAACTTTAATGCGTTGCTCGATTGTGTATCTTTTTATGGTTCAAATAAAGTTAGTCTGACATTGAGAAATGTCAAATGAAATGCGGAAAAAAACTTGACGTTTAGGTGTTGTAATAATAAAATTTATTAGACGGTCTTGTTCAGTTTATTTATCAAAATTAATTGATTTTTATTTATTGAAAATTAAAAACTTATATACTAATATTGAGAATTTCTAGACGTACATACTTAGAATTAATTTACATTGTATCAGGCAGAACAGTTTGAGTCATTCCCAATTAATAATGTGTAATTGTTTTAGTAGTGTAGTTAGGAATTTGCTAATTCAGCATAACAGAAAAATGTTCATTGAACTATGGTTGTCAACATGGGCAAGCGAACGTTGACTGTTGATTATTTAAAAAATATTTTACTTTAGTTTTGTTACTGACCTGACTTAACATTTGTTTACTTTGAAAGAATGTATTCATAATTAGTTTTGTTTATCAGTGAGAAAAAAATGTATAATTAAATGTATGGATACACTACATACCCTACATACACTACAGTGTGGTTCACATTCAACATCGGCCCTTAGCCATCCTTTACCTATGCAGTACCTCTAAGGCCAGTGGTCGATTTTGGATGACAAGCATGTAGTAAATATCAATAGCACAAAACATTCTCTGCTCAAAAGTTGGTCAGTAGTACTTGTTTCAAAGTGAATAGTAAATCAGTTCAGCTTCACTATGGACATTTCGTACAGGGGACATATATATGTATGTATACGTAAGTGAAAGTATGTTTGTGTGTGTTACAAGGATTTTTTAACGCTCTTCTTCTGAGCCATATAAATACAATGTGTTCTTATCAAATAAAATATGAAAGTTAAATCATCTGCCGATTGAAGAAAATATAAGGAAATGAATAAGTGAATGACTGGCTGGTGTTTTGGCAAGAAAAAAATTTCTAAAGAAATTCGGTTTTTATAATCATTTTTTATTTATTGGATTTAATCTATCATGATACGATAAGATTGTATTTTTTTCTCCTAAAAACTTTTTTATGTTTTGTGGTAAAGTTAGGAGAAATTAAATAATTTTTTGGAAAAATAAATCAGAAAATGTGTTTTATAAATTTAAAGATTTTGGGAAAAGTTTTTTAAATTCTAGCAACAAAATTAAAATTTTTGCTTGAATTTGACAAATTTGCAGCTTTAATTACATATTTTCTTGTTCCATTTTAATCTTCGACTTTAGAGTTTTTAATTGTCATATTTAAAAGTTAAAACGTTTTTTAATAATTTTTTTTTGGTTTTTGTTATTTTTGCACCAAAAGTTTTAAGATCTGGGTATTTTTATACCTTTCAACACAGGTGGAGAGGGCAGTGTTTAAAAAGCTGCAGTTGAGATAGTAAAAGTCATAAGATTGTGCTGTAACTTTGACTTCTTCGTTAACTCCGGGATTTATTAAAAATTTCAGTCTGTCAAACCAATCACTCCCGAACATGTCGCCTGCCGATGTTCTTTGTTGTGTACAACTTTTCGTTTTTTGCTTCTGCCTGAACTACGACTGTTTTCATTTAATGAATCAATAGTAAAAGCAACAGTTAATTGTTGTCCAAAAAATCAAAAAGTAAAGGAAAAAGCTATTTTTTTATTTAGACTGCAGTTTTTTAAACCCTGGGAGAGGGTATATAAAAGTTGGTCATTCCGTTTCTAATTTCTACAATATTGATATAAGACTCTATAAAGTATATATGTATATTCTGGGCCCTTGTGAGTAGCGAAGTTGATTTAACGATGTCCAGCTGGCAGTCTGTGCGGTTGTCCGTGTTTATGTAAAAATAGACACCAGAAATTATGGGAACTAGCTTGTTATATATTTATGTCACATATACTCTGTTAAAGTTTGCTATTGAAAATCGGCCAGAGCGGTGCATAAATGACTGTGAAATAACAAGAAAAACACAATTCGAATGTTTGTCATAAAATACTTTGTTGTTGTTGTTTTTTATATTTTAACGTCTAGGTTTTTTTTTACATACACAGAAAAAATTAAAACTTGTCTTTAATCACCAAATTCATGGAATCAAGTAAACAATTTGTTGATTTTGCACCTATTACCAAAGTTATTATATAGATTATTAAAAATTGTAAAAATTTTAAATTGTGAATATTTTTTTTTTTTTCAATAAATTATATTTTTAATTTTAATTAAAAAAAAAATTATCAAAAAACTTTGCCGTTTCAAACAATGTGTTAATTGATTTAATTAAATATAGCTCAAATTTTGACATTCCCAACAAGAACTCTACAAGTTTAAATTATTTTATTTTAAACAAAAAAAAAAAGAGTTTTTGTTATTTAATTAATATTTGAATTAAAAATTTATTTCAAAACAACTAAAATGTTAATTAAACCAAAATTATATAATTAATTTTCTTTCAACAAAAAATAATTGATTCAATTAAAACTACTAATAATTTTTTCTGTGTAGCAAATTGATACATAATTTGCCTCTTTAAGGGAAAAATGTGTTTTAAAAATGTATTCAACATAATTTTTTCAATTCTATTTGATAAAGTGTGTCAGTGGCTGAGTTGTTTAAGACGCTGCATTACGTTACATCGCGTCTACTTTAGCCATTGCTATTTTCAAACAGGCTAACAGTTTCTTGT
Organism: Pollenia griseotomentosa; assembly: GCA_963931875.1. Taxonomy (NCBI): domain Eukaryota; kingdom Metazoa; phylum Arthropoda; class Insecta; order Diptera; family Polleniidae; genus Pollenia; species Pollenia griseotomentosa. The sequence goes on from OZ007564.1 coordinate 16,455,187, forward strand.
GCGCACATGGATTTGAATAGTGTAGAGTTTCTATCTGTGGTCGATGTTTTGTTCTTGTTCAAGCGGCGCTGTTTAAACATTTGTTAACAAAACGATGTCTAACACCACCGCTGTATTGCCATATAAATAGTCGCCATCTTGATTTGTATTGTTGTTTATATAACAATGGATCGACTGGACGGTATGTAAGGTTATGAGTATTGAAGATTTCGAACAGCCATATAGAGCAACCGTACATGTCACTTAACCTTTCGATGATAGCTTAAGCTTTTATTTATATATAAAACTTTATTATTATTTATTATAAATTTAGCGTTTTGTTTTTCTTATTTGCGTTTTTTTTTTAAGTTTTTTCAAAATAAGTTAGCAATTGGTTTTTAAAACAAATTTTTATATTTTTAATCAGGCGGAAGTTCATCAAATTGAATTTTCATTAAATTATTTTTATGAAGAAAGAAATTTTACAACATGAAACATGTTTTGATAGTAACCACACTATCTCTTCAGAATTCTATGCCGTTTAACACTCACCGCCATTGACCACGGCTTGCAGTCAATAGTCAAACATTAATCTTTAAACCAAATGATTTAACTTTAGATTTAATCACAGATAAATAAAATTTTCTAAAATTTAAGAGGATTATAGAAAATTTGCAGTTTTTTTTTCAAATAATTTAAAATTTTTTTGCGTTCTGTTGTGTTGTAAGATTTTTGGCAAGCTTTAAGGAAAATATATGTTTAATTAAGGTTAGGTTCCAGTGGCAGCCGTAATTCAGCATACCTAAGCAATTAGTTCCCGTTGTGTTACCATGAGTAACTGCCTCACAGGCGTTCTATATTTCTTAGCCGCAAGTTTTAATCCTCAGCCCTCCGGTCTAGTCAATGGGGGAGTTTTTTTTCCGAATTTACAGAGTATCAAAGAGACTGGGTTTTTTGGGTTCTCTGACCAAATTGAGTCTATAGGTGCCGGACAATGACGGAGAAGATGTTCTGCTGATTCATCTTTTTGTTCTTTTTCGTCATTGCAACTCCAGCAAAGATTATTTTAAGGGCCCCCGAGCCACTGAGCATGTTTGCTAATAGGCCGCAATTAGGTTAAGTCTTTCTGTCCAATCTATAGTTCAATATATATAAACAGGTGATCTCATCAAACCAATTTTGACTAGCCATGATATTTTTGGACGATAAGCTGCTTACCCTACGAAAGTGGAACACTTAAATATTTCTCATCTTCAATCGTTGTGATTCAAGGTGGTGTCTTTTTGCGCAACAGAATCAGATATGCAGTTTTCATGTATACCGCTGTGTCCAGAAACCCATTTATGGCTAACCATTGAAAGTCTCGCTATCTCCTCCAGAGTAATCTTCAATTATACCCTTCACCATTGGGGGTAGAGTATAAATAAGTTTGTCATTTCGTTTGTAATTTCTACAGTATTGATCTTAGACCCCATGAAGTAAACATGTGTATACTGGGTTCTTATAAGTTGCGAAGTTGACTTAATGATGTCCATCCGTCCTTCTTTCCGTGTGTATGTTGTAATGTGTTTTCCGAATACCTCAGAAATTATGGGGACCAGGTTGTAATACAGTTGTGTCACATGTACTTTATTAAAGTTTGTTATTGAAATTCAGCAAGATCAGTCCATAAATGGCTGAATTATGAGCAAAAAACTACGACTGCCTCAAATTTATTGTTGTTGTTTAATTTTTATGTATATCTGGAGTATGGCAAGAACCAAAGTTTCAAAATTAGGTACAAGTAGCTGTGTTATCAATAGAGAACATCCGATAAAAGTGAGCGAGAGTGTAGAAAAGGGCTTGGCACAAAATAGATTTATTTATATCTAAGGAACGGTATTTATATAATTTTCTTTTACTATCGCACCAAGGTGAAGAGATAATCAGCCTGATCACGGTTGGCGTTGGTGTATACGCCTGAGTCGTTTTTTGTAGTAGATTCAAGAATACAGGTTGTGTCTTACTTTAATCTACTACAAAAAACGACTCAGGCGAATACGCCAACGCCAACCGTAAGCAGGCTGAATATTCGTCTTAGCCGAATAGAGCACTCTTACTTTTCAATTTTTACCATTTGAGATTTCTGTTAATTTCTAAAAACACCCTCGTATTGATTTACATTTTACATTTTAATCCGTTTTTTCTATATAGAAACAACTTTATTCACATAACCATTCTATAAGTTTATAAATGCAATCAGTATACTCGTATAATACAATTTTTTTAAAGAAAATTCAATTTCCAGGAAATACGACACAAACTATGAGTATCATGCAAGAATACTTGTATGCGTAAGATTGTGTATGATCAAGTATCTATAAAAATAAATTTGATTAAACCAAATACCTGGCAACTTTATTAAGAAAAAATATTTGCTGCAAATAACAGAGTTTTTTTCCTATTTTAAAGGAATTTTTTTTTACTTCAAGAATTAGTTTGTATAAAAATATATTTTTCAAGTTTTAAAACTTATAAAAGAGAAAAACTTTTTCATTTTAGCTAAAGAACTTTCTTGTTTGCATTATTGCTGTTATTTACTTTATCTTTAGAAATTTCAAAATATAATTTTGTTAGCCGAATAACAAAAATGTTTATTAGGAAGAAAAAAAAAATCGTTGAAAATTGCATTCTTTTAGTTCATTGACAAAGTTTTAGTATCATTATAAGTGACGTGTCACTTTCTCTAATTTTTTCAATGATTTTGCAGAAAAACTTTTTATTAGTAGTTTGTGATTATGAAGCAAAGAAACTGTTTTCATTTCAGAAAGAAGTGACCTGGTTCTTAAACGGTTTTTTAGGGAAAATTGTTTTAAAAACAATGATTTTCGTAACAAAATTAAATGAATAAAATGGTTCAGTTCCAAAACATCATAATACTTTGCAGTCTAAGTCAAAAATGTATCATTAAGTTTGACAATGCACAGTTTGCCTGTTGTGTAAGTCTGTGTTTATACGGCTAATGTCTTATTGACATCGTTCTTACTTTTTCTTCTTTCAACTTACATTGACGTTCAAACAATTCATATCATGTTGACGACATGTTTTTTAAATACGAGTAAGAAAGCAAAAAAAAAATAGCTAATGAGAAAGCAAAACGTACTGACAGCACATGCATCTGTGTACTCGTTTCTCTTCCCCTCCTCTCTTCTCTCTAACCAGTAAAGTAGCATTCATGTCAATAAGAAATGAGCCGTATGAACATAGACCAAGCATCGATAATATTTTTGGTGCAATTTGGGACAGATAACACTTTAAAACTCTACATGGTGGCAACTTCAAATGCAAGATTTTTGCATAGTGACGTTTTGGAATTTACTCACCCTTTTATAATGCCGACCTTGTCCCGTTCGAATGCCATATATTTGAAACGATACAAAATATTTTCACTCCAGAGCAGGCTATCCGGTTTATTTTTTATTTTTTATTTTTCGTTTTATTTTTATTAAAAGCTCAATCTAAGATGTTCGTACATTATTATTAGGTCTTCATGAAGAATTAAGTTCTTTTACGCAAATTTATTTTAGAGGAAATCCATGAGATTGAAAATGCCTCCAGATTTTTTAAAAATCTTTTCTTTCAAGGCCAATTTTTTAAAAAAATGTGGCAAAAAAAAAAAAAAAGTTCTATATCGGCTTTGCCGAAAAAAAAAATATACCCTTCAATTCGGGAGTACACTTAAATAGAGAACAGGATAAATAATGGGCCGACATTCCAAGAAATGCGTAGGTTTGAATTCAAATTGAAAATGATTTGAACTCAAATGTTTGATAATGATTTGAAAATGATAGCATTCTCAACAAAGAGGGGAAATTATTTTTAAATTGAAAAATGCTTTAATTTTCAACTTGCTTTAAAACGTAATTCTCAAATGTTTTTCAAATGTGGATTATAATACAATGTGGAACATAAATAAAAAGATTTTTTTTAATTTAAGTTCATTATTTATTTAAATAAACTGTGAGATAAATATTCGGCAACATAGCTAAAAGATGGAATAATGTTCTTTCCGTCCTCTAATTCTTGCAAAGACGACATAATTGGCTCCTTTTTACTTTGAGGATTGTAGCACCGCGATCGTATAACAAACTTATAATTTTTTCACTTTCCCGTTTTATTTTTTTAAATCCGTATTCGTAATCATTGCAATTACACACAAATCATTTTTATTTTTCACAAGAAATAAATCGCTGATTTGTAAAATACATTTAATTCAACTTTAATCGCCATTTTTTATGTTTACATCTATTTTTCGCTTTAGTATTGCCAAGTTTAGTTTTGATTTGAATTAAACATTTGATACCAATTTGACATCAATTTTTTTTCAAATCATTGTCAATTTGAATTTAAATGTTAAAATCAAACAATTGAAAAACATTTGAGAATTGTTTTTGATGTCAAATGATAAAGTTATTTCATATCAAAGGTTTGACTTCGTGTTTGTTTTGATGGTACATTTTTACTATAACTAAATACTTTTTTTATATAAGAGCCAAATTTGATTCTTATAGCTCATATGACATCTACGCTACTGTGAAAAAACCTTTTTTTTTGGGAAGAAAAGAGTTGTTATTTGTATATAACTCCGTTATTTAAAAACCGATTTTGTTAATTTTCTATGCTTAAGGTTTATTTAAGGTGAAATTTCAATAATAAAGTTCATACTACAAAAAAAGCTTTCAAAAGTAAAGATTTATTCGTGAACGTTCTATACTTTTAAATAAAAATTTTCAACATCTAGACGGATAGACAACCGTTAAATCAACTCCGCTGCTCAAAACGTAAAAATTCAAACGGAAGTAATCTGTGTTAAAGGGTCAACAAACAATTTTTAAACGCATTTATTGTAAAAAAATATTTATAAAAAGTGATTTTCATAAAAATAGATCTTTAAGGTTTTTTCTTTAACGTTATTATTTTTATGCAATTTTAAAGATAAATAAATAGTTTCGTTTTATCCAGAAAATACAAAAAATGTTTATTACTGTTTGCTCAAAAGAGATTTCTCGATAAAGAAATATTCCTCTCTAGAAGTAAAACAGACAGCAAGTAAAAATTAACTTGATATTTTTCTATGAATTTACAAACGACAGCTGATTTATCCTTGTCAACAAAACTTATTTATAGATACAATTTGTAATTCATAAAATACTTGAAACAAGCAACTCAGTTGGAAATTCGTTATTGCAGAGAATGTTGGGAGAACACTGTCAAGGCAACATGATGGCAACGTGTTCCTTAAAGTTGATTTAAAAACAAAAAATTCCAACTCTACATTTTCATACAAAAATTTAGTTAATATTTTGTATATTTATGAATTACATATTGTGAATCTACCGGTTACCATTCCAGTCAACGTGTTAGAAAGAAGAGTCAAGTTGATGCTTGTTGTTCTCTATTATGCAAATTTTTTCTTAAAATGCAAATCAGAATCATGTGTAAAGCGAAAAAATATAAGTGTACGTATTTACTTTGTACGAGTACCTCCCACTTCAACTGATCCAATCACACACACATGCGAAAGAAAATACATTCATACGTCTAAGTACCTAGAGATGTTCAAAGTAAAGATACTTAACTTTATGTAGGTTGCCTGAGAAAGTTAAGATAACTTATGCCAAGAAAAAAATATGTTTTCTAAGAACACTGTTTTTTTTGTTACAAATATAATCTGATACCTTTTGTCAAATAGAATTACAGCAAAAAAGTACTTTTATTAAAAATATGTTTTCCCTTTCAAGGGTACTTTTTGTTAAAAATAAGATTCTTAAAAAGCACTTTTACTTAAAAACAAATACTTTTTGTCAAATTGAGGTACGTTTTATAAAAAATTTTATTGTGTGCTATATATTTAACGATTAGCGGTACATTTTGTTGAAAAAAGCAATTAATTTTTTTTTCTGAAAAAAGGAAATTTTTGTTAAAAAAATGCTTTTTGTTAATTGGTTTTTATTTTTATACTAGCCTTTCCCGCGGCGTTGCCCTCCGAAAATGATTTACTATAAATAAATATAAACCCTGGGTATTTTATTGTGGGTAGATCAATCTTCATAAGTTTTAAATTTCTTCAAAAAAGAAATTGCTCATATGTCCCTTCATATTTCTAGATTTGAAAAAAATAAGACATAAAAACAAAATTGCTGATTTATCTATTCAAATTTCATCAAAATTGGTTAGTAATTTTTCGGTCACGGGACGGTTGAGCGGAGAGATAGACTGGAGGCGGAATAAAGGGTTAACAGCGTGCTCATGTTAAAATGGCTTTCTTTTCTTTCGAGGGCGGCAACTATTGCTTTAATGGAACTCTTCTAAAACGATAACTAATATTTTCTGAATATAGGAGGTTTATCGGCCCTGAATCCTATCCTAAGTTAGAACCAGTTAGCGAAATACAAAGTTACAAAAAAATACCTCTCATTCACTCAGGACCTTGCATGTTTAATTTTATGTTTCTAAGTCCAATATTAAAGGAAATTCAAAAAGTACCAGTTAAAGAACAAAAAGTACTAAAAAGCCTCTCTTACAGATTCGTTTTCACTCAGGACATTGCATGTTTAATTTAATGCTTCTAGGTCCAATATTAACAAAAATTCAATAAGTACCAATAGAAGAACAAAAAAGTACAGAAAAGCCCCTCATATAGATTCTCATTCACTCAAGACATTCTAGGTCCAATACTAATGACAATTAAAAAAAATACCAGTTAAAGAAGAAATAACAACCAAAAGGCCCTGTAACAGATTCTCATCCTCTCGGGACCTTGCATGTTTAATTTTATGTTTTAAGTTCAATACTAACGGAATTTATAAAAGTACCAGTTAAAGACCAAAAAGTTCCCCCATAGAGTCTTATCACTCGGGATATTACATGTTGAATTTTATATTTCGAGTTCCGATATTAACGGTAATAAAAAAGTACCAGATGAGTGCCCCAGTAGGCTAGCTGGTAATTAGCTAGTCTATCAGCGCCGGTGTTGCGTGTTCAATTCCCGCCATAGACTCTGGTTCCTTTTCTGCAGAGCTTCGCGGGATTTGTTTTGGGAATTTAAAATAAAAAATATTTAAAAAAATAAAAAAAACCTTAAAAGCTCAAGAAAGAAATGTAATTTTCCGTATTTCCCCATTTAGGTACTTTTTTCCCCTCATTGAAGTATCAAAAATTTCAATATTGTAGTGTGATTTAATACGTTTAAGCCAAAGAATGGAGAAAAATACTTTGTAAAAAAAGTATCCACACTAGTTACGAATTTCACCTTCAAAAAAAAAGTACCTACATTTATAAAAAAAATTACACAAGGGAACAAGATTGAACTTTTTTATTGCAAATTTTCACTTATTTGAGGTCACTAATTTCAAATCTAATATCCGCTTTTCTCAATTAAGTGAAGGTACCTTATTTTAAAGTGAAAGAAAAAACGTCCATAAATAGATGTTTATGTATGGGAATCGTGATATTTATCAATTCAGTTTTCTCAGTAAATTGGAAATAAAATCAAAAGTTATGGAGCGATTACAATGAAATATAGCTAATTTGATTTGAAATATGTTTAACTAATTTTTTTTTTAATCAAAACTGTAATTTTTTGACGCATTTTAATTTTTTATACATTTTTAAAGAGCAACAATTTTATTTAATTTTTAAATTGTTCTTTTTTTAAACTTCAATGATATCTTTTTAACTACTGGGCAAATTAAAAACCGATATAAGCACGGCTTAAAGATAATATTATGGTCAAATTTTGAATTTTTTTTAACTAAATATGGTAAGCCGTTTTCAAGTACAGTGAAAACTCCGTATAGTGGACACTCTCTTTAGCGGACACCTCCTTTTAATGGACGAAAACTCTGAAACGTAGCACCAAAAAATAATTTTCATGTAAATGAAACTCCGATAGGTGGACACTCCCTTATATGGACATGGACAAGCATTTTGTATATATTTTGGTTGAAAACCCTCCATTATGTGGACATCTTCATAAAATCGATGAAAATTTTTAAAATATTTTTGTATAATTTTTTTTATTTGGCATCGCTTTTGCATATTTTCGTTTTGTTTTTAAATATTATTCATTTGGTAACTCTGAAGCAACTAAATACGTATGTATGTTTTTCTGCTGTGTATGGGGAATTCACGAAATTTAGTTTTTGTTGTTAAATTAACTTATTGGTTTTGTGTCAAAAATGGCGTCACAGCGAAAGTGTTTAACATTAAAAGAAAAAGTGGAAATTATTGAATCCTCAAAAAAAGATAAATGTTCGGTTCGGAAATTAGCAGAAAGGTTTGTTATTATAAAATTGTATGTGCTATTTAGGTGTAGATCAAATTAATATTGATCTTCTTTCAGCTTTCACATCGGCTTTCATACATATAAACAATTTTTTTAAAGCGATTTAAAATTATAAATTACAAAACATTATAAACTAGTGAACATGTTTGTATTAATGCAATTGAAATGATCTCTTTTTGTTTTTGTTTTTGTTATTAAATAAAATAAAACAAATATTATGCACTTTTTATTAGACCTCCCCTTAGGTGGACACCTCTCAATAATGGACAAATTTCGGGCGACCGCAGCTGTCCACTATAGAGAGTTTTCACTGTAATTCCAATACATGTAGTGAGAATGCCTTAATTTTGACATAACGATATATCTCGAAAAAAACGAGCTGATAGAGAGAAATGGAGATTTGAATTGAAGTCAGCGACCTCCAACTAGTAAATGTTACTGTTCCCCAGTGTTAATTATTACCATAATTTTTAAATATGTTATTTATTAAACAATATATTCCTTAAAATTTAATAGATTTTACTTTTAAAAAATATATATTAACCGACAAAAATCAAACTGCATAACAAACTAAATACGAAAAATTTTTATTTTTATTCAATTTTAACAGTACGGAAAACGAATTAATAATCTACAATCAGTTACTGTTATAAATTTTTGAGTGTACTGATAAATTTAATTCGTTTTGAAAATCTTGATTTCGTAAATACACCAAAAAACTTTTCGCACAGCCCTCCTTTAAGAAAAAAAAATGCCCTCACCAAAATTTTTTTTTGTCTAAATGATTTTAAGATTTTACCTTAAACTTAACGACGACTGACTGACACATTCTTTTGCTACCGCAGATATTCCTTTGACTGAGAGTTATAAATTCAAGTATCTGTGTAGGAATTTGTTTGTGTATCTGTATTTATTTTCAGTGATTGACTTGACGCTTCATATTTGAAGAGTTTGTTTGCAAGTGCTGTTGTTGTATTCTAAAGGATTTCGTTGAAAATTTTAAAAGGGTGAATAAATTTAAAAAAAATTTTTTTTAATTTCTACAACTGTTCTCTGTATACAAACAGACATACCGTTAAAAAAATTCAATAGATTGCTTTAAGTTTTTTTTTTTTAATTTTGCAAAATGTTGACAAAGGAAAATTTTTTTTACCTTTTTTCAGTTGTGATTTGTAATAAATGGGATTGCCTTTAATATTAATTAAATTTTTCTTTTGTAAATAAATTTGTTTAAAAAAGAAATGTTTTGTTTTTGAATAAAGTTTTTAAAGAAATTGCTTTTAAAATAAGGATCTTTTTTAAAACTTGATTTAAATATTTTCCTATGACACTTACAAGAATACAATTTTAAGCCTTTTTCCGCCATTTTTCTAGGAATCTAGCACTTTCTGCACCGAAACCTTTTGCTGCTTATTTTTATTTGTTGCAAAAAGTTTCAAAATATTTAAAACATCCATCACAGACATTTTTCCCTTAAAAAAGTTACAAAGTGTTTGTTTATTTAAGTTGTTTTTTTTTTAGAATTTTATTTTCCATTAAAATGAACACAAATTCCTGTTGGTGGAAAATAATATTTGCATAAAAGAAAAATTAAACTGAAAAATTTTAAGATTTACATAAAATTCAGTCTTCGTTAAGAAATTTGAAATGACAGCTCATTAAATCTCATTAGGGTTTTTGGCAGCAATTACTTTAAAATAAGTATCAACATTGGTAATTTCTTTATTAAGTGACATTTATAAGAAAAAGGTTCTTTCTAATAAAATACAGGTACTTTCTGTTAAAAAAAAGTTAAATTAAAGCTTTTTTGTGGAAGAATTATTCTTAGTATGTATATGATGATATTTATATAAAAGTTTATTTAATTATATTTTAATTAAAGAGTACTAAACATGTCTGTTCGTAAAGCAAAGTAAACGTTGTATTTTGCAGATAGTTTGATGGCATTTGGTTGTATCGTCACAATGACTTAGCTTATTTGAAAATGGGTTAGAATCGCTACACTATTTTATAGATATGACCCTAATAAAAGATTTTTTCCGGACTAAAGTCTTTGTGCCCTTAAACCATCTTATTACTTTTCATAATGAATGGCTACGTCAACAAGTGAAACTGCAGGAAAAGGAGTTTATCAGCGACAATTACACCCACTTAAGTGTACTTTATTGTCCGAAAGGATAATTCGCCAATATTTTTTTTTTTTTTTATTACTGGCATTGGTGTTTCAGTCTCCGTGATCAGTGACATGATGTAATAAACAGGTGATACTAATACGCCAGATGACAATTTCTTGCTCTAGTATTGTGTGTCTAGTCTTCTGTCAAAGTTCTGTTTTTGTTTAAACAAAAAAACGTCCACTTTTTGTGTTGTATTTCACTGCAATCTTAATCATCTCACAAAGTTTTATTGGAATCGGTCCATATTTAATTATGGCTCCAATACAAATACTATTGGCGAAAGTAGCTTTTCATGGCATAACTTTCTAATAAATATCTAACAAACTTTTACCCAAGCTACTTTGACATGGCAAAATATGGTAGATTCAAAATTGAGCATATGTCCCATATAAAAAACCTTCCTTAAATCACTTTTAGGCAAAGAAACCTCATATAAATAATGTTCGGCACAAAGATCAATTACATGAATCTTAATACGTTGAACACTTAGCAGTTTTTTGCGTTTTCTGTCCAAAATCGGGAACAAAAAAATATGTCACACATATGTGACATGAGTTTTGCAAAATATTTTCTTAACAGAAACTGTGTGTCACATATTTGTAATATTCTTCAAAGTCTCATATAAGTGACATTAGTTTAAAGTAAAATTGCTGTCACATATATGACAACGTAAAAGTCATGTATAAGTGACATGAATCTTAAGTAACATTGGTGTCACTTATATGAGTCAGTAATTGGTTTGATTTTTATAAATAAAACAAAAGTCTAAAACAAAGTATTTAAATTGATTGATATTTATTTATGTAGACATTTTATTTATTGGGCATGCTAAATTTTGAAACAATGATATGCACATAATTAAATTAATTTTCCAGTATCTCCAGACTCCACATATTTAATAACTCCTCATCAAATATTAACATTAAATATGTATAATATAGTTAACTCCACATCAATTCAATTTTTCCAAAAAAAAGTGTGTTTCTTAGTCTCTTCGCTCCAAGCACATGGGATAAAACTATTTTCAGAAATTTCTAATCCAGATCACTTTCGCTGGAAATGAAAATAGTCTTAAGAATTTCTTTTTTTTTAACAATTTTTGATTTAACAGCTCCACTGTGTTGGAAGTGGATTTATAGAGCTTACGGGCAAGTTCTTCCCATATGTTGAGATTTGGCGTCTGTTACGGTGTTTGCAGTAATTTTGGACAATTATGAACGCATTACATTTTTGCACTTTGCTTCACATTTTGTTTTAAAGTGTCCAAATATTGGAATCGATTTATTTTACCATCTATAAAAAGAATGTTCCCTACTCCTGAACTTGACAAGCGTTTGACATGAAATTTTATACCTTTGCTTTTTTTCTTTATTTTAAAAATAGTTTTGAATAAAACTTGCTATATATTATACTTTATTTTTAAGGTTTTTTAATAATCTACAACTTTGCATCACAGTTTTTTTAGAATTTTTTTCATTGCAACAAAAAATCGGCATTTCGTCATCTCATTATTGGTTTGGCGCATATCATGGTGAAATTACCATGAAATGCGCCAAACCAATAATGAGCTGATGATTTGAATAATCTTATAGCTAGTGTCCAATTATACGTTTGAGCCACTGTATTCAAATCTCATTGTAACAGAGACTCAAACGCAAAGGAAAATTGCTTCCAACAAACTTTCCACGAAATTATAGGTAAATAAATTTCAATTTAAAAGTGCCATGAGTTTCTGTGAAAACTTCCGTGTCACAAATATGTGACGCTGAATGGCGAACGTGTTAAACTCGTTACATAATTTTGTACACTCTCGAAAATTTGGTTTTAAGTACTGTGTTGTAGGGTATTTTTATTATGTGTACTTGACCGATTATATATGTATGTATATGTTGAACTAGCATTTAACCCGCTACTTCGTTAGCGTTACCGTTGACATATTTATATGCCAAAGTTTAATGTTCTAGCTTTTAACAAAAACGTGCATACCAACATTTTTCATTTTATAGGTTTTCATTCATTCCGAACCCTGCATCTATAATTTTATGCTAAGCATGGACGTAACTAACTTTCGTACATAACGTAGTATGAGTTGTAGAACGGTATTGAGATACACTTTACTGCATATCTTACTAATTTATTTTAACGAAAAGTTTCAAACGCAATATACAAGAGGAAAAATGAATAATGTGGTAGCTTTACTAATAATAAGTGAAGTGCTGCTTAAAAGAATGAAGGAAAAATTAAGAAAAAAAAGGACATAGTAAAGGGAATGGTTAAAAGAAAAAGTTAAATTAGGAATTGACCTTTCAATAAAATTTTTAGGCGTTGACATTTTAATAAAGTGTAAATAAGTTTTAAAATTATTTTTAATTATTTAAGCTTGAGGTCTTTTTATTTCTAAAATAATCTATTTATTTAATTCAATATTTCGCTAACCTTTGGTTAGCATCGCCAGGAAACTAAATTTACAAATTTTTAAAATTAAATTCAAAAACCTATTTGTCAAAAATAATTATAAAAATAAAGGTCAAATAACAATAAATAACATTTGTAAATAAGTTTTTCTTTTTTCAACTTAAATAACCATGACATAAAGCGAATTTAAAAAATGAGTTGCAAAAACTGCGTTTTATAAATCAGCTGTTCAGAATATGAATTTTACAATCCAAGCTTCACTTAAATTATACCTCATTAGTCCAAACTCTCACGAGTAAGTCTTATTCATCAGCATTCTACTTTCTAGGAGAGAGAGACGAAGGCAAAAGACGAGTACCCATCTTGAAATATACTCCATATACATTTTGTTTTCTCATAAAAAAAGTGATATTTCAGCAATAAAACTCGCATTTTGTGAACGCGAAGAATGTTCAAAGTATTAAATGTGATAAGCTTGTTAATAAGAATTGCATTATGAAAATAGCGACTTAGTACGAAAGCATTAATACACGTTGTAAGTTTTTTACTTGAACGACTTGTAGTAACGTGTATACTCAGCATTATGTTTCTAAGTTCGATATTATCGAAAATTCAAAAATTGCCACATTTAGAGAGGAAAAGTAAAAAAACAGAAATTTAATTTCCCGTATCTACCCCTTTTGACACATTCTTTCACCCCATCGAAGCATCAAAAATTTCAATATTGTAGTGGGAGGTAATAGTTAAATTTGTATATCTCAATGAATGGAGAAAAAGGTTTTGTAAATATAAGATTTTAATAGGTGCGATTTCCCTTAAACGTTCGAATTTCGAAAAAGTACCAAATTTGTAATTGTTTTCTTTAGAAAAGTTACGAATTTGGTTTAAGCTTTATTTCTATGTTTATTGGTTTAAAAGATAGATTGGGTGACAAAAAAAGTTCCAAAATAAAGGTTTTACCTTTTTACTCCCCTAAAGGGATGAATTTCAAAAAAGTACCAGACACCTGTCCGCTTATTTTTTGTAAGAATAACGAAAAGTATTAAGATTTGTTTATTTCTTTTAGTTAAAGCGAGGTTATACGTTTTAACCCTTTTTAGTATATCGATTTTGCAAAATACCTATCGCCAGAACAAATTTTAATCTTCCTATAAAACATATTTTTTTTAAGGTTTGTTTAATGCGTCCCTTTTCTAAATTAAAATTAGTTTGCATGAGTTAATTCTGTATTTTAACAAATGTACAATTTTTTCTTATTTTTAATTTGTTTTTAGAATTTATCTTAATTAGCCCAACAGACTTTTATCATTTTAACAATGACAATGATTGATGGATTTGATTGGCCTTGGCCAATTTAAATGGTCAATTAAATTCATTTTTATTTATCGACAAAGTAACTTGTATTACGGAATATTAATTTATTTTTTATAACAAGAAGATTTTGAAAATTATTAACTTAAAGCAAACAGAAGAAAATTGAAACCATCTGATGAACATAACTTTTCTGTCACATTTATTTATTAGCTTACGGTTAGTTAAATCTTTTATAGCAGCAAAAGGATGCCACAACAAAGAGAAAAAAGGATACAATAAAAATGCAAGTGATTTCTTAAGCAGCTCTATTACCACAGCAGTCAGACAGACATACAGATACACTTGAAGATAAAGATTATAATCATGTTGTTGCCGGCAAAAATATGAGACGAGCAGCCATGATCTCCATTTTAATCAATGTCATAATTTTTAAATTAATGTGTTGCTCATCTTGATAAAATCTTTTCATAAATGGTTGATAGACATACAATTTTTGTTTTATATTCGCTTATCATAAATTCGTATTATTAACCTATTTTCGTTTATTAAATTAAGACTTTTGCATGAACTTGAGTGCAAAGGCAATGATGGCGGACATTAAAACAAATTTTTTGGTACTTTTGTATATATGTACATGTGTTACAAAAACTGCCTTTAAGGAAGAAATGTCTTTTAGAAAAGTTACGCTTAAAAAAATTTTTCATTTTAGAAAAATTGTTTGTTTTGAAAAATTTTTTTTTTTTAAATAAATTATGTATTTAAAAACAGTACCATTTTGAAACAGTCAAAGTCCTTTTTAAAAAGTAACTAAAGAAAGTAACTAAAGAAAGTACCTGTTACAAAAAAAGTGCAAAAAAGCAACTTTATAGAAAAAATTCCATTTAAAAAAAAAGCTTCTAAAACAAAGAAATTTTAAGAAAAAATAGTATTTAAGGAAAATTATATTTTGGAAGAAGACCCTTAAAAAAAGGATCATTAAAAACATAAATTTCAGAAGAGATGTCTTTAAGAAAAAGAAGGTACATGTTAGAAAAAAATAACGTTTTGCAAAAAGTATCTTTGAAAGTTTAAAAAAAGTTTAAAAAAGTACTATTTACAAAAAAGTACTATTTTACTTTTAGTGATATTAGTACTTTTCTAGTACTATTAAAAAATTACATTTGAAAATAGTACTATTTAAAATAGTACTTTTGAGAATACATATTTTAGAAATATAAACTATAAAAAACAAGCTTTTAAAAAAGTACGTGTTACAATAAACCCTCTTAGAGGCAGATATTTTCTGCATATTCTAAGCTTTCGTGTTGATTTTTGAGGCCCCAGTCAATATCTCTGTTTCTTTGAATAGAATTGCGAACTAATCCATCTAAAACGGTGTTAAAAAGCAGGGATAATAGTAAACAGCCCTTTCGGACACTTGTTGCAACATCGAAGCTATTTCTCAGGGCATTACTATAGGAACGTGACACTTAAAATTCCTACAGAGAGCTTGTGTTAGGCTTTTATTTTTAGTGGAACCCCTTTGCAGGCAAGGGCGCTCCATATAGCATTGTGGTTAAGGGTATCGAATGCTTTTTCAAAATCGACAAAGACCATATAGAGCGGAAAGCGCAATTCAATGGACTATTCAGATATTATTCAAATAAGAAAAAACTAAAAGCTTTGAATTTTGTAGCGTTTTTTATGAATTTTTAAAGAACAAAAAATTTGTTTTTTTCCAAAATGTTCCTTATTTTCAAAACTTCAACTATATATCTGAAACTACAGGGCAAATTTAAAAACAATGTAAGCACGGCTTAAAGAAAATATTATTGCCGAGTTTTAGATTTTTTAACGGAATATGGACACCCGCTTTCAAGTTATTTCAATATACGTAGTGAAAGTGCCTTAATTTTGGGCATAACGGTATATCTCGAAAAGTAGAGCTGATAGAGAAAAATGAAGATTAGATTTGAAATCAGCGACCTCAAACAAGTAAAAATTTGCAATCAAATTCCAGACCGCACAAAAGAAGTTCAAATTTGTTGTGCAGTCATATTCATATAGTCTTCACAAGACTTTTGGGGACGAAAGCCTGCTTGCTCAGGTCTAATATCTCTAAATAAAGCGTCAGAGATTCTAGATTTATTTAACTATATGCGCTATAATCTTATTTACTGCACTAATAGTTGTGATACCTCTATAAATTTTGCAGTCGGTGCAGTCACCTTTTTTTGGAATGTTAGCTATAAGACCTTCATTTCCTTCTTATCCTGGCATTGTGTGGGGATATTTCGACTTATAATGTGGGTTGGAACGAGCAGTTGCTGGAGGAATTCGCGGTAGTATTAGAAAGCATATTAGAATTATGATTTCTCCAAATATCAAGTTGATCTTTTAAAGAGTTTATTAACTCGCTCTATGTGTTTTTGGGCGATTTGGTGCTTGAAAAGTTTTTTCAGTGAGCTTTTTGGTGATGTGGTACAGATCTATGGTTCTGTGCTCAACAAAGGCGTGTTCTGCGTCGTTGGCGAGTTGCCTATATTTTATATATTAATACACTTTTTAAAGTCATTATTCGTCATCCATTTCTTATTTAAAAGTTATTTCCTCTTAATTCTTATCAGTTGTTTAACAATTATAAACTTATTTGGAATTTATATTCACAACTTAATCCCGTTTTTATTGGCTTTTAATAGATTAATTTCTCAATTAATTTTCTAACCCATTTATGTAGCTTTAAGACATTTTAAATATTTTAAGTTTTCACAAATTGCATCTAAAAATATTTGATAATTAAACAATATTAGCAAGTTTAAAACTTTTAGCAGAATGCTCTTAAATAACCCAGCAAAAAGTTTGATTATCTTATTGGCATTTGTAATCTGCCATTTCATACATTCCAAGTTAAATTTCGGAATTGAATTATACAAAAACAATAAAAATATATTCGGCCATATTTATAAAAACTAAAAAAAGGTTAATACAAGGTTTATTAAACAAATTTTCATACAAAATCCGTTTCATATTAACATGTTTTATTATATAAGTTGTGAGGAGGGTATACTTAGTTTGTCATTCCGTGTGAAACTTTTTTACTATTCATCTTAGACCCCATAAAGTATATATATTCTGGCTCCTTGAGTAATTCTAAGTCGATTTAGCCATGTCCGTCTGTCTGTCCATCTGTCCGTCTGTTGAAAACACGCTCACTTTCGAAAAACTCAAAAGAAATGAACAAACTGTATGTCAAATTGCTTGTAGTTATCCTAAGCAGTTTGGGATTAAAATTCAGCAAAATCGGTTCAGTAGGACCAGAGCTATGAATCAAAATGTGGAACCACCACCCTTTAAAAACTGTTAATTTTGTTACAAAAACTAACATAAATGGTGGAAAAATGCACGGAATCATATAAGATTTTGCAAAAATTTGTTTTATTCGACTGGAAATTACGCCGTAAAATTTCGTGTATATCCGTCCATAATTTACCCTATGCCCCAAATAAAACCAACTCCCGGAAAACAGTTTAATACGCCTTAAACCATAAAAACTAACGCTATCATAACAAAATTTGGTACTTCACAGTTTTATAGGATTAGAAAAGACACTGTAAAATTTCGTGAAGATCGGTCCATAATTTACCCTAGGCCCCATAGAAACCCTACTACCGAAAAAAAGTTTAGTACGCCTAAGACCGTAATTAATAATGCTATCATAACAAAATTTGGCACGTCACAGTTTCTTAAGACAAGATATGACATTGTGAAACTTCATGAAGATCGGTCCATAATTGACCCTGGGTCCCATATAAACCCTACTCCCGGAAAATAATTTAGTACGCCTAAAACCGTAATTATTAATGCTATCATAACAAAATTTGGCACGTCACAGGTTTTTAGGACTATAAATGATAATTTACCCTAGGCCCCATATAAACCCTACTCCCGAAAAACAGTTTAGTACGCCTAAGACCGTTATTAATAATGCTATCATAACAAAATTTGGCATGTCACAGTTTCTTAAGACTAGATATGACACTGTGAAATTTCATGAAGATCGGTCCATAATTTACCCAAGATAAAGATTGTCGGTCAATAATTTAATATAGGTCTAAGCCGCAACCAATTTTAATGCTGATGTCTGTTTTTATAAAGATAAATTAACAATAAATAGACATCATATAGGTATCACTCCTGAAATATTGGAACTGTCGGTGGAGGGTATCAAAGATTCGGCACAGCCGAATATAGCACTCTAACTTGTTTTTTATAAATAAGGCCGATTGACTTTAGTTGAATTTTGAACATTTTAAAACATATCTCAAATCTATTACGTTTCAATTTATTTAATAGTCAGAAGATCCTTCATGATAATGCATTAACCAGCGATTTTATCTACAAAGTAATGCATTTTGAAGACAGTAATAAAATGTATTTGTTTGCTGGCTTATCTTTCCTAAAGTAATTACTTATAAAATAGTTTTCAAAACTTAACTAATAAATATGTATTTGTTTATTTATTTTATATTTCCAGGTATGTATCTATGACGATTAAGAAGATTACTTAAAAACGAATATCTATAACGATAAAGAAGAGGATGAACTTAAAATTAAAAATAAATATCTACGAGTTATTCGAAAGTGTGTATGTATGAAAATATCATTATAGAACCCAAATTAATAATTAAATATTAAAATACTTGTAATAAACTAAAACCTTGTAGAGAACTACAAGCTCATGCATTTTATAAAAGTTTAGATGCTATTAGAGTTAAAAGTCCTGTAGTTCTGAAGAAGCAGCAAAAGAATTGAATTCTTCTACGTATGGAGACACTTCTTCTTGTTTAGTGTGGTAAAAAAGAAGATTAGTTTTATTTTTATAGAATAAATAACGCTTTTTTTAAGAAAGTAACTATTTAGAATTAATAAATTGTAAATTTCAATAAATTTGACAGGTAATTTATTGTAGAAGTAAAGAAAAATGGAAATAAAAATAACTTCTTTGTTATAAAAACTATATCCTTATAAAATCAAAGATATTTATTACCAATAATCCTTTGAATACACAAAAAAAAATGTTTTTTTATATTCAAACAAAAAATTTGTAGAATCAAAACATTTTTGTTTGAAATCGATCCTGTCAACAAATTTGCATATTCAAACAATTGGTTCTGCATTTCGTTTATTGAAGAAAAATTGTGATTTTTTTTTAAACAAATAATTGTAATAATTAGTTAAATTTGTTTTTGATATTTAAAAATTTTTCAAAGCCACGAGCAAAGACGCGCACCCCTCCGGAGGAGGGGAGCAGGCGGCGGCTGGCCTTAGGGCACATTTTTGTTTACGAATAATACACTCAAAATATTATCTAGCTAAATTCAAAAGAAAATTAATTTTATCATAATGTTATTTAAAAAACAGATTAACATTTCATTTAAAATAAATTAATATTACATTAATTTTTTTTTTATTTTTTAACAGCATATTCCGTAGAATTTAATAGTTGTTACTTTTAAAAAATGTATTTTAACCGACTAATAATCAAACTACATAACAATATAAGTACGGAAAAACATTATGTTTTAGAAGTTTGTTTTTTGAATAACAAACATAAAAGCTAAAAATTAAACTTATTCGTTAAGTAATTTCAACAGTACGAAAAACGATTTTTATAACCCACAATCAATTACTGTAATAATTTTATGAGTGTACCTTTCTTAACATATCCTCCACCTCGTTGGGCAAGCTCATTTGCTATCTGCTTTCCCCGGCAGTTCGCATGCCCTGGTACCAACAATAGCATTACCTTAGAATGCTCGCAATCTTATTTCAAGAGTATGCGACATTCTGCAGTAGGAAAGCAATGGCAGCCTTGCTATCAGTAAATATACATCTATCCCTCGATATGAGATAATAACTAAGTCAGTTAGCCAACCGCCTTAAAGCAGACAATTCTGAAGAAAAGAAAAAAAAAAACACCACCAACTCTACTCCCTTTCCACGTACCGTCAGTATAGACCCTTAGAGCCGGTTCACGGAGTCATTTCACCAGGCAGCTCATTACAGCGTGTCGTATGTGCTGCATACCTTGCACCGAAGTCGTGTCGCCAAGCAAAGAGCCATTTAACTGGCCTTAATGTCCACAATGTAAACAGCGCCCTTGTGGGCGTGGAACGCACTGGTCCAGTGATCATCATCGTGAATGGTCTGTATATTTTCTCAAGCATAGCACGCTGTCCACCGTACCACTATAAAATCCAAATAGGGTTATGTTAGTTTCGATAAATACTTCTAGAAATTCCACAGGAGAAGAAGTTTGCATTTTATGTGTTGCATAGTGTAATTCAAAACTGCTCTCAACAAGAGGCCTGAAGAATTCCATTTGAACACACATACAAATCATTAAAAAATTTTTAAACTCTATACTGAAGTGTAACTGTCATAAACTAATACTGAAGGAATGTGTAGCCAACGAATTTGAGCAAGTGTGTAACGTGTAGAGACAAAAACTAAAAGCTTTGCTATGGTGAAAGTGCGGGTTTAAAAAAATACTCTTAAAAATTTGTAAAGGAATTAAAAATACTGTTAATGTCAAAATGCACTTCCCTGCATTCTTTTTCATTAACAACTGAGATGAGCAGAGTTTTCCCATTTTTCTTAATAATTTACATAAAAGCTGAAAGCTATGAAAATAGTCCTTTCTCTTTTCCGCATAAGGCCCAATTCTTAATGTCAAATGGCTTAAATACCCAAAGATGTCGTTTCCGTTTTGAAAAAGATAAGTTTTTTTCTTGTTGTTTTAGCAGCTCATCGATAAGGTAACAAACCATTAATTGAATTCAATAAATCCATTTGTTTTCCAAAGTCTAAAGCTTCTTGTTTTTATTATAATTATCTTCCCTACATTTCCGTCTCTGACCCTTTGGTGTTACTTGAGAGAAACAAAAAAACCCAAAGGAATTTTATTTTGTCCAGCAACCGCTCGGAGATTAATTTTTATACTTCTGCTTTCCCAAGAGTCACCAGCAGAGTTTCAGCTAAACAAATACACACATTCTTTATTATTTAAATGTGAGTTTTAGATATGTGCTTACGAAATATTTCGTATGTTAGTTTCTTTGATAATACTGCAATAAAAATTTTTTGCAATAATTATTCTTTGTATGCGTACGCCATACGCAAAGAAGTTTATCTTCTAAAGTAATCAATTTCGTTTCTTCAAGCAAGAAAATCCATAATAATTTCTTGATTTTAAGTTATTTCGCTTGTATTTAGAAAAATTTTCTTAAATAAATAAAAATTTAGAATAAGTAATTTTTTGGTTCAAGCCATATTTTCTGGTGATTTAGTAAATAATTCTTTCTTTGCGGAACACAAAAAAACATCACAAATTTTATGTATGCGTCCGCCACATACGAGACTTTAATTCTCGTAGATTTTACAAATTAATTTTTAAATACTAAAAGTAAAGGCAAAATGTAGTTACTGTATTCAAAGGTTTTGAAAGAAACAAGTACTCTTTGGAGAGTATTTATCTGAATTATTATACCTACTTATTAATTGCTGCGACAAACAGTACCGCTTATCATTTGTCATTGTGGTTTTATGCCTACATTTGATTTTTGTTTAGTGTTTGATTTCCAAATACATTTATGCAACCCTTAACTGTCAACATGTGAAACTTTTGGATAATTCGTATTAATTTATCTTTTTTTTTAATTCTTGAACAATTGCTTACTTTATTCATTCTTAAGTAATATACTGTGTATAGCTAATAGATTCTCAAGTATCCGATTTTCAAAACTGCTGGGTACCTTTGGCAAAATCTAAATAATAATTGCAATACAGTAAAATCCCGATAATTGGTAATCGCCATTTTTTACATATTTCGACGTTTTTGGTTTAACATGATTTCGGTTTAACGAGGTAAAATATGAAAAAATACGAATTAACGAGGTGTTTCTTTTTATTTACTAGAACGAAATAAAAAACATTTAAAATAAAAACCATTTTTCATAAGAACGATGATGACCTCCTGTTAATCAAATAACAAACTGATAACAACAACAAAAATTAAATTAGTAGCAAAAATGCATAAAAACTGTTTTTGGTAAATTCAGCTTCCAAATATGTACAAAGATGCATGCTTACATATCGCACACTAAATCATCAACAGGCACAACTCGAAATTCTAAAATGTTTAGGAGTGCCAGAAAACTGGTTTCAAAAACATGGTTGCATTTTTTTTAATCAAATTGAGTATCCAAATGTTAAAGAAGAAAAATTTAAGAAGTCAGTGACGCAAACGAAATTTTGAATTTGTGAACTGTTTTGTAACACAAAAAAGGATTTTGATAAGATTTGAGTTGTGCCTTTTTATGATTTAGTGTGCGATATGTTAATTGTATTTTAACTGCTAATTTTTTGAGTTGCATTACAAATTATTAGAGGTTGTCAACAGCTTATTTTCATTTATAAGAGCTTTAACAGATTTTGTATTGAAAAAAATACGAATTGACAAGGGGACCAAAATGCATGGCATTATTACGATTTAACGCGATTTTTTTCAATGGACCATTAATTGAGATTTTCGATTAAACGTGGTACGAATTATCGGGACTCTACTGTATATATAGAGCCATGTGTGTTTCTCACAGATACTTAATTAAAAACTGCTGTGTACAACATTTGTTCTCCCTTCTTTGTAAATCCTTTGATGGTTGCTTACTTAACTTATTTCCAGGTAATTTATAATATGAAATAAAACATAAAAGTCCAAAGGAAAAAAAAATTCAACCACGTTCAAACGAGTAAAATTGAATTCAAACCAATTTCGTAAATAAACTTGTTTAGAAATTCCATAAAAATATTGCTTTATATTTCCTTCATACCTTGAGTGTAAATTTTATTTACCAAAACTACTCTTAAACCAGGAAAAACTGCGACAATTTTGGAAATCTCCATTCGATTTCTAAGACATGGATGATTGTATTGAACAAAGCCTGGCTCGTTAAGAAAAATTCTCCCGGAATTCTCATTTTTATAACTGCTGGGTATCTCTGAAAGTATCTCGGTATTTGTTACTTTTTATACAAAGCCATGTGTGTTTCACACAGATACATAGAAAACCTAAAGGTAATTACATCAATTCTTTGACGTGATGAAAAACTCAAATTAAAAATATTATAAAACATTAAATATGTATATAAAAATAAATAAACATACAGAATGTCTGTCTGTAATTACTCATGTATAAAGATGAGTGAACATCATTAAAAATTCCAAGTTAGTAAATTTATCTCAAGAATAAGAGAAAAAAAACAAAACTACGTACTAGAATGATGAATAAAATTCAAGCACCGTTAAGCTTTAAAGTAAACATTTATTTAGCACATGAAAAGAAAAACAAAAAAAAAAAAGAAAACATCTTACAGAAAAAAATATCTAGAACGTCTTTATTATGCTTAACATTTAATTTTATTTACATACCAAATACCTTTACGCCACAATCTAGTCATTAAACGAATATATCTCTCGTAAATATGAAGCGATTTTATCTTTTCTGTTTGCTAAAATCATTTGTGAGTTTCTTTCTTTTTTACTGCTTTCTTTTTCTCGCCATTTATTGAGGAAATTAATTATCATTTTCTAAACATCTCGGAAAATGTCTAAAGAAAAATGAAGATTACGTAAAGACTGTAAATGTAAATTTTGGAGTTTTAGAAAAATTTTTATAAATCTGTATTACGAGTTATTTGAAAATTAATATGATTACATCGAGCGCTATTCGCGAAAATAACGTGTGCGCCAAAAATCAGATTATACATTAAAGAGTTTTTTTATTTTATTTCATATAAATTTTGTATGAAATTTAAAATCGTAGCGGTACCTTATGTGACCATGACATTTTAGAAGATGATGCAAGTGTTGCCAATAAAGTCCTTTATTAAAAACAACAAAAATTTAAATTAAAAATGATGTCGCTTACTTTATTTTCGCGGTTAGGGCTCGATATGCCTTTTAAAATCAAGGAAAAATTCTCCTTTATATTGATGTATAATTCAAGTAACGTTTCCTTTATTTAATTACAAACAGAACTGCGCCGATACCACATTTTCCACACAATTTGACATAAAAATTTGTCGTTATTCTATTGTTCCGTCCCCAAAAGTGTTAGTTTTTCGTTGCTAGTCGGCGCCGTTACGTACCTAATTTCTGTCGCCGTTTTCCGGAACGAAGCTGTTTTCAGCAATTGCGGTTTATGCAATTTCGCTTTCAGCGCCGATAACGTTATTATGCGGAAACGCACCTTTAGTTTGTGAACTTATTGAAATTGGTTTTTCTTGATAGAAAACCAAATTTTTCAAAATGTATTTCTTTAAACATGTTCTTTTAAGATCACTATAAACACCAATCAAAATCGGTTTATAAGGACGGTTCTATAGAAGCCTTTGCAGTCGCAATCAAGCTCACTTGGATCCAGCAGTTAGCTTTCGTTGTGTTACCATGTTATTTAGGGAGAATATCCTTTTCAAATTAATGTCAGAGATACAAGTATTGTCCCTGTTTCTCAATAGGCCAGTGGCCAGTTCGAAAAGTAACATTATATACTGTACTTTAGTGTTTTGTACGGTAGAATATGGGAAACACAAACGCTAATAGTGTTTGTGTAGTAAATACCTTGAAAACGTTTTGCTGTTTCTGATCTTCGTACACAATCAAAATACTATACATACTAATCTAACTCGACATAAGGATGGTAACATTCTATGCGTTCTGTTTTTCGTGAAAACACACAAACTTCGTTCTTCATCAATGTGAATTAAACCCCACAGAACATTAAAATCAAAAACGACAAATTGAAATTTTGTTTTCAAGTTTTTATACCCTTCACCTCAGGAGGAAAAGAGTATATATAAGTTTGTCATTCCGTTTGTAATTTCTACAATATTGATCTAAGACCCTATAAACTTTATATATTCTGGGTCCTTATGAGGAGATAACTTGATTTAACCATGTCCGTCTAACGTTTGATATGTATTTTCCGGAGACTCCAGACATGATAGCGGCTAGGTTGTTTTACATTTATATCACATATAGTCCAACATTTCTTGCTATTGAAATTCAGCCAGATCGGTCCAAAAATGGCTGAGATATGAGCAAAAAACCACGACTACCTCTAATTTTTGTGTGTTGTTGTATTTTTTTTTACTTTTTTCTGTATATCTTGAGAACGGCAAGAGCCAAAGATTTCAAATTAGGTACACACATTTAGGTTATCAATACACAGCATCCCACAAAATGTGGGCGGGATCTGAGAAGTGGGCGTGGTACCTCCCGTACAAAAAATATCAAAAATTGTATAAAAACCTGATTTTTTGGACTGTTATATGGCTTATAGTTATACCTTGTATATCAAAAGATCGGAAATCTCTTAAAAAAAATATTTTCTGAAAAACTCGGAAAAATCGGTTCATATACGAAAAAGTTATGACCAAAATAATAATTTTTTTTTTTTAAATACCCACTTTCGGGAACCATAGATCTTCCTGAGTCCAAGATTTATAAGCCAACTAACTGGCAAATTTGTTCTTAAGCACGTCGGTATATAAATCTGTCAAACCGGTTAAAAAATGGCTGAGTTATAATTAAAATAAAACAAATTTTTTTTTTTTAATTTTTATGTTCAAACACGATTTTAAAAAAATATTTACCAGTTTTCGCTTTTTAAATTTAAATTATAATGAAGTTTTTAGTATTGTAAATATGTATGTATTTGTAAAAATTATTTTGTTTTTGTCTAGTTGCTCTGTACTCTGCTTGCAAAATAGTGAAGGGTATATAAGATTCGGCACAGCCGAATATAGCACTCTTGTTTTTTTTTAATGATGTTCATATGAGTCTTGCCAGACCAAATCGATAAAAACCTAATTATACCCACACCACAATAGTGGAGAGGGTATTATGCATTTGTGCTGATTTGTGTAACGCCTTAAAATATTGGTCCTAGACCCACCTTAAAGTATATCGATCGACTTAGAATCACTTTCTGAGTCGAACTAACGATGTCCGTCCGGCTGGCTGGCTGTCCATGTAACCTTGTGCGCAAAGCACAGGTCGCAATTTTGGAGATAATTTGATAAAATTTGGGGCATAGGTACTTATTGGCACAAGGACCAAGCCTATTGAAACATAGGACCACGAGGGGAAATTTCTGCCTCTCAGAAACTATCAAACCGATTTTAACGAAGTTAATAAACATAGATAAGTCCATATTAATATGAACTCATAATCATGATGTGTTTTTAAATACTGTGGTGTAGGGTATCATATGGTCGGGCTTAACCGACTATACTTTCTTACTTGTTTTGAATGTATTTGTTGTGAAAAAAATTAATTTTCAACTACTTTCGTTAATCAAGCACAAATGGGTCAGTGCAGACCCAACGAACAATTACATATGTATATGTTAACCCCATTGTTCTTGTAAATTGTATTAAAGAAGTTATTAACCCACTAATGCATATTCACAGAATTAAATTAATAAATAAAATAGTTTAAGATGCACTTACCGTATCATAACGCACCGAACATCCAAGGGTGAATATCCGTTTAAATCCCGCGAAAATTAGAATAATCTTAGAATAAAAAACATTTGAAGTTTTATAAAGAACAGCTGTTTATATTCAACAGCAATTTAAATTTTTATTCACAGTGGGATAGTGCAGACGCAAACGTAACAAAGAAAATGTATCTTTGATTTTTTGACAATCAGACTAAAACCACTGGACTTTGTGAGAGCAAAAATCTAAAGACTTGTATAATATTGTAAGAAGGGCTTAAGTAATACCGGCTCAGTCTGTATGCCAAAGAAACCAATAGTTTTAGGTATTAAAATTTGTTTCACCTTTTATGGAGTAGGGTTTATTAGGGAAAAACGTCGACCCAACAATAACTTAGCAAAAGGCCAACGAACGCCATGGCACAGAATGGTGCAAAATTTCCTATTACAAAAAAGCAAAACATTTTTTAATTTTTCCAACACACACGAATACATTTTGTGGTGTAATTATTTGTAAGCTGTATGTAAGTTGTTGTAAATATTAATGGGTTGATATCACGATAAGTAAGATGAAGGAAAACTTATAACGGTTTATCTTGTAAATAAATACATTTCTGCTGACTTGTATGTAAAAAGGTATGAGTGAGTGTAAACCATGACATGTGTATAAGTGAATGTTTGTGGTATATTCACACTAAAATTATATATTACACTCTTTTTCTATGACTGGCGGTTTGTTATTGTTGTTTTTGTATTTCTTACGTTAATTAAATTGCAACATTTTGAATAAGCAGATTTAATAAAAAAAAAATGAATACGATTACAACGAGTAATACCGGTAACTATTTATCTACAATATTTTATTTCTATTCATAAAAATAAATAAGTATCTGCACGAAACGTAAACAATTTTAAACCTTAACGAATTCAGATTGATGGCATGTGATATTGAAAGAAATTCTCATGAACGAAAAAAATTAAATAAACATATAATTTTTTTTAAATACAAGCGTTAGAATCATCTTCAATTCAATGGAATTTAAAAATAGTAGTTCTTTAAATCTGTAAAAAACAATTTTTTATTATAAAACTTTAATTCTTAAATCTAGGGATTGTGCAAATTTCTTGTTGAATTAATTTGGTTGTATAATAAAGTAGTAAAAAAGTAATGAAAAAACGGTAATTAAAAATTTAAAAAAATATGTATTAGATTATAAATAATTCTAATAATAATAAATATGAATTACATATCGTCGGCTTAATATGCAAACCTGCTAACTCCCTTTCAGCACATTTTACAGGAGAGTTTTATATTTGCAGCTTGAGAGGGAAACCAAAAATATATGTAGTTGGTTTTACGCGCTTCAAGACTCAAATTGAAGAAAAAGTACATGCTGGTCGACGAGGCGTATATAAAAATCTTAATTTTCTTAAAAAGTGGATTTAGCAGGTTTGCATATCAAGACGACGATATATTTTTTTTCTTAAGCGTCTATTTTTGTAAAAGGATAATTCCTAAAGTAAGTACTTTTAATAAAATTGTTACATTCGAAAAAAGGATATTTTTGTTAAGAAAGGTACTTTTTTATAAAAAGGGATTTTTTTGAAAAATTTTACCTTTTTATCAAAATGTAATTTTTATAAAAAGTATATTTTTATTTAAAAAGAACAGATAAAAAGTATCTTTTTAATAAAAAAAGAACATACAAAAAGTATAATTTTTATAAAAAGTATATTTTTATTTAAAAAGAACAGATAAAAAGTATCTTTTTAATAAAAAAAGAACATACAAAAAGTATCTTTTTATTAAAAAAGTACCTTTTTATTTAAAAAAATTTCCTTTTTATTAAAAAAATACCTTTTATTAAAAAAGTACTTATAAAAAGTAAATTTTTATTAAAAAAGGATATTAAAAAGTAAAAAGGAACACGGTTCCTTTTTAAGTAAATTTACTTTTTGGGAATACTGCCTTATTTTATTAAAAGTTTTTTATAAAAAGGTTCTTTTTATATAAAGATTCTTTTATACATGGTGTCTGGTGGCAGCTTTATTTTTTTAAATACGATTATATCAAAAAGGAATAAACGGTGCGGAGGGTGGGTGGCGCCATTGGAATTATCGATTGTGCGGATTTGTCAGTCACGATGTCGCAGTGGTCGAGTGAGCATCACGCGTTCGCTGTGTAGACATTTTTTAAGAGTAATAATTCCTTCGTTACTGCTCGTCGACAATGTTGTTCAAAGTTCATTTTCACTTAAACGGCCACGTCACCTAGCAAAACTGCCGTTACTGGTCTCCAAGAACCCGCAACCCTCGATTAAAACATCAAAAACCATTGCATGAATTAATTGGACCATTTTTTTCGAAACTTCTCGTAAAACAAGGCTTAGTTTTGAACAGTGTGCTCAACTCGACGGAAGACATCTGGAGTGTCAATTATTACGTTTTTTATTTAAGTTTGAAAATATAAATCTGCTACCAAACACACTGTATAACAATTAAATTTTTTATAAGAAAATAATTTTATTATATAAAGCAATTTTTTTTATAAAAAGGCACTTTTTTTATAAAAAAAACTTCCTGTTTATAATAAAATTATGTTCTCATAAAAAATTAAATCTATAAAAATTATCTTTTTATAAAATATTTCGTTTATAAAAAAAGATACTTTTTTAAAAAAGGTAATTTTTTATAAAAATGTACTTTTTCAAAAAAAAGTACTTTTTCATAAAAAGGTACTTTTTCATAAAAAGGTACTTTTTTTAAAAAGGTACTTTTTTTAAAAAGGTACTTCTTCATAAAAAGGTACATAAAAAGGTACTTTTTCATAAAAAGCTACTTTTTCATAAAAAGCTTTTTTTAACAAAAAGGTACTTCTATAAAAAAACGTAAATTTAGCTAAAATGTACCTATATTTAAAAAATGTACTTTTGCTGCTTAAAGCCAAAAAATACTATTTGTTTAGAAACTTTCTAAAAAAAAACTGTTCTTAAAAGAATTTTTTTAATCATGCACATTTTTCACCGATCTGTTAAACATATGTACTTGTTAAAACGTACTTTTTTTAAATAAAGAATCATTGCAAAAAGTTTGTTTTCAAAACAAGAATCTTAATAATGAAAATTTTCGAAAGAAAGGTTTGAGAAAATTCTTTTTATGTGTTTTTATAAAATATAAACTTTTGCAAAAGCAAGATTTTTAAAGGGGTATTTTTAAAATACGTTTATTTTAGGTTTCAAATGTTACTTTTTTAAGTGGTAAAAATTTCAAATGGTATCCTTTTAAGATAGAAGCTCGAAACTTTTTAAATTAAAGTACTTTCGCGAAGTTAATTTTTAAAATAAACTTCTTTAAACATTGCTTTTGAAAACAGAAATTTTTTTAAAGCCACATATTTCTTTAAAAAGTACTCTTTCCAAAAGGTACAGCTGTAAAATACAATTTATTAATTCGCCCTGTACTTTTACACATTTAGAAGCGATACCTTTTACAAGAGATGCATTTCCTTAGGCCTTTTTTAAATAAGATACTTTTTCAAAAAGTACTTTTCTATTTAAATTTAATTTATTAAAATTTCAAGTACACACAACAAATTATTAAAAGAAAAAGTGTATAAATATTGAACATCGACAAAAAATGTGTTAAAAAAACAATTAACACACCATTGTTTCAATTAAACTTTGATCAATCAAGTGAAGTATTTTGTGCACATTGAAATATTACTTTTTTTAAATTCACTCGTGGGTTCAAGAGTGTGCTTAAGTTGTATGCACTATGGGGCATTAACTACTGTGTATTGCACTTGCCATCAAAGTGCAAAATGTTTTATAAATATGTGTGTGTTAGTACAAAGGAATTTAAACAATAACAAAACGTTTTACAAATAAACAACAACAAAATAACAAGAAGCCACTATTTTCATGTTACTGACCATCGACATTATGACGTTAACTTTACGAGAGTTGACGCTCAACGCATCGTTAAGTGTTTAATAGAGAAATAATGCTAAAAACACACACACAGGAACACTTACTTACACATAGATACAAATTGTAGACGTATGTATGTTTGTTATAGTTGGTCATGGAAGGTTTTATGCATGTGCACTCAATGACCAAACATCAGAACAATGGACACATTCAAACTCACAGCTGTTGCTATTTGCATGACTGTGTGTGTGTAATAATTCGCTTGCGTGTTTTTTGTAGACGGAACCTTACAATAACATGGTAGTGTTACACTTCAGTTAACCTCAAGAGCAAAAAAAACTATTAGCTACATTGCAAAAACAACAATAACTGCAAATGCATAATGAGAACTACAAGAAATTCAACAAAAAAAAAAGAAGCTGTTAGAGAAAATATCATTGAAACCCATAAATGACCATCAGCTCAACACCAGTTACCAGCAGCTGAAGTAACCAACAACAACAAGACTACGAGTACAACACACAACTGAACAATGACATTTGAAACAACTATCAAAAAGTAGTTGTCTACAATAAATAACAATTACATACGCCAACTACTCAATTTACCAAGTTACAGCACGGAGCAACACCGTTTCCATTCAATGTCGTACATATTATTTTTGCGAAACTGTAGAGATCAAAGTGGTGCGATGAATGAAGCCTTGTAAATATTAAAAAAATTACAAAAAATGTTTAAACCTGTCGTTGTTAATAAGAAAAATAAGCGATCCGGTGTCTGGTACTTTTATGACATTCCGCCCTTTTAGGGAGTAAACAGGTATTATAATCTGTATTTTGGAACTTCTTTGTCACCCCATTTATCTTTTAAGCCAATTAGAAGAAAATATGGTCTCACTAAATTCGTAACTTATCTAAAAAATAAAAATATAAATTTGGTACTTTTTCGAAATTCGAACGTATAAGGGGTGAATATCGTACTTTTGTACTTTTTTTACAAAACATTTTTCTCCATTCATTGACATATGCAAATTAAATTATGGGCTCCCACTACAATATTGAAAATTGTTGATACTTTAATGGGGAGAAAAAAGTATCACAAAGGACAAAAAAAGGGAAATTGAATTTCTTTCCTTAACTTTTCCTAGCTGCATGTGGTAATTTTTGAATTTTCTATAATAATGAACTTAGAAACAAAAAATTAAATGTGCAGGGCCTTGAGTGAAAAAGAACCCATAAGATAAAACATGTTGGTACTTTCTCGTTTCTCAAATGGTACTTTTTTAATTTTCGTTATATTGAACAGGGTTGGAAGAACTGCAGACGAAACCAAAAAATTGTCAAACAAAAAACGAAAATTCGTGTACAACTTTTCGCGCTTTAAATTGGTGTGACAGCGACTGTTTACATTAAATGAATCAGAAGTAAAAGCAATAGTTTTTTTTTCAATGGCATATGAAGAAGCGGTAGTTTCCTACCTTGACTGCAGTTTTTTAAACGCTGATATTAAGCATAGAAACACAAAATTAAACAAGCATGGTCCTGAGTGAATAAGAATCCTTACGGGGGAGGTTTTTGGTACTTTTTCGTTCAACATAAAACTAAACATGCAATGGTCTAAATGGATGAGAATCTATAAGAGGGAACTTCTTGGTACTTTTTTGTTCTTTAAAGGTACATTTTAAATTTCCATTAATATTAGACCTAGATATATAAAATGAAACATGCAAGTCCTTGAAAGAATGAGAATCTGTAAGAGGCATCTTTTTGGTACTTTTTCGTTCTTTATCTGGTACTTTTTCAATTTTTATTAATACTTAACCTAGAAACATAAAATTCAACATGTAGAGTCCAGAGTGATTGGGAAACTATAGGAGGAGACTTTTGGTACTTTTTTGTTTTTCAATTGGTACTTTCAGAATTGTTTTTATATTATTGAACTTACAAAAAAAAAATAATCAATCACGGACTTGAGGGGAAAATAACATATGGACTGAAGTTTGGTCCCTCGCCAAATCGATCCACTAAAGTGGGCAAAAGCAAATGCTCGAATCATGTAACTTCATTTATAATAAAATGTATGTTTTCTTCATATTTACATAAATAACTATAACTTGTCGAATTGTGAACACTGGTACAAATTGTTACTTTAAATTGTGTAAGGTTTCAGTAGCGTGAAAGGTCAAGGTGCAAATTGTGGCAGTCGTGATCGAATACTTTTTCGATCCGAAAGCAATTTTATTTCTAATTTTTTCTGCCCATACTTTAACGGACCGAAATTATTATTTAAGTGTTATAAAGCATTTTTTTGAGTTTTCACAACACTGAAAAAATAATTGCGATTCGTTTAGTATTGACTGAAATAAAATTGCTTTCGAATCGAAAAAGTATACGATCAAGACTGCCATAATTTGACCCAGATAGACTGAAAATGTATATCTTTTAGCTATTTCACCAAATACAGTACACATACCGAACATTTATTTAAATACAGAGCGCAATTTTAGGTTTTTGATTTGAAAATAATTCATCCAGAACAAAGCTCTAAAATACAGTACTGTTCCACAAATGCCTCTAATTTTTCAGTAAATCCCTTGTTGTTGTTTTTAAATTTGTTTTCTACATATCTGGATAACGGCAACAGCCAAAGTTTTCAGTTTAGGTACAAACTTCTTGGTATCAAGAAATTGAAGTAGTGGAAACAAGGTACAATCGTTCGGCCATAAATACACAACATCTGACAAAATGTGGGCATGGCACTTCCCATACAAAGAAATTAAAGATTTCTGAATATCTGCAGAACAGCAAGAGCTAAAGTTTCCAACATAGACACAAGCATCTTGGTTATCAATACAAATTATCCGAAAAAAAATGCAGGCGAATGTAGAGAAGGGGGCGTGGCATCTCCCGTACAAAGACATTATAGATTTCTGTAAATCTGCGACATCCGACAAAATATGGATGGGATTAGAGAAGTGAGCATGGCACTAAATAGATTTCTTTATATCAAAGAACGGTATTTATTTAACTTTCTGTCCTTATCGCACCAAAGTGAAAGGTATATACACACAGAAAAAAATCAAGTTAAAAACGTAGAAAACAAGGTTAATTTAAAATTTATCGGTGGTGACTTTGCTTCATACGTTTTTCATGTTAATTCAATCCGATTTTTTTTTTTCTTTTAAAATAACTATAATTCATGTTAATTTAACATTGCAGTTAAGTTAGACCAAAATGTAATTTATATTGAAATAACAATCCGTTGAATGAAAGTTATTTCAAGTTGAAACAACGTGAATTTCATGTAGAATCAAATTAGTTTGAGTGTGTTATAACAGTGTGAAGAAGCTTCAGAGACAACATATGCATTTATTTAAGAATAATTCAAAACACTTACCCCTGTAACACATGTTTTACTTATTTTGTATTCTCCTTTGTTAACAGAAGCATCAGCCGAATCGCCCGATATGGGTTTCGTCATCATTCTACTTTGAAAACTTGATGTACTATTTAA
This sequence comes from Pollenia griseotomentosa, assembly GCA_963931875.1. NCBI lineage: Eukaryota > Metazoa > Arthropoda > Insecta > Diptera > Polleniidae > Pollenia > Pollenia griseotomentosa. The sequence continues at coordinate 16,489,381 of OZ007564.1, forward strand.
CTTACTAATTTTAATTAAAAGAATACGGGAATTGTCTTCTTTTTATAACATATTTTAAAAATGAAAATAAAAAAATGTACATACTTAAGTATGTATGCATGTTAATTTAACAAGATAAACTTTTGATTTTAATATAAAACAGGTTTTTATGGATTCAATTATGAATCCATATTTATTTATATTTTAGTATTTTTTTTTTATTTTAACAGTGAATAATATTAAGTAAACGTGATTTAAGGTTATTTCATTTAAAATTAATATGAAGTAATGATAAATTTAAATAAAGGGCATACTTTTGCAGAAATTTACTATGATTCTCAATCAACATTTTTCCATGTTAATTTTACATTGGTATTTTTTTTCTGTGCCGAATAAAGTTCTCTTACTGGTTTTGCATTTAAGTCACTTTCTTAATTTAACGTCACTTTTTCACAAAAAATGTGACACTTTTTATATTAAAAAATTTACGAACTTTTAACTTAAAACGCAGTTCTTATTTTTTATTACTTTTCGTTTTGGAGACAGTGTAACTAGTAAAAGTTAAAATGTTTCTTGTTTTATGTTCGTCATTTACCACCCGGCTTAAGTGACAAATCTAAAATTTCAAAGGCATTTCGATAACACACTTGTATTTATAATAAAAATCATCATTATGTCATGGTAATGGTCATTTGATTAAATTGAGTTAGGAATACTAAAAATAACTATGAAAACATTAAAAAAAGCGGTAACAAGAAGATGTCGAGAAAAAAGAGTTTCTCTAAAATTGAGACTTTAATAAATTAGAAACATTTAAAATTTCTATATTCGTTTGCTGCTTGCCTCATGAAAACTCAAAAACTATCTAAGATTTGTATATAAAAAATCATTGTATTTGAAACAGAATACAGAATAACTTTCTGAAGGGTCGGGTCTTATACGTAAACGATTTAGTAGCACGATTAAGTGGTACTGAAAATCCTGAAAATTTTGTCAAATTTTTAACGATAATTCAAAAAACACTTCTCATAAATTTTATCTTATGTTTTGTAAGCGTTTTGTAAAAAAATTAAAAATATACAAATAAAACGTTTTGTGCATCGGTGGAATCTTCGATCTTAATAAATATATTAAATAAACATAAACGTACACAATATTTTTTTAACAAGAAAAAATTTTAATTTTATCTGGTTCATCTGCAATGCAACGTCACGTTTACGTTAGAGTAACTATTTAAACATACGCATGGTCTGGAAAACCAAACAGCTGATCCGTAACGTATACCTTTACATAAAGAGAGGCCTTATACCGATCTGCACCGAATGCACAGTGAGAGAGATTGAAAAAAATTGATACAAATTTGGATTTTTTAAGCAGTAAGTCCGCTCGGAATTTTAACTTCAAACGCTTATAACATTTTAATTACATCATATTACAATTCTTTCTGTAAAATATTTATTTGTTGGTAATTAGTACAAAAATATTTCGGGATAAATTTGAATCTTATATTTGCAAAATGCGAGACCAATTTACGTCAAAAATTGCCCTTTTGACATAAATCTTAACCTCATAACATGATTTAGTTCCCAAAAAAGGTTAACTACTGCGGGGTAGGGTATCACATGGTGGGCTTGACTTATACTTTTTAGTTGTTTAAAATTCATTTAAAACCACATAAAGTAAACTTTAGAGCTCGAGATATTCTGATTTATATCCATCTGTTTTAATTTTCTAGGCGTGATATTTCATAAACTTAAAAAGATAAACTATGCCTTTTTTTGTAGTATTCGACAACAGAGCTGTAAAAGATTGCATTCGATTAAATTGCAATCACGTGATTTATCGTTAACGATTGCTAATTTTTTGATAGCATTAAAAATCGAAAAATTTATTGGATGATTTCAATTTTCATACATAAAATCAATACAATAAAAACAAATAATCAATTTTTATAACCTTCACCACAGGTGGAAAAGGGTATATATGTATAAGTTTGTCATTCCGTTTGTAAATTCTACAATATTGATCTTAGACCCTATAAAGCATATATATTTTTGGTCCTTATGAGGAGAGAAGTTGATTTAACGATGTCCGTCTTACGTTTGATAGCTGTTTTCCGGAGACTCCAGACATGATAGCGGCTAGGTTCTTTAACATTTATGTCACATATAGTCCACCATTTTTTGCTATTGAAATTCAGCAAGATCAGTCCTTAAATGGCTGAGATATGACCAAAAAACCACGACTGCCTCTAATTTTTCGAAAAAAATCCCTTGTGGTTGTTGTTTTATTTTAATGCGTTTAATTTTATGCACACAAACCCATAAACATTTATGTATGCACTTGATATGCCGCTCAAATAAAGAAACAAACTCGTAGACTCAATATATTTTAATTTAACGCTTCCTCAGTAAAAGCGTTTGTAGCCGAGATGTGTAACTTGCCCCTAACACTCTGAGGTTCCCAGTTCGAGTCTTGGTTGCCCCAGTTAAAAAAAAATTTTTATTATAACCTTCACCACAGGTGATTTTTATTTAATTTGTTTATGTCCTAAAAAACGACATTAAAATTACCTATAAAGCTTTTTGATATTTTCATTTTATTGGCAATGTTTTATTTTATTTCGGCAAGCATATAGGTACATACATACATAAAAAGTTGTATGTAATTAAATTAAATCCGCACGTATTGCAAACACATATGTATGTATGTATGGGCAAAAGTTATTTTTGTATGTAGGCATTGCTTTCGTAACTGTTTTTGTTGTGTTTTAGAAGCAGTTGCTACTTTGATCTCTTCTTGCATTTTTCTTGGTTGTGTTTTTTATACCCCTCAGCACAACCCAGCGGGAAAACTCAGAAGATCTTCTTACTTCAGGCCTTTTTAAAGGCCTGCTTAAAAGATTTTTTGATTCAATTACTATTCTTATCTAACTGCTAAAGAAGGCCTCGGCTCTTTCGTATAAAAGATAAGTTACACCTTCCACACTCGCTTCTATGAGAAGGGAGTAGAGAAGGAGTAACATTTTTTGTATTGTTTTTTTGCACAAGCAAAAGCAAAATCAATTTTTTTGGTCCCGTTACCCTTCTTATGTACCTGCTGAAGAAGCGAGAGCGGAAGGCCTTCTCCGCAATGACAACGTGTGTAAAAAAGATATGAGTATGGAATGGAGCAAGAAGGCCTTGTACATCCAAAAGAAGGGGTACAGAGGCCTTCTCCTTCTTTTTCCCGCTGGGAAGGGGTGGATTTTATTTTAATGTGTTTAATTTTACGCATACACATACACTTTAATGCATGTTCATGATATGCCGCTTAAATAAAGAAACAAACTCGCAGACTCAATATATTTTAATTTAACGCTTCTTCAGTAAAAGCGTTTGTAGCCGAGTTGTCTAACCTGAGACTCACGAGGTTGCGAGTTCGAGTCTGAAAAATAAATTTTTTTATTTTTATTTAATTTTTTCATGTTCTAAAAAACGATTTTAAGATTATAAAATTATAAAACGAATTTCAAACATCAACTTTGGCAAAAGAGGAAACGAACTTTTAGGTACATACATATATATCTTTTTTTGATTTTGTCATATTCTTCGGTATGACGAAATGAAAAGTTGGCGTGGCTCAATTAATAATTATTTATTTATATCTAAAGAACATTATTTATATAAATTTTTGTTCTTACCTCACGATGGTGAAGGGTATATAAGTTTCGGCATATCCGAATATAGCACTCTTACTTGTTTTAAATAATTTAAATCGATTGCAATACTTTAATTGCAATTAATTCCAGTAACTGCAATCAAAATTAAATTATAATCAAAATTTTCGTTCTCTTCCAATGAAACTTCTTCTTCTAGAAATGTCAGTATATGTTTACAAAGTTTTTTAAAATTAGAATCCAAGTGAATTTTATTTCGCTGCACTTTCACTATAGTTGTGATTTAGAGGAATTAATTGAAACTGGATTATTGCTATCGAATTGATTGCAATTAATTGCATATAATGATTTCTAGGAAGAATGATTTAAAAATGATTGCAATTACAAAATATTGCAATTTTGACCGGATTTCATTTTGAAATCTGCATTCAAAGAATGCCAATTGATTGCAGTTTTTTACAGTTCTGCTATTGGTTTAGTGACATACCTAAAGACTGGCTGCTTTCCCTTGTGTTTGGAACACTCAATTAAAAATGTTCACTGTTTAAATTAATTGCTGAAGGAGAGGCCTGTATCCAAACGATAGTGGAAAAAGAGGAGCAGTAGTACATGTAATTAATACAGTTTTTAAATCGGGCTAAAATTAGAAATTCTTGATAGTTTTCAATTTAAATCTACCATGGTTTCCCTAATTTGGGATACTATGGACCCCTTCAAGGTCTATGGACCCCAACTCCAAAACATAAACTCGAATACAAGTCCCAAAGTACCAACTGAAGTCCTATTTCAATAGGTCTAACTAACCGTCCAGAATAATTTTTTTCACTTTTTTTTGCAAAATATCCCACTGTGCCACTGTGGATGGCAATTCAATGTCAGTCTCGCTCATATGCAATAAAAATTACAAAATTTAAAACATAGATGATTTTCCGTATAAAGGCCTTTTTATGCCTCAGGAAATTGTTAAAGGCTCTGAAATAGCTGACTCTTTAATATCCTACCGGTATTAAGCTTTAACAGTCAAATAATTATGATTCATATTTAAGGCTAGCACTTTTAGCCTTGATAGAGTTTTTTCTTATGGGGTTGATGGTACCTGTACAAACTCTTGATGGCTCCCATTTAATATATTTGTTAAATATTTTCTAAGACCAGCATGGTAAAACCGACCTGGCATGAACTCTGGAAAAAATATTGTTATTTTTTTCTTTTCAAACAAAAAATATTTTTTTTAAACAAGTTTCTTTAAAATTTCTAAGTTTGAAAAATATATTACAAATACAGTTGTCCAAATTTTTTTTCATTACATAAATTTTTTAAAGAAACTTGTATTTTTTTTCTTTTTTTTTTTTTTTTTTTGTTTCGTTCAAACAAAAGAAAAAAACTAACAGTGCATTGAAACCATACATTCGATTGCATTTATTTTTAGTTGTTTAACTAAAAATTGCAACAACAGCAAGAAATGTAGCAAAACAAAAAAACCAACAAAACTATTAAAAAGTGTATTAAATAATGCATTGCATGTCTAACTTTATTGTCATCTCGCACAACTGGAAAAAATACACGAATGGGAAACACGTTGACTGCCAGTAGTGTGACTCTAAAAAAACTCTTTTTTATTATAACAGATTTGGGTTTTAGGTTTTTTTTTTTTTTTTTTGGAGCTGCCATGCAACGCTGGCTTCAAAGAAAATTTTAGTGCTACAACCAACTTTAACAAGTGCGGCCGTAAAATCAAACCACCAGAGATCAGTTTTGAAAAGAAACGCGCTTAAACGCTTTAACAGAAACCAACAAACAAGATTTTTTTATCAAAAACTATAAAAAAAGACCTTAAAAAAATTAGTTAACAAAAGTGCCTTCGTTGTTAATTAATAAACATTTAGTAAAAAAAAGAAAAAAAAATCATAGTTGTGGCCTAATACCTGCCATTAAAATAAATTGTGGTCAATTAAACAACAAAAGAAAAAAAGAAGAGGAAAAAAACGTTAAAACTAATAATTATAGTGAAGGTTTTTTTTAATAAACTTTTTGTTGTCTATTTTATTTCTAGTATTGGCTGGTTTACATAAAAGTTTAAACAAAAATAAATAATAAATATTGTTTAAACAAAATTTTTTTTTTTTTTAACACAAAAAAAAGTTGTAAACTAAAAATAGTTTTTTGCAAAAACATGACTAATTAACATTGCACTTAACACTTTTCTTTCATTGTAAAGTTTTTTTTTTATTAAAAAAAAGTACTTGTGTTAAAATTTTATAGCTTTTTTTTAAATAAAACTATAAAAACTGTATAACTAGAGTTTTCAATTTATTGTTTTAATCGGTTAGTTATCTGTGGAAAGATAATCAAAGTTTTCACAAGAAATTTAAATTCTTAAATCGAATTCAATCAGTCCTGTCACAGAAATAAATTCCGATCGTAAGTGATTTCGTTTTATGTGAAGCAAGATATGAAATCACTTCCACTTTCGATCGGAATTGATTTCTGTGACAAGTCTGAATGACCTGTATTTGTCTTATTATGCCCTTCATCACTAAGTATGCTAAGTTTGTCATTACGTGTAAAAATGTTTACACCACACGAGAATACTGGAGGCGTTCCCTGTAGCAAATGTCACTTTGTACTGATTTACTATTGACACAGTCGTTAGTATTATATACCCCAGTCAGTTAACATGTGACTTTCATTGGAAATTTACTACTGACGTTGGTACTTTTCGCTGGGTAGTTATTTTGGGAAAATATATAGACTAGGGTGACCCTTAAAATCAAAAGTTGGATTTGTTTAGGTCTCACCTGCCAATTTGGTGGGTAATGATAAAAAAAAAAACAACTGCAAAAAAAATTTAAGGACGATCGGCAAAGGCTAAGCCGTCCTCCACGCCCACCAAAGTTTGAGAAAAATTATATTTATACATGAAATCTGGCATTTATGTTTCATAGCTTAGAAAATATTAATTTTGTAGAAAAGTTGTTAACAAGTTTTTCCTTAATCTCTTATTAAACAAAATAAGCAAAAAAATATTATTTATTTTAAAAAAAAAAACCAACCAGCAGTGCACCTGGCGTTTAAACCTTATTCGGGTACGCTGGATCCAGTGGTGCTAACCGTTATTTTTTTAGGTTAGCTCTTGTTTTTGAGATATACCGTTATATCGAAAATCGAGGAGGTTGCATAATATATTTTTGCGTAACTCAAAAACGGTAAAGTTTATTGAATCAACTAAAAAACCCGAAATTCCGCAATAAAATTACCTTTAAGAAAATTAAAAGGTTTTTCTAATAAGGGCAGTCGTTTTAGAAATATAAAAATTTTTTGGCAAAATTTTAAAATTTTTGCTTTTTGAAAAATCATAAGAAATTAGAAAATAAATAAATTAGAAAATAAAAATATACTTTGATATAAATATCATCATATATATACTAAGAATATTTCTTCCACAAAAAAAAATCAAACAAAAACAAACAAAAGCTTTGCTTCTAATTTTTTGCAGCCATATAAAAAACGAGGTTACAAACAAAAACAGCAATAAATGATTAAAATCTGTTTACAAGTTTTGGTTTCATTCACAAGACGCGGAGATAACGGGCAAGTATGTTTAAGGAAAATGTTAAAAACAAAAAAAACTAATGGAGGTCGGTCTCACATTTTATCCCCCTAGGGGCGACTTCTTGGCAGTTATGGGGCTTTTTCTTCAATATATTCCTAGTCTGTATTGAAATGTTTGTATGGCCCCTTTAAGAAATAGAGAAAGCGGGTAGGTATGTTAAAAACAAATGATAGGGATAAAAAATAAAGTAGGGTCGGTCATACGCTTGACCAATCTAAGGGCATCCTAGGCGCTAAAGGGGCCAAATTTAAGATGGGGCCCCCTTAAGGGGCGGAGATAAAAAGCAAGTATGTTTTAAGAAAATGTTAAGCAAAACAAACTAATGCAGTTTTTTATCCGCCTAGGGGCGATTCCTTGGCAGTTATAGGGCATTTTCGTATACATATATATTTCTAGTCTGTATTGATAATTTTGTATGGGAGCCCCCTTAAGGAATAGAGATAGGTATGTTAGAAACAAATGAAATGCGTTTGACTTATTTTTTTTTTTTTTTTTTTTGTAACCAAATGCACACAAACACAAATATTGAAGCTGAATTGACATGTATAAGAAAAAAAAGTTCTAAAGAAAAAAATCGCATCAATGCTGCTATTTACTTTTGATTTAGGTTGCGTTTTGTTAAATATGAGATTTAGAGAAAACTTGTTCAAACAAAAGTTGTTTGAAACTTCACTAATAACAACTTCTTAGTAAACGATGTTTATGTAAAATTAATATTTTCCAAGTTATGAGGCATAAAATTCGGACTTTACGATTTTTCTCAAACTTTGGCGCGCATGAGTGGCGGCTTAGCCTTCGCCGATTGTCATAAATTTTTTTTTGGCGTCGTTTTTTATCAATACCCACCGAATTGCGGGGTTAGAGCATGGAAAAATAGAAAACAAATTTGATCCATACAGTTAACGACCACCCCCTAATGTAGACATTGGAATCACAGAATTATTTTAGTAAATCTAGTCCACAATTTTCGTAGTTTTTTAAAGTAAATGTCGAATTTTATAAAATTTTTGATTACAAAAAAAAAAACCAATTCAGAACAATATTTTTTCAACTTCGTTGACAATGTTGCCAAAAAGTCACCAAAATGGTCGACAAAACTGGTGACTTTTAGACATTTGCACCCAGGTTTCCTTCAGGGGTATTATAGGTTTGTGTTGATGTTTGTAACAGATTTAAATATTGGTCCTAAGCCAAGTTTTAGCATACCGATCGACTAAAAATTAAATTTTTAAGCGATCTTACGATGTCCGTCCGTCCGGCTGTCCATGTAATTTTAGATATAATTTGATGTAATTTGGTATATTGGTCGAATTATCAGGTAGCAAGAATCGGTCCATAATTTCACAAAGCCTCCATACAAGCTTCTTTCAGGAAAAGAGACTATGTGCCAATAAACTATCTTATTATGTTGGTCTCTAGTAGGGTATTCATTTAATCGGGCTTTTACTTTAATCGGTTAATCGCTCGATTAATTAATCGAGGTTTTGGTTTATTCGGTTAATAATCGGTTAATTTTGCTTTTGACCGGTTAACCGATTAATAATGTTTTTTTTATAAAGTAGGTAATTTCAGTAAATAAAAATTAAAAGTTATTTATTACTTGGAGTTAAGTAGTAAAAAAAACAATAACATGACAATTCTTGAACTAAAACGAGCAAAAAAAAATTCATTACTATGTAATACATATTTTTTTATTAATACATATTCGACTACGTTCTGTAAAGAGAAACCACGTGAAAATAAATTGTATGGATATTTTAAGTTAAATTTTTTTAAATAAACGTAGCTTTTCCTTTTCCTTTCAAAAGTAGTTTTGGTAAAGATATGTGGTCCTCAAAGTATGAGGTAATGAAAAAGAAATGTTTTTATCAACTTCAAAAACAGGATAGAATTTAAAATTTGTCGTTTTGAATTTCACGTGATTTCGATTTCCAGAACAAGGCCGATTATGTATTTATTAAAAAATAAACTGTGAGATCATTATACTAGTAATTTAAATAGTTTAAGAAGATATTATAAAATAATCTTTTAGATAAATAATTTGGTTAAAATGCTTAGAATTTAAGCGACTCTTTTCTTTAGTTTTGATAAATTTTGACTTTACTTATCGTAGATGTTGGAGAAATATTTTTCCTGCAGTTTCTCTAAACATATAAAATCTTCCATTATGCCATTTAAATCCTGTTTAATTTTTTAAAATTTTCAACACTTTTAATTGTTTGGGTTAATTCTTTTGTTGCGTTACTATCGTAAGTTTCTTCTGTTGTCAGGTCATCATCTAACTCGATTAACGGTTAACCGAATGAATACCCTAGTCTCTAGGTTAAATTTGATCCAAACTAATTTTAACGTAATCTTAATCACCTTATTAAGTTTTATTGGAATCGGTTCATATTTGACCAAAGCTTCGATATAAATACTACTCCCGAAAATAGCTTTTAATGTCACAACTTCCTTATAAATACTGGTATTAACATCAAAATTGGCGATGATATGTAATAACTAGGGATGCGATTTCCATGCAAATGCATGTTTTTTTTTGTCGATAGCCTAAGATCGATATCGACCAATAATTATCTTTCCGAATCATTAAATTTGCGTTAAAATGGCATCGATTTGTTTTTGCAGATTGTTGCATATTTTGGCGAAAATTCATATTTTTACATATTTTGGTTTTAAAGGCATATTTTTGCATATTTTAACATTTTTGAGGGATATTTTTTTTGAATTTCCATATTATAAAAAAAAGTTTTACAAAAAATTCCCAAATACACAAAAAAAATCTTCCAAAAAAAATTTTCAAATCAATAAATAAATTTATTTGAAGCTCGGCTTTAAATACAAGATTTTTAACCGATGTAGCACCTTACATGGTTTAGGCTGTCAATGGGCTTAAAATATTTTATCAAAAACTGTTCACATGTGGCTTGCTTGGCACATAGGTTACACTGAGTTGCAGAGGAAATAAAAAGTCAATTAGATAAAATTAATTTTTTGGATTCATATAAAAAGTATCCCTTTGTATCTTTACCACCGCAGCCGGTATTAACAAGAAGCTGAAAAACACTATTCAAAAAACTTTGAAAAATTTATGAATGTTGTTGAAGAACTTGTTGCTACCGATGCTTATGCATTAAAAAAAGTAAAAGATATATATTAAATTTAAATAACATCAAAAGTCAATTACCATTTGTATTCTCTAACTACTGATATATTGGTGTAACAATAACTAAATTTGAGGGATTTAGTTTACTTGAGTCGACTCAAGTCAAATTAATTGATATTGCAGAAAGTAAAATTAGTAAATTAAAAAGAAATCCAAAAAATTACGATTTCAAAAACAAACAAACTTTAACTATTTTTGATCTAGACTTAAATGTGAGATCTGAATTAGAAAATTCATATTCTTCAAATGAATTGGCATCCTTCAAGTATGCTCCTATAACTTTGGTTGACGTTGAGAGATAATTTTTTATGTACAAAAGTTTTCTGCGCAAAGGTTTACTATTGATAATATAAAAAAGTATTTATTTGCTTATGCAAAAAAAAATTAAGTTTTGAAAAATGTTGTACCTATGAATAACAATAGACTGAATTTTTTATTTTCTTTTTTTTAAATGCAAATTTTGGAGTTTTTAGTGCATAATGCGCATAAAATGCATAATTTCGATTTTTTTAGTGCATAAAAATATCATCCCTAGTCATGGTTAATTGTTGTACTGGCAGGTCCAAAATTAACCATTGTTCCCATATAAACAAACCCCATTCCTAAAATTACTCAAAGGCAAACAGATCTCATATATATGAAGATATCCAAATAACATTTGGCACAAAGAACTTTTACATGAATCTTAATCTCATTATTTTGTTCTTGCGGGTCAAGACTTACGTATTTTGACGAAAAATCTTTCCTGTTCTACGGCAAGAATCAAAGTTTCCAAATATCGTGCAGGCATCTTGGTAATCAACACAAAACATCCTTCAAAGTATGGGCGGGATTGGAGAAATGGGTGTGGCACAAAATACAATCATTTATATCTAAAGATCGGTAGTAGAAAAATTGCCCAAAGTTGGTTACATAACTGGGTTGTCCACACACAACCTCTCTCATAAAAATAGGCGATATCAAAGAAGTGGTGGGAAATAGATTTCTGTATATTTGGTAAAAGTTTCCAAATATGGTAAAAAACAGCTTCGATGTCAAAGAATGCCATCTGGCAAAGAGTGGTAGGGATTTCAGAAGTGGGCGTGGCATAAAGTTCTTTATATCTGTAGAACCGCAGGAAATTTTTTTTTTTTCAAATTTCTTAATCATAGATGGTTTTTAGTTCTGTTTTATAAGATGTGTTAGTGTTTGGATGGTCTAAGACGCTGTTTTACGTTAGGTATCAAAAATGGGTCATAGCTGAATTTATTTATTTATTTGTGTGAGCTTCTAAAACAAAACTTAAGTTTAAAAAATAGCAGAAGTATACAATTTGTTAAAATTAATTCGTTAAAAGAGTAATAATTGAACAATAGCAAAAGTATAAAATAATTTAAAAATAATTTCTGAAAAGAATAATAATTGAAAAATGGCAGAAGTATACAATTAGTTAAAAATAATTACTAAAAAAAAATAATAATATAATAAATTGTGTGTAGAGTCTAGATTTGTTTATATCGGAAATATTCGGAAAAAATAAAAGTTACGTTCGAGAATAAAACTGAAAAATTTTCCTCTTAAAATCCAATGCGTTTCTTGCTTCCGTAATGTTTGATGGGTTAGTATTCCAGAGACGTATAGTGGGTAGAAAAAACTGTCATTCCGATATTAGAGTTTTATATCTCATAGGTATTATTGTGTTGTTCCTTTCAGATCGGGTGAAGTTAAGACGATTGTACATTTCTTCGGGTTGATGTGTGTTGATTATTTTGTACATTAGGTGCATCGTTTTTATTTTCATAAGGTCATCGAGAGGAACCCCGCAGATTGGCCTAGAGTAGAAACTGATGTGCTCACGATTCCCATAGGATTTTATACCAAAGACGTATCTTGTTATATTGTTGAATGTCACGTTTAGCCTTGATCTGCTTTTTGCATTACGAACGTTTTTCCACAGGTTATTGAATGTGGTAAAGATTTGTAAAGATGAAAAAACAAATGATTCCCCATATTTAATTCAGTATTTAGTTTGAAAGCCTTAATATCTACTATTGGGAAGTCTGCTTCTTCGCTTACGACTAAAGAATATTGGCTCGCAAAGTTTCAACAGGATGTCAGAGCTGTCAAGACAAAACCCGTAGTAGCCGTCCAATTGAAGTGTTTACGTCTGAAACCGATAAAAAAATTCGTAAAATGGTATTGGATGATCGTCGTCTGAGGGTGAGTGAGCGAGTTGAAATTTAAGTCATTTCAAAACGTGCTATAAATCGTAATTGACCGAAAATTTTAAAATGAAAAAGCTGTGGGTACTCCATTTGGTCATTCGTCTAGACAATGCACCAGTTCACACATCCAATATTAGGAAATAGTTGTATTCAGAAATGGTGGTAGAATAAAATTACAAGAAAAATGGCAGTTTAACGGAGACAATATTAAAATCACCAATGAGTATAAGTACCTAGGAGTAATTCTTACACCGAAAATGAAATTTACCAAACATGTGGAAAGTAGAAATACACAGGCAAAAACAGCTATTAATTGTGCTAGGAAAAACTTTATATCTAATAGTCAAATTCAATTGAGACGAAAGTGGAATCTCTTTTTAGCTGTTTGCAGGTCGATTCAATCATATGCAGCTCAAGTTTGGGGTTATGGATATTTTGAGGAGATTGATTTACTGCAAAGATATTTCCTGAAAAAAGTTTTGATGCTGCCAGATTTTACACCTTATAATGCTCTGATGCTTGAAACTGCCGCGGTAAACAACCATTTATATACATTGTAACTAAATCTCCTGTACTTATTTCGAGTTATTTTTCAATACCCGTCTAATAGGTTACCGTTTCAAATTGCACATATACTTGCCCGAAAAAATTTGTTTTGCTTTAAAGAATTGCAAAAGGTTGCAGACAATCTAAATATTCCGTGGTCCAGTACACAACCTAATAAACAACAATGGATCACTCAAAGCAAGGAACTAACAAATAGAATAAAACAACCACAGATTAATCTGTGGTTACAGAATAAAGCAGCAACCTCAAGAATATATAAAGATTTAGATTTCGAAAGAGGTTCAAATTATTTTATCGACAACATGAATCAAGCTAAAATAACGTGGGTCTTTAAAGCAAGATGTGGTCTCATTAAACTAAATTACAACAGATTCGGGGCGACAACTGAGAACAAGATACGCAAGCTTTGTAATATGGGTATAATGGAAACATTTGAACATTTCCTAGGTGTTTGTTCAGTCCTCAAGAAGTTTCGAATTGTTTGTTTTGAAAAACCGAATTTACTTTACACTGAAATTATTGATATAAATGGTGAAAAAAATACAGATTGGGAAAGATTGGTCGATTTTCTAAAGTCAGCATTACATTATCAAAATTTTTTAACACAAGAATATAATAAGCTATTTTGTTAAATAAATGGTAATCACGATTGTTATTGTGCAAATTTGCAATTTGTAAATTTGAGTGCATATTATGATTGATCGTGAGCACACCAGTTTTATTTTTTGTGCAAATGTGCTCTTTTTCTAAAAATGTATTCTGGCAACACAAAAAACTTCTGGCAGCATTGTTAAAAATCTGCATTTGCTTACAATTATATACAAGCAAAATAAAATGAATTTTTCTTTTTAAATTATCTAAATTTAATTCTCTGTTTTATATTAAAACCCACGACAAAGTTCAATTTATAAGTTTCCTTAAAAAAAAATATGGCGCTTTATATGTCAAACGTTTTTGTTTACATTTGTTTGCAACTGAGCAAATATGCACTACTAATTTTGCTCATGGTTTTTTTAGTGCAAACGAAGTAAAATAGAGCAAATTGCAAATACGTACATTTTGTTGTTGTTTTGTGCAAATGTGTGTATTTTTGCACGCATTTGCATCGTTTGCACACCTTGCACTACCCATCGTGATTTCCCTTATAATTTTAAAGTTTATTTTTTAAGGTTATCGACAGACGTTCTATAAAAACATTGTCGAATATTACTTTAAATTTTCTAATTTTCAATAAGAAATTATTTTATAAATTAAGATAAAATTTGTAAACAAAAATTTATTGTAAATAAAAAAAATCTTACTACTACTACTACATCCAATATTACGATGACCAAATTCCATTAATTCAAGTACGTATTGCTTTATCACTTACCTTGCTTGGCTGATTTAGCTTCATTGAATTATTTTCTATTTCCAAACTTGAAAATATGACCAAGAATGAAGAAGAAGAGACTCTGCGGTTGATGGCTATTTTAAGGAGTTTAGTTTAGTTCTTACAATAAACAGAGTATCAAAGCTTTTGAATATCGCTGGAAATAGTGTATTGAGTTTAAAGGAGATTATATTGATAAATAAATACATAAAATATTTTTCCACATTTATTGTGTTTTATTTGTAAGGTCGTTTAATATTGGGAACGCCCTTGTATATACTTATACGTCATAACGTCTAAGATCACTGTTGTCGAAATTACAAACTCGGTGAAGGGTATAATAAGTAAAAGTTAATTTGAATTTCATGTCTGAAAAACTAAATTTTTAGTTAAAAACAAACTACGTGCTTTTAACAGTTACATTCACAAAAAATTTTAAACAAATTTCAAATTTTTTATTGCAAAAAAAAACAAATCGCGACAATAAAAAGCAAAAAATCAGCATATTTTAATAAAAAAAAAATCATTTTTATTATTTATGCGTTTATTTTTTCCAAAAAAAAAAACTCATAAAACTAAATAAAAAATAATTTAAATTGTTTATTTTTGTTCATTGACCGTTGGAAATTGTTTCATACATTTATTTATGGTTTACGAGTATTTGTGTGTTTTTGAACACATAAATAACGTCTATTATTTATTAAAAAAACCAACAAAAAAAAAAACAAAAAGAAGTGAAAAAATATATTTTTCTATTTTTGATAAATTTTTCTTGTGTACCATGTCAATACTATTTTGTAAGGATTGGAGCCAGTAGTTAAACTACCATTTTTACGAAACAACCCCATCCCCCCTCCTCCCAATATCAAGAGCTCTTAAATACGTAACACTGTGCTGCAGCAAGTTGCGTTTTATTTCCAAAAAAAAAAAAAAGTTTTCT
The DNA here is from genome assembly GCA_963931875.1 of Pollenia griseotomentosa. Lineage (NCBI taxonomy): Eukaryota > Metazoa > Arthropoda > Insecta > Diptera > Polleniidae > Pollenia > Pollenia griseotomentosa. The sequence goes on from OZ007564.1 coordinate 16,504,880, forward strand.
GTTTAATTGTTGTTTGTTTAGCTGTTTGTATGAAACTTTTATAAACTGTTTTGGTTTTACGTATGTTGTTGTGGTGGCTGCTGTTGTTTTTTGCCTGGTGTTCGTTCGGTGGTTCAGTTATTGAAATTTAAAAATGTTATCACGTCGCGGTTTATATGATGTGGAGCAATCGACTCGTCGTTATGCAAAGGTAACAAACAATCCAAAAAAACATTTCATTATGCTAAAATTGTATATTGTAGAGTGTTTTTTTTTTTTGCAAAATTGGCAGAAAAAAATTACTATTTAATTACACAAATTGTGTGCTAAAATGAAAGAAAGCCACCAAGAGAAAAAAATTTGTATATATAAAACTCTCAACTACATTTGTTATACAATAAGGAAAATGGTTTGGTTTTTTTTTAATATACAGCAATTAAAATTACCTGTTTGAGCAAATTTTTTAATTGCGTTTATGAAATTGTTTATTAGAAATTTATTTTAAGTTTGTCAGCTAAATTAAATTATTCATACTTTATATACATACCTATAAATTAAGCATAGTTTATTTAAAAGTAATGCATACTTTTAGGTTTTAGGGAAATACTTTCCAAATTAGATACAAGCATCTTGGTTTTGGAGATGAGGGCGTGGCACAACATAAATTTTTTTATATCTAAAGAACGGTAAGAGAAAAATTTTCCAAATTTGGTAAAAATAAAGCTGGGCAATCAACACACAACCTCTTTAATAAATAATAAAGCATACTTTTAGGTTTGAAGGAAATGGAAAAATCAAAAAGGATTTCCTTTTTTATTAAAATTTTAAATTAAAAAAAATTTATTTTAATTTTAATTAATATTACCAATGTTAAATTTCAGTACGCAAAATGAGTGGAATTATTCGTAAAATTTCATCGAAATGAAGTTACCGAAACTTAAAAACAACATTTTTTTTTATAAATATCCTGAAACATTGGTAAAATATAAATTTATTTTAAGTAGTTGTCGTTGGTTAAGCAGCGAAACCTGAAGAACAGGTGTTGCTGAATTGACAATCTTTAGTCGGTGTTCGTTGAACTCCAAATCGTTCCGGTGCGTAGAACCGATTGTCGTTGGACCGATTCAAAGTAGTAGTGACCACCGGTAGCCATGACGTTTTCCCATATTTCTGGCAACAAAGAAGTTGCCAAACGCTAAGAACAAACATTTTTCGATATGGCCACCTCCGACAAGACTACTTTTAACGAAAAATGTTAAACACCCTATGATTACTTTAACTTTATTTAATATTCTTACAAGTCCCCATATCCATATCCAGGACACTATGGCCTGAATATGATTAACGGAGAACTAGCTCTCTACTTAGGCTTAATAGGGGCCAAATTAGAGTAGTGGTATCAGTTGTAACAGGGCACTGGCCGGTGGGGACTCATGTTAAAAGAATGGGTCTAGAATTCAATGACTACTATAGAAGTTGTCATGATGAGAAGGAAGAGGAGGCTGTGCTTCGCTTTCGTTGTCAATGCCCTGGAAAAAGTACCTGGGGGAACCGGTTATTGCCTGCTTGGAGGATCTATCTCTTCATAAGGAAGACGAATTAGTTAAACTGTGCAGTAACGCCATCTGAATAACTGCTTTTTACGATGGGCATTGGTGATGGGTATCGCAAAGGGGCCAATGAAGGACCCAAGTAAGGTGTCTATCGATGGCTGCCCATGGAACCTAACCTAACAAGTCCCCATAAACTAAAGGATGGGCCATAATGCACGATGTTAATTGTGAGTAAAGTCGAATCAAGTTTTTTACCCAACTTAATTTGACATTTTTTTGTTACAGTGTTTGAAAAATTCAACAATGGAGAGGTACACAATTGATCAGCGCGCTAAAATGGTTAAAGCCCTTTTACGAAAATGGGCGTTCAAATCAAAATAATGCATTTGATTTGTGCACTTGGTGGTTTTTTTGGTCAGCATAATCGACCAAATGTGTTCATAGTCGGGAAAATTGTGCGCAAATTTCAGCAAACCAATCTGTAGAAAATTTGAAAAATGTGTTTGGTGCGGTTTATGGGCTGTCGGCTTCATCAGACCGTACTTCTTCGAAAAAGAGGTCGGCCAAGCAGTTACCGTGAATGTTGATCGCTATCGTGAGATGATAACGAACTTCCTGTGGCCAGAAATTGAGGATAGGGGCCTGAAAGATATGTGGTTCCAACAGAATGTTGCCACTTGCCACACAGCCAACGAAACTCTTCAATAGCCGTGTTATCTCACGTCGTGGCAAAGTTAAATGGCCGTCACGATCATGTGATTTGACACCGTTGGACTTCTTTCTTTGTGGATATTTCAAAGAAAAAGTATACGCTCATTAGCCAAGAACAAATCAAGGGCTAAAGGTTGAGATAATTCGGCACATTAACGACATTGAACCTCAATTATGTCTTAGAGTCATTGAAAATATGCAGCATCGTATAGAGGAATGCCACCGACGTCGTGGCGAGCCTTTGGCCGATTTTTTGTTCACACATAATTGTCATAGATGCTTCTTAAATAATAAAAATATTAATATAAATATCTAAAAACTTTTCTTTTTATTTTAAATTAACATCGTGCGTTTTGGTTGGACCACACTTAATATAACTTCTGGGTCCTAGAGTAATTCTTAGCCGATTTAGCAATGGGCGTCTGTGCGACTCAAAAGAAAATAGCAATATTGGTGTAAAATTGTTTCTAGTTCTCCTAATATAAGATTTTGCACCAATTCGTTCCATATGACTAGAAGTCATGCCACAGAACTTCGGTAAAATCGGTCATAATTTACCATAGGCCTCATATAAATCCCACTCTCGAAAAGCACTTTAGTACGCCTTGAACCGTAACGAATAATGCTATTGTAATAAATTTTGGCCTGTCACAGTTTTATAAGACTGCAAATAACATTGTCAAATTTCGTAAAGATAGGTCTATAATTTACCTTAGGCCCCATATAAAGCCCACTTCGGAAATATTCTAACTGTAGGAGGAGGGTATCAAAGATTCGGCATAGCCAAATATGGCACTCTAACTTGTTTAATAACCAAAATAAGCCTTACATTTACAACCTATTAAAATTTTATGTTCAAGTAAATGAATGTTCGACTTAATAAAACGAGCACAATTTTTTTATTAAAGTAGGTACCATAAACTTTTTTTACTGTGAACATCATTCACACTTTCATACAAAAAACAAACTTACTTACTGCAAGTTATTTGTTAAAATAAATATTAAAAATTGAAGCAAAATTGTGTTAAAAAAGCCATAAAAAAGATCTTAAAAAGTATTAACACTCGACATAAGGAAACCAGAAAAAAATTAAGTAATAAACCGCAACTACAAAATTTCGAGAAAAAGAGAAATATGAAAAAAAACAATTTGTGTGCCACTACATTTGTTACGGTTAACATACCAACACGAAGAATATTAAGGGTATTCATTTTAAACACAACAACTAAAAGCCAAATAAAAAGCTTTAAATTTTTGTGTTTACAATTTTGCTAAAAATTGGTACTTTTCTTAAATTTTCGAAATATTTTTATGATTTTCAGTGAATACACTTAATGTGGTTATTTGGTTTTCTTTTGCCAGTATGACTAATACAATTTGGGGTTGTTGTTTGTTACTGTTACATTGTTGGTCATTTGTGTCGGGTTAGAGTTTGTTTATGTTTACAAAAACTTTTTTGTTGGTCAGTCATAAACCAAAAAATTACATTAAAGTAAGTAAACTACAAATTTTAAACCAATTTTTTTTTCACTTTATTTCACATTTTGTTTTCTGGAACTTCATATGAACTCATACGATGGCAATGGGGCTTTAAAACATTTTTAGTGATTTTATGTTCTACACTTTTTCCATAAAAAATTTTTTTTTATTTCATTTCCCTTATTTGATGTTACATTGCTGGCAAATGTGTTAATTTTAATTTGAAAAATAACATTCTACAGTTAAAAATTCCAAGAACAAAAGTACGGCTGTCTTTAAAGTGGTAAAATATTTTTTAATTGGCGGATGTTCAAGACGCAACTATTGATACTGCAAGATGGTAAAAAAGTGATAGGAACTTTAGGAAAAAGATTCCCAAGAATTCTTTTTGCTTTTTGGCAAAATTTACCAAAAATAAAAATTTTTTGCAATGACCGTTAACCACTTTCTCGCATTAAAGTTTAAAGATATTCTTATTAAAATAATGGGACAACCGTGTTTTTTAAAAATATTTCTTTGGGATAACACAGTAAAAAATACAGTAAAAAGTAAATTGAAATATAAATATAAATCAGTATACATATGATTTGCTCTTGTGAACGATTTAAAGTTGTGTTAGAAGATGCAACCAAAAACGACCGTGTGAAAGCAAAACTTATAAACCTGCTGTACATTTGGGCATTTCCATGAGAATATCAACCACGCTTAAAAAAATTAAAACCAATAAAACTTTTTTAAATATATGGAGGAAAGAAAAAAACTCTCGAACTTTACTATGCAGGGGTTCTATTCTCAACTATTCTCTCTTTTCTGGCGAATAAATTCAGGTATTGGTAACATTAAAAGTATACTTTAAAATTATTGTTACCACAACAATTGGCCAGATCCATGGGGAGCAACTAAACATATAGTTCGATTAGCGGTATATTTTTTTGGTTTATTTCGGATGATATTCTAATGTCACGTACATGGAATTTTTTTGAAGAATTTTTAAACTAAATATGGTTCAACCTTAATTTATTGCAATCTTAATTTAATTTATAAATTATTTTAGTCGATAGCTCCAATACAAATACTACCCCCGAAAATATCCTTTAATGTCCTTACTTCCATAAAATGGTGGTATTGACATAAAATTTAGAATAACTTTTAGGACAGCTACTATTTCATGGTTTATACAAGTAAGAAAGTATAGTCGGTCAAGCCCGACCATATGCTACCCAGCACCACAGTACTTAAAAACACATCATGCTTATGTGTCCATATAAATATGGATTTCTCTATGTTTAAAAACTTCATTAAAATCGGTTTGAAAGTTTGTGAGAGGCAGAAATTGCCCCCTTGTGGTCCTATTTTTGAAAAACTGTATAGCTTATGTGTCTATATAGATATGGATCTACCTATGTTTTAAATTTCATTAAAATCAGTTTAAGAGGCAAAAATTGCCCCTTTCTCCCCTTGTGGTCCTATATTTTTTAAAACTGTATAGCTTATGTGTTCATATAGATATGGATCTATCTATGTTTTAAATTTCATTAAAATCGGTTTGAGAGACAAAAATTGCCCTTATCACCCCTTGTGGTCCTATTTTTTTAAAACTGTATAGCTTTTGTGTCCATATAGATATGGATCTATCCATGTTTTAAATTTCATTAAAATCGGTTTGATAGTTTCTGAGAGGAAGAAATTTCCCCTTATCTTCCCTCGTGGTCCTACGATTTGGCCCATTTTCAATAGACTTGGTCCTTGTGCCAATAAGAACCTATGACCCAAATTTTATCAAGTTATCTCCAAAGTTGCGACCTGTACTTTGCGCAGCCAGCCGGACGGACATCGATAGTTCGACTCAGAAAGTGATTCTGAGTAGATCGGTATACTTTAAGGTGGGTCTAGGACCACTATTTTAAGGCGTTACACACATCAGCACAAATGCATAATACCCTCTCCACTATTGTGGTGTGGGTAAAATAAGATCATAGGTCTCATATAAGCCCCCTTGGAAAGAAAACTTAAAAGGAAAAAAAGCTCATTTAGACGAAGATTTCTAAATAACATTCGGCACAAAGAACTTTTACATGAATCTTACCTCATAACATAATTTTGTTGCCCATTAGCTCCAAAATTTGTGGTCGGGTTGGACGACTTCACTTTCTCACTCGTTTGTTTTAAGTTTTTGTATACATTTGTTTCATATCTTATCAATACAATAAGAGAAAACTCTGTCACGTATGGTATGTCACGAACGATATTAAATTTTGTTTATTATAAATCCTCAAAAATTAAAATTGTTTTGAATTACGAAATAATGGAAAAATATTTTGTTAAATACAAGAAATTAAAAAAAATTACCTCACATAATTCGCATATTTCTACATTCACCTCAAAATCACTTCCGATTTATGTCGCGTACGATATGCACCTATTTTGCTCGAAATTTTGAACAACCAGGTTGCGAATGTGAAAATTATTTTTTTCAAGCATTAAAATTTTAATCCAGTTACTCCAATTTTTTGCAAAATCTATATCGTTTTGAAGACGAACAAATGTCACGTACGATGACATGGAAATGCCCATGTAGTCTAAAAGTTCCTTTAGTTATCAAGCGAAATGTCATACTGCGCTCTTTTGTTGACATTTAGGATGGATGAAGCACGAGAAAATTGTGGTCAGCGATGAGGCTAATTATTGGCTTAACGGGCTTGTTAATAAACAAAATTTCCGCATAAAGATTGAGATCACAGACTTCATTGCATCTAGGAAATTGCAGCGTTTGGTGCGGTTTACAAGTTTATGTATCACAGGACCCTTTTTAATGATGTTTGAGCTCGCACATCTTGATCAAAGATTTTTTATTTGAAAATATGCATGACATTGGTACGGGCGGGACGTAATTTTTTTTTTTTTTTTTTTTTAATTCCCTAAGCTAATCCCGCGAAGCTCTACGCTTGTCTGCAGGAAGGAAACCAGAGTCTCTGGCGGGAATCGAACCCAAAACCCCGGCGCTAGCTAGCCTACCGGCGTACTCTTATTTAACAGGTTGACGTAACGTATCATATGGCATCGACTTATTTTAAAATCAAACTTTGGCGATAAAATAATTTCGAAAAAAATACATGTCCATTGGCCTCCAAGACCGTGCGATTTGACTCCTCTCGATTATTTACGACGATAAGCCAGCAACACTTGACGTATTGGAGCCTAATAATGCTTGTGAAGTTCCTGACATACGGCCAGCAATGCACGAAAAAGTGGCGCAAATTAGAATCCGCTTCGTCAAGAACAGGGGCGGTGCATATAAGCCCGAAATTATTTTCAAATAAAAATGCCATGTATTTTTTTATTGATATTAAATTTTTTGTGTTATTTTTACTATTTCAAGTTCTTTATAGCTCAAAAAACACCCTTTACAATAAACAAGGTTGCATCACTTAGTTAGCTGATTGCAGTGTTTTTCAACGTAATCGGTACTACAATTTCAGATTTTATTTGTTTACATTTTTTGCATTACAATGTGATTCGGTCGATTATTTTGACAGATTTCAAAAAAATTCCCCTTACTTTTGCTGAATAGCTCCAATTGTTGTAGAGCTGAGGTAAATCACTTAATAGTTACATTGAAGCACAAGTTTTTTCCTTAATGGCGTAGGACGATTTTGCATTGAAACCAAAGAAGGTTAACTTTAAGGCACTTAAGATTATTCAACAGCAAAGAATTAAACGGAAGCCGGAATGGCCGATTTTGCATATCGGAAAGCTACTTTGGACCTTTATAAGTAATAGGGATGTTGTTGGAGGCTTAAAAATGAACATCCCGGCTACACACAAAATAAAAGACGATGTCAGTTTAATGTCTTTTTTTGTGTGAAAAGCAACAAAAATAAATATTATTATTAGAAAAGAAAAAAGACTACGGTTGGAATTGAAATTGGTGCTTACACCACCCCCAAAAGCTTCTTAACTTATTTCTACTTATTAAAATAGGGCTTATTAGCAAAAAAAAAATACCCAAAATATATTTAAAATAAACTTAATTTGACAATTGATATTTATTGCTATTGACTTGGGTTTCATTTCTATTGCTTCAATAATTTTTAAAAACATATTAATTTAAATATTATTTATTTAAAGTCATTTGCATACTTTAATCATTTATTATGTTTTTTTTTTTAATGCAGGAATTAGTTTCCTTAAAGATGTATATTTAGAATTGAAAAATCAATATTTATTCTATAATTCAATACAAACAAAACAAACAGGTGGCTTTTAGTGGTAAAACTTGCCAACCTGAATCATTTCAATACCCATAAAAACACAAAAGAACTCCAATAGAAAAAAATTGTGCACTTTGCTGCAATAAATACATGTCTTACTTTAAAATAATTTTACTTTCCTTTTAGAATTTTTGCTCATTAAGTAAATCTAAAATAAAAGAGATTTTCCAGTTGCAAGTAAAGGGGATTGTTGCACATTGAAAATAAGAAAATAAAACAAGTACAATTGTATTAAATGATTGAAAAGAAAAACTAAATAAAGGGGATTTTAAGAATGAATTCATTGGAATACTTTTGAAATAAATTCTAATTCTATAGAATAGGTCATTAAATCATTTTTTTTAAATGGTCCTTCGAACCTTGATGGAAAGAGATTTTAATCAGAAGCATTTTTTCGATTACATTGTAGGATACTAGAATTATAAGGAAACAAAGTTAAAGGTTAACTTAAAGTTATAAGAAAATATGGTATTATTAAAAATTTTAATTTATTTAAAAAGTTTAAGGTGATTTTATAACAAAATTTGTAATTTTGTCTATTATTTATGTAAGTCTCACATACAATTGCAAATTATAACTAATTTACAGAGCAATAGTAACGTAAGCATTCATTAGCCCATTGTAGTAAAACGGACCTGAGTTTCTAGCTCAGTACCAACGTGGGATACCCTGCAAATTAGACTTAATGTAAAAATGAACTAGGCTTTGGCAACAAAGTTTATTTTGGTTAATTTGTAAAGTTTTTTTTTCCAAAAAATTTCCTTTAACGAATAATTTTAAAATTACATCTTTTAATTGATTGATTTAAATTAATCTCTTAAAAAATGTGTTAGCTTTAAAGCAATTTATTATCAAATTTAACAATATGAGTGTTTAAAAGGTGACTTGTTCAAATTTCTCTTACATCCAAAATTATTCCCTTCTAAAGAAATTTTACTTCTGAAGACTTTTTCAATATAATTAAAAGATTTTTTTAATAATTTTAAAAAGATTAAAGATATTGTAATTTTCAAAAATTCAATTAACTTGAAAGAAAATTCCCATTAAGGGAAATTTTATTTTCAGAACCATTTCTTAAAAGTTTTAGTTTTTTAACGATAAAATAAATGTGCTTAATATAAATTCAATGAAATTTTAAAAATTTCCCTTATATGCAAAAAATATTCTTAGGGAAATTTTAAGATTTTTTGGAAATTTTATTAATTTTCAAAAACAATTGCTCTAAACATTGCTTGAAATAAAAAATTGTATAATAAAAAAATTCCCATTAAGGGAAATTTTATTTTTAGAAAAATTTCTTCGACGTTTTGTTATTTTAACATTATACTTAGCTGCTTATATAAATTAAGTAAAAGTTTAAAAATTTCCCTTACATGCAAAATATATTTTTACGAAAATTTAAGATTTTTTGTAACTTTTATTACTTTTAAATTTTAAAAATTTTTTACAATAAAAAAAATTTCCATTAAAATAAATTATATTTTGAGAAAATTTTTTTAAAAGTTTGGTTACTTAAACATTAAACTAAATGCGCAAGAAATTTTATTTTTAGAAAATTTCTTAAAAGTTTTGTTATTTTAATATTTTACTAGATGTGCTAAATATAAATGAAGTGAAACTTTAAAAATTTCCTTTACACGCAAAACCTATTCTTAGAGAAATTTAAGGTTTTTTGAAACTTTTATTACTTTTAATTTTAAAAATTTTTTACAATAACAAAAATTTCCATTAAGAAAAATTTTATTTTTAGAAACTTTTTTTTAAAGTTTTGTTATTTTAACATTAAACTAAATGCGCTAAATATAAGTTCTTTAGGGAAATTAAAATTTTTTTAGAAAAATTATTACAATTTCTATAAAATAATAAAATACAATTAAGGGACATTTTATTTTTATAAAAACTTTGTAAAAGTTTTGTTATTTTATTAAAAAAAAAATGTGCTATATATTAAAACTAAAATTTTGAAAATTTCCCTTTTATGTTCAATTTTTTTTTTTAGGGAAATTTAAGTTTGTTAGAATTTTTTTTAAAACCTTTATTAGATTTTTTGTTACAATGGCTCTAAACATTATTTTTAAAAACAATTTTGAATATTTTTAAAAAAGATCTTTATTTTAGAGTAATTTTTTAAAAGTTTTGTTATTTTAACCATAAAATAAATGGGATAAATACGAATCAACTGAAATTTTTAAATATCCCCTATATGCATGTAAAAAAATTTCCAATAACGAAATTTTAATTTTTTAGTATTATATTATATTTCTCTATACAAGAATTCGAAAAACTATTTTTAAAATTTCGCTAAAACAGAAAAAGTGTCCATTAAGGGAAATATTTTTTTAGAAAAATTTTATGAAAATTTTGTTATTTTTTTTTTATTTTTTGTTATTATTAAAAAAATAATTTTTCCAATTTCCCGAAAAAAAAGAAAGTAAATCCCATTAGGGAAATTTTTTAGAAAAATTTGATAAAAGTTCCGCATTAAATTAAATATGTCAAATCTAGTGAAATTTTTCAAATCCCTTTTATGGGATTATCAAAAAGTAATTTCAATTTTTGGGAATACAATATTTTAATTTCAAAAGATTTTGTTATTCGTGCTTAATTCCCAGTTTTTATTATTGATAAAAACACTTGAAATTTATTGTTGATGGGATAAGCTATTCCTATGCGCATTTCACTGGTTGCTTAGGCCAGATCATCAGGAAACTTCATCCATAAAGATTTTAGAAAAACTAAAGATATTAAACCAAATAAAACTGTTAAGCGTATAAGAATTATAGCAACAGTTCTACTTGTAATAATATCAAAGTTTAAACAAAACACATCAACAATAAACAGTGGGTTTATCCCATCTTACATTCCCCACTAGTGGGAATGATGATCTGGCCTAAGCAACCAGTGAAATGCGCATAGGAATAGCTTATCCCATCAACAATAAATTTCAAGTGTTTTTATCAATAATAAAAACTGGGAATTAAGCACGAATAACAAATCTTTAATGGGATTTTTGAATTTTTTTCTTATTAGAATTGCTTTAAACCAAGGCGAATTCATTTTTCAGGTGGCGTTGAAAGCACAGCTGTGCTACTTTTTTTTTCTTAATTAGAGAGAGAAATGTCAAAAGTTCCTTGTGATTTTGACATACGGATCAACGAAAGCAACAAAAAAATACATTGTTGTGTTTTTGGTGTTGTTGCTTGTTGTAGTATCGACACCACCGTTTACATGAATTCGCCTTGCTTTAAACATTAATTAAAAAAATCATTTTCAAAATTTCCCAAAAAAAAGAAAAAATTCCCTACTAAGGAAATTTTTTTATCAATAATTTTATTTGAAACATGTAAAAGTGCTTTTTTAAACAAATTGAAATTTATAAAGATCTGAATTTGATTCAAAAAGCACTTTTGAAAATTTTTTGAAAAAAAGAATAATTTCTTAAATTCACAAAATTGTCAAAATAAAGTCCATTAAAATTGCCTTTCAAAAATGGTAATGTTTTGTAAGAATTTTTTTTTTAATTTGTTATAAATAATAAATAACTTTACAAAATTATTCAAGTATCAGATTGTTTTAATTGAGAAAAATTATTAAAAATTTACTTAAAAAATTTACTTTTTTCACGAGTTTAAAGCCACATTTAAGTTAAAGCTAAATGATGCTTTCAAATCCATTTAACTTTAATACCTCTCATTATCTAACTAATCTCTTAAAAGTTTCTAACACACTTAAAGGTTTTCATTCACATTTTGTTAGGCAAAAAAAATTAACAAAGTCATTTATATGTATACACAAGAACACTTGTTTATTTAACCTCAAAAAATGTGTATTTACGATAATTACACTCCTGCCGGCTTGTTTTTTTTTTTCTTCATGCCAAAATACACGTCTGTTAGGATCATTGGCTTAAAATACACGAAAAAAACTTTTTGTTTTACATTAGATAACAGAAGTAAAACAAGAATACAAAAAAAAAAACATATACAATTTGCGGTTTTGTTAGCAGACAACACTTAAACACATAATAGAAATAAAACATTTTTTCGTTTTCGAAAATGACGAAATTCTCTTTAAGAATTATTTTCTTTTTTATTTCCCTTGTCTGTAAAACTTTGAACCTATTAACAAAAGCTGTATCTTTAAGAACGTGCTTGTAGTTAGATACAAACATTTAATAATATACATTTTTTTTGCTTCTCTTTTTTCATTTCACCAGTCGCCAGTAACTTTGTGTAATTTGGGGGTTGGAGCAACTTTTGGAGAATCAATATTACACGATTTGCCACGTGATAGTACCGTAGTAACAAAGACAACCTGTGAGCTGTTACGTGTGGAACAACAGGATTTCCGACTAATTTGGGAGGTAAGAAATCAACAGAAATTCAGAAAATGTTATAGCAAAATAATCAATGTTCTCACATACATTTGGTGTATTGTAATGTTTATGCTCTTTTGTTTTGTCTAAAATACCTTCGATAATGAAAATTGTTTTAAGCGGCACCTTAATACATACACACAAATACTAACACGCACTTTTACTTATACGCTCAAACACACATACTCCCACAATTTTAACAAACAGTTAATTTTTATATCTGTTTTATGTACTCGTGCTCGAAGAAACAAACACTAACCCCCTCTCTCATCTGTACTCTATAAAACATCCGTTATTTAACTTAAAATATCTCCCCACCAGTAATTCTCCACCCACTCCCAAATTTTGTTTCGCTTCGTCACAGTTGTTCTCCACGATTTTAATGAAAATGTTTTAAATTATTAATTTTTTTTAACCAAATGCTTTTGTTTTTCGGTTGTTAAACTTCTCGGTATTAGAGAGGATAGGAGTAGCATTGTCAAGAAAAAAGTTAATTAAAATTCACTTCTCCACGGAACTCCATACTCATTATCGCCACAGATTCTTCATTTATATTTTTCTTATATTTTTTAAAAATTCGTTCTGTATACTAGTTAGAACTTAAAGTAACCATTTTGTTAACCGATTTAATCTTCAAAATCATTAAGAGATGTTACTTCTAATGACCTTAAATAGTAAACAGTTTATTTTATAGCAATTAACCATAAAAAATGAAAAAAGAAGAAGAAAAATATAACCCTAATGCACGATGTTCATTGTGTGTCGAACCTTAACGTCAAGTTTTTTGCCCAACTTAATTTGACATTTCTTTGTTTCAGTGTTAAAATTCCACCAAGCAGAGATACAGAATTGAGCAGCGAGTTAAGATTGTTGAAGCCTTTTACGAAAATAGGCGTGCAAATCAAAATACTTTTGGTAAAATTTTAAAAAGTTACCTAAGGTGCAAAAATTTCACAATAAGGGAAATTTTGGCTTTGAAAAATTCGTTTCAATTTTTTAGGCTTAGTATAAATTTTATCCAAAAGGATTGAGAAATAAAATTAGCAAAATTACTCAAAATTCCCTTACATAAAATTTGCCTTGAAGGTAGATATTCTTTTTAGAAAATATCTAGGAATTTTTTTTGACTTCACAATACTCGGTGGCCCTAAAGGCAACTTTGGTAAAATTTGTCAAATTTCCTCGGCTAATAAAAATTTCGCTTTTAAAAAAATTTTGTTGTGTAAACATTTTTTAATTTTTTCTTCGCTTTTATAATACTAGGAGTTTACTAAAAGAAATGTTGGTAAAATTTAAAAAAATATCCCATACTTATAAAAATTTCCCTTTTAGGGGATATTTAAATATTTAGTAGTTTTAAAAAAAATTATTATTTTAACAATTTAGAAAGTGCGCTTTACACATATCTTATAAAATAAAGTTGAATTTCTGGCTTTAAAAATGTCCTTTTTGAGGGAAATTTTTATTTTGAAAAATATTCTTAAATTTCGGTTGTTTCCACAGTACTTGAAGAAACTTTAAGAAAATTTTGTGAAGATTAAAAAAAAAATTTTCTTTTAGGGAAATTTTTCTTTTAAAGATTTTACAAAAAAAAAAAAAAAAAAAAAAATACTTTTTAGCTGAAAAACTAAAAAAAATTTAAATTTTCCTTAAGTTAAAAAAAAATCTCTTTAAGGAAAATTACGGTTTATAAAATTTTGTAATAAATTTATTATTTATAATATACAAGAAGTTTTTCTGATTTGTTTGTCAACAGAAATAAATTATAGATATATTTGGAAAACAGTTTTTAACTTTTGCTAACATTACAAACACTTCCTTCTTCTAGGGCCAATATCGATTTGTTTGTATTAGAAAACAATAAAACTTGAAATATGTTTTTATTCAATTTGTTTTCAGCACAAACAAAGTATTTAACGAAACCTTGGGAATGAATAATTTACTTTATTAAACACAAACAACAACCTACATGTAATTGCTTCTGAATACATTTGAAATTCATAAATTTTAAAGTTTCATAAGTGTGTTTTAACAGAAACCCAAATTGACCACATCTCAATAAGCAAAAAGTGACATTGTTAAAAACTAGATGTGCGCAATAGGCGTGGTGCATACGAAGCCTTAAACCGCCATCTTCTTGTGTGGGGATACGACTAAGGATTTGAGACGAAACGACGCATTGAAATTAGAATGGCCAGATAACTCTCGAAGGTTATGTGGGGTCCCTAATAACTCGCTATGTTGGTGTCCCGGACAGCAACAGAGGCCATGAAATGCAATAAACTGCGTTTTCACAGACAGCCCTGAGCAACATCTTGGGCTTCCTAAGCCTAATCGTAGAGTGTGGAAATCAGCCACTCCTGCCAAATTATTGAAAATATATATGGCAACTTAAAGGTGCTATTAACGTTGCCCAAACAAGAGCTTCCAAGGTTATAAAATAAGTCCAGGATAACAGTTAAGATTGCCTTAAGAGGCGAAGTATGCGGCGAGACAAGCGAGTTTTGACGGAAAACACACACTTTCTTCCTGTTGAACTAAGTAGGGTGAGAGGGTGATAATTGAACTACCCAGGAAAGAAGACTTAAAAAATGCAGACTGGAAAAGTATAACTCCTTTAACCATGATTAATACGATGTTAGCTAACATAATCCATGCAAGATTGGCATCATCAATTGCAGTAGATCTTCGAAAGCGGCATCCTTCAAACGCCGTTATTCGAAAAAACTTAATTTACCCCTAATCAATCACAAGAACTGGCCATGTCAAGAGCTTTTTCATTATTAATTAAATGTTTTTTTTTATATTTTTATAAAAATTTATTAAAAAAGGAGAAAAAAATACTTTGTAATTCTTCGTACTTTTCATGAAAAATCGATTAGTCACTTTTTGCCACAGAGTAATTAAGGAAAAATAAGGGGGAGTTCGATTTATTTTTTAATTCGCCGTACGTATACTTAATATTATTAAATTTAAATCCAACTTTTTTACACATACGTTAAGTTACAATTTCGTAGAACGAAATAAATGTATCATTCTTTTAAAATTACATTGAGTTGCCTGTCGTAGGAGTTTCAGTTACTACACAGAAAAAAATAATTTTCATATTTGAATACGAAAATCGCATATTTGATTACAAAAATTTTTGAATTTTCTGCGATGACGATTTTTGCGGTATTGATAAAAAAGTTTGTATGTATAATTGTTGAATTTTTAGTCAACAACCAAGTTTATTGAGTCAATAAAAAAAGTTGTTGCCCAAAATAATTTTTTTCAACAAATTGTCTACTTGATTTGTTAAAATAAATTGTTGAAAGGGTTTAATAAATCAAACAAAATGTTAATCGAATCTTTATTTTTTTATTTATTAATGATGATGTCATAAATTTTCAATTTTTATATTTTTATAAAAAAACACTAAAATTTATTATGCAGGGATAAGTAAGTTCCTATGCGCATTTCACTGGTTGCTTAGGCCAGATCATCAGGAAACCTTTTTCAAAGACTTTGGCAAAACTAAATATATTATTCAAATAAAACTGTAAAACAAATGGGAATTATGAGCTATTTAAAAATGGACAAGAGTTGCTAAAATACTGTCTTTACTTTGGTTCAAATATTTTTTTTATTGAATATGAAAAAATATTTAATTATTTCATTATTAAAAATGTTTTATTGAGTGCTATTTTGCAAAGTGTAAATTTGATAAATTTTTTCTTTGAATCAAACAAAAAGTTTGTTGACCTAAAATTTTATTTTTAACAAACTGTTTTGTTAAAAATTTCTTGAGATATTTTTTTCTGTGTATGTTTAACAATTTAACTTTCTTTAGATATAAAAAACTTTTTTGTTCGTTTCTTTAAAAAATTTTAATTTTTTTTTACTTTCCAACAATTTGGAATAAGAGAAAGTGAAACAAAAATAAAATCTACAAGAAACTTTAAAACTTTACATTTTGGCATTTCATATTTCTGGGAAAAAATTCTAAAATAGAAAGCAAAACTTTTTAGTTTTACTTGAAAGTTGAAGCAAAACTATGAATGGATTTGTTCCATCTTGTTATATCCTTTTCTTTTTCAGTAAAAGAAAAGTTAAAGTTCAAATTTGGAATTTCCTTTCATGTTCGTATCTGATTTAAATTCAATTGTTGTAAAGAAGAAGTTTTTGTTTGTAAATAGCCGTGTATGCAAATTGGGGTTTCAAGAATTTAATTTAAAACTTCACAGAGCTTTTTTGCGGGTTTTTCTTATGTTGTATCTTTCATAATCAGATGTAGCAACTGAAATACGACAGAGTGTAATATTTGGGTGGTAAAAATTTAAAACATTCTTTGGAAAAGAATAAAATTATTTTTTTCTTATAAAAGTTAACTAACGAAAATCACTACTTACAAAATGCTTAAGTCCCACAACAACATCACGTTATCAACACAAATTTACAAATGAGAAAGCATTTGAAGTTTATGCCGTCGGCTTAATTATGGACTTTGTTTATTTGACAGCGATTTTCTCTTATTGTGTTTCAATACTTAGAGCAAATTCAGAAATTTCAAATATCCTGTTCTGAAGTGAAGCGAGCTTTGGAGGCACCCAAAGATATTGAAAAATCTTCTAGAGCTTGACAACATTTTTAATTGAGTAATGCCTTCCTTCAGTTTATAATTTCCGAACTAGTTTGACTGCCCTGGGCGGTTTTTTTTTTTTATGTGTTTAAATCGATGGAACATTCCCTCAACCTCCGGTGAGCAATCTTTGTGCTTAAGCAGCTTTCTTTTTACTAACTGAATGAGTAAAGCAAAACTTCCCGCAAATGATAATTTGTTAGTACAAAATTCAACACTTTTGAAGATTAATTAAAAGAAATATGTTGTTAACACTATTTCGTTCAATAACTTGGAGTGAATCAAGTAAAGATAAATTACCCTCTTAAATGAAATAACTAAATTATAAAAAACTTAAGATGTGCCTGTGAAGCCCGCATTTAAAACAAAACTACAAAGGAATTAATTAGTTTGATAAAATTTCAAAAGAACAGATTAAACCTTTTTGTGTATTATTTACAAAACTTTTGTTAACAATATGAGAGAAGAAAATGTAAAAAGAAAATTTTCGGCAAATGTTGTCTGGACTATTTTAGTGCATATACCTAGTGGTGTAAAGTATAAGATGGTCGTGCTTGTCTGACTATATTTTTGACCGTGATTTGTTTGAAATTAAATTGCTTTTTAAAATTTTTGTAATTAAATAGAAACTTTTTTAAATATGTTTTCTCACAATTCTTTAAATTAATCCCTACACAATGAAAGAAACAATTTCGTTGTTCAGCTAGCTGTCTCTTTCTTTTTCTAGGTGTTTGATATTATTTTTTTAATTTTCAGAGTCCAGTTTAAATACAAAAACAAATTTTATCAAATTAAAAATAACGTTTAAAGAAATTTTTACGTTTTGAATATAATAATTTATACATAATTTTGTTTGGGGCGTAGTTTATATATATTCCAGCCGTTCCCGCGGCGTTGCCCGCCCTGAATGAATTGAGGGTAGATCGATCTACATAAGTTTTAAATGTCATCAATATCGAAATTTCCCATCTGTCCTTTCATATGCCTTGCTTTGAAAAACATAAAACCCTGTGTGTTTTAATTACGCTGATTTATTTATTTAAATTTCATCAAAATTAGTTAGTAATTTTCGAAGTGGCAGTAATTCTCCGTATGTCCCCTCTTGGTCGTTTTCTTATACGGTCAGGGGCCGGTCGAGCGGAGAGATAGACTGTAGGCGGAATGAAGAGTGAACAGCGTACTCATGTCAAAAGGGCTTTGTTTTGAGTACGGAAACTTTTGCTTTAAAAGATCTCTTCCAAAACGATATTAATTGTTTCTGAATATAGGAGGTTTATCCGCCCTGAACCCTATCCTAAGTAAGAACCAGTAAGAGAAATAGAAAGTTCCAAAAAAATCCCTCTTGCAGATTCTCATTCACTCAGGACCTTGCATGTTTAATTTGATGTTTCTTAGTCCATTATTAAAGGAAACTCAAAAAGTACCAGTTAAAGAACAAAAAGTACCAAAAAGTCCCTCTTACAGATTCGTATTCACTCAGGACATTGCATGTTTAATTTTATGTTCATATGTCCAATATTAACGATAATAAAAAAGTAACCGTTAAATAACGAATAGGTACCAAATAGATTCCTTTAAAGATTCTTATTCATGTTGAATTTTATGTTTCTAGGTCCAATATTAACGGTAATTAAAAAAAAGTACCAGTTGTAAAGGGTGGTTAAAATTTAAGGGCCGATGTTGATTTTTAATAAAACACAAATTATTTAGGAAATTATTGTAATTTCTTTTTATTATGATAATTTTGGTATGTTCAATTATGTATGGAACAAAATATCGGCAAAATTGCCGCGACCTCAGCGGTGCCAAATCATATGATCTTTGCGGCCAATTGACATCGCCACTACGTGAGAAAACACGGCCATTGAATTTGTTGCGCAAAAGAGCCATTGTTTCGTTAGCTGTGTGGCAAGTAGCACCGTCCTGTTGAAACCACATATTGTCCACATCCATATCTTCCAATTTGGGCCATTAAAAGTTCGTTATCACCTCACGATAGCGAACACCTTACGCTGTAACTGTCTGACCGGCCGCATTTTTGAAAAAATACGGCCCGATGATGCCGCCAGCCCATAAACCGCACCAAGCAGTCACTATTTATGGGTGCTTTGGTTTTTCAACAATCACTCTTGGATTATTATTCGCCCAAATGCGGCAATTCGGCTTATTGACGAATCCCCTGAGGTGAAAATGTGCCTAATCACTAAAGATGATTTTCTTCGAAAATTGATCATCCACTGTTGCCATTTCTTGCCACCATTCTGACCATTGCAGTACGAGCTGTACGAGCATGAACTGGTGTTTTTACATCACCTACAGACCCGGTTTTCTCAAATTTTTGCACAATTTTTCCGATTGTACGCACATTTTGACGATTAAATTGACCGAAAAAGCACGAAGTGCACGAAATGCATTTTGATTTGAACGCCCATTTTCATAATAAGCCTGAATAACTTTAACGCGTTGCTCGATTGTGTATATTTCAAAAGTTCAAATTGAGTTAGTCTGAAATTGAGAAATGTTAAATGAAATCAAAAAAAAAACTTGACGTTTAAATGTGATTCACATTTAACATCAGCCCTTAAAATCCTTAAAAATCACCCGTTATTTTTTGGTATTTTTATCTCCCCATTGAAGTACCAAAAATTTCCATATTGTAGTGGGAGCCCATTTAATACGTATATCCCAAAGAATGGAGAAAAATACTTAGTAAAAATAGACCAACAATAGTTACGAATTTAACCCCTTTAAGATTCGAATTTCTAAAAAATTGCACATTCGTATTTGTATAATAAACATTATAGTTTATTTTTACGTTTAGGAGATAGAGGGGGTGACAAAAAAAGTATAAAAATTCAGATTTTACCCGATTACTCCCTAAAGGGGAAGTATAGACATATATTATTTTATTCTTAAATTAACGCGTTTGCCAAGAAAACTGTTGCTAACATATGGAGTAGCCGATGAAAATGTTGCTTCCATTGTGAATCCAGCTTAATTAACTCACTACACTTTAGATTACTTGTGGTAAGTGAAGAGATAAATGGTACAATAATCGATTACTAGGGAAAAAAGGCTACAAAAATATGAAATGAACCAAGTTAATTTATAATTTAAGGCCATTTCAAAATTGGCTTAATCCCACTACTCCTTTCATCTGTTTTTTTTTTTTTTTTTTTTTTTTCAAATAAATATTTAATGAAACATATTTGCAAATATATTAAACAATACAGATATATATTTTTTGCATTTATGTTAGTTTTTATAGTTCAGCTTGTCGGCTGCTTTTATTCCTTCCCGATGCCACCCACCATTATTTGCCATTTTGGTCATTTTTATATGCTCTTAATGTTGTCGTTGTTTTCCACTGGTAGTGGTTACTTACACCTGAGAGAATTTCATAAACCAGAATCTCTACACAAACACACACACACACTCAAACAAGCATTCACATGCACTAGTGGTCTGTCAAACACATGCATATATAATTCATCTAAGGGAATAGGTTTGAATAAAATATGTGTGCTTGTGGAATATATAAACGAACTCGTATATGTAAATGCAGTAGAACACGGTTATAACGAACACGCAGGGGCCAACCTTTAAGTTGGTCATTGTTTTTTATTGAGAAAAATACTTTACTTCACTTTTTTACTTGAAGTTTGCAAAGTTTACACAAGAAAGACAATTACGAATAATCGATGTTTTTAATGCTCAAAAAAATTTAAATAAATTAAAGTTACTTTAAATTTCGAATGATTTTGGATTAAAATAAATTTGTTTTGCATTTAAGTAGTTGCAAAAGTTCAGTATTGAACAAGGCGAATTTACACAGGTGACCGCATCAGAGGGAGTTATGCTGGCTGTCCCTTTAAAAATTATTGTATAAAATTAATAATTAATTAAGGTTATGGTTTAATCTGTTAATAATCGGGTAATTTTGTTATTGATCGGTTAACCGATAAACAAAGTTTTTTTATAAATTAAAAAAATTAAAAATTGTTTATTATTTGAAAGCTATTAGTAAAAAAACAAACAATAACATAAAACAAACGAGCAAACGAAAAAATTATTTATAAATATGGGGGATTTCATGTCAAGTGACCAAATTTTAAAATCGATGTCTTCCGATTTGGATGAAATTTGCACCAAGGTTAGTCCTATTGGATAGTAGTTTAGACACAAATTTTCAACAGGATCGGTCAAAATTTTAAAAAATTTAAAAAAAAAACAAAAAAATTTTTTTCGATAGATTGATCAGATAGCTATCGAAGTTACTTGGGACAAATTTTGCTTACACCAATAGGTAATTAGTTACAAGGATGCAAAAGAACACCTATATCGCCAACAGGGCAAACTTTGACCTCCTCTAACCCTCTAACTTTTTGACCGATCTTGTTGATTGAAATTTTTGAATTTGTATCTAAGCTACTATCCAATAGGAAGACATTCTATTTAAAAATTGGGTCACTTGACATGAAACCCCCCATATGTAATACATATTTTTTAATTTATACATATTATGTTTTTATTAAAAATTTAAATAGTTAGTTTTAGGAGATCTTATAAAATAATCTTATAGAAAAACAATTTGGTAAAAATGTTTAGGGTTTAAGAATTTCTGTTTTTGTACTGTATTTTTAAAAGGAAATCTATTGTGTAAAAAAAATATTTCTTAACACAACTTTTTTGGTGAACTTTAATACAGATAACGTTTTAAAATTGCGCATGGTTGCATAAAAAAGCGAGTTCCTTTGCAACTGACGTTTTGGAACTTACTCATAATTAAAAACACAAAAATATGGATTAATACTAAAAAAAATTTTAAATTTTGTTACACCTGTTAATTGACTGGAATTAACCTGTTTAATCGTTAATCGAAAAAATCCTATTTTGAATTAACCAAACAGTTAATCGGGTAGTAATTAATCGGTTAACCGATTAAATGGTTAACCGAACAAATACCCTAATACATAGTCTGTTATAACCGGTTATCGAAGCTTATCAAAATCCAATTTTTTGTTTGTTTTTTTTTAAAGAATTTTTACTAGAATTGATTGATAACAATCTTAACTACATATAATTGCATTTGGAATTAAAAAAATTAGCAGCGTTATGAAGTAACAGCACCTTAAACTTCACTGTTATTGCAGACTATTGCTAGACATAAGCAAGTTAAGGCGCGTAGCACAACTTTGAATGGTTGTAACTTTTTTATAAAATGCAATATCTTCATGAATTTTTATTGTGTACACGCAGAGAAAAAACATGTTTAAATATGGTCACCTCCAACAATACTTTGTTTAAAGAAAATTGTAACCATAATATGTTTAATTTAACCATATTTTTGTCACCGACAACCATATTATGGTTAAATTGGCCATCCATCAAGAAGCCACAACCATATTATGGTTGCCTCTAAGCATTGTATGGTTAAATATGACAATAATTTGTTTTTAAATTAACAATAGTATATTCCTCTTTTTCAAGAGCAACATACTATGGTTGAAAACCAACCATGCTATTATAAGTGTTTAACATATTTTAGTTATTATTAACCATAATATGTTCGGATACAACCATAATATGGTTGTGGCTTCTTGATCGAGGACTATTTTTACCATAATATGGTTGTAGTTGACAATAATATGGTTAAATTAAACATAATATGGTTAAAATTTTCTTTAAACATAGTATTGTTGGAGGTGACCATAGTTAAACATGTTTTTTCTCTGGGTGTAGTTTTGTAGTTCTGTATATTTTTTTATACGTGATCAGAATAAAAGTTTGAAGGTTTTTAAATATATCTCTCTTTAGAAGTTATTTTGAAAAATTTTTGTTTTTCATTGGACATAAAAATATATACACAAGCAAGCAAAAGTAGTCGCATTATTTGCATCAGATTACCTATTTCGTCTTCCTTCTGAATCAACCAAAAAAATCTGCCCGGCTTGCCCCCCCCCCCCCCCCCCACTATTCCCGATCCAAAAACTGATCATGAATTCTTGTATTTCGCGCCAACAATTTTTTTATGTTTGGCTGCTTGCAGAAAAAAATGAAAAATGTCTGCGTGTATTTGAATTTATTTCAGGAAATGTTAGTACTGGTTCAAAACCAACTCTTAATTTGCAAGAAATAAAACTTTTTTCTCAAAAAATTTGCGCACAAATAAACTCAAAATGGCAGATATCGAAAAGAACAAAACTTCGATTTTTGAAAACAAATACTGGTTGGTTGACTCTAGAAATTGATTTATCACAATTTATTTGTGATAAAACCATTTCTTCTTCGGTTTCTACTAGTGGAAGGCCAGAGGAAAAATTCCATGAGTGCTCAGAAGTAACAAGAAAAAGGAAAGCAAGAGAACTTTTGAATACGGTTGATCATAATCAGTTATTTATGGCAGCCGAAATGAAAATGCACTTAGATGGCAAACGAACTTTGGCCTCAAAAAGGGGAACACTTTTACAAAAAAGTAGAATTGTTTCAGATAAGCCCACGAGCCTTTCTTCTGATCAAGCATTAGCAATGATAATAGATATCGGTTTATCTGCACATGGCTACCAATTGTTGAGACAACATACATCGTCTATTAACTCCAAAATGTTTCCCTGTTATGATTCTATAAAAATTTCCAAGCGTGCATGTTATCCAAATGGAATAACTTTAACAGAATCACTCGCGAATGTCAGCCTCCAATCACTTATTGACAGTCTTAAGACTTGGTTTGGCCTTGATGGATACATTTCTTTTGATAGAAGATGATTTTAATGAGGTGACTTTTAAGATCAAATGGGGTTGTGACGGTGCTCAAGAAAATATTTAGCATATCTATGGTCCCACTTGAAATGTCTTTAGAAAATATTGGTTACAACCAAAAAACAATAATTTGGAAAAATGCTGCACCATCGTCAACTAGATATTGTCGGCCTATAAAATTCGTATTTGCAAAAGAAACAAAAGGCCTTATTTTGAATGAAGTTAAACAAATAGAAAATCAAATTTTGTCTCTCTTGCCAACTATGGTTACTGTTGAGCATAAGAAATTTAAAGTCACAGATAAGCTAGTTTTGTGTATGATTGATGGAAAAGTGTGCAGTGCTCTTTATTATTCATCATCCCAAGCTTGCTAGTTATGTGAGGCTACACCATTATTTATGAATAATCCAATTGCGATTTAAAACAAAACAGTTGACAAAAACATGCTGCCAATGGGCCTATTCCGTCTCCATGCATGGATTCGCTTTATGGAGTGTTTGTTATATATTGCGTACAGATTAGATATAAAAAAAAATGGCAAATACAAAGAACTGATAACAAAGCAAAATTATTAGAAAGAAAGAAATACATACAAAACCGATTTAAAAATGAAACAGGATTGTTGGTGCACATGCCAAAACATCATTCTGGCAATTCAAACGATGGCAACACTGCCAGACGTTTTTTTCGAGATGCCGAGAAGTCGTCAAATATTACTGGTGTAGATTTGGAGCTGGTAGAACGTTTTCATGTTATTCTTGAGTGCCTGGGATGTGGCTATGAAATAAACTCTGTTGCTTTTGAAAATTATACAATTGAAACAAGAAATCTATAATTGGAAAAATACCCATGCCAGTGACGGTACACAAAATACTTTTCCATGGTAAAATAATAATAGACAGTTGTATTTTACCTATTGGCCAGCTTTCGGAAGAAGCCCAAAAGGCACGAAATAAGGATTGCAGAAATTACCGTGAAAACTTTACACGCAAAACATCCAGAGAAGACACAAATACGGATTTGATTAACAGGCTCTTAACATCGTCGGATCCATTCATCTGTAGTTTGCGAAAACCCCCAAAAACTAAAAAAGGAATTTTAACACCCACAATTTTGGATTTGCTGCAAGACCCGGATGTTTATATTGCAGAAGAATGATATGAAACATATATATATGTATTACTTTCTTATTCTTATAATAATTTATTTATATTTTTTATTATATAAATTGACTCTTATTCGACCTTTACAAAATTTGATTAGTATTATTATTTATTAAGCTTTAGGTCTCTTTTTTTTATAAAAAATATTAATTTTATTTAATCCAATATTTCGGCACTCCGTTGTGTGCCTTCTTCAGGGTTTTTTTCTTGAATTTTTGAACAATTTTTAACAAATTTAACAAATTAAATAAATTAAACAAAATGTCATATAACAATTTTCAATTAAATACAAAAAAGGTTTTTCAATTCAAACCTAATCTATTACAGTATTAATAAATTTTTAACTTCCGTTTCTATTTTTATAAATTAAATGCCTATAATTTTGTGCTAAACTTTCAGTATCTGACTTAAAATTAATTCGCGATATGGTCGGTACATTTATAATTTGCAACATTTCTAACATAAATCTGCGTTTATAATTTTTCTCCCTATTTAAAACTGTTGTATTTTCAAAATCAGGATAATGATTTAGATTTGCACAATGAGATGATAAAGCTGTTTTTTGTGATGAAATATTTCTATATTTTTGATCTGACTTATGTCCTGCTAACCTAGTTTTCAGTTTATTCTTCGTTGTACCAACATACACTTTACCGCATTGTCCATTAATATTTCCCTTACAAGGTATTTTATAAACTACATTCGACATTTCCAACTTATTCATTTTGTCTTTCATATTAGTAAATAATCTACCTATTGTATTATTAGATTTATGCGCAATTTTATACCTTTCCGTATCATAAATATTAGATTTTTCTAACCTCTCCGAAAATTTTGGTACATAAGTTAGTGATTTATAAATTTTCGGGTTCGTATTACCGTTCGAGTTGTTTATTCTATGGTTATTATATTGTATTAATAAGTTAGATATAATTTCCTTTGGAAAACTATTTTCTCTTAATGCTCTAAAAATGTTCTCCTTATTTTTCTTATGGAAACAAGAATCACTTATTTTCAATACCCTATCTATAAAATTTCTAGCCGTGTTAATTATAATCCTTTTAGGATGATTTGAAAAATAATTAATTATTCTACCAGACGATGTTGGTTTTTGATACCAATCAATTAATAAACTTTTTCCCTTTCTTATTATCAAAGTGTCTAAATAAGACAATTTAGATTCAAACTCCTTTTCCATTGTAAATTTTATATCCGCATGAAAGGAATTAAATGTATCTAAAATTTTTGCTGTTTCTGATTCCTTAATTACGCAAAATAAATCATCCACATATTTGGTCAAAATTTTAGGTTTAATAGTCAACTGTTCCAAACATCTATCTATTAATCTCTCCATAACAATATCTGCTACAATTGGAGATGCTGGTGATCCCATAGGAAGTCCTCTTTGTTAAAAATTGTTCAAAAATTCAAGAAAAAAACCCTGAAGAAGGCACACAACGGAGTGCCGAAATATTGGATTAAATAAAATATTTTTTATAAAAAAAAGAGACCTAAAGCTTAATAAATAATAATACTAATCATATTTTTTATTATATTCAACATTTTTTTTTTTTTATTTTTCGAATTTATTCTATGAGTTACATTTCAGTTATATAAAGCTTTTTTGTAATAGTTCTATCCCTTAAATTTTAAGGAATGACTTTTATACACTACCAGACTATTATATTGTATCTTCTTGTTACATTTTACCTACGCTATCCTTTGGATAGCAATGAAGTATATAGTATGTACAGAAAAATTTACAATTATTAGACACCAGCAGAATGTAATGCATTTTCTAGCCCGCTACGGCCTTCGTCAGCATTCTTTGTGTCACACTGGATAGTGGTACTTTATAAATTGAATGTACTTAACTCAACTATTTTTAACAAATAGAAACTGGGAATTATCTCCTTTCGTAGGTTACTTTATATTATATTCAACATTTTTACAAAAAAGCTTTATAAAATACATAACTGAAACGTAACTCATAGAATAAATTCGAAAAATAAAAAAAAAATGTTGAATATAATATAAAGTAACCTACGAAAGGAGATAATTCCCAGTTTCTATATTTTTTATTTTTAATAAACTTTGTACTGTATTTTTTTGAATTGAATTGAAAATAAAAAAAATTTTTTTTTAAAAAAATAACTTTTTAATTTTTTAAGGTACACATATCGTAACTTTAAATGCGCAAGGACGTTAGTAACATTGGTATTTTTTTATTGGTTATAATGTTTTTTCTATTGAAAATATTCATTTTTTTTTTTTTTGTTAATTGGTCCGTAATGTGTTGTTTGATTAAAACAAGGGTATTGCAATTTTCCCCAATTGTCCTACTCAAGATAAGGCAATCTTGCTATTAATTATAAACCAATTTAAAAAAATATATTTTATCTATTATGGGAAGTGGGCGTGGCAATTATCCAATTCCGCCCATTTTTCTACAGAAGTTGTGTTGTTAGTCATATATTAATTGTACCAAATTGCGTGACTGTACCTTTATTTGTTAAAGAAATATGCAATTTTGATCAGCTAGAATGTTAAAACCTCACCCTGTGCGGTGTAAGTTATAACCATGTTCTACTCTTATAGAAATTGTAGTATTTGTTAAAGTAAATACTTGTAGTTTAATATAATATAAAAATAAACATGTTTACATATTTATTATGGCTTAAATTGCCTTAGAGCATAAGAGATATTAAATTTCTCGTTATGAAAATTAAATTACACTCTGCAACAATTTCACGAAATCTTTTTACACATAGACAAATTGATAATCGCTTCACACTTGAACCAAAGACTATAAATATACATATATAAATCTATAGTCTTTGCTTGAACCCATACAAAATAAAAAAACGTTCTTGGTTTTTATGATCATGACTGCAAACTTAAAAAAAAAAAAAGCAAAATAAATATTTTCTGTAAAAATTATTTTCTATATGAATTTTCTAAGTCAAATTACAATTTATAAAGCTTTTTACTTTTAAAGTCTTATTCCTTCAATATTTTCCAGGGATATTTATTTTTTTTATGCCCTATCAAAATTTTTGTTACAAGGCTTACTTTAGCTATCCTTTCGCTAGCAATAAAGTAAATTGTACAGAAAATTTATTTAACTATTGGATAACAGCAGAATGTAATGCATTTTCTGGCCCGCTACGGCTAATTTTTTTAAAACAATTGTTTGTAAAAATATTTTGTTTTTTTCAGACATCCTTCGGCATCCTCTGTTTTTTAAATTAACACTTTGTTTATTGGCATAAGAACCACAAAATTGAATTGTCATTTCAATTTCATACAATTTCATTTATCTATTTAACTCCTTTTTAATCACTTAATGCACTGCAATTTGCAAAAATACTTCTTAAATGTGTGCCAATATGGCATCTTCTGATAATGTCAATCAAACATTTTCCATATTAACATTTTTGTACCTGGTTCTATCCCACACTCCACCCCTCCCCCCGCCCCCCCTCCCCTGTCCATAACTGTTTGTCCATGCTTTAAATTAAGGTGTTCAGCATCATTAAAAAACCAGCATGATTATTTTTACATTAATGCATATGGACCACAACCGCTTTTAACCCGTTAAATGTCGAACAATACAAAATTAACTTTATCAGGAAACTTAAGTCGATAAATTTAACAAAGAGCAAATATTTAAAATCTAAATCTTTTCAGGCTCCAGAAAATCATTATAGTTGTCATTTTGAAACACATTATCATCAAGATTGCATGGTGAGTTGAATTCCGATTTGAGATAATAAAGATATAGTTGAGTCCAAAAAAAAAGGAATAGAAAAAAGATAATTTCTAGAAAAGAAACTCGAAATAATCTATTCAACATTTTTACCTAAAAATCCTACTTTTCCCCTGTAGTTTTTGTTGCCGTTTTTTTTTATGTCAACAGCTTGCAAAGTGTTAAGAGTTTAATGCAATTCATTGAGAGAATCTCTTGATTTTCATGACAATTCACTGTTGTTATCATCATGTTAGCAAAGGTTTATTGAAAAGTCAGTAAATACTGGTTTTAATGAGATTTTATGCAAAGTTAAAGGAATTTGCAAGTATATAAAATTAAAATGTTGTTAACAATTATATGTAAAATGTATTTTTAAATTGATTACATGTTACATAAATCATTTACAAACGATAATCACGATTTTTAATTCCAATCATGTTTTTATGTATCTTTAGAAGTAACAAAATAAATTAACGACGTTTATTTATAAATCAATATATCTACTTCAATATATTTTACTGTACAACAAACTTTATAATTTCCATATGAAATAAGAATAGACTTAAATTCTACATTGAAAAGAAAAGTCAATCCATCCGTACTTAAATCAAGACAAGGCTGGGTAAATAGTGCGGTAAGTACGGATTTCATTAAAACAAGTACGGAATGCTTGATTCAGGTTCGGATTATTCAAGCGTCCCCTACATAAAATAATCCGAAAACGGGATAGATTTAAGTAAAACTTAGATAAAAATTAATCTCAAACTGTGCTTGATTCAAGAATTTCTTAGTTGGTTAAATCCCGAATCCCTACTTGAAATAAACCGAAAAAAAGATCGATTCTAACCTAAACACTTACCCCAGGGAACCAGATAGAGAGAACAATATTTTTGTTTTTTTTTGCCCGTTGCACATGTTTGTTTCGCATTTTGTTTTCAGAAGAACTCTTATTTATAAAAATGTTGACAACTATTCAAAAATATAATATACGCGTTATTGGTTTCAAGTTTTCATAATTTTGTATGAAATATTTAACGCTCTTAAATGTTGTCGTTTTTTTGCATTTTTTATTTGATCGTAAGCAGCATTTTTTTATGTGAAATAATGGGTGTTTTTTTTACAGGTTTGTTTTTCGAATAGAGATAAAACTGGCATTTTGTGATCAAATCTGGCAACTCTAATGTCATTTATGTTCAGTTTGGTTTGCCATTTCATCATGAACAGGTTGACAAAAGAACAACGCTTGGTGTATGGGCCGAAAATGAGATTGATCTCGATGCTGATTTTCATCGCAAAATTTTGTTCAGTGATGAGGCTCATTTTTGGTTGAATGGCTACGTCAACAAGCAAAATTGCCGCATTTGGAGTGAAGAGAATCCACATGAGACCCTTGAGACGCCATTACATCCACAAAAACTGACTGTTTGGTGTGCTCTATGGGCTGGTGGAGTCATTGGGCCATACTTCTTCCGAAATAATGCTGGAGAGGCAGTTACCGTTAATGGAGACCGGTATA
The DNA here is from genome assembly GCA_963931875.1 of Pollenia griseotomentosa. Taxonomy (NCBI): domain Eukaryota; kingdom Metazoa; phylum Arthropoda; class Insecta; order Diptera; family Polleniidae; genus Pollenia; species Pollenia griseotomentosa. Next base: position 16,535,058 of record OZ007564.1, read on the forward strand.
GAGCCATGATAACCGACTATTTTGTTCCCGAATTGGATGGCATGAATGTGGATGAGTTGTGGTTCCAACAAGACGGCGCTACATGCCACACAGCGCACGCCACAATCGATTTATTGAAGGAAACATTCGATGAGCGCATAATTTCGCGAAATGGACCTGTCAATTGGCCACCAAGATCGTGTGATTTGACACCATTGGATTATTTTCTTTGGGGATATGTGAAGTCGCTCGTCTATGCCAACAAACCAGAAACGTTAGGGGAATTGGAAGCCAACATTCGTGGCGTTATTGCCGACATACGGCCCCATATGCTCGAAAAAGTGGTTGAAAATTGGACCTGTAGAATTGGCTTTATTCGAGCCAGCCGCGGCGGCCACATGCCTGAAATCATATTTAAACATTAATGGCATAAAATTATCCTTCCAATAAAGCCAAATTGATGGTCATTAAAACGATTTTCTTGTGTTTTATTTTAATTCGAAGTTCTATACCACTGAAAAAAACACCCATTATAAGAACAACAACAAAAACACATACAGTCTATTTTTGGACGCTTTAAAAAAGGACAACAATAAGAAAGATGTAAAAAAACAAAAACGTAAAAAATGTTTCACTCTTTTTAAACAACTGAAACAACAATATTAAAAGAAACCAAATAAATTTTTGGTTGGTTTCAAAGTAGATAAAAAAGAATGAAAAAAGCCCCGTATTAAATTTTTTAAAACTGTTTAGTTGAATAGGTACATCAAATACAAAAATAGAATAAAGACGAGTCGGTCTGCTGCCGTTTTCGGTTACATTTCTTCTTCTTTAGCCGAGGAAAGGATACAGCAACAGTAAGTGAAGAAGAAAAACATTGTGTGTATAAACAAGACTTGGTTCAAAAATTATGCCAACAAAAAAATGTGTCTCAAAGCCAGCCGCCGCTCTGGCTGCCTTCTTTGGAAAAATATTTTTTTTCTGTGCAAGTGAACATTGATCATGTACGGGACAGTGTTGAAGAATATCCAGAAACTTTAACGCGACGACCTTCTGGACAAGTGGGCAACATCACTTCGACGTATTTTATTACGTCATTTACACATGCATCCATACAAGGTCCAAATGGCCCAACAACTTTCACCAGTTGACTACCATCAAAGACGAATTTGGGCAACAAGCATACACGCAGGCGTTATTTTGGCCCAACCTGTACTTCGAAAATTTAGCTCAATAATTTTAATAAGTAGAATTTGGGAATTTTCGCTCTTTATTTTAGTTTTTAAACATTAAAACAATGTATATTTTTCTTCTTGTAGTGTTGTTGTTGTTTCTACACAAACCAAGCAAATCGTTCTCACCTACTTTTGTAGTGGTGTTGTTTTTACATCAAGCTTTTACAAACCCACGCGTATGGGTTTTCGGAAGTTATCCTATTTTGGATTATTTAAAGTACTTTTTAGTGTTATCATACTTAAATTTTGAAGTACGACCCTTACTTAAAGTAATAAAAAAAAACTTAAATCTAGTATAAATTTTTATTTCTTTGTATAATTTTAAAATTTAGCTTATACTAATTAAAATAATAATACAATTTCCAATTTCCTGCCGAACATTTATTTCTGAAACATATTGTTACACTGTGTTATTATTTAATACTTCTAAACATATTTTGAAGTTTGTAAAACCAAATTTATTTGACTATTGTGGTTTATAACACTTAAAGGATTTAACTTTGTTATTAGGCATAAAATTGATAACAATCTTAATTTTATTGGCTTGGCTTTGGAAAGTTAAGAAGAATGTAACCGACTTAACATCGATTACATTAAGTTTTATTTCTAATACAGCCCTTTAACGTTGCAACTGGTCGTAAAACTGAGTTGAATAAAACAGTTTGTCAACAAGGTTTCGTTTAAATGTGCTAGATTCCCATTTCATACCATTGATAAACAAATTTATTGTTGAAGGGATAAGCTATTGCTACGCGCATTTCACTGGTTGCTTAGGCCAGATCGTCAGGAAACTTCATCTAAAGATTTTAGAAGAACTAATAGCCTTTTCACACTTGTCAACATTTAACATTTAACATCAATTTGCGAAGATGTTGGAATTTTCCCATAAGAAATACATAGGGCTAAAAATCAAAATTTTTCAACATCTTTACAGAATGTTACTATCTCATTTTGTTTCCTTTTACATTTTTCGATTCTTTTAGTGTCATCACTAGAAAAGTGGCAATAAATTCTTTTATTATTGTGGCATCACTGACAAAATGGAAGTTGCTTTGAAAGCAGCGTTACCATTTCTCAAGTTTTTCTTTTTTTACAAGCCTTATTTTGCTTAATTTTGCTTAAATTATTAAACAAAATGATTGAGAAATACATTTTGGTGTTATCTTTTAGAATGTTGCCACTTTTGTAGAAAAAAAGTATTTAAAAAAAATAAAAGTTTTTTTTCAGAAATGGTGACATTTTATATTAATGGTAGATGTTAGATGTTTCAAGTGTGAACGCGTATTTCACATTTTCAACATCTTCCATGCGTTCCTCCGAAATGTATGCAAGTGTACAAAGGGTATAAAGATATTATACAAATAAAACGGTTAAAGCCCTTATGACACTACATTTTTTATTCATTAATTGATATAGAATTGATAGAAAGAAACAGTAAATGTAAGAAAGAGCAAACTATACAAAATGTAAACAAAGTTTTTTATTTTTTTTTTTCTCTTGTTATGGTTTTTTTTTAGGGATGGCGTTGAGAATTTTTAAAATTGTACCAACAACCTTTAAAAATTGTACTTTTTACCCTAATTGTAAGTTAAAATTTAATTGTTAGTTAAAATTAATTTTATTTATGTTCATAAAAAACACCACAAAATGGTATTATAAATCTAAGTTAAAAAAGTATCAACAAAAAAGTACAATTGAAACAACTTAGCCATCCCTGTTTTGTTTATTTTATTAAATGCTGCCAACTTTTTGTTTATGAGAAACCTAAAAACAAAAAGCGGTAAATCGCTGAATTTGGCCATAAACCGCTGATTCAGCAACACTTTTAATATTTCAAGCTTGAAATGTCAATTTTAAGTTAAACAATTTTACATTTTTTTTGACATAACTTCATTTTTTATCGATAACTTTGATAAAATTTTTGACAGTTTGCCATTTATCTTAATACAGCTTAACTCTTTGCAGTTGGTTAATTTTTGTATTACATTATATTTGTACTGTTCACCAAAACTTGAACAATGCATTAAAAATGTAGTGTCATAAGGGCTTAAGCGAATTAGAATTAAAAGCCCCAGTTTTACTTGTAACAATATCAAAGCTTAAACAAAAACAACAACAATACAAAGTGAGTTTATCTTTTCTTACAGTCCCGACTACAATTGGTTGATTTTTTGTCTACTCTAAATGTAGTTGTAAGTGGGTAAAGAAAAAACAAAAATAAAAACAAATTACTTTATTTTATTTTGCCAGTTCAGTTTAATTTACACTGTCGTTTGCTGCGCAAATGTGGAAAAGATTGGTGAAAAATAAGGTCATTAATGGAATTTTCAGGGCATCTCTGTTAGCAATTTGGGTGTAAGCATCTCTGTGTCAAAAAAGTATCCATACATTGAATCTATAGTTTTACTGAAATCGCTATTTTGGCTAAAAAATTTTATTCAATTAAATCGACAATTTTTCACTTATAATCAATAATTTCTCGACATTTTCACTGAGTCTATCTATCTACTTTTACTCAAAGCTGACTCACATTTTTCACTAAAAAATCGATAATTTCGTTGATGTCGACATTTTCACTTAAATAAGTCATTAGAAGGGAAACCATAAATATGCAATTGCATGTTTTTACTTGGGCGACCAATGAAAGCAGAAACAATATATTTATCGGATTTAGAGCTTTTTATGAATTTTGGCATTGATTTGTTAGTGCATATTTTTGCATATTTTAACCTTTGCATCATTTGTTTGCCTAATTTAGTTAAAAGAGCCTTTAAGCAGCATTTTTTAAGTTTTTAGCGCATATTTTGCATTTTTGAGGCATATTTTGATACATGTTGAATTTTTTAGATGCCTTCAAGAGCTTTCGCAGCAAATAAAAAAAAAATTGTTTTTGCGGAATTTTGGCTTTTGTGTTTTAAATATTTATCTGTTTACCAAACATGTTGCTTAAATTTCGCCATCTACATTTAATTTTTACTCGAAAATTTTAAGAAAAGCAGGTTGTCATTAAATACAAATGTTATTTTAAGCTTTAAAATTGTATATATGAATAAGCAAAAGTTAAGGAAATAATAATAATAAACGTTTTTGGCAATGTGTGTAATACAAATCTTTAAGTATACTGATAGACTCAGAATCACTTTTTTTACGTGATCTAATCATGTCCATCCTTCCCTATTTGCAGGTTCTTTGTTCATGTTAACCTTGAGCGCAACGTACAAGTTGCATTCTGGTTGATCAAATTTGGTAAATACTTTTAATTGTACTAAGGACGAAGTGAGAATCGATCTATAATTTCACAAATTAGACCCTTTGTGTCCGTAAACCATCTAAATATGTTGTTATTTAGATTAAATTCGCCCCAAAAATATTTTACTTCAAATTAAATTCTTCTTGAATCAGTTCACATTTTCCCAAAGCTTCCATTTATATAGCTTTAATAGTTTTAACTTCCTTTAAAAAGTTTACATTAACATACAATTTAGCGACCGTCCTTTAAATCCCTTTAAGACAACAAATCTCATATGGGTGTTAATATCTAGATAATATTCGGCACAAATAACTCTGATATGAATTTTAACCTCTTTACATAACTTTGTTTATGTGAGCCGATGACTGCCCATCGTTTCCAAATAGCATAAAATCTCGAAAATTGGTCTGTAAATACTATGGAGTTTGGGCTTTACCGATTTTAACTAAGGATTGTTTTAATTAAATGGAACTGTTATTAAATTGTTAAAAATAACCCAGAAAAAACTTGGTAATGACTTGCAATTACTGAACAACTTACTTTTCAATGCCTACTTCATACCATATGCATTACATAGAAGTAGTTTAGTAATGGCTGGCGTATAGTCTGGTACATAAGTACTTGATTATGAGTTGATTAACGAAATTTATAATTAATTCATAATAAAACGCATCTAAGGTTTTATTTATTCAAATCTAATACAAACTGATTTTATTTGTACTAAATTGAAACAATTTTTAATAAATTTGAATATGAAAAATTTAAATACCTAATTGATTTTGATATAATTTTAATATTAAAAACTTGGTATTGTGGTCTAAACCAAACGATATCGTCTAGGTGATATAAATTATAACATATGATATCGATATTGTGTCATAAACTTAATGACTTACTTAACTCCCTATTTGTAAGCGAATGTGGTAATGACTTATTTAACTCCCTATTTGTAAGCGAGGGTGGTAAGTACTTGCCTCCAATGACATCACCGTGTTAAGATAATAAGTTAAAATGCCTATGTAGAAGTAGTGAAGAGTAGTTATATTAGCTTTTTAACGCATTACTTTGCAATGTAAGTTTTTGCTGGGTATGTCTACAAATAAGCAATTTTGGAATTTTTTGGGGCATATTTTTAAAAATTTTCAGGGCATATTTTCAAGTTTTTACTGCATAGTTTATGCGCATAAAACGCGTTTTCAAGAGCATATTTCTGGTTTCCCTGGTCATTAGTTTTACTTCAAAAAATTATTTTTTACTTCATATCTACAAAATTTCACTGAAAATCCAAATATCTACCGAACTTATTAAAACTTAAAGTTTAGTACCTCCCAATAGTATGCCTTAAACTTATTGAATCAAATGTGCCAAATCCGAAAAACAAAAAAAAATGTTTTCAAATAACATATAAATTTCTATACGCCTGAGTTTTGAGGGAAAAGTTCTTAGGAAAATGTACTTATTAAAAGACGAAATGTAGTTCGATATATAAAAGCGTAAAGAAAGCTTGGACATATAAAAAGGATGCCCGAAGAAAGAGCCACCAACCAAGCTAGTACAAGAGTAGGCGTATAAAATAGAGGGCGTAAAAGAAAAAGATGGTTTGACGCAGTTCTGGATGACTTAAAAACGATGCGAAAACAGAACTGGCGTCTTAAAGCTAAAGAATGGGTAGAATTGAAGTCTACAGTTAAGAAAGCACTGGATCACCGACGAATTGAATATAAAAGTTCCGTCATTTAAAACCTTTATACAAAACATATTGTAAGACCCCCCCTTTATTTTACCTATAATTTAATTACATTAAAATTACATTCAAAAATAACGAAAGTTTAATCTTCTTTAGTATGTTCACAAGTAAAAAAACGCCTCTTGGAACAACCGGCCCAACATTTTTTTTTAACTTAAAATATCGCTTTAAAAAATGTAAATTTTTTTTAAATAAAATAGGATGTGGGAATTTTTCTTTAATTTTTTTTAAAATATTTTAATATACATACATATGATTATTATTCGAACTATTCCTAAGCCAGAGAATGTCTTATAGCGTTTTCACACTTGTCAATTTCAATTTTTCAAAATTTTTACAGAATGTTACTATCTCATTTTGTTCCTTTTTACATTTTTCGATTCTTTTAGTGTCATTATTAGAAAAGTGACAATAAATTCACTGACAAAATGGAAGTTGCTTTGAAACCAGCGTTACCATTTCTCAAGTTTTTCCTTTTTTGCAAGCCTTATTTTACTTAATTTTGCTAAAATTATTAAACAAAATGAATAAGAAATACATTTTGATGTTATCTCTTAAAATGTTAGCACTTTTGTAGAAAAAAAATATTTAAAAAAAATAAAAGTTTTTTTTTTCAGAAATTATGAAATTTTTTATTAATAGTAGATGTTAGATGTTTCAAGTGTGAACGCGTTTTTCACATTTTCAACATCAACATCAACAAAGGGTATTAAGCCAAAAGTATGTAAAATATTGAGGACTAAGGACTATTACAAAAAAGATTTTTAAATTTAAATTTGTCCAATAAACAAATATATTTTCAACTTTAAGAAATATGAATTATGTTTTTAAAAAATGCGCGTAAAAATATGTTTCGTATAATGGTTTAAAATAACGTAACGTTTTACGTCATTACCAATTCTTTGTCATCACGAACTTGCAATAACTTTACAAATATTTTCATTAGAAAACTTCCCCATTTTTACCTTTTACTGTTATCGCGTTTGCTATTGTTGTTTTTGTCGCATTATTACAATGCCAAAAAACAAACGAAATAAACTTTTTTTTATTTTTTACTGCTGATAAGAGACACGCTCTTAAATTAAGCAAAAAAAAAAAAAAAACTACAGGCAGCAAAACTTTTATTTATTTATTCACATTTGGAGATATTGCACGCTTTTAAAATGAAAGTGGCCAACCTCAAACATCAAAGTTAACAAATGAAAAACATAATGGTTTCTCCGGGAAACGGGTCTGCATACTAAAATTCAAATTTAAAAGTACAAAAATGACATTGAATGAAGCTAATAATAGTACGAATATTAAACGAGTGGAAACAAGTACTTGATTATCAGTATTTATTACAAATGAGTTAATGTTGAGTGATCAATTAAACATTGGAATTAAAAAAAAATAGAGAGCGGCTACTTGAGTGCACTTACAAGCGAAATCGAAAGAAGTTTTTTCTTTCTTTTATTGCTTTTTTTTAACAATAAAAACAGTTAAATTTATTGATTTGTCTTTATTTTTTATTAATTTGAATTCAAGATCCGCCGTTGCATCAAAAGAGAGTGGAAGAGAACAAGCAGAGCTGAAATTAACTGTTCAAATTTAACATGATTGTGTTTTTTTTTTGTTTATCGTTGATAAACACGATTTACAAACGCTGACAGCCAGGGAAATTTAAATAAAGGCGGTTTGGTAAAAGATTTGCTTAATTAAAATTTCAGAATTTCGTTGGTTTTCAAATACAGCCGAATTTGTTTCTTACATTTAAATATTCACATTTTTATTTGAACATTGATATTTTAAACTAATATCGCCGATTTCATTCGATAATCTATATTTTGTTAAAAATAAATAAAACAGAAGCAAGGAAGAACATTTAAATCAATTAAATAAAGATAATCATTCAAAACAAATTTCGATCTACTAAAGGTTAAATACCATTTTGTTTAAAGATTTGACTATTGACTGCCAGCCGTCGTCAATGGCAGTGAGTGTTACACGGCAAACCGCTCTGAAAACATTGATTGGGTTCGGTTCCCAGCGCAGTCAAAAATTAAAAAATTATCAATAAAATTTCAATTCATTTCATGTTGTAAAATTCCGTTCTTCATAAAAATAATTTTAATTGAATTCAATGAGCTTAAGCCTCATTAAAATATCAATAATTTGGATTAAAAAAATAAATATTTTAATTTTTTCCATCTTTTTTAACACTTTAAACAAAATCATTTTTTGGTAATCCCAAAAATCTCTGAAAATAAATATTTTTATCAAAAACTAAAATCTTTGTAATTAAACTGGATAATTAAACTGAAAATCTTAATTGTGTATTAAAATCTGAAAATCTTAAATTCTATCAAAAATCATTTTTGCTAACAAATATATTTTCATTCGTCTTCGGTAGTTTTACTAAAAGTCAACGTTTTCACTAATAATCTATATTTTTATCGACAATCTTTATTTTTAGCGAAAATTTTTATTTTAACAAAAAAGTTTTGCTTTTAATAAAAATTGAAAATTTAAATTGCAACTGTTAGTTTCATTAAGAATTCTAAATTTAACTAGAAATTTAATATTTTACTACTTAAACGAACGATGTTAATTGCAAATAAAACAAAAGCTTTTTAAAGAATTATCTAAATATTTTTTATTATGATAGAAGTATCTACGACAATTATGTGTGAAAGAAAATTAAGGCCAAGAGCTCGCTACAAATTCGGTGGCAAAAGTCTATCCGATGGTCCATATTTTCAACGACTCTAAAGCGGTCCATACACTTGCAATACTATTGTATATGATATTCGCCATATTATTTCCATTTTGTCCTATATTATGCAATAAGTCGCACAATAGTTTCATTCATTCAATAAAAAGGTGAACATAACCTATAGGAATAACATAAACAGCATTGTGCCAACACATTTCACTTTCTTTTCGTTGTGTAATAAAAATCAAAAGTCTTTTGATTGTTGCCAATATATTGTGCCACCATCGAATAACACATACATATTGGCGAAATAATTGTACAATATGTAAAATTAAACAATTTTATTGCAAGTGTATGAGCCGCTTAAGACATAATTGAGGTTCAATGTCGTTAATGTGCCGAATTATATCCTCCTTTAGCTTTTGAATTGTTCTACGATTATTGAACATACACTTTTTTTAAATATCCTACCGTTGACTGTGTGGCAAGTGGCACTATGAACCACATATCTTCCATGTGCATATCCTTCGATTTCTGTCCACAAGAAGTCCTTTATCATCTCGCAATTGCGAACATAATTCACGGTAACTGCTTGGCCGACCTCATTTTCGAAGTAGTACGGCCCGATGACGCCACCAGCCCATAAACCACACCAAAAACATTTTTAAATTTCCTACAGATCCGGTTTGCTGAAATTTGCGCACAATTCTCTCGATTGTGGACACATTTGGTCGATTATGCTGACCAGAAAATTCAAAAAGAGCACGAAATGCATATTGATTTGAACGCCCATTTTTGTAAAAGGCTTAAACAATTTCTGAAACAATGAAACAAAAAAAATGTCAAATTAAGTTGGGCAAAAAACTTGACTTATGGTGGGACTCATTTACCTTCGTTCATTACCACCCTTTAGAAATTTTTAATTTCAATAAAAGTTTTAAATTTCACTTAAAATCGATTGTTTGAAACAAATATTTTACAAAAAATCTTTAAAAATCGCTGCAAATAAGTTTTACAAAAATCCTAACTTTTTTATTAAAACATTTTCACTTAATATTAAAATTTTTACTAAAAAAAAATTTTATAATATTTCAAACTTTTACTGTTTTTACCAATAAAATTTCACATTTCTTTAATTTTCCCATAAAAACCAAAAAATGTAAGAATTTTCGAAAAATGTTCACTAAAATCTAAATTTCCACAAAAAAAAATTTTTCAATTAAAAATTAATATTTTAGAAAACGATGCTGTTTTTTATTTTTTGTTTAATTAAAACCGCTTTAATTGTAAAAAAACGCTCATTAGCTTGCCCTTATTTCATTGTCATGCACTGTTACCAACATTTATTTATTATTTTGTTTTTGTGAAGAGTCAGGCAGCCAGGCAGTTTTCAATTCATTTTAATACAACAAACGGTAGTAGAATGGAAACAGCTGTTATACAAAGAGGTTTTTTCTTACTTTTTTTGCCTTCCAAATAGAGAGGGAGTGTGAATTTTTCATAAGAAGTATAAATAAAAAGCGAAAAATAATTTAAATAAAACAACAACAATACCCAAAATAAATACAATTAAGCGTGCAAGTGCCAAAAAAATTAGCCATAAAAAATATACAAATAAATAAATAAATAAAAGAAATGGTGCGATAAATCTATTAATCATAACCGTGAAAAATTTATTTAAACACACTTGAGTAAATTATAAAAAAAAAAAAAATTGTTAACACACAACGAACCAGTACTGGGCTAATCATAATGGCCACTAACTGCTCTGTAATACGGCCCAAGGCAACAAGTGCCACACAAAAACGATGGTCCCAACACATTGTAGCCTCGACCTACGATGATGTTTGTGTTCTGCTCAAATATCAAACCAGACATCATTCCCAAGATGATCTGTTAATGGCAACAAAGATAAGTCACATTCCCCCCAAAACCTATTCCACTCTCACCCATCACTGCCACAGTAAAAGAACTAGTAACAGCGATAATAACAACAACTTAAACATTGACAGTCTTGTCGCGGCCGCCTCTGATAATGGTGGCCGTCATTCAAGTACAAAAACTTTGAATAATAATAGCAATCAAATATTTTCACTTGAAACTGAAAGCGATACTTCCGGTTTAACTGAAAATGGTAATAACGGTAATCAGTTGGCCGATTTTACTTGTAGTCATAGTAATGAACAGACTCCACAACAACAAGAACAACAAGAGCAATATGAAACAGTTACTAACCATAGAAGCAGAAGAAGACGGATACGACCCATCTCGTGTTTCGAACCTGGAGATCATGTATGAAATTTGTCATTATTTTTTTGTATTTTTTTTTTCTTTTATTTTAGAAGTATTTTTATTTAAACATGTTTTTTTTATTCAACAACAAAAAAAATGTTGTATTTTTCCAACTCACAACTTTTGTGGTTCGCGTGCCTTGAAACAATTTTAATTAGTTTTTTTTTAAAATAGTTTTGTATATTTTTTTCGCTTTTCTAATTTACTAATAAAGTTTAATCTGTATTTTTCTTGTCTATCTTTTTTCCATAGAAAAACAAGGAATTAATGAATGATATTATCACCAGCTGTAAATTAAAAAATGGTAAGTAGCCCAACATACAAATACAAAACAAAAAATATAAATACAAAATTTAAAATTATTATTTTGATTACAGAAGTTTAAAAGAAAAGTTCTGTAAGTTATTTCCAACTAGTTTTTACCTGTGATTTCGTTCGCGTGAAAACTTGAGATAGATATATAGAAAACGGTTTATCCTATAAGCAATTTTTAAAAATTCTATGTAATTTTATACACCTATTCATACTTGTTTTATGTTAAACTATTTATACACGCAGAGAAAAAACATGTTTAAATATGGTCACCTCCAACAAAACTATTTTAAAAGAAAATTTTAAACATAATGTGATTAGTTTAACCATATTATTGTCACCGATAACCATAATATGGTTGAATCAGTCCTTCATCAAGAAGCCACAACCATATTATGGTTACCTCTAAACAAGTTATGTTAAAAATTACAATAATTTGTTTTTAAATTTACAATAGTATTTTCCTATTTTCCAAAAGCAACATGCTATGGCTTAAAACCAACCATGCTATTATAAGTGTTTAACATATTTTAGTTATTAATAACCCTAACATGTTTGGAGGCAACCATTATATCGTTGTGTTTTTTTGATGGATGACTAATTCAACTATAATATGGTTGTTGGTGACGAAAAAGTGGTGAAATTAATCACATTATGTTTAAAATTTTCTTTAAAAATAGTTTTGTTGGAGGTGACCATATTTGAACATGTTTTTTTCTGGGTGTATAAACAATTTTAATGGTACATATTGCTATTTTTCACCAACACATACATTCATATAAGTTTTAGGCACTCGATACTCTTGAGCAACTGACATTCCAGTCTCCATATGAAAATCCAGGGGTGTCTAAACATGTATATTCCGGCCACTGGACCAATCTGTATTCCAAATTTATCAAAAAGAAAAAATCACCAAAAGTACCAATTTTTCCACTTTTACATAATAAAAAGTACCCTATATATTAATCTGGGCTATACTATTTCTCTATATCAAATTTTTTGAAAAGAGAAAAAGTACCAAAGGTTAAAAAGTACCAGCTTTTCCTCATTTTAGACACCCAGAAAGTATACTTTATGTTAATGTAGGATTTAATGCGTATGTATAACCAGCGTTACCGTTGTGATACAAAAACGTCAATTTGACCCTTTTTCGACGGTCTTGATACCTTTTATAACCCTTTTTTTAAATTATACTTTTGTATCATTTTCACCTTTTCTGTGACACTTGTTGACCCTTTTTTGAAAATAGTACTCACATTTTGTTTTTCGTCAACACTGCGGAACAGTAGTCTAAAAAAATGTTTTTGAAATAAGCATTGCTTGATATGGAACAGACTCAAAGTAAAAACTTACAATTCCATGCTTTCTTCTCCTAATTTGTTCGAAGCGGAGATGGAGGAATGGACTTCAAGTGAAGATTTAATAGCAAAATATAGAAAGCAAATTCCTAAAAAGTAGTTAGCATTCCTAAAAAGTTTGTGTTAAAAGATTTTTTACGACTTCTAAATTAGATTTTCGATAGTAAAGTACAATTTCCCTAAAAGCAAACATAACTCATATACATATTTGTTATTTTTTATGGTGGTTTCTTTTCAAAAAAAAAAAAAAAAATTTGACATTTAATTAAAAAAATGCAATTTGGTATTCGTTTCTTAAAATTGTTTTGCTATGTTTTATTCTAACATATTCACCCTTAATAATGGCATGAGGTATTGAACTTTTCGTCCTTTTTTGAATCGACAGTGCCTTGTAAAATAGGTGACTTCGGTTTATGTATGGGGCTATTTTGAAAACGGCGACGATTGCCTCAAAAAATAACAAAGCTACGCTTAAATTTAAAAACTCGGAAAAATTTGCAAAAATAGCGCCATAAAATTGATTAAACGTCCCTAAAATATGGTAACAGGGGTATGATAGCCTAATATTTATTCAAAATAGTAAAAGCTTTAAAGAATCAGAAAACTTACAGAAAAAAATCGCTTCAATAGCGAGCATGGCTACAATGCGCGAACAATTGCAAAATTTAAAACAAACCCTAAAATGTATTTGAAATCGCTAAATCGGTTAAAAAAAGAAAATATCGGAAAATAACATTACAAGCATTAAAAACTGTGCTATAATGATAAAGAACAAACTTTTTTATTAGGTACTAAAAACAGGACAGGGCATTCCATAAAAAATTATATTTTTTGTGCACTTCCTACCTGAAATAAATATTTTTTGTTTTTTTTTTTTTTTTTTGATATTCTTTAATTAGCCTTGAGTTTTTTGTTTGTTTATAAAAAACTTGGGCTTATTATGTTCATTAAAACGAGAAATACTGCTTAAAAAAACTTGACCCTTTTTTACCCCTTTTTCTGGAAAATCCTTTTTTTGTGACCCTTTTCGAAAATTTCCAACGGTAACCTGTGTATAACATATCTATCGAATAGAGAAAATAAATTAATTGCCAATTTTATCCCATTTTGTCCCCTTTATAAGTATCAATTTTATCCCTTAAAAACTACCCTATATTTTAATCTGGACCATATGCCATCTGTATAGTAAATGTATCAAAAAGAGAAAAGTATCAAAGTACCAATTTTTTTTTTTTTTTACATCGTAAAAAGTACCCTGTTTATATTTCTGGGCTATACTCTGCCCCTATACCACATTTTTCGAAAAGAGAAAAACTACCCAAGGTAAAAAAAGTTCCAAGAGTACCAGCTTTTCTTTATTTTATGCCATCAGCAAGTTCGCTGTGTGTTAATGTAGGCTTTAATCTGTTTGTATAACAAATTTATCGAAAGGAGAAAAGGTAACAATTTTATCCCTTTAAAGGTACTAATTTTATCCCTCCAAAAGTACCCTATATTTTTATCTGGACCATATGCAATCTGTATACAACATTAATCAAAAAGAGAAAATGTACCAAAGTACCATTTTTTTCATCATAAAAGTATCCTACACTTTAATCAGGGCCATATTCTATCTCTATTCCAAATTGTTCGAAAAAGGAAAAAGTTTCAAAGGTAAACCAGTACCAAAAGTAACAGCTTTTCCTTATTTTAGGTCATAACATCAAAACATATGTACAAACTTTCATATTTATAATATGAGTAGAATATTCGAACTTTCTTTTCCACTGCACATCATTATCTGTGTCTATTATTATCAAACATAGAACTCAATGTTGATAAATATTCTCGAAAATGTAAAATGTTAATTTAGAATCATACGATTAAAAATACCTTAAATGTCAAAAACTCTAAAATATTTTTAAAAATGTTTAAATTTTTTTTTTTTGTTATTCATCTTTCAAGTAGGAATTCCTTGGATTTCAGGAAAATTTAAAACAGTTTCGCGCTATAATGGGAAGTTAAAAAAAAACCAGGAAAATTTTTCGTTACAAATCGATATTTAAAAATTTTACCAATAAATATTGCTGAAAATCGATTTTCCAAATTTTTACTAAAAATTCATAACTTCACTCAACATTTATGGTTACTTAAAAATTTCTATTTTACTGAAAATTTTATTTACATTGAAGGCTGATATTTTCACCGAAAATTGATATTTGCATCGTTATTTTCAGCAAAAATTCAACACTTCGTAGTGCAAAAAAGAAAATAAGAAATCAATTCGAATTCATTTAAATCAGTGATAAATTGTTTTTATTGTAATGCCCTGTGGTACACAACATTTCTTGTTTTTTTTCATTTTCGGTGTAAATATACAAAACCGATGGTTTGCCAACGGGCGAACAGGCTACATACAACTGTCCATGTGGATACTCTAAATACACTCCACAGTTTCAGGCATTACAGAGAACATCAATTACTAACCCAATGCAACTTTTTTTTATATATATAGAAGAAGAAGATTGTTTACAGATATATTTACCGTGAATTTATATTTTCGCTGAATATGGATACATATATGTGCTATTCACAAGGTGTGCTTTCAAGTCATATCGTCATAATGTCCTAAATAATATTTTACAATTGTTTAAAAAAAATATTGTTGTGTTTAAAACAAAATAAAAATTTTAATGCTGTGTTCGTTATTTCGTCGTAACTGTACATTAGAAATCTAAATTATAAGCGCTTGCCCACAGCAGTCATATATATTTCTTGTAATTATTTTAAGACATATGACTTTACAACTTTATGACTACCTTGTGAAAAAGCCCAATTGTGTTTATTTAAACATTGTAATTTTTCACTTAAAAAAGTATTTGAAGAAAAAAAAACTATTTAACCTTCTTCTGCCAATCATTACCTTTATTTCAATTCGTTATTTACAAAATTAGTTTAAAGTTTTTGTTCGATTTATTTTTATCAGTTAACTAATTCACTCATTTGTCTTGTAAAATTATTCATTCATTTATATACTCGCTTTTTTGCCACAATAAACCCCAATTTTAATGTAAAATGTAAATAAAGTTTTATCTTTTCAAAACCAAACTACAAATAAATTGAAAAACAAACTTTCGAATTCACACTCGAATTTAAATGAGAACACAAAAATCTTGACCTTGAATTGAAAATGATTTAATTTCAGACACAAAAAGTTAAATTTACAAAGAAAAGCATTTTGGCGCCGCTTTCCTTCACTCCATTAACCTTCAGCTGCCTCTCTACCACCCCAATCAAGTCTTTAAGTTTCCATGACAAAACTATTTAGAATTACAAATTTTATGCTGCCGAATTTTTGGCAGCGCGTAAAACTCATTTAGTTGATTAATTAATTACGATTCTGCGAAACAAACATTTTATTTGAATAAAATTTAAATTAATTTAAAAATAACGACAACGTACAAAATTGTAACTTATTTTATTTTAATTTGAAGCAGTATTAAGCAAATTTGTGTGGCAGTTGAAAGTGTTTTGAAAAACAAATAAATTTTAATTAAATAACGAAATCTTTCATCATCATTAGTAATTCAATTACAAATAAAATATAGATTTTAATAAATTCGTAGAAGGCGAAATTTTTTTTGATACACATTGAAATGGGAAACATAATTTTAATATTTATTTATAAAAATTGTAATAAATAATGGAATGCTACTAATATTATAAAATGTGAAAGTTTGTATGTTTCAGGGATGTGCTAAAAATCGAAAACGTAAAAGGAAGAACTTGGAAGTTATTTTTTATACACTAATTTTTATAATTTTTGTTATAAAATTCTGTTTAATAGAGAAATATTTGTCATAAAATTCTTTCATTACAGTTATCTTATTAAAAAACGAATTTTAAAATTCTTGTGTTTTACGTTTTTAATTTCCAGCACAGCCCTGTCTGTGAGTGCAATCACGCGAAACACGCTTAATAGATTTTGATGAAATTGGGTAGACGGATAGTTTATGGCTTACTTTTTCCCTTTTTGATATTGGCCTACATATTGCATAAGGCCCAGATTGAAATAAAGGGATACAATTTGTAAAAACGGGATAAAAATGCATACAGTTTTAACCTTATATCTTACAGATTACTTTTTTAGAGGTAAAAACGGGAAAAAAATTGGTACTTTGGTACGTTTTTCCTTGTTCATTAATTTGGTATACAGATTGCATGAAATCCAGATTAAAATATAGGGTACTTTTTTGGGATACATTTGGTACTTTTAAAGGGGTAAAAATCAAATTGGTACTTTTCTCTTTTCGATACATTTGTAATACATACAGATTATATCCTATATTAACATTCACTTTTTGGAAGCCTAAAATGAGGAAAAGCTGGTACTCTTGGTACTCTCTTACCTTTGGTACTTTTTCTCTTTTCGAAAAATTAGAATAGAATATAGCCCATTAAAATATAGTGTACTTATTGTGATGTTAAAACGGGAAAAATTTGAACTTTTTTTGTAATAAATTTGGTATACAGATTTCAGGTGGTCCAGATTAAAATATGGGGTACTTTTTAATGGGTAAAAACGGGATAAAAATCATACAGATAAAGACCTAAATTAATATATAGTGTACTTTCTGGGGAATTAAATTCAGCAAAAGATGGTACTTTCGGTACTCTTTTATATTTTGTACGTTTTCTTTTTTCGATAAATAAATTTAGTATAAAGACAGCGGCATATGGCCCTGATTAAAAATTTAGGTATTTTTTAAGGGTAAAAACGGGATATTTTTTTTTTATAAAATGTTTGCTTTCTGGGAGAATAAATTTAACAAAAGCTGATATCGGGTTTTTTAACAAGAACTTTTTTTTAATTGTGGCAACACATACAACATGATAGTTTTCACATTAAGTTTTTGACGTATTCGTAGTAGACATTGGCACAGTGTTCGAAAATAAACACAAAATATCGCTCATTACTGTTCGGTTCGGTAGATTTGCGGAAAACACAAACGCTAATAGTGTTTGTGTAGAAAATCATTAAAAAAAAAATAACGTTTCCCTGTCATCTTTCGAACACAAAAGTAATACTGTTTTTATCAAACTCAACAAAAGCTGAGAACATTTAATTCCGTTCGGTTTTTTTTTATATCCGCAAACTTCATTGTGTTCGGTTCGGCTCATTAATGCTCGTCCCTTTTGACTGGTAAAAAAAAACCAAAATATTTTTTACAAAAACAAAATACACATACGGAATAAAACAAAAAGCCAGCAAAATAATTTTACACAAACAAAACATATACACAATACACACACAAGCGGTCGTTGTTAAAATTGTTTGCTTGTTAAGTTTTTTATCAATGTAAAGAAAGAAATATTATAGAACATTAAAATATAATGTTTGTCTACAGTATTGCTACAATTGTTCTGTTTTTTGACGAAGAACAGAACATTATATAATGTTCGGCTTTTTCTTGTAAATAGCTGCGATAGTTAGTGTTCGTCTACACAATCACTAAAAAAATAGATATGGTTCTTGCTAAATAATGTACTGTTTATTTTCGAACACAGCATTGTTAATTGTTAAAATGAATTCAATTTCACTCGAAACTCGCATTAAAATAATTAAAATCCACTATGAAAATGGGGGTTTTGTTAAGGTTAAATTCGTGATATTTTCGGACAACATAATCGTACTTCTGAGACCGCTTTTAAGAATTTGTTCGTTAAATTTAAGTCGTCGGGCTCGATACAAATGTGTCAATACCAACGCGTGGTCGACCGGGTCGTTCAACTGAAAACATCGCAGCCGTGAGCCGCAGCGTTAAAGCAGATTCAAACTCTTCAATTCCTCGACGTTCTCAACAATTGAGGCTATCCAATACCACCACATGGCGGATTTTGCGTAAGGATTTGGCTTTGAAGCCTTATGAGGTTCAACTTATGAGGTTCAACCGTAGATTCGCTCAATTCATTTAGGAACAAACCGAAGATGATTAAAAGTGATTAAAAACTTTGATGAAAGAATCGACTTCTGTCAGCCGGATATCATTTTTCATTCATAATTGCCGAACTTTTCGTAATACAATAAAAATTTGAATCATCTTCATCTAATTTTTTTGTTTTATTTTGTTTTAGAAAACAAAGTTCTTGTTGAAAACCCCGATACTTTTGGTATTCTTCTACTTTTGGTACTTTTCCTCTCTTTGATAAATAGTTTTTAAAAAAAAGAAAGTTTTTATGTTCGTAATTTTGGATATTACATTGATTAAGATTAAATATGGTTAACAGATACCTTCTGGCCACTATCAAAAAATAGGGTTAAAAAAATACCAAATATCAAAAATTAGCAAATAGTGTACTTTTATAGCAAAGCACTGCACTAAAAAAATTGGATAAACCCTTTTCTTTCAATCTTGCTTAAATTTTTACGGGTTAAGCTAGTTTGGATATATTTGTAGAATAAATTGGGTGTTATCCGTCTACCAAATAATGTAAAACCTTTAACTATATACTTACACACAATTTTCTCGATACACAAAAGGTTCATGCCATGTCAATAACAATATTCAAATATCGTCTCGATTTTTTAGCGTTCTTATGAACAATTTGACTAAGAAAATCGACTTATTAATCTATTGAGAGATTAAAATTTTTTTAAAGTAATCGTTGAAAAGGTTGTGTTAGTTACTTTTTATGGGTGTGCTATTAAAATAATTTAGCAAAACTATTTTCTGTTCAAATACAAGAAAAACTATGAAAAAGTCAAAGACCCATTTTCTTTGTTTGTGGTAGTTGGGTGTGCTAGTCACTTTTTTTAGCTGTGCTGCAAAAACTGAAAGAAATTAAAACTGTGACCTATTGCGAGAATAACGTCGAAATTGCGGCTGCTAAGCCTAAGAGTTTTAAAGAAATAATTGTCTTAAAGAATGTGCCAATAATTTTTTTGGGCTATATTGCTAAAATTTCTTTAAGAATCGCCTATTTTGAAGCATAATTAAAAGAATGGTTTGTTTTTCCTAAAAATATTGATAGGATGTGCTAGATAGTTTTTTTAATAGTTAACTTTAAGCAAAGTTTTTTTTTTTTTTTGACCCAGGAAAAAACATATTTAAATCGACTTGGTTATTTGATATTTAAATCACTTGTTTAAGAGGGTGTGCTAGTTACTTTTGTAGCGTGTGCTATGATAATGTCAAACATTAACAAACTAGCAGCCACTTTAAAGTAATGCTTTCTTCTTTTAATGATATTCTAGCAGCATTTTCAGGGTGTGCTAGTAATTTTTAGGCAATTCTAATGACTTTTTGTGGGTTTGCTACTTTTTTAAAGTTTCTTTTTTGCAAATTTTTTTCAAATAATCTTTCGTTACATCAAAGTTTTACAAAAACTTTTTTATTTCGAGGTGTCCTTTTAGAGAATACCGGATAAGATTTTAATCTTCTGGAGTTATTTTAATCCATTAACTTATTTTTTTAAGGTTACTTTGGTAACTTTGCTAAATTGTTTTTCCAAAAACGTAATTTTTTTAAAACATTTTTGAGAAAAGTTTCTCTTTATTGGGTATGCAGGTGGCTTTCCTAGGGTGTGCTATTTAGTTTTTGTAACAACTTTTTGGGTTTGCTTGGGGTTATTCCTGTTGTGCTACCTACTTTTCGTATATTTTTGGGCTTGCTATTGGCTTTTTCAAGATGTGCTACTGAGTTTTTGTATATATTTCGATTTTAAGGCTATTTTAAAAATTTTTTTTTGGTGTGCTAACTAGTTTTCCTTCATAGTTCAGATTTCTAAAACTACTTTTTTGGCTGAATCTTACTTACTTCTATGTTATTGATGTTTTAATATTTATTTCAGAGTGTGCTACTTAGCTTTTGTGAATATATCGTTTATAAGTTTTTTCCAACTTTTTTTGGATTGCTTACTAGTTACATTTTTTTTAATTCTCATATTAAAAACAACTTTTAAGAAATAATTTTTTTTAGATATGTATATATGTATTTCTATAATTTTTTCAGGGGTGTGCAACCTAGTTTTACTTAACCAATTTCTACAAAAGAACCGTGCTTAAGGGTACTTTACATTATTTTGAGAAAAATACAACCCTGTCTTGATAAGTTGCTTTTATTTTTCCAACAATAATTAGATCAGGGAAATTTTTCGTCAAAGTACTTTAAACTTGTGTGATAGTGGCAAAAGGCCTTTAAGAACATCTAGTAACTTTTTCAGGATGTTCTACATACTTTTTATATTAAACATTTTCAGAGTTTGCTATTTAATTCAGTTTTATATATTTAATTTTTAAATCTACTTAAGAAACTCTTTCAGCGTGTGTTTTTTTAGTTGTTCTGAAAAATTTAACTTTCTAAATCATTTTAATGAAATGTTTTTGTTTATGGTGTAATAAAGATTATATTTCAGGGTAAGCTACCTGAGTTTTTACCTTTAAATTCACACTTTTTGCGATTTTACAAAAGAATTCCTTTCGCAATTGAATTTTTTAAATAACTTTTTAAGGATGTGCTACTGAGTTTTTCTTCCAAATTCACATTTTAAAAATCACTTTTATTAAATACTTCATATTTTTAAGATGTGTAGTAACTTTTTAAGAGTGTGCTATTTAGTTTTTTTTTTTAAGAATTAACTGTTGACTAAAAATTTTTAGGGAATGGCTTTTTATAAGATAATTAAGGCATTTTATTAAGGTTTGGTAATAAAATTTTTTTTCTTTAAAATAAATTTGTCACCCGATACTGTTATTAATACCAATTCCACGTAAATACCGCTTGAAACTAAATACCGGTATTGCAACCGATATCAAAATTTGTTTAATATTAACAGATAACAAAACAACAACTTCACCGAAAAAATTCTCCAAAATTTTTCACTAATTAAAGCATTAATCAAAAATAAAACCAGTTTTAATTAAAAATTTAATCAAGTGAATTAAATGTTTAATCAAGTGAATTAAACGTTTAACCAATTAAATTAAAAGTTTAATTGATACTATTAATTTGTTTACTGGTGCAACTTAAATTAATTTTTTAATCAATATCACAAATTTTTTAATTAAAATCTATTTTTATTTTTTTCTGTGTACTTGCTTCTTTGAAAAAATACTATTTTTGAACTTTTTTTTAGAATTTTTAAAAGTGTGCTATTTAGTTAATTTTTATTTATTCTAGTTGTTATAATTATATTATCATGTTCTATTTTTATTTCTAGGTTTTGGTCCTGCTGTTCAACAACAAACAAATTCATCACCCACAAAACGACCACTAAGTCCCGATCATCCAAATCCGGCACTACCAATAACAGAGGTAAATTCAAAAACTAAATTGTTTAACTTATATTTAACTTATTTTCTTTTATTTAAATGGTATTGCTATCTACTTCGTTTGAAATGACACTGTTTAAGGTTTTTGTATGTACAAAGTTATTTTTATTTTTTTTATTTTTTACTGTCTCGTAGAAGGACACACACAATAAAGTGCTGCCGCAACACGATTGTGACATTTTTTTTTCTTCTGTGTTATTTGTGGTAAATTTTAATGAGTTGTTTTTGTTAGACAGCCATAAAAAGAGGTGTCAGTTGTAATTGTTAGACAAGTTTTTATAACTTAATTATAGTAACAATAATAAAAAGGTATTTACATTAGAAACAACTAGTTAATTGCGTGTTGGAAAATTAATGGGAACATTTTTAATAATTGAGAAAATTTTTGTATGCTCGCGAAAGAACGATTTCAAAAGAAACGAAATATTGGCTTCAATGAAATCAAAAAAATCGTTCTTTATCAAGTATTTTTGTCTGCGCAAAAAAACGAATTCAAAAACCGAAATAATAGCTGAAACCACCCGGTTCCTTCATTTACTCATTCACTAATTTTCTTTCACGTATGTGTCCAAGAAAATTCATACTTAACAAGTATTTTTGTCTGCTCTCGGAAGAACACATTTAAAACTTCGATATACTGGTTTAAACAAGCCGATTTCTGCATTTATTGAGTCATTCATTTTCTTTCACTCGTGTGTCAAAGAAAATTCGTTCTTTAACAAGTTAAAAAGTTTATTTGTGTCTGCTCGCGAAAGTACGAATTGTAAAGATCCATATACTTCCCAATAACTAATATTATCATTTTGCGAAGACCTAATGGCACATTTATAAAAATAAGCGCACAATTATGCGCTGCGCAATAACACATACAGAGATGCAGTAAGCTTTACTGAGTAAAGTAAGTGAAGGAACTCTTAACATAGTGTTTACATTTAACAGTACTGGCAAGACAGTAAGAAAATACATATTAGTTTCCAAAAACACTGCTAACTGTCTTCGTGACGTAGACGTCCAGACAGTAGTTAAGACAGTTCACTTTTAAATATATGTCAAACGTGAATGTTGCAGTGAAAGTTCAGCTAAACGTGTTTTATATGAACTAAACAAACTTAAAAACAGCCTAAAAGAACTATATTTTGTAAAAAAAATCATAACACTTAACTAAAACATAAAAAATCAAAGCAAAATATATTTATTTTTTACGTTTTTTTTTCTTTTGCTAATAAAACTTCAGATTATTGTTAGAAAATGTCAAATCACTGTCCAATTTACTGTCTGCAAAATTTGCTAGACAGTCGACAAGACAGTTGGAAAAGTGTGCATGTATTAGTAAAAAAGTTTGCATGTATTGCTACTGTCATGCCAGTACTGGCAAATGTAAACGCCAGGTAACAAGTTTTATAAAAGAAAAAAAAACCCATTTCAAGTGCCACGACATTCTCTCACTACAAAGCATGCTTTGTTAGGGAGAATACTTAAAAATAACTGTAAAAAAACATTCAGTGCATAAAGCTAAACTACGTTCACCAGTTTTTATATGCGTTGAATAAAGCACTTTATGTGTCAAAAATGTATTGCTTCAAGGTGGGAACTAACCATATAAAATTCATGCCTTCCGTAAGCGAAACTCTTACATTTCTCCCTTACAAACCAGCTTCGTTTGAAGCTCAATTTTTTATTGTGTTAAATAAACAACACGCTTTCTGCAATTGAACGATAAAAAATTTTCTTTCGAAATTCGTTCTTCAACAAATAGTTTGGTCTGCTCGCGAAAGAACAAATACACAGAGAAAACAGATTCGTGATCACAACCGAATTTGGCGCCAATCGAATTTCGTTAGAACTATACATTTTTAATAGTTGCAATAATAAATTATGCTACTTGATCAATATTTTATTACTGCAACCGTTTCCCAACCAATTTGTTTTCTGTATATACAAAAGACCGAATAACTAGTTTAAACAACCCACTTTCTGCATTTATTCAGTCATTCATTTTCTTGCACTCGAGTGTCAAAGAAACTTCGTTCTTAAACAACTATTTTTGTCTGCTCGCGAAAGATTGATACACTGGTTTAAACTACCCGCTTTACTTTGTAGTAGAGGTCTGCTTTGAATAACTAAAGCTACGGTCACACTTATTAAATATTTGATCAAATAAGCGTAACCCCTACTTTTGTTTATAGTTAGTGACATTTAAAATGGTCCTAATATTACAAAATAAACTAATTATACTACTAGACATAGCAAAAAACAGTTTTTTGTAAGATGTGGATTTTAATCAAAATAAATATTGATATTAAGCGAAATGATTTTTAAGTTTGGTTGTTGGTCCCGTTTTTTTTCGTCAAATATTTGATAAGTCTGACCGTAGCTTCACTCGTTTGCCTTTACTCAAAGTGCACAACATTTATTCAAATAAAAAACATTCAAAAAGACAAGAAGAGAGTAAACCGTATACAAAAATAAGAGTGAATAAATTGAATAAAAACCTTGTTTACTGTAAATGAATTTGAGAGTCATTCATAAATTACAAAACATTGGAATGACCCGTTAGAGAGAGTAAGTTTACAAAAAACATTCGAATAATTTTTGAATTATTGAATGTGCATACATTTATTTGAATATATTGACATAATATGTGTGTAAGCTTGTGGCTTCTTATATTTATAAGAGTTAAGCTTACACATACATACATAATGTGTTGGTACCCTGCCGTCAAATGAGTAGCTAACTACAAAAAACCCCAACTTTAAGTTAACTTGTATAGACTAACTTAAAGCCAACTACTACGCAATGCAAAATTTACATTAACCAAAGTGTATACAAACACTGTGTTGTATATTTTAAGTAGAGAAAGCCAAGTCGTTACCAAAAAAATCAACGTTGTCTCATATTTACGCTCTTAATTGAGTAATGGCAAAAAACATAGTTTTTTTATTCAAAAACTAGACTGCCCAGTAGGCTAGCTGGTAGTGAGCAAGTCTATCAGCGCCGAGGTTGCGGGATCGATTCCCGCCAGCGACTCTGGTTAAAAAAAAAGTTGAATAAAACAACTTTGATCAATAAAATAAAATAAAAGAAATAAAAGAAAATAAAATAAAAAAATAAAATTTTTTTTATTTTTTTGAAAGTATTCATCCAATGAATAACATTCATAGATCGGCCTTAACTTAAACTAACTTAACTTAAAGCTAACTTAAAGTAGTAAGTTTATAGCTAGCTACAAAAAGTTAACTTAAAGTTAATTAAAAGTAATGCAGAGTCGGACAATTGACTACTTCCTAGGACATCGCAATGTTAAAATAGTTAGTAAATTACATATAAAATAAATCCAAGTGTCAACCACCACTAGTTGAAAAATAGTTAGCTTTCAGTTAATTTAAAGTTAACTGAATGTCCGACAGGGTACAGATATTTTATATCAGGGGTGCTCAAAAATGTTTTGCATATGTATTGCGAGAGAATGTTAAAGTACAGAGATACGCAAAACTAAGCGCACAAATTTTATTTAAATTTATTAGAAAGAAATTGTTTTGGCTCTTAAACATTTATAATAATACAGTCCAAACTAAATTTTCTATTTCTTAAATTGACTTTTAAAATTTAAACTTTTAAAAATTTTTAAAAAACAGCAAGAATTGGAAATTTTTCAATATTACCATTAAAAAAATTCAGTGTGAACTGCGATCATGTTTGGAAATTAAAAGTAAAAATTATATAAAAAAAAAAACCCCACTAAAATCTGCTACATTTTTTCTTTTATGACAGTTTCGTAAAAGCATTAACATATTTTTTAAATTTTATTACTTATTCTACACACTGCATTTGAAACAAGATCAACACAGCTTCCGTACATGTGCATTCGTCGCTGTCTGACACAGAATACCACAGAACTGTCACGAGACGGAAGATTTAGCGTTTTTTTTTTGTCTCTTTTTAAGAAAGCTGCCCTTTTTCATTTCTCTTTGCATCATCTTTTATGCCGCAATACAATGAACACAAATTTATTTAGTTGAGATTTATTTGCAAAGCTTTTGTAAAAATTAACTTTTAAGTTTACCACAACCCAAGTAAATAATATTTAAGTAAATAAATAACATTATAAAACAAAAAAATATTAATAAATACATTTTTTTTTGCACAAAACAACGTTTGTTGAACTAATGCATTTGTTTAACGTGGTTTGTGTTTTGTTATTTTTGTTTTGATCATGTCATTTGTGTTGATTGTTGCTGCCTGTTTTTACACATTGCCACTTCACCACCAAAAAAAGCTTTCTGTCTTTTTCTTCGAAAGCTGCCCTCGCAACTGATTTGGGCCTTTTTCACACGTCACTTTTTTCAGTTCTGTGGTATTCTGTGCTGTCTGACGAGCAACTAAATTAATGAGCGTAAAAAACAAAGTGGTGGGGCTTCCAAACAATTGTTTGCTTGAATGAGCATCACTGTTTTATATTCAAATTATATTTGAATATTTAACTCATTTGACTTGAGTTGACTGAATTGAATGAGTTTTTATTCGTTTTATGTTTGTTTATTTTTTCATTTGTTTCGTTATGATTGTGTGCTTGACTCATTGCAGTTAAAAAACAAATGAGTGTGTTGAAATTGCTTTTTATTTATTCTTGCAGACCTCTACTTCGTAGTCTCTTTTTCCCACACTGAGCAGCATGCTTTTAAAGAAAATGTATGCTAATAAAGAAAGTGTATTTAGTGGCAGAACTAGCTCAAAATAATTCGTTCAAGAATAAGCAAAATAAATAAAATTATTGGCTTTTTTGCAGCAAAGTGTTGTGGCATTTTTTAAAAAAAGAAAACCATTCTTACTCTAAACATTATTTTGTGATTGCAAGCGAGGAAAAGTTTAAAAGAGCGAAAAGATTTGTTATACACAACTAAGCCAAAAGATAGTTTAAAAGAATTTGTTGTCCCCATTTGCTGATCAGATCTTTTTTGCTCATACTAAGCAGATTAGACAGGAAAATGTAATCAATAGGAAACGAGAATGTAATACATATCTTGTATAATATATATGATTCCAAAATTCATTACTAGAACATGTTCTAGGATTAAAATAAATTATTTTTATGTATCCAGCGAATGAATTAATAATTCCTAACAGATTTTTATTAACGTCACGAAAATAAACAATACATTTCTTGTTCCGAAAATGTGGGAATAAACGTGGTAATCAATGCATAATTATTGTTTCTGATAAAATTACCTTCACGATTCCAAAGAATGCATTATTATTCTTTGGAAATAATACATTATTTTCCTTATTTTCTTAGTGCTTTCAAACGAATTAGCAATTTAGCAGTGAACTTGCTTGCAAAGAATAGTATTCGATATGCGATTTTGTAATAATTCGTTCATGTCTCTTGTTAAGCTTCTCTTTTTAGTCCAAAAATTCTCTTTTCTTACTTTTTTCACTCCAGTTACATAAATTCTGCTGCTAAAATCTTTTGCCAACCTTAATTAGGAAACTAGTATTTTATTCCCCTTTTTCAGTTCCCTAACATAATTATGAAATAATATCTTTCATTTAAATTAAATTATATTCTTTTTTTTTTGTTGTCTCCCTCCTCTTCCAGTCTGCTAGTCCTGCTATGAATCGTATGGGATGGGCTTTGCGTACATTATTGGTTGCTGACAGCTCAAGTTGTTTAAAGGATAGAAAAGTAAGTATCAAGTGTTACACACTCCAACTCTCGACGAGAAACCAAAAATGACAACAAGTGTTGTTGAACTAACGAAACAACAAACTCTTCAATAAAAATATTTAACGATTATTTAATTGGTTATAAGTGCGGTGATAAAATATCACAATTAAACACCCACCAACAATATAATAAAAAAAATGCTCGCACTTAAACATTGTAGGATTATTGATATAGAAATAAGTACCCCACAGTTCTGGGGGGGGTTACCGTATATTTCGATGTGAAGGAAATAATTTAAGAGTTCAAACAGTTTGTACTCGTAAATTTTTTTTATTTCAAATCGAAATACGCTGTAACTGCTCTTAAAATTAAATATTAAAGAAAAGAATTGAGTCAACAAAGGGCGAGGACTTTTAGTTTAGAATGCAGGAATCGGTCCATTTTCTTATTATTGAAGTATAATTTTTCTAAAAGAGCTTTAGCCTACTACCAGGTAATAAATGCTAGAAGCTGCACAAGGGCAAAAGAATTAAAGTTTTATTAAAAATTATTTAAGTCAATTACATGACTAAATAGTTTTACTTTAAAAACATCTGGGTATGGAGAGTGTACAAGAATTATATAGACTAACTCTTAGAAAAGTGTATAAAAAGGACAAACATAGCACAGTGACATATTTAAACAGTTGAGGACTGCAGGGACTCAATGTCCTCGATTAAAATGACTGCTTTGTATACCCTACACGACCACAGTTACTATGTGTTTGTACTGAGGCTTGTAACGCATTAAAATACTTGTCCTTAGCCCAGTTTTTAGTATACCAATCGACTGAAAATCATATTCTTAATCGATCTTAAGGTCAACATCTCGCAGTTTGCCAAACTGTTCAATGTACAGGTTGCAGGTTTGAAGATATCTTAATAAGTTTTAGCACATGGATGGAAATCATCAAAAATGGTAAAAATCGCTAAACATACATAACTGAAATATTTATAGTTATAAACACCAAAATCCTATTACGGAAGGACCATTGCTTGGATTTAAAGGTCCTCCTGAAGTTCATAAATATTTTAATTACGTTGATATTAAAATAAAATTTTGCTCTAAAACGGAATATTGTTATAAAAAAATTTTAAAAAACTTACCTACAAGTAGCAGTTGCAATGAAAATATATTCAAAAAAGCTAGCTAAAAAATGTGAAGAGCTAGGAGCTATATTTTTACTACTTCTACTGCTACCTTAATAATTTCTTAACGATTGTTGTAGTCATAGCAGAAATCAAATGTTTAGGGTAGCACAGTTTTTCAATTTATTTGGTACTGCAATACAGTGAAATCTCTCATGACCGGACAGCAAAATGTATCCGTACAGGAACTCTGGTTAGCTGCGATCGCTAGATATCATGAAGATCTCTTGAGATCTGTCAATTTTGGATTTTCGCTGAATACCAGGTATTGACAACACCTGATTTCCCCAGAGGATACAATACCAAAAGATGGAATATCCTGAGGATGATCCCTACAAAACCCCAGGGGTGCAATTTACGTGAGCATCTGCTATATGGCTCTTTCTCACGGTGGATCTCAACCACATGCTGAGTTAATAAATGCACTTACCAAATGCCCCTGTGTCTGTTAAGAATTATTTGCACACCCAGGTCGCAAATCGAGTTAATAATCCGCCAAAAATATACTCTCACCCCTTGTTTAGGAGCCGGAGCTATCTAACCTCGATTGCTATAGTTAGGCCAAGAAGAATCTGTTGAATAGCAACGCCACTTATGGATCAATCCACAGGCAGAACTTTCCCAGATTGGTGAAAAATCAGCCTTCGATGTGGACTTTTCCCTTCCCGCGGTTTTGAGTTTAAGCCACAACCACCAGGTGCTTTTCGAAAGAATATTTAGATTATTTTAGATGTTTGGCGCATTCCATGTTGCATACACCGTTTTTTTTTACCCAAGTGGGTGTTAGACCAAGCGGCCTAACTCCTCAAGAAGCTTTAACTATGCCCCCTGAGAGGCGCAACGCATCGCCCTGGAGGATGCACTTTGGGATGGACAACATTTTAAAATTTTAAACGGCTGCATTGCAGAATGCATTTAAAAAAATGAGTTGATTTGCGTTTTGGAACTCAACCCTACTAGACCATTTTATACCCACACCAAAATGGTGGAGAGGCTATTATGCTTTTGTGCTGATTTTTGTAACACTCTTATATTTGTCCTCCCACCATCCCACCTGATAGAGGAACAAAGCAGTATCAGGTGACGATGGGCGTTCCCCAAGGATCTGTCCTTGGTCCACTGCCATGGAACGTTATGTATGATGGTGTTCTAAAGCTAAAACTACCTGAAAGGACTTCAATCTTTGGGTTTGCCGACGATTTAGCATTAGTGTGTTTAGCCTAGGAGCTACAAGAAGCGGAAACTGTTACCAATGCTGGTATAAAAGTCGTTCGATTCTGGCTCTCATATGTGGGACTATCCTTAGCCGATCATAAAACCGAAGCGGTACTAATAAGAGAAACGTTGAAGCTAAATATTGGAACATGTTGCATAGAGACAACGCCGTATCTTAAATATCTTGGCGTTATGACTGACTGTCGTCTCTCGTTTAAATATCATTTGCAGTACGTTAGTTCAAAAACTACAAAAACATGTCTAGCATTGTTCCGAATAATGCCAAGCACAAGGGGCCTAAAATACCTACAGAGAAAACTCTTATCAGAAGTTGTGAAAACTTCGATTCTGTATGCATCCCCCATATGATCAGACTCTTTCGGACTGTGGCAGACGAAGCAGCTTTTGTTATTGCTGGTCTGATACCAATCGACCTGCAAGCTCGAGAGTTTAAAAATATAACACCTACAGCAGAAACTGTAGGTAGTGTAAATATTCGCAAAATGGCGAGGAACATAACTGTTGCTAAATGGCAAGCACGTTGGTCAACATCCGACAAGGGTAGATGGATCTATAGGAAACATGGTGACCTAAACTTTTACCTCACGCAGATGTTAAGTGGACATGGTTGCTTTAAGTCGTAACTGCATTGTTTTAAAATTGAGAGGGATCCGTTCTGTCCATACTGTATTTCATTTACCCTCGGTTCAATGATGGGAGGGCCAACTTGGAATTGTTAGTAGGATGTAGTGTCAGACCGACAAGCATTGTATATATAATGTTGTCGTCCTTGGGTAATTGGGAGCATGTATGTAATTTTGTGAAATTGGTTATAATTGAACTTCATAGGGAAGAAAGGATTCGAAGGGGAATCGAATTAGTCTAGTGTAGGTTTCTACCTTTTCCCACCCTGTGACGTAATGCTTTGCGGTAGTTCCACAGGGACTCTTGGGCTGGTGAAACGAGGTTGTTTTAGCGTGTTAAAGTCTCGCACTACTGGCACTACCATCTGGACAGGGTCTTTCGATTTTTTTCCTCTTATAAAAAAACGATCCCACCTTTAAGCATACTGACTTTTTGAATCGATCTAACAGTGGCCGTCCGGCCTGGCTGTTCATGTATACTTTGAGCGCAAAGTACAGGTCGAAATTTTAGAGATAATTTGATGAAATTTAGTACATAGGTTCTAATTGCTACAATAAATGGTGAGAATAGGTTTATAACTTCACATAGCCCCAAACAAGCTTCTTTCCTTAACAGAGCCTTTGTGCCCATTAACCACCTTCTTAAGTTTGGTATTAAGATTAATTTTGGTACAAACTTATTCTATTGCAATCTGAATCATCTAACCAAATTTTATTGCAATTATAGCTCCCATACAAACACAACTCTCGAAAATAGCTATAATTGCTATAACTGCCTTATAATATTGGTATTGACATACAAATTCGCAACAAAACATTCTACAATAGCTTTCATGGCATGAAAAAATGTTGTGGTAGTAAGTCCAAAATTAACCTCATTCCATAAATCACTTTAAGGCAAACAAATCTTATATAGATGAAGATATCAAAATAATATCAGCCACAAAGAACTTTCACTTGAATCTTAGGCCCGTTTATACTTCTTACCGATAGCTTCTTAAAGGGAGGAATAATTACCACTTTACTTTAAACTACCAGTTAGCCTAGCTCACTTTAGGTTAATATAAAGTTGTAATAATGGCACACTTTTTATACAACGGACAAAATCCCACCTTTAGCTATAAATTAGTTGTGAAAACGGGCCTTAGCCTCATAACATAATTATGTTTCGCTGGTCCATGATTGCCAATGGGTCCAAATAGGATACACTTTCGAAAATAATTTTCTGATTTAGAGTATCATATGGTCGGGCTTCACCGACTTTACTTTCTTTCTTGCTTATTAGTTTTATTTTATAAAGAAATTTTAAACAAATTCGGTGTTTTATAGGAAAACTTGGTATTTTAAAAGAAATTTTTGAAAAAGTTTTTGCTTACTACAATAAAATTTTCTGTTTCATGTTCTGATGTGGTTAAATGAAAAAAGCCAGCTGTTAACATTTAAGAAGCTTTTAATTAAAAAAAAATAATCGTGTATTTCAATTAATTATTCTTTTATTTTTACTTATATGAGTGCGAGTTCTTTTGGCAAAAGTATTTGTGTATCAGTGTTAACAACACACTTTCTTTTCCGAGATTCTAATTAGATTGTAAAAACGAGAGTGTGATTAATTTAAACAATTTGTATAATGTTGTTATTTTTATGATGATGTTTTATTTTATTTTTTTGCGTTCTTCTGCCACAAAATGTTACTTGTTTTTATTTACTTTTCTTTCATTTTATTTAGGTTTCTGGCAAACTCATACGTAAGTGTGCTCCCGGTACCGAATTGGTGGATTGGTTGGCAAATTTATCGCCCATTGTTCATTCAAGAGCCCAAGCGGCTGGCATGTGGCAGGCTTTGCTAGAGGAAGGCATTTTATCACATGGTAAGTAAATAAATAAATAAATAAATGTGCTATTTTCTTTCCTGAATTTAATATATTTTTTCTTTCTTTTTTATGTTTGTACATTTGAATGTACATTTTTATAAATACAAAGAGAATTTATTTATATTAGGGATGTTTAAAAGTGTTCTCATGAAACACTTGTAAATTAATAGCAATTTTAACAAAATTGAAACACCCTAATACTAAAGCAAACAAAAGTTATGTTTTGCTATGATTTAGAAAGATTTTGAGTAAAGTCTAAGGTAAATTGAGGATTTAGTCCAGATTACTGCAAATATTAGTCAGCTAAAAAAAAAGACATTGATTGAACACTTCGTAATACTTTAACAAGAAAATAATCTTAAGCAACTGAGTATTGGAGGCACAATTGTAGTTTGAGTTTGGGGAAAATGGCAAATTAATTTTTAAGTCTCGCTCTTAAATTTAGATATAAAAAAAAAGAAATAAATTAAGAGTAGAGTTAAGATTTTTTAAGTGTTTGGGATTTTTTTAGGTGAAGTTATATTTTTTTAAAATTTTTTGGTATTTTAGTTGTTCAATTCACAAGCTCGTATGGCTTATCTATAATAAAAATTGACATTCAAATTATTCGATATCATGACATTAAATCAGGAATGGGAGTTTTTATTTGATCTGTAATTGTTACAAATAGGGATGCGATAGGGATGCAAATGCATGTTTTTTGTCAATAGTCTAAAAAGGATGCTGACCAATTATCTTTCTGAATCATTAAATTTGCGTTAAAATGGCATCGATTTGTTTTTGCATATTGTTGCATATTTTGGTCAAAATGCATTTTTGCATATTTAGGTTTTAAATGCATATTTTGAAATTTTTCAGTGATTTTTTTTTTTTAATTTCCATATAAAAAAATTCTTAAAAAATTTTTAAATACACAAAAACAAATTCCAAAAAAAATTTTTAAATCAAATAATAAATTCTTTTGGAGCTTTACCTTAAAAACAAGATTTTCAAGATTTCGACAAAAGATCCTTCTTTTTTAAATCGATGCTGCATTTAACATGGTTAAGGCTTCCAATGGGTTCAACATATTTTATAAAAAACTGTTAAAAAATACTTGCTTGGCACATGGGTTATACCGCGTTGCAGAGGAAATTGGAAGCCAATTTGATAATATTGCAATTTTTAATGAAATGTATCCCTTTGGCTCCCCTTCCACCTCAGCCAGTAATAACAAGATGGGGGCCTGGCTGATTCTTCAGAATTCTATTCTAAAAACTTTGAGTAATTTAAGAATATATGAAGAGCTTCTTGATACCGATGATTATGCAATTAAAAGAGTAAACAAAATATTAAATTTAAATAACATCAGAAAACAATTAGCATTTGCATTTTCCAACAAATAAATTCATATTGCAAAAAGTAAAATTAACAAATTAAAAAAAATCCGAAACATTGTGCAAAAAAAATTAAGGAATTAAAAAAATAACATAAATTTAAAATATTTTTGATCTGATCTGGAATCAAAGTGGGATTCGAAAATTAATTTTTTTAATATGCATTGGCATTCTTTAAGTACAGGACAAACGCTTACATTTGATAAAACAGTACTTATTTATTTAAACAAACAATAACTTAAATTAGTTTTTTAAGTTTCTTAGAGATATTTGAATAACAATATTCTGCATTTTTTATATTTTTCTCAATTAAAAAGCGATTTTTATAGAAATTTTTTAAGTTTTAAGTGCATATTTTTTATTTTTTTATTTATTTTTTAGGTGCATGAAAGTCTCATTCCTAGTTATAAATATTAATTGATTTGCAGTTTGAATTAAATTCGTTTAGAAAATAATTTGAATTGAATTAGACATATAATAATTATTAAGAAGAATAAAATATATGGTGTTTTTATCACATTCTAAAAAGATTTTTACAAATTCACCAAACCAATCGAACATTTCCATTCCTTGTATGAATACAAAATTTTACAAAACACGTAAAAATCAATCGAATGAGACAAGACTTTTAAATGAACATTATCAACAATTAAAATACAATCTATATACATATGGGTAATTCCATGTCAAATCGACCAAGAGTGGGACCCGACCCCTTTCGATTTTGCTGAGAAGGTTCCTTTTATCCTATGACGAACATATGTATATGAACGAAAAAAAATTTAATTTTTTTTTCAAAAGTTATGTCATATTCAAAATGTCATAATTTCGCCGAGTTAGCCGAATGTGTTGAGCTTATTACTTCAATATCTCAAAAACTAATTTACATACGAAGATGATTTTTATGTCATTTTAAAGAGAATACTTGAGGCTACTAACAATATATTGAAAAAAAATTTGCGCTGCACGGATTTATTTTAAGAATTTCATCCATACAAATATGGCGGTTTAATAAAATTCTTTAATTTGGCCCCTGCAGCGCGTAGGATGCTCCTAGATGGGTCAAATGTATGACCAACCCAGTGATGTTATACATTTTTTTGAAAAGTCCTTACGCAGCCCGAAAAAAATCCCTATTGTTCCCTATGCTTGAAAAAAAATTGTCTTTACAAAAAACCCTACAATTTTTAAATCATAAAGTATCAATACAAATAAAATCATTTATATCAAGCATTTTTTGAAATTTTTAATCATATTCGAGTCTTTTTTGACTCTTAAGCGCGATTAAAATACCAGAATATGCGCTCATTTTCTGATCATAATACTTTTGACGGGAGAAAATTGTACCCTACCCGCGACTCTTTTTGAAGAGTTATATATGATTCGTTTTTTTTTTTATTAGCTTAGGGACATTTCCGACTCTTTTTTAATAGTTTTTTGCTATTGAATTTCAAACCAAACTCTTTAAAATCATAAGCGCGAGTCATTTTTGTGTCAATTTTAAAGCGTGCATGTATTAATCAGTTTTTAATCACCAAAAGTACTCAAAAAAGACTCATACCAACGATTTTTGAAAAAACGATCTTCCAAAAGCTAGCAGGGTAGCAGGGGTTGGTCCCAGCTAGCATTTGGTTGATAGTTTTTTGTAAAAATCACCTAAATGAGTTTTTTCAGATCGCTTTTGATGATTAAAAACTGATTTATCACTTGAGCGATTGAAATAGGATTTATATATGATTTATTGCCGAACAAATAGAAAGATTGGCTTAAAAAGAATCCCAAAAATTAACATCAATGATAGAAGAACCCTTTCGCAATTCGTATTGGCATGTGGCAGTGATAAATCAAATTTTGACTAAAGGGGGAAAATGAAATTTTCATTGAAATCGTGACTTTTCTCCAAAACTTTTTGATTCCCATCTTTAGCAAATTGCTCTGAAAAATTAAATTTAAAGCATTTATATTCTTGTAAAAGAGAGTTTCACAAATTTACCTTAACATAAAACTTGAAATGGCGGTAAGCGATCACTCAAATTTTGCCGTATCAACAATATTATTATTTATGTTGTCACAAATCGAATAAGATTGCCAACTTTTTCCCTATGGCCATTTTTTTTAGAAGAAAATCCCTACACTCACAATATTATGTACGTAAAATTAACTGAAATTGTAATATAAAATAAATGAAAGTTCAATTAAAAACCGGTCTACCTATTTTTCATTTATTTTTAACAAAAAGTTCATTTAATTTTTACTGTCAAAAATTCAACACCATATTCCGTAAAATCAAATAAATATTCAGTTATTTTGTAAAATTTTACTGTCAAAAATTCAACACCATATTCAGTAAAAACGATTAAATATTAAGTTATTTATTAAAATTTTACTGTCAAAAAATTGACCCCATATTCAGTAAAAACAATTAAATATTCAGTTATTTTATTAAATTTTCGTTTACTCCACAAAAGAGCCGAATTTCTAAAAAATACCAGACAGACACCTATCCGCTTGTTTTTCTTATAAGCGAGAAGGGGAGAATATTTTATTTACTTACCCAGTTACACACGTTTGTTTTACTTTTGTTGTACTGACCACGTTGTTTACAGAAGAACTCTCAATTATAAGACACCAGCAGCATGACCGATATGGCTTCGCAATTATTTTACTTTTAAAATTTTATGTATTTAACTAAATTATTTTAACAAATAGAAAATGGGAATTGCTTACACAAAACAAGCAATTCATTTTTTATAGATAAGTAAAAATTAATTATTGGTAGTAAAATTATATAAAATAACTGAATATTTAATTGTTTTTACTGAATATGGTGTTGAATTTTTGACAGTAAAATTTTATAAAATAACTGCATATTTATTTGTTTTTACGGAATATGTAGTTAATTTTTTGACAATTAATTTATATAAGATAACTGAATATTGATTTGTTTTTACGGAATTCGCGGTTGAATTTTTGACAGTAAAAATTAAATGAACTTTTCGTTGCTTTAAATTACATTTTTATTTACTTTAACATAAAGAAGAATTTAACTCAATCAACGGACAATATTAACTGCAACTGAAAATCCGTATTAATATGCACTTAGTTTTTTGAATAACTGTTAGAATCAGTTAAAAATAAATTTGCTTGGAATTTTAAATGTTTATTTATTTAAAAATGACTGAACGGAATATTTCTTAAATAAACTACAGTCCGTTACTGTAATAATATTGTGAGTGTACGAATAGGAACTTTTCGCTACGTATAACATCACTGGACCAACCCTACTTTATTATTTATTGCGGAATTTAGGTTTTTTTCGTAATTTCAATAAACTAAACCGTTTTTGGCGCCCTATGCTCCAATGGGAGTTAGAGGAACACATATATATATATAAACCGTTTTTGAGTTACGCGAATATATGCTGTGCATATACTACACGAAAAAACGGTAAATCTTGAAAACAAGAGCTAACCTAAAAAAAACGGTTATAACTACTGGATTCAGCGTGCCCCAATTAGGTTAAAACGCCAGGTGCCCGGCTTGTCTGTTTTTTGCAACTAGCACAGTGCACTTATTGATCAAAATTACAATATTAAAATTCTTTTTTAAGATTATTTTTTAAAGGTTGGAAAGAAAAAAATTATACTTAAAAAAAATAACACCTCGTTCAAAGTTTCAGGATTTTTAAAGAACGGGTTGGAGGATTTCATAAAAAAAAATCAGAGAAATAAAAAAATTGGTTTTTGACTTAGTCCTTATTTAGAAATTAATATTTTGCAGATATTTATTACATTTTTCAAAAAAATTTGTTTCAATATATTGTTTATGGCCCCAAGTATTCTCTTAAAAACTACATAAAAATCATCTTCGTATTTAAAGTAGTTTTTGAGATATTGAAGAAATAAGCTCAACACATTCGGCTAATTCGGCGAAATTATGACATTTTGAAGGATAACATATGTTATCCTTTTACAATAAAAGGAACCTTCTCACCAAATTTCATTAAAATCGAAAGGGGTCGGGTCCCACTCTTGGTCGATTTAACATGGAATTACCCATTTGTATATATAAAATTCTCGTGTCACGGTATTTGAAATTGAACTCCTCCGAAACGGATTGGCCGATATTTATGAAATTTTGTATGTGTATTTGTTACCTAGCATTTTCTTGAAAGTCGCAATACACTCAAACTTTTTCGCTAGCACACACATAATTTTTGTACTTATACTTTCAGCCAATCGGCTGTTTCTTCGATTTTTCATTGATAATACGTATACTCTACTTGCAAAAAAGTACTTTTATGTGTAAACCCCAGGTTAGGTATAAGAATAGGTCTTTAAGTATATTCCATATCGCTAGAGGGCGTAAAATAGGACAAAGGGTAAAAGCTGCCCCTTCCTATATCTTCAACCGATTTTCTTAAAATTTTTTTAAATTTGAATTTCAAAATTTTAACAAGATTTTTTAAATGATTTTTTACTTTTTTGTAGTTAGAAAAATGTTTTAAAGATTTGTTTTAGTATAACGGCTTCAAAGAGTATTAAATTTAGTTTTATTTTAAAACAATAACCATTTTTTTTATTCCTCTATTTCCAACAAAATCCTATAAAACTTTCAAGTGCATCAGCAATTTGGAGATTTTTTTCAGGCATATTAAGTCTGAAATTTTTATGTTTTTTTCCTTTCTCCTGTCCTTAGATGCTTATTTTTATGTATTTGTTTAATGTTCGAATTTAAAAACTTGTTTAAGTTTTTATGATTCTTTTTATTTCGTTTTCCGGGATATTTTTTTCCACACATTCGCAATAAAATAAAAGCATAATCATTGTTATTTGTTTTTTTATTTCATGTGAATTTTCGTAAAAACAGTTAACAAGGAACAACCCTTTAAGGATAAATGTTTTCTATACCGATTTCGTGTTGATGAAGAAGGTACCGCTGGCGGTCATCCCTCGTCAGACGATCTAAATACAAGTAACGAACATGTTCGGGAAGCTTTAAGTACCCTGCTACAACGTGGACCCGATGCTACGTTACGTATGATTTTAAGAAAACCGTAAGTGCAACAAATAAAAATGAATTTAAAGCAAAACAACATAAGTATACGTCCTTCTGTTTGTTTCTCTCTTATGCATTTTGTTTAAAGAAAACTGCTTGTGAAAAGTTAAAACAACCACAACAAAAAGAAATTTTTATGTATATTTTATAAAACTCTTAAGTGCAAATATAAAAATCATTTTTTAATATAAAACAATAAAAAAAGTATATGCCAGAGCAAAAGCCCGCATCAGGAACTATCATAAAATATTTATTAAAAAGAAACAAAAACACAACATTTTCTTCCCAATGCCACAAAAAAATAAACGGAAGGAAGGAAATTATTATAAAAGTTTATGCAAAAAAAAATCATGAAGAAAAGGAATTTTTCTTTAGCAAAAATTTGTTTTTTTTAAAAAATGAATGTTTATCTTAAACGAAAATAAAAAAAATATATAATTCTTAAAGATAAATATTTATTTACAAATGCAAACATATTGGATAGAGATTTTAAGATTTTTTTTATGGTTTTTTTCGATTTAAAATATTTTTTTTTTTTTTTTTGTAGTTCCCATGAACGCACACCGGAAGAATTAGAATTGGTATTTGAAGAACTTTTACACATTGCAGCCCTATCCCATCTATCAACAAGTATTAAACGTGAATTATCATCAATAATTGTTTTTGAATCGCATGCACAAGCTGGAACTATCTGTAAGTTTTTTTTTTACTTTTTCAAATTTATAGTTTTTGTTATTTTTTTTTTTGCATATTATTGACAGAATGATAAGAAATAGTGTTAAAAAGAGATTTTATGGTGAGAAAATTTTCATTCAAAGAGGAAAATAAAATTTAAATAAGGAACAATTTTATTTAAATGCACAATGGGATAAGTTTAGTTAAAAAAAATAGCAAGCCTAAATTCCAATTTTTAAGGTAATCTATTTTAAATCAACTCTTAGACAACTCAAGCTCAACTCTACACTATCCCTTTGCTATAAATCTAATTTAAATTTATTCTCACTTTTATCTTTTTCAACTTTGGCACTACTCTTACTCTATTCTACTCTAACTCTACTCTAACTCTTTAACTTAACTGTAACTGTCCTCTAACTCTACTCCTACTTCTCTATAAATCTACTTTAACTTAACGTCTTCTATACTTCAACTCAACTTTATCTCTTCTCCAATTCTTCTCTAACTCTACTCTTTCTCTACAGTTGGAGTTAAAGTAGAGTTGAGTTAGAGTAGAGTTAGAGAAGAGTTAGAGTAGAGTTAGAGTTAGAGTAGAGTTAGAGTAGAGTTAGAGTAGAGTTAGAGTAGAGTTAGAGAAGAGTAGAGTACTCTAAACCAACCAATGGCAGACCACCAATTACCACAGTCTTTATTTATTTTTATTAAATTTCCGAACCTGCTTATCTTTTGAGCTCTGCGTCTCAGAGCTTGGCAGTAATGAAACCAGCAACCTTCAAATGACGCATTAGGAAACACATTTTCTAAAGCCTGCCTTGAAGCTGCTTCATAGTCCGTATGAAAAGCCAAAGCTTCGAATTGTAAAAAATTTCTATCAATAAATAATTATTTTTTTTTTCTTAAGTTTTGATAATCACTTGAAATTTTAACGGTATTTTAAAACAAATTTTACACATTTAAATATTTTTGGTTATAAGTTAAGTTGTGGACATTATGACAATTTGCAAAGTGTCATAACGTCCATGGACACTGTGACACTGGACGTTATGACATGCCACCGTATAAGAGTATATACAGTTAAGTAGACAAAAATCCATTTAAATATTAAATTGTTTTCAAAATAAGCTGGAAAATCTTTTTATTCTCTTGTAAAATTTCATTTATTAATTCTAAAAGACAACCAACCACATTTCCCCATAAACTCATTAATAAATAAATCTCTAATCATAGAAGCGCTCAACTAAATAGAATTAAACAGAAAGCAAACTTTTGCGTACTTTTCTTTCGCGAGCTTTGTCTACTCTTATTTTCCTTCTTTAAGGAAAAAGTTTATTTTATATTTAATTAAATACCTTAAAGAAATAATAATCTTAAAGTTTAATAGAATTAAACTTTATCATTGTTGACTAAATGGCAGCAACAGCAAACAAATCCAAAGAAGGGCAGAGTGGGGAAAGGAAAGTGAAGTGAAGTACATATTATTAAGAGAAAAATTACATCCGGAGTAAAAATTGTAAATTAATTTCGAAAGAAAATACTACCGCCATCAAACATCCAACCACAATAATAGAATAGCAATTTAAACTCGGTAAATTCTTTTACTGACTTCAGTGAATGTAAATTATTTAAAGAAGAAGAAAAAGAAAAAAATGGATTGGAATTCATTTTTAATACTTGGTTTAATGTATTTTTTATATGTTTTTTTTTTTTTTTGATTTTCTTTACTCCATTTTGAAAAAAAATAAAACATTTTGCATTTTGCTTACATCCTCTTCTCCTCCAGTGTTCAGCCAAGGTGATGAGGGACGTTCTTGGTATATAATACTTAAAGGATCTGTGGATGTTGTAATACATGGCAAAGGCACTGTGGCCACCCTTAAAAGTGGTGACGACTTTGGTAAACT
This sequence comes from Pollenia griseotomentosa, assembly GCA_963931875.1. Taxonomy (NCBI): domain Eukaryota; kingdom Metazoa; phylum Arthropoda; class Insecta; order Diptera; family Polleniidae; genus Pollenia; species Pollenia griseotomentosa. The sequence goes on from OZ007564.1 coordinate 16,576,828, forward strand.
GGCTTTGATTAACGACGCACCCAGGTGAGTACCATGTTCTTTATTTTGTATTTTCTTGTAACTCGTTTACTCCTCATTTTTTATTGTTCTGCATTGCAATGGGGAATTAACGATGAAAGTTTATGACAGTGTTTTTTTTTTAGTGAATCTTTTATTTTGTACTTTTATGGAATTTCAACAATTTAATTATTATTTAACAACTTCAGCTGCCAAATAAAAATTCTGCCAGTAAATATTTTTTCAAATGGGAACAATAAAGAATAAACGAAATAAGCACGTGTTGATACACAAACTAAAATATTTATTTTGAAAATGAATTTTTTTTAATGTGCTTGAATTTAAGTACATATGTATCTAATTTTATAGATTCATGAAACAACCGACAAGATTTTTTATTGTCTAACAGATTAATCACTTAAAATGGTATAAATTTCAAATCAAAGTGTGAACAATTTGAAATCCATTTAAAATTAAGGAATATTCATTAAATGATTTAAAGTTCACTGGAAAAAAGTGAATTTTACATATAAAACACATTTTTTTAGGTTTATTTACTTTGGCTCGCTTTATGGCTTTTAATCTCCACATTTCAGTTAATCCAAAAAGTTCTGAAAACTTTACTTCTATCAAAACCCTTTTAAAATATATTTTTTAAGCTAGTTAGTGTGCTTTGTCCCACTGTACCATTTATATTTGAAAAATTTTAAATTTCAAAATATAAAATCCTAAAACTAATTGGAAATATTTTTTTTTATTTGATTTATTTGGTCATGTAAAAATGTTATATATCGTCATATAAAATCTAATATCTTAACTTCTCTAATATTAAAACTTATTTCAAATCATTCAAAATAGTTCTATTTAGTATTGAGTTTTATATAAATTATAAATAACATCATGCAATTTTCTGAGTTTTTATAAAGATTACTTAAGAATTTATAACTCTTATATAGAGAGTAATCCTGAAAAATTAAATCGGTAGAGGGTATAAAAAATCCGTTAGAGCCGAATAAAGGAGTACGACTTGTGATTTTAAAATAGCCAGCAAAAAAGGGAAAATAATATATCGATTATTTTCAAAATGAACAAGAGTATTCAGTCAAGAGATTCAAGATTGCATTTTTAAATAAAAAAAAACTAGGGCCTGTTCGGAAATGCATCACTGCGCTGCATCAGTGATTTCAAATGCTTATATATAAATCAGTGAAGATGTGGACCAAAAAATTGTCAAATACTCCACAAAAATAATAGTCATACAATAAAAAAAAATTCAATTTTTTTTTATCGGCATTAAAAAAGTTTGCTTTTCTGATGCGGCGCTGTGATGCATTTCCGAACAGGCCCCTAGTTACTTTCTTAATTACCAAGTAATCTGATGACAACTGTTAATATTGCATTACTAGCTATTTAAGCCAAAGCGAAACTCGTTTAATTACTTGTGTGATTCTCAGGTAATCATTTAAAGATTTAGTTAAATCCCAGCGCATTGCAAAAATATTTACCACAATCAATGAAGCTATCTATAGCACAATAAAAAAATTTCTTGTTTTGCGAAGCACTTATAGAAAATTTTAAAAAGTAAGCGCACATTAATGCGCTACACAATAAGACATACAGTGATGCAGTTAGGTAAGTGATCGAATTCTTAACAAATTAAAAAAAAAATATTACTTTTGAAGAGCCACGTCATTCCTTTACTACGAAGCAGCCTTGTAACGCAGCATATTAAAGAACAACGGTAACCCCATAAATTTCAGCGTGTAAAGCTGATCGTTACATACAACAATTTTTATATGCGCTAAATAAAGCGCTTTATGTGTCAAAAATATATTGCTTCAAAGTGGGAACTCGCCATATAATATTAAAGTCTTCCGTAAGCGATATGGAAAGCGAAACTTTTACGTTTCTCCCTTACAAAACTGCTTCGTTGGAAGCTTCATTTTTTATTGGGAAGCCACAGTGGGCTCTATCATATCTATACATTGTTATTTTCTATCCAACTGTATGTTTAAGGCCAATCTATGATGTTTGCATAAAACCAAACAAATAAAACAGCACTAACAAATTGATTACTTATGCCATTTGATCGTAAAGTGAATCCTTCCACCTTTTTGTGGGTGTAAAATGTAAATATTTTTGTGTGGACAGGGAACCAATATAAATCTCAAAGCTAAAAAAATTCTATGAAATGCATGTCTAAAGGCAAAACATGTGAATAATAAGAGTATGTATATGTAGTAACAATTGCAAAGTTGCATGCAATGTTAAACCTGAGAGAACTGTAAATATGTAGAGACGGTTCAAACCAATTTACGAGTCTGAATGGATGTTTAACAACAGGATTAGTTAGGAAAATGAATGTAAATGGCAATTTGCCACACAAAATGCAGGCTCAGGTGTGTATTTTGTGTGTTACAAATGTTATTTTTTGTTCTTTTTCTCTCTCTCTATCTCCTTTTTCAAATGGAAAAAATGGTGGCTATATTATCAAACAAGGATTAAATTTCAATTAACAAATTGCATTGGCTGGCTTTATGACCGGTTGCTTCAATTGAAATTTCACTTATCTATTTGCACCGAAACGAGCGCACACACACACACATACAAACAAGGGTCATCCAGCCAAATAAAACAAACAAATAAAAACACCAAACGAAATCGTATAAAAATAAATACAATATAAAAATAAACATAAAAAGAAATAAATAGTTGCAAATAAAATTTTAATTGAAAACGCTTAAAGCTTATGCAGTTTTAATTAACTGCAATTATGATGATATTTTAAACCAAAATGATTAAAATTTCAATTTCAAGGAATTTTAAATTTAATCTTTTTAATTTCTCACAAAAAAAAAACTAAATTAAATTAAATTAAATTTATTCTATCCTTCCAGAGCTGCTACAATAGTTTTAAAAGAAAACAATTGCCATCTGTTGCGTGTGGATAAGGAGCATTTCAATCGTATTCTACGTGATGTTGAGGCAAATACTTTAAGATTACAAGAGCATGGAAAAGATGTTTTAGTTCTAGAACGTGTTGCAAAACAAAGGGGACAACATTCGGCATTTAAGTAAGTATTGCTGCTGAAAAAAGGAACTCTTAAAAGTTTAAAAGTAAAGTTTTAAAGTTTTAATGTTTGAGATGTTTTATTTAAGTGGGATTTACATTTTGTTTAACTTGTGTTTTTCCTTCGTTTAGATACACTGTCATGTCGGGTACACCTTCAAAGATGTTGGAACATTTATTAGAGACTCGTCTGGGAAGTCAAGTCAGTGGTGTAGATCCTTTCTTAGATGATTTCCTGCTGACACATATTGTGTTTATGCCAGTTGTACAATTGGTGGATGAATTGGCTAATTAATATCCTTTTTCAAGCAATTAGATATTTTGAGAAAAAATTTTCATTTTTTATTCATGATACGAAACAGTTTTTTTTTAACAACATTGGCCTTAAATGCACGATGGGGCCGGGCCGGTTTTACTGGTTTTAAAACAAGTTGAGCCAGTCAACCTCTTAAATGAAAGATAATCAAATGATTTTACATTCATTTACAAGACTTTATTTCTTAAAGAATCGTAAAAGAATTGAAATTAAATTTAAAAAGTTAGAAATTTCTTTAAACATATCTCAAGTAAGAAAATATATTTGTTAATTTATCATAAAAATTAAAACATATTTGGAAATATGTCACATTTGCGAATGATGTATTTCAAAATATGTTCTGGACATCGAAATGAATCGAAATCGATGGAGATTTTCAATTGAATTTTTGTTACAATGAACTTTGCTTTTCCTTATTTCAAAAAGAGTTTAGGTTAAGGAAAGGGGTCCTCAAAATATGAAGTATATAAACGGAAATGTTTTTATGAACTTTAAACACAGGATAGTTTTCAAAATTTGTTCGATTTAAATTTCATGTAATTTTGATTTCCAAAGCATGGTCGATAGTTTTACATAAACCCCACATTATAAAAGCCAAAATGGATCGATGCTTTGATAATTTGAGAGAAAATATTAAAAAAAAATTAAAATAGTAAATAATAGAAATTATACTACAAATCGGCCATGTTTTGAAAATCGAAATTGACTGAATTCAAAAAAAAATCAGTTCAATTTTCCTTAAAGTTGCCTTGGTTTTAATATTTTAAGAGTAGTTCTGGTAAAGATATTTAAGTGGAACTCAAAGTATGAAGTAACATACTTCATACTTTGGGAGATTGAGTATTTTAATAAACTTTCAAAACAGAGTCGTTTTAAAAATTAATTAAAAAAAAATTTTAAGAAAATCAAAAATGCAGATGTAAAAGAACTTAACGTATAACAGACTGATTCAACAAAGCACAGCATATTTACTCATTGATAGATTTTCTCATAAATGAGAAATAAAAAATTTGTAACTTTTTTCTACAATCATGAATGAATTGTTATATTTTTGCCCATTCACTCATGAGCGTGAGGAATAAATAAAATTTCCTCACTGATGATGAATGAGCAAACAAAAAATTTTAGCAACGCTCCACACTAGTGCTGCTGTTTTTTATAAGTTTCTTTACTACTTCATTTTCCTGCTAGGAATAGTCTTGCAAATCACAATTTTTCCTTATGAAGAATTTTAATATGAAAATATTAAATTTCTCATATATGAAAAATTCACTTATGAAAATTGTTAGTTTGCTCACGCCTCATGAACACGGAAATTCAAAATTTGTTTATTCCTCACCCTAATGAGGAAGAATAAGTCGCAAAATTTTTGAACCTTTACACTCGCTCATGACTGAATAATATATATACGTTTCGGTACTCTGTCGCACAGCCTGAAGCTAAAAAGTTAAAATTTGGACCGCAAGTAAGGCGTTCGCCAAATCCATCCATTAAAGGCGGCTTTTTGGAAATTTTAATGTTTAGGGTGTAAACACGGGTATACTCTCTAACCTGATATTCCCTAAACTAAAACAGATACATAAAAAATGTAATCCTTATTATTGCTCATTAAAAAATAAGCGGCGTCTGGTACTTTTTTGAAATTCGGCCCTTTTGGGATGTAAGCGGGTTAAAACTCTATTAACTAAAAAACAAATATAAATGTGGTACTTTTTCGAAATTCGTTTAAGAGAAAAATCCTACTAATGTTTCTTCATTCATTGACAGTCTCGTATTAAATTATGGGAAACTTTTGATACTTCAATGGGTAGAAATAAAACATATCAAGAAGGGGAAATACGGAATATTAAATTTCATTCTTTTAGTTTTCCATTCTGCATGTGGTACTTTTGGAATTTTCTATTGCATTGAACTTAGTAACATAAAATTATAGGTGCAGGTTCCTGAGTGAATGGGATTTAAAATGTTGGTGCGTTTGTGTTAAAACCTTTTCATAAACCTTGGCATATAAATATGTATGATTACGAAAGAAAGGAAGACGCTAAAAGCAGAATTAGCCGTCCGTAGCTGTAGAAATGTATGTGTAATCGTGTCAGATCATTTATTCTGTTATGTGAAAAGCAATGTAAATACTTACTTGACTGTAATGACATGTAACTGTAACGTCGCAACCTGTAGAAAATAGCATTTTAACAGGAGGTTACGTGACAGTTGTAGTCAGTGAATGGCTGCTTGTATTTGATGTGGAATGCGGGTATATTCACTTTTTTTTTTGGTACATTATCAGTAATAATATTTGCGGACTTTTGACAATACAACATATTTTCATATATAGCATATACACATAAATACAATTAAAAATGTGAATAGTAATTGTATCAAAACCTTCGTTGTGTATGCACATTTAAAAAATATGTATGTATGTACATAGTTATTTATGTACAGTCTATAATATTAATATCAATATTTTCAATATTAAATTATTTATTTATTTTTACATATACAAAATACTATTTTAATACTATTTAAATTACCTGGTAATTTTTCTGCACAGCAGTCGCTTTTTGAACATTTTTAATTCCCACCACTGTGTGTGTTGATTTATGTACACAAATGTATTCTTGGTTTATATATAGTTATATAAAAAAAACAGATGTAACGTTTTTACATGTTCTATAAGTGCCCATACGTGTCTAGTTTCAAAGCTAGTTTCAAAAAAAAAATTTAAACAAAAACTTAAAAAAAAAACGGTTAGACTATAAAAAGGATCACCAAAAAAAATTTTTATACATACATAAAATCGCTAAAATCAAAAAAAAAAAAAAATATAAAAGAAATCAAAGAACATATATACAGTGTGGCGCAGATTGAGCTACATAATTTAACGACCATATTCATAAAAAGTTATTATGTTAAGTTTAAAGAATGTAATAACTTTAAAACGCTTTTTGTCTTATAAACCTCTTCTAAAAACGTGTATTCATAAACGTACATTAACAGCTTTTTAACTATTAACTGTTTGTAGCGATTTTATGCTAAAATATGGCAATTTTTTCACGTTTTGTTGCCATTTTATTGCTAGTGATGCATAAAACTTCTATTCGGTTCACATGATATACTATAATTAATATATTTTGTTTATAATTCAAGATCTTAAAAATTATTTTTATAATATAAAAATACATATTTTTTCAGTTTCTGAACAAAATTTTGCCGAAAGGTATTATAAAAATGTTTGTTTGAACCTTTTTTTAAATATACGTTAAGAAAGTATTCGAATAAAAAGTTTGTTTACTTTTTATAAACATCAATATTGTTATGATTGCTTATTTTCTTTTTTTAATTGATTTTTTAACAACAATTCGTTCTTTAAGACATACAAAAAAAACTAATTGCAATAATTTAAAAAATAATTAAAGAGAATATCTGCATTAGCCACTGAACGCATTAATTTAAATGATATAAAAAAATGTTTAAATATTTAACAATATAACTTTAAATTGGTTGTCTTAAATAAAAAAAAAATTAATAAAATGTAGTAAACATTCCATATCGAGCCCTAACCGCGAAAATAACGTAAAGCCCTTATGACACTACATTTTTATTCATTAATTGATATAGAATTGATAGAAAGAAACAGTAAATGTTAGAAAGAGCGAACTATAAAAAATGTAAACAAAGTTTTTAGTTTTTTTTCTCTTGTTATGGGTTTGTTTCAGGGATGGCGTTGAAAATTTTTTAAATTGTACCAACAACCTTTAAAAATTTTACTTTTTTACCCTAATTGTACTAAAAGATGTTTTTTAGTTGAAATTAATTTTATTTATATTCATAAAAAACACCACAAAAAGGTATTATAAATTTTAGTTTAAAAAGTATCAACAAAAAAGTACAATTGAAACCACAATTGAAGCCATCCCTGTTTTGTTTATTTTATTAAATGTTGCCAACTTTGTGTTTATGAGAAACCTAAAAACAAAAAGCGGTAAATCGCTGAATTTGCCCATAAACCGCTGATTTAGCAACACTTTTAATATTTCAAGCTTGGAATGTCAATTTTAAGTTAAACAATTTTACATTTTTTTTGACATAACTTCATTTTTTATCGATAACTTTAGTAAAATTTGTGACGGTTTGCCATTTATCTTAATACAGCTTAACTCTTTGCACTTGGTAAATTTTTATATTACATTATATTTGTACTGTTCACCAAAACTTGAACAATGCATTAAAAATGTAGTGTCATAAGGGCTTAAGCGACATATTTTCCATTTTCGCTTTTTTTAATAAATGACTTAATTTGCAACACTTGCATCAAAATGGCATAGTCACATAAGGTGCCGTTACGATTTTACAGCAAGAACAATTTTATCGTAAGCGACAAATTTCATACAAAATTTATATGAAATATAATAAAAAAAAAACTCTCTCCTGTAAAACTTGGTTTTTGTCTCTTAAGCTACGGTTACACTTGGCAAATATTTGACGAAATAAACGGGACCAACAAGCATACTTAATAATCGTTTCCTGTAATTTCAATATTTATTTTGATTATAATACCACATCTTACACAAAACAGTTTTTCGCTATGTCTAGTAGTATAATTAGTTTATTTTGTGATATTAAGAGCATGTTAAATCTCGCCAACTATTAACAAAAGTAGGGGTTACGCTTATTTCATCAAATATTTAATAAATGTGACCGTAGCTTTACGTTATTTTCGCGGTTAAAGCTCGATATTAATAAATAAAACATTTTTTCAATTACTTTTAAACATATGTATATTACAAAAATAATATCATAAAATGCAAACATTTATCAAAATGACATTTTATTTTTGGTTTAAACAAGGGTAAATCCAACAATAAATTTTCTTACTTTATGAATAGTTTATCAAAGGTTTAATAGACTATTTTTCGTTTATGAATACAACTTTAGCAATTTTTCCTTTAATATGGTTAATTAATCATAAATAAATTTTTATGAATACGGCTGTTAGTTTATAACTTTTTTTATTTTTGCGATTGTTATTAATTTTTTTGGATTGGCTTTGAAAAATTATATCCTGTTAGCCTTCCCTTACTTTTTGTAAAATTTCGGGTGCAGTCGTTTAGAAACTTTCAAAACTGCTGAGAGCCATACAGCTATAAAATTTCTTTACGTATTTTGTTAAATTTCATAACAATTTGTTTTCACACTATAATACATTTTGAAATTATTTGTTTTTTTGACATGTCGTTATACTCAGTATTATAGTGTAAAAGGGCCTTTAACAGGCATTAACCAACCATATGTTAGAGAAAATAATTTACTTTTCCAATTCTCATGTAATCTATTAAAGATTTAGTTAATTACATAGACATTCCAAAGTTTTATTGATGAACAATAACTTACATTGACACTTTAAAACCCATTCGAAAACTTTATGTTTAATAAAAGAGTTTCCCAAACAAACAAAAAACTATTTAAATATCTTACAATTAATTTTTTTAAACTCTAGTTTGGCAATTGTTTACGATTTATTTCTAACCCTGTGTCTAAAGTAAATTTTTAAATTGACTTTCTTATCTTGATTACTCAATTGCCTGCCAAAGTTGGTTTGTGTTTAAAACCCATATCAAAAGCCACACATCATTCAAAACTATACGTAAACCATTTAAAACAATATCACGTGCAAAGGTCTTTTGGTCCTAAGTACTCATGTGTTGGAAGGAGTATTTTTAAAACTATTTGTCTCCTCGAGAGAGTGCACTGATGTATGAGAAGCCTATTAAATTGATTAATGCGTTGTGAGTGTTTTATTAATCACAAATACTTTTAACCATAATCTACTGGGTAACACAAGTCCTGGCAAACAAAAAGATAAACCAGTAGCCAGAAAAAGGGTAATAAAAAACAGAAATTAAGTCAACTAAAATTTATGTACTTAAAATTCTAAAAGCTTTGAAAGGTGCTTCAAGTGAATGTCATAAATCTTAAATATCCAAGAACATACTTGTGCCGCACAGCAACAACAAAAAAACTTGCCACTTGATGATTATACTGTTATTATCCTAGATACGTATAGTGTTGAATTTTACCTGTATCTCTCTTATCCTTCTCACTCCTTTATTCCATGTTTTTTTTTTTATAAATGGGAGTCATGAATATTTCAAAGGTTGTGAAAAAATTTAGGTAAAGAAAAAAATTTTTTGCTTGAATGAAAAACGTTGAAACTTGAAACTTGCCACTTGTTTTTTTTTTTTTTTTTTTTTTGTTTGTTTTTTCTTGCAAGATTGTGTGTTCAAAGCACGTATGAATTAGAAACTTTAAATAAATACACACAAACTCTTAAGGGCAGTTATTGATACGTACGTAACTGTTGGCCCGGAATAAAGACTTGTTTTACAGAGTATTTTGTGCCCCCTGGTAGAGTGGGAGGATTAAAATTAAAATCTAGTTGTATCCGTTTTGAATTTAAAATACGTCCTTTTTCTGCCTGTTTTCTCACAGACGTTTTGATTGTCATGGTACATTGTGACTTGTTGTTATCCTTAGAAATCACGTGGACATTTTGAAGGATTATTTTTAATGAAATACTTTAAAGGGATAAGAAAATATGAAGTTTAAAAAAAGTAAACCTTTTATGTAAACACCTGTAATATGGCCACATTGTTTTGGATATATTTTGTTCTTTAAGGATTTTTTGGAATATCACATTTGTCAGCTTAATTTTGCAAAACGAAACTCAAGGGCTGAAAAAAAGAGTTTCACAAAGTACAAACATTTTCTTAAATTTTTTTTATTAATAAATATTAAAAGCTTTTTAAATTGAAATATTAGTTTACAGCATTTTTAAGGACTTTTTCTAATTTAAATAAATTGAAATTATTTTCGATTAAATCCTGGTTTCCGAAAGTTTCCGTTTTTGGACCTGCCACCAAAAAGAATTTAGTTTATTGCCATTTTTAACTCATCGAAATAATTATTGAAAGCTCTGAATATGTTTTTCTGGCACCAGGTAACTCCTTACGATGTCTGTCCGTCTGCCTGTTGAAGGCAAAATAGAGTTCGCAATTAAGGCCTGGGGCCTAATTCTGGCAGTCGTGATCGAGTACTTTCTCGATTCGAAAGCAATTTTATTTCTAATTCTTTCAGTCGATACTGAACGAATCGAAATTATTTTTTTCAGTATTGTGAAACTCAAGTTAATGCTTTGCAACACTGAAAAAATAATTCCGAATCGTTCAGTATTGACTGAAATAATTAGATATTAAAGTGCTTTTGAATAGAGAAAGTACTCGATCACGACTGCCAGAATCAGGCCCCTGAGCTTTGGACACATTTGGTAAATGTTTGACACTTTTTTTGCTTAAAGTTAGTGTGTTTTACCATAGTCTTTTAATCACAAAAGGAAATCAGTTATATAGGGTGTTCTTATAGCGGCATAGGAACTTAAAATCATAATATAAGAAATGAAATGAATTTTTTTTTTATATTCTAGTGGATAATTTCATGGCATTTATTTTCCAAATATGGTTTTCAATAAATCTGTCCGTTTGGCGTCATTAATGGCTTGAATATTGGCATCCATTGCTTTAAGATTTGCTGGTTTGTCGTTAGAAACTAATAGGTATAAACAGCTCCATTAAAAGTAATCGTGAGGCGTAAAATCGCACTAGCGAGGTGCCAGTAAACAGGACCTCTTCTGGAAATATAATAAATCGATTGCTAAGCGCGCTGTATGGCAAGTTGCGCCGTTTTGTTGAACCCAAATGTCGTTGATGTATAAACAGCTCCATTAAAAGTAATCGTGAGGCGTAAAATCGCACTAGCGAGGTGCCAGTAAACAGGACCTCTTCTGGAAATATAATAAATCGATTGCTAAGCGCGCTGTATGGCAAGTTGCGCCGTTTTGTTGAACCCAAATGTCGTTGATGTTTAGCAAATTAATTATTGGAAGCAAAAATTACAGACCGATCAGGCTGAATTAACCGGACCAAATGTGACATAAATATGTTTATACCAACCAAGTCGTCATCACATCTGGTGTCTTCGGAAAACACATTTCAACAGACAGACGGAAATCGGTTAATCAATTTAGCTACTCATAACTTCATGTCTAAAACTGACATGATTTGCTGTTATCATAGTTGGGGGTAGTGCACTAAATATTGATTTAAATCAGCATTGCACTATCACTAAATAAAACTGCAAAGATATTAGTTTGCACTCTTTTTTACCAGCTTTAGTGATGATTGTTATTTTTTAACTACCACTAAAAAATTTCGAGTGATATTGCAAATTTTTTCACTATCACTAAACGCAGATTTGAATGCAAAAATCTGCACTCAAATCAAATAGTGCAAAATTTGGACATGCAATCAAAAAAGCTGCATACAAATATTGTCTCACTAAAATTTAAAATATTTAACTTTGTATGTGCATGGTTTTCGATTTCTTTTGAGGATATGCATAAGTAAAAAACATTAAACAAAATGAAATTTTGTCAATAACGGTAGAGTTTTTGGCTTTAATCATGAAAAACAAGTTTTTAATTTTAAATTTAGTGCAACAATTTAAGTTGCACTCAAATGAGTGCAGAAGAAAAAAGTTGCAATAAGCTGATGATTGCTTTTTTTTAAATCAAACTATTTTTTTTGAGTGGAAAATTTTTTAACATCACTATCACTCATGTTTAGTGAGGCTGCAAATTTTCAATTCATCACTCAACATCAACAAAATGATTGCAATATTTTTGCACTCTCACTAACTGTGAGTTGAAACTGCAAAATGAGTGCACTACCCCCATCTATGGCTGTTATTAAATGAGAAAAACTCTAACATGATGAGTCTATACTTAACACTTACATCATTTTAGTGTCAATGTAAAGCATTTTATGTTATTTGTAGACTGCGTGTAAAGACCAAGAATACATAATCTTTAAAGGGTCTTAGATCAATATTGCAGAAATAACAAACGGGGAATGACAAACTGATATATACCCTTTTACTTTCGGGGAAGGGTTTAAAAAAGCACTTAAAAGAAATTAAATACTTAATTGGTTACATCATAAATAACTAAGTAATCTAAGGTCAACTGTTTGTTTTTTTTTTTTTTTTTTTTTTTTGCTTTAACAAATGAAATTATCTTTTTAGCCTGTTTCTTCCTTAAGAGAACATTGTTTAATTCTTCCGTAAGTAACAGAGAATAACTCAGTTACCTTTTCGATACTTAAGTAATCTATAAAAAATTTAGTTAATTACATTTGCATTACAAAATATGTAGTAGTACCTTCCTTATAAATATGTTTCCTTAACTTCTTTGCACTTTCCATTGTGATCCCCATGATGGTTCACAAACTCCCGACGATCGGGAATATATTGTAAATTTCAAGAAACGTGTTATACAATTTATGCAAAAATGGGTCATGGCTGTAAGACATGCAGCCTTCGATGAGCCCTGTGTCTGTGATTTTATAGAAGAGTTGGCTGGCGAGGTGGAAGCCGATACAGAGCTACAAGAAGAAAGCAGTATTATACATAATATTCTAACGCAAATGGCACGCTATCAAGATGATCGCAATCAAAATGCCGGACAGAAATGGAAACTGCCGCCAAATGGTCAGCCCATATGTCTATTTAGCGGTAATATGACACCTTCGAAAACGGTAATAAGGCCAGATGATGACAGTAAGTAAAAATCTTTCAGAACTAAAATTTCAAAATCACATTTTCTGATTGTTTTTGTTTTTCCTTTTATTTCCTCAGTCATATTTAGAGTTTATTGTGCTGACCACACGTACTGCACACTACGTTTTCCCCTGCATACGACAGCGGAAATAATTAAAGCCTGCGCTGCCGACAAACTGCAATTGAATCGTGGCCCTGAGGACTTGTGTTTGGCGGAAGTCAAATCGAATGGTGAACGTTCTGTTTTTAAGGATAATGATGTCAGTATACCAACCGGTTTGAGTTTAAATGGTCGCCTTTTCGTCTCTGTAAAAGACCATCTAGATGCATTGGTATGTTGTTGATACACGTGCTTTTAAGTCATGTCATTTAAAAAAAAAAAAAACAATTTGTTTAATGGTTGGGCAGTTGAATATTTATGAGTGTGTGTTTCTTTTATTGTCTTTTATTTTTGCGTGGGTGTTCCATCACACACAGACGCCCCTGCCCGAACAAGAAGGTCCTACGGAAGGCATTGAAATCGATTTGGAATTGCTAAGTACCAAAGAATTAGCGTATTTTATTACAACTTTTGATTGGGATCTATTTTGGGCACTTCATGAGTATGAGTTGTTGTATCACACATTTGGTCGCCATCATTTTGGAAAGGTGAGTTATTATTTTAGCCAATTTAGTTTTGGTTTTTGTGAAACAGTTTAATTTAGTATTGACATTTAGATTTAATGGGATTTTTAAGTGAACTAGAAATAAGTAAAAGTTTTGTATTTTTATACAAACATCATCAAATTAACTACAGAAGCCTAATATTTTAAAAATGTTGCATTTATGTAGTTAATTTAATAAATTATGGCAGTGATGGTCAGCATACATACGTTCTTAAACATTTATGTTCGTATGTGCAGTGAAAAAATTAGGCTTCATAAATCTAATAAATCAGTTTAACTTCTTTAAATGAAAAATTTCATTACGGGAATGAAATTTTACAAATTTTATGAAGCTTTTTCATTAACACCACGAAATTGAGTTCCGTAATTTAGTTAAAATTTTTCGTTTAATTAATGACAACTAAATATCTCTTTTGAAAGAAAAATCCAACAAATTGTTATACATTATTTCAATAGATTTTTTAGAATTTAAATGAACTATTAATTTAATTATTCAAATATTTTAAGATTATTGAAAAAAAGTAACTTTTGTAAGGTAATAATTTGAATGAAAAACGTCCTTAGTCCACTTAGTCCCAAATTTACAGTCATTAGTTAGCTATTAACAAGTTTCACAAATAAAATATTATTTCCAAATTTTTCTTAACCATTTTGGTTAAACCCTCAAATGTTATTGGTTAACTACTTTAATTTTTTTATTATTTATTATTTTAATAGAGTTACCATTTTTTGGTCTGATTAAAATTTTTATTTAGCCAATTATTGTAAATATGATACTTTAGTTAAGCAATAGTTATCATTTTAGTTTACTAATAATTAACTTATGACTGTAAATTTGAGCCTTAGTCAATAAAAACAAAATAAAGTTCTTTAATTACAAAATACCTTTAACTAGAAAATATCTTCATTCTACAACTGTTCTAAAAACGTATTTTTAATTAAATTTTTGTCAATAGACATGAAAATTTGTGAACAAAATAGTAAATTTTAATGTTTCATAATACCAAAGAAACAAATTAATTAGGATAACGAAATAGTGATTTTAACTGAATGTTAGCAATATGCTCAAAAAAAACAAGGAAAAAGAGACAACAAGAGCAAAAAATTCTCACATTCTTTTTCTTTTAATTGTTAATTTTAATACACAAAATTTAGGTAGTAATACAAACCACTAAAATGGAAAGAATTCTGATGAAGGTCGTCGCGGACTAGAAAATCAATTAAATGCAATTTACTTAAAGGTTATGTTATGGAAGTAGAACATAACATGATGTAATAGGAATATAAAACAAATTTATATTAATATGACTTGATGATTTGTAACAGGAATAAGAAAACGAAAGAAAATTCACAACAACTCAAAACGCACATAAGGAAAAATGGATGAAAAAATCACCATCAACAAATAACCATAATAATCGTTATACTAATAAAAGATTCTATTCACTTAATCTCAGCTAGTTACCGTAAAAGACAACCTTAAACAATATCTAAAGCAGCATTTGAAAATAAACACTTAACATCGCTTCTTAACCCCCGTTGCCACATGCAAGTGCAAGTTCGAAAAACCAATACACTCACACTTTTTCACTAACATTCACACAATTTTTGTACATTCAGCAAATCGGCTGTTTTCTCGATTTTTCGTTGATAATACATATATGTACACTACTTGCAAGTAATTACTTGCTTGTGGCAACGTAGGGTTAGTGTTCCGTTCGGTAGATTTGTGGAAAACACAAACGCTAATACTGTTTGCGTAGCAAATCATAATAAAAAAATAACGTTTCCCTGTTTGTCACCTTTCGAACACAAAAATAATACTGTTCTTATCTAACTCAACAAAAAGATGAGAAAAATTTAATTCCGTTCGGTATTTTTTTAACACGAACTTCATTGTGTTCAGTTCAGCTCATTAATGTTCGTTCGCTTCTGTTGTGCGTAGAGCCCTTTTGGCTGGTAAAAAACCAAACATTTTTTACAAAAACAAAATACACATACGAAAAAAAAAAACACAAAAAGCCAGCAAAATAATTTTACACAAACAAAACATACACAAGCTTTTCGAGCTGCGATCGTTGCTAAAAGTTTTTGTTTGTTCATATCTTTATCAATGTAAAAAGAGAAACATTATTTAACATTAAATATAATGTTTGTCTACAGTATGACTATAATTGTTCTGTTTTTTAACGAAAAACCGAACACTATATAATGTTCGGCCCTTTCTTGAAAATAGTTACGAGCGGTATTAAGGGTTGTGTTCGTCTACATAAACACTAAATAGATATCGTTCCTGGGTGTGTAAGCCGAATGCTAAAAAATGTTCTATTTATTTTCGAACACTGATCTAAAGTACCTTTTGTTGTTTGGCACTTAGAAAACTGGAAAAGTATTTATATTGTTTTTTGTTCTGTTTGTATGTAGACCTTTTTACTTGTTAAATGTGTTGCTTTAATGTTGTTCGGCTTGAGGGCTGTTTCATAAAATTATAATAAAAATAAAAACTCTTGTTTTGTTTTAATTTTTATTATTTATTAATTCCAATATTTCGACCAACTTTGTTGGTCATCCTCAGGGAAATAGTTATGATTTAGTAATAATGCAGTGTTGTCCGATGATATTGTTTTAAGTTTTCTTCACTGACAGTGACAGTGACAGTTATGAAACAGACCTCAAGCCGAACAATATTAACGCAACATTTTTATATTGTACAAAATAATTAATTTATGGTCGATTGTATGTGTACCAAAAAACTACTATTTTATCAACTTTTCCAACCCTGATATCAAGTAGCTGTTATTTTTTTACTTTAAGAAATCGGTGATTTTTAGTTTTTTGTTGGCGAAAGGTGTAAAAAGGCATGTGGGGTAGATAAATTTAGTGAACATAAACAGGCATCACTTAAAATTTTTGCAGACAAGGGAAGTTAAAAAGCATGCAGGTAACGCCTTAAAAAAATATTAAGCCATGCTATTTGCCTTATTAAAAACTTATTCTTTTAAACAAGAAACAGAATTCTATGTTATATTTTTTTTTTCTTAAAAATATTATAAATGCAACATTAAAATGTAAAACTTACATAAATGATTTTCACAAAGCACCTTTGAAATTTTTTTAAACACTTAACCTGAAAGAAATGAAAAAAAAATTTAATTTAGAAAAAATATGTATTTCATATTTAAATTAAATCATCATCAAAAATCTAAAACACAACTAAAATAAATTCACATCCCCCTTCCTTAAATTTTTTTTAGCCGGGATATCGTGTGGTAAGTTGGACAAAATTAAAATAAAAGTTAACAAGTTAAATAGAAATAAAAACTACTAAATGTGTTCCAAAACTACAGTTGAATGCTTAATTTAGTTAAATAAAATTAAAGTTTGTTTATGGCCAAAGAGAATTTTAGAATGAAAAAAAAACAATACCGTATTTTAAATGGAAACTTGTTCCGCATTAGTTTAATTGTGTGTTTTTGGAAGCAAATTGTTAATTCAAAAACAATTTTTTGTTGTTTTCAAATTGTTAAAAAAAAAATCATTTTAGTGCCAATTCTTTCATTCAACTTTTGATTTGTTTAATTTCTTCATTATTATTTAAATGTTGTTTGGTTGTCTGTATTTTTGTAAATTGTGTTTTATCCTTTTTGCCAAGAATTAACTCAGATTTTGTTAAATAGTATTTTCAATTGAAAAATGCTATTTAGACCACAAAACTAAAATTGAATATATTTTACCCAAAATTGTAAATGTCTGTTCGAGATGAGTTTCCCCTTTTAAATTTTCCTTTAAGTTAAATTCTTAAAGTCTTGAGCCAACAATTTGTTTTACCTTCATATTGTGATGTGAAACCGAAATTTGAAAATGTACATCTTAAGTTGCCAGGACAACATCAACATTTTGAATGAAATAAAAGAATAATTCCCTAAGTATTTGCATTTCCTTATTGAGTGTTTTCCACTACAATAGCAATAACAACAATACGTGAATGAATAAATGAATAACTAAAAAGTACTAACCACCACGTGATATGTATAATGAAATGCTATCAGAAACCCCTTTTTTGTCCTTGAAAATACTAACAATAAACAAAATAATTATAAGAGAAATTAAAGAGGATTTTTGTTGTTGTTAAAACTTTTGAAAATTGAATATTTTTATCTTAAAGTTTATGTTACTTTCAGTTTCAAATAAAAAAAAAGATTCAGGGCAACATTTTAAAATTAAGAAGAGGTACCAAAAATGTCCAATTTGTTACCTAGACAACTACCGGTCAAAAACAACAATCATCTAAAGAAAAATCCCAAAAGTAAATGTTTCCAAAATAAATTAACGATTTTTAAAAACGTAGCTTTATTTAAAAAATTACCTTTTTAAAAACACCTTTTTTAAAAAGTACCTTTTATCTAAAGGAAGCTATTTTTAAAAAGTACCGTTTTCTTAAAAGTACCTTTTTTTAAAAAGTACCTTTTTTAAAAGTAATTTTTTTAAATACCTTTTTTTTAAAAGTACCTTTTTTTTAAAGTACCTTAAAATTGTTGTCTATTTTATTGAGCTTTAGGCTTTCTTATTCTATATATAGGCTATATATGTATAATATGCATAAGCTTGCTTAAACTTCTGTCAAAATTTAACAAAATGCATTTAAAAGCACAAAAACAAAATCAAAAAACATTTAATTCATTGGTTCACATTTTTGGAATATTAATGTGCGACATCTGTAAAAAAGTAGGTGGAATTGGAAAAGTGGCACAGAATAGAATTTTGTAAATCGGAAGAATGGCAAAGCTAAAGTTTTCAAATTTGGTTATCAGTAAAATAGAGAACAATTTAATAACTAATAAAATATAAAAGTACCATAAATTGAATAAAATATAAAAGTACCATTATTTAAAAAAGTTCCTTTATTTAAAAAAGTCCTTCTTTTTTAAAAAGTACATTTTTAAAAGTAAAATATTTTAAGTAATTTTTTAATTAACTTGATTTAAAATGTACATTTTTTAAAAGGTACTTTTTATAAAAAGTACCTTTTTTTAAACAGAATGTATAATACTAAAGAAATAAAATTCAAAAATAAAACTTTTTAAAATGTTTTTAAAAAAGCACTTTGGTATCATTTTAACCCAAAAAATTACCTTTTAACAAAAATGTATATTTTGGTATTTTAAAATGTTGCCCTCGTTTAAGTATTTTCAAAAGTTGCTTCTTATTTTTTTTATTTCAGTTCGTTTTTCTTGAAATTTATTGCATATTTTTTTGTTGATGTTGCCCAGTTCCAGTTCCTTAAAATGCTTAAATTGAATTCGTTTTGATTTGAAAGTATTGAAATTGAACTAATAAATTGTATTTTTTTTCTTTTTATCCCACACAGATTACGGCCAATTTAGATGTGTTTTTAAGACGATTCAATGAGTTGCAATATTGGATTGTAACGGAAATTGTTTCCACATCCAGTATGAGTAAACGTGTGGGTTTGCTAAGAAAGTTCATAAAACTGGCAGCATAGTAAGTTTTATAAAAAATAAAAAAAAATAATAATAAAAAAAAGATTTAGAATAAAAAGAATAACGAAGACATAAAGGTTTGTGATGGAAATCGATTTTGAAAACGGAATTATTTAAAACCGATAAATAATATCGTTTACAGTATCTTAAAAAAATTGATTTCTAGAATATCTTCTTCATATTTTTTGGCATTTTAAAAAAGTAAGACTTTAATTCAGAAATGGAATTTAAAATCGCTCGAAATATATCACACCTTTTGCAATCGATTGATTTTCGACAAATACCTGACAAACTAAAATCAAAGAATTTCCTTTTTTTAACAGTTATTTATCTTTTTCTATGAAATTTTTTTTCTTACAAAAGTTGCAAGGAATACCAGAATCTAAATGCTTTCTTTGCCATTGTCATGGGTTTGTCCAATATGGCGGTATCACGTTTACAACAGACTTGGGAGAAAATACCCTCCAAATTTCGCAAACTCTATCAAGAATTTGAGGCTCTCATCGATCCCAGTCGTAATCACAGGGCCTATCGGGTCTTTGTTGGCAAATTACAACCGCCCCTAATTCCATTTATGCCGCTATTGCTCAAGGATATGACTTTTGCCCATGAGGGCAATAAAACCAGTTTGGATGGTTTGGTAAATTTCGAAAAAATGCACATGATGGCTCAAACAATGCGTACTTTAAGATTTTGTCGTTCTAGAAGTTTGGGTAAGAGAAAAGTCATTTCTTTTCCAAAAGAAAAAAGTTAAACTAAAATTATTTGTTTTTTTTTTTTGTGATTTTCAGGACTTGAACCACCTTCACCCAAAAGTGAGGGCGAAGTACGTTCCTTTATTAGTTGTCTTCGTGTCATAGACAATCAACGGGTTTTAACCGCCATGTCTCAAAAAATCGAACCAAATCGTAAAATCTAAATTAATTTTACACAAATTTACTCTGAAGAGATTTTTTATTTATAAAATTCCTTAATAATGGGCATACTTTTAGGTAATTGAACATATTGAATCCTATAAGTATGCCAAGAATTTTGTATACACTTTTAAACCACAAAATTTGGTATTTTTGAAGAAATTTTTTTTTTTTAAATATTTAAAAAGAAACTGTAGTTTAACTTTAAAAAAAAAGCAAAAAAAAAATATGTTTTTTTTTTCTATTAATAAATATTGTATTTGTTCATTAGTCATTTAGTCAATATTATTATATTTAAATATTATTATTAAATCAATATGTATTTTTAATTATTTATATGTGATAAAAAACAAAAAAAAATGTATAAAAAAAAATAGTTCCAAGACATTTAAACTAAAAAAATCCATCTATTTAAAAAAGTGGACATGGTATATGAAATGCTAAAATCTTATGTATGAAGATAAAGATATCTAAATAATACTTTAACTTGAATCTTAACCTCAAAACGTATTTTTTCTGACGGGTCCACGATTGCCCATGAGTCCCAAATAGAGTACACTCTCGAAAATTTGTCTCTAAATTCTGTAGTAGTCTTAACCGTTTATGGTTGATCATAATGATTTTTTAGGGAAACTTCATTTAAGTCACAGTTTAATGGTACTTTTTTAACAAAAAAAAAATCCAAAAAAAACCGTTTCCATTTTCAAAACTGTCCTTCCCATTCTACCCTATTTTTTCTTAGTATTACTCCTTAAAAATCAAAAATAACATAAAAACTTGTAAATACCTTTTTTTATAAAAGAAAAAAAAAATAATTTAAAATCTAGCAGATAAATTTTTCTAAACTGTTTACAATTTATTAGTTCTTAAATTTATCCTTAATTTTAATTATACTAAATTTAATGTATCCTAAATTTATCGCTTATTACTATTTTTATTATATTTTTCTCAGCTTAAATTATGTTAATTTTGTCTTCTTTTTATTTTCTTTATTTGTTTTAGTTAAATTTATTTTTTTTTTAATTGTTATCTTTTTTCCAATTTTCGAAGCAAATTTTATTTGTTTTTGTTAGTCTTAAGTTTAAAGAAAATTTTATATTTTATTTAAAAAAAAACACAATAATAAATTTAAATTATATGTATAACAATATTAAAAAAATCATATTTATATTTTAATTTGTTTAAGATTTTTATTATTATTTTAAATGATTTTTGAATATGCAACCAATTTTTTTTTTTTTTTTTTTTTTTTTTTGTCACAAATAATTGGAGAATGGTTTAGAACTAGGCTAAAATGAAATCTTTGATCTTTTGATATATAAAAACTTGGGATATCGGTCGAAATTCAATTCAATTTTTTTTTAAATTTTTGATCCAAATATTCTTGTTTTTTTTTATTGTCACGGGCAAGAATAATTTAGTTAAATAAGTCATTTTAGGAAAGCCACAAACATTTTTGGGTCGATTACGGATAGCAACACAACTGCAGTTCAGTTGCTGAGATTTAAATTGGTCTGTAGCGTTGCTGTATTAGGTACGGCAACATTGTTTAGTTGCAAAAAAGTTATGGATAATGCTATTGTGACAAAGTGATTCAAAGTAAATAAGAAGTAAAAGAAAATAAACAAACATGATTAGTTCTGTGGGCCTATTTTTTGCAGACCAAACGGAGGCGGAAACTTGGCATCTATTAGACGCTATAAAAGGGATATATCAAAGCCTCTACCGTTTGTTCTTACCGCTTGTTAGTATTGTGGAGCTCAGTCTCTTGTTTAAAAATTCAAGGGTGCTACTTTCTATTACGATGCGAATGAAAATGTAAGCAAATCTAGCGATATATTTATATATATATTCCCCTCGATCCTTTAAGGAGCATAGGGCCTCAAAAGTGATTGGAATCTTTTATTTTTTTCTTTTCGCAAATTATCACTATTTATTTCATTTAAATTTTCCAATTTCAAATTTTTCTTACATATTTTGACATTTAATTACTGTCGATCTGCGCCAACTTTAACATTTATTGCCAGTATTGCTTCATTTTCAAAACATTTTTGGAAATTAATAGAGAGTAGCAAGTTGTCATTCAGCTTTCGCAACGAATATGTATTCGCATCGCAATAGAGAGTGACCCCCCAGTTCCATGTGCGTTGTTTTTTTTTTCGATTTCCATTGACTGTTTATTTGCCATTCTACTAAGCTCGGTGTTTGAAAATATTTTTGGCCAAAAAATCAGATTATCCGTAGGAATTTATTAATAAAAACACACAATTTTTGTCTGTCACAGGGTGTCATGCTCCATGTTTCACAGCCAAATACCAAACTGCACTTACACTGGAATTTAAAATTCTCAATTTGGTATTTTTCGATATGTTTGATGAGGACCAGACTCGTTTTAAATGCGCAACCACACTCTGTTGTTCCGATTGGAAATGCCGACCGATGACTCGTTTTAACTGCGCAACCACACTCTGTTGATCCGATTGGATATGCCGACCGATGACCCACCTGATTTATCGATCAGGCTGCCAAGGTAGCAGAACAAAGGTCCATCATTTATATACTAGCCGGGGATAGCGAGTCCACGCTCTGTTTACAATTGATCCGCAGTGATTTTGTTTTAGCTATATTTTATTTTTTTAAAACTGTGGCTTTTAAAAAAAATAGGAATATGATTATTGGTAATGAACAACCATACGATTATTTCGTCCCCTTAATAAAACAATAGTATTTATTTTTTTGCAATTTCGAGATAATAGAGTTAATAATTTTTATGTTATTAGACATATGGGAAAACAGTAATATTTCGGGAAATAATTGATGTTTTTACTTGTGACTCAGGCTATTTTATTTGTTTTATAACATGTCTGAACATCATTATACACTATTTTATTTTGCATGGTATACACTATTTTATTTGAATCTTTTACACCATTTTTCACGAAATACTTTTAAATTGTCAGACGAATGTTCATGCAGTAAAACAAAGTCTTCGTGGTTAACAATCCATTTTATTCATACTTCACTGCCATTTTTTGATATTTCAATGACACGTTGTTAATTGTTTTGCAATACAATTTTTACACAGTTTTAATTAATTAAAAAAAAATCATGAATAAAAGGTAATATTCATCTACGGAAATATCCTCCTCCACATCAGGCTCATCCAAGCAATTTTTTCCCCCTCGGGTTGAAGATTAAGATAAAAATAATGAAATTCTTTGGGAATGACATTTTTGGTACACAGCGCAAGATCTTGTACTTTAAGAAAGATATGGTAAGCTGTTGCTTTAATTTAGGGCACAAATTTCGGGTATCACAGTTATAAGTGGTTGATTTCTTCCTTATCAATTGTTTGCCAATCGGAGTTTCAATTCTCTTTGTAAAGCAGCAAATTAGGATTAACTTTCTCCACTTTAATTTGCTTAATCTTCTTCCTCCGTCGTTCCATAATCATTGAAGAATTATTAAGGGGAGATAGCCCTTGCCTCCTCATTTGTCTTCGGAATAGTTTCAATCTATAGATATATTTATTTTGCCCTCAGCTTCACACTTATTATCGTTTCAAAGTAAATACTCACCATGACTTGATATATCCATTATTTTCACAATGCTTTTACAATAACCCACTAGCAAAAGCACAATTGCCCCGTTTATGTCTTCTCTCAGTGTAGACAAATTTTAAGCTATTGCTTACGTTAACCGTAAAACACACAGAGAAATTTTGTATGATAAATAAAATAGTGTATAAGTGTCATACGGATTAACTCTAAATATTATATTGTTAAAAAATTGTGTATATCAATATACGTCATTTTTCTATTTTATTTTGTTATAAAATAATAAATATAGTGAATAATAAAAATAGTGTATCCTTTTTTACACTGTTTTTCTTTGAAATTATATTCAGTATTTCAATTGATCTTTTGAGCCACTTTGTGGAAGTAGAATTTCACCAAATTTTGACCACATTTAGAATCAGTTATGTAGATTCTTATTATGCAATAAAAAATTAATGGTGTACATGCGTATACAATATTGTTTTATAAATAATAAATAATGATAATATTAAACACAACAAGACCAAAGGCAACCTTGGCTTTTGTATGAAGAAAAATTTAACGATTTTGCTTTTATCAAAGTTACTTTTGGGAATACAAAAATTTATTATTAATAAGATTTTGCTATTATTATTTATTTTTAACAGGCTTCAGGGCACTATCTCTGGAATTCAGAATTTTTAGTACAGATGGAAAAAATTTAATATCTGGTGACATTCACGCCTTTTACGTAAGTCGTTGTAGTAAAACAGTAAAAGTAAAGTATAGATCCTGACGGCTTTAGTAATTCAAGTATAAAGCCTAGAGTACACGGAATCTGACGTATTTTTGGCGTCATTACAAAGCCAAAAGGGCCATTGTGTGGACTTATTTAAACATTAAATTTTAACAATTCTTAATAAACTGTGTGTCAATAATTTTTTTTAAATTGGCATGATTTATTTTAAATGTATTTAATAAATATATTTAATTTCTAACTGTAATTTCTTTAATTTTCATTTGACTCGTTGCAAAATTTCCTGCCGTCTAAAACAAAGTAAATTCTTATCGACGCCGACTTACAAGCACCGGCCAGTGCCCAGTTACAACTGATACCACTGTTCTAATTTGGTCCCTGTTAAACCTAAGTAGAGAGCTAGTACTCCCTTCATCATATCCTGGCCATAGTATCCTGGATATAGTGCAGGTGGACTCACAGGTCCACCCCATCTGCGCAGCTCTATAACCTTCAAGCTTGATAAGTGACTTACAGTGAGCCATTGGAAGGCCAACGAATTGATCAATGAATACGTCATCCGTGCGACCACCTTGTTTGGCCAGCCATCTGCTATCTGATTGCCCGGGCATTTCGAGTGCCCTGGTATCTATATTAACGTTACCCTTGAATGCTTCGCAATCTCGAATCATCCGAAATTCTACAGTTAATTCTTAAGTCTTATAAAAGAAAAAATAACATTTCAAGTGTTACGATATTCCCTTACTACGAAGCAGGTTTGTAAGGGAGAATACTGAAAAATAACTGTAAAACATTTAGTGTGTAAAGCTGATATCTACGTTCAACAGTTTTTGTATGCGTTGAATAAAGCGCTTTTTGCGCAAAAAATGTATTCCTTCAAAGTGGAAACTCACCATATAAAATTCATGCCTTCTGTAAGCGAGATGGTAAGCGAAACTCTTACATTTCTCCCTTCCAAACCTGCTTCGCTGGAAGCTCAATTTTTATTGGAATTGGCCAGGCCATCAACGGCGAGCGCAAAACGTCAAAGATGACCAACTTCTTTTGATCGGAATTGGAGGATAAAAACACCAACTACAAAGGACTACACAGATCATGCCACATTGGACATAATGCAGGAGCGATGTGAAGTGACCACAGAGATCGTGTGACAGGACTTTCTCTTGTGGGGTTTTCTAAAGTTGTAGGTCTATATAAATAAGCCACAAAACAACAGTGGTCCTCAAAGCCAACATAATGTATGCCATCGGTCAAGCTCAGCCTGTTGAATGCGTCGGAGCCATGAAAAAAATTGAACAGCGAAACCGCGGCGAAAATTTGCACAACGAATAAGAAATTTCGATGATATCTCACACATACTTTACATTATTTAAATATAAAGGTAGGAAACGACTTATGAAAACCCTTTACACTTAATGAAATCAGTTTGTGATCAACAGTTTTAAAGACTGTTAGAAAGAAATAATTCGTTAAGCGTTAAAAAAATTGGTTTTTAATGAATAATTACATTTTCGAGCTTGAGGACTTACTTTTTATATTTAAAGTATATTAAAGCTGCAATGGCCACTTCTTGAATCTAGCCCACCCTTTGGCAGATGTTTTGTATAGCACATCAAACTATTTTTTTGTCTTTGTATAGAATGAATCACACCAACACCAAGAGAAAAAACATGATTAAATATGGTCACCTACAACAAAACTATTTTCAAAGCCAATTTTAAGCAAATTATGTCACCGACAGCCATATTATGGTTAAATAAGTCCTCCATCAAGAAGCCACAACCATATTATAGTTGCCCTTAATAATTAATTATAACAAAAATATTTTTAACAATTATAATATTTCAGCCATAGCATGTTGCTCTTGGAAAAGAGGAAAATATTTTTGTTAATTTAAAAACAAATTATTGTCATATTTAGCCATAACGTGCTTATAGGCAGCCATAATATGGTTGTGGCTTCGTGATGGAGGACTAATTTAACTATAGTTATTGATGACATTAATATGGTTAAATTAAACATAATATGCTTATAATTTTCTTTTAAAATAGTGTTTTTGAGTCGACCATATTTAAACATGTTTTTTTCTCTGCGTGCACTTTCCCAATCTAGCTCATTCTTTGACAAATGGTGTGTTTTAATAACCAAGCTGCTTGATTTTTCTTTTACTGTAACCTCTCCCTAGATATACAGTAATGTATATTGTCTTTGTAAAGCCACGTTACCAAAGTCTCGCATTTTACAATGCAACCGTGTAGAATTTTCATGTTATCCCATTTTTCATGTCTTCGCGCGTTTTGTGTCCCAATAGGTGGCATCACTTCTACAACAAGTACAACAATAAAAAGCATCATTGTAATAAAAACATGTAGCTCAGCTGTGTTTTCAGCGCCACTTGAAAAGTGAATTCGCCTTAATTATGATGTTTTGCAACTGATTTATGTCTCTAAGTTAAAATTTCTTCAATACTTTGATTTCATATTTTCCCCATTTTACTCTCATTTTGAGAACCCTATACTTCTACTACTTTTCCTCTTTAGTAAAACTTTCAATACACACTCCCTTTCTTTCTCGGTTTCTCTTTCCTTTCTTAAAAAACATCCTGTGATAAGTGCTATTGTAATATGTTTGTAATATGTGTGTATAGAAAAATATATTAAAACTTGGTGTAAAATGTTTTTTTTTTTAATTAAAATAATTTACTGTTAAATAAATAAAAATTATGTAGAAAAATTTGTAATACTTGTAAAAAAAACACAAATTTAACATTTAAATCAGTTTAAGAAC
Source organism: Pollenia griseotomentosa (assembly GCA_963931875.1). Lineage (NCBI taxonomy): Eukaryota > Metazoa > Arthropoda > Insecta > Diptera > Polleniidae > Pollenia > Pollenia griseotomentosa. Next base: position 16,604,043 of record OZ007564.1, read on the forward strand.
TTAAAGCTTAACCAACGTATGAACAAATTTTTGAAAGAGCTTTAAAGTTGTTTAAAGCTTAATTAAAAAAAAATTATTTAAATATTTTTATAAATCCATTAAATTTAAAAAATAAATAAAAATTAAACAAACTGGAGAGGGACCTTGTTAATTGTTAACATACAAAAAACATAAATAAATGAAAAAAATGTATATTAGAAATAAAAAAAATTATTTTATTAAAAAAAAATTAAATAAAAAATTAAATGTTTTTAGCATTAAATATAGAATATGTTTATAAAAAAATTAAATATTTAAAGAAAATTTTAAATCTTAACAAAAGCATGTTTAATCTTGTATAAACTTGACAACATTTTTAAAAGCAGGTCTCTCCAAATTTACAATTTTAACTGAAAAAATGCCTCAAGAAAAACTCCTTCTTAACTTGGAAAACTCCCTTTCTGCCTAATCTTTAACGAAAAAGATAATTATAAAACACAATAGTTGTGTTCCCTGTAAAAAACGATTTTACTGGCTTTGCATCAAAAAAATTAAAAATGGGAAGGAAAGAACTTAAAATTTAAGGAACTGCTGGCTTTAAAAAGCCTTAAACTTTTTTGATAATATTTAAGAAAATCTGTTTTCTTTATTCTTAAGCCAGTTTAAACAGATTTATATGGTAGCACAGCTTAAACAATATTTTTTTTATTATTCTTTATGCTCTTTTTTATGTATTTTTTAAAAACAAATTAAACAATAATATTTTTTTTAACTTAAAGGTTTCTTAAAAATAAACGAATTTTTTTTATAATAAAGTCCTTTTAAATAAATATGCAATACTTTTTTTTAAAAAAATTGTTTAGTATATTCATTGTTAAAAAAAAATTAACACCAAATATTGTATTAATAACACTAGAAACATAAATTAAATAAAAACCTAAAACCTTTTTTAAAATATGTACTGTACAAAAGCAGGAAAGAATAATAATAAATATTTTTTTTTTTTTTAATTCGCGACTAGAACGTAACATAAGGTAGCCGCCAACAATTTTTTTCATACCTAACGTCAAAGTCTATATAAAAAAAAAACTAATATTTTTGTCAGCGTTTTTTTATATGAAGTTTGACGTTTATTATGACAAAAAATTGTTTTTTGAATGGCTTAAAATAATGAATTTTGAATACGTCAAATACTCGCAATAAGAGGGAAAAACTTTTCGAAATCTAAACGGTAAAAACGGTCAAATAACGAAAATACTACTTGGGCAGTTCAGAATTCAATTAAATGAGATGGATGTATTAAGATTCAAGTGAGCATCCGCCGTTTCGGGCTAACCCCACTGTGCTCTGGATGGATTCAATGCGTCTACAACGCCCATATAAGAGCGTTTCACTCCATTCGTTAATTATGCAGGTGGCAATGAGACAGAAAAATTTAATGCGCTCACTCTCTCTAAATATTCGAAAACAGTATCCGCTACGGTCACACTTATTAAATATTTGATCAAATAAGCGTAACCCCTACTTTTGTTAATAGTTAGTGAGATTTAAAATGGTCTTAATATTACAAAATAAACTAATTATACTACTAGACATAGCAAAAAAAACAGTTTTCTGTAAGATGTGGTTTTTTAATCAAAATAAATATTGATATTAAGCGAAATGATTTTATAGTTTGGTTGTTGGTCCCGTTTTTTTCGTCAAATATTTGATAAGTCTGACCGTAGCTTAACTCTTTCTAGCGCCAACCGTAAGCGCTGAAATTACATACTTAAATAAAAGCGTCAACGTTATGTCATGAACAGTAAAGTAACCTTAATTTGTTTAAAAGAAAACTCATAACTCAAAAATAAAAATGGAGATAAAACCCCTTAATTTATACAAAACCCCTAAACGCCTTTACATTTTAACAATAACAAACAATTTTACTACTTATCGCGCTGTTGCCGCGCTTTGCTTCATACATTTTGTAGAAGCATACAAATTTTTTACAGATAGAAAAAGCTTGACACGTTGATTTAGTTTGGTCCTGTAGAGCATCGAAAAACTACTAGAGGAGAAACACTCTCAAAAGAATAACAATGTATTCTGTCAAAATGTCGTACACGCGGAGAAAAAACATGTTTAAATATGGTCACGTCCAACAAAACTATTTTTTAAGAATATTTTAAACATATTATGTTTAATATAACCATATTATTGTAACCGACAACCCTACTATTGTTAAATTTGACCTCCATCAAGAAGGCAAAAACAAATTATGGTTGTCTCTAAATATGTTATGATTAAATTAGACAATAACTTGTTTTCAAATTAACAATAGTATTTTCCTCTTTTCTAAGAGCAACATGCTATGGTTGAAAAACAACCATGCTATTATAAGTGTTAAACATTTTTTAGTTGTTATTAGCCATAACATGTTCCGAAGCAACCATAATATGGTTGTAGCTTCTTGATGGATGCCTAATTTAACCATAATATGGTTATCGTTAACAATAAATTGGATAATTTAAACATAATATGGTTAAAATTTTCTTTAAAAATAGTTTTGTTGGAGGGGACCATATTTAAACATGTTTTTTTTCTCTGGGTGTACGTGTGACTAAAGTGGCGAACAGAATAGTCGCTGTAGTACAACATTATGTAGTAGTACAACATTATGAATAGTCGTTGCAGTTGAAGTTGAGCGTAAAATTCGTAATTTTTAACTTTGTTGCGCTACAGAACATTCGTCAGCTTTAGCTACTACTACAACTACTTTATTCAGTTCCAGGCCAAAAGGCTCAGTTAGCTGAGAATAACTGTAATTGAAGGCTCAGTTAGCCAGGAGTAACAGTAACGTTACAATCACATGCTTCATTTTGTTGTATGTAAAGCAATTAGAACGATTATAGTTAGCAGTAAGATGTTGCGTCTCAATCTGTAAGAAATTGATTGGTCCTACTTTTTTACGGTAAGGTTAAGTTACTGTTACTCCCGGCTAACTGAGCTTTTAGCCTTAAAACAATGATTGAGTTACGTTTTCTTGACAGCTGATTTCTGTTTTTCTCTTGCTCTCGCTTTCTCTCTATCTTACTTTTTGTTCAAGTCGTTTTCTAGAAACAACAAGAAAATTCGAAATCTCTTGAATAATCCATAATAGTCCTCCCAGGGATATGTAGGGATTATCTTAAGAATATTTCACTTTCGCGTGTTACAACCTCTTGACAGATCACTTGAGATCGCGGTTAAGCAGAGATCATATATGGTACCGCGGGAGTCTGTAACCCGGCACCAGACTGACTATTGATTAAGGCCCCCGAAGGCATGCTTTTTGCAGGAAGATGTAAAATTTACACAAATGATACATTATTGAGATAGTCAAAATTGGTGATGCTGATGAAAAAAAGAAGAAGTAAGATGAGGAAGCATAATGGAGAAGGAAGAGTGAATAAGAAGAGGATTTGAAGAATACAAATTGATCATGAATCAAATAAACAAGATTATGCATTCATGTTTTGTGTGAAGTAAACAAAGGCCCTTGTGCTTTGTCATAAAAGCAACATATTATACAGTTTGGTCTTACGTAACGTCATCTGTTTTTATTGTTTCATGCATAATGATGAATAATGATTGAATTAGGAGTGAAAGCGCTCACCGGAGTACGGCACTAACTCCCGAATAGTATTTATATTAAAACTTAATAGATACAACAACAAGCCTTCTAATTATTACTTTAAACTATTGAAACTGTTTTCAAACGTCCAAACACCCAAAAATTATTCCCCACAAAAAAACCTACAAAAATTTACAAAAAAAACTCTTGAAAACAAAATATTAAAATAATCTCAGAATAACTTCTTAATTTTTCTAAAACAACAAATAAATAAAAAAAAACCTTGTAGAAAATAAATGTCAAAATATTATTATAAAAAAAATAAGATTTAAATGTGATTAGATTGGACAATCTTCAATAGAAAAATCTAAAGAAAAACTTACAGATAAATAATTTTGTAATTAAAAGCCAAACAATTTTTCAAAATATTTCTATTGAACTACTTTTCTCCTTAAGACCACAACTAAACAAATTTATTTTTTTTAATCCAAACCTCAATCAGATAAATTGTTTAAAGCAAATCAAAAAATAAATTAAATACAATTAAAAAGAAACTCACTGTAAGAAGTTAAACTCCAATTAAAACTTAAGAATTTACAATTACACTGAAAAAAAACACACAAGTTTACAAAAAAATTACCAACAATTGAATTTAATAAAATGTGCAAACAAGAAAAAAAAATTTTCAATTTGTGGCTACATTTTCTTTTTAACAAAAGAACAATAAACGAAATTTCTAAAACTGAAAAAGTGTTTTATGCACTAAATATTATCCCACAAACATAATAATTAAAAAAAATATATTTAAATACACTTTAAAATAAGATTACAAGAAATATTTAGAAGAACAAATAAGAGACAAATTAATAGCAATAGTATCTTTTAAAGAAATCACTTAAAAACACACAAAAAGTTAATTTAAAAAAAAAAATACTTAAATTCTTCTTCCTTAAAATTATAAATAAATATTGAAAAAAAATTTATTGTAAAAATAAAAAAAGAGAGTTTTATTTACAACAAATATATTATTCCGCTTTGTCGAAACTTTTACAACCATTTTACGCCTTTTTTGTGGAATTCGTGATTTTTGCGAAGTCGAACAGTTAGTTTTTTTTCACCAATTAAGGCGAAAATATATATTTTTAGTAAAATTTTAAATTAACATTGGTTTTTCCAAACTTAAAATCTCAATATTTATTTATCCGCCTAATATGTAGTTAAAAAAGATGACATCACTGAAACGTCACATAATAGACTTTCTAACAGTGTGACCCTTTTAGCATTTTCTCTGCTAAATTTAGCTTTATTTATTTTGATTAAGCAGCGAATTTTTCAAATAGCATTTAGCATTATTTTCAGCATTTTTGTAATATTTTTTGCATTTTTTAATCTTATATATTGCTATTTCACAACATAACTTAACATTTCAGTCAATCTCTATCATTGTATTTTGTCATTTATACGTTCATACAAATGAATAATAATAGCAACCCTGTAAACACCAAAAAAAAATTTAAAGAAGAAATTGTAGATTTTACTAAAGAAGAAATAATGGTTTTGGGACAGCAATCGCAAAAGCTTAATGCTTAATGGATGAACCAAATTCCAACTATTGAATTCTGGATAGGTGCTTATAGGAACAAAAACGCTTTAAAAGAAAATGCTTTCAACGAGTTAGCTTCTTTTGTAATGAAGTTTTTGGTTTTGCCATTTATTAACGCGGAAGTTGAAAGAATTTTTAGCGGTATGAACCTTATTAAAACCAAGATTAGAAGTAGGATGGTATTTAATTCATTGATTTACGTTAGATGTGGACTAAAAAGGCTAAATAAATGTTACAGATTTTATCATTACTGTTGATCTTATAAAAATGTGTTATGAAAACCGATCATATTATAATGGTATTTTGACCAACACTTTAACAGTAAAGGAAAACTATTCAAAAAATGATGTGTTTAATGTGTAATTAGATTTACTGAAAATGCTGTTGAATAGCCTTTTATGTTTTCAATGACAATTTTTGTTTTTACTTAAATTTTGTATTTCGCACCTACTCAACAATACTGTATTAACTCAAAATTCTTAGTTTTTCACTTTTTAGAAAAAGTCGACAGGTATTTTTCATATCTACCCGCTGTAAAAATATCGAGATATTTTGTCTACCTTTTGGTAAAGAAAAGGATGGCTTAAAAATACTTTTTCATATGCCTTTCATATTAAATTAAAAATTTTTTTGATTTTACTGAAAATTTTAAAATTTTGAGTTAATACAGTATGCGATTTAATAATATATATGTATGTTTATCGTTACCTAAAATGCAAAATGCCATATCTAACATTTTGAAAATTTTACTGGAGAAGCAAAAAAATATTTAAAATGATAAATTTATTAATCGCCTTAAACTGTTAATAATTTATTTTTCTTCTACTTTTCTTGTAAAACCTACCAGCTGTTTTGACAGTTGACAATGTTGCATATTTTGCAAACTGTAGGTTAGGGCTTAAGCATTTATCATGTTATATTTTGTACATAGGGCCTTCTGTTTTTTTTTTTTTTTTTTTTGGTTAAAAAATCGCTTACTTTTGTCAAACTATTTCAAAATTTTTTGTGAACATTTAAGTTAATGCAATACATAAGAATCAATGAAAAAGTCGATTTTTAATTTTTGGTTAGTTAGAGATTTTTAGGGATATTAAATTTTATAACAAATTTTTTTAAATATTTTTTTCATATTAATTCGAATGTGTATTCTAAGTCAAATGTAAGAAAAGATAAACTCACTGTTTATTGTTGGTGTTTTGTTTAAACTTTGATATTGTTACAAGTAAGACTTTGAGTGTTTAAAATTCTTATTCGCTTTAGGGTTTTATTCGTATAATATTTTTAGCTTTTCTAAAATCTTAGGAAAAGGTTTCCTGATGAGCTAGCCTAAGCAACCGGTGAAATGCGCATAGAAGCAAGCTTTCCCTCAACAATAAATTTCATTGTATTTATCAAATATGCAAAAATTGGGAATTTAGCACGTCATACAGAAATCGTACTAATAATAAATTTTGTATTCCCGTAAATAACTTTGTTAACAATTTATAAAGTTTTCATACTTTAATAGTTGTAAGAGCACGATTGCTTAAAAAACCAATTGTTGCAGTTGACGAGAAACACTCAAAGTGATCAGACGTGCGCGGAAGAATTATTTTTATATTTACTCTCTTATTTTCTATTTTATTATTTTTTGTGTACTAGTATGTAAGAAATGAATTAAATGAATTATCCTGACAAATGTGTTTAATTGTAATGTAAGAAAACGGCTTCTTATATAGTCTTATTCCTTCAATATTTTTCATGAATATTTTCTATGCACTATCAAAATTATTTTATGTACCTATACATTTGCATAAAAGACTGAAAGAATTATTTACATATTTTATGCAAATACATAAGTTTAAAAGAAATATAATTGCAGGTAAATTAAAATATAATTCAATCATTATAATGATACAATTATTTAAGAAAATGTTGCATTTTTTTAGCATTTTAAAATTTTTTTTAGCATTTTTAGCATTGTTTTAAGCCCCATTTAGCATCCAATTTTTTTTTTAGTTGTGGTCACACTGCTTCCTAAGCTTTTTTATAAAAGCTTTTTCAGGTAAGAGAATTTTGTTTAGAATAAAAAAAGAGAAAAGATGAATCATTTGTCAACAGGGTTACCCGATTTTAAATATAAGTTAAGTTACTGGGGATATTTAAAACCTCAACTTTTAAAAAACTAAGCAATTATTTAAAAAAGTTATTTAAGACACAAACCTTGTGTATTTTTAAGTTATACACCAATAATTAAGTAAAACAAGCGATTATTTCCTAAATATTGAATAAAATTATATTAACGATTTTTTAATTTGCAAATTGGCTGAAAAAATAAGGAAATATGCTCCGAAATATTTAAAAAATTTTTTTTTTGGGAATTATAGGCTGAGAGGCGACCATTACTTTGTCCCCATATAGTGAATCCATTAAGCAATGAACACAGATGGTACATTTCTCTTCTCTTCTCCTGCAAATAACGTTATGCAAGACCAAACTGCATGAAATTTGGATCCCACGACAAGACACAAGAGTCTTGTATACGTCACACAAAAAATTAAGGCGTAATCTTGTTTTATTTTTGTTATATTTTCTTTTTTGATTTATGTAGTGAATCGGAAAAAATAGAGTAGTTAACAGTTAATATCGATATTTTTACTGACTGTTTGTAGAACGAGAGAATTTGTATTAAATGTTAAACGAATCACTTTTGCGCTCACGTTCTACGAACAGGCAGTTAATATTTACCGAATTTATGATGTAAAATAGCATGGGTGAAAATTTTTGAATAATGTTATAAAAATGAAAATTTTCGACATTTTAGCAATTTTGAGGCACTGGATTGAATTTTTTTGGATTAGCTTATTCTATTCTATATTCTCCTAGTCTATAGCTTCAATTGTTTCAAAGACAAGTAAACAATATTTACAATGGTTTCCGAGATTAAAACGTAAAAACATTGCATGTTCTTCGAAAAACTCAAATTTTAACCAAAATAGTCATGAGGCCATAAAAACCGGCTGGCTGCTAAACTAGCAAAACACAAATAGGATTTTGTTGGTTTCGATAAAAGCTTCGGGAAATGTCACACGAGAAAGAATTTGCACTGGACGACTTAAAAAATTTGAGCTATAGGCCACAAACGGTGGAAAAGGTCTTAAAACTGAACATTTTTCGACATTTTAGCAATTTTAATGCATTAAATTCAGTTTTTTTTTGGTAAGTTTGTTTTACACTTTCTATCTCCCAGTTTATGGCAAAGACAAAAAACAAAATTCCATTTGGTCTCCGGGATATACTCGTAGACATGAGAAAAATTACATATTCTTCGGAAAAATCAGTTTGAGCCAAAATGTTCATGAGGCTATAAAATCTGAACGGCAAATATTGTTTTCTTGGTTTCGCTATGCTGGGTACACACTATGCAATGCATTTACGCAATGTATCAAATTAAATTCATTTTCATTCATTCGAGATTTCATAAATATCAAAACGTTTTGATATTTTGAGATTGCATTGATGTAGATTGCACTGTCTGTACCCAGCATTAAGTGCTTGGAGAAATTCCACACGGTAAAGAGTCTGCAATCGATATCTCTCAAGATTTCCAAATAGACGTTAATCGCAAAATGTTATTTCTTTATAAAGAAACTAATTGCTAAATTGCAAAATTTTCCTTTTAATGCCAAAATGAGTTTTTCTTTAAGCAAAAGGCTTAAAAAAACTTGGATTGGGGGAACAGGCACTTTTAAGTCTCATGGTAACTCTACTGATTAAGGAACTTGTTTTGAGCATAAAGAGAAATCTAAAACAATATAAACATTCGATGTTTTACTAAATCTCTACGCAGTTGTTACTAAATATTTAATAAGTTCACCGCTAATTCAACAATTGCATTATAAACTAAAATAACAACTAAATAAATAAAATTTCTAAAATAAATAAAAAAAAACAACTGATAAATACCACTAATAAATTCAATTTCAAGTGCAGTGACAATATACTTCAGAAAAGCAAAGAATAATTAGATAATCATGGCGAAATTGGCTCCATGTGTTAAACTAAGCAATGGACAAGAAATGCCGGTGGTTGGTTTGGGCACCTGGCGTTCTAATGATAATGAAGCAGAGCAAATTGTCAAGGATGCCATTGATTTGGGTTATCGACACATTGATACAGCTTTCGTCTACGAGAATGAGCATGAAATTGGCAGAGCAATTAAATGTAAAATAGCTGAAGGCAAAATAAAACGAGAAGATATTTTTGTGGTTACCAAATTGGGTGGTATACATCACGATCCTGAATTAGTGGAACATGCCTGTCGCAAGAGTTTAAACAATTTAATGTTGGATTATATAGATCTCTACCTTATGCACTTTCCTGTGGGACAGGTCTATTGTGGGGATGAAAATGTTCATGGCAGCAGCCAGTTTAGTAATACAGACTATTTGGAAACTTGGAAGGCAATGGAAAAATTAGTGGATTTGGGTTTAGTTAAAGGTATTGGACTTTCTAATTTCAATGCCGAACAAACTGAACGTGTTTTACACAATTGCCGCATACGGCCACTCGTTAATCAAGTTGAATGTCATCCTGCCTTTAACCAGAAGAAATTAATTGAATTTTCTCGTAAAAGACAAATCTTTATAACTGCCTATGCTCCTTTGGCTAGACCGAAACCCGATCAGCAGTGGCCTCCATTTTTATATGATGAAACCTCCCAGGAATTGTCTAAGCGTTATGGGCGAACTCCAGCTCAAATATGTCTGCGTTATTTGCTTCAACTGGGTTGTATTGTCATACCAAAATCGGTTAAAAAATCACGTATTGCCGAGAATTTTGATTGTTTTGACTTTGAGTTGTCCGCTGAGGACATGAAGTTAATGGATCGTTATCACACTGGTCGCAGATTGATACCATTTACTGGCATGAGTCATCATAAATATTTCCCATTCAATACAGAGTTTTAATAAGGCCTTTTTTATACATACATATGTAAATATAGAACTTATAGTTTAAGTTAAATATGTATTTTTTTATTTAATATTTTTGAGATAGAAAGACATTAATTTGTTAACCTGTAGAGTTAATTATAACTGGAATAAAAAATATGTTTTAAATAAAATTTTAATCTATAAAATAGTTAGAACTGCATTAATTATATACAATATGTATTAAGCTTCTAGTAGATCAAGGTGGGTCCTGGTTTTTAATATAATTATTATTATTAAAAAAAAAGCTTTTAAAAATTTTACAAAAAAATAAAATCGAAATACGAATTACGATAATTCGGAACAAACTTAAAATTAACTAGATTTGTTAGCAAAACTCACAAAAAGTCATTAAGGTAATCCACGTCACCCTTGCGAAAAAGCAATAGTGCAAAAACATTATAACCACGTAGATAATTATTTGTGGTTGTTGTGGTTTTGTGCAAATAACTATTTTATTAGTTATTGCAAATTTTCGATAGTCTAAATAAACAAAAGCACCAAATTCGATAATTTCACAAGAAATTTTCAAATTTCTTAAAAAATCATCAATTCTTTAAGATTTTTTTAATTTCCGTAAAGGCATTAATTTTTGAAAATTTATTTATAAAAAATTCAACTTCACTAAATAATTTTTTTTTTTTAAATATAAATAGAAAAAATGTGCGATTAAGCCTTTAGGCAAAAGTTTTTTACTTTACAAAAATTTTAGCATTTTTTAAAAAAATTGTTTAATTAAACCGTTTTATGAAATATCTCAAATTGCATTTATGTAAATGATTTCTACAAGAAATTAATGCATTAAAAAAAACTAAAATTTCTTAAAGTAACGAAAATCCTTTTAATAACGAATTTTTGAAAAACCACAAATTGTATTAAAAATGTATCATTTTACGAAAAATATAAATCGATTATTTGACGGATTTTTAAATTCGCTAAATTTTTATAGTTTTTCTAAAGCTGATAAAAAGCTGTTTTTAATGTTTTTTACACTTAATTTTTTTCGAACAAAAACTTCGAATATACCCCGATTCAAATTTGCACAAGGTACAAGCCTATTTGAAAATGGGACGAATAGGTCCATAATTTCACAGAGCCCCCATACATGATTCTATCCAAAATAGGGTCTTTGTGCCTATAAACTATCTTATTATGTGTGTATTTAGACAAAATTTGGTCCAACTTTATTTTATAGCAATCTAAATCATCTCACCAAATTTTATTAGAATCAGTCCATATTTGACCATAGCTCCCATACAAATACTACTTCCGAAAATAGCGTTTAGACCCATAACTTGCTTATAAATGTTATAAATCGTGACAAAATGTTGTGCTGCTAATTTTGGACAAAGGCAAACAAATTTCATATAGATGAAGATATATGAAAAATATTCGGCACAGAGAACTTTTATATGAATCTTAAACTCATTTACATTATTTTGTTGTGGTAAGTTCATAATTGCAAATGTGTCCCAAATAGGGCACAATTGCAAAAATTTGGGAACCAATCTTGTTTACTGGCTCAGCTCCACATAAAAAAAACAAGTATCTATCTAAAATTGAAAAATAAGAAGGAAATATGAAGCGAAAAAATGGCACAAACGCATAGTTTTTGAGTTGTGCACCTCTATAGTTTTCATTTATATATGCGATTTTAAACTACATTTCTATACGTACATGGCCAATATTGGTATAATTTTAAAGCTTTTAAATAGATATTTCTAAATATACAAAAGGTATATCAAAGTATTCAACTTTTTAAATCCTATTACTGTTTTAACAAAATGTTACATCAAAATGTTACGGAAATGCACTAGATGAATACTTGTGTAGTTTATTATATATACCTACAACAAACACCGGCTTCGGTAACAAGCTTTTCTGCATAGCAGTCCTTCGGCCGGGCGCAAAGATTATCTCCTCTATGGTATAAAAGACTGGCTAGCCAAACTAAAGCTTCTTTGCATAGCTGGCCTTCGACCGGGCGCAAGGACTTTCTCGTTTATGGTATAACAAATACCGGCTTCGCTAACTCAAGCTTCTCTCCAAACTCTATTTTCGCAAACTCATCCTCGCTTATTAATCGGTTAAGATTTTTAAATATAATATTATAAGTATAAGAAAGATACGTTGATAAATGTAGTGGAAAACCCATATAAGTACATAGATACATATGTACATATGTACTTATTATATGAAAACTTTAGAGGTCCATAACACGAAAACTATGCGTTTGCGCCACTTTTTTCACTTAATAATTTCTTCTTATTTTTTTATTTTCTATCACACTAGGCACTTTTTTATTTGGAGCTGCGTCGGTAAACCAGATTAAAGTCAAAATTAGTTCTTATACACTGTGGTGGAGGGTATTATATAGCGAGCTTGACCCGATTATTTTCAATTGGAATTGAAATAGACATGCCATCATTTGAAATTTCAAGCAAATCCGTTTGTTATTTTTTACTTATTTTATTAATATTGAATAAATTAATAAATACCTCTATAAAAAATTATGTTTTGTTAAAATTCTAAATAATTTGAATGCGTACAATTGCAATAAAAAGTAACAATGCGAATTTACTATAGGTCGCGGCGAGACTACAACAAATCAACAACACAAAAACCAACAGGGTATTTTGTTTTTGTTTTTTGGTATCAGTGTGACCAGATCTTCAAATTTTTTAGAGCTAAATCTAGCAAACTCTTGCGCAACTCTTGGTTTGTTGACGTCAGCGGTAAGGTCGGTGTAAGGAAAAAAAAAATTAGTACAGACTTTGTTGTACTCGGCAAGTAACTTGCGCAATTAACTTGCCGAGTCTGAAAGGGGTCTAAAAAATAATGTTGACATTTTTTTTGACAATTTCACTTAATAAATTTGAGTAATTCGTTTTTAACATAATGAAAATAAATGGTAATATTTTAACTATTGGTTAGATTTTGGTAAAACATCAGATAAAAATAGGTCATGTAGTTAAGTTTAAATTTAGGCGATACAAGCCAGGTGCAAGCGATTTTATATCTATACTTCGTTTCGATTCAAAAGATTCTAAAAAAAGATTTTTATACGAAGTTTGACGTTTCTTAAGACAAAAAATTGTCTGGTGAAGACCCCAAGGATGTTTAAAATAGAACACGCTCTAGTTAAAAATTGCACTAAAACTTGGCTGCCACACGTTCAAGTTTTGCCTTTCAATTTTCAATACACTACATTGCATTAAAATTTACCTTTACATTTACTTGGCAATTTTATAATCAATTTGAAGAGCTGAGCACAAGGTAATTTTTGTATATCCTTCAAAAATATTTTTCTTTAAAAATAACTCTGATAAAGCTACCATTTTGAGTTATTTTTTCGTCGGCGTCATTTTTAAAATGAATTTGACTATCAATTTGTATGCAGTCTGTACCACGACTTTCAATTCAAACAAGTTTTGACAAGCAATTTGTGTGAAAAGTAATTTATTGAACGTGTGGCTGCAGGGTTATCCGAGCTGACATTAACAGAAGCACTTTTTTGGTTTTATACGACATGTATTCATTTTGCTTTGGAAACAAGTACTCTGCTTAATACATGTCGTGTAAAAGTAATTTTAGGTTGCTGGCTTTAGAACGAAACATCTGGTATGCTTTATATAAAAAAAGAACGTAAAGTACTCTTATCTAGGACACAAACCCTCAAAAAGCTTGTTCCTTTAAACCAACGTAAAAGCTTTTTTAAAATTTTATTTTCCCAATGATTTTCATAGAACAATAAACACACACTAAACTAAACTAAAGACACAACAACCACACAACCTCAAAACAAAAAATTAAAGGAAAAACTAAAAATTTACTCGCTTTTTGTCTTACAAAAATATCAACCACAAATACGAGTGTCAATAAAGAAAATACGCAAATTCATAAAAACAAAATATCGAAAAGTGGAAACAAAATTGTGAAGAGAAAACGCCACCAGCGCACAACAGGGGTAGTTGTTTTGTTTTGCCAGTTCGAACACAAAAATCGTGTGGAAAATGCGAAAAGTGTTGTAGTTCTTTTCGGTTCTTTCTTTTCTGCAAAGAAAATTAATACAAAATTTATATATACACACACAACATCTTAGTAAATTAAGTTAAATTAAAATTTATAAAATTAAAAAAATAATAATACATCCCATAAATGTTTAATAAATGCAAAAAACATGTGCCGTTTAATAGTGTTGAAACGTTAATAAATTTTTGGTTTTTAAGATAATAAACGAATCCAAACGAAGAAATTAAATAAAAACAAAAAAATATTAGTTTAAAGAAATATCAACCGAAATACGTCCCTCCCGCTTCATTCGCAGAAATAAATAATTAAAATAAAACAAACGTACAAGCAAACAAATATTTTTTTAAAATCTACAAGATTAACGTTCGCTCGTTCGGTCGACGGTCACTTGGTCGTTACGTATGAGCAATATTATTGCTAAACGGGAAATCCAAAGTCGGCAACTGTTCGTTCCAATGTAAAAATAAAAATAAATTTTATATCGGTTCAAGAATTCCTATTCCCAAGAACTTTTTAATTGTTTATGCCAACAACGCTTGTAGTTCAAGGTCAGTTCGTTTCGCTTTTTACCAGCAGAAAGCAACGAAATTTTTTGTTGCCTATCGAGCCAGAGGTTCCGGGTCTATCTGCTGTATCAGCTAAATGGCTGGTGATATGTCTACGGTAGGGTGTGCTGCCCTTAAGAAATCATCCAAACTTAAGTTGGCTAATGATAAGGAAAACAATGCCAGCATTAATAATGCAGGAGGAGGTATGGGTGGGGGTTTTGGCGGACGCAAGGAGAATGGGCATTTGGCTATGAAACCACCAAATGTTCCTCCACAAAATATGCGTGGCGGCTTGCGTGTCTATAAAATTGTTATTTTAGGTGACGGCGGTGTCGGCAAATCGGGTAAATAATAACATTCATAAAAAATGGATTTTTTGTGTTCGGTGAATAATCAATAAATTTTCGTTACCTCTATTTTTCTTTCTATTTCTTTTTAACGTCGAATTTCTTTGTTTTTGTTTTGACGACTTTTGGCTTGGCTGTTGTTGTATTGATACCGCTGCCTCTCCATCGCTGTTTTGATGGCCTGTATACATTTTCTTCTTGTTTATTGGCGTTTCCCTTTCATTTGCTGTGTTTGCGTATCTGTGTTAACAATTGGGGTTGTATGTATGTTTGTATACAAAAACACAAAACAGCTGTTACGCTACAATTTGTTAGCCACAATTTTTTGGATTACCATGACCCGACAATCGGTAAGTAACTTTTTGAAAGAAATCGACACATAATATTCATATCTACCCGCTGTGAAAATATCATGCTATTTTGTCTCCTTTTTGGTAATGAAAAGGTTGGTTTGAAAATTCTTTTTCATATGCCTTTAATGTAAAATTAAAAACTGTTTTGCTTTAACAGAAATTTTTTAATTTTGAGTAAATACCCTCTTGTTGATTAAGCGCGATATGTATTTAATTTAAATGACATCAAACAGCTTGTTTTTAAAACACTACCAACTTTTTTAATATATTGAGAAAAAATTTTAATAATTAAAAAATAATTACATTCATATGTGTAAAATATTCCAACGCAGGTGCGATTTAGATAATAAAATAAAAACTCAAAATCTTATCAACTATTTTTGATAACGTTTATTTCTATTCTTGTTCTTTTCGGTCGAATTAAGCTTTGTTCACAATGAGAGCAATAATTTTGTTTTT
This sequence comes from Pollenia griseotomentosa, assembly GCA_963931875.1. Lineage (NCBI taxonomy): Eukaryota > Metazoa > Arthropoda > Insecta > Diptera > Polleniidae > Pollenia > Pollenia griseotomentosa. The sequence continues at coordinate 16,619,929 of OZ007564.1, forward strand.
TCTTATTTCTTCCCAAAGTATTTCATATATTTTCCTCTTATTTTTCTTACAAAAATGTAACTAAAGTTTTTTTTAAAGTTGAGTCTACTTCTATTCAGCAACAATTTGTATGATATAGAAAATTACGTTTATAATCATTTTATTTTGTTTTGAATGAAAATTTTAAAAAATCTTGAAAAAAAATTAAAATGTGTGTGGTGGCGAAAAAAAAATGTTGCAATAGGTATTATGAACACCAAGTTAAATTGTTGCTACCATTGTGTACGGGACTTTATAGACTTACCCCCATATTCATAAAGAATATTTTTAATTTATTTAAGGTTTATTAAACAGATTTCCATAGGAAATTCGTTGAATAAACCTATTATTAACCTGAAATATTTTTTATGAATAAGGCCTTAAAATTAATATTTATGCTTTAATATTAAAATATAAGCCATGCAGACAAAATTAGTTTTGGTTTTGCTTGAAAAAGTAGTTAATTTTTGCATGAGCCTTGTGCCACCTTAACGATAATGTTTTACAAACAGTTTGTTCCTTTTGCTTTAACGAAGCCAAATCTTGTTTTGAAACATTATTTAAATCAATTTTACTGATAATAAAATTGTAAACAGCATCAGTTTTTTTGTTTTTCACAAATACAAACTTTATATTTTCAGCTGATGCTGTCGGAAAGAAAATGATATATGGGCATTTTCATGTCATCGTACGTGACATTTGTACGCCTTCAGATGAATAAAGATTTTGCAAAAATAGTAGTAACTTAAAAATTTTTTTATTATTATGTTTCAGTTAGAGGGTCCTATATATGTATGAAAAAAAAATGATCAAATTTGGAACCTTGTTTTTCAAAATATCGAACAAAATAATAGCATATCGTACGTGACATAAAACGGAAGTGATTTTGGGGTGAATGTAAAAAATTACGAAAATCTGCGAATTGTGGAAAGTTTTACTTATTTTTTAATTTTTACATTAAATTACATATTTTTCGTTTATAATCCGTAATTGGAAAAAAAATTTTTTATACTAAACAAATCGTTCGTGACATACCATACGTGACAGATTTTTCTCTTATAGTATTTACAAGGTATGAAATATATTTTTTGTAAATATACATATACATATAAAAACGTAAAACAAACAAGTAAGAAAAAATATTCTGTCAAGCGCGACCATACGATACCCTACACCATTATATTAAAAAAATTTGTTTGAGAGTGTACTCTATTTGGGACCCATGCCCAATCACGGTCGCCAGATCAGAATTATGTCATGAGGTTAAGTTAAAAGTTATTTGTGCCGAATATTATTTAGTTATCCTCCACTACATGAGATTTGTTTGCCTCTAATCGTTTTAAGGAAGAGGGTTTATATGGGACCTATGGTAAATTTTTGACCTACCAACAAAACATTTTGTCATAGCATAGTACCTACCGTAAAAGTCACTGCCGCCAATGATAATGAATCAATGAGAAAGTGAGCTTAAACTTTTATTTTTTCTTTTAAAAAATTGTAATAAGCTATAAGTACCGCGGCATAGTAAAGTTTGGGTGTTTTTTCCCTTCTACGATATTAGAATTGGAAATGCCCATATTTAAAACAAACCCGAAACTTAAAATAACGAAAAATAAATTCAGAATTTTTTTATTCACAATTTTCATCAATAAAAAACACGGTCTTTAACATATTATCTAGATAGCTGATTTAGCTGTGTATCGCTTATTTGCACACCGGTTATAAGCATTTATGGCTTTTGTGCATTTAAAATTTTTTAAATAGCCTAAATTGTTTTGTGTACAAGCATTCGCTCATATAAATATCCCGTATTTGAGCATCAAAATATATGTAATACAATTTTAATAAATTGCTTTAAAAAATTTTTTTTAATAAAGATCGTTTTAAACTTGAGCCAATAACAAAAAAAAAAACACAAGAATTATTCCTTTTAAACTCAATTTGTTTAATTTTAATTAAACTTTTACTGCCGTATTCATAAAAAATTTTGCCTTAAAACACATTTCAAACTTATTTTAATTTTTATGAATACGGCAGTTAATGTATACATCCACTTTCGATTCATTATGTGGATGCAATTAAGCGAGTTTTTCCTTTAAGCACTGAATATGCAGATAAGCGAGTTTATATATGTAGATGAATTTTTTGTTTTAAAGCAACAAAAGACAATACTGATATACATATAAGCGATAAATACTGCAGTTTAAGGGGCTATTACAAAAACTAAAGATCACTTAAAGACCGTTACCACCAAGGTGAGCTTAAATCTCTTCTCGATATTGTTATGTGGTGCTCTACATATTACAAAATGGAGTCTTGTTTTACATTAATTTAAAGTTTTCCTTTTGATCCATCATTTGCAGTTTTGTTTGACTGGCGATTGATAGCGCGAATTAAGGGTCTTAAAATTTTTGTTTAATTTATTATATACAGTTATTTCCGCTTAATTGAGTTTCTAAAAATGCACGACTTTTGAAGCAATTAAACGGGAACTCAATTAAGCAGTACTCGGTTAATTGAATCGCCCACGCTATTAAAACGAAAATCGCTTAATTGAGCAAGATATGCAATAAAGCGAAACACCCACGTGTAGATAGAAAATAAAACTCATTTCTTTATTTATTTTATATAACATTTATTTATATAACAGAAACATGAAGCATGACTTTCTTGCCGCAAAATAATTTGTTTTACGTTTGTGCAGCAAAAACACATTAAGTAGACGGAAACAATTAACCGAAACATTTGCTCTTGTTTTTCGCAATGCGGTCATATTTTGCGAAATAATTAAGCGGGTGACGCATTTAAACGGAACTCAACTAAACGGGTATTTTTACATAGACAGTTATACTGAATGATTTCGTTCCATGATTTTCAGTGCAATTAAACGGGAAACTCAATAACACTGCTTTACAAATTTTTAATTTGGAAAAATGGCTCCGTGCAATAACTCCCAGGTGCAATAAGTCCCAGTGCAATAACTCCCAATGAATTAAATCCCAAAATAAATGAAATAAGTCCCAAACTGGAAAAAAGAAATAAATCCCAAAAAAAAATGAAATAATTTCCAAGTCTTAAATGAAACAAACCCCAACTTTTGGGAGTTATTTCATAATGAAATAACTCCTAAAGACATTAATGAAATAACTTCCAAAAACAGCCCATCGAAAAGAAATGAAATAAGACCCAAAAAAATGAAACAACTTCCAAAGAAATTTATTATATATGTATTCGTTTTACTTGAATATTTACATATTTAAGAAATTGCAAATAATTGAAAATGAAATAACTCCCGCCAAAAATGAAATAACTCCCACAGCAAATGAAATAACACCGAAACTCAAAATAAAATGAAATAACTCCCACGTTTATTTTTTCGGGGACTTATTTCATTTGGACTTCATTTCATTATGAAATAACTCCCAGGCAAAAAATGAAATAACTTCCAAAAAAATGAAATAAAATCGAGAGAGCTGGGAGCTATTTCATAATGAAATTACTCCCACAATTGTATGAAAAATTGTTGGGTCTAATTTCATTTTTTTCTTGGGACTTATTGCACCTGGGAGTTATTGCACGGAGCCGGAAAAATACCAAGAACGCCACATGCCTAGATAAGTTAATTGGGACCTCCTGAATACGAAAAACGCTGTAATTTTTTTTTTCTAAGTACCGTTTTTAAGATAACGGTACTTTTGTGTTTTTCGGTGTATGGTCCCACTCAAACCCTTGTGGAGCCCAACCGAAAAGTCCGATCGAGATGAATATCGTTGGAAAGGTAATTGAATGCCTTTTCCGCCGATATGCTGCAAATTTCTATCTGATAAGGCTGAGTTATGGCACCACAAAATTCAAAATTTGCCTATTTTTTACGTTTGTTTCAAAAATTTTCATTTTTATTTCGTTTTTTTTCTACGTTATAGTAAAGATCTGGAATTTTTTATTTTTTTACCTAATAGTTTATTTAATTACCAACATTTTAAGTGTAATTTGAAAAATCGGATGAAAAATATAGTTTTTATTAAGGATTTTGTGGAACGACAATATTTTCATCCCATATCAAATTTCGTTTTTTTTTTAATCATCAGTTTTAACGTATTAATATTTTAAGGTGCCATAACTCAGCCATTTCTTATCAGATAGAAATTTGCAGCATAGGGTTTGAGTGGGACCATACACCGAAAAACACAAAAGTACCGTTATCTTAAAAACGGTACTTAGAAAAAAAAATTACAGCGTTTTTCGTGTTCAAGAGGTCCCAATTAACTTATCTAGGCATGTGGCGTTCTTGGTATTTTTTGGCTGTAAGCCAGTGTAATTAAGCGGGGCTCAATTAATCGAAAAAACTGTACATGTGTATTTCCGGTAGGCTTGCCAGATATACAATCCAATCCAAAACAGTACATCGAGAAAAAAACGGCAGTACATTAATGTAAAAAGAAGTACATAAATTTTTTTTATTTTATTTACTTAAATACATTGAATAGCAATTCATAAAGAACATAAAATAAGTTATTTTTAATATTAAGAATTTAATACATATACTTAAGCACTGAAATCTTTTAATAAGTCAGCTGTTTAAAATTAAATGTTTAAAACAAAAAAGCTTTGCTCATTTTAATTTTGTAAAAAAATAATGTAAATTTCAGTTGATTATCACGTGTAAATTTAACAATTTAATTATTCTAATTTAACAAGTTCACTATTTTAATTTAATAAATTAATTATTGTAAATTTAAAATATTAACAAGGCCATTTTTACCGTTTTCGGTTTTTAAAAAATTTAAAAACTCAAGTGTATTTAAAGTTAGTTTTCATTATTAATTCACTCTCTTAATTTTCAATTAAAACTTAACTTCGGTCTTTTCTCCAAAACATTGAACTAAAAATTCTTTCAGTTGTTTGAATGAGGAAGTGAAATTGCGAATATTTTCGAAATTGGGAAATAAACAACTTTATAGAAATTATTTTCATTTAATTTCTACGGGTTTTTCTTTTAAAATTTTTTTCAGCAAAATCTTTCAATGATACGAACAAATTATTTGTATAACATAATTGAAATGTTTTATTAAGATTAAAATTGGAAAATTTTCCAAATGTATTATGGTTTAGGCTGAAACGTTTTCAGAAATTAAGGTTCGTCTTCGATAGAAACTTATCTACACGCTTTTTAAAGACAATTCTCCTGTTCATTATTAAAGCTGTGGCTAATTTGCAAGTTCGGCTATGAAACCATTAATTTTTGATTCTTTTGTTTTAATTTTTCGCAGAGTTGCTTTACTTTATAGAACATGTCAATTAATTTTATGTTCTCATTATCCCCTATTATTTTTAAATGCATAATATAGTATTTCCTATGTTGTGTACAAAGCCAAGGTTTGCTTCATTAAGTTAATTTAAAAAAAAAATTGGCTCAAAACAGGTGAACAACAGCTTTGGAACGAAAAGTAAGCTTTTACGGCTGGATAGTTTTTTAGAAATCTTTAAACTTACGGCGTCATCGAGTTTGTACATGACGCAGCATTTCAAACCATTCAAAATCGCAAAATTCAAACATTACTTTCAGATTTGCAGTCTTTTTATTTTTTCAATGATACGAACAAATTATTTATATAAAATAATTGAAATGTTTTATTAAGACTAAAATTGGAAAGTTTTTCAAATGTATTATGGTTTAGGCTGAAACGTTTTCAGAAATTAAGGTTCGTCTTCGATAGAAACTTATCTACACGCTTTTTAAAGACAATTCTCCTGTTCATTATTAAAGCTGTGGCTAATTTGCAAGTTCGGCTATAAAACCATTAATTTTTGATTCTTTTGTTTTAATTTTTCGCAGAGTTGCTTTACTTTATAGAACATGTCAATTAATTTTATGTTCTCATTATCCCTGTTTGAGTACACGGGGGTTGATTATAGGGGTATAAAGATTTTAAGTGAGGGTACTTACAGGTGCTGGTAGGTATTAGTTGTCGGTATTCCACTGCCCTGTTAAAGGACGTCGATTTGGTGGTTTGGGGGGCTGAAGCGAAGTAGTGGGACGTCACGTTTCTGTTGGGGTTGTTCCAGCCTTTGGAGTTGTTGTTGATGCGGCAACGGGTGGCGTGGCCGATACCCAGCGTCTTCCCAATTTCCGTGGTCCAAGAAAACACTAGGACGAAAAGCCTGTAACCCACACGTAATCACGCACTTTCTCACGATTAGAATATGAGGAACTCTTTGGTTCTTCTATTCCCTTTGTGTTCTTAAGAATTACACAAAATATTCCGTAAGAACAAAACACAATTTAATTTTATTTTTATAATTATAATTATTTATTTAAAGAAAAACACTGCAGGATAAGAACTTCACTGATCAGAATTCATTACTTGAATAATTGTTTAAAAAAAGCAAAGAGAGCATTCAACTCCCTGTTGAAGTTCAATAAAAGGAAAACACAACGAGTCAACGTACTCGTTGCTGCAAAATATGTAGGGTTTTCATACCTTGCAAAACGTTGCAAAATATGTAGGGTTTCCGTGCCTAAACATCCCGCCCCCCTTGGTATAACCAAGATAAGAACGAGGGTAGGTTGTACAGGCCTAGAAATCCTAACCCCGTACCAGCAGTTGAGTTCCAATAAGGATGCAAAAATTCATGTAAAATACAATTCAATAGTAAGGTTAGTGATGTAAAAATATAAAAATTAGCATACAATTAAAGAAAATAAATTCAGATATAATTTCATTATTTAGTATAAGTAAAAATGTAGAAATGTTGCTTGATGAAAAATATCTGCCAATTGACGCCAGTTGTTTTTCGCTTCGTATAATTCGCGGGTAGATGTCTGCTGTCTGCTCCCAGGATAAAGTTGATGATTGATGATAAACTTGCCCGTTCGGGGGGTAAAAGCGACCATGAACTATTGACTAAGCTGGCGGTTATGTCTCACGCGTGTTACGCAAGAGATAAAATTGCTTGTATCAACATTTTGAGTTTAGGGACGTAGTAACGTAGTCTCGTCCGGCGATGTAAAAGTGCATTTTGACCGTGCAGGGTGTGTTTGTGTAGATACACGAGAAGCAGTATGGTGAAGCGCGCATAGTAAGGCAGTAAAATTGGGTAACGTTCTTCATAGCGCAAGGTAGGGGAGTCTGCCAACCGACCATTCATTCTCATCATTCCGTTAGAATCGAGAAAGGGGTTAAAAGTTAAAAACGAGGTTTTTCGGGAAAGTTGTTTTCTTTCAGATGACTGTGAGTATTCTCTGCTAGAGTGCGATTTTTGGCAGGCGACTATTAGACGATTTTTGACGAAAGCTATTTCCTTGGCCGGCAGCTCTTCTCGACTGACCTTAGTCAACTTAGCTCTCGTGCGGTGGTAAAAACGGAAAATATAACCTATAACTCTAAACGCTCGAGGGAGGTCTGAAAAGTTTTCAAGAATATCGTCCTGCTTTATTACAGTTGTATGTGCACGGATTATTCTAATGACTTCTTCCGTGTCAAAATCCTTTACTCGTGATGGCCAGTCGGAAGGGGGTAAATTTGACTGCAGAACTGGGCCAGGATGAAGCAGATCATTAAGGTTTACGCCATTGGATAAAGGGCTAGAGGTATTGAATACCACGCGCAATTTTGTTGTGGTGCTGTCGGGTTTTAACACAGCATGGTGGGGCAAATAGTAAGTGCCGCTGTCACCATTTACGGGGGTTACTTTGGTCATTTGACCCAGAGTAGCGTACTTTATGATCACCTTATCGTATTTAGTTTTAAGTTGGGGGTTTTTGATTAATCTCGCCTCGTCTCGTAGAAACTGGGAGAAATCAATTTTTCGGGAGGGGCCAATATTTAATTTTTCGGGGCAATCTTTCTTAAAAGGGAGTGACACGAAGTATCGGCCTTCTTTATTTCGGCACGTAGTGCATGTGTACAAATTTTCGCAGTATGTGTCCTGCGGGGAGGACGTTTTCCTCCTCGGGATATCCTCTAGCTCCCAAAACCGCTGAAGTTGATTATTCAATTCCTTGGAGCTAAAAAATGATAATACCGCCTTTCTGCACGGGTGTGCTGGTACCTTCCCCGCAATAATCCACCCGAAAACTGTGGTTTGGGCTAGCAAAGATTGTTGTTTGTCTCGTTGTAGACCGTCCAAAATAGTTTTTGGGTAAACATCGGCACCAAGAAGTAGGTCTATCTCACGACAACTGTGGCGATAAGTATCAGCCAATCGCAAATTCGAGAAATCGCCATTTTTTAGTGCTGACGAAGGGTAATAGGGAAGGTGGCCGGTAAGTCTGTTTATGATTAAGGCATCCGAAAAGACTTCAAACGATTTGTCAACCGGGGATCTAATTTTGACGTGACAGCTTTGGGTTGAAGTTGAAGTGACGGAGTCACTTAACCCGTGGACTTGGGCTGCTGATGGCCGAGTATAAAGACTAAGATTCCCTTGCAATTTCCTTGAAGTGAATGTCGCCTCCGAGGCAGAGTCGATTAGGGCACGAACAGTACATTTAAGGTCGTTATTGTAGACGTCGACTAACGCTGTACAGAGTACAACAGATTGTGTGGTGGGTTCAAGGTGAGTTGAAAACGATTGCAGCGTTTTATTTGCTGCTTGGGACGAAGTAGAAGTGGTCACATCTAAAACGGGAAGGGGGTTATTATTTTGATGAACTTGGGTATTTTTTACGGTATTGTTATTAACTGGGGTTTTCTTCCCGTCTACGCGATGAAGCAGCGAATGATGTTTTCCCCTACACACCTTGCAGGTGTATTTGCTTCGGCAGGTCTTAGCTCCGTGAGATGTTCCCAGGCAGTTAGTGCATTTAGTTTGTTTTTTCACCGTGGCGTATCTGTCTTCAACAGACATGGCCAGAAATACGGCGCAACATCTGAGCGGGTGAAATTCAGGACACAGCGGGCACTTACCCTTATTATTTGGGGAAATATTCGTCTGGTTGCTTTCCACGTTGGGGGATGCAGTTCTGGCATTGGCTTGAAGAGCCCTAATGAGTTCGTGAATCTTTGCAATCACGGCTGTGTGACTGCCAAGAGTGGAGTGAAAACGTCCTTTTAAGATCTTTACATCGATCTCCTCTTCCATAGTTTCATAACTATCCATCGCAGCTTCATAGCAGGACTTGAAATTTGACCAAAGACGATCGATGTGCTTTTCGTCAACCTCGAGGGTGTATCGCGTGTGCGATTCTACCTTTAGACCGTCAAAATAGGTTTTGAATTCGACCACACGATCAGAATAACGAATGACATTTTTTACCAATGCCATTTTTTCAGGTGATTGGGTTTATACGATTTTGAAAAATTTCAGAAATTTTATTTGAGAAAATTTAGAGAAGTTTTCGATGGTGCCTCGTAGAAGCGACCAGTTAAGTATTGGAAAAGTTCAAGCGGAATTAATAGCTGTGCTTCGTAAAAGCGACCCGTGTGTATTAATCTAATATATGTATTTGAGGTAATTTCGAATTTCAATAAGAATTATTGGAAAAAAATATTTAAAGAAATTTTCAACAGTGCTTCGTAAAAGCGCCCGAAGAAAATTATTGGGAAAAAATTTAACGAAAAATCTTCAAAGGTGCTTCGTAAAAGCGACCGAAGAAAATTATTGGAGAAAATTTAAAGAAATTTTCAAAGGTGCTTTGTAAAAGCGACCTAATAAAATTATTGGAAAAAAATTAAAGAAATTTTCAAAGGTGCTTCGTAAAAGCGACCAATGAAAAATTACTGGAGAAAATTTAAAGAAATTTTCAAAGGTGCTTTGTAAAAGCGACCTAATAAAATTATTGGAAAAAATTTAAAGAAATTTTCAAAGGTGCTTCGTAAAAGCGACCAATGAAAAATTACTGGAGAAAATTTAAAGAAATTTTCAAAGGTGCTTTGTAAAAGCGACCTAATAAAATTATTGGAAAAAAAATTTAAAGAAATTTTCAAAGGTGCTTCGTAAAAGCGACCGAAGAAAATTACTGAAGAAAATTTAAAGAAATTTTCAGAGGTGCTTCGTAAAAGCGACCTAATAAAATTATTGGAAAAAATTTAAAGAAATTTTCAAAGGTGCTTTGTAAAAGCGACCTAATAAAATTATTGGCAAAAATTTTAAGAAATTTTTAATGTTTAATTTATCGTTGAAAAGTTTAACGAAATTTTCAAAGGTGCTTCGTAAAAGCGACCGATGAAAATTATTGACAAAAATTTAAAGAAACTTTAATGATGAATTTTTAATAAATTTATTATTAAAAAAAAAGGTTTTAAGTAATTTTCAGATGAGCTTCGTAAAAGCGGCCGATGAAAATTTGTTGATAAAGTTTAAAGAAACTTTAATGCTTAATTTTTAATTAATTTATTATTGAAAAAGTTTAAAGAAATTTTCAGAGGTGCTTCGTAAAAGCGACCAAAGAAAATTGTTTGCAAAAATCTAAATGAAATTTTCAAAGGTGCTTCGTAAAAGCGACCGATGAAAATAGTTGCATAAAATTTAGAATTTTAAATGGTTAATTTATAACATGTGTATATACGGGTTATAAAAATTCGCAACAAATGGGTTATCATGTGTCATAGGGTTTATGATGCTTTACTTTTTGTTTTATACGTTCATTTTATTTTTATAATGTAGGTATTTATTTCAATAATAAATATTAATATATAATATAATAGTAATCGCATTAAATCTCCAATGATTTTTCGAGCTGCCCTCGTGTCCAGCTGTTAATGTAAGTTCCTATGTACAATTCAATTTGTCCCAGTGACCTAGTTATTTTTCATTTACTTATTACACACCGTACATACATACATTTACTCTTTGTCTGGTTCTTTGATATTTCGTTCTCTCACCAAATATCAAAAACCAACGAGTTGATCGACTGCGTAAAATTATGAAATGATATGACATAAAAAATAAACGAACTGCAAAGGGAGATGTAATGCAGTTGACGATTAACAACAACAAAAGAGATGCGTACTGATTAACCTTGAATGTTAAATAGCAAGTGCAACTCACTTTTTTACTTATTTTTCGGTCTTTTCTTTTGTGTGTTTTTTTTTGATTATCGCCTTGATATGTTGATGCTTATGAAGTTGTCAATGTTCAAAAGCTGCGGGGGAAACGTATGATGCAATTGCCCGTAGATTTTGTTAGTTTGTTTAGTACGGTACAAACTTATTTTAATATTTTGAAATTAGACCGACTGTTGCTACTTCTTATGAGTAGGTATGTTTGTTTGTACTTTGATGTATGTATGTATGTAATTTTTGGTGGTGGTTTTTGCTTTATTAAAAATAAATGCAAATTGTATGTGAGGATGTATGTAGTTATTTCATAAGTTTTTTCATATGATTTTTTTTTTACTTTTGGGTGACCGTTAGGTTAATCGTATGATTTTGGGAAACAACCTGACACATGATAGGTAGTCACGAGGGGGGAAATGAAGATTTGGGAAAAAGTTGACACATGATATTTAGGTAGTCACGAGGGGGGAAAAATAATTTGGTTGATTTTTTATATTATTTTTGGACGACCGTTACTTTTGGTAGGTACATATGATGATTTTTAACAAAAAAGACACATGATGTGTAGGTTGCGGAGGGGGGAAAAAATATATTTGATTTTTTATGTATTTTTAAGACACGATGCCTACATACATACATATGTGCGTACATTTGTATGTATAAATTAAAACAGTTAGCACGATATGCCGCGAGGGGGGTAATGTGTATGTACGTCTACTTATGGATGTAAGTATCAATACATAGCTTTGCACAGGGGATTGCGAGGGGTGTAATATTTATTATAGGGGTTTTCCGGGTTATGGATGACCCGGATCCGGCTCGAAGGACCAAAATGTTTGAGTACACGGGGGTTGATTATAGGGGTATAAAGATTTTAAGTGAGGGTACTTACAGGTGCTGGTAGGTATTAGTTGTCGGTATTCCACTGCCCTGTTAAAGGACGTCGATTTGGTGGTTTGGGGGGCTGAAGCGAAGTAGTGGGACGTCACGTTTCTGTTGGGGTTGTTCCAGCCTTTGGAGTTGTTGTTGATGCGGCAACGGGTGGCGTGGCCGATACCCAGCGTCTTCCCAATTTCCGTGGTCCAAGAAAACACTAGGACGAAAAGCCTGTAACCCACACGTAATCACGCACTTTCTCACGATTAGAATATGAGGAACTCTTTGGTTCTTCTATTCCCTTTGTGTTCTTAAGAATTACACAAAATATTCCGTAAGAACAAAACACAATTTAATTTTATTTTTATAATTATAATTATTTATTTAAAGAAAAACACTGCAGGATAAGAACTTCACTGATCAGAATTCATTACTTGAATAATTGTTTAAAAAAAGCAAAGAGAGCATTCAACTCCCTGTTGAAGTTCAATAAAAGGAAAACACAACGAGTCAACGTACTCGTTGCTGCAAAATATGTAGGGTTTTCATACCTTGCAAAACGTTGCAAAATATGTAGGGTTTCCGTGCCTAAACAATCCCCTATTATTTTTAAATGCATAATATAGTATTTCCTATGTTGTGTACAAAGCCAAGGTTTGCTTCATTAAGTTAATTTAAAAAAAAATTGGCTCAAAACAGGTGAACAACAGCTTTGGAACGAAAAGTAAGCTTTTACGGCTGGATAGTTTTTTAGAAATCTTTAAACTTACGGCGTCATCGAGTAGAAGTACAAAATGAAGTACAAAAGCTAAAAAAAAGTGCAATTGCGTACTTCTTTAATGGTTATGCAGAAAACAGTACAGATAGTAAAAAAAAGTACTCGTACTGCTGAAAATAGTACGCCTGGGAAGCCTAATTTCCGGACATTGTTTTTACGCTTATGAAAATACACGCAGAGAAATATACATTTTTCTATATCGCACATTGAATCATAAACAGTAACAACATTTATGAATTTTGACAAATTTATGGGATAAGCAAAACTGCTGTTTTTAAAATCATGGCTGTAATTTTATAATCAAACATAAAATATGCTTAAGCACCAACAAATTAAAATTTGTTTAATATTAAATTGGGAGAATATCTCAAATAATAAATTAATCAAATTCCTATAATTATTTTTAACCGGCGTTATTTAAAAATTCTACAGGGTAAAATAAACCACACAAATTGCTTGGAAAACATGAGAAAATTTTGTGTTTGTACAAAAATTTTGTGTTGTTAATTGGGGCGTTTGCTGTTTGAACAAACATTTAAAACGTGTTTGTAGAAGTATTAAAAATTTTTAATATTTGGAAGACATTTGTCAATATTTTGTCAAACTTTTTGTGGTGTCTAGTGCTAAATGTTATCATTTCAGCGAAAACTTTGCAGAGTTAAGAAGCATTCAAAACATTTTTAGTTGATTTGTGGCATTGTTTTAACAAATAGCAACAAAATTTCCGCAGCACTATCGTCATCTGCATTCATTGAAAACAAATAATAAATGAAAAATGTATGTATGGATGTACAAAATATGCTTGTATTGTTTATTAGCGAACACAATACGGAAACAAAGTGTGCACTTCCAAGCCATTTTTGTGGTTTATTTTGACCGTAAGTCTCAACTGTGTATTTTGTTTGTTCCGTACTTTTGTGAATTGTTTAAATTTCGTTCAAATTAACTTTTTAGTACAAAAACTAATTTGATTTTTGTGTTTTTATTTATTCGAAAAAAACCGGTTAACCTGTTATTTTTTAAATGCTAATGCTTACCCGAAACCCGGGTTTTTTAAAATAGCAACTATTTGGAATAATAGAAACCCGATATTTAAAAAATCTGAAATTATTTACAGGCACAAAAAATTTAAAAATATGCAACCAAAAACAAGAAAATATGCAGAAGCAAAAACATTCTTTAAAAATGCTTATAATTTTTTTTAGATTGGTTCTCGAAAATTATTCTTTTAGCGATAAGCATAAATAGCTTGCCCTATTTATTGTGCTCTGTGCTAATTATGTAGAATATTAGTTTTATTTCAAGGGTTTTTAAAATTACATCCAAATGGTATAAATTTTGCAATAACTGACAAAAACAGGTGTATTCTTTGGACGATCGATTTCAGGCTAAATTTCGTAATACTTTTTAAGAAAAAAGCATGATCTTTTGTAAATGTTCGAATTATTCAAGCGCATTTATTTTGCAATTATCGAATTTTTTCATATAACGATTTTTCAAAAATAAGATACTTAAAAGTCTCGCTATTTTTTACTGTTTAATTTAAGCGATTTTTTTATTTTTAGCAAATGCGCAGCTGAACGTAATATTTATTGATTTCAGTGATTTTTATTTTTATTTTGGAGATCTAACTTTAGAAAACTTTATTTCCTTTACAGAGGATTCATATCAACAGCAGGCGGTTATTGATGGTGATGCGGCATTATTGGACATACTCGACACTGCAGGACAGGTCGAATTTACGGCCATGCGCGATCAATACATGCGATGTGGTGAAGGTTTTATTATATGCTACTCGGTCATAGATCGGCACAGTTATGAGGAAGCCTCGGAATATCGAAAACTAATTCAAAGAGTACGATTAACAGAAGATATACCAGTGGTGTTAATTGCCAATAAAAGTGATTTAGAATCACTAAGAAAGGTATGTGGACCTAACTTAAAAATCGGAATACTAAATAATAATAACCATATATTTTTTGCGAAACAGGTTTCTACCGAGGAGGGTCGCAATTTAGCCAATCAATTTGGTTGTCCATTTTTCGAAACATCTGCCGCTTTACGTTTGTACATTGATGAAGCGTTTTATGCTTTAGTCCGCGAAATACGACGCAAAGAGAAACAAAAAGCCTTGGGCAATGGCACCAGTTCGGAAAAGCTACACTCGAGGCGACGTAGTCGCTGGTGGCGTATACGTTCTATATTTGCACTAGTATTTCGACGAAGACGTAATTTAAATTAAACTCTCTTTTTCCTTTTTGATTGGTATCGAGTTGTTGTTTCTCAACAAACTCTGACTTTTGTAATTTGTATTGGAAACTACTTAGAAAAGTTATCGATTTATTAGACATTAATAGCATGTAACAACTGTTTTTAGCCGATCTGTTAAGAAAGGATCATCCTTATTACATACATACACATACATATATTTATTAAAAGTTTCTGTTAAAACATTTAACGATTCAAATAAGTTAAAAAGCGTTGCATTAAATGTATTTATATTTGTTGTAAAAATAAGGCAAGAAAATAAACAAAAAAACAAACAAAATATTTTACAGTTTTTACGGGTAATTTGATGATAAATTTTCCTATTCTTAAAATAACTTTTTAAACTGTAAAATAAATTTTTTTTTTTTAGAAAAATTTGTTAAACTCCCTTTGAGGCACTACAAAAAATGTTGTAAATTAATTAAAACTAACATTCTAAAAGAATGATGCAATCTAAACTATTACTAACTTGTTTCAAACCAGTGCACAATGGGTCCTATTAGTCAATGGGTAGAAGTTATAGGAGAAGAAGAAGCGAAGAGATACATTTGTGTTGCCTAAAAATATAAAAACCATGAAATTATATGTTCCATAAAAAAAACCTTAACATTTTTGTCTCATAAATACATAAACAATTTATTAAAAGAAAGTAATTAAACATTATTAAAAATGTTGAGTAGTTAATATTTTTAAAGAAATAAATAAAAGTTAAAGAGAATACATCCTTAAAATACAAAGAATTTATGAAAAAAAAATTATGTACAATATTGAAAAGAGAAAAAAACCAAAAAATCACTGAGTTATTTTAAAGAAAAAACAAAAAAAAAAAAATATGTAAAATAAATAAATAGTTTTTATACCCTCCACCACAATTAGTTGTGAAGAGGGTATACTAAGTTTGTCATTCCGTGTGAAACTTTTTTATTATTCATCTCAGACCCCATAAAGTATATATATTCTGGCTGCTTGAGTAATTCTAAGTCGATTTAGCCATGTCCGTCTGTCTGTCCGTCTGTCCGTCTGTCCGTCTGTCCGTCTGTCCGTCTGTCCGTCTGTTGAAAACACGCTCACTTTCGAAAAACTCAAAAGAAATAAACAAACTAGGTGTCAAATTGCTTGTAGTTATCCTAAGCAGTTTGGGATTGAATTTCAGAAAAATCGGTTCAGTAGGACCAGAGCTATGAATCAAAATGTGGAACCACCACCTTCAAAAACTTGATAATTTTGTTACAAAAACTAACATAAATGATGCAAAAATGCACGGAATGACATAAGATTTTGCACAAGTCCGTTTTATTCGATTAGAAATTACACTGTAAAATTTCGCGAAGGTCGGTCCATAATTTACCCTAGGCCCCATATAAACACTACTCCCGGAAAACAGTTTAGTACGCCTAAAACCGTAAAAAATAATGCAATCATAACAAATTTTGGCTCGTCACAATTTTATAGGACTATAAATGATACTGTGAAATTTCGTGAAGATCGGTACATAATTTACCCTAGGCCCCATATATGCCCTACTCCCGGAAAACAGTTTAGTCTCCTAAAACCATAATTAATAACAAATCGTCACAGTTTAAGATAATAATAATAAAAACACATCATACAGATATTACTCCTTAAACATTCGAACTGTCGGTGGAGGGTATCAAAGATTCGGAACAGCCGAATATAGCACTCTAACTTGTTAAGTTTCAAATCATATAACTGCACGCAAAGAAAACATATTTTTAAATATGTTCACCGCTAATAAAACCATTTTTACCGAAAAAATTTCAAATATGTTATGGTTACTTTAACCATAGTTTCAGGCAACTACATTACATTAAAATCAGTCCTCCATGAAAGTCACAAAGAGGTCACAATAATATTATGGTTGCTTCCGATTATGTTTTGGTTATTGCTAACATTATTATGTTTACCACACTGAAAATAATCGATGCTTCATTTTACAAAAGAAACTTTCGTTGTAGCTTTTTTCGCACGATTTACAAAAGTTTCGTTTATAATACGAAAAAAAGTTTATTCGAGTATTGTTACTTTTTACGAAAGTAACAAATTCGTTCCAATTCCTATTTTTCGTATACATATAATAAATGTTGCGAAATCGCGAACGATTTCGTACAATGTACGACAGTTTTCGTACATTATTGAAATATCAATCATTTCATGTTGCTTCTAAAAATGAGGAAAATGTTATTGTTAATAAACAATCATAGAATTGTTTGCGACACATTAATGTTATTTTAATGATAACATAGTTGCCTGTGGCAACAATATGGTTAAAGTAACCATAACATGTTTGAAGACTTTTCATTAAAAATTCATACTTCAGTTAGCGGTGGGTGACCTTATTGATATATATTTTTAATTTAATTAGATGAAAATACTTAAATTTTGTAATTAAAATACAATTTCAAAAAAAAAACACACACACACACACACAAATATATTTAAATACTTATTGAAATGTTTGTTATAATTTAGTATTTAAGTATAATTTGTTATTTATTTTTATAATTTAAAACAAACTACCTAAAAATGCACAATTTCGTTAATTACAAACTACATAAACGAAATTTTTTATAAATATTTTAAAATTGTAACGAGCAAAAAATCTCATCAGGATCTTTATGAACAAAAAATACTTGTTTTATTCTAAAAAACATTTGTCAAACCTAAAATAGTTTCCGCAGTTTAACAAGATTGCTTAGTGCTGGCTTTCACTCTTCATGTTTTAGCCGTTAAGTAGAAACTAGAATGCCATTTATTTTCCTCGCTCTCCCAAAAACTCAAGACTTGAGAGCTAACACTTGAACAGTGTGAGCCAGCACTTACAAAAACGTGCTTTTTTCAAAATATTACTTCTGCAAAAAAGTACCTTTTTCCAAAAATACTATTTATAGACAAATTTGTTTCTAAAAAAGATTTGAAAAAAGTTTGATCTAAAAAAAGTAAATTTTTGGAGAAAGGTAATTTTTACAGACAATTATGAATTTTTCTCATAACTTTCTTAATAACTAGCCACCTCTTTAAAATATGT
Source organism: Pollenia griseotomentosa (assembly GCA_963931875.1). NCBI lineage: Eukaryota > Metazoa > Arthropoda > Insecta > Diptera > Polleniidae > Pollenia > Pollenia griseotomentosa. Next base: position 16,637,915 of record OZ007564.1, read on the forward strand.
ATTCTAAATAAATACAATTTTTGTTATTTATTTTGAAATATCCCAGAAATAATTATAATTAATTTAAGATATCTTTTACGTACGGCTGGTCCGGATTTAGTTGTTTTGTCTTCAGAAAATAAAAGTTTTTTGCGAAAAAATCATTGCATTCTTTAACATCCGTAAGGGGTTATGCGTAAACGTCTTGCGGATCATCTTCTTCTTAGCGTCGCACTCTCGGGTATATAGATGCAATCAGTAACTAAATTTTGTCAGAGGTTTAAAATTAGCTGATCCCCAAAGATCAGGGAAGGCCTAGCCTATCTGGTACTTGGGGAACCAGACAATCCAGGAGAGATCAAGTGTGTATGCCTTTAACGCAAATCGTGTGTTCGTCCTGTTGATGGATGTTCCTGTGTGCTATTCTAATAAATCTTCTTTGCAAAAGTCTCTTTCTAAGCTAAGCAGCCATGTTCCAAAAGGGTCAGCTGTATGTAGGTACTCACACAGGAAGGCGTTGAGGAAGCATTGTGTCAACTCCCTGTTTAAAGCACCATTAGAATAGACTGAAAGTCTGGTACTCTATGAATATTTCAAATATTTGTTTTCCGTTTATATTTGGGGTAAATTTCTAAATTGAAGGTTATATAAATAGAAAATGATTCATTCATAGAATTAAGAATCTTTTTTTAGCTTAATATGGTTGTCTATGATCAAACCGAATTAAGATTAATCTCTATCTAAAAACAAAACATTAAATTTTTGCTTTTAATACTTGAGTTAAAACTATTTAAGTGTTTAATAACACAGAATTTAATTACTAATCAAAAATATAATCAATTTTAATAAAAAATTTAATCAATTGACCTAACCGTTTAATCAAGTTAATTAAACGTTTAATTAAGTTAATTAAACGTTTAATCAAGTGAATTAAACGTTTAATTGATACTATTTATCTGTTTACATTTGCAAATTTAATTAATTTTTTAACTAATATCACAAATTTTTTAATTGAAATCGATTTTTATTTATTTCTGTGATTAAAACCCTTTGACAAAAAATACAAATTATTTAAATAACGTTGAACGTCCTTTCATTACAATTGAAATATCCTTAATACTATAATGCAATAAAATATTTTCGAAAAAAAACTTGAAAAAACCTTAATAATGCATATTAAATAGTAAGATTTCCTTACAGTAAAACAATAATAAAAATCGTTATAATTACGAAAATAAGAAAAAAAAAACATTGTTCAAAAACACCATTTCATCCATAAATGCAAAACTTCGTAATTTTCATACGAAATTACGAAAGATTTAAAAGAGGTAAATCAAATTTATAAATTTCTAATTATCTCTCAAATAAAAATATTAACGATACGAAATTTTCTGGCAATTCGCTTATTAAATTAACTTGCGAAAATGTGGAAAATCGCTTATTCTCAGTTAGTTTTGGTAAACATTTATACGAGGAGTTTTTTGCTTTATGTCTGTATATAATCGAATAAGTAACAACTTCAATAGAAGCTAAAAATACATTTTGAAAAAAATTCAAGTGTTTTGAACTGAACTTGTATTTCGTTTAAATAATAATTTCGCCAACTTTATAAATATGAAACGTTAAAATATAAAACGAAATAAAATAGAAAATGTTTCCAGATTTCCTTCAAGGCATTGAATGTTTTTTAATATTTAAAACAAGAATTCTCGAAAAGAATTACCCTCTCAACGGAGAGTACAGTTCTCTAAAAGAAAAAATTAAGTTTTTTTCTGTAGAGGACATCCTCCTTGTTCTAACACATTTCAATGGCCCCTTCGGTGTCCGGTCATGAGGATTCCATATTATAACTAAAACACAACTGTTTTTAATTGAAATGGCAGAAGTATTTCAAAAAAAAATCTTTTCAGTCAATGTGGAAAAATTCACAGATATTTTCGAAATTTGGAAACTTAGACGTTTTTTTAAAAACCAAAACTCTATTCTTTAATGTTTATTTTGAGGTAAACATATTTTCATAATAATAATTTTAAAGTTCGGCGAGTTTTAATTTAAAAAACATTAACTATGACAGCAATTTTCCACAAGGTATAATGGCTTACGACCAATTTCACCAAGTTCGTTTATAATTAACTATCAGTTATAGCTGTCAAAACATATTGGTAACCAGAACTTTAATTAAAGGTTAGTTTTAACCGAACTTGGTGAAATTAGCCGTTAGTACCACAGAGTACATACAGAGGCAGTGTTGCCAATTGAGAAATTACACATGACTGTGAAAAAGTAGCTTTAATAGAATGAATTCGCCTTGCATAACATTTTTGTAAGTCCTTGTTTGCAAAAAAATGGTTATGTTTACAAGAAAAGGCCAAGCTTACGGATTGCTGAAATAAAAAAGAGATGGATGCTCATGTTTAACGGCTTTTTTCCACGCTCTAAACTTATTTCTAATATAAGCAATAACGTCTACAGAAGAAGAGAACAAAAATGTTTATGTACAAGCTTAAGCAACATAAAATTTTTCAAATTCTCTGTGCCAACTCTGTGCTTACTACAACATTTATCTGACCAACAAAAGAGAAAGTAATATACTTCTATTCGAGACATATGGTGTAATTTACTAATTAAAAGATCGATCATTAACTCATAATAAAAAATAAAAAAAATCCTAAAAAAACAATTAAGCACAATTTAATTTCAAAATCCTTATTTCCTTTTAAATATTTAATTATTCAATCACTATCTCTCTATGAACAAAGTTCCTTTATTATTTGCTCATTTAATTAAGCAAAATATAAATACTTAAGTTTTTTTTTGTTATAAAGTTATTATTTTTTTAAATAAAATCAATAAACACTATTGTTATTAAAAAAATATTTGTTGTTAACTATTGTTATTATTTTGTTTAATATTTTAAAAAGAACAGACAAAAATATCGTCATACATCAGTGAAAAAAAAAAGAAAAAACTTAATTATGCAAACAATAATTATCAGAATTTATTAATAAAATAGTAAAAATTGTTTATTAAAAACATACTTAATGAAAAATTAAAAAAAAACTTATTAAATAAAAAATAAGAGTTTTTATCTTAGAAATCTCATTAATATTAAAATAAATAAAGAAAAAGTGTATTGAATGTAAAACGTTAAAAAAAATAAAAATGGAAAAATAAAATTTATCAAAAAAAAAAAAAAAACTAAATTTAATTTTAATTTTAATAAAAAAGGATTTCCCCCTATAGGGAGCATTTACACGATGTCTTCTCAGACATGTTTTATATGATGTGTTTTTATCGAAAAAGGACAATCAATTTCCAACCAAAATCGATATTCTTAAAAATTCAAATGGTTTTATATAAATATTAAATTAAAATTGTAACGTTACTGACTGACTGATTGAATTATCATCGCATAGCCTAAACGCCTGAAGCTAAGAAGTTGAAATTTGGATTGCACTTTCGCCTTATGTATCCAATAAGACGGGATTTTTGGAAATTAAAATGTTTAGGAAGTAAAAACGCCAACCTCATGTCTCCTAAACTAAAAGAGATCCAAAAAAATGTTAACACTTTTCGTTGTACATTAGAAAAATAAGCGGACAGGTGTCTGGTACCTTTTTGAAAGTCGGCTCTTTTGGAGAATAAACTTGTTAAACCTGTATTTTGGAATTTCTTTGTGACCCTATCTTTCTTTTAAGCTAATCCACATAGAAATAAAACTTTAACCGAATTCGTAACTTATCTAAACAAACATTAGTTAAAAACAATAAACAAATTAGGTCCTTCTTCGAAATTCTAACGTTTAAGGGGTGAAAATCCTACCTATTTTTGGTACTTTTTTACAAACCAATTTTCTCCAATCATTGAAATTGCACACGTACGTATTGGCTACCACTACAATATTGAAATGTTTGATACTTTAATAGGGAAAAAAAGAAAAAGGGGAAAACAGGAAATTAAACTTTATTCTTTTACTTTTCCATTGTGCATTTGATAATTTTGGAACTTTCTATAATATTGAACTAAGAAATTTTTAATATTTTTAGTAAGGCTTGAGCTCATCAAATTTAATTTTCATTAAATTATTTTTACTGAAGGAAGGAATTTTACAACATGGTGCAGAGGTTAGAACGTCAAAGAATTTTGATGAAAGAATGTGGGGATTCTTGAAACAAATAAATTTAACCCGAGTTCGATCCCCAGCTCAGCCAAGAATAAAAATTATCTATAAATTTTAACAAAATTTCATTTTATCCTTCAGTAAAAATAATTTAATAAATACTAAATTTGATGAACTCAAGCCTAACTAAAAATATTAATTAACAGTTCAACTAAAAATCACAATTGAACTAAGAAAGATAAAATTATATGTGCAATTAAGATGAAAAATGTTGCAGCTTTTTTGTTAAAAACTAGAAACATAAACTTTGGCATATAAATACATAGTTCCACGAAAGAAGTGTCTCCCTGCTAACGAAGAAGTGGGTTAAAGTAAAAATATAAAATGAAAATTAATATAAAATCTAAATATTCTTACATAAATTACGCAAACGGCTTGACAAACACAATCTTTCCGTCTGCGAATAAACGACACAAACATAATTATTAATTTAGAATCAAATATATTAAGAAAATAATATCTTTCTTCATTTTTATGATTCTTCTTCCTTCAAAATTTCAGTGCAATGATCAGTGTTGCCAATTTAGCCATTTACGATGTCTTCTCAGACATGTTTTATATGATGTGTTTTTATCGAAAAAGGACAATCAATTTCCAACCAAAATCGATATTCTTAAAAATTCAAAATTGTTTTATATAAATATTACAATTGTAACGTTACTGACTGACTGATTGATTCATCATCGCATAGCCTAAACGCCTGAAGCTAAGAAGTTGAAATTTGGATTGCACTTTCGCCTTATGTATCCAATAAGACGGGATTTTTGGAAATTAAAATGTTTAGGAAGTAAAAACGCCAACCTCATATCTCCTAAACTAAAAGAGATCCAAAAAAAATGTTAACACTTTTCGTTGTACATTAGAAAAATAAGCGGACAGGTGTCTGGGACCTTTTTGAAAGTCGGCTCTTTTAGGGAATAAACTGGTTAAACCTGTATTTTGGAACTTCTTTGTGACCCTATCTTTCTTTTAAGCTAATCCACATAGAAATAAAACTTTAACCGAATTCGTAACTTATCTAAACAAACATTAGTTAAAAACAATAAACAAATTAGGTCCTTCTTCGAAATTCTAACGTTTAAGGGGTGAAAATCCTACCTATTTTTGGTACTTTTTTACAAACCAATTTTCTCCAATCATTGAAATTGCACACGTACGTATGGGCTACCACTACAATATTGAAATGTTTGATACTTTAATAGGGAAAAAAAGAAAAAGGGGAAAACAGGAAATTAAACTTTATTCTTTTACTTTTCCATTGTGCATTTGATAATTTTGGAACTTTCTATAATATTGAACTAAGAAATTTTTAATATTTTTAGTAAGGCTTGAGCTCATCAAATTTAATTTTCATTAAATTATTTTTACTGAAGGAAGGAATTTTACAACATGGTGCAGAGGTTAGAACGTCAAAGAATTTTGATGAAAGAATGTGGGGATTCTTGAAACAAATAAATTTAACCCGAGTTCGATCCCCAGCTCAGCCAAGAATAAAAATTATCTATAAATTTTAACAAAATTTCATTTTATCCTTCAGTAAAAATAATTTAATAAATACTAAATTTGATGAACTCAAGCCTAACTAAAAATATTAATTAACAGTTCAACTAAAAATCACAATTGAACTAAGAAAGATAAAATTATATGTGCAATTAAGATGAAAAATGTTGCAGCTTTTTTGTTAAAAACTAGAAACATAAACTTTGGCATATAAATACATAGTTCCACGAAAGAAGTGTCTCCCTGCTAACGAAGAAGTGGGTTAAAGTAAAAATATAAAATAAAAATTAATATAAAATCTAAATATTCTTACATAAATTACGCAAACGGCTTGACAAACACAATCTTTCCGTCTGCGAATAAACGACACAAACATAATTATTAATTTAGAATCAAATATATTAAGAAAATAATATCTTTCTTCATTTTTATGCTTCTTCTTCCTTCAAAATTTCAGTGCAATGATCAGTGTTGCCAATTTAGCCATTTAGTGGCTAGATTTAGCCATTTTTCACCCTGTTTAGCCATTTTTTTAGCCATTTTTCAACTTGTTTAGCCATAAAATTATTTTTTGCCGTTTTTCTTTTAAAAGAATAATTTTTATTTTATTATAAAAATTTATAAAAGTAAAATAAACATTTTTAACAATTAAAACGCCTTTAAATTAAATCACAACTTTTACAATGTTGAAAATCGCTATAAACTATGATTATGAAAAATCTTTCAAAAAAAAGGAAAACTATTCCAATATTAAATTTATAAAATGGATCAACACAAACGTCGGTGTTTCTTTCTATTTGCAAGGATTTCAATAAAGAGATGCAGGCGGCAACAAAAATTTTTTAGAAATTTCAGAATTGACTATAAAGTTGCTCTCATTACCATGGTCTAATGCTTAAGAAGAGAGGGTATTTAGCCAAGTAAATATTGTTAAAAGTAATTTGAGAAATACGTTACATTTAGCAACAGTATATTCGATTTATAAATATTAATTTACGTTTATTCTCATTTATCAAGTTGATCTTAACTTACAATTTCATCGTACACAACTTTAAATGAATTATTTCTGTTTTGTTATTGAATTTTAATGTGTTTTATTTAAAAAAGCTTTTAGCCATTATTTAGCCCATTTTTAGCCATTTTTTTCCGTAAATTTAGCCATTTTTGGTCACCAAGTTTTGGCAACACTGGCAATGATTAAATTTAACACTAGGCAGCACAAAAATCAAAATTTTTGCAAACACACCAATTAGCAAAGCCAAAGGTTTGTACAAAATAAAAATTTTGGTTTGTTTGCAGAGGCAGCTGTCGATATCCTTTTCAAATCAATGATTTGTTTCTATGAATGGACCTAAAGACGAAGGAATGAAAATCGGTTTACACTTAAAACCAAATTCTTAACAACAGCAAATTTAATCAGCTTGAAAAAAAACGCTGACTGGCTATTATTTTACACATCTTTTAAAAATAAAATATTAACAAAACCAAAATGGCGTAAAGTTAAATACGACCTATATTTATGTAAAATCGATTTTTAAACTGATTTTGGATACAAAACTTTTAACTCGTTTTTCTCGATAACTAGAAGAGCTAGAACCAAAATAACATAAATCTGTTATCACCACTAAAAATTGATTTTTCCATGATTTTATATGAAAAGCATGATATGCGTTTTACTCGATAACTAGAAGAGCTAGAGCCAAAATAACGAAAATCTGTTATTTTTCTATGATTTTATATGTAAAATTTCAAATGCGTTTTTCGCGATAACTAGAAGAGCTAGAGCCAAAATAACGAAAATATAGGTACTACTAAAAATTAATTTTGCCATGATTTATACTTAAAATGCGTTTTTCGCAATAACTAGAAGAGCTAGAGGCAAAATAACGAAAATCTGTTATCACTACTAAAAATTAATTTTGCCATGATTTATACTTAAAATGCGTTTTTCGCGATAACTAGAAGAGCTAGAGCCAAAATAACGAAAATCTACTACTAAAAATTAATTTTGCCATGATTTATACTTAAAATGCGTTTTTCGCGATAACTAGAAGAGCTAGAGGCAAAATAACGAAAATCTGTTATCACTACTAAAAATGTATTTTGCCATGATTTTATATGAAAAACTTCAAATGCGTTTTTCTCGATAGAAGAGCTAGAGCCAAAATAACGAAAATCTGTTATCACTACTAAAAATTTATTGATCCATGATTTGATATAAAAAACTTTAAATGCGTTTTTCTCGATAACTAGAAGAGCTAGAGCCAAAATAACGAAAATCTGTTATCACTACTAAAATTTTATTTTGCCATGATTTTATATAAAAAACTTTAAATGCGTTTTTCTCGATGACTAGAAGAGCTAGAGCCAAAATAACGAAAATCTGTTATCACTACTAAAATTTTATTTTGCCATGATTTTATATGAAAAACTTCAAATGCGTTTTTCTCGATAACTAATAGATCTAGAGCCAAAATAACGAAAATCTGTTATCACAACTAAAAATTTATATTGCCATGATTTTATATGAAAACCTTCAAATGCGTTTTTCTCGATAACTAGAAGAGCTAGAGCCAAAATAACGAAAATCTGTTATCACTACTAGCAACTAATTTTTTGCATGATTTTATATGAAAAACTTCAAATGCGTTTTTCTCGATAACTAGAAGAGCTAGAGCCAAAATAACGAAAATCTGTAATCACTACTAAAAATTTATTTTTTTCATGATTTTATATGAAAAACTTCAAATGCGTTTTTCTCGATAACTAGAAGAGCTAGAGCCAAAATAACGAATATCTGTAATCACTACTGAAAATTTATTTTTTACATGATTTTATATGAAAAACTTCAAATGCGTTTTTCTCGATAACTAGAAGAGCTAGAGCCAAAATAACGAATATCTGTAATCACTACTAAAAATTTATTTTTTTCATGATTTTATATGAAAAACTTCAAATGCGCTTTTCTCGATAACTAGAAGAGCTAGAGCCAAAATAACGAATATCTGTTATCACTACTAGCAATTAATTTTTTGCATCTGTTATCACTACTAAAAATGTATTTGGCAAATGCGTTTTTCTCGATAACTAGAATTGCTATATGAAAAACTTAAAATGAGTTTTTCTCGATAACTAGAAGAGCTAGAGCCAAAATAACGCAAATCTGTTAACACTACTAAAAATTTATGATATTATGATGTTATATGAAAAACTTCAAATGCGTTTTTCTCGATAACTAGAATTGCTATATGAAAAACTTAAAATGAGTTTTTCTCGATAACTAGAAGAGCTAGAGCCAAAAAAACGAATATCTGTTATCAGTACTAAAAATTTATTTTTTTCATGATTTTATATGGAAAACTTCAAATGCGTTTTTCTCGATAACTAGAAGATCTAGAGCCAAAATAACGAAAATCTGTTATCACTAGTAAAAATTTATTTATCCTTGATTTGATATAAAAACTTTAAATGCGTTTTTCTCGATAACTAGAAGAGCTAGAGCCAAAATAACGAATATCTGTAATCACTACTAAAAATTTATTTTTTACATGATTTTATATTTATGGAAAACTTCAAATGCGTTTTTCTTGATTACTAGAAGAGCTAGAGCAACAACAATGAATATCTGTGATCACTCATATTTCTTACCAAAAATAGATTTTTGGACTGATTTTGTATTAAAACTTTAAACTCGATTTGCTTCTTGCGTTCTTTCGACTGTTTCTTTGATTTTACTCACAGCAAAACGAAACTGAACGACTGCAAAGACAGAAAGAGACTTTTCAACAGTTTGCATCAACACGGTGTCAATACTGTATTGATACATTATGTGCGTTCGTTTACTTTTCCAGTAAAATCCAGTAGGTGAGTAATATGAAAATCTTACAAATTTATGAGTACGCGAACGCATTTCAGTAAAATCCAGTACAAATTTTGGGGTAAACGAACGCAGCTATTGTGAACACACGTTTAGGAAAACAGCATTGATATTTATTTTCCTAGTTTACTTTTTGAACAAAACCAAGGTATATTCAAATTTCGTGTATATGAGCCAAAATTCGTACATGTGCTCTTTAAATTTTTTTTGTTTTATATGAAGACAATTTTGACAACTCGGTGCTTTTTATAGAGCAGCATGTCTACACTCCCAAATGAGGTACCTTGTGTTAATGTACCTTGAACAAATCAATTTTTCTTCAAAGCCATTTTTAAACACTGAAGTATGTATTTGATTAAATGAAATGTAAATACTTTTTATAAAACTTCAAAATTCAAAAATAAATGCACAATCAAAACTTAATAAGCCTAGGGGCAGGCAAATTATGGTAGTCGTGGTGCAATACTTTTATTTTAATTACGATTCGTACAGTATCGACTGAAATAAAAAAGTTTTCGTTCACGACTGCCATAATTTGCCCCGAGATCTTTTTATAAACTTTAGAGCATCTACATATATAATCAAATATAATCATATCCAATAAAAGTGCAAAATTAAAACTCAATTTTCAAAGTTAAATTTTTATAATAAATGGATTTGGCCGCTATGTCCTCGTCCATGTTATGAAACATTTTCCACAGAAACTCTCTTCAGTTCTCTTTTGAAACTGCATTAAATTTTATTTAAACACCATTTCCTCTGTAAAATTTCCTTAAAATAAAAACACACATTTTTATTTTTATTTATTTTTTATTTGATTTTTTGTTTTTTTATAGTTTGTTTTTTGTTTTTATTATATAATATGTATGTATTAGTAAAATATTTTTTTTATTGTAAGGAATATTACGCATACAGCATAATATAAAAAAATGTTTTTTTAAAGATTTTTTATGCTTTTGAAATGATTTTTGTTTTAAATTAAAAAAAAAAAAAAAACGAACACCAACTTATTACACTGATAAAGAAAAAAACTCTAAATAATTATAAATTGAAAAAAATTGAATAAAAACAAACCAAAAAATAGCGTTGACAAGACACACAAAAAAAGCTTTTAATAAATTTAAAATATAAAACAACACAATATTTTTTTATTTGTTAAAATAATAAAAACTATAAAAAAGCTTTATTTTTTATGTAAAATTGTGTTTTTTTAAATATAAATAGTTTTTGGAGGTGTTAATGAAACTGTTTAGTTAATATTTTTTACAAAGTATTTTTTTTAAGAAAAATGTATTTTTGTGATTTTTTCGATTTTTATTTTACTTCTTAAAAATTGTTTAGTTTTTTTATAATTATTTTATTAAGAAAAAATATGAATGCATTATTTGTGGTAATTGTTGTAGTTGTTTTGTTTTAAATATATTGGCGGTTTCTATATTTTGTTTTTGTTTTTATTATTTTCATACGTTATTTTTAAAAAAATATCAGTTTATTTTGTATAGGTTTTGTTTGTTATATTTTATTTTTTCATTTTTATGGAGAAACGTTTACACATGTTAGACATTTATTTTGAAAATATTTCTAGATTTCTTTGTTTGTGTGTAAACACGACGACAATAAGACAAGTAATGTTTGTATAATAAATAGGTGGTTAACAAAAATAAAATTTTATTTATTTTTATTATAAAAAAAAAATATACAAAATCTACTTGTTTGCTTTAAGATGACATATTTTCTTTTTATTTTTTCTTCAAATTAAAAAAAGGTCAAAGCAGTTTAATTGTTTTGTGGTTTTATACATATTAATATATAAATGTATAATTTCCTTAATTATTTTATGATTTTTTTACAAGTTGCTTTCAAAGAAATTCTTTTTATTAATTTTGTCGAATGTGTAATAAATGAGTTTGTTGGTTGTTTTATGTTTTCTATTTCTTTTACCTTTCTCTAAAATTTAATAAAATAAAAAATTTGTAAAATTTTCTTAAAAACTCCCCTTTTACTTTTAATTGTAGTTGTTGTTGTTATTGTAGTTTTGTAAAAATTAAATATTAGTTAAAATAAAAGCAAAAACTTAATTTTGGAATCATAAAATATTTATGACAACAAATATGTAAAGAACGGTTTGATTATAAAAAATAAAAACATAAGGTAACACTTTTTTAATTAAATTATTTCTTTTTTTTTTAAAAAAATTCCTTTCTCCTTAATGTTGTTTTAATTGTTTTTTTTTTATTTATTATGATAATTTTCCATGTGCCGTTTAATTATTTGTTGTGTGTAGATTTTGTTGTTGTTGTTGGTATTAGAAGTAAATTTTCTTTTGTTGTTGTTGCTGTTGGTAGTTGTTTTTTTGTTTGTTTAAATAGTTGATTGAACTCTTTTAGAGCAAATGGCATTTGGTCCTCTTCCTCTTTTTAACTTGCAATGCAGCTCTAGTAGCCGTTTCGAAGACTTCCCGAACACCCTCCTTGGACTTGGCCGAGCATTCCAAATAAGCAAAGGCATTAATTTTTTCAGCCATAGCACGACCCTCTTGTGGCTTGACTGGTTCCTGTTTCATTTTTGAGAGATCCTACAAAAATGCAAAACAAATAATTTAGTTGTTTTTAAAATTAAGAGTAAGGAAATAACTGATTTATTTTTTTTTTCGTACCCGGATAGTATTGGGATCATTTCTCAAATCCTTTTTGTTGCCCACCAAAATAATGGGAACATTTGGACAAAAGTGCTTGACCTAAAAGAAAGAGAAAAAAAGGATTATTAAAAATAGTAAAAGTAAAAAATAAATATGTATGTACGAATGTTATTTTTTAAAAACTTAAAAAAAAAACTTTTTTTTTGCCATATTTTTTTTTAAAAAAGAATCGTTACTTAGAATGTTAAAAAGTTCTTGTGTTTAACTTTTTCTTTTCAGTAAAGTCTCCTTAAAGGGTATTTTTAATTAAAACATATAAAATTTATCTGGTTTTCAAAGAAATAAAATCTCGTAGCTGATATTTATTTATGCACTTTCTTTTTGATAGAAAGGCATGACTTTTTATTTGAAAGAATCTTTTCTTTGTCTACAAAATTAAATGCATATCGCAGCGGTTCCTCCAGAGTAGAGGCAAACCCTGTTTTTTTTAATACTAGCTTTAAAGTTTAAAAATATGTAATTATTATATTCTAAAGAAATACGAATTTAAAGAATGGCTGAATTCCAAAACAGCATAATACTTTGCAGTCAAAGTCAAAAATGTAATATCTAGTTTAACGATTCAAAGTTAGCTTAATACGCATTGTTAACTTTTTTGATGCCTTTTAGTACAGATAATATTGTAAAATTCTACACGGTTGCATTGTAATACTTTTAAAAAACGAGTTTCTTTGCAACTGACGTTTTGAAAATCAGCCCATGTAAAGTTGATTTTGCTCTTTTTCCATTGATTACTGAAAAATACAGACCTGTTCTGAAAAATACGTGATTTCAGAACACGTGGTTTTTGTAATGGGTGTTTTTTATAGAGTGATACAAGTTTAAATCATAATTATCATAATAAAACATAGTAATATATTTTTGATATCAATGAAACGGTCTTTATTGGATAGAAAATTTTATGACATTAATGTTTAAATATGATTTCGGCCATGTGGCCGCCACGCCTGGGCGCGTAGAAAGCGCAATCTGGAACACCAATTTCAACAACTTTGCGCATTCTGACCATCATTGTTTTTGAAGACATATGGACCAATAAAGCGCACCAAACAGTTATTTTCTGTGGATGTAATGCTGTTTCACAATATCAAGCATGATTTTAATTAAAGTGATTTTCAGAACATGCCTGATAATAAGTTATTACCCTTTATGTGAAATTTGTTCATTAAGCTATAGTCACACTTATTAAATATTTGACGCCCAACAGGTAACCAACATTTTTTTAAATATTCGTTTGATTTTGAGTAAGGTTTGCTTGATCAAACAGCGTTTTACAATTTATTGGTTACGTTCTACGATTATTTTTGGGGTTTTGGCAAAACGTTCATCTGTGCTGTGTTTCTAAGCAAAACTGCTTAGAATTTCAAGAAAGAATTTTACTATTCTTTTTTTATTTGGTGCTCTGCTTTTCATTGTTCTATTTCTCTAACTGAGCTACCTAAATAAGAGCGGCAAGCGTTTTTATTTTAAACATCTAAATTTCCTACAGTATATAAGAAACAGATTTTCATGTTTTAAAAACCTTTTGTTAGGTAGCTCAGTTAATTGTTATTAGTGTTTTTCATACGGGATTTCCCGGGGAAAAAATCCCGGGAAATTTGTGCGGGAATTACCGGGATTTTTTTTTTTTTATTTAATTATGACAACTTTACTGCTGATATAATTGTAATTAAGCTGTGTGATGAAAAATATTTTGTTCGTATTCGTAAGTTAAAAAGGTCTTAAGTCAAAAAAACGCATTTAGAGTTTTTGATTGGCTTCAATTCAATGTTGTTTCTCATTTCTTTAGTTTAAATCACTTTAGTCTAGCACAACTGCCTCTAATCGAAAGATATCAATTCATATCCGATAAGAAAAGCAATATTTTATGTTTAATGCTCCGAAATGTCGAAAGAAGAAGAGTAAAAATATACAGAATTTTTAATTTATTTAGATTTATTTTACGAAAAAATTGTTCCCATTTGCTTCCAAAAATTTAATGATTTTATATGCAGAGCAGCTGCATAAAAGATTTTTCGATTTAGATTCTGTAAGAGATTATTGTAAAACGCTTATTCGATTCGAAAAAAATAATTATTATTCTTAAAAAAATAATTATTATTCTTAAAAAAAGAATTACAAGTTTTGAAGGAAGTGCTTAGAGAACTGAAAGTGTCATGAAGATCTTAAGGTGCCATTAAGCACTTTTTACTGTTTGCTACAGAAATAAAAAAGGTGAATGCATTTATAAACTTATTTAATTGATCTCAGGAAATGTTATTTGTTAAAATAAATTTGATTAAATAAAATTTTGCATCGATTTGTATTGAGCGGGAATTCCCGGGATCCCGGGAAATCGAAAAATAAATCCCGTTTTCCGGGAAATGAAAAAGTCCGGGAAAAGAAAAACTCTAGTTGTTATGCAAAACGTAAGCTTTGAAAATTAAATTGTTTGTTCAGAAAAACTCTAAAAAAAATTTAGGAAGTATCATTGTAAAATAACGTCGATATTTATAATCGGCAAACCTTAAATATCGCCAAAATATCGGTATTCGTGACTTTCCTAGTCTCCACTTAAAAAAAAGACTTCTTAGGCCGGGTTGTTTAGATGTGGAATAAGTTTAAACTTAGTTTAACGTAGTGTGAAACTCTGATTTACCTGGCGAAATGTGATTTTTTTTTATTAAGACCCAATGTTTTAAGCAAAACTAAGCTGTTGGGTCAAAATTTTGTATACAAACTTGGTAAAAACTGCACAAATCTGTATTCTGATTAACTAAACCTAGTTTAACTAAGATCTCAAAAACCCAGCCTTAAAGAAACTTTTTTAAAAAAGTTTTGTTTTTGTAAATATGACTTAAAAATTTTTTTTATTTTATTAAAGACTTTTTTAGTTTTTTAATACTTATATGTGACAATTTCAGTTAAAAAATGAGTTGTGGAGAAAAACGATTTTTAAGTTAACAAGTTATTTTCTTTTCTTATCAAAGGTGATTTTTAAAGCTTATTTATGACAAAAGTAATGAAGTTAGAAAACTGCGGTTTGCTGCATTGGAAAAAGCGTATTGTCTATTTTAGAATCACCAAAAAAGTAAAAATCGATTTTTTCATCAATAGGTCCCTTTTAACTGAAATTGTCACATATATTAACTTTTTTCAAAATTTACCTCTGGTGTCCATTTTTCAGGAATATTTTCTAATGAATCTGGCGAATCAACAGAGAAACACATTAAAATAACATCTGTATCTGGATAACTGAGTGGTCGAAGTCTGTCATAATCTTCTTGACCAGCAGTATCCCATAGGGCCAACTCAACCTGAAAGAAGACAATAAAAAAGGGGAGAGAAATTAAATAATATATTTGTAACATAATTAATACCAGTTAATATTTTAAATCCAAACTACTGTACATTCACTCGCTAAAGTCTTGATTTATATTTTACAAATTGATTTTTGTTTTTATTATTCTTGTTTCGGTTAACAATAAGATAAGAAACTAATGAAAATCAATACATAGACTATAATGGTAAATAAACAATTAAAAAACAATAATATCTACATATAAAAAATGTATTTAATATTAAAAAAGAGAAATAAATTGTTGATGAGTACATCAATAATTTTTGGTTTGTTTTATATTCTGGAAGAGGAAATACCACAATTATTAATCATCGTTGGTGTATACACATTCATATGTATGTTTGTACTTGTATATATTTTTTTTATAAACAACTTAGGTAAAAAAAGGTGATGAATGCAGTGGAGTTGATAAAGTGAAAACTATGAAACATATATTGTAAATATAATATTTAAAAAAATTCTCAATCTATTCTTAGATATTGAGGTTGTATTAAGTTTTATTTCACTTTTACATATGCTAAATTAAAATGATTTTTTAAATAATTCATCAACTAATTAGTTCATGCAACCTTGGATAAACTTCACTTACATTTTACCAAAAACAACTGTAACAACATCCTAAACGAATTATCTTTCACGCCTAATCGCTCCTCGCAGCATTACATAACATTAGTTTATAAAGTAATTCACACAGTAATACACACATGATCTTAGCTCAGTTGGCTTGAGCACAAAACTAAAGCAATCCAAAAGCAAAAAAAAAAAAGAAAGGCTTAAGTTTAAATCTTAACTTGTTTGTTGTGATGTGTGTTTTAGATATGTTACCGAATCATCTGCTTTTGTTATGTGTTTCCGAACAGGCCCTGTTTGAAACATGCGAAATAAATATTATAGTTCTGCCTACAAAAAATTTGTTTGCATTTTGCCTAATGTTTGTTTGTTATCTATCTTTTATATAACTTTGCGACGTATTACTGTTTACGAGGACGGTTCATGTGTGGCGTAGATAGACTCGATCAAAATGTTGGTAAATATAGAATTGCGTCAATGCCATAAAAATATAAAGTTTAGATGCAGCAAGTGTGGAGTTGGCTTGCACCAACACTGTTCTCAAACTTTTCACACCTCTAAATAGATTTTAACCTTTTTTGCGTTTTAATACTTATGTCACTTTTTAATACTATTATGTTTCTTAATAAAATCTATATATATAAAAGAGACGTGTTTGTTTGTAATCGCTAAACTCAAAAACTACTGCACCGACTTTGACCAAAATTTGTGTGTTTGATGTATGAGGTATGAGGAGTGTTTCTGTGGAGTTTCATATTTATCCGATAGATGGCTCCACGTTTTTATATTTTTATCATTTTCGTCGTAATCGCTAAACATAATGTTTTTAAAAATCACCAAAATGAAAAAACAAAATTTATCTATCTATATATATAAAAGAGACGTGTCCGCATAAATGTTTGGAATAAAACTGGCTAAACATAATTTTGTTTTTTCGTATTATGTTTAGCGATTACGACGAAAAAATGAAAAAACAAAACTGGCTAAACATAATTTTGTTTTTTCGTATTATGTTTAGCGATTACGACGAAAAAATGAAAAAACAAAATTTATCTATCTATATATATAAAAGAGACGTGTCCATATTAATTATTATTTTCGTCGTAATCGCTAAACATAATGTTTTTAAAAATCACCAAAATGAAAAAACAAAATTTATCTATCTATATATGTATATAAAAGAGACGTGTCCGCATAAATGTTTGGAATAAAACTGGCTATTAAACCATATTAATTTTGTTTTTTCGTATTATGTTTAGCGATTACGACGAAAAAATGAAAAAACAAAATTTATCTATCTATATATATAAAAGAGACGTGTCCGCATAAATGTTTGGAATAAAACTGGCTATTAAACCATATTAATTTTGTTTTTTCGTATTATGTTTAGCGATTACGACGAAAATGATAAAAATATAAAAACGTGGAGCCATCTATCGGATAAATACGAAACCACGTTTTTATATTTTTATCACATTATTTTCGTCGTATGAGGTATGAGGAGTGTTTCTGTGGAGTTTCGTATTTATCCGATAGATAGCTCCACGTTTTTATATTTTTATCATTTTCGTCGTAATCGCTAAACATAATGTTTTAAAATTTAGATGCATGGTATGTCACTAAATCTTTATCAATATACATTTATCAATTCAGCGGTAATTCACTAAAATACGAAAAAACAAAATTAATATGGTTTAATAGCCAGTTTTATTCCAAACATTTATGTAAATTTTATTTTACCAAAGTCTATTTCCACTTCCATAAATATTTTTCAAATACGCGGTTAGGGTATCCAATAATTTTAAACAAACATGAAGAATCTAATAGCATTTGCTGGTAAGTAAAACATTTATTATTATTTTTTTTTAATGTTTTGAAAATCAATTAAATACGTTCATATTTTATAAAATTTTAAATCTTTACTAAGGGCCAGCAAAGCGGACCGGGTCCAGCTAGTAAGCTATAAACGAAACACCGTTTTGTTATTTCTCCATACAAAACCCGTAGGCATATTGTCCCAACGCCCCATTTAAGGTGCGGTTCTAAAACACAGTCATAAAAAAAAAAAAAATAAAAAAAAGTAAAACTATTATTGCTTGTTTTGACAGATATTTATCTAACATTGTTAAAAAAAACTTTTTGGATTTTTGCGTTTTTAATACCTTGGGAAGATATGGGTTAATTTTTTTAACTTTGTCTTCTTTCAGCTCTATTTAAATCGGTATTTTATGTGAGATAATTTACTTAATCGTTACAGTCAAATCTCTTTCAGCCGAGCCATTTTTAGGTTTGGAAACAAGAAATAGTCACTCGGAGATAGGGCGGATGAGGGAGGAGCCTAATTCAAGGATATTTGTCATGAGCGTACGAAATTAACTTTTTACCATTTTCTTTTTAAATCACGCGGTATTCGTGTAAAACCCCAAAATTTGCAGAAATTAACAATATTTGATATACAGAGAAATTCTTAATAGCTAAAACTATATTAAAAAAGCAAAAAAAAAAGACGTTACTATACCAAAAACAGAGAGAAAGGGGAACTAACAGACGTTACTTTATACAAAAAATATATTTAAAAAGAAATAAGACGTTACAAAGTATGATGGTAAAAGACTTTACAGACTGCAAATAATAAAATAAGTTGATAAAAATGCTTAATACTAAAAACATAAACACATACAAATTATACGCAACACTATAAAAAAGTACGTTACAGTACCGCTAAGACAGAGTATTACACCACAGTATTTAAAAACAAGTTTCGAGAGTGAATGGCTATATGAATAGGGATCTATCTATGTTTTAAATTTTATTAAAATCGGTTAAATAGTTACTGATGGGCAGAAATTTACCCTATCTCCCCTCGTGGACCTATTTTTTAAAAAATGCATACCTTACGGTGTCCATATAAATATGGATCTATCTACATATGTCTTAAATTGCATTAAAATTGGTTTGATAGTGGGCACAAAAACCCCCTCCCGAATAACAGCTTGTATGGGGGCTATATTAAATTATGTACCGATTCGCCCTTGTGCCAATTTATAACCCACGTAGCAAATTTCATTAAATTATCTTTAAAAATGCGACCTGTACTTTGCGCACGAGGTTACATGGACAGCCAGCCAGCCGGACGAACATCGTTAGAACGACTCAGAAAGTGATTCTGAGTTGATCGGTATACTTTAGGACCAATATTTAAAGGTGTTTCTCGCATCAGCACAAATGCATAAAACCCTCTCCACTCTTTAGTGTAGCTATAATAACATACAGAGATAATATAGGTTTTTGGGATGATATTGTTCAAGGGAAGCACAAAATATTACCATAACGTTGAACGATTTTTCTAACCAGAGTTGTTACAGCACAGAAATTGTTGATTTTTTAGTATTTATAAAAAAGTTGCACATAAAAAAAAATAATAACGATTTTTGCAAAATTTTATTAAATAAGTTTTTTTTTCGTATTAAAAAAAAAATTAAAAATTATCTTAAAATGGCAAAATAAGTAAAAAAAAAAGCCGATATCGCAAAAATAACTTAAAAAAGCCGATATTGCCAAAATAAGCAAAAAAAAACCCTAACAAATATAACTCATTTTCTTTGTTTTTTTATGATCGGAATTTGTGTTCAATCAAAATTTTGCAATCTTATAAACCAAAAAATAAGCATTTGCTTTTTTTTGGTTGCCCTAGTCATAACTCAAACATTTTTAGAGACTGTTTTAAAAACGGATCAAACATTACTTGTAAACGTAACGGATTTTTAGAGTTTAAAAAATATAAATGCCACTAATAAAAAAGAGTATGAAGAATATATTTTGCAATTAAAGTACATAGTAGAAAATTATTTAATAAAACTGGTATTATTTTCCTAAAAAAATTTTTCTGATCTGTTCAACAACTAACTACTTCAAGGGGATTAGGTATTTCATAATCACTTGAAAAAAACTCCTATAGGTTTACGTAGTTTTAGTGTCGTCTTGACGAAACCAAAAGAAAATTAAAAAAAAAACGATAAAAATGAAGTCATGATTCGCATGTCGGGTATTTGTGTATGTATTAGTTTGTATTTATGTGTTTTTTTTTTTGTGTTAAGTAAACAAAAAAATTCCGGGTATTAAATTTACAAACAAATGATTAACAAAGGTAGGCAGGCAGATAGGAAAGGAAACAAGTTAGATTGTTAATAAATAAAATTTTGTAAGAAAGTTTAAACTCTTAAAAACTACAAAAAGAATTTAATTAAAAATATTATTTGTCATGGCTAAAGTTATATGTATGCCACATTTTATTTGTTTGAGTACAAAAATGACACTTTTCGATTACCATTTTACTGGTATTTTTGTTTTTCTCTCTTAGCCCCCTGATTCTAGCAAAAAGTTGCGTTAAAGGGGAAGTTTATGCGATTTGTCTAATTTATTATAAAGTAGGTAATATTTAGTTATGACTCAATTATTTTAACAAATAACTACAAAGAAACATATCGATGGCTTAATATAAAAAAGGCTTAACTCGATTTTTTTAGTATGTTTACAGGGGAAGAAAAAAAACTTAATAATATCCGTAAATTTTCGATAAAAACAAGTTAGAGTGCTATATTCGGCTGTGCCGAATCTTTGATACCCTCCACCGACAGTTCGAATGTTTAAGGAGTAATATCTGTATGATGTCTTTTTATTATTATTATCTTAAACTGTGACGATTTGTTATTAATTATAGTTTTAGGAGACTAAACTGTTTTCCGGGAGTAGGGCATATATGGGGCCTAGGTTAAATTATGTACCGATCTTCACGAAATTTTACAGTATCATTTATAGTCCTATAAAATTGTGACGAGCCAAAATTTGTTATGATTGCATTATTTTTTACGGTTTTAGGCGTACTAAACTGTTTTCCGGGAGTAGTGTTTATATGGGACTTAGGGTAAATTATGGACCGACCTTCGCGATATTTTACAGTGTCATTTCTAGTCGAATAAAACGGACTTGTGCAAAATCTTATATCATTCCGTGCATTTTTGCATCATTTATGTTAGTTTTTGTAACAAAATTATCAAGTTTTTGAAGGTGGTGGTTCCACATTTTGATTCATAGCTCCGGTCCTACTGAACCGATTTTGCTGAAATTCAATCCCAAACTGCTTAGGATAACTACAAGTAATTTGACACCTAGTTTGTTTATTTCTTTTGAGTTTTTCGAAAGTGAGCGTGTTTTCAACAGACGGACAGACGGACAGACAGACGGACATGGCTAAATCGACTTAGAATTACTCAAGCAGCCAGAATATATATACTTTATGGGGTCTGAGATGAATAATAAAAAAGTTTCACACGGAATGACAAACTTAGTATACCCTCTTCACAACTAATTGTGGTGGAGGGTATAAAAAAGTTAAAACGGAATTTTTAATAAGAATATCCAACAAATGTAATACTATAGCCCCTTAAGATGTTTAAATCAAGATATATGTGGCATATGGGCATTTCCCCAGAATGGTCTACCAGGATGAAAAAATAAAATGTTGATAATCATCGTCTTTTATGGTTTATTATTGTAAAAAAATCTATGTTGTTATAAAAGAATGGTTTCATAGCATATCTCAGCTGTTTTACTTGAGGAAATTGCGCTGGAAACTGGAAAATTTTATATTTTCTTATATTTTCTACTTCTAAAGACATTTTTATGTACTTATTTTACATGCAAAAAATATGTTATGTTTACACTCTTTCTTCATAATCTCTCCATTACAATCAATTGTAAAAGGAGTATTAAGTTTTTTTCTTAAGGAAATTTCAGGATATTTATGGGAAAATGCATGGTAATAATAATAAAAAAACATATGGAAAAATCGTACGTTCGCGACCCGTACGTTCGCCAAAGTTGACTTTTATTTTGCGTACATTCGTGACCACACGTTTATACCTATTATTATGAAAACTTAAACTCGATGAAATCCATCTTTTGCACTAAACATACATCTACCCAAATGCTATCGAATCGCAAAAAAAAATGCTAGAAAAAGTTTTGTTTTCTATATTATTTGTACATCAAAAGCGTACGAACGTACGTTCGCGACCCCAGGAAATGCCCATATGCTATCATAATAAACAAAAAAGCCATTTAAAAAAAATTGAGTTTCGCCTTTTTTATATTAAGCCATCGATATGTATGTGAGCACGGCAATAGTTTTAGGAAGGGCAAAAAAAATTAAACTTTCAAGCAAAATGTTTCTTTAACTAATAGGTATTAAAAATTGTTTTACGTACATAATTAAGTAAATAAACTTTTTACAATAATAAGTGCATTCAACCACCATCACAGCACCTAATCTTGAACTGTCTCTATTTGTTGATCTCTTGTGTTTGACTAAGTAGTTCGCTTTTATTAAATTTATAAACCCTTGCGAAAATATTTTTAGCTTCTCCCATTTAGTACCACGTCTCTGCCCCGCTACCCCTTAACATACTTATGTGCATATGTATGTATTTTTGTTTGGTCTTGATAGCAAGTAGCTATTAAGTGAGTGATTTTTCTAGTATATTCATAATTTTATTTAATGCCTAGTTAAACAACCGAATTTGAATATTAAGTTGTCTGCGCATTGCTTTATTGTGTGTTATGTGTTAATTGTTGTTGTCATTTGTATTATTTCCAATTCTATGAGTTTATTTATTTTCAGTTTTCTTTGTACTTTGAATGTTTATTTTTTATTGAAAGTGCTTTAGCTCTGCCTGCCCGTGACATTTTGAGTCTGTCGATTCTAATTGATTATATGTATGCACATGTATATGTTTTTCAATAGATTTTTTGTTTACTTTTTAATTTTAAAACTTTTAAAGAATATTTCATACGAGGGTGGCTTAATAAGTTCATGACTTTCAGCCCAATTATAAATAAAAATTCCCCGTGAGTTTTTGCCTTTCTCCGATTTTTGCTATTTAAATTCAATTTGTAAAAATGGTAAGAGAAAAACGCTCGGAGAATTCTTATTCATAATTGGGCTGTTTTAGAATTTCCCGCCTCTTAACTGAAAAAACAAAATAGCTCCGTCCAACAGTAGTCTCTCAGTTGATTCCTGACAAAATTGAAAGCAGACTTCTTTGTGATTTTGAGAAAAAAATCAAAAAAAAAAAGTGAATTTTTCAATGTGGTTGCTAATTAAGCATTACATGGCAAAAATGTGTATAAAGAGTAAGGTTAAGAATTGCTCCTTCATCCACCCTATTCTCCGGACATAGCACGGAGTGATATGAAGATATGGCCTCGGCGAATATGGATTGGACTCCAAAGATGAAAGCATCTCACAAGCAAATACCTATTTTGATGACCTGAATAATCTTATCTTCTAGAAGGGATAAAAGTGCTCAACAAGGAGATTAGTATTGTATAGAGGGCGTAAACATAGTAAATTAAAAATTCATTCATTTTGTTGTTGTAGTGTTTTAAAACAAGATTTACCACAAGATGTACACGGTCTACAATAGCAAACAATGAATTCCGCTAATATTTATAAAAAAAAAATTACAAACTAGGTGTTACAAGAAATAAACAAAACAAAAGCGGAAACAAATCTTGCACTATTTTCACAGCTCGTTCTACAAATATGTTTTCCGGTATTGAAACGAAGAGTAAATAAAATCTAAAAAATTATTTTAAATAGTGCCAAAATTATTTAAAACATATGTTTCCTATAATTTTTAATACACGTTAAATACATACTTAAAAAAAATCGCGCTAAGATACTCTTCGAGAAAAAGTTAGTGTAAGTATCATATGGTCCCAAAGGCTTTCTTTATAATGTATTTAAGAAAAATTGCATTAAAAAATTGATATTAAAAATGATAATTAATAGGGGTATTCACGTCACAAGTTGCACCCTTGCGAAAAAGCAAAAGAGCAAAAATATAACAACAACCACACAGACAATTAGTTGTGCGTAAATAATTGTCTTTGTGGTTGTTGTTATGTTGCACTTAATGTAAAAATTAAATTTTTTAAGATATTAAAAAATTCCTAATTCCAAACATCATCGCATTTGGTGCGGGACATTTTTTAACGACCGCAAAAAAGAAAAAAAGACTTGCCAGGCAAATTTTGATATTTGCAAAAAATTAAAAAAATATCGGCTCAATTTAAGTTCACACACAAAAAAGTGCAGTGTTTAGAGTGTGAGTGACACATTTTTAAAACGGTCTCTTTGAAGATATGCAACAACTAATGTCTTGCATTTCAGTCTCGTAACAAGGGGTTGTGATATTAGTTGTTTTGGATTTTAACAATCTACGTGATACAAATATTACGTAATCTCATAAAGAATACTTCGAACATTTCTAGTCTATCAGAATGTATCTTATTTTTGGACATATTTTTTATAGTTTGGTTAATTGAGAGTAAGTAAGAACAAGTAAGAAAGTATATTCGGTTAATCCCGACCTTATGATACCATTGGGACTCATGCTAATCATGGACCCGCCAGACCAAAATTATGTGAGGAGGTTGAGAATCATGTGAAAGTTTTTGTGTCGAATATTATTTAGATATCATCTTTATGAAATGTTTGCCTTTAAGTGATTTTAGGGGTTTATATGAAACGTATGCTTAATTTTGGACCCACCAGCACAAAGTTTTGTCATGTCATAGAAGCTATCGTAAAAGTTATTGATGCCAATTTTTATGTAAATACTAGCATTTATACGGAAATTATGGCATTAAAAGCTATTTTTGGGAGAAGTATTTGTATGGGAGCTAAAGTTTAACCTGGACCGATTCCAATAAAATTTGTTAAGATTATTTTGATTGCAATAAAATTAGTCTGGGCTAAATTTAATCTTAATATTACATAATAAGATGGTTTTTAGGGAATGGCTCTATTCCGGAAAGAAGATTGTAATTGAAATTATGGACCGATTCACATTTTCAATAGGCTTGGTTCTTGTGCCAATTAAAGCCAATGTACCAAATTTCATCAAACTATCTAAAAAAAAAAAATCTAAACTACCAACATACATATATAAAAATTTGAATAAGCAGTTTGATGTTTGGCCACGACGCGTCAATGTAAAATCTTTATTCGTTTACCCACAAAAAATATATTGTAAACCTCCATAAACCGTAAAAAGTCAATGAACACGCATGCAATTTAATCAACTTTCCTGACTTTAACAGTATCCCCAAACCACAAATCTCAAGCAAAAGACTTGAAAAAAAATTCACTGTACGATGCAGAACTTTGTTGTCTGTCGAGCTGCGTACTAAAATTTTTACATTTCTTAAATTTAATTTTTTGCCTAATGTCCGGCTTGATTGGCAAAAAACCCCTATGTGCGACGCTTAAAAGATTTTTTTTTGTGGTCAGAAGGTCAAACTAATAATGCGCTGACGAAATAAACGCTAATCTCTGGTAATTTATTAACTCTTAAGTAGACACCTAATTTGTGTGGCACAAACTGGCACCTGGGCCTTCCTGGGACCACTTGTGTTTTGTATGGAGTTTTTTTTTTTTTGCTATCGAAAAAACTTACACAACTCACAAAAGTAAAGAAAGAATTCTTATGTGTTGCCTATGCTCTTTGATAAGTTTCGTTTTGATTTAATTTACTACAGTACATACATATATAAAAGGGCAGGGCCTGGCCAGGCTGGATACAATATCCAAAAAATTTTCATTTGGCCAATTTACACGCCCTTGGTATTTAAATTTACACTTTTTTTGCTTTGTTTTAAAAACACTGTGATTGAGGAAAACATAAAGATACGTTCAAATATATTTATACAGAGGTGTGCTGGAAATCGCAAACGCAAAACGCAAGAATTTTAAAAGTCGTTTTTTAGTAAGATTTCTATAATAAAAGAATTTTATGACAAATATTATACAAACATTTCTCTATTAAACAGAATTTTATAACAAAAATTATAAAAATAAGATTAAAAGTGTATTAAAAACAGCCTCCAAATTCTTGCGTTTTGCGTTTGCGATTTCCAGCACACCCCCCATAACTATGTACCTATGTATATAAAAAAAAAGAAATGAAAAAGTCAAAAAATGTTTCGCAAGGGTTAAAAAAAAAAATGTCAACATTTCTAACCAAAAATAAGGATGACTTAAAATGAAACAAAAACCACGAAATTAAAAAAAAGCCAAAAAATGAGACAAAGATCCAAATAAGAAAAGATCACTCAACGAATAAAAAAAAGTATGTACCACTAACACAAATATAATTGAAAATAAATTTAACACGCTTTCAAATAAAAAATACCTATATAACAAACTGATAACTTATTTATTTATTCAACTACACATCGAGTAGTTAGTTGTACACTTACCTGTTTGCAATCTACTTCTATATCGGCCACATAATTCTCAAATACAGTGGGTACATAAACTTCGGGAAATTGGTCTTTGCTAAAGACAATCAATAAGCAGGTTTTACCACAGGCACCATCGCCAACAATGACCAACTTTTTGCGAATCGTCGTCATTGGTGCTGAAAAATAAATTTTTTTTTTGAAAATTGTACTGAATTGTGTTACTTTATTGAGCAAAAAACAAACACCCACAGGCAGGAAAACATGATGAAAATAAAGACATTTTAATGTTTATATTTGCCAATATTAAAAAAGAAAAAATTAAAAACTGTATTTGTTACTAAGAATTGAGAATTTATCTTGTTACAACACAACAGCGCAGTTTTGGTTGGATTTTAAGTTAATCTGGTAACTCTGGGAAGACACCTATTCGAGACGATGACAAAAAAAAAAACGAGACAGACGAAATAAACGTTATTGTGTTTCCTTAATTATGTCTTTTCAATTTCGTTTTATTGTCTCTTTCTAGTACGATTGGTCCAGCAGAACCAATTTTTTGTTTACAATTTATTTCCAAATAAATGTCTGTTTTGTCATCACTCTTTTTTCCACATATTTTGGTTAATATTGGCTGTGTGCGAATGTGTGTTTTTAATTTTGACGTATTACTTGGCGAAGTTTTTTAAATGTACATATTTTTATTTGAATGTTCTTTGTTTTTATTTAATTTCTAATTGTAGGAATTTTCAACACCGACCAACCGCACAATTAGTTGTCCACAAATAAACTAAACGTTGTTTTCAAAAATCGTAATTTCTGCCAAATTTCGAAAACTTTTTTTTAAATTTTTGTAATTTATTTTTTGCGAAAAATATACATAATTGTTTTATTTAAAAATGTAAAGTTTAAATGAAAAAACAAGAGTGTAAAACAACAGGCAACACCCTGTTTATGAGTTTGCCCCTCCTTTTGCACTCCCCACAATCCCTTTTGAATGTAACGAAAATACAAAAACCGTATGTATACATTCCACCTTAATCATTCAATTTTTTATTGTTGTTTTATTTCTTATTAACACACACACAAATAACATGCTCCAACTCACACACTCGCCGACATCCATTATTTTTTTTACATTTTTCTTAAAAATTTTTTGACAAATATCCACTTTTTCCAAAAACGCACAACATAAAACAATTTGTCTTGGTTTTCTTTTTTATAGCAATATAGTGTTTTAAAGATTTTCTTGCATTTGAATAATTTTAAGTTTTATTTCTTTGGTACCTACATTTTTTAATTTGTTTCTCCCTTTCGTAAAAACGAAGAAAAAGAAATCTGTTATTTTTCTTAGTTAATATTGAAACAAATTCGTTTTTTTGAAACTTGAGGTTTTTATTTAAATTTGAATCAATTTCACAAATTTTTTCTTTATATTCAAGCACTTTATCCTAGTTTTTTTTATATTAAATAAAAAAAATTGAAGATTTTCTTCTTTTCATGCAAAAGTCTACTGAAAAATTATGATGACAACGCCTTGACGTCCGATGTTTTACGAAGAAAAAAAGAAAATGGCGTATAATAAAAAGGTACTGCCAGGATTAAAAAATTATTTGTTCCATAAGCATAATATAGCGAACACAGTGTTGCTTCTAGGTTTGTAACTAGGGTTGAAGAACAGAGCTGCCAAGCTTCATTTATTTTTAAAATGCGAAAAAGTTTTAATACTACAGCAATTTTCTTTTGCAAAAATAAAGGAATAAAACAAAATTTATTACTTAAATATTTTGTCAAATTCAAATAACATTAGTACACATCATCGTATTTTTATCAATTTGTTTTTGTTTACTTGTTCTTAAATTAAAGTTTTTATTTTCTAAAATCTCAATGATTTTAATTAAGTCTAGTTATTTTGTCTGCTTATTTTATGTTGTAAAATTTTCTCATTTTAAAAATTATAAGTTTTGATCGACCTTTTTTGATTAGTCTAAATAATTTATACAGTTTCCTATATGCAGGCTTTCAAGGTCATTAATTAAATATAAATAAAAGAGGGAAAAGATAAGCCCACTGTTTATTGTTGGTGTTTTGTTTAAGCTTTGATATTGTTACAAATAAGACTTTGAGTGTTTAAAATTCTTATTCGCTTAAGGGTTTTATTCGTATAATATTTTTAGCTTTTCTAAAATCTTAGGAAAAGGTTTCCTGATGAGCTGGCCTAAGCAACCAGTGAAATGCGCATAGAAGCTAGCTTTCCCTCAACAAGAAATTTTAGTGTATTTATCAAATATGAAAAAATGGGAATTTAGCACGTCATACAGAAATCATATTAATGATAAATTTTATATTCCCGTAAATTTCACATTCATTATATTAGCTGTGTTAATTTACTTAAAATTGTTACAAATTTGTAACAATTGTTACTCGTAAATTTACTTTTAACATTGACTTGTAATAATTTTTACAAATTTGTAACAATTTTAAGTAAATCAACACAGCTATTTTAAACTAGCTGCACCCGGTGTGTTCACTACCCTTTCGTTATTAGCAATCACAAGTAAAAATTTTAAGATCCATTTTTAAAAATCGTATTGGTGGTATCCCGTTCTATCACTCTAGTTTTCTGTCTGTAAAATTCCTGAAGTGCAAGCAGTAAGTAATTTCACCAAACTATCTCAAAAAAAAAATCTGAACTACCAACATATATAAAAATTTGAATAAGCAGTTTGATGTTTGGCCACGACGCGTCAATGTAAAATCTTTATTCGTTTACTCACAAAAAATATATATTTTAAACCTCCATACACCGTAAAAAGTCAATGAACACGCATGCAATTTAATCAACTTTCCTGACTTTGACAGTATCCCAAAACCACAAATCTTAAGCAAAAGACTTGAAAGAAAATTCACTATACGATGCAGAACTTTGTTGTCTGCCGAGCTACGTAGTTAAATTGTTACATTTCTTAAATTTAATTTTTTGCCTAATGTCCGTCTAGATTGTCAAAAAGCCCCTATGTTCGACGCTTAAAATATTACAGTTAATACGGTTTACGGTGTGTTCAGTACCCTTTCGTAAACAAATAACATTAGCAATCATAAGTAAAAATTTAAAGATACATTTTTAAAAAACGTATTGGTGGTATCCCGTTCTATCACTCTAGTCTGTAAAATTCCTGAGCTGGAGCTTTCGACCTTTTTACATAAAGAGCTCTTATAAGAAAAACTTTTTAAGTTTTGCTATTGTGAGGGCAATGTTTGGATCAAAATGTTTGCTGGACTAAAAATATTTTACATAGTTTTCATATTAATTATTATTCATACATAGAAAATTTTGTATATCAAAAATTTTCATTTCAAATTAATTTATTATAAGAAAAATTTCAAATCGAAAACATTTAAAGGAACGAAGGATTTAAGAAGAAAATTTGTATTAAAAAAAAAATATTCACATATAAGGGAAAAGGAAGGATCTTAAGATTATTATACATAAATTAAAAGATTGGGAATATGAGGGTAAGCTGTTGATTGTATTTAACAAGTTTAAATTATTATTCTTGGGTTAGTTTTCAGAAACCTAGTTAACATAAAATCAGCCTGGTCAGCAATTTATTTAAATGTATCTTACTTCAAGCAG
This sequence comes from Pollenia griseotomentosa, assembly GCA_963931875.1. Lineage (NCBI taxonomy): Eukaryota > Metazoa > Arthropoda > Insecta > Diptera > Polleniidae > Pollenia > Pollenia griseotomentosa. Next base: position 16,667,998 of record OZ007564.1, read on the forward strand.
TTAGCAAATATATAATTTGGACAAACTCAAGAGAACCTACATCCTGAACGATCTTCTGTCAGGATTTTCTATTATTCGCCTAATTCCCGAACATAAAATAACGAATCTCAATTTTACTTGAATTTGGCTGATTCTTTAACCTATACTTAAAACCGTATTATCTTTTGCTTAATTTTTTTTTTGTTTTTTTTTCCCCTTAACTTTAACTTAATCTGAAATTAGTTTCGTTTGTCCTTTTACCTAAATCTAATTTAATCTTATCTGGAATTAACTTTATTTATTTCCTTAAACTTAACTTATTTCCCCCCTAAAATTAATTTTTTCCTAATTTTACATATGTATATTAATTCCTAATTCAAACTAACTTGGCTAAAAATCTCATTTAAAGATCATAATTTTTCTTTAATAACCGTAATTTTTATTTAATTTAACGTAAATTACTAAATAAAATATGTAATTAAATTATTTCAAATACACACACATATACATACATGATTACACATTAACATGCACACATTTAACATACACACGAAAATAATTAACAAAATTTTGAATATAATTAAAAATTAAATTAATAGTGGGATATTTTCAAATGATTCAAATTCTACGATATTAAATGAATTCAGCATCACATCAGGCCTGCTGTCATCGTTGGATAAAATTTGGTGAGTTTTAAAATGTTGTTGTTATTTATCTTAAAATATTTTGAGTTGTAATTTTATTAATTTGGAATTTACATGTTATTAGCATAAAATGTTAATAACATTTGTAAAACATCCCTTAATTTAATTTCAAATTGGGAATATTCAAAACTTAACACTACACTACATAACAAAATAAAATCAATATTCACATTTTCATTATCAATTTATATAATTTTAAAATATGTTTAAAAATTGTTTGAATAAATGTTTCCTTATTGTGCGTTAATTATAATGACGTTTAACTAAATTCTTATTTTCCATGAATCGTTAATCAACAATTAGTTAAAGTAGTATTAGGGCTATCTAAGCTATTTGGTGGTACGATAGCATGGTTGGGAGGGTTAAGACCATAGGGAAGTTTTACCATCTTCTTCCTGTTACTAACTTCAGACCGGGTTATCATTATTTTCTATTATTTTTATTTTATTTTCCAACGGTTAACATTGGTTCCTTTTAGCTACCTTTTAAATTTAGTTTGCCCTGAGCACGGTCGGAAGAATAGGTAGCGATGGTCTCCCCAAAGATAGGGCCGAGTGCAGTATGGACCGTTACACTATGTTATTCGATTTTTTTTTTGGATGCGCAAATACCTCACACCACTTTAAGGGTCAAAACAAAACAAAAAATTGGTTATTTTTGATTTGAAAAAAGTAACCAAAATGGAAAAAAGTATACAAGTACACAATGGAAAAAAGTAGCCAATTTTGGTTAAAAGTAACCAAAGCGGCAACGCTGGTCATAACAATAAGTTTGCGTATATATCACGCAACATGGTTGCACTAAAAATGTGTCAAAGAAATTTGCAGACAACTCTGGTTACATGTGCATTTGTTTATCATTTAGGGTCGTACACGTTCTTGTTTAAAATAAATTTTGCTATTTAAATTAATTCAAAAATTTATTTAACATCTTTGATAATTTTTTAAAATAATGAGTACTTCACCACAGGAGAGAGAAAATTTAAGAAAAAGATTACAAAAATTTTTTCAAAAACATGAAAACTTAAAACAGTCAACCGGTGAAAATAGTAAAATAAAGAGTCAACACCGTAAAAATAAATTGATTAAAAGGAATGAAAGTAAATCATCAGCAAAAGAACAAGCGGTTAAAACAAATATGTCTCTTAAAAAAAATAAAAAATTTAAAAAAATGCAGAAGAAAAATCCAGTCGTTTCAGATAATTTAAAACAAAATGGATTTGATGAAACACCGAGTCCTTCAGTCTCTGTAAATAAAAAAGTCAAACCGAATTCAACAAATGGTAAACAAAAAGATGCAAAAATATTACAGAAGCAAAGTTCTATAGCTGCAAAGCCTAATGAAAATACTTCTAAGAAGATGCACTCCCCAAAGCAACAAAATCATCCAAACCAAAATAAAAAGAAAATAAATAAAAATTCCAAGAAAATGAATACTATAAATAAGACTATGGAATCTTCTACGGAAGTTAAAAACAAACAAGCTCAAAAATCTCCAAATACTTATTTTAACAATCAGCAACAAAAAAATGTTTCGAAATCTGAGAAAACTCCATTGTTAAATAGTCAAACACACCTGATTGGAAACCAAAAGAAAAAGCCCAAAAAACGTAAGGCTTCAGCAGATATTTTAAAAAATAAAACAACAGTATCCAATAAGAAACCAAAATTATCTAATAACAAACCCAATAAGACAACAAAACCTAAGCAGAAGTCTAAAAAGGAATCTGACTCATCATCCTTACAATATGAGGATGAATATGATGTCAATGGCATGTCAGGTTTTATACGTGGTGGTGACTATGACTCATACTCTAAAGAAGATAATATGGACCACAGTTATTGGATGCATGAGGTAAATGGGGGTGAAAGCGACAGTAGTTCTGATTATTCACAAGTGAATAACAACACCATGGAGAAATTTAAGAAAAAATCTCACACAGATTTGGAAAAATATGAACCTAATGAATCTTTTGGCAGCGAAGAGAAATATTTTGATAATGATGATGAGGATGACGAGTTTGATGATAATTATGATTATGATTCAGATGAAGAAGAGAATGAGAATTATTCCGATTTTGATGAAAATGATTATGAAGAGGACGAAGATAGTTATAATTACTCCATGGATATTGAAGATGATTATTCCTCAAATTATGATGATTATGACAGCATATCATATGATTATAACGACAATGATAGTGATGTAGATTATGAATTGCCAGAACATGTTGCTGAGGATTTAATAGTACATAAAGGTCAGTTTAATTTCTTTAAACTTTAAGATTTTTGTTCATTTCTGAAAGATTAAATCCGTATTTTGATTAATAAGAGTTGAGAGAGTTGACAGAAAACTAACTTTACTAAAAACATTTCTCGCAGCTTAAGAGGAGAATCGCTCAACGCTGCTTCCTCTAAAGTAGTGTCCCAACGTCTGTCTTCCTCGAGCAATCCAAGAGGCAGGCTTACATGCATATTGAAATGTTGGATTAAATGCACAGTTCACAGTCTTAAAGCCCAAAGGCAAAATACTCCTATTAACGCGGAAAACTGATTTTCGCAGGAGAAAAACCTTACTATGTATTTATTTTTCACCACCGTAAATCCAAAAATTTTAAAATTCATTAAAAACGCGAAAATAATTTAACTGGAAGTGGAAATAGCTAGATCGATTCGAATCATAGAAGTTAAATTGTGATTTTATATTAATATTTGATTAGAAAAAGTAAAAGTAAAATTTTGTTCGCTTATCAGCCCAAATTTTTAAAAAGTCCCAAAACACACCAAAGATTTTATAAAAGTATCAAACCTTATTCGATTTCAATTTTATTCCTATTTGTAATACGTTAGAAATTAAATTGTCAATTAAAAACATACATTTTGTTGCATTATTAGAAAGAATTTTATTTTTATTTTTTTTTTAACATTTTTTAACAGATAATACTTTTCAAGATAAGTTATGTTAAAAGTACTTTAATAATATGTTTGCCAGATTTATACTTTAAAAGTACAATTATCAAAAAAGCATTAAACAAGCATCAATTTATTTTTTGAGGGCATAGAAAGAATGAATGAATACGTGATCCATTGAAAAACTATAAAATAACAATACAGATGCATTATAAAAATAATGTTAATAGATTCTTTTAAATAAATCATAGTAAAGGCCCAACTATAATATGCTTAAGTTGGCTTAAGCAATTGTGCGGGTATATGTGATTCATATGTGTCGAACCACATTGAACTTAAGAAAACTTTTTGTAAAAATTTACAAACTGTCATTTGCTTAAGCAAAGTGCGAAACAGATCGCACTTTCCGTACGGAATCAAATATTTGTTGATTTTGTTTTTGTTTTTGTTTTTTTTTTTAATGCATTTGAGAGGCTTTTTGTTAATTTTTGACAGTAGCTTAAGCAAGGTTATGCATATTATAGTTGGGCCTAAGGACATACCATGAAATGTTTTTTGTCTATAAAAATGAGGAACGCTTCACGGTTTTGCGTGTCATCATTGCGCAGGTGCCATGCTAATCTTCTTTGTATCGTTCCAATTTTTATGTTCTGCCGAAGCAAGAACTACGACAGCATTCATATGCTTTTTGAATTTTGATTACATCTTGCTTTAGTTTTTAGACTTTTTCGTTTTTACCCCTTTTTACAGTGGATCTGCTCATGAAATGAAGTATGTACCTGGTTACCGAATTTCAAGTCTCTCCATTTTAGCCGCGATTTTGTTCTCGTGTAAATTGAAGCAAGATTAAAAGAAATATGGGGTTAGCCTATAAAAAATATACAGAAATTTTATTTAGTTTTCCCACATCTATACTTACATATTTAATGTTAAAATATTTAAAAAAAAAAACATAGAAATTATTATTTTTTTGCCAACACGCGCTATACTCTTAAGCAACCGACTGTTCATATGAAAAGCAAGTGAGTTTTAAATATGTATATTCCGTCCACAGGGCCGTATGTGATCTGCATACCAAATTTATTAAAAAGAGAAAAACTACCAAAAGAATCATTTGTCATTTTAACATCATTAAAAGTACCCTTGATTTTAATCTGGAGCATATGCAATCTTGATATGAAATTGATCAATAAGAGAAGAAGTAATAAAGTACCAATTTTTTTCAATTTTTACCTCTTAAAAACTACCATATGTATGTTTTATTCTTTTTTTACACTGGACCTTATGTAATCTATATACCAATTTTATCAAAGAGAGAAAAATACCAAAGGTGTCAAATTTTTTCGTCTTTAAATCATTAAAGGCGCCTTATATTTTATTTTGGGATAGATGCTATCTCTATTAAAGACCTGCACGAGTGTATCAGTAAGTATTGTTAAAACAGATACACCAGATATTTATCTGTTACTACTGATATAAATGAGAGAATTAGTGTAACTGATATTGTATGGTTTTGCTTTTGCCCACTCACCATATCTTAAAAACAAAAACAGATGCTTATGGTTTTGGATTGAGTGTGTCATAACATTTTTTTTTTGCTTACAAATATCTGTTGTCACCATAAGTATTTCTACAATATCTGTGGTTATCTGTTGTATGCTAAAATATTGTTGACGAGTTGATGAAAATAAGAGAGTTTATAAAAACTTGTATAAGATCTCAACCAGGGGTGCCAGATGGTTTTAGTAAAAAATCGGCATATTTTCAAAAACAAATCGGAAATCAAATTATGAAAAAACGGCAAATTAAAATTACTGTTTAAAACACAATAAAACATTTTTTTAATGACAAAAACAACAAAGCAAAACAATTAACCATTAATTACATAATGCTTTAAAAAAAATAAATAAAAATAAATGTTATCAAAAAGTAATTTCAATTTTTGGGAATACAAAATTTTAATTTCAAAAGATTTTGTTATTCGTGCTTAATTCCCAGTTTTTATTATTGATAAAAACACTTGATAAACCCACTGTTTATTGTTGATGTGTTTTGTTTAAACTTTGATATTATTACAAGTAGAACTGTTGCTATAAGTCTTATACGCTTAACAGTTTTATTTGGTTTAATATCTCTAGTTTTTCTAAAATCTTTATGGATGAAGTTTCCTGATGATCTGGCCTAAGCAACCAGTGAAATGCGCATAGGAATAGCTTATCCCATCAACAATAAATTTCAAGTGTTTTTATCAATAATAAAAACTGGGAATTAAGCACGAATAACAAAATCTTTTGAAATTAAAATTTTGTATTCCCAAAAATTGAAATTACTTTTTGATAATAAACAGGCAGTGCACGGCCTAAAAAACACTTAATTGACAACATCTTTTGTAAAGTTGTTGTTGTTTTTTATTTTTTTTATTTTGTTTTTCTTAACCTACTTACAACTACAATTAATGTTGAGAGAATTTCAACTAATTGTAGTGGGGAATGTAAGATGAGATAAACCCACTGTTTATTGTTGATGTGTTTTGTTTAAACTTTGATATTATTACAAGTAGAACTGTTGCTATAAGTCTTATACGCTTAACAGTTTTATTTGGTTTAATATCTCTAGTTTTTCTAAAATCTTTATGGATGAAGTTTCCTGATGATCTGGCCTAAGCAACCAGTGAAATGCGCATAGGAATAGCTTATCCCATCAACAATAAATTTCAAGTGTTTTTATCAATAATAAAAACTGGGAATTAAGCACGAATAACAAAATCTTTTGAAATTAAAATTTTGTATTCCCAAAAATTGAAATTACTTTTTGATAATAAACAGGCAGTGCACGGCCTAAAAAACACTTAATTGACAACATCTTTTGTAAAGTTGTTGTTGTTTTTTATTTTGTTTTTCTTAACCTACTTACAACTACAATTAATGTTGAGAGAATTTCAACTAATTGTAGTGGGGAATGTAAGATGAGATAAACCCACTGTTTATTGTTGATGTGTTTTGTTTAAACTTTGATATTATTACAAGTAGAACTGTTGCTATAAGTCTTATACGCTTAACAGTTTTATTTGGTTTAATATCTCTAGTTTTTCTAAAATCTTTATGGATGAAGTTTCCTGATGATCTGGCCTAAGCAACCAGTGAAATGCGCATAGGAATAGCTTATCCCATCAACAATAAATTTCAAGTGTTTTTATCAATAATAAAAACTGGGAATTAAGCACGAATAACAAAATCTTTTGAAATTAAAATTTTGTATTCCCAAAAATTGAAATTACTTTTTGATAATAAACAGGCAGTGCACGGCCTAAAAAACACTTAATTGACAACATCTTTTGTAAAGTTGTTGTTGTTTTTTATTTTGTTTTTCTTAACCCCGGGTCTTCACGTAGCAATATTTATTGCGGCAAACGTCAAATTTCATTGCTCCATAAAATTTGCGACGTATAGACCGCATATTGCCATGAGTGGCAATCCATTGCGCAATGATTGCTCTTCTTATTGCTTGAGCAATTATTGCTTAGTAATATGCTGTCAAATCAGTTGTAATTTATCTGACATTTCATTTCTCTGTACGGTTGTTTTTTGTTTGTGTGTTTATTTATTAAAAAAGCAATCAAATATATTATTATATTATCAAATAGAATCTGGGAATTTATTTCTCATGGTGAGTTACATTTATTATATAAATTTTTCATATTATTCGAATGTGTATTCTATGTCAAATACATTCCTCAAAAGCTTTTATACTTTAATAGTCTCATTCCTTCATTATTTCACAGGAATATTTTCTATGCACTATCAGAATTTTTGTTTGTATATTTCTGTTACGAAGCTTACCTTAGCTATCCTTTGGTTAGCAATGAAGTAAATTGTAAAGAAAATTTATACAACTATTAGATACCAGCAGAATGTAATGCATTTTCTGGCCCGCTACGGCCTTCGTCAGCATTCTTTGTATCTTATAACTGGATAGTGCCTATTGTAAATTTTATGTATTTAACTTAATTATTTTATCAAATAGAATCTGGGAATTTATTTCTCATGGTGAGTTACATTTATTATATAAATTTTTCATATTATTCGAATGTGTATTCTATGTCAAATACATTCCTCAAAAGCTTTTATACTTTAATAGTCTCATTCCTTCATTATTTCACAGGAATATTTTCTATGCACTATCAGAATTTTTGTTTGTATATTTCTGTTACGAAGCTTACCTTAGCTATCCTTTGGTTAGCAATGAAGTAAATTGTAAAGAAAATTTATACAACTATTAGATACCAGCAGAATGTAATGCATTTTCTGGCCCGCTACGGCCTTCGTCAGCATTCTTTGTATCTTATAACTGGATAGTGCCTATTGTAAAATAATTAAGTTAAATACATAAAATTTACAATAGGCACTATCCAGTTATAAGATACAAAGAATGCTGACGAAGGCCGTAGCGGGCCAGAAAATGCATTACATTCTGCTGGTATCTAATAGTTGTATAAATTTTCTTTACAATTTACTTCATTGCTAACCAAAGGATAGCTAAGGTAAGCTTCGTAACAGAAATATACAAACAAAAATTCTGATAGTGCATAGAAAATATTCCTGTGAAATAATGAAGGAATGAGACTATTAAAGTATAAAAGCTTTTGAGGAATGTATTTGACATAGAATACACATTCGAATAATATGAAAAATTTATATTATTATATATTATATTTTTTAATAAACGTCAAGATCAACAAAAGCAAACGACGAATTTATTTTTTTGTATATTTTTATTTTTTCAATAGAACAATTCAACTTTTTTTTAACGCAAATAAACAAAAAAGTAATACAAAACACAGCTACGACAATTACAATTAATTATTTTATTAATTTAAAAAAGAAAATTTCACAACCACTTCAAAACACAACATAAAACATTTGTTATAAATATGTACAGCCACAAAACTTTATACGACTACTCGCGGTGAAAATTGCAAATTTATGGCAAAGCAATTTCACGTGTTCTCCAGCAATAAATTCAGCAATTATTGCTCCATTGTTCTGCCGATTTTTTTGCTTGTACTTAGCAATAAATATTGCAACGTGGAGACCCAGCGTAACCTACTTACAACTACAATTAATGTTGAGAGAATTTCAACTAATTGTAGTGGGGAATGTAAGATGAGATAAACCCACTGTTTATTGTTGATGTGTTTTGTTTAAACTTTGATATTATTACAAGTAGAACTGTTGCTATAAGTCTTATACGCTTAACAGTTTTATTTGGTTTAATATCTCTAGTTTTTCTAAAATCTTTATGGATGAAGTTTCCTGATGATCTGGCCTAAGCAACCAGTGAAATGCGCATAGGAATAGCTTATCCCATCAACAATAAATTTCAAGTGTTTTTATCAATAATAAAAACTGGGAATTAAGCACGAATAACAAAATCTTTTGAAATTAAAATTTTGTATTCCCAAAAATTGAAATTACTTTTTGATAATAAACAGGCAGTGCACGGCCTAAAAAACACTTAATTGACAACATCTTTTGTAAAGTTGTTGTTGTTTTTTATTTTTTTTATTTTGTTTTTCTTAACCTACTTACAACTACAATTAATGTTGAGAGAATTTCAACTAATTGTAGTGGGGAATGTAAGATGAGATAAACCCACTGTTTATTGTTGATGTGTTTTGTTTAAACTTTGATATTATTACAAGTAGAACTGTTGCTATAAGTCTTATACGCTTAACAGTTTTATTTGGTTTAATATCTCTAGTTTTTCTAAAATCTTTATGGATGAAGTTTCCTGATGATCTGGCCTAAGCAACCAGTGAAATGCGCATAGGAATAGCTTATCCCATCAACAATAAATTTCAAGTGTTTTTATCAATAATAAAAACTGGGAATTAAGCACGAATAACAAAATCTTTTGAAAATAAAAATAAATGTTTTATAAATTTTATTTAATTAAAAAAATTCCGGGGTATCTGATAGCAGATTTATAATTTCAAACTTAAATAAAAAATGTAATAATTGACACAAAGTTTTATTAAAAGCATTGAACGGTTAAATGGAAATGCAATGGAAATGGATTTTATTTTTTAAAGAATATGTCATCCACATGTCATTTGTCGACTTGAACACACTGTTCAAAACGGAGCCTTGTTTTTCGAGAATTTAAAAAAATGACCCAAAAAAAAAAATCTTGTTGTGTTTGTCTGGCATCAAAAATATCACTTGTCGTCGTAAATTATTTCTCAGCAATAGTGTGACTTTTAGCAACCTTTTGTGCTGCTATTATCTCCGATTTTGCGTCTATTAGCATACATTGGTTTTTGATTTGGCGGCTAACAGACAGAAGCTGTTTGTTTCATTCTTTTTCCTACAACATAAGAGTGATTGCCGTTGCTTTTTGAGCTTGTTAAAATAAAAAATGTTTGCCATTGTTAAAAAAGCAAGTTGCAGCTGCTTTTGAAAAGTGTGGGCTATTTTAGCAGTAGAACTTTTCAATTTTGATTTTTTTTAATTAAGAAAATGACAAAATTTGGCTGCTTTTGCTAATATGGCGATAGCATTTTAAACCCTGGTTTACATAGTCAGCCAGCCGGACGTTTGAATTTCTTTAGATCGATTCCCCTTGTGCTTTAAGTCCCTTATATGAAGTTGTATATTTTTCAAAATGTGTTTGTTGTGTTAGGCATACCATAAAAATACTGCAAATATGGAATATATATGTATAACCATTTTTTCCCTAAGATACCCAAAATTAATAATTTATATAAAATAAACCAAAAATTACTGTATTGTAAGTGTTTCTCAAAAAATAGGCACTTTGATAATTTAGAGGCAAAAATCGTCCAAATGCCGATAAATCGTTAAATATGGCAGGCCTGATCACAATGATTCTCGCTTGTGTTGTTGTTGTTGCTCGACAATTTGTACTGCCACAGCATGAACACACAGTGTGTGTTTGTGAAATGTCTGGTTTTTTCTTGGGTTTTTGTTTTCTATACCCTCTGCCGCAACTAGCTGGGTATACTTAGTTTGTCATTCCTTGTGAAACTTTTTTATTATTCGATCCTTAACCGCGAAAATAACGTAATCACCAAATTCAATTTTACAGGAGAGAGCTTTTTTTAATTCATATAAATTTTGTATTAAATTTGTCGCTCACGATAAAATCAGGGACCAAATAACGGTTATTGTTTTTTTAAGGATACGGCAAAATTCCTTTTATTTTCATTTGGTTATTTTTAAGCATTATCGTAACTTATATTTTATATTGGTTGTCGTAGCCAATTAAAATAAAAAATATATTTTTTTTGTTAAAACCATTTTATATTATTTTGGTTTCAAATAACCTTTAAAAAAGTAATTTTTTTAACAAACTGTGTTGTTAAAATTTTTCTTGAGGTATTATTTTCTGTGCATATGTTTTTATGTATATCATAGCTGGGCGATTCTATTCTAGACAACTTTTAACATAAATTTTCAAATCACACTATTTGTCACTTTTTTGATGCCAATTTTAAGTAAAATATCAATATTTCAAAATATGTAATATAATTTTTTTAGACGTTAGCTTAAATATAAATTTGTTGCGCACTTCGAATCATTAAGATTCATAGATTTGGCGCGAACAGAAAATTCATTGCATGGTGCACCCGTCATGGCTTAAAGAGCAAATTTCTTATTATTGGATTATATTTCTCTTAGATGTTTGATTTGATAATCATCGTCTGATATCTCATCTTTCACAATAAAAAAGAATAATACAATAAAAGTTTAAAAATTAACAGAGTTTTGTGTTTTTGTAGTATGATCTTATGAAAGTGGGCCAATTTGGTTGCACCCGTTATGCACTTTAAAGCTCTCTCGTTGCTATTTGATCGTGTCATATAAATTCTTGTATATAGATAACAATAGTATATAAAAAATGTTACCCCTTCTAGAAATAACTAAATTGCAAATGTGTTTCATTCTATTAGTAAAAGACGTTTAAAGCGTCTTAATGTTGCACCCGTCAGAATAGAATCGCCCAGCTATTCATTGTACATTATTTGTTAAATTTATTTAATTCTTCTTTAAATTCACTATATGTATATCAGTTTCAAATAATTTACGATAATGTCTTTCAAATTTCATTTCTTCTTTTGGAAGTTTAATTCACTATTATTCCAATTTATTTTATTCAAATTAATATTATATTGTTATAGGTATTATTTATTTATTTATTCCACATATGGTAACCTGCCGGCCCGGGTTCGAGCCCCGGCCACGGTCAAGAATGAAAGATTATCAATAACAATTTTAATTAATTTTCATGTTGTAAAATTCCTTTCTTCATAAAAATAATTTAATGAAAATTAAATTTAATGAACTTAAGCCTAATTAAAAATATAAAAGATTTGGATTAAAAACCATAAATAGTTCAACAAAATAACCACAATACTAATTATGTATTATTTATTATTTGTTAAAATGGTTATTTATAACCAAAAAAATATTTTTTGCTTTGATTGGTTACGACAACCAGAATAAAATATGTATAAAATATGTATACATATTAAATGATAATTGTTATTTTTAACCTTTACCTATATTTCATCAATATTAATGGTTATATGTATATGATTTTTTGTCGTTTCTCTTATAACTGTTAGGGTCTCTGAATAAAATTGTTCTTGCTATAAAAGCGTAATGGTACCTTATGTGATCATGACTTTTTAGGAGATGATGCAGTGTTGCCAATAAAGTAATTAATTAAAAAAAAAGGAAAATCGAAAATGACTGTTAGACAAACACATTTGCACAAAGTCACATTTGCTTTTATGTATGTAGGTTATTTCCACATAAAATGTAGCATACTTTTTCTTTAATGTTTTCAAATAACACATTTTTGGTTTGTAAAAGACCCAACATTTTTTTAACAAAAACAAAATACATACATGTGTTCAGTTGTTTTAGTAATTTTTTACAATAATTTTTGTCTACATGTCTTTTAAACAAAAAAAAACAAAAAAGAGCATCAAAGAAAAAAAAACAAATATATACCGTTACTAAAATTTTCAAAAATGTTTGCTTTAGCAAAAAGCAGCACGTCGTAGGTATAATAAGAAACTAGTAGTGTTGTTGTTGCTTGGCAATTTGTACGACCACAGAACGAGCAGCCTGTGTGTTTTGTTTTTGTAAATTTTTTTGTTTGGCTTTTTTTCGCTCGAAATACATTCACACTCTCTTTCATTGAAAATAACGGTATCGTACAATAAGTAACTTATTGTATTCCATAAGTATCCACTAGTATCTGCTTTTGCGAAACAGATATAAGCAGATATGATACTCTCTTTCGCTTTTTTATCAACTTACATCCACTCTTTTACAAATCATATCAACATCAACTTATATCAGAAACACAAGAGCACTCATCCATACGCATCAACTTTAGAAAAAACACAGAAACAGATATAAACAGATACATCTGTGCAGGTCTTTAATCTCTATACCAAATTTTCCGAAAACACAAAGTTCTAAAAGTAAAAGAGTACCAGCATTTCCTGTATGTTAATGTAGACTACAATCTGTATGTTCACCAAATTTATCGAAAAAAAGTACCATTTTTATCTGTTAAAAAGTACCAATTTTATCCCTTAAAAAGTAACCTATATATACATATACCCAGCAAACAATATGAGTCCTAAAAGAGTCTTTTAGGACTCCTTTTTATGAGCAAAACGCTCAGAAAAAAGCTCCTAAAACCCTCAGATATGAGCGTGTTTTCCTATGAAACCGTCAAAAAATTTTGTACTGAATATGATTGTTTTAGGACTCCTAAATTTAACGATTTGTATGGAAAATTGTGAGCCTTTTGCTCACAAATCCACCATAAAAACCTCTTAAAAGAGTCATAAAAGAGGGATTTCGGAGCCAAAAAGAGTGATATAGGAGTGTTTCTTTTTCTTGAAATTAGGGTATTCATTTTATTTGTAAATTTATGCTTGTTAGCTTTTAAGGGAAAAGTTTTATTAATATATGTTTTGTGCATGGAAATAATCATTTTAAACAAATTTCAACGGACAAAACCACCTAACAGCCGAACAGCGCAAAATGATCATAATAATGACAGACAAACGCAAAATACTGAAATTATCAAGAAAAAGAAAACAAACTACCGTTGGCCCTTCAGAAAACGCTCATAAATAAGAGTTTTCTAGGAGTGTGCTCCTAAATTGCTCATTAAAATGAATCTTTTCGGAGTCCCGAATTCTACAGGCTCCGAAATCAATCAGAATTGCTCATAAATTAGGAGGGTAACCATAAAACCCTCAAGAAAATGAATCTTTTAAGAGTCATATTTAGGAGCGCTCCGAAAATATATATTAATCTGGACCATATTTATTTTATCAAAAAGAAAATAGTACCAAAGTACAAATTTTTTTTTCAGTTTCTACCTCTTAGAAAGTGCCCTTATGTATTTGAATCCGAATTTGAATTTTAAATATTTGAAATCTTATATCTTATCTCATATATATATAACTAAACAACGGCTGGACCGATTTCGATGATTCGTACCAATTCGGAATGGTCTCTGACCAAGTAAGAAGAATAGCAAAAAAAAATCTAAAATAGGTGGCGCCATTGAAAATTACTTAGTATGAATTAAATCGTAAACTCTGCATTTGACGATGCTATGATCTTTAGCAAAGTTGTTGAGCATGAGCCGGCGAAGGTTTATAAGTTGATATGACCAATTTCAGACAGGATTTCACCAGTATTTAATTTTTTATTATAATTTGGAAAATCCCGAGCAACGCCGGGACCAAACAACTAGTATTTCTATAAACAACATAGGAATTACTATTTTTCGCCAACACATTCATATAACTTTTGAGTACTCGATACTCCTGTCCAACCGACATTCAACTGTCCATATCAAAAGCAAGGTGTGTCTTAATATGTATATTCCGGCCACTGGACCATATGCAATATGTAAAGAACAAGAACAGAAAAAGTACCAAATTTTTCCATTTTTACACCATAAAAAGTATCCTATTTTAAATCTGGGCCATATGCTAACTCTAGCCAAATTTTTCGAAAATAGAAAAAGTACCAAATGTAAAAGAGTAGCAAGAGTACCAGCTTTTCCTTATTTTATCTGTATGTACATATATTAAATTTATCGAAGAGAGAAAAAGTACAAAATTTATTACGTTTTTACTTTCCCCAAGATTACTTAAAGAGAAACAAATTTAATATATGAGGAGGTTTTATTTTTGAAAACTCGACTACATATTCCACTTTCGACAGAAATGTATTTTTTATTTGCCAAAGCTATTTAATTACGCCAGAAAAAGGTATACAAGGAATGATTTCGTCAATAGTGGATTATTCCAGTTCAAAATGACATTCCTAAAAAACTATTTTCTAAAATTGTGCAAAACCACGAAAAGTGGAATAGTCAAGTCTTGGAAAGAACCTCTGGAATTTGCAACTTTTTCTTCCTTTTTTTAATTTAAGAGCCTGCTTGTAGCGCAAGACTCGTTCGTTTAACTAACATTGAAAACAACAACAAATTTTGAAATCTCGTTTTTGTTTTAAATGAACAAATACGCACTTTTTCATATACATATGTATGTTATACATATATTATGTATATAACATTTTATGGATTTTTTTTGTTTGTTTTGAAGACTGTTTGTTTAGTTTTTATCTTTTTATTTAATTCTTGCGATTTTTATGCCATTATCGATTTTTGTTTTATTATACATACCTACCTATCATTTTTTAGGATGTTTTCAATTCTTAAGCTTGCTCTTTTTTTAGGAACTGCCACCAAGCGTGACTTAAAGCCTGAGGATAATGTTTCCTTTGATAGTGAAAATGAAGAAACCCAAGTTGTGGAACTAGAATGCCAAAATATAATAAAAGCTATTCACCAGCCCAAAGCTTATGACAAAGAAGAATTGTTGAAACTCAACGACGAAGAGATAACTATTACATTCCACAAAAAAGAAACAACATCAAGTGACACGGAAGTTTGTCCAAAATTAGTACCAATTGTCGATGAAGATGGTTTTCAATTATACAATCCAAATGAAGATATTGGCGATGAAGTAGAAGATGAAAATGAAATTGAAATTGATGAGGATGATGGAGATTATGAAGAACAATTATATGAAAATGAGTATGTTGAAGAGTACGAAAATGATTCAATGGACGATGTAAGTTTGGGAAGTGAATATGAAATTAATTCAGATGATACTGATGATTTGCTATCAGAAGATATCAATGAGAAATATTTGAAAAGGGGTCATGAGAACAGTGAAAGTGATAGTAGTATTGATGAGAATGTATGGAACAAAAAACATGAAGTGGATGTTATAGATGCTACTGGTCTTGAATGTGGGAAAAAAGCAAATATATCTAATGACCACTCTGATAACAGTTTAAATGATAATATCAAACAAATACATTCAATCAAACTTTATGAAAATGTTGATTTGAAGACTAAAAGTAGTATTTTAAGTGCCACAATTATAGATAATAAAATATTTAAATCCAACCATTATATTGAGGAGGAATCTAAAGCAAAAACACCAAAAAAAGAGAAGGTTCAGAAAACAAAAACTGCACCAGAAACATTTACAGCCAAATCTCTTGAATTTCAAGAATCTACAAAAACAAAATCTTTATCTAAAGAAAAAGTTGTTGAAAAAGAAGAAGCTGGAGGCATGGAAGAATTACAAAGTGGAGCGAAGGCTGCAACTTATCGATCACCAAAAGTTGTAAAATCAACGGGACAAAGTCTTGTAGACTTTAATTCAAAATTCTTCAATGCTTTTGATTCTAATTTAGTTATGGTCCTTCTTAAGGATCCCTTTTATATTTACGGTACCTTACGTTTAACTCTATTGGCAGGCTCCGTAGAAGTGTATGGTCATTCTCTAAAATTAAATAAAGAAGTTGAAATATTTTCTCCTCGAGGTTGTAGTGTGATAGAAATATCCTTATCAAATGAGAAAATTAATAGTTCCAAACAGCATTTAAAACAAATGCTACAAAATTACAACCATCATTTTGCCTTAGGCGATTTGCAAACAATTTGCGATTTGTATAACACTGAAACAGATGCTGTAGTTTTGTTAAAACGAAATGAATCCCGAAAAAAAGTTGTTCAACAATTCAAGAAATTCATGAATGAAAATGTGTTTCCTAACCTCAATAACATCAATGTAGATCGTCCTTTATACAACACGGAATATATATTACGTTGTATGATTAATACTTCAACCCAAGAACAAAAATGTTTGCGTTTACCTAAGCAGTGGAAACAATTAAGTGTTACCTTAAAATCTCGTGTCATGTTGACGGGAGGTAAAAGTGTGGGAAAATCAACTTTATTAAGATATTTAATCAATCGTCATTTACCGCAAGAAGTTTTATTGATTGATTTGGATATAGGGCAACCTGAAGTTTTCATACCGCAAACAGTTTCCTGCACTGTAGTTAAACAACCCCTACTGGGTCCTGGTTTTATGCTCAATCTTCAACCGGAAATATCCTACGTTGTGGGCCACACCAACATAGCTTTATGTGCATATAAGTATATGGCTGCTGTACGCAGTTTAATCATACACTGTAAGACACACGAAAAATACAAAGATATTCCTTGGATAATAAATACAATGGGCTACAATAAAGGGTTTGGTTTAGAGCTAATTTCAATTATAGCTCAAGAACTGCCTTTAACTGACCTCATACAATTACAAAGCAGCAAGGAAATAAACAATTTTGATAGCATTCTACATTCTCATGTGTTGAGTAGCGTGCCACGCATTATGTTCTCAGAGGTATGTGATGAAGGCAAAAATTTCAAAGAAAATTTCAGTTATCGGTTACATGTTTGGCAATCGGCTGTTGAACAAGAGTCCCGCTATCAAAAAGAGTGGGAAATGAGTGCAAAGGATATGCGTTTTGCTATACTGTTGGCCCGCTTAAGTGAAGCTCTACAGGGACATGCTGAGTGGTTAACTGATCTTAAACCTTTTAGGTAAGTTTTTAATTTTTTTTTTCGCTGCATATGTAAAATGATGTAGCTTTTTAGTTAGTATCGGAAAAGTAAAAAAAACTAAAAACACTTAGGTGCCTATTATGAAATAAATTCGATTTTCGACAGCAGTCGAATTAGCTGGTCGAACGAATTTTCATTTGCTATTATCGGGCACATTCGATAAAAATTTACTATTGTGATTTAGTTTAAAATTAAAAAAATTTAATTAAAGTTATAAAGGGTCCGCCAAATAACTTTTTTTATTTGAAAGTACAATCCTTCCGGTTAATAATGGAAAATAATTTCATTCAAATGGCTGCCTCGGCTGGCCATGCAGTAGCCTACACGATCAGTGCAATTGTTAAGCACATTATCGATTGTGTGCAGCTGTGTTTCACCAATGGCTTCACGAATATTGTCCTTTAAAGCGTTAATTGCCTCTGGCTTGTCGGCGTAACACTTATCTTTGACGGCACCCCACAAATAATAGTCCAACGGTGTCAAATCGCAGCTCCGAGGTGGCCAAACGACATCAGCTCTGCGGCTGATAAAATGGCCCAATTATGCCTCTGGACCAAAATCCGCACCAAACAGTGACTCGTTTTGGGTGCATCGGCTTTTCAATGTATGCGTGCGGGTTTTCTGTGCCCCAAATGCGACAATTTTGCTTGTTTACATACCCGCCAAGATCAAAATGAGCTTCATCTGAAAATATGATTCTTTTTTTGGCAAAATCGGCATCTTCTGTAAGTCGATCGCAGGCCCACTTAGCGAAGCTGACGGTGCTTCTCTTCCAAAATCCGTACGCAATTTTCGCACACATTCTGCAACATTACCAAGATTTTCAAAGTAATGTCGCAATATTTCCCAGCGTTGTTCAAGCGTATACACAAACATATTCGTTCACCGGAAGAATAAAACTAATTATCTGTCAAATCAGACATGAGCTAAGTGTTACCATTCACGAAATAAGCACTAGTTGAAAAAAAACGTTAGACGGCGGACCCGTTAAGTGACAACGACTGAATTACGGATGTTTTCAACCAATTTAGCTTCTGTGGGGTTTAATCCTACATTTTTTATGTACATACATACCTACTCAATTTTGCTGCAAATCATTTTGTCAAAAAAGAATTTTTTTCCATAAGGAAAACGATCCTTTTTTAATAGGTGTTTACGATGTTGGACTTGCATAAAATAAACAAAACTGATTAAGAATGTGGTATTTGGTATAAGAACACAAAAAAAATTTACATTTATTTGCACCGTCGAAATCAAATTTGTTTTCGTTAAAAAATTCGATGCACAACGAAATTTTCGACAGTAGTGTCAACTCATAATATCAAATTAATATTCGATAGTCGAAAGCCAGCGCCTAAAATAATCAAATAAAATATTAAAAGCGTTTAAACAACGATTATCCTTAAATTAGGAGCATGGGGTCAGGAGAAGTTAAAATTGCAAAATTGCTTTGAGGCGTTGAATGCGAAAAGTAAGAGTTTATTTTCTACTTTTGTAAGCGTCACAAGCAGCGTTCGAACAAATTAGCTGGTTTTGACAAATAAAATTTAATTTTTACTCGTGGTTATACCGCATAAAAAGCGTTGAATGTAACTTGAGACATAGAACGCATAAAAGGTATAAAAATCATGCAATGCGTGGAGGCGAAAACGCGTGGTGTGGACCTCCAGCTTAAAAGAACACCTGCTTTTACGACACTGACTTCTGACAACTTTCAAAAGCAAGACACTGACTTTTGACTCAAGTTTTTCAAACACTGGAATTAGATCTACATATGTACGACGTAGATACGCTTTTACGTATACGCCAGCTATTGTGTGCCTTTATATAAAATGTTATAAGTTTTAATTTGACAACGGTCCCACGTCGAACGCCACTACGTTCATACGGTGCAATTGTGTTCCTACGGTATATCTTAAAAAATACTAAAAAAATTAGTATGTATGTACATATATTCAAAAAAATCTTAAATTTAAAAATAACCGAAAATATAATTGTCTTAAGTTTTTAAATTAAAAAAAAAACAGTTTTAACTAACTAACTATACATACACATACAGGGTATGTGATGAAAAACGATCGTTTTCAAAATGATCGTTTTAAGCAGGTGTGATGAATTTCGACCAATTTTTAAATCCATTTCTGAAGTAAAGTTTTAATTTTTTGTTCAAAATGCAGTTCAATTAAGATATATAATAAAGAATTTAAAAGAATATATACAAGAAAACAGAGGAAATTTATTGGAAATCAACTTTTAAAGATACTGAAAACGACATTATCGGTTTCAAATCTTATTTTTTTCAAAATCGTTTTCCATCACATACCTGATAATAGATACGTACTCTTTTGCCATTGCGAATTTAGTTTCCCACGTGAAAAGTATGATTCTATTGAAATGTGACTTTCACATTTTTTATACGCTAGATCTTATTTCTTCTTTAATACTAAGAAAAGGGATATCCGATAACTAGTTTTTAAAAATAAAATTTTAATACATATTTGCAATCATTTATTTTTAAAGCGCTTCGCTGAACAAATTAAAAATTATTAATCTTATGGATAATACTCCTTCTGCCACTGAGGAAGATTTAGCACAATCTGTAATTGCAAATTTAGTATATTTATGTTGTTATGAGGATGAACATAAACCTATAAAATGTTTAGGCATTGGTAAGTTATTCTTCTAATACTTGAAAACAACTTTGTTTAATATTTACATAAATTTTCACCTACAGGTGTCGTTAGAGCTGTTGATTTGCATGTCCAGCAATTGTATCTTATACCTGCTTTGCCCCGTAGTCAACTTAAAGAAGTCAACTGTGTGGCACTGGGAGATATGCCCTTACCCACATCCCTATTCACCAATCAGGGTTCCAAGATCAAAAATATTTCTCCATTCGTCTACAATACAGTAGCAGCTAATGCTTCGAAAGCTATTAAACAAATCTACCATCGTCCAAGTAAATTTCTAACGGGCAAATACAAACCGTTAGATTAAGTTCCTTTCTAACCATTATTTTTTTTGTTTTTATAATACATATCTATGAAGTAAATGTGTTGTTAATTTATTAAAGAAAATTCTGTCTTATTTTGTCTAACAAAAACGCGATTTTATTTTGCTAGCATATTAATGTGACAAATCATAACGACCTTTTAGGATACGTCTCATTAAAACTCTGCGACCTCCTTCTGTAGACATGCGGGCGTCCCAACCGTGCACTTTAATACGTTTTACTTCTCTGGGTTTGGGGAAATGACAGCGGACTTTACATTTAAGCAAAGCTCTGTTAAAGACATGGGCTTCGCGGGTAAACATCATTTGACCATAACTGCTAAGAGTTTGGCAGGTTCTGAAAGTTTGATAACAACAAAAGTTAGAACAAATAAAACACTACAGACAACCTTATTTAAAATATATTTGGTTATGTAAATTACCTTTTTAAAATGTTTGTAAGCATATTTAATTTGTTAAAAGAACAAATAATTGAAACACTTGTGCTGCGGTAATCGTCTCACATGCTGGCAGAAAACTGAGCCGGACGTTTGAAAAGCCACCGCCGGCAAATAAAATTTGTGAGCAGATGGTAAAATTGCCAAGCAAATGTAGAGGTGAACTTGAAAGCAGTGCTGCCAGGTAGTTTTTTTCTACCCCCTCCCAAAAATTGCAAAACCGCTCAAATTTAACATATTGAAAAAATCCTTCTAAATGTAAAAGTTTAGATACGGGTATGTTCTGTAAATCTAAATGAAGTGGATTTAAATTAAATACAAATTTCAAAAACAATAGTGTAAAGAAAATTCATACAAATATTCCATTTTAAATACTACACACTTTAAATAACAATTATATTTACAAGAACAGCTCTTAAAAACAAAAAAAAACTGCAGTCATTTCGTAAACAATTGAAATCAAAATCTCGTTCGATTTCAATTCCACCTCATTCCGATTTTTAGAACATGCATGATAATAATACAATATCAATTAATTTATATTGGCTCAGTTTTATTTTATGTACTAATATCATTACCTAAATAACGCAAAAATCACAATTTTTCAAATTTTACTGGAATTCCCACAAAAATATTCTTTTTTAAGTTTCTTGAATATTTTTTATTCAGCCTTATTTCGGTTCTCGATGTCGAAAACGACTCAGTAGTAGATTAAAGTAAATTAAATTAAAGTTCTTTAATCTACTACAAAATTCGACTTACTGTGTTACCGACAACGAGAACCGTAATAAGGCTGAATAAATTATTTAAAAACCAAATTATTAACAGTTTGAAAAAAGACTGTAACATATGGATGTGTCCGAAACTAAAAAGCCTTACACCACAAAATACAAAGTAGAGTAAATAAGTGATGCTTGAAAAATTGATTTCCAAGATTTAAAATGCTTCAAAAAGGAAGTTGCCGCGCACGCCAAGAGTAGTAAATTATATTACAGCAATATATTATGGCCTAATTTTGTTATATATTTTTCTATTATCTGACTGGGAGCTTCTGAAAAAATAAACTAATAAAATTCAAACGCTATACCTGTTTTCATGTTTTTTAATGGACAATATTTAAAAATTATTACAACAATTAGATAGTGATATAACAAAACTGAACATTTTTCGAAAAGTGGAGTTATCTTTTGACGCATTCCTTAGTACATTAATAAATTATCAGGCATGTTGTGAAAATCACAAGATTACAAATCATTGGTGATTTTAAAATCACAAACAATTGTTACTTAAGGGTGTTTTTAAAACCAAAAAAGTCTTAACATGCTTAAAAATTGTGGAAAAAATAGGCAAGTTAATTTAAATCGGCGGTTACTTAGCTGACCAGTTTAAAATCACAATTAGGGAAATAAATTTTTCCAGAATAACTTTCTTGTGATTCTAAATCACTTTTTGTGAAACATGCCTGCATGTATCTAATCAGTTTGAGTAATTCAGGTGTTGAATCAAAGTTGTGTGTCGTATCTTAGAACGCTTTCTATATATATAAAGATGGTAATTTAGCTTTTTCCCGTCAAGTCAAGTTTGACTCGCCAAGTCTTGAGTTTTTAGGAGAGAGAGGAAGAGAAATGACATTCTCTTTTCCCTTCTCTCCTAACAGCTCAAGACTTGACGAACCAAACTTGACGTGTGTGAACCGGCACTAATAATGTTTTTTCCTGGGATTATTTTTTTTAATTATGGCAACTTTACTGCTGATATAATTCTAAGGCCCGTTTTCACAACTTGCCGATAGCTAAAGGTAGGATTTTATCGGCCGTATTAAAAGTGTTCCATTATTACAACTTTACTTTAACCTACCAGGTAGGATGCACCTTAATTTACTTTATCGCTCACTTTAGGTTAAAGTAAAGTTTTAATAATGGAACACTTTTTATAAGGCCGGTTAAAGTCTACTTTAAGCTATCGGTAAGTTGTGAAAACGGGCCTAAATAAGTTATGTCAAGAAATGTGTATATGTTAATACAAATCCGATAAGAAAGGCAATGTTTCATGTTTGATGCTCTGAAATAACATAATATTTTCTGTCTGGCTGTTCCTCTGTATGCTCTGTGCTTTGAAGTATCAGGTTGGATATAAAATAAAATTGAAAAAAACTTCATTACATCATTGTTTGTAATAAAATAATTTTTGGAAGTTGCTTCAAAAGGGAATTGCGAAAAAAGCGAGGTCTTAAAAATCATCGTTTTTCTGTTATCAATTTCCTTGTTTCTTTCCTTAAGCGTTTAAGTAAAATGTTGATTAAGTTTATCACAGCCATTCACATTATATTTAAGATGATAAAGTATACAGTAAACGACAGCTGATTAAGAAATAAGAATAAACAAAAAAAAATGTATATTTTTTTAACGCATTAAAAATGAAAAGTTGTAGCCGATTATTTTAAACTTATTAATGAAGGAATTGCGAGCAATAATGGATATTTTAAGGACAAAATAAAAACATATAGAAGAAATCGTCGTCGGTAGTACACATGAAGGTACGTTTATTGTGGCCGATGTTTTATCATACTCAGTTCAAGGTATGTTCAGAGGATTATATGTGATTAATGAAATGATTCAGTTTTAGTCATGTCAATTTAAAGTAATAAACAAATAAATAGCGCTGCAAGCTGTCAAAAGTTAAAACGGTAGTTTCAAAGAAATGTGAAAAGAATACGCAGTTTAAGTAGTCGTTGCAGCTGAAGTTGAGGTGCAAAATTCAACATTTTTAACTTTGTTGCGCTACAGAGCATTCTTCAGTTCCAGCTACTATTACAACTACTTTATTCTGTTCCAGGCTTAACTCTGCAAATGTGAACATAGCATTAAACTCATTTAGCATATAACGAATACAATGACAAACGGAAATTTATTCTATAACACGTCGGCATATAAATCTGTTTAATCATTGAAAAGTTGCCGAGTTAATAACGAAATACGGCAATACTAAAAAATAGAAATTAAAATAATAAAAATATATTAGTTCCCATCTCTGCATAGTGTTGGAAAGTTTTCTAATAAAATATTTTATTATTTATATTTATTTCTCTCCATTTCCCACCATTTCAACAGTATTTTTTTACTCTTGACTAACTAGTATTGTACTAAACCTCTACTAAATATCTTTTAAAAGGGAAACATGTTAAAAGGAAATAATTTTAAAACAGCTGTTAACAAATTAAGAGCAAATTGAGTAATAATATAAAAAGTAAAAATTGTTAAACAGCATTTAAAATACATAATAATAAAAGTAATTAGAAGCTTAAAAGTGTTTAACTTATTGAAAGTGTATACATAAAAAAGTTTTTGGCTTTTAAATAAAAACCAATAGAAACAAAAAAGGTCTAAAAGACAAAAAAAGTGACAACAACTGTCAATATGGAATGAAAGACAAGAAAATTACTAAAATGTTTCCCTCTTTTTATAAGAGATATGAAGTTCTTTATCTCTTGACTATTTGTGGGTTTTTATTAGTATTGTAATTTAGTGGTAGTTGTTGGTTGTTTGTCTGTCTGGCTGGATTTGGCTGCATTTACTTTCCAACTTGATTGCCAACCATTCAATTGCGAGTTGTGCGTGCTCCAACAGCTATGTTGATTATTAGTGCGCGTAGTTTCTAACGAGATAATTTATTTTTTATAATTTTTTTTTAATACGAGACAAGTTAAAAGGAAGCTAAAAAAGTGAATTTTTATTCAAGAAAAGAAAATAGCTAAATTCCTTTAGTAAAAAATTTGTTAAAAGTAATTGTCAGAAATACGAATATTTTTAAATATGAAAAAAGAATAAGAAAAGTGTGAGATACTTCTTTACCTAGTAAAGTGTGGCTAAAATACTATAGCTAAAAGAAAAGTAAAATTGGGAAAAATTTTTAACGTGAAATTGTGTGTGCAAAATATCCAGCCAACAAGAAAGAGCAATTATACCTACATAAAAGGCCAGATAAATTTGCAGTTAAAGTTTTAAAATAGATTTTCTGTTTAACGTTTTCCAAGAAAAGTTGGAGTATTTTATTTGTATTTATTCCTCTTGATCTGGACACATTAGATATTTAATACACACACAGCTAGATCCCTTCAATATCCCCCATTATTCGCACTTCTTAACTCAACACTTTGAACTTCTTTTACAAGTTGGGGACCACTCCATACACATACAACAATTCAAACAGAGAAGAAGAATAAAAGGTAAGTAAAAAGTGTGCAATGAAAATACAAAAAAAAAAAAAAAAACCAAAAAAATAAATAAAAAAGCCAAGTCTGCATGTTTTTAAATAAACTGACAGATTGAGAGTACAATTATTACAAAAACAAGAAATGTGTATACAAAATATATTGTAGTAAAGGTGTATGAAACCAAACTTGTGTTACAGTGTTGTGAAGTGTTAAAACAAGCATTTATTTACTATATTTTTGGCATATAAACAACATCTTAATTATTTTTTGCAAGCAATTTCTCTTTCGTAAAAATTCTATCTTAATTAAGTAATGTTTATGTGTAAAAAATTCTAAATCATTTGATAAATTAGTTAAAAAAAAATACAAATGCAAAAAAAAACCTCGTCTATACGAAAATTATTGATTTTTTGCGTGCGCCGCATGGTTTAGTGTTTTCCACTCGTGCTTCTTGTTGTTTTTGTTCACTTTTTATTTTCCTTATTTTTGCTTTTGTTGTTGTTTTATTGTAATACTCCCCGGTATTTATTAAAATTGTTTTTGTATGTACTTTTCATTTTTCTGTCGGTACTCACACATAAACATGCTATTCTTTGCTGTTTTAGCAAAAGGAATTGTTGAAATAGAAATTTTCGAAATGCCTGTGTGTATGCTTTTGTGTTGTTATTTTCGGTTTGTACCTAGTAGTATTTACTTGTGTGTGTGTGTGTGTGTGTATGTATGTTTAAGCAAATTCAATTTTAACAACACGGAAGTTCAAAAATGTTTTGCTTGTTCTTTCTAACTGCATGCTCATGTGTGTGTGCGTGTGTGCTGTTGGTTACATTGTCCCAATGAACATTTTGTTGAGAGATTTCTTCGTTAAAAATTCCAAATCGATTACATTTACCCGGAGCCAATAAGGTGAACAATTGTAACACTAGGGCATTAACTCAAAATTTGTATTTTTAAACTTTGGAAGAAATCGATACGTAATATTCATATCTACCCGCTGTAAAAATATCATGCTATTTTGTATAGTTTTTGGTAATGAAAAGGTTATTTTAAAAATTCTTTTTCATGTGCCTTTAAATGTAAGATTAAAAATTGTTTTGCTTCTAAAGAAAACTTTTAAGTTTTGAGTTAATATCCTCTTGTTGCGATATGTATAATAAACATTTTTTCTTACCATATATCAGTATTAGCATTTTTTTGATAAGTGCTTAAATTTTTGTTTGATAAAGTACTGGTATAGTATCTTAAAATTTTAGCTGCGAAGTAGGGTGTGTCACGTTTGCAACTGTTTATCTCCCGTTGACGCTACTGTGTTCACACTTGGGTTCTTAAGCGCGCTTAAGCAACTCGAACGTGATTAAGCTCTAAAGTGATTTGTTAATAACTTCAAATTGAAATGATTACAACTAAATTACTTCATTAATCACATAGAATCCACTGAACATACCTCAAAATGAGTATGTATAATGTAGAATCGGCCAACATTTTTTTACTTAAATAATTCATAAGTTTTCACAATTTCATCATTAAAATGATTAAAATAATCTTCTGATAACGTGATAAAAGTATTTTTATCCATTTTTAATACTTTAAATATATATAAAACATTTTGGTGTTTTTTTTTTCTTAATCATCTGCCATCTTAATTATCTCAAATGTAATGCGAACGGCTTTGATTAACTTCATCATAATTTTTCTTAAACGCGTTCAAAAACCCAAGAGTAAACATAGCATTAAAAACATCTGGGGTATGGCGCACCCACCCTCATTCATGCCGGGCAAAGCTTGTTCCTTTTAAAAATTTGGAAAAATAAAGGGTGTTATTTTTAACCTAATAGAACTTGGATTGAAAAAATAATATAAAAAATTAAATTTGAATCAAAAACAAGTAAGAACGCTATATTCGGCTGTGCAGAATCTAAAATACCTTCCGCCGAGAGTTCGAATATTTTCGGAGTGGGCTTTATATGGGATCTATAAATTATGAGCCTATATTTATAAAACCTGGCCTAACAGTATTATAATTCAATGACTTATTGAAATAAATATACAGAATTATGAATCGTTCATCTCAAAATTCGGTAGAGTGATTTCTAGTATAAAAAAAACCTGAATAAGATTAAATTTCAATACAGTTATACAATTTTTTAGAATTTAATGAATTGGAATTGATTCTCAGAAGGCGGCTTTATATGGGACCAATCATCACAAAATTTCATGACGTAATTTCTACCACAAAATCTATATTTGCTACGGGCTTGGTCGTATTTGAATGATTTTCCAGGGTAGGCTCAATATGGGGCCTATGGTAAATTACACTGGTCTGTAAAATTTGGAAAAAGTCGAAACCCTGCGACTAGGACTTTCAAACTTAATATCAGGTTTTATAAATAAGGATGAAATTCATAACGCCTCAAATGTGGCGAAATACAGAGATATCTCGAAATGTGATGGAGGTGATGGAGAAATTCTAAGTACAGATTCGGATTCAGGACAACTAAAACCGTAAGAAAAAACTTAAGACTTACTGCAATACCATTAATCGTTACGTTTTTATGCGAACTAAAGTATTTCCCGAGAGTGGGCATTATCTGGCGGATTGATTTCTAATCGTATGAAGAGATAGTAAAATTTGATATGTCATGGTGACAGATCACATTTTACAACAATAGCATGATTGCTCTTTTAGGAGTTATAAAGTGTTTTCCGAGTGTGGGCTTTATATGGCGCCTATTGTAAATTATTAACCGATCTTCTCAATATTTAATAGTATGATTTCAAGTCATATAAAAAGAATTTATGCAAAATTTAATGAAAAAAATTTATGCTTGTTTGCTTTAATTGTTGCTACTTCTCGTAGCCCCACAGAAAATAATCGACAGGTGTCAAGTCGCACGCCCTTGGAGGCCAATTAACAGGTTCATTACTCGAAATTAACTCATCGAAACATTTGTATTTCAATGAGTAGATGTTTGCGGTTGCCGTTTCGCACGAAGAGCCATTCTATTGAAACCACATCTCGCCCCGGACAATTACATCCATATATTCAACAAAAAATATTTATCATGTTGCGGTAACCTTAACGAGAGCAGCGTCTTCATTTCTGAAGAAATAAAGTGCGATGATGCCACAAGCGTGTAAACCGCACCCAACAGTATATTATCGTGGCTGTAATACGTACATGAGCTTGACATTAAGTATTTTGATAGTTCTTTCTTGCTTAAAAAACATTCTTTATGTAAAAAATACCTAACATTTTCATTTAAACATTTTCTTTATAAAACACGCAGTGCAAATTAAGAGTCAAATAAACAACTGCTTGACAACAAGCTAAAATTTTAAGTTCGAACGAACCTCTTGCGTTGTTTATTGGGGTGTTTGCTTGTTAAAAAAAAAACGTTTTAAGCCTGTTTGTCAAACTGTTTGTGCTTAATAGTGCTTAAATTATTGGTTCAAGTGAAAATTTTGCATAGCATAGTGAAGAAGCAGAATAAATAAGCATACAAAATGTAGGAGGATTTCATTTTCTATTGGAATTTATTTAAAAATTAATATGTAATTGTAGTTGTGTCGCTTATACGCAAATTTAAAGTGTGTGTTTGAAACGCCGTTTGGCCCTCCAGCTAAACTTTAAAATTAAAAAAACAGAAACGCAATACATTTTAATGATTTCTTTGTATCATTCTACGTAGAAATGATTAAAGCTAAATGAAACCTTTCCATTTCGGTACAATTTTTATAGCTGACACTTTTTTAAAAGAAAAAATAAAATTTAAGTGCTTAAAAGGCTCTTAAAATAAATTTATTTTTGTTTTTTTTCCGAAATCGTTTACAAGATTTGGCGAAAACTATACCTAGTACATTTTCTTTGTTTTAAGATGAATCGTTTTAATGATATAAATAAGTTTGTGTAATTCTTTTTTTTTTAATCCTCAATAATATTGTTTGCTAGGTTATTCTTAGCTTTTCACTTTTGTGTAACTCTATCGCTTATTATGAGTATGTAGTTCTGTTAGAAAAAGCCAAGCATATTTTACATTCATACTTATAAATATATCTTTAGTCAAATAAAAGCACCCGCTACTTGCTGTTAGATATAAATCACATTTTTAAGGTGACCAAAGAAAACAAACTTATGTTGGCTTAAAGAGATTTTTCTAATTTAATTTTAAGGTGTTAAGTTGTTAATATAATTTAAAACTTTGAACTTAAAGTGTTAAATTTTTATTATAAATTTAGGTGATAAAAGAAGTTGTAAATATATTAAATAATTTGTATTAATTTATTGGTAAATATCAAGGTTAGATACCGAAACGAATTTCGGTATTAGTTTTAAACTTTTTTTAGTTCGGTATCGGTATTTTAATTACATATATCGTTATCGGTATAGCAACTTTTATATCGGTATATATTGGTATTACAATTAAATGCACCAAACAAAAAAAAAAAAAAAATGTTAAAAAAAAGAAAATATATTTATATACATATGCATATGTATTTTATTATTCATATATATCGAGCCTTTTTGCGATTATATCGTAAGCAACATCATTAAAACAATCGTAAACGACAGGAACTATGATCAATAAAATCTCAGCATGCTCTTGAAAACTCTTGAATGCGCCAATAAAATTTTAAAAATAAATAGGGGCACAACATGAAACCAAAAAAAAACGCTGCACTACTTAAGAAAAAAAAAATTAAAGCCCTCACCTGTAAAATTTGGCTTTTGTCGCTTACGATATAATCCCAAATAGGGCTCGATGTGTACATGCGTTTATGTATTTTATTTATCGATTTCAACTAAAAATATTGTCAACACAATAACAATACAAACTTAAATGGGTAAAACGCCAAAAACACTTGTAAAATGCTTGCCATGCTGGCAAATTCATAAGTGTACGTGTGCTAGATGTATGTTAACCATCATTTCTAAATTTTTTGATTTTCCATGCAGCATCATCGGTGTCACACGTAGAAACACATTTTCATTAGTACTACCAGCTCAGAAAGCTGACGGAATGTTTTTATACTTGAACTTTTGCATTTCAAACTGTCAAACATCTCACATAAAAATTACCTATAAATGTTGTCGTAGAACTTATGTTACATTCTATGTTGAAACTCTTAATTTGTTTCTATTTGAAAAATTATATTATTTTTTAATACCGAAACGATTGTACCGGTATAATACGGTATTAAGGAAAACGGTATACGTATACCGGTATTTTATGCAAGAAACTAATTTCGGTAACGGTATCAATACCGGTATTCAGTTTAAACGGTCTTAGCATCGGTATCGGTTGCCAACCTTGGTAAATATGTACATATAACTTAAAATAATATTTGCTTAATTAATTTGGTATAAATTATAGTTTTTTAACATTTTCGTATTAAAGCTTCATTTAACTATCGAAATAGCGTCAGACAATGTAGCAGTGGCTTTGCGTTTGGATTTTCTGGCTTCTTCTGGCAAAATGATCTTAAAACGTACAAATACATATAAGACTTCGCAATAAGAGAATTGTTCACTACTTTGGTTTAAAGCAAAACGGCTAAAGCTGGTGCATCTGCCAAATAAATAGAATCCGTGTAAAATTGTATTGACAAGTACACAGCAATCGTATTAAGTGGTCTTTTTCCATATTTCATTGAGTCTATGCCCTGACACTGCCTAGTTTGGATGGAATAAATCAGCAACGATTTTTACTGACCATTTTTGATGAACCCACTTTTCTCTGGTACGGCTCGAACGACTTTTTGCACGGTTGATGTTTTTTAATTTATATCTATATAAATACTTCTAAAATCATATCCAAAAGATTCCGTCGTTTTCGTTTCCGGCGTTGCCAATAAATCCCTTGATTTTTAATTTCCTCCGTTGCTAACTTTCGTTGCTATCTTGGCGAACGTCTTTTTATTTATGAATTCTTACGAAATTATTTTCGATAAAAAGCTCTTTAATAACTTTTTGACTTTATTTTATTTAGAGGACAAAGCGTTTTTCTTTTCAAGCATAATACTTTTGAATAAAAAGTACTTGTAAAGTGTTGGGCACCTTTTTAAATTAAACATGTTTAACTTTTAAAAAAATATGTATATTTTTTTTGCTTTTTAGGCACAAAAACATTTTCAAAGACAAGCAGACACGCGTTTTAACAAAATTAAGTTTTGATTTTAACAAAAATAAAAATTTTGTATGGAAAAATATATTAAGTTTTCTTTTCACAGAAAATTAATTGTTTTCAAATAATTTTATCAAAGTATCCATCTATCTATCCATTTATTATTATTATTTTATTTCTAAGAAGCAGAGATCTGTATTTACCAACATGTACATATATTTCAGTGTTGCCAACTCTTCACCAATAAAAAAAAGCTAAATAGTGGCTAAACTAAAAATGGCTAAACAAGATATTTTACAAAAAACTCATCAATCAAGATTCACCAAAAAACTTGTAATTTTATTTATTACACTAAAATTGCACAAAAGAGATTATTTTGAGTGTATTAATATATATTTTTAGTAAATATAAAATATCAATTAGAAAACTCTTTGATTAACAAAAAACTAAAATTTTAGATAAAATAAAATTTTAGAAAAAATAAGTAAAGGTCAACATTTCAACGCAACTAAATGTGTGCAAAATTTTTAAGTCTAAAATTTTAAAAAACTTAAAGGAAGTTTGGCTAAATAAATTAATTTATCATGGCTAAACGAGATAAAAAATGGCTAAATTGGCAACACTGGTGTTTATCACCAACAGTATTATAATATTGTTACTTAATGTAACTTTATAAGCTGCTAATGTATTTGTACTCTTACTACCACGCAATACACACTTACACACTTACACACACACAAACATACGCATTTAATACTTCCTTTTGATACTTTGGTATATAAGGAATTTTATGTTGCACAATTTTGTTATGAAAGGACGCATGTTTTATGTGAATGTTGTTGGACATGGTTGATATTTGTTGTTGTAGTTGCTGTTCTCAGCATCAGCAGGAACAGCAGTAAATAGTAGTCTCGCCCTGACTTGTCCTCTCGGTCTCTTTGCAAGATATGAGTGTCTGTTAAATACCATTCATTTTGCACAAGTGACGGCTTTTATTTTATTACAGTGGAGTTTTTTTTAGTGTTGCTTCTTTACTGGCCATTTTTTTACCATTTTACACTTTAACTTTAGAGTTAATGGTGAATTATGCAAAAGTGTTTTAAAACCGGTTATTTGTTGGGTAATCGATTACTTAACTTAAAATAAAGTGTGCAAAGTTGCTGGAATGGCTTTAAATACTTTACCCAAACAATTTTTTCTGCAAGTAATGCTTCTTACTTTCAATTTCCTTTTGTGCTTAAATATTATTTAAATAATGTTTTCCCTAATGCGGGTAACCGATTAATTAAATTGTCACAACACTAATTAGCAACAGTCTAAGTGTAGTCCTTAAAAACTGGCCGACTGGCTGGCAACTTATCAAACGAACGACAAACAGTAATGACTTTAACGACGACCAGACAACCGAACCAACTGACCAACCAGTATGATGGTAATAAAATGATAAAAATTCTTTCCAATGGATCTCTAGCATTTCGTTCATATCAGTTTAAATTTATTTTCGTTTTATTATTTTTCTTCTTTTATTTGATGTTAAAATTTTTGCAATAAAACAAACTCATTTATGGTGGGCGTTTTACTATTTGTTTTCTTGTCCCTCTTCAGTACGCTACAACGGCAGCAAATTAAAAAAAATCAACGACAACATCAACAGCAACAACTATGACTTGAGTGCAGTTAAAAATATTCCTTTTTATGATGTATGAAATGTTGTCCGGTCGAATGGTTAAATGTTGCAAGCAATAATTTAATGTATCGGAGATGGTTAATAAGGGATATAAAAGAGATATTTTTGAAAAATGTACCAGAAAAGAAAATTGGATTGTAAAGGGTGTTTTTTTAAGCCCGATAGAACTTGAAATTGTAAAAAATAACACAAAAAATAAAATTGTAATCAAAAATTTTTTTTTATTCGAAAGATCAATACGTGACATTAACATTTGAAAATGATTTCGGGCATATGGGCACCGCGGCTGTTCTTGACGAAGCGCATTCTGGACGTCCAATTTTGGGCCACTTTTTCGAGCACTGCTGGCCGTATGTCACGAATAACACGAACAATGCTGGCCTCCAAGGCGTCAATTGTTGCTGGTTTATCAGCATAAACCAGTGACTTCACGTAGCCCCACAGGAAATAATCGAGAGGTGTCAAATCGCACGACCTTGGAGGCCAATTGGCAGGTCCATTTCTCGAAATCAACTTATCGCCAAATTTTGATTTGAATAAGTCGATGGTTGCGATCGCCGTATGGCACGTAGCGCCATCCTGTTGAAACCACATCTCCTCCGGATCAATGTCATCCATATTTTCAAACCAAATATCATGGATCATGGTGCGGTAACGATCTCCATTGACCGTAACGCGAGCTCCGGCCTCATTTTTAAAGAAATAAGGTCTGATGATGCCACCAGCGTGAAAACCGCACCAAACGGTGCGGTTCCTTCGACGTGTTGGTGTTATTGCATCCTCTAGAGAGTATGTGGTACGAAATCTATCCACAGTTCGACGAATGGCTTGTTCAGATGGACGATTATGTACGCCATAAAAATGACGAAGTCGTCTATAAGTTGCGCGAATCGACGACTGATTTTCAAAGTAAATTTGGATAATTTCGTAGCGTTGTTCAAGCGTGAGTCTATTCATGATGATTTGTCAGAGTATACTGAAACGATAAAAAAAATATTTCATTAAAATTTAATTTTTTGTGTTACTTTTTACAATTTAAAGTTCTATCTAGCTTAAAAAAACACCCTTTAGAAAAAAAAAAAAAAATTTAAATCAAATCAATCAAAGTGCATACTGTAAATATTAAAATAAATACTTGAAACGGGTTTAAAAAACAATAACAAAAAAACCTAATGGGTTTTATTTATTTATTTACTAAATTCGCCAATGAAACTTATATTTTTCACTTGCTAGTATGCTTAAACAAGTTAAATCTCAAATGTCTAGTTTATAACCAAACGGGGAAAATTTAAGATTGAAGTAATTTTAAGACACGTACGGCCATTATTGCAACTTACAAATAGTCATGTTTAGGATGCTGTCTGACAGATAAATGGCTTTTGGTTTTTTCAAACTAACATTAACTTAAAAAGTGACTTATAAACTAACAGCTAGCTTATCCCCATGGAAGAGCTGCCATATTTTCTGCTAAAGATATGGTAACTTCAATGACAGTTTTATATCAAATTAAATTATTCAAACCAGTGTTCGAAAATAAACACTAAATATCGCTCCTTAGTGTTCGGTTCGGTAGATTTGTTTAAAACACAAACGCTAATAGTGTTTGTGTAGAAAATCATGAAAAAATAACGTTTCCCTGTTAGTCATCTTTCGAACACAAAAATAATACTGTTTTTATCAAACTCAACACATGATGAGAACATTTAATTTCGTTCGGTTTTTTTTTTTAAATCCACAAACGGCATTGTGTTCGGTTCGACTCATTAATGTTCGTCCCTTTTGGCTGGTAAAAAAACCAAACATTTTTCAAAAAAAAAAACAAAATACACATACGAAAAAAAACCAAAAAGGCAGCAAAAAAATTTTACGTGGTGCGGTCGTTGCTAAAATTTTTTGTTTGTTCATTTCTTTATCAATGTAAAAAAGAAACATTATAGAACATTAAAATATAATGTTTGTTTACATTATCACTACAAATGTTCTGTTTCTAACGAAGAACAGAACAATACATAATGTTCGGCTCTTTCTTGAAAATAGTTACGAACGATATTAAGGGTTGTCTTCGTCTACACAATCACTACAAAAATAGATATCGCTCTTGGGTTGTGTGAGCCGAACGCTTAATAATAAACTGTTTATTTTCGAACACTAATTCAAACTATTGTGTTTTATTTTCAAAAATACAAAAAACAAAACCAAAGTAATGCACAAAAAAATTTACTTCTGCTTAAAATTGCAACTACGTCACCATCTACGGATAGGACCAAAATTTGCATAAACCGAAAGTATTGAAGTCTAAGGGAAATATAATTTTTGGAACGGCGAATAGGAACTGAAAACTCAACATTACGAAGTAGGAATTCAGAGACAATTTCACCGTTCAACAAATTCAAAATGAATGTCATGAGAAAAAAAGAGCGAAAAAAGAAATTCCGGTAAGAAAGTTTTTTTTTTTACCGACTATTATCAAAAATAAAGATGCAACAAATCAGTATTTTTCAGAAAGTGAAAAAGATAATTTAGAAAAGAATGGATTTATATTATGGCTTGTTTGCTTGAGAGAACAAGTATGTCTGTGGAAGGTGTTGAAAAGCATAACAGGTAGATAAGCAAAGTTTTTACACCCTTTGCCTACGTTGTTTCCCCCAGAAAAAGAATTCGCAATGATAGTCGTAGTAGACAATAGTCGTTTTTTTTTGCCAAAGAGTCTATAACTTCAGTTTTTTTCAAGTCGATTTTTATGAAAAACAAAACGTGTTGGACAAAATTTTGATTTTTTATAAAAATTTTGAGTTTTTGGCAATAACTTTTTTTTTTTATCGATTTTTATAAAAAAATAAATTTTTTTTAGATTTTGCCATTAAAAAGTCGTTAATTGACGTTTTTATTGCTTTTTATAGCAATAATGGTATTTGCGATTTTTGGCTAAAATTTGCATTTTTATTAAGGTAATAAAGCGTTTTTATCAAAAATATTTTGCCAGAATATTAATTTTTATAAAAAATAACGTTTTTTTTGCTGAGTTTTTTGGAGAAAATTTACTGGCATGTTTTGACAATCACAAAATATTTAACATTTGCGATTCTGACTATTAATCGCAAAAAGGGTGTTGTGTAAATGGTAATCGCAAGAAGTTTGGCGACTTCAAATTGTATAAGTATTCTCAAGTGAGCAAGAATATTTTT
Source organism: Pollenia griseotomentosa (assembly GCA_963931875.1). Classification (NCBI taxonomy): domain Eukaryota; kingdom Metazoa; phylum Arthropoda; class Insecta; order Diptera; family Polleniidae; genus Pollenia; species Pollenia griseotomentosa. The sequence goes on from OZ007564.1 coordinate 16,704,295, forward strand.
AAGAAACGAGTTTCAGAACACCATAAAATAAACTCGGCGTTTTGCGATTTTTAATTGTCAGAACATGACTGTTAGACTTTTGAAAAAATTATCGTTATATCTTTCTGTTTTGTTTTTTTGTTCATTTATAAATTTTAGCAAAGAAAAAAAGTTCCCTTTTGGACCTTTTTTTTCATCTCCAACTCAAAGTTCCGTGTTCTCAGAAGAGTATTCAATAAAAATGTTTTAGTAGCAATATGGATTGTATCTTTTATGCAGTTATTGTTTTTGTTGTAGTTGGTCTATAATGGTTTATGAATTTATTCAACCCGCAGAACAATGAATGCAATTGTTTGGCTGTCTGTCCATCTATTGGTTGTTAGTTGGATGGATGGCTAGATGGCTGGATGGATGGTTTGCTTGGTGGTTCTATCAGACTGCCTGATCGTTTGTTTCGTTGATATTTATTTTGTCTCGCTACGTGTGCCATACGCATTTAAAATCTTAATTGCTTTTGTTAAACTAACTTTGTTGTCGTTGTTGCCATTGTTGTTTTACTTGTAGCAATTTCTGCTGCATTTTTTTGCTGGTAGTTGTTGTAATCATTCCTTGTTGTTTTTGTTGTAATTGTAATTTCATTTTGTCCTTTTTATGTATGTACGCATTCATCTACCGGTGTATTTACACTTTTGTATTACATTTGTCTGTCTGTCCTTCTGTCGGTTTGTCCGTCGGTCTGTTTGTCTGTCTGTCTACTGTTTGAGATTTCATCAATGACGACAACGACAACGACAACGATGTTGAACAACGACTTTGATGTTGAATGTTTTACTCTTTTTATGTCGCTCCTTTTTTTCTACTATGGTTGTCTTCTTCTTTGACAGACTACCCTGAGTTTTAATTTATTTTTTTTCTAATTTATTTAAAGTGAATTTATGATGTTGTGTGCTCAGATTTCTTTATTCTTGTAAAATGTTTGTATGTATACGTAAATATTTACATGTGTATGCTTGTGTGTACAGTGTTGGTGTTTAATAATTTGTTATACCTCAATGATTTTAAGGATTATAAATAAATTTAAAAATTTAGGTTTTTATTAAACAATTTTCCACATATCAAAGTGTTTATTGTGGTTAAAGTTAAAAAGGGCAAAGTGTTAAACCAACAAAAACTGTTAAAAAAAATTATCTTACAAAAAGTTCAGCTAAACAAAGGTTTAAATAAAAATTTATTAATTGAATATCTTGTTTGTAGGCTTTGTGGTAAATTGATGAGTTTTGTTTTTTGTATACATAATTTGTTTTAAATTTTATTAAAACTTTTTTGTTTGCTGACAAAGCGTTACCTAAAACGCAAGAGGCCCTAACTAACCAAAAATTAAAAATCGACCTTTTCTTTAATTTTGATATATTGCATAAAGAAAAAGTCCAGAAAACAGTTTGGAATCTATCCTCCAAAATTAGATGATTTTATTAACAAAAAAAAAAAAAAAAAAAAAAAAACAAACGGACCCATCTACGAAAAGTCCTTACCAACAGTTTGTATATTATGCAACATTGTCAATTATTAAAACAACAAGAGTTTAAGGAAATTTATAAATACTAGTGTTCGCCTAATGGCTTTAAATTCGACCACAAATTTTTTTTGTTAATATGGAGAAAAAAAAAGAACATCTAAGTATATGTATATGAATTAACATGTTTCGAGCATTTAATTTTTCCGTCTTATTGGATCGATTTGGCGATGGACCAACCTCCGGTTAAAATTTTATCTTTCACGTGAATGAATTTAACTTTGTAAGTTCAATATAAAAAACATCAATTGAAAAACAAAAAAATCTTTATAGATTTTCATTATTATTTTTTATTTTTTTATGTCTAATATTAACGAAAATTAATCAAAGTACCAGACGTTGAACGAAAAAGTATCAAACACCTTCTCTTTACATATTCTTATTCACTCAGGACCATGCACCTATTATATTGTGTTTCTGTGCAGCACGGAAAAGTAAAATTAAGAAATTTAGTTTCCCATATTATATACAGCCCAATTATGAATAAAAATTCCCCGGAAGTTTTTTCCCTTCTCTCATTTTTCTCATTTTAATTCAATTGCAAAAATGGCAAAAGGGAATAAACTCCCGCGGAATTTCGAAAACCGGTTTCTAAAAAATGTTATTACTCTACCACCCTATTTTTTGTATTATTTGATCATGGTAGAATAAGTACAAGGTTCATTAGAAATTTTGTTTGCAAAATATCCAATTGCATATTCATGCTTGTAAGTATGAACATTTGGTCGAAGTACAAAAAGTACTTTTCAAGTCAAATAAGTAGTTATTAAAAGTTTTTTAATAAAAAATAAAATAATTATTATTTACAAGTTATCTCAAGCTTAGGGAACGTAAGTAAACGACTTTTACAACTTTTGATAATGCTCCGGTGAAAACGAAAATTTAGTAAAGAATTTTTAATTTACAAGTATGCTTGCGACTAATACCCAATTCAACTTGTACGTACAACCACTTGACCCAATAATAAAGTATTTCAATACTAGTGTTTTCAATTTCGGTTAACCGATTACCCGAAAAACCGGTTTTTGGGCATATTTCCGGTTTTTAGGAAACCGGATTTTCCCACCCGGTTAACCGTTTTTTTATATCTGTAGAAATCGTAAATTTTCCTTATTTAACTGTTGTGCTCAATATTGCAGTTAATAAATTTTCAAGTGATACCGTGTCATTATTGGAATTTGAAGCAATTTTAAAATTTGTGTTCAACACAATTGGAAAATCAAATAGCAGTTTCGCACAAAGCCTACTACTTTGTCTACGTGAGAGGATTTCCAAAGAAGAAATATGACCCTAAACACACTATTTTTATGTTTACATAATGGTTGTTTTCCGAAATTTTGCGAATATATAAAATATTCGTCAAAGTGCAGCAACACAAGAGATTATTTTTTATTGAACAAAATTAAACAATTGAAAATGAATTAGACTCTTAAGATTTTCAATTTTATTAAATTTCGAAAGTTAAGAGGAATAACTAAACTTGACGTTAAAATCTATTCAAGACTTAAGTAATAAGTGCAAACGTGTTAATCTCAATAACCTTAAAGATTACTTCGAATATTTGCAAAAATTTAACAAGAGAACGGAAAAATTAAATATGCTATATTAAGCTCTTCTTACTTTAATCCAACATCGACTGTCAGTGAAAGAGTCGGTATCATCTTTAATAAAAACTAAATTGAAAAACAGAATGTCTCCTAAACATTTAAAGTGTGTTTTGTTTTTGAAACATTACATTAAAAAAAATTTCATAAAATTCACATTTGGTCTTAATAAATTTCTTTTAGTCACTAATTTTGTTTTTCTTACCACAAAGTACAAATTTTGTGTAACAAATGCAATTTTGTTCCTTATTTTTGTTGTTTTTTTATATTAAAATGAAGTGTTTTTTACATTTAATTTATTTTGTTATTTAATGGAGGGTTAACCGAAAACGAGTTCGGGTAACCGAAAAACCGGTTTTCAAAACAGTCGGTTTTTTGAAAACACTATTCAATACCCATCGGTTGTTTTTACTGTAACATATTTCAGTTAAACTTTGTTTAAATATCTTGAGTATACTGTGTGGTTTGCATGGTACATGATTAGTCCCCCCAAAAAAGAGTACTTAAAATTATCCTTTTGTTAGTATGGCATTCCAAATGCTTAAGCTGTCGATTTCTCTCCTGAGTATCAGAATAGTTCGCTGTACTCTGATCAGTTTTTAGCAGCTTATAATACGAAGTACTCTACTGCTGCCACTAAATATGAATTTTGTTTGTTCAAAATTAATTTTTTTATCCTTAGCCACAAAACGAAAAAAAATTATTTTTTATTCATTTAGAACTATCCTCCAAATCTCTTTTTCTCATATTTTTATTTAAACACAACAAAATAAATATTTATTGCCACAACATTTTAATAAGCATCAGATTTTTTCATGTAAATAAAACTCCGATTATGATAATGGTGGTGGTGATGATGGTGAAAATGAAGATGATCGTCTGTCTGCATTTGTTCTCTTTAAAATTAAATCAAACATAAACTTCCGGTAAAATAAAGTGCATTTTATTTAAACATATTCAGACCTTTTTTAAATACATATTTGAATAAAAAACAAGTAAGACTTTTGTATTCGGCTGTGCCGAATAGTTGATACCCTCCACCGAGAGCTCGAATATTTTAGGACTGGCCTTTATATGAGATCAATTTACCTCCTATTATAATTCGTTGCGGTTTTAGGAGTATTAAAGCTTATTCCAAAAAGTCATATAAAACTTAATTTGACCCAATTTAAATAAAATATCATGATTTGTTTCAGAAATGATAATAGGCACACTTAAGTGATTACCAGGAAGGGATTTTGTATTGGACACCGATCTTCACAAAATTTGGCAGAGTGATTTCTCATCTTTAAAAACTATGAAACTATTTTACTACTATAGCATTATTCCTTACGGTTTTAGGCGTACTTAAGTCTTTTCCGAGAGTGGGTAAATTATGTTTACAAAATTTAATAATACGATTTCCAGTCATATAAAACTAATTTGGAGAAAATTTAAAAGGAATTGTTCCCGAAAAAAAGTTTTCATTTACTGTTTGTAGATTATTTTTAAAGTTTTCCGTTAAGTTAAAATTAAACCAAAATATAGTCATTTTAGTACGAAAATTACTTTTTACTTTTTAGGGACGTTGTTAAAAAAACAAACTACAAAAGACTCAGGAATTTCCGTTCATTTAAAATATTAAGTTGTTTTCGTTCTTCCTTAACAAAAATTTAAATTTTATATATTAAAAAATTTTATATTTATTATTGTAGTTTTTAAAATTTAAGTTCAAATTTCGATATTCCAAAATAACCGTTATTTGTGTTTTTAAAAAAGATGATGTGACTTAAAGGCAAATATTTTCAAAAATATTAACCGGATTATGTATTTCTATAAAATTTCTAAAATAACCACGGGTCGTTTGTGAAGATAAGTCAACAAATGACAGAGTTACAATGGACAAAAGTTCAAACTTCATAAAAAATTTTATGATTTTGTTCAATTTTGCTTTTTTCAAGTTAGTTTTTTTAAACCAATGATTTAATAATTTTAATGTTTTATTGCAGATTATTTTAATATGAGCATTCTTCGCCCAACAAGATATAGAGTAGTACAAAAATGACAAAGCTACAGAATATTTAGTAAATTAACCCACATAGAAATTCAATAGTTTTAAACTATTTTTAATATTTATTGTTACTAAAAATTTAGCTTTGTATATTTATTTGTTGTGTTTTTCTTTGATTTGATACAAATCGAAAAGTGGGTTAATTCAATTAATCTTTTGAAACTTTGTCATTTTTGCACCGATCTGGATCCTATTGTTCACAAAATGTTCGTATTGAAATAGGCTAATGTCGTAAGTGATAAAACTTAAAAAAAATTATTGTTTGGTTTAAAAAAATAACTTTAAAAAAACAAAATTGCAAAAAAATCATCAAATTTATAATGAAGTTTGAAATTTTGTCTACTATAACTCTGCCATTTATTGACTCATCTTCTCAAACGATCAATGGTTATTTTAGAAATTTTACAACCTTTCACAAAAAAAAAAAGGAAATACACAATCCGTTTAAAATTTTTAAAGATATTTGCATTTCAGTCATATCATCTTTTATATAAACAGAAATAACGGTTATTTTGGAATATCTCAAAAACTGTTCTACTTTTGACAGTTCTGACTTCATATTCGGATTTAACATAAAGATTAGGTGTCAGATTCAATTGCTCAAAAAACTGTCACGTAGGGTATTTGTGAGTTATTTTTTAACATTTAAAAATAATCTGGGAGCAAATTAGGGCAGTCGTGATCGAATACTTTCTCGATTCGAAAGCAATTTAATTTCTAATTCTTTTTGTCCATACTGACCGGATCGAAATAATTTTTTTAGTGTTGTAAAGCATTTATTTGAGTTTTCAAATAATAACGATTCGTTCAGTATTGACGGAAATAAAATTGCTTTCGAAACGAAAAAGTATTAGATCACGACTGCCATAATTTGCCCCCTGATTTTTTGTCTGATTTAAAGGAAAAATGTGTTGACTGGGTTTTAAATGAATTTTCATTTGTTTTATGTTTCATTTTATGTTCCTTTTTGTAATAAAAGTATCAATTTTTTATCTATTCCTACTGAACCGATTGTGCTGGATTACAATACCAACATGCTTTATCGAACTAGAAATAGTTTGACACGAAAATTGTTCTTTTCTGTGGAGTCCTTCCTAAGTGAGAGTGTTTTCAACAGACGGACATGGCTCCATCGACTTAAAACTATTCAAAGACGCAGAATATATATATGTTAAAAATGTTTTATACGGAATGACAAATTTAGTTTAACCTCATTCAACACTAGTGGTGGAGGGTATAAACATGTATGCTTGTAATTATTTATTTTATACTTTATTTATTTTCCTACTTACAATTTAAAAAATGGTAGAAATCTGTCAAAACGTTAAAAAAAAAAATTGAAAAATAAACACTTGGAAAATAAATGAAATGAAAAATCAAATCAAATTTTGATTATATTATCTAGAATTAGAAATAACCTCATGACCTTTTGTATTCAAATTAAAAAAAAACTACAACATTTTTGTTCAAATTAAACAAAAACAAAATGTATAAATATTAAGCTGGTGCATTAAGTTTTAAATGATTATGCAAATGTAAAGTACACGATTAAAAGTAATAAAAATAAATGTTAAATACAAAATGTTTTTATTTTTTTAGATTTTTCTACAAAGTTATTAACAACCAATTTGTGTTGTAACAAGTGTGGTCCATTTACAGAGAGAATATAATCAAGTCGTCGTTAATTTCATGACTATTTTTTAAAGGTCTTTTGATTTGTAATATGTATTTGATAAAATTGTCATAAAACTTTATTAAATGTCTACAGCGTGGGTTTTAAAATACCAAATAAAAAGGAACAGCTTAAAAAGGTGATATTTTTATATCTCTATTATTTTTTTAATGACTCTCTCACGCGTGAATGAAATTCAAAGTAATTACAATCCAAAGTATATCAAGTTGCGTTAAGGCACTTAATTCTTTTATCTCTGCTGGAAAAAATACCTTTCAGTAATGCCTGCACATAATATCTTACCTTAACAAATTCTTCTAGTCTTCAGTTTATGAAACATAATTTTCCCGCATTTGAACAATTCCTAACGTTTTAAATCGATTAACTGTGGCTTGTTCCGTTATTAGGAGTTTAAATTCAAGTTTTTCTTGCATTAAGTACAACATTCGCTACCTCTTGAGTTGCTTTAAAAAAACTAAAGGGGGTGCCAAATAAACCACACAAACTGTTACACAAACATATTTTAAAACGAAAAAAGAGCATGTTTGTGTGAATGTTAAAAACGTTTAATATTTACACAAACATCTTGTTATTGTTTTCAAACTGCGTGTGTCCTTTATTTGGCCCTTGCAAACCAAGGTGGACTCACTTTGTTATTGTTGTACTGTAGTATTGTCGACACCTGATACATGTGACTCATATTGGTCGAACCATATTGAACTTAAGAAAACTTCTTGGTTAATTTTTTGATTTTATTTCTGTTTTTTATATGCTTTTTTTATTTGTTTTTTTTTTTAATTTTTGACAGTAGCTTAAGCCAGCTTATGCATATTATAGTTGAGCCTTTAAAATTTAAATACAATTCATAGTTATTCACACGTTATAGACTTATTTCTATAAAAATATATTGAATTTAAAGCCTCATTCACAATGAAAGCAGTCATTTCGTTTTTCAATGTCTCATTCGTTTCCAAAGTTTTTCATATAAATTCCCTTTATTTTATACAACTGAGATAATATCTAATATAATTTCTGAGAGAACGTCGACAGAATGAGAGAACACATTTATTTCTTCATGTAAATCTTAATCTTAAACAAGGGGTTCGTGTATTTAGGGTTATTTTATAAAATTTCATAATTGACTGATTCTCGAACAGTAAACTTGTGTAGTTTTTGTTATATTTTTAGTTTAAAATATTGTTTTTTTTAACACTTTTCACAAGATTTGTACCATTTGCACTATAGTGCAAAAAATTATATATGCATGTGTATTTTTGACAGCTCATCTTATAAGATAGTTATGAGAAATCTCACACAATTAATTACAAGATTTATACTAACTCTATTTGAGAGTCAACACGTAACAAAATGCATTTGAATTTGACGTTCTCAGGTAAAGACGCCATGTAACCTTCGATACCCAGAATTGGTTAATTTAACCAAATTATGGTTGATTTTTTTAACAAATTATGGTTAATCTAAGAAACATTATGGTTAATATTAATTATAATATGGTCATATTTAACCATAATAATATGGGTTTCTCCAAATGTTAGCATTGTTAAAATTTAACCAAAAACTGGTTACTTCCAATCATATTTTCTTCTGCGTGTGAGATAGGTTTTTTCACTATCTTTCTATTTTAATCCTTTTCTATGTCCTGAACCTTGGGCTTAAACGTCTATTTTATTAAATCTTCCAGTGTGAGATCAATAAATTGTATATTTTTTATTGAAATATTTGAAGATACAACATACATATCTATATCATGAGCACATTATTGGTTTAACCTACCGACTATTTTTTTAAAACAATAGAGTTAGGCATGAGGTATATATGTATATTTTAAATTCCCTTTTTCTGAATCCAAAACCTGTTTCGCGAAATTTTTTTGTGGTTTCTGAGATAGCATTCATTTTGCTCCATATCAACTATTTTAAAGTTTTTTAAGCATGGGTTTGCCACATTTGGCGATTGCACCATATTCTTAAATTCTAAAAAAAAAACAAAAACGTGCAAAATAAACTTTACTCTTGCTTTGCTTCATTGCCGCAAAAAAAGCATGGTCCAATCAGTAAGTTTATGTAAAACGCCTGCTGATTTTTTGCAGAGCTGCGTTTTTGTTTTTGTAACAATTGTTTTTAACATCTTTATACAAACAAAATGCGTGTTGTTTTTTCCATTGTTGTATTTCTGGATAGACCATATAATTGGACCATGAGCAAAAGCAAAAAAATGACAACAAGAAAACAAATTTCTTGAAAATAGTTTTATAAAAGAAACATGTGTTAAAAAATAGTAAAAATTTATAAAAAATATAAGAATGGAGCTGTTTTTTCTTTTTTTTGTAAAATAAAAGAAAAAAAATTTTCAATGTTGACTTTTATTAGATTGTAAATATATAAACTTTCATCTCCTTTTTTGAAATTATTTTTTAGAAAAGTGACGTATGCAGTTAGAAAAAAAATTTAGATTTTTCTTCATGTAAAACTTCTCTGTGGTTTTTAACCGCTCTAACTTTTTGAGACATATGCGCCAAACCAATAATAAGTTGATAATATTTATATTTCATATTAATTTTGGTTTAAAATTTTAATAAGAACGAACTATCTTCTAGGAAATTACTGATTTATTTTCGCTTTTAGAAGATTGATTATACAACTTTATAAGAATTTGATTAAAAGTCTGCGGGCTTTAAAGGTTCATTAAATATATTTACTGTTTAAATCCCATCTTTACTTTTAAATAAAAAATTAATCGCTTAAGTTCAAATTAACATGCTGAACATGCATTTTTCAAAAATAAAAAATTTATCCTAATGTTTTTAAACAAATAAAGATTTTTCTTTTAAACTGAAAAAAAAATTAAACTATAAAACTAAGAAAAATAAACACAAACTTCGAAATAAATTTAAAATTTCTTTTTAAAAAACTAAGCTGAAAACAAAAGAAATACAAGAAAAATACCATTGAAATGAACTTTAGCCAAGTTAAAGTATCTGTAAGATCCATTAAACATTTAAACCGGTATCTCAAGTGTAAGAAAAACTTAAAAAACGGAAAAAGCAAAAAAAAGGCAAGAAAAAGAAGAGTAAAAAAAAATGTATTAGCAAGCAAGTCATTACTTTGAAGCCACTTTTTGTTTCTGCTGGGGTTTAAGACAATTTCATGACTCACTCATTCTAAGCATGATTTTTTCCGTCATTCTTTTTTTTGATTTCTTTTTTTTTTAACGATTTATATCTTTTAAACGTTTTTTTTATATATTTTTCTTAAGACTTATTCTAGTTGTTGTTTTTAGTATTATTGTTTTCTTTTTTAGTGTAGTTGTAAAATGTTTAAAGTTGCATCTTTGTACTTTTGCATATTAAATGCTCAACACGTACATCTGTAATGCACATTATTTTCTTATTTTCTATTAGAAATGAAAAATTATGCTGCATTCTTTACTGTTTTTCTTGTTGTTGTTTTCATTCCAAAGTACTTTTTAAAGTAAAGTGTAATATCCCCTAACGGACACCTTCCTCAAGCGGACACCCCCTTTCGACGGATAGTTTGGCCTGGTCCCGGAAACATTGCATAAGGAAACCATTGAGTTTTTTTAACAGGACATTTCCCTTGTCCCTTTGGTGTTCGGTCATGAGAGATTTCACTGTAGTTCTTTAAAAAAAAAAAAAACAAGCTAGAAATGGTGGTGGTACCCCCTTTTACAAGTGTGGTGGCATGCATTTTATACACGTTGTTTGTACACACATTTACATAATTTATTTGTAGTAATTTTTCTATTATTTATACAAGTTTTTGAAAGAAAAAAAATTTTTTTTTCTCTATATTGTACGAATGAGTACCTTTAAGACTGCAACTGCATTTGCGATACCGACTGCAGACACAACAAGTATTTGTTGCATTATAAATTTATCAGGTCACTTGTGGCAGCTTAATCAACATAAAACTTACTTTTCTTTTATTATTGAGGTGGGGAGGCTATTTAAGTAGAAGAGATATTTATGTAAAAAAAATACATTGTAGAATAAAATTACATTTAAAATTAAAATTTTCTTTTTAATTTGAATTTGATTACAATTAGCCGAAGGCTGGAAAAGGGTCTTTAGAAATTTCCGTCGATGTCTTTATATAATACTTTACGTACGTTAATATTTAAATTGAATTAGTCTTAATGAATAATGCAAATTAAAAGATACTTAATGGCTTTTAAGTCAAATAAAAAATAAAAATTTAATAGGGAAATGAAAGACCAGGGACGAAAAAGTTGTTACGATTGCAGTTCCTTTTTTTATTAAAAAGCATGTACCTGGTATTCCTCTGATTGTTTTGATACTCTCAAAGATTTGAAAGAGTACTAGATTTAATACTAGACTAAGACTATGTGTGCCACACTTTATCTTTTAACTCTTTTCCTATGCGATATGTATTACTATATCGTACGATTTCGCAATGCGTACGATACGTAAAAGCACGTTGCTTATAAGCTGTTTTATAAAAGTAAAATAAAAAACAAATAAACAGGCAAAGCATAAAAAAGATATTGTCGAATAATTAATTCAGAACAAAAATTCGGTTTCCGAATAACTCGAAAATTTTTATTGTTAAAAAATCGATTTTTAGAATAATTCGATAACTGGATTGACAAATCTGAGAGCGAATAATGGTGGTAACCTCTTTTCTATACAATATTTAATTAAATTTTATTCTTTTTCCTTCTCTATTGTTTTAAACCTCTAATTCGGTATGTCATTTGTATGAGGGTCTTCGCTACAATTTCAATACCACAAAATAACAAAAAGTAAAAAAAAATAAACGATATTGCGCAGTGAAGCATTTTGATTTTTTTTTTTGGTCCAACTTGACCATCTAAAAGGGCCGAAATACCTTTGATAGGGTCAACATTTTTTATAAATTTGGTAAACAAGACAGTTTTGCAAACAAAAGTAAACAGTTTAACTTAAGACAAAATAAACTTTACAACCGGCTTGATAATAACAACAATAGGTTTATGTGAATTTGATTTGTGTACAGACATGCTTCATTTATACGTTTATTATATTCTTGATCAAACCGCATGTATGGTTTATTTGGCCCTTAACAAACAAAACAGGGTTTTAAATTAAATTGATTTTCGCAACAGTGAGAAAATTAGATTGCAAAATTTACTGAACGGTTTAATGTAGTTGCTTTAATTTTGACATGAAAGGGCCAAATTAGACTTAAAAGTAGCACAAGGCCATCAAGCATTTAAAAGTGCCACAAATGGCCCAATTGTGCCACATTTTGCATCACTGATATTGCCTTTTACTAAAACCAACTCATCTCATAAGACTCCACAAGAAGCAGAAATGTGCGCAATATATTGTTTGATATTTTGCATAAAAAAATTGCTTCTCAATCCTTGTAATAAAAATATTCCGCTTGTGATAAAGATGTGCCGTTATTTTACTTGTTATTGCGCGTTTTTTAACTATAACATTAATACATCACTATTTTTCAAGGGTCTCATTAGGTCAAGATCGTAGACTTTTCAGAATAAATGATTAATTTTGTTTTAGAACGATATTTATAATTTTTTTTTTTTTATTTTTTAACAAAATCTTTTTACGGCTCTATTGAAAATAGTATTTTTTGAATTATGACGCTATTGAAGTAAATGAGCGATACATATGTATGTACTATGTACATATATATTTTAAAAATACTTTAAAGCTTATTTTGATCCTTTACCGGACCGCTATCATTTTGTGGTAAATATAAAAAATAGTTTTCGTTCTCTGCAGGACAAAATGAACATTTTCTTCCTTTACTTTCCCTCCCTAGTTTGTATGTATAATACATAGTACATCTGTATGTATGTATTTAGTTAAGTTTAAGGAACAATGACATCTTGTTTATATAAATTAGCTGGTTTGGGTTCTGTGCCACTAAAACATCTTACAGAATTATCAAAATGTTTACATGCTTTTAAGGTTTCTTGTTAACGGTACTTTGCGTTTATCCTTTAACTTTTAATATGTTTATAAACATTAGACTGGCTCAAAAATTGAGAATGAAAAGCATTAAAAATTGGTCTTCCAAAATGTGGACCCGAAGGAATAAATTCCTCTAATCAAACAAGATGCTCGAAAAGTATGTACATATGCATCTGTTTTGTAATAGTTTTATAATTAAATAATACAAAAAGATAGTTAAAAAAATAGCTTTTTGCCAAAAACCATTATCAAAATAGCTCCTTTTTAAAAGAAAAATAAAATTTTACAAAAATGTAGAGCATTTAATAAAAAAAATTACCTTTTTACAAAAAAGTTCCTATTTCAAAATAAGTACCTTTTTACAAAAAAGTAACTTTTACCAAAAAAGGTACTTATGTATTTACAAAAAAGGACCTTTTACAAAAAAGTACCTTTTTACAAAAAAGTATCTTTTTACAAAAAATGACCTTTTTACAAAAAATTACCTTTTTACAAAAAATATCTTTACCAAAAAAGTAAATATTTCAAAAAAACATATATGTAAATATTTACAAGAATTGGGCTTTTGACAAAAAAGTATACAAAGGTATTTATTTACAAAAAAGTTCCTATTTATACAGGTACATACACAAAGGGTGTTTTTTATATAGTGATAAAAGCTTAAATCATAATAAAACATAGTGGGTGGTATTATTGAAGGAAGGAATAAAAATGTAAGAAATATTTAAAAAAAAAACATTTAGTTTTGTTATTTAAAAAAAATTATTTTTATTTATTATTTGTTATATTATTTGTTTCATTTACATTTCATTTACATTATTATTTGTATATTTTACAGAAATTAATTTAATGAAAAAATTATTGCTCACAAAAATTTCAACTGGTTTAAAATGTTCTTTTTACCAACAGCTGACACAATAGCTCTTTTTCTTTACTCTAATTTGGGATCCCTTGGGATCCCAATTTGCACGAAACGCGTTCCCGTACCTACTTTAAATTTGTGCAAATGAGAGCGGGTTTGAGAGAATAAAATTCTTCTTCTTCTTGCACGAAACAGCCTAGACTTTTTCTTCGTGCAAATTGTGTAAATTGTCAAACAGCTGTAAAACATAAACAAAACAAAAAAAGCACAGATTAAAAGTTCATGATCCTAATTCTGAAAAAAGGGTTGTGGAATAAAATAATGTACTTAAATAGATAGTTTTGTACTGAAATATTAGGGATACAAAATGTTAGGTCTTGTAAAAGTGTTTGTTTTGTTTTATTTTTGTTAAAAGTAGTTTATTTCTACAGCCAACAAAAATTTTTTCAAAAGTGGCGCGATTTTTTTGTGTTTTAAACACTGTCAAAACACTGAATTTTTATTTTGTGCTTTAAATTGTGTTTTTTTTCTGTTCCCATACTTTTGTGTAATTTTGTCTCTTTATGAGAGAACTTTTGCTTTACCCAAAAAGTAAAGAAACAGTGCTAATATCAACTCAGAATTTATTAAAACCGGGTTGTTAAAAATTTATTGCGGAAAGCTTATATCGCAGGAATGAATAATTGCAATTTGCGTATCGATCGATATTTATTTCCGCCGAATTTTCCTTTCCGTGCGGAATCAATAATACCACCCAGTAATATATTTTTGATATCTATGAAACGGCCTTTATTGGATAGACATTAATATTTAAATAAGATTTCGGCCATGTGGCTGTCACGGCTGGCGCGTACAAAGCGCAATCTGGAACACCAATTTTCACAAACTTTTCGCATTTTCGACCATTATCTTTTTTGAAGACATATGGGCCGGGCCAATGACTCCGCCAGCCCATAAAGCACGCGAAACGGTAATTTTCTGCGGATGTAATGGTGTTTTACAAAAGCTTGTGGATTCTCCTCAGTCCAAATGCGACAATTCTGCTTATTTACGTACCCATTCAACCAGAAATGGGCTTCATCGGAAAATAAAATTTTGAATGGAAATTCAAAATCAATAACAATTCGTGCTTCAGCCCATTCGCGGAATTACTTGGATTAAAAATTTCCACAGTTTGCACGCGTTGCTCTGGTGTAAGTCGATCCATAATGAAATGTCAAAGCAAACTTAACAAAAAGCAGCTATCAGCTGCTAAATGGGTGGTCAAATAAAGCAGTGATGCCAACTCAAAGTTGTATCACTCCAAAAAAACACCCTTAACATGTATGTATGCACATATGGCGGGCTCAGAGCTGAAACGAACCAAGCCAAAAAAAGAAATTCGAAAATATTTTGAGTTTGTTTACGGGAACTGCCATTAATTTCTGAACCCATTGATTAGCGTTTATTACCGTTCTCTAAGGAACGAAACACTTATTGATTTAGTCGGTTACAGAACTAGATGCGGAGAATTTCGCTGCAGTTTTCAAATACACATACATATGTATTATATTTTATTACTTGGTTCGGTTCGGCTCCGGGTCCTCCATATGTACCTTTCAAAAAAAGTACTTTCTTGCAAAAACGTACGTGAATGGACTATTATTTTCAAATTCTTTAAAATAAATTAAATACGAAATTTTAGTGAAACATTAAACTTCCACATCCAGTTCTGTTACAAATGTATACACTCATTAGAAATTAAATTTTAGGCACAGAAAGATACATACATTGTAAATAGTATGTATGTATATATATAAATATATTTACATAGATACTGATACGTACATTCCTAATGACGACATCAGTCTGTTTGCTCTCTATTATCTCTATGATGCAGCATTCAAATTCGGCCTAGTCTTAATTTAGATTTTCTCTTTTTTTTTTTTTTTTTTTTGCCTAAAGGTTTTATTTTGAGTTTAAAAATTTATTTATTCATTTGTTTTAGAAATTAGTGTAGCCAGCTAAGAAAAAAAAATCTTAAACAAAACATAAAAATAGTAAAACTGAAAAAGTCAAGTAGCACGAGTGATGAGTGTAGTGTGTCTTGAAGTTGTTTAAACAATATGACGATAATTTTAATTGTACCCGTATGTCCCTCTCACCAACTGCAGCAGTTTCCAGCTAAATAAAATATATTTTTCCTCTTTGTTTTTTTGAGAGCATCTTTAAAATTACTTTATTTTAGACTCTAAAATTTAGAGTTAAAAAAAAAAAAAAAAAAAAACAAAAAAAAAAAATTGAAACAAATTAAATGTTTTGTAATAACAACAAACACTTGAGATACGACGGCACTCATGAGTATGTACTCAAAAAATTAGTGTAATTATTACAAACGAACACAAAAACAATTGTAAAGAAAAAAAAATTTTGAAGTTTTGTTTTTTACTTTTAAGAAAACTTGGTTTTAAAAGAAAGAGAAAATATTTCCGCTTTAATTTCTTCTTCAGTTTGTTATTTTAAAGATTTTGGGTGCAGTTTTAATTATGAGTACGAGTTTGCAGATGATGACTAGGAATTAACAAATATTTTTGTGAAATAATAATAAAGAGTATTTATGTACATTGTACATATCTGGTATATAATATGACTTGCTGAAAGTTGCTTCAAAAGGGTCAAATTGATACCTCATCTATCTCTGAGAAAAGTATTTATATCTTAGTTCTAATTAAAAAAAATATTTATTTGTAAAAATAATAATACACTGAACCAAAAATTTACCAAAATACTGCAAAACGGGTTGTAAAATTGAAGAAATATAGGTTATTCTAAACCTTAATTTTTTTATTCAAGTCTACAAACGTTTTTCGTAAATACAGAAAAATTTCGAAAATAGTTATAAATAATTAATTTCTTCGATTTAGTTTTAACCTTTTTGGTTAAATTGGTTACAAAATTAGTCAAATTTACTAATTATGGTAGTTGGGTAATTCCATGTATAATCGACCAAGAGTGGCACACGACCCCTTTCGATTTTAATGAAATTTGGTGAGAAGGTTCCTTTTATCATATTAGAAACATATATGAACAAAAAAATGTTTAAAATTTTTTGTGTTATGTCATATTCAAAATGTCATAATAACACTATTTACTGAGAAAACTGAATATCGATTTCCTTACAAAAATACATAACGTTTTTTTCTTTTTGCATGGAAATCGATATTTTGTTTTCTCAGTAAATTGTGAATAAAATCAAAAGTTGTGCACCGATATCAATGAAACAAAACTCATTTCATTCGAAATTATGTTAAGCTAAATGTTTTCAAACCAAATTTGTGATTTTTGTCGCGTTTTTATTTTTTATGAATTTTTAAAAAACATAAAATTGTTTTTTTTTTTCAAAATTTCCCTATTGTTTCTTAAAAAATTCTACAATATCTCTGAAACTACAGGGCATATTTAAAATCAATGTAAGCACGGCTTAAAGATAATATTGTTGCCGAGTTTCGAATTTTTTTTTAACTGAATATGGTCAACCGTTTTTAAGTTATTCCAATATACAGGGTGGGCCAACTTGAACTGACTGATTTCTCGCAGAATTGTCATTGTGGATCTTGCGGTATGAGCTGTAGCTCAATCTTGCTGTAACCATATGTTACGATTATTGATAACTATCAAACGTAAAAAGGTTTCCAACATGGTCCAGTATACCACCCCAGAGATGGTTTCTGGCTCATTAACTTCATTTTCGAAGAAATATGGACCAATAACTTTATCAGCCATGATTCCGCACCAAACAGTGCATCTGACAGGGTGTAATTGTGGCTGATGCAATGCTCTCGGATTGTCTGTACCCCAAATTCGGCAGTTCTGCTTATTCACATATCCATACACTGGGAGCCTCTGCAGTATTAAAATGCTGACGGTATTTTCTTTGCGTTGTAACAATTGATCGTTAAAATTCAATTCCACTGAGTATGATAACATTATAAGATTTTATAAAATTCTGTATTATCTGCAAAAAAAAAAAAAAAACCAAATTATAAAACATACAAAAATTATAAGCATTTCAAATCAGTCAGTCCAAGTTGGCCAAGTTGGTATGTAGTGAGAGTGCCTTAATTTTGGACATAACGGTATATCTCGAAAACTAGAACTGATAGAAAAAAATGGAGATCAGATTTGAAATCAGCGACCTCAAATTAGTAAATATTTGCAATCAAATTCCAGACCGCAAACTTACTGTTCCGCAGTGTAATAATAGCATTCTTAAAAAAAAATGCTTATGAAAATTCAAATTCAGATATTTTCAATAAATATGCCGTTATTTCTTAATTCTTTGTCCGACGATAACAATTTTACGCTTGCTACGTTTGAAACAAAATTTTATTTAAGATACATGTTAAAAAACATTTAAAAATTTTTTTTATTGCCTTACTGAAGCGAACTAAAATGGTGAATTTTGAAAAAACATAAAAAAATCAATTTTTTTTTTAAGTTTAAGGTCCTGCAACAAGTTTAGTTTTGATTTGAATTTAACATTTGAAACCAATTTGACATCAAATTGATAAAACATTTGATGTCAAATGTTTATTTGCAAATAATTATCAATTTGAATTCAAACGTTAAAATCAAACAATTGAAAAACGTTTGAGAATTGTGTTTGATGTCAAATGATAAAGTCATATCATATCAAAGGTTTGACTTTGTGTTTGTTGGGATCGCTCATTTGCTGCAAGACCGGCATAGCTCAAAAAATTATATTTTGGAGTTAGAGATGCAGAATTGTTCGCTTTGTTTTTCTTTATATTGTGTATTAAATTCATCTTTATATCTTTTATGCTTTCCCGGTTTGAAGAGAATGTGTCTTCTTTTTTTCTAAAAGCAAATCAAAAACTTTAAGTGCGTTTACCTCGAAATAGATTTTTTTGAGTTATGCCGGTCTTGCAGCAAATGAGCGATATGTTCTTCGTGAACATTTTTTTAAAAAATTTAATTTTGCATTTTATTATTTATATCAATTCTAGATAAATAAAGGGCATATTCATACATAGATGTTTAGAATTATAAGAGCCAGTTGTATTTTCATTTAATTTTGACTCAGAACGAACAAAATTTCTTCAATTCTACAACCTTTATTCAATTTTAGATTCCGTTAGTCTTTTTTAAGAATTCTATTCGATTTAACTACAAAAAATAAGTTAATTTTAACGAAATTTCTTTAGCTTAAGTTAAAATAAAAACATTTAAAAAAAAATTTACACTTTTACAAAAATTCATCATATAAACTAATATTTATAATTTAATGTTACAAAAAAAAATTCTTCTCCTTACTTTAACGAATTTGTATTCAAAATAAACAAAATTAGCAAAATTTACCTAAATAAACGGATAAAGTATTCAAATTAACTTTGTAAAAGGATGCTAATTCAAATATTTTTATGTGTTGTTACCAAAACATTGTGTTATTACTTACTGTCTTGCTACTATTTTAACAAAATTTTCGTCTACATATATAACATAATTTTACCTATTCTTTAACCAAAATTTTATTCATATACACCGATTTCAATTACAAAATTATTTAACGAAAACTATTGTGTTGATTAAAAGAAAATTTGTGTAGTTGAATAACTTTTAATTATATTTGAGAAAAAATTGAGTTGATTTAACAATTTTTTTAGTTGAGGGTTTACTAAATTTTTTAGTTAATATTACCGATGATATTTGGTTCAGTGTATGCCAATTTGTCGGCTAGAAAATATGTAAGTACTTTTAATATAAGACTAGATACATGACTAACCCAAAGTTGCCGGAAAAGGGATCAATTTTCTATCTCTTTGTCGCATAAAAAGTATTCATTCTATTTAAGTTTTATAAATAATTTTAATTTGTTTACAGCATTTTCTACCTTAAAAGAAAGCTTAAATTTAAAGTCGTTTTAATACTGAATATTTTAAAAACTCCAATCTTTTATTTTTAAAATGTTTTATAAAAATATTTCACCACTTAAAATGAGTCGAATTTTTTATTGAGAGTAAATTTTTCGTTTTCGTTAAATTTCATCAACATCAAAATGTCGATATCAACGTGTTTTCCTATGTTGTGGGCAGAGCATAAACTAGTCAATCTGTTGAAATTTTTTTATTTAAAATTGTACAAAAAAAAAAAAAAAAAATTTTAAAATATGGAATTTCGAATGTAACAAATTTGGCGCTATACCTATTGTGTTTTGAAAGATTTTAAATGTAGGTACTAAGCAAATTTTCCAATTTTTTTTTTGTATATAAATTTAAATGAAGTCTGTTCAATTCACAAAAAATACAATAAACTTTTCAATTCCAAATTATAAATTGCGATTAAATTAAAACTTTTCGGTCCGCTTTTTAACAGAGGCGATCTACTAGCCACTTAACCGGTAACACGTTATCGATATAAGAAAATTTTTATTATTTAATTCATCAGGAATTAGTTTGAAAGTAAATGAAAAAATATCTTCAAAATTGATGTTTAAATAAAAACTTTTATAAAAAAAATCATAAAAAAGACACTAGTTACTCTACTGGTGTAGAGTAACCAGTTTATTTAAGTACATTACCCGCCTGTCTTACAAACAACACTCCTTAAAGTTTATCAAGAACGTTTTTTGCTTTATTTTTCAACATGACTCACATCCCTCAAAATTTATAAAAAGAAATAAATTTGTCAAAATGCATTCCAAAAAAAAACTTAAAAATTTAGTATTAAACAACAAAAAAAAAAAATCATATAAATACTTTTGAAGATGTTGCAATAAACTGAAAATCTCTTCTCTATTTTAGTGTTATTAAAATAGACAAATATTGCATTATTTAATTTTTTTTTGGGGGTTTTGAATGTATAGAAAAATATGCAGGCACACAAATTTTTACACCAAGTAAATCCCTTAAGGCAATTTATTATGTTTATAACAGCAACAACGACAACAACAACGATATTACCAAGCAACAAGAGAACATGTTCAAAACAGATATAGATTTATAATACCCTGACCCTACACTACACTGCACTACAAAACTATACAAAACAAAAACAGAATCGAAAAAAAACCAACGATCAACTTTCTCATAAAAGAAGCAACTAAGTTTTGGATGTGGATGTGTGTTTGTTCCTTTTTTAAAATTGTAAGAACTAAAAAAACATAAATAAAAATACTGAAAAATAAAATTGAAAATGACAGAAACATGCTCATAACGCATAAATGGTCCAAACGGGGATGGGAAATTCCATACAAAGGTAAATTCGAAACATATATTTTAGATTGGGAAGAACTAGGTTTTATAAACAACATAACGTTTGCGGAATAAAATATGGACTGACATGTTAACAGTAATAAAAAATTTGTATCAGGTATTAAAAAATCAAAGTTAATATGCAATTTTTAAAATACACAACTTAAACTTATTTTACAAAAAGATATCTAGCGACATCGATGGATTTTTTCATATTTTGAGGCACCCTACGGATAGTCTCTTGAATCACCTTTATGTGCATTTACTATAACATCCATTTAATTTTAGTGATAAAACAGTCTAGGTTTCATGGTTCCTATCCCTATTTATAGAAATTTCTTTTTAAATTCGCCTAAAAAGTTTGAATTGGTGTTTGTTAATGAGCTTTTATTGCAAAGAAGCTCCCAACATCCATGATACAATTCATGACCAACCTGCAGCAAAAAAAATTTGTAACAAAGCCCGTATTAGATGCTTGATGATAACTGACTTTTTTCTGAGACTGCTGGTATGGTTTTCTTTACATATTTGGCTACTCTCATGTGTGATACGTATTTCTAGTTTTTAACACTTCATTTTTTTTTTAACGCATGGTAAGATTTTGGAGTATATCCGGCAATTTCTTCTAATTTATTTCTTCAACATAGCTCGAGTTTGGTTGCACTGTATCAAAAAAGTTTAACGCATCGTTGTTTTCCATTAACGGGGTTTTACTTTCGAAAGTATTTACTGTCTTATAAACAAAAGATTTTTTAATTTGGATTTTAGAAAAGTGGCGAAAAATTTCAAATTTTCTTTTATGAGGATTATTTTCACAAAATTTTCAAATCAACTTACGACCTTCTAATTCGTTTTGATCTGATCTCTAGCCAAATAGTTATAGGGAAAATTATATTTTGTTTTATTTTTTCACTGATGGTTGAAAATCAGTCCATATTTCATTCCGCATACGTTATAAGATTTATTACAAATCAGAAGAATTTTTAAGAATCACTTTATTTTCTACGACGGTTTTCCATAGAAAGACCTTTAAAAAATCACTATAACTTGCATTTCGCTTAAAATAAAGTTATTTAACAAATTGAAATTCGATAAAAACAATGCTTACACAAACTTTGACATTCCAGCAAAATTGTGCAGAGGTAGGGAGGGGCTTAATTAAAGACTCGTTTTGTTTGTAGAGGTGTCTATTTTTCTTCTTAATTCTTATATAATTTTTCAAGTCCGAATTCCATAAATTGTTTAACTTTTTTAATTCAATAATTCAAAAGTGCTATAAAAAAGTTTTTTACTCGTTTTATTACCAATAACTTAGAAATTTGTTAATATTAAGGGTTAAAAGTTTTAAATCGCCTAAGCTATGCTCACACTTATTAAATAAAGTAAATAGTTAGTGTGATAGTAAATAGTTAGTGTGGTTTAACATGGTCTTAATACTAACATAATACTAATTCTAATTATATTGCTAGACATAGCAAAACATTGTTTTAATATTTTTTTTTGTAAGATTTGGTATTATAATCAAAATAAATATAAATATAGGAAAAAACATGTAAAATCAATTAAAATGGATAATCATTCAAAAAAGCAAATTTCGATCTACCAAAAGTTAAAATACAATTTGGTTTAAGGATTGATGTTTGACTATTGACGTTAGCACTCGTCGATGGCTGCGAGTGTAAAACGGCAAATCGATCTGAGGAGATCGAGTAGTTGCGATCGAAACATGTCATGGTAACCTGCCGGCCGCGGTTCGAATCCCGGCCACGGTCAAGAATGAAAGATTATCAATAACAATTTTAATTAATTTTCATGTTGTAAAATTCCTTTCTTCATAAAAATAATTTAATGAAAATTAAATTTAATGAACTTAAGCCTAATTAAAAACATTAAAAATTTGGATTAAAAACCATAAATAGTTCAACAAAATAACCACAATACTAATTAATATTGGAATTATATTTGACTTACCATGTTGGTCACATTTTCCCCCCTCAAATATTTGCCAATTGTGACCGTAGCTTAAGTTATACATTTTCGCAAATTAAGGAATAATTCTAAACACTACCAGAATACCAATCTTGTTGTAGCATCCTGTTAAACAAAGGTTGGCTTAAGCAAAAAGTGTGTGAAATCTTAAGGTAATTTATAAACAACCGTTTTTGAAGTAAATCGATTGGGGTTCCATTATAAAATTAGTTGGGAATCTCTTTACTTTTGTTTTATAAATTTTATGTTTTTTTCAGGAAGTTTTTTAACGTTAAAATTTTCCATCCCTGATTCTTAATGAATCATAAGCAGCCCATAATTTTCGTATTTTCGTTTTAAGAAGAAGTAAACAGGCACTTGAGTGGCCGATATTAAATGAGTGAGAGACTGGCTATGTAAATGTTGCATAAAAAATCATTAAAATTATGATGATGATGATGCCGAAGAGGATTTTCAGAAAACACACATTTCTTTTAAATTTTCTTCTTTTTGAATTTCGTAAAGAATTAACAAAAACAAATATTTCACAATCATAACAAGCAAAAATATTTTAATTAAAATCCCTGGCCATCACAGGGAGAAGTGTAAAGAGTTTGTATGTGTTTCTGTTTTGCTTTTTAAAGGATTAATTTATTTTTTATTAAAAAAAAAAGAGAAAAAGGGGACAAAGAAACTTTTAAAATGTTTAAAAAATAAAATCTGAAAACAAAAACATGTTGTATATAGCAGTTGTTAATGTCATTGTTGTTGCTGTTAAAACGTGCAACACGACAATAAACATATTGCCAATGTTTTTTTTCACTGTTGTTACTCGCAGTCCATTTCGAAAAAATTTCATCCACTTCCACATCATGATCAGAAAAAAGCTCTTTTTTAAAGTTTTGTGTTTCTTTTTTTGCATTTTTGTCATCCTCCTCCTCCTCCTCCTCCTCTGGAGTATTTTAAATTTTATGGAACAGAGCGACATATTGTCTCGCTAAACAAATGAAATTGCGAAAGAGTAAAAGGGACCCAAATATTATTCTGGTTATAACCACAAAAAAGAAGAACATTTAAAAAAAAAATAAATAATAAAAAATCTCTTGATATTGTGTCGCATTAAATATGGAAAAAAAACAAGAACAAGGAAGTCTGTCTGACCGAAAAATTCTCAAAAAGTAGGCACAAAAAACAAACACCACAAAGTCCAATCGAGTATACAGACATAAATTGTGGCTGGAAGAATGAAAATGGGTAAAAATTGACTTAAAAAAAGAAAAAGATGCATAAAAGTTACGACCGTAAAAAAGAAAGAGACAAAAATAAATGAAAAATGAAATAAATATGTACATGAATTTAGTTTTTGAATTATTTCTCTTTGGGAGAGTGTGCGGTAGACTTTTGGGTTAAATAAAGTCTCGTTCATATTATAAAGTCCGAAAGGGTTATAGATGACAAGGGGCTAAATATAAAAAAGGTATTTTTTCTAAAAAGACATTTTTTTTGCAAAAAGTTTTAAGTAGATACCATTCTACCAGATACCATTCTACCATTCATTTCTTTATATTTTGCTATAAAATGCTTTTTCGAAAAATACAGTTTATTAGTCCTTTTTTGTAAAGAAAGTCCGTTAATTTTTTTTTATAAAAACGTAATTTTTGACAAATTATTTTGCAAAAAGTTATTTTTTGTAAAATAAAGAGTAAAATGTACTTTCCTTCACTTTGTTTGTAACAAAGTGTAGATCTTTAATCGTCCACAACCGCATTTCAACAGCAATCTGGCCACACTAAGCCAAAAGCAAACTCTCTTTAGGCCAATTAAAGGCTCAGTTAGCCGGAAGTAACAGTAAATTACCTTACCGTAAAAAAGTAAGACCAATCTATTTCTTACAGATTGAGACGTAACATCTTACTCATAGTTATAATCTTTCTTATTACTTTACATGCAAGTTACTGAGCCTTAAGTCATGTATCTACCCAATTAACAGCAAGAGAATAAGAGAGTTTCCTAACTTTTCGCTTAAAGCCTAACCATAATATTCATAGCCTTGCTTAACCTTTTGTCAAAAATTAACAACAAGTCTCTCAAATGTTTTAAAAAAAACCAAAAACAAAATAAAAAAACATTTGATTCCGTACGGAATGTGCGATTAGATTCGCACCTTGCTTAAGCAAATGACAGTTTCATTAAACTTAGCAAAAAGTTTCCTTAGGTTCAATATGGTTTGCCTCATATAATTAACATGTAATCGCACATTTGCTTAAGCCAACTTAAGCACATTATGGTTGGGCCTTTAGCTCTGCGTTAAAAGTACTTTATGTGATATGTTTCTTATCTCATCTCTAACGCAACACGAAGCAAGTTTTATCTGACATGGCCTTAATTGTTGAACAGTCGGTTGAATGGCGCTCACCGTTATATTAAGTGTTTGTTGCGCACACTTGCGATGTGAGAAGCTTTTTAATCTAAAGGTATACCCGAGAAGATCGTGATACTCATTTAAGAGCTTTTCAATAACGCTTATTGCTCTATACTACACGAGGACTCATCAAGCAATCCCATAAACGCCTACTAATTAGTGCGACAAGTTTGTGTTGGCTCTCCACTATTGTTTAACAAAGCTATTGGCGTAGTTATGGGCCACTTTATGTCAAGAAAGCATTACATTACTTGGGGTCTCGATGACAATTTTAATGACATCGATTATGAGGACGACGTCTGTCTTCTAATTCCTTCGCTTTTCTTCCTTGAATCTCGCGCAGTAACAGCAGGCTTATAAACTAACATCGGTAAAACGAAGTTAATGCGCTTTAACATATCATGCATTACGAACTTCCGGATGTCGGGGCTATCGATTAAAGACGTTGAAAGCTTTTGCTATCTGTGAAGTATTATATTCAAAAGTCGAGGCAGCAAACAAGACAAACTGAACAGACTTTGTATGTTAAAAGAAACTTTCGGCACTCTCAGTAACTTAAGGACACTGCAAAATATCTCAACGCACACCAAAGTCAGAATAATTAACAGCTACGTGAAACCTGTTATATATGGTTGTGAAACGTTAAATATATTGAGTCGCGAAATAAGCAGTATGCAAGCATTTGTACATCGGTTGCACAGGCACATACTCAGAATATTCTGGCCAACCACGATTTCAAATCAAGATCTGTGAAACCAAACTAATCGTATTCCTTTGAATGTGTCCACACTTTACCGCAAATTTTGATTTGTTAGGACATATTTTGCGAAAGCCTGCAGACGATATAACTATGCAAGATGTCAAATTCAACTCCCCAAAGTTCCAAGAGACCAGGCATGCCAGCCAACACGTGGAGCCCCAGACTGAGAGGGAATGCAAGATCATGGTGTATCCTGTAACAATATGAAACTAATGGCGATTGATAAAAACAATGGATTACATTTGTGGTGACCCTATGTTCCACCAGGAACTATTTGCAAATATATCGTTACCTTAAATGCAAACGAACGTAAATACAATTTAATTTTTTTTACAGGAGAAGCAAAAAACCACCCAATTTCATCAAGTTCAGTTAAAACTAAATATTATTTTAACATCCAGCCAACAATATATTTTGTCAGCTATAACTGATAGTTAATTATAACTGAACTTGGTGAAATTGGGGGTAAATAAATAATAATAAAGTATTTTTGGAGTTAAAATTTCTTTAATAAAGTCGCTATTTTTTATCGCAGGGGTCTAAAAATTTGCGTCAGCATGTAGTTTGATAAAGGTATAGTTTTTAAAAAGGTACTTTCTTAATTTAATTTCCCTTCTATAAAAAAGAAGTGTAACAGATACGTTCTTGTAAAATAAAGCTGAATGAATATTTGTTATTTTGTGTAAAAAGCGGTATAAAAAGGCACTTTTTCAAAAATTTTGTTGTTTAAATGTACTTTTTTGTTAATTAAAAAGATACTTTCTCGTAAATATTGACTTTTTTTTATTTCAGGCTTATTTCTCTTTGTTTGTGGGGACTTATTTCGTGGAAACTTATTTAATTGCGCCCAAAAATATACCTTTCTAAAAGATACTTTTTTTAAATTGCTGTTTTTTGAAAGAAAAATTTTTTGCAACGATATTTTATTTAGTTTTTTCCAAAAAATTTAATTTTCAATTTTCAAACTTATTTATTTCTTATGAAAATTTGTTCAAAAAACCTTTTATAAATTACAAATATTTCTACTGAATATGGATAATTCCAAAGTGTTGAACGTGACAGTCGTACGCATCAAAAATGCAATAACATTTTTAACAACAAATATTTTTACGTTATTTTAACCCTTAAATTATAGCACTAAGAAAGCACTATTATCTATGCTAAAGTTTATGGGGGGCGCGATTCTAGGTCAAAGATAATGGCAAAAGAAGTAGCGGTTCGAACGTGAAAAAAATAGAAGTAGTTTTTGTGGCCATGTATAAAAAGGCGTAATTCAGCGAAACCTGGCACAATTTTTTAGTCAAACTACTTTAAGAATTTTACGTAGCAATGTAACATTAAAATGTCTTTGGTTTGATTCCAAAATCTTCTGTATTTTTGTTTGTTTAAGCCAAAATCTGGTTCGATACGTGACATTTCTAACGTGACATTTTTTCCATAACAATTTAACTAAATAATGATTAAAAAAAATAAAAATTTACCGTTAATCCGCACATTTTTTTCTTCTTAGATTACAGACCATGTAAGAAAATTTTTTTGGAATAATTTTTATCAAATATCATCTCTTTTAAGGAAGATAATATAAAAGAAAACATGCAATAAAACATTCTCACAAATAAGAAATTACGTTTGCACAACTTTGCAGTCTGATTGTTATCTAAGTGAACAAATTTATGGGTAAATTTGTAACACTAGTAAAATCTAAATATTTCTCTATAACAAACAATATCGTAAACTAATCAGATTTTAATAACTTTTAAATTATCGGTCACGGTGGACCTTTTGACGGAAATGCCCATATGGCGGTTATTCTATAACAATCTTCTTAAACGAAATATCTATGTCCCATAAATAAAAATTATTTATTCCCTTTATTATTCCAAAAGATTTAATAGCATTTTCCTTTATAGCTCTTTTTATTTTCCTGTAATGCACTTGTAAATTGTTTCAGTTTATTCTTTCCTTCTACATGTTCCCTTAAAAAAGCGTCAGTTATTGACACGGTTCTTCAAAAGGAAAAAAAACAAGAAAAATACTTTGAAACACAGCAACTTCTATGAGTAAAACCCCTTGGGAATAAAAGGAAAAAATTAAAGCTGTGCAACAGACGATGTCCACGTTATTTTACGGAGCATAAAAATCTTTTTATTTCAAAAATTAAGTTAAAAAAAAGTAGAAAAAATATATTTTAAGAAGTTTTTGTTATAATTTGTGTAAACACGGTCTAAAAGAAAAACACAAAAAGCGGCAAAATTAAATAAAAAAAGAAAAAAGCCAGACAAATTACAAAATAAAAAAGAAAACAAAAAACTAAACTCTAAGATGCACTCACACAATTATAATATATTGGTTGTGCCCAACAAACACGGTGGTTTGATTTAAAACTGAAAAAGATTTGAAATCAAACTTTTTCGACAAACGTTTGATAGAGATTTGAAAATCATGGCATCCTCAACAAAAATGTGAAATTATATTTAAAATTAAGATATGCATTTATTTTTAAATTGCTTTCGAAATGTTTGTCAAATGTGGGTTGATCATAATTAGGCTGTGAATTACGAATGAGAGAGCGAATAACGAAAAAACGCTGTCGTGCGAACATGGTATAATACAATGTGGAAACATAAATGAAAAAAATTTCATATTAATTCAAATTCATTTTTTATTTAAAAAAACTGTCAGCTACACATTCGGCACCATAGCTTTTGAATGAAATAGCGTTCTTTCCTGTTCTCAAATTCTTGGCAAGACGAAATACTTGGCTCCTTGTTATATGTAGGATTGTCATGGCGTAGCACCGCGATCATACAACAAACTTACAATTTCTTCACTTTCCCGTTTAATTTTGATTTGCATTTTTGCACTTTGTAATTATGTTTTACTCAGAAATAATTAATATTTTTCACAAGAAATTAAGGTTTTCTTAAAGAAAATTCACTTCACGTTATATGTAATTTTTCTTTAATTGTAACACGCTTTAAAATTTAATCGGCATTTTTTAATGTTTACAATTTTTTTCGTTTTTGTTATTTCAAATGTTAAAATCAAACAATTGAAAGAGGTTTGAGAATTGCGCTTGACGTCAAATGATAAAGTCATTTCATATCAAAGGTTTGACTTTGTGCTCCACAAGCAGATTTTTGACTTATAAAATTGCTAAAATTTTTTTAATACCAATTTGTTTACTGGGTTTTTGTACATGTGAAAACTTTTTTATACATACTTAATTTCGTTACATACTGGCGATATCTTCGATGCTGTTAGTGATGGCCAACAATAAAATAAACATCACAATTGTGGATGGTGGTTTTTCAGTTCTCTTCTATATCGATTCGCCTTTAAAAAATAAAAATAGTGCAAAAAAGTCACCAGTAAGCAAAACATACCAAAAAAACTCAAGCATTTTTTTACTTGATAAAATGTACATAATTGAGATACTGGATACGTGTTTTATATTTCAACTGAAATACTGTTATAAATCACAAAAACAAAAACAAAAACAAAAAAAAAAAAAAATTTGCATATGTAACAATTTTTTTCCTCTTGGATTAAAAAAATAAAACTCGTTGGTATTTCAGTCACTAGTAGAGTGAAACGATTTATTTTTGTTGAAAATAAATCTTTTTTAATAAAATTTATATTTAAATAGAATTTATTTAATAGAACAAAAGGAATAGAAACTTAAGTCACTACCCAGTAAAAACTTCGCCTACTTTTTTAAAATGAATAGCTTCTTTCACTCATTATTTTGTAGCTTTCTACTATATAAATACCATAATTAATTCTATTACTACTTATTTTTCAAATGTATGTAGGTAAGAAATAATGACTTACATTAAAATCCGTTTATTTTGGGACATCCCTTGTAAAATTCATTGGTTCTTTCAGTAGAACTGGAAGTTGTATTTAAACCTTTTCCTGATAACTTAACACATTATTTTGTAAGTTTTAACTGGGTAACGAAAAAAAAAAAAAAAAAAAAATAAATAAAACTGTTACAAACAAATTTAGGCAAAGGTGGAAAAAAGCATTCTTTGGATACACAAAATTGCGTTTTGACACACGATGTTGCATTGCAAAACAAAAGTTCACTTTAGAAAAAAAAAATTTCAGTCGAAATTTCACGTTTTTCACAAAAATAACAATTTACACAAAAAGCGCTTTTTACACAAAAAATAACTTTATATAAAAATATCACAACGTGAAATTTTAAGTATTTATTATTGAAAATTATGCGCATAAATAAATTATGATGAAATGAAATATGGATTTATCATTTAAAGAAAAACTGACAGTGTACTTAAAGTACTTGTTTTTTTATTATTTAATTTTGGCATACATATTAATAGAATCAAAGTTAAGCTTAGAGTACACGGTATGTGAAAAGCCACATGCGCATGTCATCACACAATGGCTATTGTGGCTTTTTAATGACGTCAAAATTACGCAAAAGCACATAAGCATGTGTTCTTTCACGACTGCAGCAAAATGACCCTAACCAAAAACGCCCAAAATCAATGTGTGAAAAATCACCCAATAATTTCCCTTACAAATTTTGGGTGATTTTTCGTTACTTCTGGGTAATAATTAAATTTTACTATAGTTTATAAACATTTTTTGGCTGATATTTTGTTTTCTTACTTAGACCAATTCTTTAATGAAAAAATAACGGGTTAAAATCCCGGATTTGAGAAGTCAGCATTTAAAAATCCCGAATCGCTAATAAATTTTGCAGAGAAGCTTTAAATTTCAAAATTTGTTTTTGTTTTAATTGTTAGCTACAACCAGAGAAAAAACATTTTTAAATACGGTCACCTTCTACAAAACTATTTTTAAAGAAAAATTTAATTTAATTTAAACATATTTTGTTTAATTAAAGCATATTATTGTCACTGACAACCATATTATGGTTAAATTAGTCCTCCATCAAGAAGCCATTACCATATTATGGTTGCCTCCGAACATGTTTTGGTAATAATAACTATAATATGCTTACAATTATAATAGCATGGCTGGTTTTCAAACATAGCATGTTGCTCTTGGAAAAGAGGAAAAGAGGAAAATACTCTTGTTAATTTAAAAACAAATTATTATCATATTTAATCTCAACATGTTAAAAGACAATAATAATATGGTTGTGGCTTCTTGATGGACGACTAATTTAACCATAACATGGTTATTGGTAAAATTAAACATATGTTTAAGATTTTCTTTAAAAATAGTTTTGTTGAAGGTGACCATATTTAAACATATTTTATCTCTATGTGTAAGCAAACGAGTCCTGCGCTCGTGTTCTACAAACCGGCAATAACATAATATACACATTTATATGTATTCTCTAATATTTTATGACAAAAAATGCATTAACGGTAAAATAATCAAAAATATGCACTACCAAATCGATGCCTTTTTCAGCAAAAATTGTGATTCGGATAAACAACGTATTCACTTAATATTTAAACCTTGGAGGAAAAACATGCATTTGCCCGAAATTTTACGCCCAACTTTTCACATAAAAACGTACTTTTTCATATAAAAATGACTTTTTAATGGTAACATAAAAAAGGTATACCTTACATGCGAGCAAATACCAATGTTGCCAATTTAGCCATTTTTTGGCTAGATTTAACCATTAAATGTATCTTAATTAGTTAACGCAAAATAGATAATTGAAGCTTATCGTAATTTAAAGATTTAAAGAAATTGTAAATAAAAACCATTTTAAGCCATTTCTTACTAAAATTTAGACATTTTAGTAGTAAAAAATTGGCATCACTGGAACATGCACTTGTAAGTTTTCTACAAACAAAGTTTTTATTATAAGTATAATAAATTGCTTTCATTTCCGGTTATAAAAATTGAAGATTTTAACAGCATTTCAAACATTTTAAGGACCAACTTCTAATTTTTTTAATACAAAAATAAAAATTACATTGATTTTTATTACACAAATACAAACTAAAACATTTTTGTTGTTGTAGATTTTGTAATTTCACCACAAAAAAATATTTCTTTTTATTACTATAACTTATCTTTGCCATCGAAAACAATCTGAAGAAAAATACAGAAAATGTTTATTTTATGTTTTCTTCAACCTAAAAAAAATAAATAAAAAAAGTTTATTTACAAAAAAAAAGAAAACAAAAAAATAAAAAAAAAGTTTATTTACGAAAAAAAAAAATAAATAAAAAAAAGTTTATTTACTTCTTTGGAGTTCAACAAATAAAATCATAAAGAAAAAATCTTGGATACCAATCAGAAAATCATGCCACTTCCGTTACATTAACAAAACAACAAACTGCACAATATGAAACAGATGATGTCTGTCTGTGATGTTATTTGCTTGTGAGTGTGTGTGTTTGATTTTGATATCGAAATTCTAACATCTTTACGTAATATTTCTAATCGTTATTAAAATGAAAGTAAATGTAGTAAATGATGTAAATTTAATACACAATCCATGTTTATGACTTTTTTAAGATTTTACAAACTTGCCACATCAACAACAACAAATACAAGTACTCATTCGTAGTTCAAACTTTGAAAGAACTTCATACAATCATGATGTTTGTTCAGTGTGTCTCACACGAGTTCAATTTGTTTGTTTAAGATTCTTTTGTTAAGACTTTAATTTTTCTGACATCCGTAAAATTTTATGGAACTAAAGAGTTTTGTTTTTTAATTTTTGCATATGACAATCAGTGAGAATATTCTTATATTCTTAAAAATTCTTACGAGAAAGTTAAGCTGCGGTTACACTTGGCAAATATTTAACAAAAGAAAAGTGACCAAAAGGCGAACCAAAATATAATTTCCTTCGATTACAATTTGGTAATTCACAAAGTGTTCTACTATGAAGTCATATTGGTTGTGTTTTCTATTATGAATGTCACATTCATAAAAATTAAACTCTAAAAGAATAGTAACTACTTTTGAGCATCGAGTACCTAAAAATAAGTGCAACTACTCGATACCCACTACTCAATACTATTCCAGCACTAGGGTAAACATAAACCTTTTTTTCGACTTGTAATCTTTTATCTTTTATTGAGTAAATAAAGATTCTTCTGCGTAAAATGTTTAAATAAAAGAAAAAAAGTAAAAGATATTTTTGTGTAAAAACTTGCCTTATGTGTACAGAAATGTAGATTTGGGTTAATATGTAATTTATTTTGAAAAATTTACCTATGTATGTTACATATAATTTTATGTGTAAAGTTTGAGTGTAAATATTATTTTTTTTGGAAAATAAACTTACTTTTTGGTGTTGCACATACATTTTTTGTGTAAAGTGTTGAAATGTTAGAAAATGTGTAAAAAAATGTTTAGGTGTAAAATCAGCTTAGGCCGAAAAAAAATTAAGTTTTTATATAAAAATATATTTTAGCTTAAGAATTTTCTGTTGTATTTTACATACAAATCTTTATTTATACTTTTTATGTAAAATATTGATTTTGTCTGTGTAGAATATTAATTTCTTGTGAAAAAAGGTTTGACTTTTATAAAAAATTTACTTGTTATTAAGTAGAAACTTAAATTCTGTATTGAAAGTGTAAAATTTTTGTACTTATTAAAATTTGTGTAAAAGGATATCACTTTTTGCGTGTAAAATACAGATTTTTGTTAAAATTGCTTTCCAATGTTGGTAAATGTTTAAGTATTTTCGTATAAAATTTACGCATAAGAAAAAACAAATTTTTTGTGTGAAAAGTGACTTTTTGTATAACTTTTTTATTCTGTTTTTAGTTTTTATTTAAAACCTCCCTCTTGAAAGTGTTTCGGAGCAAAATTCATGGACAAATTCTTTCATAAATTCAAAAGAACTCTTTCTTTTGTGTTGATTTTTTTTATTACTATTATTTAAAAATAAAACATGCAAAATATTTGCTTTTCTATTTAAAAGAAAAACTGTAGACAAAAGAAAACCCCCAGCCATTTTTTAGGAAAACTATTGAAACTAAAAGTGAGATTTTTTCACAAATTTTGTAGATTACTTAACCTTGAGTACAGGGCTGGAAAGAATTGTTATTTTTGTAAATTTCTTAAGTTTTTAATCTTGTTGATTTCTTTGAAAAGTTTGTGAAGAAATTTATTTAATTATTGTTATTTTCAGCTTTAGAAAAAAAACAATTACGATGCTTTACATAAAACTTAAAGGTCATATTCATAAAAAATATTTCAGGTTTATCACAGGTTTCTAAACGAATTTTCTATAAACATTTTTTAAAAAACCTTTTATTAAGCAAAAATATTTTTTATGAATATGGGGGTAAGTTTTTAAGAATCTTTTAATAATTATGAGATAAAAAAAATTTTTTTATTTAAGTCAGCGGTAGGCACGACATATTTTGATAGTTATGCTTTTATGCATGTGTAAAGCAACAAATAAAGGCCCAACTATAATATGCTTAAGTTGGCTTAGCAATTGTGTGAATACATGTGATTCATATGTGTCGAACCATATTGAACTTGAGAAAACTTTTTGGTTAATTTTATAAACTGTCATTTGCTTAAGCAAAGGGTGAAACAGATCGCACTTTCTGTACGGAATAAAATATTTTTTGATTATATTTTTGTTTTTTAAAATTCTTTTGAGAGACTTTTTGTTAATTTTTGACAGAAGCTTAAGACAGCTTATTGCATATTATAGCTGGGCCTTAAACCAAGGCGAATTCATGTATCAGATGGCGGCGATACTATAACTAGTACAACGATAAAAAAGAAGCAACATTGTATTTTATTGCTCGAAAAAATGAAGTTTGGCTTTTGTCTTATGTCCTCCAGGTGCAGCCAATAGACACCTGGTGGAGGCCTCCGTCAGTATGCTTCATGCAGGAAATGTTTTCTGTCTTTCCGTTAAAAATACACTTTCGGTCATCAAGTGGTTGTTATTGTTTACTACCCAATTTCGCTTGATTTTCAGGATATCCCTAAAAATTCCACAAAAAGGCTGATTTTTTACCACCTGTGGGAGAGTTCAGCATGAGAAAGGATAATCTACAAAAGCTGCTGCTAATGAACAGATGCTGCGAGCATTTTTTTAACAGCCGCCGAGGTTAGATAGCTTCAGCTCCTTAATAAGTGACGAGTGACTTGCCGGATTATGCACTCAAATTGCTACCTAGCTGTGTTGGTTCACACAAGGGCAGGTATCCCTGTAAATCTCTTACACAGCCACCTGAAACAAACTGTAAATTATATTTTTTGTAATTTTTTTTAAAGAAACAAAGCGAGCAGACATAGAATTTCATAAAGTTTTTGGCCAAGGCAAATTCATAACACTCGCCCGAATTCGCTCTGATAAATATCTATTTTATTTGTCAAAATCAGTTTCTTTGTTAAACGTCAAACCCAAGGCGAATTCGTATTATAAACTAATTTTTGACAAACTAAAAAGACAAATTGAATTGACATTTCGAGCTATAAGCACTAACAATGCAATGCAAAAAACCCTCTGCTATTTCTGTTGTTTTTGGACACCACCTGTAGTTAAATTCGCCTTGGCCTGTTATAAATTCGCCTTGGTTTCTGTCACAGAAATTGACTAGAATAGAAAGAGAGAGAGAGATAAAACACCTCAGTTAGCTGTCAATAAAACCTTACTAAGAATATGATTGTGTTAGTAAAAATGTTTTTACTTTGTTGATAAACTTCTTTTAATTTTAAGAAATAATTTTTTATTTTCTATTAAGGGAGTTTCTACGTCGTGTTATCAGAATCTTGTTCCACGCGTAAAGAAGAATTAAAAAACCCTACCACTTGTTTCAATTTATTAATAAATTACCATATGTTAAACATTAATAATTACAAAATAATGCTTATAAATTAATATTAAGAAAAATTACAATAAAATAATCCTAAAAATGATTTGTGGTTTTCTCACTTTCAGTAGAATACGCCAACCCCCATCATTAGCAATACAAACCCCAATAACTAAAACGAAAACGTCATACAGAAATCGTATTAATGATAAATTTTGTATTCCCGTAAATAACTTTGATAAGAAAACTTTTTGTTTTGTTCCGTTTCGTTTTTTTTTTAAATCTTTTAATTATTAGAAAAAAAATTGTTCAAAATGAAATGCATAAAACTATTTATTAGTAAAAGGGTTTCCAGCCATTCAACCCGCCAACCAACCAACGAACTATCCAACCAGATGTAAATTACTTTTACGCACAATGGATTCAGAATTATCATCATCGTCATCATCATCACAATTGTTTTCGAAATAATAAAAGCCAATGCCTAAGAAGAGCAAGAGGAAGAAGAAAAAGCTGCCAAGAAATATTAAACCCGTATCATAAGAACTTTAAATACTAGAAAAAAAAAAAAAATTAAAGAGAAAAGATAAAACTAGAGCGTGCCCAGAGTAAACAGTACGACCATTTCTAATCCCGGGTACTTGAATTAGACAGAAAAGGCAACAAAAGCAGAAAAGTTACGAAATTAAAAGGAAAACAAAAGGCTTTTATTACTGTAAATAATGATTTTAAATGGAAAAAAGGGTTCTTTGCATTGTTATTTTATGTTCCTTAAATTCTAACAACAATTTTACGATCGTTACATCGAGTTGTTGCTGTTGTTGTGGTCGTGGTGGTGGTGGTAGTAATAATTACAATAATGATGATGACTCTGATGACAATAACTGTGTTGAAAATGATCAATTAAACTTTAAACGATGATAGATTTTTATATTGTTCCATTATTCTTTGTACTCATGTTGAATAGAAAAAAAAACTAAAGTGTTTCTCTTTGTGAACCATGCTAAAAATTTTATTTAAGTACTTCATGCTACTATTTAACCCATATAATAGAATATTTGATCAAGTTTAATTGATTATAATTATGAATGAAAAACAGCAACGAAAAAAAAAACAACTAAAACAAGAAAAACTAAAAGATATAAGTCATGCCGCCGTTGGTGGTAAATTATAGACAACTTAACTAATCAAACTAATAGTGACAGTGATTAAGATAAGGGGCTTTTGAGAAATAGAAAATGAAAGTTTAGAAGAATAAAACAGTTAAGGAAAATAATGTATTTGCACAACAAAAACTTATCTATATATAAACCGTTATAGACTATAAAACCCTCCAACGGATGTACCATAAAATCGGTTTCATTCAAGTTTGTGAAGATAGTTTAAGGCTTAATATTTTTTCAAACCTAGGACCACGAGGGGCAATTTATGCCTCTCCGAAACTATCCAACAGATTTTAATAAAATTTAAAAGATAGATAGATTACTACTTATATGGACACATTAGCTATACATACATAAGTTTTTTTGAAAACAGTGCAACGAGGGGAGGTAGGGGGCGATTTATGCCTTTCCGAAACTATCCTGCAGATTTTAATGAAATTTTAAACACTTATGTATATGTACACATTTGAATTACATTTTTTTAAAAATAGGATCACGAGGGGAGGTAGGAAAACATATCTGCCTCTTCAAGAAAATAATTTTTTTTGATTAACAAAATAATGTTTTATTGCAATACAAAATTCGCCACGAAATGCCAATTTTTACACAAATTGCCACACATCTTGGTTTTGACATAAAAAGTCACTTTTTGACCCAAATATTAATTTTTAGCACAATAATTCATATATTACACAAACATTTATTTTTGTCACAAAAAATGTCATTATTGTCACAAAAATCTATTTTTTACACAAAAAACCGTTTTGAAAGGAAAGTATATTTAAGGCACAAAAATAGAAATTAATTTTTGCTGCAAAATTTGACTTTTGAACAATAAACTTTATTTTTGTCAAAATCATCCCTATTATGAAAGTAGACGTCGACACAAGTTGATGTCAACGAAACAATAGTTATATTTTCTAAGTCGTTATTGACAGGAATCGGTTACTATTGACAATCACTTGGTATTTGCTAAGGCGCTTTAAAGTTAACTAAAATAATTAATAGAAACTGGGAATTATCTCCTTTCGTAGGTTACTTTTAAATTTAAGGAATAGAACTATTACAAAAAAGCTTTATAAAATACATAACTGAAATGTAACTCATAGAATAAATTCGAA
The DNA here is from genome assembly GCA_963931875.1 of Pollenia griseotomentosa. Classification (NCBI taxonomy): domain Eukaryota; kingdom Metazoa; phylum Arthropoda; class Insecta; order Diptera; family Polleniidae; genus Pollenia; species Pollenia griseotomentosa. Next base: position 16,742,460 of record OZ007564.1, read on the forward strand.
AAATAAAAAAAATGTTGAATATAAAATAATTAATGTTACAAAAATTCATAAATTGCTCCAAAATTAGTTTTGCCACCCAAACGATTTTTTGATACAAGAGTTAATTTAAGAAAAAAAAAAAAAAAAAACATATAAAAGTGCTACACCCAATCATATATACCCTTCACCATGGGGCGATAAGAACAAAAAATTATGTAAATACCGTTCATTAGATATAAATAAACAGAGTTTAAAAACTGCAGTCGAAACCAAAAGCTTTCAAACAAAAAACGAAATTTGATGTACAACTTTTCGCTTTTTGAGTTGGTTTGGGTGTGACTGTTTACATTTAATGAAAAGAAGGGGGAAAAATGGCAGTTTTTCTACTTTGACTGCAGTTTCTTAAACGCTGTAAATAAATCTATTTTGTATTAATAACTAAGATGCTTATACCTAATTTAGACATTTTGGCTCTTACCTCCAGATATACAGAAATCTATAATGTCCTTGTGTGGCAGGTGGCACGCCTACTTCTCTAATCCCGCTCATATTTTAAGAGGTTATGTATTTATAACCCAGCTATGATTAGAACTATTTTTCTCATAGCGTTCTTTAGATATAAAGAAATCTATTTTTCGTCACACCCACTTCTCGACTGTCGCCCACTTTTTTTGTCTATTAATAACCAAGATTCTTGTAAATAATATGGAAACTTTGGCTCTTGCTATTCTCCAGATATGCAAACATCTATAATGTCTTTGTGCGGGAAGTGCCACGCCCACGCCCACTTCGGCAATTCCGGTTACATTTTGATAACTAAGATGCTTGAACTTAATTGGAAAAATTCAGCTCTTTTCGTTCCCCCGATATAAAGAAAATAAATAATAAACAACAACAACAAGGGGCTTGTATGTAAAATAAGAGGAAGCGTTTGTTGCTCATAGTTCAGCGATTTGTTGCCCGATCAGGCTGAATTTCAATATCAAAATTTAACGAAGCATATGTGATTTAAACATATACCAACCAAGTCCACATTAAATCTGGAGTCTTCGGAAACCCCATTTCAAGAAACAAATGAACAGACGCACATCGTTAAATCAACTTCGCTACTCCTAAGGACCCAGAATATATACTTTATAGGGTCTAAGATCAATATATATTTTTATACCCTTAACTTCGGTGAAGGGTTAAAAAATAATTGTTGACATAAATACGTTCATATTTAATTTCGTCAAAAACCTCATTTTTGAACAAAAAACTTGAATTTGCTACAAAAGCTCCTTTTTGACACAATACATTAATTTTTGCAAAAAAACTCATTTTTGCAAAAAAAAACTAATTTTTCAAACAGAACTAATTTTTGATACAAACATTAATTTTGGATAAAAAACAAATTTTTGACCGAAAATTTCATTATACATACATACATATCGATGCATTAACGCAAAAAAAAGCTTAAGCGACATCATTTTAAATTTTATTGGCAACACTTGCATCATCTCTTAAAATGTCATGGCCACATAAGATACCGTTACAATTTTATAACAAAAACAATTTTATCGTTAGTGACAACCTTCATACTAAAATTTTATGAAATAAAATTAAAAAACCTTCTCCTGTAAAATTTTGTTTTTGTCGCTAAACCTTTTTTGCGGTTATGATTCGATATGTATATCCAATATTTTTTTTTAAAATTTATGAATATTTTGATTTTAATATTAATTTTTGCTTTTGCAACAAAAATTCTTTGTTTTATATATTAAAATATATGTACCTCAAACCACTGTGTCTCTAGTAACCAAACAAGTGTGAGAGTTCAACAAAAACCTTTAAAACGGTCTGTGCCATTCAAGTATGTATTCACACTTATTCAGAGTTAAAAAATTGACATCTCCATTGTGTAAATAATTCACACATTCAGCCGGTTCATTCATTAACGATGGCATACACTGAGCGGCATGGCAGGGTTAGTGAATATTTAAACGTTTAATCATCATTAAGTTGATTGATTTATTAATTGAATTAATGAGTCGATTGAAAAAAATTAATAAAAATTGAAAGTTTTATTCTTAATTCACATTATTGTTCAAATTTATTTATGATTTCTTTGTGGCAAAGAATATTTAAAACATGAAATAGTTTTAAATTAAAAAAAAAAAACAACAATATTTATATTACAATAATGATTTCTGTGTAATTAAATATTTTGGATACACATACAAACATCTAAACATTAATAAACAAAAATATGAATTGATATTTCTTTGAAATATTAAAAAAAAACCCCTTGAAGTTGAAAAGGAGAAAAGAAAAAAACTTTTAACGTAAACAAAAGTATATTTTTGAAATTCAAAACGTTTTTCTGGCTTTTCTTTTTTTGTGTTCTTACAACACAAATCATAAACGTGACTGCATAAAAGATACCCCATATTACCAAAATTTGTAAAAATGAAACGAAAAGAAAGCAAAGGAATTAACAAAAAAAGTCGTTCTTTCTACACTGAAAGAAAAAACATCACACACAAAGAGTTTAAGACATTTCTTTTAACTTTACAAAGGGAATATTGTTCCTTATAGAAATTTTCATTTGTTTTTTTTTTTTTTTTTTTTTGAGAATAAAAATTATGAAATGTGTTAAAAGGTTTTGCTTGCTACAAACAGCAACCTGATATGGCTGGTTAAAAAAAAACTTCTTTGAGTTTAACTAAAAGAAAACTTTTCAGCTTTTTGTTAGTTTTAATTAAATCCCATTCATTTTAACTTTGTGCCGATTTCTTTGTCTACTTTACAGCCATTTTACACAACTAAGGAATTAGCTGTTGTGTGCAGTCGTATTTCGTTTTCATCATAATTTGGTTTTTTTTCGGTTCATTTTCTGTTTTGAATTATTAAATTTTTTTAAGACATAAAATATGGTTATTGACCTGTAGTATCATTATTACCAACGAATTGACTGGCTGACTGTATGTGCAGCCTTATTATGCGATATCTGTTTTATTTGTCTTTGATTATTTTTAAGGTTTTCGTTTTTTTTTTTTTTTTTGTAAAAATCTCATGTTTAATTTATCGAATTTCATGGCAAAATGGCCTGTTTAATGTCTACTTGTCTATGCAGCTGGAATATTTTTCTATTGAATCATTTTGAAATTGAAATGTAAACTTGTTACCGAAGTTCGGCTTACATTTCAACTTGTGTCATACATCAAATTCAGACGTTTTTTTCAATAAACTTTGATTGGCTAGTAAATCAAAATTCAAAGTTAAACAACTAGTGAGTGAGTTCTTTTGCATTTGAAGTAGAGAAGAAAAAAGACTTAAAGTTAATAAAATAAAATATGGTAAATTGATTTTAATGCAGTCATTATAATTCTATTACATCTCATTTTTGGTAACAAACGTAAAAAGCTTGTACAGCAGTTTTGTTTTTTTTTTTCTCAAATTTTATTATAAAATATAACAATATTACAATTTCACCTCAGAATGAACTAAATCGGACAATGTCTTTGAGTGGCACCTTATAAAGTAAAATGAAAAACATAACAAGTAAGAAAGTATTGTCGGCCAAGCCGACCCATATTATACCCTACACCACAGTATATTTGGGACCCATGCCATAACAAAATTATGTTAGGAGGTTAAGATTCATGTAAAATTCACCATTTTCAGTAGGCTTAGGCCCTAATTATATAAAACGCAACGCAACGCCAAAGAATAACATTGAAAGCAAAAACAAAGTCATACATATTTTGCAATTTTGTTGTTGCTTTCTACAGAAATTCATGCACCGTTTTTACATTTTAAACGCCACAAGTTATTAGGTGACTTGTTTTTGTTAAAATCTAATTTTTCTGGAAATAACTTTTTCTGTAAAACCTGGGGGCAAGTTACGGCATTTGATACTGATAGAAATTTGAATTGTATTTAAATTTTGGAATTACGCCATTTGATACCGATAGAAATTTTCATTAAAATTGTATTTTAATTGCGATCGATATCGAATGCCTTTTATTCTTTTATTTTATTATTTATAAAAAAAATGTTTTTTCTTTAAGATTTTTTCTTTTAACAAGTGTTTTTCTAACATGTCATTTCCTTAAGGGCCATTATTACAACTTACAAATAGTTATTTTTACACACCGTTTACATTTGTCAGTACTGGCTTACTGTCATATACATATTAGTTGGCAAAACAATGCAAAAACAAAATAGCTGTAAAAGTGTTTATGTATTAGTGAACAAGTTTGAATGAATTGCTACTGTCTTGCCAGTACTGGCAAATGTAAACGCTGTATTAGGATGCTATCTGACAGATAAATAGTTTTTGGTTATTACAAGTTAAAATTAACCTAAAAAGTGACTGATAAGCTAACATCAGGTTTGTCCTCATGGTAACTTTACAAGTGAACTTTAAGAACTTGAAGATGCCATATTTTCTGCTGAAGATATGGTAACTTCAATGACAGTTTTATGTAGTCGTAGTCGTTGCCACTACGTATTTTAAACAACCAAAAGTAGTCGGTATATACTGCAATGTTGCCACAGTATATGAATTACATTTTTTATTTTATCGGACAGTTGTAATAATGGAAAAAACTTATTGGTCACTTTATCGTTCAAGATAGCTATTGTTCACGTTAACTATCAGCAACTTTATCATTAGGTTGTAAAAATGGCCCTAAATGTAATTTATGTTAAGCCTCGTTTCACAATGCTAGCAACAATTTCGCTTGGTGTTCATTATAGATCAACAATTTTGTTCGCAATCAAACACATTTTTAATTAAGATAACGTTTGCAAATTTTTCCCACAACAATACTATGTATTTAATATTTTTTTTTCAACATTTTGTTAAAATTTTCATTCAAAACTAAATAAAGTTATTATGAACGTCATTTTCAATTTCATACAAATTGTTGCTGAAGTAGAAGTAGACTAAAATTAAAAAAAAAAAAAAACAGAGATAAAATAGAAGAACAAACGTCGTTGTTGCTCCCATTGTAAGCAAAGCTTTATCCTTTTACAAAGTGTAAAATTTATAACATTCTAAGTTGAAAAACTGTGTATAAGATATTTTTTTGTGACTCTCTTATACATGTTTTGGTTAAGTAACCACTTAAAACTAATATATTAGTCAAAATCCTTTCAAAATATTGACTAACAAAAAGATATTAAGAATAAAAAAATAACCCAAAACTACTTTCTAACGGTTTTTATTTAAAAATCTTTTCATAATCTCATGTGTATTTGTTACTCATTCTATTGTCGTCTACAAGTATTTGTCAAGCTTTTAACACTTTTACGACTGAAAGAAATGTTAACATTTCAAACGTCTTATTTATTTGAAATGTCTAAATATTAACAAACACCATTGAATTTCTTTCAATATCTTACGATGGTAAATTTTTCAAATATTTTTCACGCTTCCTCTTTAGAGTACATTCGATTTCAATTTAAATAATCTTCATTTTATTTCTTCAGTCATTCGTTTAAACTTTAATGGGCTGTCAACTGTATTATGGTTTTGAATTTTCCCGTGATTTTTATTTAGACAAAAATTTAAGAACCACCAAAAAAGGTGTCAAAATATACACATTTTCTTTATGAATTTATATTGTTTTTAAAGGGGATTTCTTTAAGACCTCTAAAAGTTACAAAAGGCTTCGCTATCAAACGAACAGTTATAGTGTGCTTACTTTTTGACATTTATACTCCGGCAAATCATTGTAAACAGATTCACGCTTAACCAAATTTATTTTGAAAATCAGTTATCATTGTTTTAGAGCAAATTTGTGTTTAGAGATCAGGCTTGTTTTTGGCTGAAACCAATCCACAACAGACCAAAATGAGGCCGGAGCTTGCGTTACGGTCGATATAGATTGTTACCGCACCATTGTTTTTTTTTGTTAGGAAATATGGATGTCATTGACGGATATCCCCATAGAACTAGAATAGTAGGCACACTATTTTGATGTGTGGTTGATGTGTGTAACTCTTAGAGCAAACTTTATGTTCCAAAAATCTTAGAGGAGACGGGTACCGTCTACAAACAGGGACGAGTATCTCCATACAAAAAATATTAATTAATTAATAAACCTGATTTTTTATTCATGCACGCTTCTGCTAAATTGCCTGCATTTGAATAACTTCGGATACGTATTACGCAAAAATTGCTTTTTTTAAAATCACGCACGCCATTTTATAATATATAAATATAAGTACGATAACGCGTGACTCACGCTTAACCAAACACGACATTTGCACATCTCTAATAAAAAAACATAAATAGAGGACAACAGCAATAAAAGTGCTAGAAGAAATCGCGAAGCTCTTTTTGTTGGTTAGCTCAACGCGTGTTGGTACTAGTTCGTACATAACTTGTAAGGCGTACCGATGCGCAGTATAAATTTTTCTAAAAACACAGACCAAACTAAATCAGCGCAAAAGGCGAAAGATTTTCTAGCGCCTAGCTTTAACACTGTAATGACAAATTTAACAAGAAGCGTCAACGCTGTGTCATGAACAGTAATGTGAGCTTATCTTATTAAAAAAAACCATCAGAATAGAAATAAAAATGGAGATAAAACCGCTAGATTGAACAAAAATTAGCTAAATTGCTACACATTTTTAACAATAGCATCCAACTTAACTACTTAACGCGCTGTTAAAATCGAATTTTCCAATTGCAAAGCATTGACGCCGCACTATTTCAGTTAACTTCACACATTTTGTATGAGCATGAGAACTTATGATAGATAGCAAACGCGCTGATTTAGATTGGTCTGCAACGCCCTTGAAGCACAAACATAAATTCCTAATATGAATAAGGGTTTTTTTAATTCCCGGGAATTTTCAGTAAATTTTTCCCTCCTTGAAACCCTAAAATGAATGGAATTTTGTTCATTAAATAAGAAAAAGAAAAACCTGTATTATTTACCAATAAAAATACTCTTGCAAAGTCAATTTTGTTTATTTAATTTTTTTAAGGCCAATAAAAGGCTTTTGGCCTTTAAAAAAAAATAAGAAATTCCAACAGAATAATTTGGTTTCTTCTGTTTCTGTTTTAAAATAAATCTTTTAAATTGTGACTTTAGAAAGAAAATAAACATAAATAAAAATGTAAGCTTTTTTCCCATGATTCATTCGCACCATATTTCTGTTAGTATTTCAATATTTATTCAAACTTTACATCCGTTTTTATTGAGTTTGTTTTTTTCAGTAAGATTTTTAAAGAAAGTTTTATGATTTGAAATATAAAAAAAATCTGTTTGTCATAAATTAATCGATTAAATGTTTGAAGCACATTGATTTTATTTCTTAATATTTTTTTTTTTTTTTGTTGGTTTAAATACAATTTATTGATCATTTGTTTTGGGGTTTTAACTCAGCTTAGCCAGTTTTATTGTTATTAATTTATTTTTAGTTATTAAATAAATTAATAAAAAATGTCTTGTTAAATTGAAAATATCGAAAAAATTTTGAAATCTAATTTTAAATAAATTAAAATAATTGAATCTAATTTTAAGTAATTTTAAAGCAGAAAGCAATGTTTTTCTCATAATTGAAATAGTTTTGAAAAATCATTTTATAAATTATACTAAAATATTTGTCATCAAGCAGATTATTACATAGTAGTGCTGGGATACTATCGATATTTATCGATAGTCAAGATTTCACTATCGATATATTGATATTACTATCGACTGAATGTTTGTACTTGTGCAGGAAAACTTTAACTAGTTTTTATCAGGCTACATTCGTTGTTTTTATCACTTTATTGAACGTATGAGACGTATGTATATACGCACGTTATTTCAGATGACAGTTTTTTAAAAATTGATAAGTACCTTTCTTAAGGAACCGAAGTAGCAGGGACTGACTATAAGATATTCTATTGCAACTTTAAATAATTTTCTAAATGGGTTTTGATTCTCAACCCAAAAATGTTATTAATCTAGCGGACTTATCTTGTAATGGTCGTTCATTGTTTTGTCCCATGCTAGCAATTGGAATTGCATTTGGATTTTCGAATTTTTTTTTTTCAACATTACAAAAATATTTGACATTTTAGTCCCTATATAAACATGCACAAATTTCGACTTAAAGGCCTTTAATTATTAGTAAAAAGCATAGTAAGCAATCCATACCACTTGCCATTTCTGTAATTCAGCGCGAATTAATAATAGCAAGTAAAAATTTGCGGCAAAAAACTGTGTGTGTTAGTTGCTGTTAGATGTCTTCATAACTGTATTTTAAATAATAATAATATCGATATTGATATTTTTCCTATCGATATTTTCGATATTTTAAGACTATCGATAATATCGATAGTTTCCCAGCACTATTACGTAGAGCTAAACAACTAAAAGTAATGGACTTTGCGAAAAAATTAAATATAGGGTATTCCAATAAGAAGTTTTATATTGATTCATAAAAAACGAGTACATTTAAGCGAAATCATCTGATGTTTGTTTAATTGTACAGAGGAGGGGTACGCCATAAATAATGGAAAATTAAATCAGCCTAATTGCCGCCACGGTAACGCTTGCAAGACTTTTCATTAATTTTGACATTACCAACTTTTACACTTGCGTTAACTTCTTTAAGGTCTTGAATCTAAAAAAGTCTCAAGATATTAAATCACGAGATCACGGTGGTCAATTGTGATGGTCTCTTTGAAAAATCACACGGTCCAGATAATTTTTTGACAAAGGAGCGATGATATCCACAGTGTTGCCAGTGGATTTTTCGAAAAAATACCTACACATGCTAAAAAAAATACGATTTTTCCCTACACGTTGAAAAAATTTCCCCTACAAAAATCCCTACGCATTATTATCATTAAAATGGAAGAAAACACATTCGTTATAAAAAATTAATATTTTGACAATAAGTACAATACTTAAAAAAAAAAAATAATACATATTCATATTGTTCAACAATACTGTATTAACTCAAAATTTTCAGTAGAAGCAAAATAATTTTTAATTTAATATGGAAGGCATATTAAAAACGATTTTTTAACGAACCGTTTATTTACCAAAAGGTAATCAAAAAAGCTCGATATTTTTGATATGAATAATAACTGTAGGTTTTTTCGAAAAAGTGAAAAACTAAAAATTTTGAGTTAATGCAGTATTGTTAAATAGGTACGATATGTATGTTCTTTAAAAAATTCAATTAAATGATATCTTAGAAAAAAAATATACATACATATTAGTGTCGCCAACTTTTTAAACCACACACAACTCTGGAAATATATTTTACAGCAATTTTAGTGAAAAGAAAAAATTTCAACTGCTTTGGACAAGAAAATATCATTAACAAAACGTTTTTCTGAATTTATTTTATAAATAATGCGATATGACGAAAAATCCCTACATTTTGGTGATTATAAAAAATCTGTCCGATTTTCCCTACGCCTCTATTTTAGTATCAAAAATACCTACATGTAGGGATTTTCCCCTTCTTCTGGCAACACTGCTTGTATCATACAAGTTGAATGGCGTTTAGCACCGCACATTGGTTCGAATCCCGAATCTAGGTGGCCAAAATCATAAATGTTAGCGTTTCAAAAAAAAAAGTGGAATTCTCTATAGCTAACAGCCTGCTCTAGAAGTTCTGATATTTTTTTAATTTTTGATCTCAGCTTTTATTGTAGAGTTACTTTTTTTGCCTTTGAAGTTTTGTCCAAAATTGTAAGTGTTTCTGAAATATTTACAATCTTTAAAGGTTTGCTAAAAGAAAAGGCTATCGAGTGCCATTACAATAAAGCCACGTGCTAGGCAATTTGTCAGAGACAAATTATATGTATAATTTGTAGCCAATTTCGCTGTTTTTTTTTGCCTTGGAGTAAGAAATGAGCTTTGTTAAAATGGGTTATGTTATGACTCATATATTTGTTCTTTTATTTCAATATCTATTTTGTACATTTTTCCCGGAATTTTGGACCAGAAATAATTTTTGTTCTTAAGCTAATTGCTTTAAAAATACTCCAAGCAAGCCATTAATTCTCTTTATTTACACTTCATTTGAAACAAAAAAATTTGTCAACGAAAGAGCTCTGCGATAGTTTAAGTTAAAGCAACGAATTTTTATATTAAACATTTATAAAAAACTTTATTAAAAACCAGTGTGTATAATTTCTTATTTCTAAAATTTGTTATTTTGTTTGCCTAGCAGGTACTGGGTCGGTTAGTATCCTTTGAAAAATTAATACTCCCGAAGTTCGCAATAACTGAAGTCTATAGTATTTCCTTAAAAAATTGATCTAGAATTTTTTAACTATTCTTTTCGAATTCAGTAGCCCTAAGACTACATCGACTGACTGATCAACTAACTAATTATGTCCAGTTAGATTCGGGATTCGTCCCACTGTGAAACGTCTGGTACAGCTGCAAATGTGGGAATTGCTTTAAATCCGGGTTTTTTTTCGGAGCATCGAAACGATGCTCTCGATTAAGATTTTCCATTTAAATTAATCATAAGAATCATAAAATTTGTTTTTAAAATCACTTTCAACTTTTGAGAGGTTATGGCATAAAGATCTGTGGCAAATGGGAAATTTGACAAATGTGTTTTGCCCTTAACACAATAGAGTAAGGTATTTTGAAAGCTAAAGCTTCGTACAGACGGTGGTCGGATCTTGCAATGTTGTCATTTTTCTGAAAATGCTGCCATTGTCAGATGCATTAATTTTACACATCTGCCAAATGAAAATGAGCTTACAATGTTCATACAGTTGCAAGACATTTCCAGGCAATTTAAATGACAACATTTTAATATCTGACCACCGTCTGTTCGAAGCTTAAGATGGGCGTTTTTGTTTCTGTCTTTCAATTCTAGTTGTTTTTTATGCTATAAACATCAGCTAAAATTCGCTTGCAGTAACGATAGTGTGATTCTGTAATTGTTTTTTTAACGATAGTATACAGCTGTATTGTTTAACATCTCTGGTATGGCCAGACTCATGAGTAAGACGAAGGGTTAATTTGCGGTTTTTATATATTTTTTTTTTTTTTTTGAATTTTACATTAAGAACTTTGTTTTTAATTTGCCTTTTTTTGTAAATTTTGAATTTAGAATTTTGTGTTTGTACATCCGTATGAATATATCTTTGTATGTATGTAAGCTATTTTAAACATAAAATACATTTTATCGATTAAATAAACACAACGTAAATTATTGTCGGTAAAATAACGAATAAAAAACTGCCTAAAGTAACAGCTGACTTCAAACGACAGCGAATATCGTAAAAAATTTTACTGAATAGCGTATTCGATAAATTGTCGCTATATTTATTTTAACGATATGATTATCGTTATAAAAGTTAGTGATTCGCACTACAGATCTTGGTAACAAACAAAGAATTTCAAATTACTATAAAACGTTAATTTAAGTTTTTAAAACTCTTTTTGTTGCACAGGGTTATTTTTAAATTAAGTTTCATTTTCTCAGCATTTCATCCAATTAAATATTTCGTATCTATTTCTTTTAAAACGCGCCGCGCCGCTCCCCTTGTAGGGTATAATCATTTCCATCTATTTTTTCTCTCTCTATCTCTCTCTCCCATCCTCATAAGTAATTTGATATTTTTCCTTTATTATCATGAATTAGATTAAACAAACCTTCATCTCAAAGTATCATCGTCATTTATCATTTCTACATTATTGAATATTCTTTGTTGGATACACCAACATGATTTTTATCTTGATGGATGTGTAATTTGTAGTTTTTTTTTAAACCCTAAAATTTCAAGGTTAATTTTTTCTTTTTAAGTGTGTCTGTTAAAGAAATTTATTTTTTCTTGTTCGTTATTGAAACAAACAGTTCGACATTTTTGAAATCAACGCCCAAAAGATCAAAAAATTTTTGATATTTGATTATTTTTGAAATTTAAACAACAATAAGTTTTTCTTTTTTGCAAATTTTTCTTAGATTCTTTTTCTTTTGAACTCAAAAACAAAAATGCCAATATTACAAAAAAAAAGATAAAGAAAAACTATTTCTTAGAATAACATGTACAAAATTTTTATTAAAAAATATATTTATATTAAAACAATAAACTCATAAATTATCATTATGATGATGATAATGATGACGTTGTTTATTAAATTGTATTAACCAAATATTGTTGCAATTTTGTTCAGTGTGCAAAATATTTTCAATATTTTGTTTTCAAAATTTTATGGTTGTAAACATTGGAAATTTGTTTGCAAAAATATTTCGTTATGATATCATGTTTTCGGATTTAATTTAATTTCCTGCATAATTTTTAAAATTAAATTCATATAATAAACATGTTTTCTTTATTTTTATTCTATTTGCAGGTACGTTGTTGTTGCTGTTGTGTCCTAATTTAATGGAAATTTGTGCAAATTATTATTAACAAATGGTAAGAGTTTTTTTCTTTAATGCTTTCCCATAAGTCATTTAAAGTTTAGTTTGTGTGTGCGTGTGGGGTGAAATTTAATTAGAGAAAACTTTTTGTACTTTTTTAATACAACTAAAAGCTGGTAAAATAAGCAGTAATTAAAAATTAAAATTTATTAAATATTTCTCAAATTATAATTTAAATGAAATTTGTAGTGAAATTTGCTATTTATCTTTTAATAAAACTGCGATTTCAAGTTGAAAATAGCGTTTTGTAGTAAAATTGCGATTTTGAGTTTGAAAATGCGATTTTTTTTTGAAAAATCTTGGTGGAAAGAAAGAAGTCCAACGGTAACAAATATCATGATCATGACGGCAAATTAACATTGTCACGACGTGAGATAACACGGCCATTGAATTTCTCGCGCAAAAGAGCCATTGTTTCGTTGGATGTGTGGCAAGTGGCACCATCCTGTTGGAACCATATATCTTCCAGGTCCATATCCTCTTTTTCTGGCCACAAGAAGTCCGTTATCATATCGCGAAAGCGAACACCATTCACGGTAACTTCTTGGCCGACCTCATTTTCGAAGCTGTACGGCCCGATGACGCCGCCAGCCCATAAACTGCACCAAAGAGACACTCTTTGTGGATGCATCGGCTTTTCAACAATGACTCGTGGGTTTTCATTTGCCCAAATGCGGCAATTCTGCTTCTTAACGAATCCACTGAGGTGAAAGTTTGCTTCACCAAGTGCACGAAATGCATTCTGATTTGAACGTCCATTTTCGTATAAGGCTTCAACGCGCTGCTCAATTGTGTACCTCTCCATGGTAAAAAAAAGAAATGTCAAATTAAGTTGGACAAAAAACTTGACGTTAAGATGTGACTCACAATAAACATCGTTCCTTATGGTTGGACCACCATAGTAACTATGAGTTTTTTATAATAAATAGTTATTTTTTGAGAAAATTGTGAAATATTTGATTTTTAATAAAAATTGAGATTTTTAATGAAAGCTGCAAATTTAGTGAAAATTTAATTTTTTAGTAAAACTTGAGATTTTAAGTAGAAATTTCGTTTTTCAGGTAAACTTGTAATTTTTAAGGGATTTTACATAAAAAATAGCGATTAAAATTTTTTTGGGATTTTTTTTTATTAAAAAATTGTAAGGAAAATTGCGAACTCAAAATATGCGAATATGGATTTCGGATTTAAGATTAAGAGTTTTAGTAAAAATTGCGATTTTAATTAAAAACTGCGTTTTTTTTAGTAAAATTGCAATTTTAAGTAGAAACTACATATTTTAATTAAAATTCGGATTTTAAGTAGAAACCGTGTTTTCTAATGAAATTTGCGATTTATAAGTAAACATTGCGATTTTAAGTGCAAATTGCAATTTGTAGTAAAATTTGTGGTTAATAATGAAATCTGCGATTTTAAGTTAAAAACTCTTTTTTGGAATTTTTTTTATTAGAATTTTTTACGAAATTTGCGAGCGTGGAAATTCCTTTTTCTGGTTTTTAAAAGAGATTTTTTTCAAATTGTGAGATTTGTGATTTTTTATGAAATTTTAAGAGATTTTTAGTAAAAATTCCGTTTTTTTAATAAACAATTGTGATTTTAAGTGAAAATTGCTGTTTATAAAGAAATCGAAAATTGTGAACTTGGAAATTGCGGTTTTTTAAAAATGTGATTTTTTTTGAAAATGTGAGTGAAATGGTGATTTTTTTTAAAGAAAATTAAGATTTTTAACAAAAATTGCGATTTTTAGTGAAAATTAAGATTTTATGAAAAATTGTAGTAAAAACTGCGATATTTAGTGAAAATTGCTATTTGAAGTGAAAAATAGCGATTTGTCGTGAATTTGTGCTTTTTGAGAAATGGCGTTCTGTAGTGAAATTTGCGTTATTTTTTTTTAATTTTTAATTTTTAAGAACAATTGTGATTTTTATTTAAACTGTTAATTTTAATTTTGATATTTTTTAGTTAGGCTTGAGTTCACAAATTTAATTTTCATTAAATTACTTGTACTGAAGGAAGGAATTTTACAACTTAGAATTTTATTAAAATTATTGATTGATAATTTTCTTGGCTGAGCTTCCTTCAGTAAAAATAATTTAATGAAAATTTATTTTGATGAACTCAAGCCTAACTAAAAAATATCATTTTAACTTTCAGTAAAAGCTGTGAAATGTAGTAAAAATTTAAATTTTTATTAAAAATGCCAATTTTTTTGGTGACTATTTCAATTTTTAGTAAAAATTAATTTTTTCCGTGAAAATTGCAATTTGTAACGTTTAAATTCTGATCTGTTAAAAATAGAACTTTGGTTGGTTTAAGCTCCTTCAACAGTAGATCGCCCCTGAAGAGGAATTATTTGCCATCAAAATTTTCATTTAGCGAAAACAAATTACGGAGTACGTCTAATAAGCCTCCTTCACCAACTTTCAAACGACCAACATCATCATGTAGGAAACTAAAACTTTCAAAAAAAAACCACTTTAAATGTTAAAAATGCTTTTTTGTTGGTACTCCACGCATGGCTAATGTCGAAACCCGCAACACTATAACGCGTTACAGTTAGGCGATGGAAACCTTTACTCAATTCAGACGAAACGTAGAGAACGCAAAGGCAGATAAATAAGGACAGTCTAGTTGCCCTTAAAAAATTAATGCAATAACGCGCAAGCTGCTTCCCCAACCAGAGCAGTTTTACGAAGAAATCGAATTTTGATATCCATTACAAGAAATCTTAAATGTCAAATTATTATCACATTCAATTACATAGTTAAAAAGTTTTTCACTTATGCCAGTTTGTTACTCATATGTTAACAACATATTTGTTGTTGTGTTACAGTCTTATAAAACATATTACAACAATGTAATAAAAAAAGCTTCAATTAACAGAGTAACAACAGCAACGAAAACATCAACATTTACACGAGCAATGACAGACGACGACAGGCTAATGATAGAAAACACATGAAAACTTTTAAGTAACAACAACAACAACAATAAGCTTAAAACAATAATGTTTATTGTTAATTTACAACAATTTCACTTAAGTTTACTTTCCAAATTTTCAAACCGAATGGAAATCAACAACAGCAACATGAACAAAATATTAAAGAAGCACAGTGGAGCGAAATAAGAAATATATATATATTTTTGTTTTTTTGTGTTCTTTTTGTTTTTGCTTTATAAAATTGGGTCAGTAGCAGCGGGTTAATAGGCAGGCAGCCATCCAATGGTGGCGGTGTTTGTGGCGGCAGGCAGCTCTGACGGCACCTTTTCCTTTAGAAATTAAAAAAAGAAAAATATATAAAAATTACTCGTATAAACTTTATAAATAATTAAAAAAGAGAGCAGCAGTAAACAATATTTAGTTGTTGGTTTTTTGTTTTTGTATTTAGTTGTTTAAAGGCAAAACAGACGCTCTTGCTCGAAGGTTAGTTTGATGATGACGATATGGAAAAGATTAAAAAAGGGCATTCTATTTAATGCAAGTATAAACATGCATTTACGAACGAACATACGATTTTTTATACAAAAGATATTTGAATGTAGGGAAAGGGGGGGGGGGGGGGGGATGTTGAGTGGGTGCAGATTTTGTGGTGTAGTGGGAGCTTTTGGGTTTTCAAATTATGGCACATGGAGGTGCCAGTCACTAGAGCATTTAATATGTGTGCGTTGAGTACATAACTAACAATTCTCAAATTTACTTTAACAAGTATTTTGTTTAAGGACTTGGTCAAATGTGTATTATTTGCTAAATAATAACCCCTGTATTCACAAACGATTATTAAATTAAAAAAAAAAGTTTTATTAAGGAAAATTTTCATAGAAAATTTGTTTTGTAAGCCGTTATTAAATTTAAAATATTTTAATGAATACAGGCATTAGTAAATAAATTATTTGAAAAAAAAATTCAACATTATCGGGGAAAAAAGGTTTTTTGTACAAAATTAGAACCTTTGAAACCTAAATACTGAGCTAAACTAAAAACAGAATCACATACAGCCGTATTCATAACAAAAAGTTAGGCACAGTTTGTACACTACTAGAATATCGATAAAGCTTAGCAGCTTATTAGCACAACGTTTATTCATAACAAACATTTGTCCATCTGATAACTTTTATTAAATCAACTCTGAATTTGAATGATGCCACATTTTATTACTCAAAAATGCAACATTAATCATCGCTGGTTTTGTTATTTTTTTTTTTTTTTTTATAAAAATTTTAAAAAGTTTTAAAATTAAAATAATTTAAAAAATAAAGCAAATTACAGGAAAAAAAGACAACCAAATAGTTTGACATTAAACGGCTGTTTTTCAAAAGTTGGCAAACGTTTGGCAGCTCGATAACAAGAGACTAGCAAATCGTTAGCCAGAGCTTGGAAATGTATTATGAATAAACTTTGTGCTAACTTCATGCCAAATTTTCATTATGAATACGGCTCATTATTTTTTAATTTCTAAAGGGATTTTTCATTTTGTTGGAATTTTTTTTTTGTAATTTTTAATGTATAGAAGACTTAGAAAATTAATTAGACTTTGCTCTTTTAACAGGCCTGTATGTTAATTGTCTCTAAAAAATTAAATATTTTGTAAAATTTGAACTTTTGGTGGAGATTAATATTTTTTATGAAAATAACAGTTTTTAGTAAAAATTTGGGATTTTTATAAAAATTTATATTTTTGATAATTTTACTTAATGTTCACGAAAATCGCCATTTTTATAAACAATAGCGTTTTTTTCCTGTTTTAGAAATTTAAAAAAAAATTTTTTACGATTTTTTAAATGCAATATTTTGGCAAGATTTTATAATTTTGTGGAAAATTGCGATTATTTATGATAAAAACGAATCCTTTTTTTCTTTATATGGCGAGTTTTGATAAAAATTGACGTTTTTAGTGAAAATCGCTTGTTTTTTTTTAAATGTTAACAACATTAAGATTTTTATAATGCAACGTTTTTCAAATTTGTTACAAATAGCAACTATCAATAAGTGGGAGGGTTTAGATAAGTGGGCGTGTCACAAAATATAAGTCTGTATATCTACAGAACGGTAAACGTAAAGGAGTTTAAATTTGGTGGAAATATAATGGTGAGTCATAAATACGTAACATCCTTCAAAAAGTGGCCTGTAATTAAGAAGTGGGCGTGGTACATCCTATACATAGCCAATCTGTGCCTGTTTTTAAAAAGTGAAAACAAAATTTCGTGTGAGAAATTATATTGAAAACAAAAACAAATTTTCGTATTTAATTGTTTTTTTCATGTATTTACTCACACGAAATTTTGTTTTAATTTCTAAAAACAGGCAGAATATAAATTTCTTTATCTCTTACAAA